>CM051643.1:2500-1363750 GCA_028020825.1 Podargus strigoides
CTAACCCTAACCCTAACCCTAACCCTAACCCTAACCCTAACCCTAACCCTAACCCTAACCCTAACCCTAACCCTAACCCTAACCCTAACCCTAACCCTAACCCTAACCCTAACCCTAACCCTAACCCTAACCCTAACCCTAACCCTAACCCTAACCCTAACCCTAACCCTAACCCTAACCCTAACCCTAACCCTAACCCTAACCCTAACCCTAACCCTAACCCTAACCCTAACCCTAACCCTAACCCTAACCCTAACCCTAACCCTAACCCTAACCCTAACCCTAACCCTAACCCTAACCCTAACCCTAACCCTAACCCTAACCCTAACCCTAACCCTAACCCTAACCCTAACCCTAACCCTAACCCTAACCCTAACCCTAACCCTAACCCTAACCCTAACCCTAACCCTAACCCTAACCCTAACCCTAACCCTAACCCTAACCCTAACCCTAACCCTAACCCTAACCCTAACCCTAACCCTAACCCTAACCCTAACCCTAACCCTAACCCTAACCCTAACCCTAACCCTAACCCTAACCCTAACCCTAACCCTAACCCTAACCCTAACCCTAACCCTAACCCTAACCCTAACCCTAACCCTAACCCTAACCCTAACCCTAACCCTAACCCTAACCCTAACCCTAACCCTAACCCTAACCCTAACCCTAACCCTAACCCTAACCCTAACCCTAACCCTAACCCTAACCCTAACCCTAACCCTAACCCTAACCCTAACCCTAACCCTAACCCTAACCCTAACCCTAACCCTAACCCTAACCCTAACCCTAACCCTAACCCTAACCCTAACCCTAACCCTAACCCTAACCCTAACCCTAACCCTAACCCTAACCCTAACCCTAACCCTAACCCTAACCCTAACCCTAACCCTAACCCTAACCCTAACCCTAACCCTAACCCTAACCCTAACCCTAACCCTAACCCTAACCCTAACCCTAACCCTAACCCTAACCCTAACCCTAACCCTAACCCTAACCCTAACCCTAACCCTAACCCTAACCCTAACCCTAACCCTAACCCTAACCCTAACCCTAACCCTAACCCTAACCCTAACCCTAACCCTAACCCTAACCCTAACCCTAACCCTAACCCTAACCCTAACCCTAACCCTAACCCTAACCCTAACCCTAACCCTAACCCTAACCCTAACCCTAACCCTAACCCTAACCCTAACCCTAACCCTAACCCTAACCCTAACCCTAACCCTAACCCTAACCCTAACCCTAACCCTAACCCTAACCCTAACCCTAACCCTAACCCTAACCCTAACCCTAACCCTAACCCTAACCCTAACCCTAACCCTAACCCTAACCCTAACCCTAACCCTAACCCTAACCCTAACCCTAACCCTAACCCTAACCCTAACCCTAACCCTAACCCTAACCCTAACCCTAACCCTAACCCTAACCCTAACCCTAACCCTAACCCTAACCCTAACCCTAACCCTAACCCTAACCCTAACCCTAACCCTAACCCTAACCCTAACCCTAACCCTAACCCTAACCCTAACCCTAACCCTAACCCTAACCCTAACCCTAACCCTAACCCTAACCCTAACCCTAACCCTAACCCTAACCCTAACCCTAACCCTAACCCTAACCCTAACCCTAACCCTAACCCTAACCCTAACCCTAACCCTAACCCTAACCCTAACCCTAACCCTAACCCTAACCCTAACCCTAACCCTAACCCTAACCCTAACCCTAACCCTAACCCTAACCCTAACCCTAACCCTAACCCTAACCCTAACCCTAACCCTAACCCTAACCCTAACCCTAACCCTAACCCTAACCCTAACCCTAACCCTAACCCTAACCCTAACCCTAACCCTAACCCTAACCCTAACCCTAACCCTAACCCTAACCCTAACCCTAACCCTAACCCTAACCCTAACCCTAACCCTAACCCTAACCCTAACCCTAACCCTAACCCTAACCCTAACCCTAACCCTAACCCTAACCCTAACCCTAACCCTAACCCTAACCCTAACCCTAACCCTAACCCTAACCCTAACCCTAACCCTAACCCTAACCCTAACCCTAACCCTAACCCTAACCCTAACCCTAACCCTAACCCTAACCCTAACCCTAACCCTAACCCTAACCCTAACCCTAACCCTAACCCTAACCCTAACCCTAACCCTAACCCTAACCCTAACCCTAACCCTAACCCTAACCCTAACCCTAACCCTAACCCTAACCCTAACCCTAACCCTAACCCTAACCCTAACCCTAACCCTAACCCTAACCCTAACCCTAACCCTAACCCTAACCCTAACCCTAACCCTAACCCTAACCCTAACCCTAACCCTAACCCTAACCCTAACCCTAACCCTAACCCTAACCCTAACCCTAACCCTAACCCTAACCCTAACCCTAACCCTAACCCTAACCCTAACCCTAACCCTAACCCTAACCCTAACCCTAACCCTAACCCTAACCCTAACCCTAACCCTAACCCTAACCCTAACCCTAACCCTAACCCTAACCCTAACCCTAACCCTAACCCTAACCCTAACCCTAACCCTAACCCTAACCCTAACCCTAACCCTAACCCTAACCCTAACCCTAACCCTAACCCTAACCCTAACCCTAACCCTAACCCTAACCCTAACCCTAACCCTAACCCTAACCCTAACCCTAACCCTAACCCTAACCCTAACCCTAACCCTAACCCTAACCCTAACCCTAACCCTAACCCTAACCCTAACCCTAACCCTAACCCTAACCCTAACCCTAACCCTAACCCTAACCCTAACCCTAACCCTAACCCTAACCCTAACCCTAACCCTAACCCTAACCCTAACCCTAACCCTAACCCTAACCCTAACCCTAACCCTAACCCTAACCCTAACCCTAACCCTAACCCTAACCCTAACCCTAACCCTAACCCTAACCCTAACCCTAACCCTAACCCTAACCCTAACCCTAACCCTAACCCTAACCCTAACCCTAACCCTAACCCTAACCCTAACCCTAACCCTAACCCTAACCCTAACCCTAACCCTAACCCTAACCCTAACCCTAACCCTAACCCTAACCCTAACCCTAACCCTAAAAGCGGTCTGGGTAGGGGTTCAAAACGGCGGACTGGTGTAACCCTAAAAGCGGTCTGGGTAGGGGTTCAATACGGTGGACTGGTGTAACCCTAAAAGTGGTCCGGGTAGGGGTTCAAAATGGCGGCCTGGTGTAACCCTAAAAGCGGTCTGGGTAGGGGTTCAATACGGTGGACTGGTGTAACCCTAAAAGTGGTCCGGGTAGGGGTTCAAAATGGCGGCCTGGTGTAACCCTAAAAGCGGTCCGGGTAGGGGTTCAAAACGGCGGACTGGTGTAACCCTAAAAGCGGTCTGGGTAGGGGTTCAATACGGTGGACTGGTGTAACCCTAAAAGTGGTCCGGGTAGGGGTTCAAAATGGCGGCCTGGTGTAACCCTAAAAGCGGTCTGGGTAGGGGTTCAAAATGGCGGCCTGGTGTAACCCTAAAAGCGGTCTGGGTAGGGGTTCAATACGGTGGACTGGTGTAACCCTAAAAGTGGTCCGGGTAGGGGTTCAAAATGGCGGCCTGGTGTAACCCTAAAAGCGGTCCGGGTAGGGGTTCAAAACGGCGGGTATGTGGTCACATGGTGTGGGCGGTGCTTGTGGTCACATGGTTGGGGAGGTGCTTGGGGTCAGGTGGTGTGGGTGGTGCTTGGGGTCACATGGTTGGGGAGGTGCTTGGGGTCAGGTGGTGTGGGTGGTGCTTGGGGTCACATGGTTGGGGAGGTGCTTGGGGTCAGGTGGTGTGGGTGGTGCTTGGGGTCACATGGTTGGGGAGGTGCTTGGGGTCAGGTGGTGTGGGTGGTGCTTGGGGTCACATGGTTGGGGAGGTGCTTGGGGTCAGGTGGTGTGGGTGGTGCTTGGGGTCACATGGTTGGGGAGGTGCTTGGGGTCAGGTGGTGTGGGTGGTGCTTGGGGTCACATGGTTGGGGAGGTGCTTGGGGTCAGGTGGTGTGGGTGGTGCTTGTAATTTTTTATGTTAATAGGTTGTTTGTGATTGGTCGGGGGTGTGGTTATGCTAATAGCTCATTTGCATATGGGGCGTGGTTTGATGTGGGGTGGGCATATAGTGAGTATATGTATAAATAAAAAGAAAGAAAAATAATAAGTACTGCATTAACCCTAGGTCACCTGCTCCCGGGGAGTAAAATTTTTTTTTTTTTTTTTTTTTTTTTATTTTTACTCCCAGGGAGCAGGTGAGCTTTCTAAAATTGCTAATTTTTTAAAATTTAAAATATTATTTTTAATTTACAGTTTGGCCAATTTAGAATTTAGAATTTAAAGTTTGGCCAATTTAGAATTTAGAATTTAAAGTTTGGCCAATTTAGAATTTAGAATTTAAAGTTTGGCCAATTTAGAATTTAGAATTTAAAGTTTGGCCAATTTAGAATTTAGAATTTAAAGTTTGGCCAATTTAGAATTTAGAATTTAAAGTTTGGCCAATTTAGAATTTAGAATTTAAAGTTTGGCCAATTTAGAATTTAGAATTTAAAGTTTGGCCAATTTAGAATTTAGAATTTAAAGTTTGGCCAATTTAGAATTTAGAATTTAAAGTTTGGCCAATTTAGAATTTAGAATTTAAAGTTTGGCCAATTTAGAATTTAGAATTTAAAGTTTGGCCAATTTAGAATTTAGAATTTAAAGTTTGGCCAATTTAGAATTTAGAATTTAAAGTTTGGCCAATTTAGAATTTAGAATTTAAAGTTTGGCCAATTTAGAATTTAGAATTTAAAGTTTGGCCAATTTAGAATTTAGAATTTAAAGTTTGGCCAATTTAGAATTTAGAATTTAAAGTTTGGCCAATTTAGAATTTAAAGTTTGGCCAATTTAGAATTTAAAGTTTGGCCAATTTAGAATTTAAAGTTTGGCCAATTTAGAATTTAGAATTTAAAGTTTGGCCAATTTAGAATTTAGAATTTAAAGTTTGGCCAATTTAGAATTTAGAAATTAAAGTTTGGCCAATTTAGAATTTAGAAATTAAAGTTTGGCCAATTTAGAAATTAAAGTTTGGCCAATTTAGAAATTTCTAGACTTCAAATATAGTCTTTTATATTCATGTGTGGTGGAGCAACCCTAAGGAAAGTCCTGCTCCCTGGGAGTAAATTTTATTTAAAAAAAAAATTTAAAATTTACTCCCAGGGAGCAGGTGGTTTTCTAAGGTTGCCAATTTTTTAATTTGATTTAAATTTCAATTGTTTAGGGTTGTAATTTTACAGCTACAAATTGAGCTTTGTAAAATTAAACCTGAAAATTTAAAATTATAAACTGAACTCTATAAATTTAGAAATTCAGTTGGTTAATATATGTTCTGGGGCGGCCCTACAAAATGACCTGCTCCCTGGGAGTAAATTTTATTTTAAAAAAAAATTTTTAATTTACTCCCAGGGAGCAGGTGGTTTTCTAAGGTTGCCAATTTTTTAATTTGATTTAAATTTCAATTGTTTAGGGTTGTAATTTTACAGCTACAAGTTTAGCGTTGTAAAATTAAACCTGAAAATTTAAAATTATAAACTGAACTCTATAAATTTAGAAATTCAGTTGGTTAATATATGTTCTGGGGCGGCCCTACAAAATGGCCTGCTCCCTGGGAGTAAATTTTATTTTAAAAAAAAATTTTTAATTTACTCCCAGGGAGCAGGTGGCTTTCTAAGGTTGCCAATTTTTTAATTTGATTTAAATTTCAATTGTTTAGGGTTGTAATTTTACAGCTACAAATTGAGCTTTGTAAAATTAAACCTGAAAATTTAAAATTATAAACTGAACTCTATAAATTTAGAAATTCAGTTGGTTAATATATGTTCTGGGGCGGCCCTACAAAATGGCCTGCTCCCTGGGAGTAAATTTTATTTTAAAAAAAAATTTTTAATTTACTCCCAGGGAGCAGGTGGCTTTCTAAGGTTGCTAAATTTTTTAATTTGATTTAAATTTCAATTGTTTAGGGTTGTAATTTTACAGCTACAAATTGAGCTTTGTAAAATTAAAATTATAAACTGAACTCTATAAATTTAGAAATTCAGTTGGTTAATATGTTCTGGGGCAGCCCTACAAAATGACCTGCTCCCTGGAAGTAAATTTCTTGTGTTTTTTTTTTTTTTTTAAATTTATTTATTTACTCCGAGGGAACAGGTGATTTTCTAGGGTTGCAAATTGCTTTAATTTAAAAATAAAATTTTATTTTTAAAAAAATTAAAAATTTAATAGTTAGAAAGTGAGCAAGAAATACAAAAAATGAGACAGACAGAAAAGAAGGTAACGAGAGAAAAGGAGATTTAAAGAGAAAAGAGACTGAGAGGCAAAGAGGAAAAAAGAGACAAGGAGAGAACAAAAGAGATAGAGACAAACAGAAGACATACATAAGGTCACACAGACACAGTCACTCTCACCAAGTCAAAGTCTGATATAACCACACTCACACAAAGTCAAAGTCGCACACACACACACACACACACAGTCTCAAAGTCCAGGTCCGCTACACTATGGCAAAGTCCAAGTCATGCACGGCCGTGCTCAGAAAGTCCAAGACACAAGTCAGCCACGCTCAAAGTCACTCACGCACAGCCACGTTCAAAGACAGAAAGACAGAAATAATGATTTGGCACAAAGGACACGAGAGCTCTTTATTACCCCCATCTTCCCATTTTTCTTTTTTTAGCATATTTTCTTTTTCTAGTTGTTTCAGTTTAGTTACACCTCTGTTTAGATTTTGCCATGACAGAGGCACCCTTAGCTTTATGTATTCCTTTGCAATTTCAGTTATTGCCCCGATTCTAACATGCATACATCATTGACTCTGTCGCCCCTCCAAGGTGGCTGGTGGCACCTGCAAAAACCAAAGAAAAAAGGCATGTGATGAGATACCGACAGAAACTGCAACCCTCTGTTTTGCCAATCGCTAGGCCTAGCGCAAAGGACGCAGCCAGCAGAAAAACAATCCGGTAACCAGATTCTATTGTACGTAGACAAGTCAGTATATGGGGGATCGCTGGGGGCACAAACAAGTCAGACAGATCACACGTAACAGACATCAACCCCAGCGACCCCAGGAATAACACAGCACAACCAATAATAGGTGGAATAAACAAAGACACAAAGTATCCCATAGAAAAAATGGGAGACGACTGAGTCAATAGGCTGACCGTATACCATACTGCCTCCCCACAAAGCCTGCGTTTGCAAATGCCAAACCTGACTGGGGCCCGGTTGCAGGGAGAGTCAGGAGGTCCTTCCCCAATAAGAATCTCTGCAAAGTGCGTCCACCTCACAGACAGACACTCCACCCTTCCTGCAAGCGGTCCCAGTTTTTATGTCCAAAACAGGACACCTGGCACTCACTTACCCAAAGCGGGGCACCGGGGGCTCATTTACCCAAGGGCTTTCCTTACAAGGCCGGCCGCACCTTGGAGGAAAGCCAAAAGGCAAACTCATCCCCTCCTCTTAAAGGACCGTGGGGACCACCCATATGTCAACCTTAATTCAGGGCTCAGGGTTCGGACCCCAGCACTTCACCCTCCCGCCACGATTGCCCTCTCCCCGTCCTTTACTTTGCTCACGTGTCTGGCCTCCTTTGCTTCGGGATTCTGCGTCGCGGCTCAGATACCGTCTGTAGAGCGCAAACGACAGGGCGTGCTTTTAACTGCACCGGTAATACAACACCTCAAAAGTAACAGCTACTTCTCCGACTCGTAATTGCTCACCTCGCCTAAGTCACCTGTGGTACCGATATCCTGATTTGCTCATCGCTTCACACCTTCAAAAGAAAAACACGTCGTGATATAGCTCAGTGGTTCCAGAGGTCTTGCCTGCATTTACGAATACTGTCTAGAGTCCTCCTACAGCCTGACAGAAAAAAAATAAAGATCACACTGTAAACCCCACACTTACAAGCCTTAACCCCTTATAGACTCACCCCAAGTTATCACTGACCGGCCCCTCCCAGAAGTTTCCGGTCATCTCCATAAAACACGTGTGGAAATGACTATCTGCACAGCCTTACGACGGCTGCTCCGTCTGAACTGCCCGTACAACCTTTTCCTAAAAACCGCAGGTGTACCGACATCTAAACCGCAGACGTACTGCTATTCCACCCACCCGACTCTATATGCAGGGGCAGAACAGCTCCAAGACCCACACGCACAGGTACAGACAAATGCTACACAGAACCCTACAAATGATGCAACTTCAAGATGAGAGAAAACTCTCGGTGAGAATAACTCCCGAACCGGACACGCTGTCGGGCGAGAAGACCTAGAGGGCCACGACGGTGGGGCGAGGAGGCTCTGTGGCAGCCCCAGAGAAAGAGGTGAATAAAACGGCCCGTTACAAGAAGTTTCTGCCAAAACCGAGATGACGGATGTGTGAGAAGCCGGGCTTTCAGACCTAAGAACTTGAGGATGCGGGGAAGCTGTCCAAGTACCTGAAAACAGAGAGCTGGAGAGCAGAGCTGCTGCCGCAGCCCGAAATGATGTCGCAAAAGAGGACCGTCCGGAAACTCGCGAGACGCGAGATCGATCCACGCTTTAAGCTTGTTACGTGAGAACGGAAGCTCCCGACTGGCGCTAGGCCGATGACCTAAGGCATTTGAGATCCTAGGGACAACGCCCGAGATGTATATAATGCCCCTTGAGCGCCAAGAGCGAGGAGGACATCAAGACCTGAGAAGGGTCTAAGACACAGAAGACAGACACACAAATTGCACAACGAGACACACACAGACTGGAACTGCCCTGCCCATGCTACTGTCATGCTGAACAGTAACTCGCTCTCTTCGCATGCCCAGAGGGGACTGTTCCCGGACAGCCCTCTCCCCTACTCTAACTGTGAAACCCCCCCTGCATTTCCCTACCTTGTCTCGTCCTTCCAACCCCTCCCCAGCCCCAGTCCCTCAACTTAACTTCAGAGACTCGGGGGTCTGAATCTATCCTTGACAAAAGGAATCGCATCAGATAAGTGGGATGTTCCTGCACTCACCGGGTTCCTCATCATCATCATCTCCTGCAATAAAAAAAACACCACAAACCAGTGCCTGCGCTAAGTATCGTGTTGGCTAACGCTAACCTCTTCCCCGACACCCCTCTCCTCGCTAGTGCTCCGGTGTTCGCCTCACCTACTCGTTACAGAGTCACGCACTGCAGCTGTCATCGCTTGTCGTACCTAAGATACCGAGAAACACAAAATTACCGTTGCGGTTATAAGGAGTAACTGGCCCTCCGATCCTCCTTGCTACTCCCCGAGCTCACCTCGATGCTTGTCTAGTTCCAAAGATGGCAAGCACAGCTCCTGTAAAAGAAAAAGGTAAATGCTTAAGTGAGCTTACAGGGAATACTTTGCTCTTAGTCACTGACCCGGCCCGCAATCGTCTCACCGTCTCGCACCGCCTGTCGGCTTACGCCTGCGCCCTCCCGACGCCGTGCGTGGCGACTGCGGAAAACAAAGGAAAAGGCACGTTATGAGATACTGCCTGAAACTGCAGCCAGCCTATGGCGATTCCTGCCCCCGGGGTCTTTACCTTACACGCTTCCCTGTTTCGGCTCCCCTGCTTGGGGCTGCGACGTTGAGGCTCGAGTACCACCTGCGAGGCACGAAGGGCGAGGGATGCTCGTAACTTCGCCGACAACGCCGCATCTGAAAAATAACTGCTGCTTCGACCGACTCGTCGCCGGTCACCTCACCTGTGTCATCTCCGGTACCGACATCCTCATCCTCATCCGCTTATCGTTAGGAATGCTTTTTAGAGTCCGACGGCAGCCTGCCGTTATAAAAATAGACTGACCTTTAGGCCCCACACTTAAAAGCCTTAACTTTTTGGAGATTCATTAGTGCTGAACAGCCCCTCCCAGAAATCTCCAGTCATCCCCATCAAACACTACTGAAGTAACTGACCGCACGGCCCCAGGATGGCTACTCAATGCGAGATGACTGCACAATGTCTGCCTATACGCTCTAGACATCAAGGTATGCACCGTAGATTCTTACTGCTATCGCAGAAACCCCACACCCTATACACACGGGCAGAGCAGCTCCAACTCTGACACGCACGGGCGTGAGCCTACGCTACGCGGAACGCTACAGATGATGCGACTCAAAAATGATAGAAAAATCTCACCTAGAAGGACTCCCGGACCGGAGATGCTGTCGGGCGAGAAGACCTACGGGGACCTGACGCTGCGGTGACGAGGCTCTACCGCAGCCTCGCAGAAAGACTTGGACGTAACGGCCCGTTACGAGAACGTACTGGCAAAATTGAGATGATGGATGCGCGAGAAGCCTGGCTTTGGGACTTACGAAGCTAAAGATGCGGGGAAGAAGTCGTGGTCTGTGAAAATGGAAGGCTAGAGAGCAGACCTGCGGACACGGCCCGAGATGATGCCGCAAGAGAGGACCGTCCGGAAACTTGTGACTTATGAGATGGATCCACGCTCGAAGCTCGCTACGAAAGAACAGAAGCTACCGATCGGCGCTATGCCGATAAGTAAAGGCGTTCGACACGCTAGGGATGAAGCCCGAGATATACGCCGTGCCCCTTCGGCACCGAGAGTGAGGACGATGTAGAGACCCGAGGAGGGTCTGACGCGCAGAACAGATTACACAAACTGCAAGACGATACGCACGCGCAAGCTGGAACTGCCCTGCCCGGTGCGTGCTGAGACGTAACCCGCTCCCTTTGCCTGCCCGACAGCCCTTTCGCCTACGCTAACAGTAAAACCCTCCCTGCGATTCCCGACCTCGTCCCCTCCCAGTACCTCAACTTAACTTGAGAGAGTCAGGGGGCTGAATCCGTCCTTGACAAAGAAATCCCAAACGCATCACCTAACTGAGCTGTTCCTGCAGTCACCGGGTTCCTCTTTCTCACCTGCAATTAAAAAAAAAAAACAAAACACAACGGTGCAAGCAGTAAGAATCACAGTGGCCGACATCAACCTCTCCCCGAACACCCCCCTCGGATGTGCTGTGGCGTGCCGCTCCCCGCTCGTTCCGGAGTCGCGGGCCGAGGCTGTCGTCGCTCGTGGTACCCGAGGTGCCGAGGGACGGAAAATCGCTGCTGCGCTTGTGAGAAATCGCCGATCGCAAACTTGCGGTGGAGGCGAGTACCTCGACGATGCCTCTGAGTAGCGATGACTGTGAAATCCAGATGGACGATGGAGGGATAGATGAAGAATTATGTCAGGGGATGAAATAAAAGGCATGGAGAAACAGCAACCACGGAGTTCTGGGGGGGTATATTTTAATGTACCTAATATTTCCCAAGGTGAGCCTCATGTGACATTCTGCTTGGATGATTTACACCTCATGTCTCGTGACTTTGTGGTACCTCCCATCGGCTGCGGGCAGACGTAAAGCAGAACGGACCTCACCGACACCCAAATCCAACAGCAAAAGCTCCTGAGAAAGGCTGACGAACCCCCCTGCCTTTCATAACCCTAAGCTTGAGAAATACCTTATCCTCACCTGAACTGCCGGGGAATCAATTCCACTCCTCCCTGCAACAACTCCTGCCCTCGATTCGCACTCCTAAATCCCCTGCTTCGGTCGCTCCTCAGAACCGTGCCCTGTGTTCTCACGGCATCTCCCGTCTTCTGTCTCTCCGCAGGCTCTGGGCTCTGCTACGGGCCCTCTAAAGAGGAAAAAACCTGACTCTTATAACCTACGAGGAGCCTGATGCAAGCTGCAAAGCTTTCAGGTATGGCACGGTACTCTGTGGGTGATGGGTGGTCCCATACCTGAACGGACTCTGTGCCTTTTGCCCCTGCAGCTTTCTTGAGAAGTGCTAAAACTCCATGTACAGATACGTAAAAAAGGTTCACCCTAACACCTGATAAATAATTCCACCGTCGGTCCTACTAGAAGAGAGGACATCGGCAGCTCACACGGTGTCTGGTAAAACTGCTTAAAAAAAAAAAAAAAAAAAAAAATCCCATCTACAATAAAGTGAGAAAAACCCCAGGAAAAGAGAATCCACCTAAAATAAAAGAAAAAAGGAACCCACAAAAAAACCACCACACCCCTACTACTAATCTATCTTGCCACCCCCAAATGCTCCATTCAAAATTCCCGACATCAAAAAAAAAAACCAAAAACCAAACCAAGAGTTGTATATAACTGCATCTTCTACTCTATATACAGCTGATCTGTGGCTACTTCTGAAACTCTTACCTGAATCAGATGCCTCTGCTTCTTCAAATGGCCAAATACACCTGCTCAAAGAACTAAGAAAGCCTGAAAGCTGCCATCAGCTGAAAGAACAGCAGATGACTGATTCCTCAGAAGCCCAGGAGTGGAATGAGCTGCCTGAGGAGGGACTGGGGCTCATATACCCCAGAGCCCCGCCCACTACCCTTCCCACAGTCCTCTGGGAAAGGGGCGGGGAGAACCACCAGAAGATATAAGGCACCCGAAGGAACAGGAGCAGGTTTGCTCACATACCTTTCTTTACCCTATGGCACCTAAAATGCTGAATGGACAAAGCGAGCTGTGCTGAGAATAACAACACCTGGTATTTTACTTCAGCTACATCTATTACAGCAGCTTTGTGATCAGGTAAGAAATGAAGCCTAATTTTTCTGCGGCGTAAATAAGGATAATCGTCGTGCTGTTTTGCCGATTACTAGGCCTAGCGCAAAGGAAGCGGCCGGCACGAGAACAAACCGGTAACCGGGCGGCACAGAGATGGGAAACAGCCGAGCCGATAGATGGATAATATGGGAGAGAGGTAGCTACGTATTGTTTTCACGTAGCCCGTGTTCACGAGCGCCGAACCTGAGCGGGGCCCGGTGGCGCGGAGAGTCGGGAGGTCCTTTCTCGACACGGAAACTCTGTGAAGTGCGGCCGCCTCGCAGATAAATGCTCCCCCCTTCCTGCGACTGGCCCCAGCTTTTATCCCCAAAGCAGAACACCTGGCACTTCTTTACCCAATGTGGGGCACCTGGGGCTTATTTACCCAAGGGCTTTCCCTACAAGGTGGGCTGTACCATGGAGGAAAGCCAAAAGGCAAACTCGTGACCTCCTTTTAAAGGACGGTGGAAACCACCCATATGTCAATCTGAATTCAGGGCTGGGGGTTCAGACCCCAGCACTTCACATGCTAAGCTGCATAGGAAAGGAGCTCATAAACTGCAATAATGATAGTATCAACAACGCTAGACTTTAGTTTCCTATATAAAAAAACCCCAAACTACTACGAGCTTACAATTCACTTCTGGCAAGACCGCGTGTGTTACCTAACTGCTACAAAAACTAGGAGCCGGAAATGGAATTGAGCAAAGTACGGATGTCCTCACGGGAGCGGGGACCGAAGGGGGACACGCTCAATGGATGAGAGGGCAGAAAGACCGAGCGGGGGAACAGATGCAGAGTAAGGAAGAGTTCCCAGGGGAAAAGAGGGGTGCAAAGTGCTCTCTTGAGCTACACGAGGGCTCGGGGGCACAGGGGATGTCTCGCGAGAATCGGAGATTCGTAGAATCGCTATGGTTGGGAAGGGCCTCTAGGATCATCGAGTCCAACCTTTGTCACATCATCACCCTACCTGTCTGAAAAACAGGTCGTTACCTTCAACAAGTGCTGTCTTTCTTGCAAGAGAGTTAACTGAATCGTAAAATCATTTTTTTAATCAAACCAGGCCACCGTGAGGTACTCGGGAATGGATCTGAACGGTGTTCGCACGTTCTCAGGGGACCGGGGACCGAACGGAGCCATCCGACGTGACAGGGGATAAGGTAAGATTGCTCTAGGGCACGACAAAAGCCCGAGAAAGACTCGTCTCCAAGTACAAAAGAAGCAAAGTCTGCTACAGAACTAAAGGATGACGTGCAGGGTGCCCACCACCTGTGCATTTTCTTTTATTTATTTTTTTTTTTAATTTACTCGCAGAGAGCAGCTGATTTTCTGGGGGGGCTAATTTCTTCAATTTAATACATTTTTAATTGTTTAGGGTTTTCTTACATTTAAAAATTTAGTTTTGTAAGTTTCACAATCAGTTCTTTAAATAATATGTTCTGGTGCAGCCCTAGAAAATGCCCAGCTCCCTGGTCGTATATTTTTCTATTATTTTCTTTTTATTTACTCCCAGGGAGCAGGTGATTTTCTGGGGTTGCTCATTTCTTTAATAAATTTTTATAACTTTTTAGGGGTTTTTTTTACATTTAAATATTTAGTTTTGTAAGTTTAAAACCACAAATTTAGTTTTCAACCTTTAATAGTTCAACTCTTTAAATAATATGTTCTGGTGCAGCCCTAGAAAATGCCCTACTCCCTGGGAGTATATTCTTTTATTTATTTATTTTTAATTTACTCCCAGAGAGCAGCTGATTTTCTGGGGGTGCCAATTTCTTCAATTTAATAAATTTTTAATTGTTTAGGGTCTTCTTACATTTAAAAATTTAGTTTTGTAAGTTTAAGACTACAAATTTAGATATGTAGGTTTCATAATCAGTTCTTTAAATAATATGTTCTGGTGCAGCCCTAGAAAATGCCCTACTCCCTGGGAAGTTTTTTTTTGGGTTTGTTTTTTTTTAATTTATTCCCAAAGAAGAGGTGATTTCCTAGGGTTTCAAATTCTTTAAATTTAAAAAGTAAATTTTATTTTCAAAAAATAAATTTAAAATTTAATAGTTAGAAAATGAGAAAGAAATACAAAAAGTGAGATGGAGAGAAAAGAGGCTAAGGCAGGTAAGGAGAAAATAAAAGACAGAAACGGGATAGACGCAGACCAACAAAATACATACGTAAGGTCACACAGACACACTCTCCCCGAGTCAAAGTCTGACATAACCACGCTCAGACAAAGTTACGCACACCCACACTCTCAAACTCAAAGTCCAGGTCAGCCACACTGAGGCAAAGTCCAAGTCACGCACGGCCGTGCTCAGACAGTCCGAGACGCGAGTCAGCCACGCTCAAAGTCACTCACGCGCAGCCACGCTCAAAGCTAAAAAAGACAGAAATAATGATCTGGCACAAAGGACACGAGAGCTCTTCATTACACCGATATTCCTGGTTTGTTTTTTTGTTTTTTTTTTAACCTTTATTTTTTTGTTGATTCAGTTTCTTTACACCTCTGTTTACATATTGCCATTACAGATGCTCCCTTAGCTTTGTACATTCCTTTGCAATTTCAGTTATAGCCCCGATTCTGATACGCATACCTCATTGACTCTATTACAACCGCCATTACTTGCATTTGCTTCGTTAGACTCGCTGACAGCTTTCCGATACTGTTACCCTTCGAGTCCGCAACGAGGCCCCCGGCGACACCCTGTCTGCGATTCCGATTCCTGGCTGGAGAGTCGGTGAGCTCCACAGGTCTCGACAGGCCGCTGACTTTCACACCTGCATGCAAACAAGGAAAACTGAAAAATCATCATTATGTAAAAATTAAACACCTATGAAAACATTTTACAACCCTACTGATGTCATCTTCAGGTAGGCCCAGCTGCTCCACACCCCAGTCCTTCTCTATGCTGGCCTCTGAGTCCTACTGACCCCACCCATCACCCAAAAGATCTGCTGTGGTCTTTCCTTCGCCATCCTCTGAAGAGACCACCCTGTGATCGTGGACGATTGCCACCTTCCCGGGGGAACTGGCCCTGGGAACGGTGTTCCCGGGGGCCTCAAAATTCACCCTGCCTGCCATAACCCCGGCCCGAGCCTGGCCTCCGTCCAAACATTGGCGATGAAGGTCGCCTCGCAGAGCGACCGGGACCGGGGGAAAAAAAATCCCAGCTGAGGGGCGAGGAAAAAAAAATAAACTCCCCCAGCTGGGCTTTTTTTACTCTATTGGTAAAAATAATGCCCTATCTCAACATCAAATACAACCTGAAATAAAAACATTCACATGTACAAGGTCAGACACATTCAGGAACTAACAGTCCTTCAATATCCACTCGTTCCACTTCTCGCTCAAAACATCTGTCACCACCCACCTGCCATAGTGGACTACACAAGGCTAACTCCCCACAAACTACCTTCCCCTTACGCTGATGTTTGGACATGCAGGGTCCCCACCACCTGTGTATTTTGCCCCGCTACTTAGCTTCCAGTGCTGTGGATCCATCCTCAATTGTAGCAGTGTCACCCAAATGCAAGGCTTCTTTCACTGCATCGTAACGATTGATCTGGCCAAAAGGAAACAACTGCTCCTAGGTTTTTTTATTTATGCCCAGGGAGCAGGTGATTTTCTGGGGTTGCTAATATCTTCAATGCAATAAATTTTTAATTTTTTAGGGTTTTTTTACATTTAAAGATTTAGTTTTCTAAGTTAAATAATTCAGTTCTTTAAATAATATGTTCTGGTGCAGCCCTAGAAAATGCCCTGCTCCCTGGGAGTATATTTTCTTATTGTTTTTTTTTATTTACTCCCAGGGAACCGGTGATTTTTTTAGGGTTGCAAATTGTTTAAATTTAAAAACGAAATTTTATTTTAAAAAAATAAATTCAAAACTTATGAGTTAGAAAATGAGCAAGAAATACTACAAGTGAGAGAGAGAGAGAGAGAGAAGAGGCTAAGGGAGGCAACGAGAGGCTAACGAGAGAGAAGGAGAGTTAAAGAGAAAAGAGACTGAGAGGCAAAGAGGAAAAAAGAGACAAGGAGAGAATAAAAGAGACAAACAGCAAAGACACAGACAAACAGAAGACATACATAAGGTCACACAGACACAGTCACCCTCACCGAGTCAGTCTGACATAACGACGCTCAGAAGAAGTCAAAGTTACACACACTCACACTCACAAAGTCAAAGTCCAGGTCAGCCACACTGAAGCAAAGTCTGAAATAAGACAGGATCCTCCAGTGTGTAACGCAGCCTCATCTGAGGCCGCCTGCCTTCCTTTGATGATAGAATGTACCTGGAGTGAGTAGGCAGCTAGCTTAGGAGTCACAGTTCAGTGCTTAAAGATAAGCAGAATAATTCTAGACTTCTGGAGATATTTTCAAATGTTCATTAGCGTTAGGGGTGGAAAGTCAAAAAGGGCTGAGAAGTCGAAAACAAAGCAGATGCCAAAAAGGGGCGGGAGGGCAAGAAGAAAGTAGATGGCAAAAAGTGGCAGGAGGGCGAAAACAGGCGGAAGGGCAAAGAGGGGCAGGAGAGCAAACAGGGGCGGGAGGGCCACTCAGAGGGCGGGAGGCCAAAGAGGTGGGATACCAGAAAGGACACAACAGTGGGGTGAGGGGGACGGGGAGCGGGACAGAGAGATGGCACCCGCTGTGCCACCCGTGTGGGGTCGTACCTCAGAAGACGCGCTCCGAGCCGCTGGAGTCCCGCTCGCCCTCGCCTCTGGAGCGGAGGCCGATCCGCATCTCCTTCGAATCGGCGACGAACTCCTGCTCGGGGCCGTAGCCGTCTGCAGGAGGGGTGAAGAGGTGGGAGCAGCATCCCAGGACAGGAGCACGGGGAGAGGCAGAGCCGGGGCTCCCTCCCAGTCCTCTCCCCGGGAGCAATTCGGCTTTGCCCGGTGCAATTCCCCCGTGTCCTGGCAGGCCTGGAGAGCCCCCTGCCGCGCTCCTCCGACCTGCACCCTCCCAGGTCACCCCTCGCCCAGCCGAGCCTTTCCTTCTGGGGGGCCAGGTCAGCCCTGCCCTGCTCCACACTCACTCTTCCTGCTGGAGGAAGGCAAAGAGTTTCTTCGGGAGCTCGGTTTTCACCACCTCCTTGAGGAAGCTGTCCTGCTCCCTCAGCTCCTCCGCCGTCACCTCCTCCTCCCTGCCAGCTGCCCTCTGCTAGTTACCCAGGAGCTGAACGAAGCTGGCGTAGGTGGGCTTGGAGAAGAGCTCCTCATGGACGTAGTTGCAGAGCCTAGGAGAGAGCGGATCCTGCACTCAGGGGGGAAGGAGACGTCCCCTCCAAAAGCAGCCCCGTGCCCCGGCCAGCCGGGCTCTGCCACGGCGGCCCCCGGCCACCCCCCGGGGATGCTGGTTCACACTCACGGCTGCGGGGAGCGGTCCTCCTGGTCCCCCGTGCCCTCGGGGGACGCCAGGTACTACTGGGGAGCAGCGGGACAGATGGACCGCGAGATGAACAAAGGGACAGGGAGCAGAAGCGAGAGATGAAGAAAGAAGCATTACGTGCAGACGGACAGAGGGGGAAACACAGGCTGGACGGGGGACAGGGAGAGAGAAAGAGAGTGGCAGAACGCGGACGGAGAGCGGGAGAAAGAAAGCCCGGTGGCGAGCAGCGGGCCAGAGGCAGGGGGAAGGAAGGACAGGAAGGGGGAGAGAGGGATACAGAAAACAAGTGAGGGACGGGGAGTAAGAAAACAGGATACAGAGGAAAAGAAACGGATGGGAAGCAGGACACAGGACTAGAAAGCAAGCAAGAGCAACAGGGAGAACGAGAGAACGGAGCCAGAGGAAAACAGGGACTGAAAGCAGGACGGAGAAATGGAAAAAGGAGATGAGGGATGGAGAGCAGGACAGAGGAGTGGAGAGACGACGACGGAGAGTGAAAATACAGTGATATAAAGCGAGACGGAGGGCTTGAAAGAGAAAAATAAGACAAGGGAGAATACCGAGGAGTAAAGAGAGAAAGTGAGGTCGAAACAAAAGCTCAGAGAGATAGAGGGATCGAGGAAAATATGGACGAGGAGGCCTGTGGAGAGACGGAGCGAGAAAACGCAGGGTGGGTGAGCTTTTAATGAGAATTGCTAAAATACTTTATGGGCTTAGTAAGCGAGTCAGCATGTGAGAAGACACTGAGAGGGATAAGGCTTGTAAATATCTACGATGCTGGCATACCGGCGTAAACACGGGCAAGCGTAAGCCTCAAAAGCATTGGCGGAAATATCCTACTCGGGTACGGTAGGCAAATGTAAATTATAATGGAATGGTTACAATATGCTCGGTAGGAAAAAGCTGATGTTTGGTTATCTCAAGCTCACTGTGGTTAACTGTCATGTCTGGTCGCAACCGAGATCCAGCAGTAAGCTACATCTATTTATCCTGATTTGAAATTGATATTGCGTGCGTTAGCGTACAGATTGATCTACGAGGCAAGGTCTGCTGGAAAAAAAAAAAAAAAAAAATCTTTCTTTGAAACATGTTAATAGTCACTAGGAGGGAGAGAGCTTTTCTACCCCCTTTAGCAATTTTTGTTTATAAACTACTTGACAAAAGGACTTGACCTCCAGCCTAACAAAGACGCATCGGTACGCTGAAGGAAGAGAAACCTTAGTTTAATCAATCACAGCTACCTCCCGGTTAAAAATGCTACAGTGTGATTTTCAAGATGAAACATTAAATCTGCCTCCACCTCCTAAAAGACCTCAAAGGGGAAATTAGCTGTAAATGCTGAGGAAGAAAGAGGAGTTCTAAGGAACTTGAATCTGAAGGTATATTCAGTAATTCTCCCAAAGGTGATCTGTGATGGAAGCCTCCTCCGTCGGTCCAACTCCCAAACGCGCTCTAATGGATGCAACGAGAGGCACGAGGCGTTCGCGCAGACTGAAAACGTGGCTGCCGCTATGAAGTGGAGAAGGGACAAAATGCCTTCCTGCTGAAGCGTAAGCATATAAAGTATTGCTTGTCTTTCAACTAAACTATGTTTTAAGCATTCACAGCTTTATTGTATAGTTATGCTTTTATCTGCATTTCATTTTGGTCCATCTTGTAAGACACGTGGATTTAAGGTAACGGATAAGAACGAGGCTCTCGGGCCGTTGTACTCAAATTGATTTCTGCTGGCCGGGTAAGGCCAGTAGGAAAATTTGGCATACGTCCTATGGCTGGTTCCGGTACGTGCCTGTTATTCTAAGGCCTGTGGAGAGGAAACTAAAGACCAAATGATTTCTCCAGCAGAAACAGGTTAATCCTTATCATTACCTATCCTGGCAACCTCGTGTACATCTGGTCACGTCATGTTTGCATTCCGTGTGCCACGGAATATATGTGCGTTGAGTAATCCCCATTTACTTTTTCCTGGGAAATAACATTTACAGTGCGACAGCGTACTCCTGTCATATTTCATGCTGTCAGTAAGAAAGCAGGCAAGCACAAACCACAATAACAATTAAAGCTTGCTCATAATCGCCTTTTCCTAATAAAACACGCTCCCAAAAAAGGCAACCAAAAGCCCAACAAAAGCACGCGTCGGCAGGGATGTGCCTATCCGAGAACCCTGCAAAATAAATACTATATTCCCAGAAAACTTTTGAACTGCTGTGGACGTGAAGGAGTTGCCCTTTACAGGATTTTGAGGAGGATGTGAATATGCACGACGTATCTAATCCTCCCAGGAAATGCCAGCTGCAAACAGAGCGTGTTCAGCTACTTAGTCTGACTTCCTTGAACCCCAGAACACGGTCCAGCCCTTCTAACCGTATGGGCAATGCTACCGTAGTAGTTTGTAAGATCGGGCACGTGTACGAGGTCTGCGTTTTTATTTTCCGATTTAAAAAAAGGGGAGGGCGGCGGGCAAGAAAAAAACCCGATGCTTTTTCTCAACAAAATAACTCTGGTATTTTCATGTGCTGAGGTGAATCCTGGCTAAGGCACTGCTCACCGTGATTATGCCAAATAAACAGTTGATTGCAACATTATTAAAATGTTATTAAAAGTTGATTTCTATTCATAAATTCAGGTTTAGCACAATAAACCCTTCCGTGAAAAAAATAAAAATAGGAAAGGTAGCTTTTATGGAAATTTTCTGCTGAAAGAAGTCATTGAGATTCTCTTACTTGAGAGATCCCTTAATTTGTTCCAATTATACTACTGTGCTCTCTTTTCAACTAGATTTTACCGAGCGTTTTTCAGAATTCGCTGTCGCTACGACAAAAAGTGCAAACGACGAAACGGGATAAATGTTCCCGTGCCTCAGTCAGGCATCTCATCTTAAAACTGACTTTCCTCAAAAAAATCAAGCAAGTCTCCCTTTGATAAGGTTCACATCTCATTTTTATTTCAGTTCACCAGTTGATAAATATCAAACTTATTATACTATGGACCTTTATGTTTCATCATGATTTGTGGCAGACAGTGATAGATCTGGTCCAATGTCTCCATTAATACCCATCTCAAATTCTCTAAAAATACATCCGTTGACATCACTGATAGATGTTGTAAAGAAACATTTATAGGCAGTATGTGATGCTTGCTTCTTGAAAACATTTCCGTATAAAGAAAAACCCACCTGTCCTGCATGTGATTCAGAGCCTGGTCTACAACCCAATCCTCCATCAAAGTTCATACGGGACAAAACGAATTCTACTGCTTTCCCCACATCGATAGCATCCAGCTTGTTAATTCATTAAGTTATCTTCCATGCGCTCTAGGAACTTCTTGGATTGTTTTCTCTCTGCTGTGTTATATTTCCAGCAGATCCTTCAGCAGTCCTTCAGGGGCTGCAACCCCTCAGGGGTTTCCCTGCCCCCACATGGGTTGGCCATAGGGTGCAAGTGACATCTCTGAGGGCTGTCTGTGCTCTGCTGTGAGTCTTCTAAGGACCACACTCCCTCAGGGATGTCTCTACTCTGGTGTGGTCCATAAACCCTTAGGAGTTTCCCTGCACTATGCAGGGGCTACAGTCCATTAGACGTATCTCCTCTGGCACCAAGCACCTAATTCCAAGAGTCTATCTACAGCCATATTCCAAACAGTGTCTTATTCCATGTGTCTCCTCCATTTCTCCTCCTCTGCTTTATCCCCACATTTCTCTTCACATTTCTCCTCATGTATCTCCTACCCTCATGGTTATACCTATTTTTTAACACTATTGAACAACAGTGGCTGGGGCTCACGTCCCTGGCTGCAGTGCTGGTACCCTAAATTATCCTGTTCTTTCAGTTTTCTCATCATCACTTCAGCAAGTTTGAGGTTTATTATGCTCTCAGTCATTTGTGCACTTCTCAGGACCCTGGCCAGTTAGTCCACTGAACCCTTTAGCGTATTTGCCTAAGACTTTCACAGTGTCCAGCAGAGACTCCCTTGTGCCTGGGAGGGCATGTATTTATGAATTTAGTTTGATGTTGCTTTTTTTCACAAGTTCAACACTGAGCTACATTGCAACCTTCCTCCACAGAACTGTTGTCAACTAATCCCTATCTTGATTCTGCAAAATGTTTTGCTAAGAGTGCATACTGATCAATGTCAGGCTACATTTCATTTATCTCAGACCATCTCCCCAAGTTGTCAAGATCACTCCAAAATCTCATTTTAGAGTACTTACAACCAATTCTACTGTATTTTCAGGCAGTCCCACTCAAGTGCACTCCCCTGCCACTCAGATCTTTACTAGAAATACTGACTGGTGTTGTCAGTAGCTTAAATTCTCTACTACGCTGGTTCTGGGAACCACCTCTTCTTTTTGTTTCTCTTCCCCTAAAAACCCAAGCATAGTTTTTTTTAAAAAAAAATTCTTTTTTCTCCATTATGACTCATGCAATAAAACACTCTTCTGATCACATTTCACATTTGCAAGAATTTGTGGAATATTTTTGAATAGATTTAGTTCCAATTAGCTGTAAGGCATTGGTTAGAGAAGTGCTAACAACCCAAAATTAGGATGATAAAGTTAGAGAGATCTGCTAGTAGTTCCAATCTGCCATAATAATTTCAACATCTTATGCTCCATTCCTCAGTGTTATTATAGGGAGATAAGGCTTAGCAAAAGCAACCCACTCTTAAGCATTACAGTTACTACAAGGACACAATTAGCATGTCCCACAGCTGAGCAAGGATTGAGGTTCTTTTTTCAAGTTTGCACTTTGGAAGTAAACTCCTTGACTACTACTGAAGACTTACATTACTCAGGCTAAAATTAGTATGTTCTGGGGTTCAAGATACATCTTCAAGCCAGAGACCTCTCTTGAAAGAGAATAGCAATGTTAAATTTCAAAATAATCCCCTCCATCCCTCTTTTTGTTAAGATTTCAGTCACCCAGGGAGTGGGTTCATAAGCACAATAGAACACATAACACAGTGAATATATGAGTGATTTTTTTCAATGTTGAAATTTCTCTGGTTTTGAAGTAGATGTGACTATTCCTCCCAATCAAGAGCTTCACTTTATTCCTGCCTTCTCCAGTTCTGTAGGAATAAAATAGGCAGACACCACCAAGTACCTCCACTTCTCCAGAATGTAAATCATTGCTCACACAAGCAGATTCATTCTCTATTTTGTTATATAATTCCATGCTCCTTCTACAGCTCACAACTACCACCAGATTTTTATAAGAAAGCAAGGAAATTTTTATGTAATGTATTTGATCCCACTTGTGACTTTAAAGTTTAAGCTACATAGCGGTGTCTCTCAAAGGAAGGGGTTAATTTTACAGTGGTATTTTCAACACCTTCAACTGGGAGATAGAGATTGTAAAAAAGTTTTGCAATGACTTTTTAAAAATTTATGTTTATACTTCTCCTATGAAATAATGCTTGGATCACACATTCACAAGGACAGTGAAAGTTTAATGATAAAATATATCCACAGCTAAAGGGTATATAACTGATATGATAACTCCAACTAGGAGGTATATAACTGCTAAGCTACTACTTTGGGGAAAGACAGGCATCTCATAAAGTCATAGTTTATTTTTCTCAGTTTAAGAAAAAAATATGTTTTGAGAGTATCTTGAATGCAAAATACAAAGGGAATCTCTGAAAGGTTAGACTCCTGTTTTACAAGGTTGTAGCCATGAGGAGAACATCAATTGACATAAGGGAATATGACAAACTTAAAATATGTGAACCAGGACTGAGAGATCTCTGAATCTTTACACAAGCAGCACTCCAGTTACTACCATATGTCATACACAGAACACTGTTCCCTAAGGTGAAGAATTTTGTACATTCCAATAAAACACTATATAACTTCTCTCAATATAATGATGAGGGCTGGAGTCAATTAAACTTTAGCACAGCGCTAATGGAAACTAGCATTGTACTACATGGCAAATGGTGAATATTGCCAGAGCAATGACAGAGGACATAGGAATTAAAACCTCAAAGAGCAGTGCGGTCAGATGCAAACTGATATCACCATCGATGTCTTTGGCTTTCATGCTCAGAAAATGTCAACAGCCTCAGTAATACAATTTTCTTTATAAGCCTAATCAACAGATTAGCAACATGGCAGTCAAATGCCAAACATGTTTCTGATCTCCCATGACCAAAAGCTCAGCCTGTACATACGGTATTTTCCTGTTCCAAATCTATAATTGCTTTTACCTGCATTTGGCAAACATATGTACACACTTTCACACTCATAATTAAAGATATTCTTTAAAAGAGCTTCTGACCAAAGTTATTCACAAAAGAAATGGCATTGACTTTTTAGTTTATGTTATTCTTCCTCAACCTTCCCATGACAAAAGTTTACAAAAGTTTCCAGAGGTAGCTGTTTGGAAGTGCTGAAGAAAAAGCCTCTCTCTGTTCTAGTACTAGTA
The DNA here is from genome assembly GCA_028020825.1 of Podargus strigoides. Lineage (NCBI taxonomy): Eukaryota > Metazoa > Chordata > Aves > Caprimulgiformes > Podargidae > Podargus > Podargus strigoides. Next base: position 26,916 of record CM051643.1, read on the forward strand.
CCAAAAAAAAAAAGTCTCATGCCAAAAAAAGTGTATGAAGAGCTCTCACTTTTACTGGTGTATTTAACAACACACACACTGCAAAGGCTCCAGGTAGACTCCCACAGGAAAGAGAACATCCCTGATTGAAAATAGCCTGTAAAAATAAATAAACAAATAAAACTTTTTGCCGACTTTCAGGAAACTGTTAGGTTGTTATGCAAAATGGTAATCTATTTCATGATGTTAAAAGTCAACAGGAAGAATCTGATGGCCTTCTGCCATATCTGTTCTTATGTGCATCTTTAAAACAGATCACTCTCCAGAAATTTCTGTATAGAAGCCTTAAAACCTAACCAGCTTGAGAGATGCAGGAACCATGCCTTCTGGGTAATCTGGGATACAAGTGATGGTTTATCACAGAAAGTTTCTGAAATGCCATTCATGGTGTGTTGACTTAAGCCAGGTTCCAGATGCCCCCCGAGCTGGTTTTTCACTCCCCCTCCTTGACAGGGCAGGGAGAGAAAATAAGATCAAAAAGCATATGGGTCAAGGTAAGGACACAGAAATCTCTTATCAACTACCATCATGGGCAAAACAGACTTGACAGGAAGAAAATTAATTGAATATATTGCTGGTTAGAATAAAGTTGGATGGTAATCAACAAAGACAAAAACGAAACCACCTTACCCCTGGCACCTTCCCTTTTCCAAGGCTCAACTTCACTCCTTCATCCCTAACTCCTCTGCCTCCTTCCTCCTCCGAGCATCACAGCGGGATCTGGGGGAATGGGTGCTGCCTTCTGTCCATAGCAGCTCCTCTCTGCTGCTCCTTCCACCATACACTTTTCCCCGGCTCCAGTGTGGGCTCTCCACGGGCTGCAGTCCTCCAGGACAAGCCTGCTCCAGAATGGCTCTTTCCCATGGGATGCAGCTTCCTTCAGGGCACATTCTGCTCCACCATGGTCTCTCCAGGGGCTGCAGGGGATCCCTGCTGGAGTGCCCGGAGCACTTCTTCCCTCCTCCCCCCCTCAGTGCTCACAGGACTGTTCCTCACACTTTTCCCCTCACTGCCAGGCAGCGTTTTGCCCTTTCTCACTGTCCTGGTTTCCCAGGAGCAGAACCACAGCCCAGCCATGGCAGGCAGGCCATGAGCAGCCCCCAGTCAGCTGGGAGTTTCAGTCAGGGCAGCTGCCCCAAGCTCACTCACAGGTGTATCCCACACCTCTGACATCATGCTCACTATAAAAGGAGGGAGCTCACTGAGGGTGGGGTGTTCCTGGGGGTCCTCCTTGGCTTTCTGCTCCTGCTGCTGATCCTAAGGGTGAGAATAAACCTGTACAGTTTATGTTGCTATTTGTATTAGTTTTGTTATTTCATTAAATGGCTTGTCATGCCTGGGAGACTTTGAACAAAAGTAGTTGTTCTGGTGAATAATTTTCAAGACAAAAGAGAGTAAGAACATTTAGGAAGCAGTTTTTTCTTGCTAAAAATATCTTTCTGGTTTTAAATAAAGAGGAAAAATTACCCAAAAAGTATATCCTTTTTGACCATATTTTCAAGGTGTCATTCCACTTTGAAAATAAAGCTTTTAATTCAGTGCATACTTTCCATACTGATAAGGAAATCTTTCATAAATCATAGACTTATGTGGAAAAGAGTAATCAATATAATTGAAAAAGAAATGTTCCATAAAACCTTTACTGTATTGCATCATGGTTTATCAGAAAACCCACTGGCTAAAATCCAAGTTAGGGAGAGCTAGACAATCAATAACAGCATTCCACACCCTTTTGCTTTGGAGGACACCCATTGCTGATGGTACACTCAGACTCCCTGCCAAGCAAGGAGCTGCTCTGGTGTGGAAAGTTTCTTTTGGTCTCTCTCTTTCTCACACACACGCATACAGTCATTTCAGATCCTCAGCCAAAGACACCTTTCTAACCATGGTCTGAGTTAAATACCTTCCCAGAAATGCTTCCATTCTGGCATGTGTAAAAGGTTTTTTTAAAAAGCCATTAAAGAGAAAAAAGTAAGCGTGAGGCTGTGTTTCAGTCTTGTGAACTTTCTCATTTGTTAATTTTCTTGTACGTTTTCATGTAGTTCTCTACAGGTTGTATACAATGTATATCTTGCTCTCAAAAAATAGCTTTCATTTTTAAGGCGTTCATCATGTCTTATTAAATAAGACCTTATTGGACACTAATTGCATGGGACTTCTAGGCAGAATGAAGATAAAAATAGTTTATTATCATGTTGTTAACAGCATTTCATTTCCAGCTGTCAGACCTTCATTCATGTCTGCTAATGTAATAAAATTAATCCTATAATTTCAGTTGCTTAAGTTTTTATTAAAGACTGTATGATTTCTTAGGTATGTTGTTGTCCATTTAAGGAAAAAAATCTTTTCTCTCCCTGTGGAGGCTATCAAGTGAGAGAGACAGACTTGATTTTTTCCTATGCTAAAAAGCTCTATCTTTTCTTTTTCCTTTCAACCCACTGACAGCTGAAGTGAAAAGTGAAACAGCTGACTGGCAGCTGCCTGGTAGGCTCTGTGCAGTCCTAATTACAGCTCCTCTATAAGGTTATGCTCATGCTTACACTCATGCATGCAAGGTCTCAGATCATTATTTTTCTTACATTTATAATCAGTATAATCTTTTTCCAGTTTCAATCTTTCTATCAAGCTGTATAAGCCTTGAGAGAGCAAAAAAGGGAATCTCTCTGGCTTCTGCTAACAACCGAGCATTCAAAAGCAACTGAACAAAACTCGTGAAAATATTTGTCCTTTCTCCTGTACGTGCAATCCATTTTTATGGTCATCTATTCTTTTTCTCCTACATTTTACTTTATTACCTCAGTCAACCAACACAATAACAAGGCTACTTTCAGTGCAGATTGCAGATTCGCAGATTTTAACTCCAGGCTGAGTTATAGGCCACTGGGAAGCTATAGCAGCCACATTAGAAAAATATTTCTTGCTCCTATTTCTGACGAGCCAAGGGAAAAGACAATGGCTTCCCATTCTCAATTCACTTATTCTTCATGCTGGAGTGGAAGAAGGAAATGCTCTCTTCTCTACTTCACAAAACACAAGATGTGAAAATAAACCTCTAGGATATTCTAAGGGGTCGGAAGAAATAGGTGCTGGCATTATTAAAAATGAAGGAAAAAATAATAAATTGCATCAGACAAGATGCTATGAGGAAGAAGTCCCACTGCAGGCTGAAATGTTGTTCCATCCTGAATGGTGCTTTCCTTATTTCAAATAGAATAGATCACTTAAAACTCCAGGAGATTCAGACGGTTAATTGAAGCTGAATTTCAGCAAATATTGTGTCCAAATAAGATTATTTGAGCTTTTTGTTGGGCTATAGAAGCTCTGTCTGGTTTTAGCTGTAATATTCTGAAAACTTAGCTTCAAAGCAATATACAAACAGTTTGATAGTGCATCAACCTTTGTGACATATTATTGTATCTACTAACAATAGCAAAAAGCTTTTCAGAAAGAATTGCTTTGTCCATTTTGTCCATAGATTTTCTTCCTCACCGAGAGCCTTTGATTTGAAATCACCTCATGGATATTCCTCCCTTTGATACAAGCACAAAGGTGTCATGCTCGAAGGCTTACTGTAGATGCTAATTGACTTTTCTACAATATATGTTGCTTGTGAAGAGCAAAGTCAAAGCTTAGTGAGGTTTAAAGGTTTATATTTTATCATTAAAATGGTTATATTTAGAGATAATCTGCTATGAATTGAATGTACAGTAAACCATTTCATCTAAAAGACATGAAACTATTTCTAATAATTAGACCTTCATCTCACTTTTTACTTGAAATTATAATTCAGAAGTATCCCTATTCCTCCTCCCTTATGTTAAAGGGCAGATTCACACACGATCTTTTTAAAAAATATTATTAATTTTTCAGTATTTTCCCTACCCCAGACTTGAATATTGTACTGATTGCAATTTATTTCTAGCAAATTATTATTTCCTTTTACGTTCTCATGTATCTGTATAAATCCATTATCCTCTATTAGAAAGCATCAAATTATGATCTAAATAACTTTTTAATGTTATTTATAATGTTATATTTACCTCAAGGTAAACACCTTTATTTTTTAGTCCAGTATTATTTTTATGGACTATGTCACTGCTGGAAAGGATTTGGATCCATGAACAAGACTCCAATGTACTATAAAGTCATTCTAGTAATTTAGGTTCTTGATCTACTTTAAAGCCTTTTTTTTTTTTTCCCCCAAACACAACTTTGATTCTTTTCAATTTATTTATGTGGAGGCAAAGAGCTTTCAAAGTTTTCATTCCAGGATTTGCTTTAATATGCAAACCTTGATTCCAGAAATTACTTAGTAATTGGAAACCTGAAACTTTTTCTAGTAAAAATGCATGGGTTTATTTTGGAAATTAGCAAGAAAAATACTAATTTAAACCAGGAGGACAAAAGGCATCAACACATGAATGGGTTTCCTGGGAAAATCCTGTCTAAAAGGCTCATATCTATTTCAATGAAGGCAAAACAGAGTTAAACAGACGGGCACATACCCAGGTACCATTTAATTTACATGATTATCCCTACTAAAAACTGAGATATTTTCCCTAATAAACCATAGCTATTACTAGAGGCATTTGGCTGTCAAGAAACAGAATTCCTCTGATTGAAAGTAGCATATTTTTGATACTACAAATCCTTATATCCCTTCTAAATTTTTTGCCTATGACAGATCCATGAGTCTTTCCTCGTGCTGCCAATAATTGTAGTCCCAGTACTCTGCAGTCAGTAAGACCTTTGCCAATTACTTCTATGGGAGTAGAATCAACACCAGGTAGGGTAATATATACTTCTGCTAGGCTTGTCACAGCATTACATATATATATATATAAATTAGTGTACTCAGTAACACAATCTGTGAGAGACACGATTTCTCTCAGATTCCTTTGCTGAAATCTCCACTGCTTCAGTTTACATCCCTCCTGCAGTGGGGACCGAATGAGCCCCTTAGCTGCCTGCTTGCCATGGGCAACACATGATCATGCTATTTTATGTTTCCATAACTCCTCCAAAAAATGCCTTTCACAACTCCCAATGCATACAAAGAAAACAAGAAAACAGCTGGTTCTACTTACAGAGACTGATTAAAAAAAAATTTTTTTTTGAAACTGGTAAAATTAATTTTTTTCTGAGAGATTATGAGCCCTAGGAACTTAGAAGCATTCCACAGCTAACAATACGGAAGAATCTGATGCACTATGATTTTCAATTCCTTTTCTCTCTTTTCTTACAATTTCACAGAAATATTGCACTCAGAAATAAAATATGGCATAAGACGTATAACAAGGAAAAACATAGTATGTATTTAATAAAACAGTTTTATATCCCCTAAGGCAGCATATAGAAATACTTTTAAAAGTGAGGTTATTGTCAATCTATATCAAGATGGAATGAAAATTACTTTAGCTGTTTGTTTTATTAACTTTAAGTATATGTTTGATATATTTTAAGTGTATCTGAAGTGGATGAACTTTCAAAATTTAGCCTCAGGATAGTTACAACATTCTTTAGATATTTTACTTGTTTGCTTTGGTTTAAAGCACGAGATTAGTAATAGGTACTGTCAAACCTAGGTCTACCTTAACATAGGTCATTCTTGGAATTATACAGAGGGTTCAACACACCCTCAGGTTTGAGTAAGTTGTGGTTCCTATTTTAATTAGAGATATTCAAAGCATAAAAATGTATTTCAGTAATAGAAGTCAATAAAGAATCATAGAATGCACTGGGTTGGAAGGCACCTTCAAGGGCCATCTAGTCCAACCCCCCTTTACTAGGGGGGTTGCATCTTCACTAGATCAGGTTGCTCAGAGCCCCATCAAGCCTGACCTTGAATGCCTCCAGGGATGGGGCCTCCACTACCTGCCTGGGCAACCTGTTCCAGTGATCCACCACCCTCATATTGAAAAACTTTTTCCTTACATCTAACCTAAATCTACCCTTTTCTAGTTTAAAGCCATTACCCCTCGTCCTATTGCTACATGCCCTTGTGAACAGTCCCTCCCCTGCTTTCTTATAAGGACTTTTCAGGTATTAGAAGGTCGCTATAAGGTGTCCCCAGAGCCTTCTCCAGGCTGAACAACCCCAACTCTCTCAGCCTGTCTTCATAGGAGAGGCCAGACAGATAGATAAATATACATTAGTAGACAAACACATAAATATTCTATGTACATGCACATGTGTCTTAGACACAAAAAAAAAGCTACAGAAAAGGCTACAGTGTGAGACATCTAAAAGTTTATAAATGGCAAAATTAAGCTGTCAAATTGGCATCCTTCAGTGTTTGCTATGGGAAGAGGTGCTATCTGGAGGTGTCTGCTGATTATCCTACCACTTTTTAAATGTCTCAGATCCGTGCTTGATATGGCTTCCTCAGATGTTTCATTTTAAAGCAATCACCTGATTTGAAATCTGGAAGGACAAGTCTGAGCTAGTTTGTAGCTTCTCAGAAATACAAACAAATTGAATTTTGCTAACCCACCCAAAAGAGAAACAGGAAGCAGAGGGATAAAGAGGCAGACAAATGGGTGAGAGGCGCAGGGAAAAAAACAAGGGAGGAGGTATTTCAGATTCAAGATTTACAGATCCTTCAGTATCATTCCTTGAGGAACACTTCTAGAAAGGAGCTAACTCCTCCTGAGCCAGCCGCAGAAAGTACCAGGCTATATAATCACTAAGTGGAAGTAGCTTTAGTCAGCCTTGCTTACCAGGTCTTCTTATATGTACATGGACTAGCATGTGTACTTCAAGATTTTCTCAGTTACGCATCATTTAATCAATCAGGAGCTTATTTTTCCAAACAAAAGTCAATGCCCTGATTTAAAACAAGTCCCACAAGAGCTTTGCTTCCAAGCATGGATGTGCTTGTTCTTCTCAGTGAAACATTTATGACCTTTTTAAAGGGCAAATGTACTTTCCCCCTATTTACATTCTGGGAAATGAGCTAACCATGTAGCTGCAACTCTTACAGAAATAAAAATTGACACTCAGCATGGACATTTTCACTGAGGACATTTTAAGCTGTGAAATCTTCTACGAAACTGAAAATAAGATCTTAAAATGAAAAGGGACAGGCCTTAGATGCAGACCCTGCCTACACATACCATGGAGGGGGAATCATCCGGGCTTTATCTTGCTGCTCAATGCCTGAGCAAAAGTTTTGCTCCAGAGAGTACCTAGTTGGGGCTACCTAAGGAACACTGGTGTCTCCAACTTGCTGCACAGCACAGTACTGGAGGGGAGATACACCAGGATCCCACAGTCCATGCCTTACGTGGTCCTACTGCCTCATATCTGCATTGAGGAGGAAGAAGAGGGCAAGGATATTTCTTTCAATCCATTGGCTTCTGCTGGAGTTATGCTGCCAATGTGCCTCTCACATTCATGTTCTGGCACCATATTTGTGCATATAAAGTTACTTTCAGCCACTGAGAATAAAAACCTCCTAAAAGAATCCATTCTGACAGCTGCAATTGAGACTGATATCCTTAACATCCAAGGCAGATGAGCTCTGTTAGGCATAAGCAGTGAGGCCCTATAGATTCCTAGGATGCTACTTGCAATGACACTTTGCTTTATTAAGCAGTGTAACACAATTGTTTTCTACATGCCCCTCTAAAATTCATCTCCTTGCTAATCCTGCTAGCACAAAAAACGCTGTCATATTCCCTTCTCTTTCACATGAACATGATTTCCTTCTACTTTAGTTTTCATTCTTCTCTGCACCATCTAAGTAATCTTTTTGTGCAGTCTGGACACATGCTGTCTCTCCCATGGGACCTGAGTCTCACAAAGAGAACAGAGTAGAAAGACAGGAAGCATCCACAACTGCAGGGAAAGGTCTACTCAGTCTGTGGACCCCAGTAGGGCTTGTGTACAAATTACTCTGTGGCATGTTATATGTATCCACATGCGTAGGAAAAATCTGTGAAGTAGTTAGAGCAGGCTTAGCAAGAAGACTCAGCAAATAATTAAACTGCCAAACTCTTAACAGAGTTCTGCTAAGTGCTTGTAAGTTGATAATCCTCTAGGCTAATCATATGGTTAAATGTGAGCCCATTTCCTAGCAGTGGTAAAAATCGTTGATCCCAAGAGATCCTTTTCCAAGTTTCAACCCTTCTTCAAAGCACAGATGTGCTAGAGGTGCTTCATAAATAGCTGTTTCATCATTTTAAGAGGGGGGTTTAAAATTCATTTTGCTTTGCCAAAACATTCCAAAATTGTTTACACATATCAAGTTGCAGGCAACATTCTGTATCTGTACTGCCTCTAGGTGGGACCCTGATAGCACTGCACCTGGCATACATTCCTTTGGTAGCACAAAAATTATAGTACTTTCTCATTAACTTGGTTAAGAAGCTGCTTGCATTTTTAGGGTTTTTTTCAGAATTTTAATGTGAGGAATACATTGGAAGAGCTTTGCCAGTCCATTAGTACTTTTTAATGTTGTGAACTTAAGGAAGAAAAAAATAATTTCCTAAACAGTTGAAAATGTAATGGAGATACAATTTATTTTCTAAATAAGGAAATTATTATGCAATTGGATGTTAAAAGTAGTTCAGTCTTCCACTAGGACAACACTTTAGCTCTTAGTGTTGCTATTGCATTTACTTTGGATTCTGGCATACATAATAAGAGACCTTAAACCTCTAAAATGACTTGCTGTTGAACTGAGTTGGCTTTTAAAACCATCAAAACCATGAAAACTGCAATGCAATACAAAAAAGTAGGAAAAATACAATGGAAATGCTGGGAAAAGAAACTGACGTGGTGCTCCTGCCATCTTGTGGCCCTTTTGTACAATGTCATATAAACGTTAAATCGTTCATTTAGATACTTAAATTAACTTTCAGTGTTAATTCTCTTAGTGCCTACCTGTAGCATAGGTCTGCCAATAATAGTCAAACACACATGAACTGTTCAGATAAGGCATATCCATATGTTGAAATAAAAAGACTAAGTAACAGGAAAAACTGGCTGGAAAGAGAAAGACATTTGTACTTTGTAGACATCTTTTATTCTCCTCTAGGCTCCAGTCATGTTTTCCCAGAGGAAACAAAAATACATTTTATTACATATATATAAATATAAGTATAATAAATATATACATATATCTATATACAGAAGTGTGTTTTATGTATTTTTCTCCTGGAAATCCATACATTTATACATATACATACACGGACACAAGCACAGACACCAGTCAAAATGTATGCATTTAAATATCTGTGGTTCTAAATTGGACCTGAAGACATCAGTATATATAGTACATGATCAGCCTTACTTATTTCAATTTCACTTCTTCCTAAGAGAATCAAGACACATGATTACTTCCCCTACAACTGCAGCTTCCAGGAGCTACCACATCAACTCCGACAATCTGACCTGAATTTAAACCATTCAACTCAATTCAACAAACCATCAGAGTTTCCATTCAGAGAGGTTCTTCTGTCTGAAATGAAATATAGAGCTTGTTTTCCCAATTGGAAAGCAAAACACTGCAGCAGAAGTGAAATTTAAGCACTGAACACTTCAATTTTGCAGACTCTTCTTTTGTTCTGCTCATTGTGGCCAAATATGGTTTGCATTAGAAAGCCTTATTCAGATCTAATCAAAAAACCACCAGCCAACCAATCAGTATAACAGAAACTGCTAGCTTTCTTCATTTCACCTTTGGAGCCCAAACACAGAAACTGGCAATGTTTCTCTGTCCTGAGAATTTCAAGTTTGATCATATATGATCAAGGCTTACAGAGTTCATCTGCCACCATAGTGTTGACACCCCCTTCCCAAAGCAGAAAGAATGAGCAATGGGTGGTCAGGTTCTTAGGGCCCCAAATGATTCTTGAAAAGAGGCTATGATACAGGATTTTAATAGACTGTACCCTGCAAAGAAGGCACATGCAATTCCTACTGCAGAGGAGGAGTAAAGTGTTTATCATTCCATCCTGGCCAAATCTTATGACAATATATTAAATATGCTTAATTTTTATTTGGAGGGGCTAACACGCTAGAGCACTGTCAAGACTGCAGTCCTCTGATGCATGAGGAAAATTGGATGTTGCAAACTATATTTGGAGATAAAAGATTGAATCAACATCTTCCGGAGAATATAACTGTTAATACCATTAAACAGTTTTTTCCACAGTAAAGAAATTTCAGCTGCTCACTGAGGGAAAGTTGCTGCTGGTTCACTGAAAATTGCTGGGTACCAAGTAGCACAAATATTTAACAGTTGTGGTAATTTTTCATACACAGCTGGGATGAATAGTTAAGGTGGAAATTGAATAGCGCGTTTAACTCCTTGACTCTGCACAGGAGAGCTTTACCATCAGTCAAAGCCATCCCAGCACTGGGACTGTACTAACTTAGAAGATTGGAAAATACCAATCAAAGAATCACCACCATCAGTCTAACAAAGCAGATGCCTGGGACTGGAAGACATTACTCATTTTTTAGAATGCACTGTAACTATGAATCAAAGGCGTGCTATCCTGGGGGGAAAAAATAAAGTGACTGTGACACATGGTATCAGTAGACTACTTTGCACTAGGAATTGTTCAGTGTGTGAATGCTTCTCACTTTGACCATCAAAAGCTTTATCATAGATAAAAAGCTTGTTCACAATATTGTAACACATAGTACCCACAGATGGTCATTACTGGATGTAAGTATAAAAAAAATATTGATGAGTCTTGATTTAAAAGTTTGTCTTTTCGAGAAAAAGATATTTTTTCAGAATGATAGATTTATATAGCTTGTAAAAGACCTCTGGAGATCATCTGGTCCAACACCCTACTCAAAGCAGGGTGAAGTTGGAGCAAGTTTTTTAGCTGAATTATGAATACCTCCAAGGATGAATATTTCACAGCCTCTTTAGGCCACCTGCTCCAGTATTCGAATAACCTTACTGCAGGAAAATAAAAAAAAAATCCTTATATCTAATTGGAATTTCCTGTATTGTTGTTTCTGCCCTTTATGTCTCATCCCTTCACTGTTCAACTGCAAGAAAGGTCTGGCTCCATCCTCCTTGTACTTGCTCATCAAGGTCCTGCACATGGGTCGGGGCAATCTCAAACACAAATACAGGCTGGGCAGTAAATGGATTGAGAGCAGCCCTGAGGAGAAGTATTTGCGGGTGTTGGTTGATGAGAAGCTCAACATGAGCCAGCAATGTGCACTTGCAACCCTGAAAGCCAGTCGTATCTTGGGCTGCATCAAAAGAAGCCTGGCCAGCAGGTCAAGGGAGGTGCCCCCTGCTCTCATGAGACCCCACCTGCAGTACTGTGTTCAGCCCTGGGGCCCTCAACACAAGAAGGACATGGACCTGTTGGAGCGAGTCCAGAGGAGGGCCACAAAAATGATCAGAGGGCTGGAGCACCTCTCCTACAAAGACAGGCTGAGTGTGAGACACTGGCACAGGTTGCCCAGGGAAGTTGTGGCTGCCCCCTCCCTGGCAGTGTTCAAGGCCAGGTTGGATGGGGCTTTGAGTAACCTGGGCTGGTGGGAGGTGTCCCTGCCCATGGCAGGGGGGTTGGAACTAGCTGATCTTTGAGGTCCCTTCCAACCCAAACCATTCTACGATTCTATGATAAATTATTTGATATATAATAACAAGGTCACTTTGAGGTGAGAGTTTTCAGGTGTTCTGAGAAACAATCTAATAATGAGTAGCCCACTATAGAGTTATGTTTCCAGTCACTCTTATTTTTCTGAAGAATTTTTTTCTAACTGAAATCTTCTATCTCCTCCTGGCCTGTTCATGAACTATTGCAGAAAATCTGAATAATTTCAAGTGAGAGGTTGGTAAAAAATAAAATAACTTCTTCAGTTATAAGAAAATAATTATTTTTACCTTTATTTGAATTGGATATGCTGGAAAAAAATGTTTTGACCATGACTGTCAAAAGTTTTGACCTGCAGATGACCTGGAATTGGATGAACCACGATCATTGAAAACTGAATGTATAATACATTACGCAGTGCTCAATCTGAGCCTCCAACACACTCCATTAGTAGACAATCAGGCCTAATTTTCAGCATGAAGGGTGGATATATGTGTTTATCTGTATTGCAATAGCACATAACAGAATTGCAGCCACTCACCAGGATGCACCATCACCAGAATCCCATTGCACTACCATGTACACAAGACAAAGACTGTCTCTGCCTCAAACAACTAGAACCTAAGAGCGAGACAAAAGAAAAAAGAAAGAAATATTAAATAATTTCTGGGACTGGTGAAATGAAAAAATCCAAAAAGCATAACATATTAAAACACACTAGGTTCCCTATAACAGGATCAAATTTCAGAGGTCAAGTTTCTCTGATGCTAGAAAATACATGTGAAACCCACTAGCCAAATAAAAGTTCTAACACCACTTTAGTGCCAGTCCACAGAGAGTTTGACTATTAGTTTTATCAGTTCCTTTTAGCTTAAATACCAGAAGTATGAGTTACTGATTTAAGAATAGCAACCCTGCTGATAGTTACGTGTTGCTATAGGGCCTAATTTCCATTTCTTAGCTCTTTGTCTTGTGTTTTGAGACCTTGAAAATTATGCATAACTGCATATTTGAAAGTGACTGCTGTAAAACTAATCACGCTAAAATTAAGAAATGTGAGGATTAAAGTGATATCTGTCACCTTAATTTCGCACCCCTGCTTGAATGCATTGTAATAGGCTTAGTTATATAACCACATGCTGTACAGATTTCTGCCTCTATAAGTATATAGCATGAATTTTCTCTAGGAACAAGTCACTGATTCACAGCAAAAGAAGCAATTGTCCATAACACTTCAGTTTCATTTGCCATCAGTACTGGGAGGTGCAAACTGAAATAGGAAACAAGATGGTCTTCGGAACAAGACAAGTGAAGTCTGTCCCACTAAATTACATTTTATCTCTGCCTCTGAAACAGAGACTCTCATCAGCAAAGCAGAAAAGCTCTCAAATTATTTTCTCAGATGTCTACTTTTATTTTTATTTATTAATTATGCATTTCTCATTAAATGCTTGACTTGAGACTCTGCTCTGGGGTCAAAACTGATCACTCACAGAGGAAACAGAAGTCAGCAAAAGCTATACATTCCACCAGAAAATTGCTAATGGCAAGTGATAAAAATCAAGCTCCAGACATCTTGAAGTAGGCATCCAAGACTGATAGGTATTTTACACCTAAAATCATTCTGTGCCTCAGTTTCCTATCTGTACAAGCCAATACAAGTACAAGTTTCCCATCTGACAAGCCAATATTTCTTACACCTCTAGAGTCACGTTATTAATTAAATAAATTTATCCTTGTTGAATAATCAAGATTTAGTATTCTGTCTTGGAGGAAGGCAGAGTAAATATTATATTGAATCAAACCATGATATTAATAAAATATATTAGACAGCTTCTCACTGAGTATGTATAAATTGAGAGCAATAAGAAATAATCAGAATACCTCAAAGAATGCATTCATGAGGATCTTGCTCAGTGCTAAAGTTGCACAATCACAAAAAACCTTAATTTTACCATATTTTAAGCTTGAGCTAATTGATCCTGCAACAGGTATGTTCCTTTTCACACAAGACAGATTAAATATTTAGTATTTAAATTTCAGGTGATCCCATTCAATCTAGTCACTGAGTGAATCACAAATACAGAATAATTTCTACAGCTTTGTAATAATCAGCTTATTTCTACTGTTACATTGCCATCAAATTCAAACCTGTTTCAAACTCACAATTGCAGCTTATCAGTAACACCTGGTAACCATAAGAGTTCCAAATAAATCACTTGGTTTGATTTAGTATTTTTTGTCTCACAAGACTTACTTTTCAAAGCTCTTATCACTGTTTGACTACAGACATCAATCAGCCAGTAAACAAAGTGCATGGTTTTATTTTCATAGAAGAATGTAGCTGTTGCTAGCTAGTTAGAAGACCTGTAGCTATTGTTACTGTGTATTTAAACAGACAAAAAAAAAAAATCACTATGAGACCCAAGGATAATTGCACTAGGTAAAACAAAAGTACAAATTTGTATTTACATGTCTGTGCCTATGCTGAATAACAAGAAAGCTTGTAGCATTGTGGTAAAGGGAACTTCCGTGCATTAATAACATGAGAAGTTTATTTTTTAGAGACTGAATTTCCACCAGCTTATGAAAAAGGCAAAAGACTGTCAAGTTTAAAAGTAGTCTTTCATTACCAGAACTATTTGTGGTGTGCTTGTCTATGACAGATTGGCTTCAATCCAGCTCACCAAGCTGCCTTTCAGTGATACTTATGATTAAGCCTTTACTCACTTGTACAGAGTGTTTAACATTTAAAATGAAATTTTATTTAAAAGGTTGCTTCTGTGGTTCAGACACCTTTTTCTCTTTTCAAGTTACTAATTACTATAGGGAAAATCCTTCCTGCACTGATAACTGAACGTTAAAGAGAACAGTTGAAGACTAACCAGAAACATTAAGATCATTCCAAAATTAATCTAGCCCTATAATACAAATGTAAACTTTCAGACCTAGCTATCACAGACTAAGCTGCTAAATCTTGTGCTTAAATACAACTGATGGCCACTTCTTACCAAAAATAATAAAAACAAAAGTTTTGGATGGAAGATGGCTGACTTGAAAAATATTGGTTCTACTGATCATAGACTGGAAAATTACAGGAAAATAAATGAAGTTTTTATGATTAAAATTGTGAGCCTTTTTTGATAGTAGGTGATGACTTACCATGTTGCACAAAATTGTCAAAGTTTAAGGTATTTTTGCTAAAAGGTAAGTCCATCTTAAAATTGTGAAAAAGCAGTATTTTTCTGTTTGAGAGATTTCTTCATGAGAAAACTCATCAAAATTGAATCCATTTAAAATTTCTAAGGAAAGAATATACCAGTGAATTTCCAGAGAGAACCACCAGAGCAAGGGATTTCTATTATAATTGCCAGATGGTAAAGAGGAAGGCTAAGCTTGGAAAGAAAACGTACTGTTGAAGTCTCAAAGTGGAGAAGGAAGATAAATCACAGTATGTGGAAAGGAGCATCCAAAAAGGGGTTGGAAATTGAGTTTGGAAAGTAACTCTTCACAGGCAAGAAGAAAGAGCTTCTGGTTTTTGAAAAATTGTTCTATGGACAATCCTCTTGCCAACCTGTAGCATGATAATTTGGTACAGGATTTCCATATCTCGCAAAAACTTTAATCAGAACTGCCCCCTCCCTCCTTCCCCCCAATTATTCTTCTGTATGGAGCAGAGCTGTGAATATACGTGCAGTTCTGCAGGGGACTTTTACACTCAAAAAGTTTGCAAAGCAGTTTCGTTAATTGACTTTGCACAATTATCAGTAATGTAAATAGCTAAAAAGCACTGGTGGTTTCAGGACAGGGAGAAAACCAAATCCTTGGGGTTTAGAGAATATGAGAATACTGAATATTAGGGATGCAGGCCACAGAATCCATAGAACTACAGATTTAACTAGGCAGGAGATAGATTCACCTGGGGATGGCTAGGGAGAAATGGAGCAGCTGCTTGTAATTTGGAGAATACCAGGTAAAGAGGGAGGAAATATTTGGAAAGCTGTGTAGCTGGGGTGCAGGTCCAGCAAAGGCTGCAGAGCTTTGCAGAAAACCGAAGCCTTTGAAGATGGACTATACTGAGTGAAAGGGAAATAACTCAGTATAAACTTTGTAGAGACTGCTGTAAGAGCTTTTAACTCCGTGAGATAGGTATAAAAAGGGTTGGTAGAAGCTTGAAACTTTCATTGTCAAATAAGAACTTTTCTGAGATCCAAGAAGTGTGGAAAGGAGACTACTCTCAGCTGCCTCCTTCACCAGCAGCATCACAGGATCTGATAGTGACAGCCTTCTATTTTAGCCCAAAACTAACAACTAGTTGAATGTCTGGATACTAGAACTGGATGCTGTTGCTTACACCATGTCAAACGAGACACACGGTACGTGGAAATCCCCAGTGGAAGCATCAAGAGTTCATTTTACAGATGCAGGAGACTTTACTGTACCTCCTTCTGCAAACTGTTACCAAAGAAGCATGGTTATCACTTTTCAAGATGCCAAATGGAAGTCACCAGCAGGACTGAGTTTCTTTTTTATTCTCTTAAACGACGATGAAAGCAATGCAAATTAAGAATTATTCTATGATTGTTGTCCCCACTGAGCATTTGTAGATAGCAAATCTACAATAGTTTCAGAACAATTCTGACCAAAAACCTAAACTTGCCTCCTGCAGAAAAGAATTCAGAACATGTCTGTCTATTCTCTCTATCAAGAAAGTCTACAGCCAAGAAAGCTTTTATTCCTAGATTAAACCAGTCATCTAGACTTCTACAGCCAACAGAGACCGTGACACCCAGCGAGTAATTAATTCCATCTTAAAATAGGTCAGTAAGAAATTAAGGTTGAATCAACAGCTGACAGGACCTATCTTTCTCTATTATTTATAAAAAAACTCCACATTAACAAATTAGGAAAAAAACCTCTTGCTCAGAGCAACCAGCTGCCTCTGCTACGCAGCCACACTTAGTAAAAACTAATATATTTCCTCACTGACCAGAACTTTTTCATTTGTCTGTTACTACCCCTCAGTGATCAGTGTGATCTCCTTGAACACCACTTCTAATGCTGTATTGCATTGTTATAGGACATTTTATAATTTTATTCTTTCTGCAATATCACAAAAAATGTCTGCAACCCATTACTATAAATGGATTACAAATGAACAGTTTGACGCAAGATGTCAACTTTCCCTGAAGGCAGGGCTCTGGCAAGTGCCAGATGCTTTTTAGTTCTGCACTTTTAGTTATTCCAGGATGATCAAAAATTCAACAAATGCTAATAAGTAGTTTGGCACTAAAATGTACCTAAAAATCAAAATTCTCCCAGTTTCTTTCTTAATAAAGATTGATATACCTTTGTTTGGAAATTCCTTAAAGACATAATTTTTCCCTAGCTTCTCTATTGTTTCCTCATTCTTTGAAGTAGAACTAGTAAAGCTCCAATCTTTTTTCTTCAGTTCATGTGAGAATTCAGTTTCTTTTCCAGTCAGGAGGTTGAAACTACAAAAAAAATATTGTAATGAGGAGGAAAACAACTCGAGTAATATTTTCCAAGACTGACGGGGGAAGGGAACATTTAATATAACAGGGGGGGGTTTTTTAGAATTTCTGTTCTCGTTTTCTCCAAGCCTTTTTTAAAAAAATAAATACTGTATAAACATTACATGTTTACTAGATGTCAGTGTTCATTATTTTACTTTCTGCACAAACAAGATTTAAAGAGTAAAAAATACTAAGTATATGCTTCCAAGTTAAAGAAGGACCTTGGAAATGACAAGACAAAAATTCACAACACAACTACATTGCTGAATATTTGGTTTTATGTTTTTCTGTTTTCCCTCAGGAATTTAATGCATATGATTTTAAATCAGAATTTAAGTCTCTTCCTTATATATGTAATCAGTTATTTCATCTTGTAGTTCAAAGTTTTCACTTTGTCTGTACTGTCAAGGGTATGCATAACAGAAGTGAAAAGTCTGATTAATATTACTATCAGGAGTGTGTGCTAATCTCTTATATCCAGAGAAGTTGTAGGTTATTTCCAAGCTGATGTCATTTGTAGAAAAAAAAAAAAAAAAAAGAGCAATTTTAAAATGCCTGACATTATTGGGAAATTTATAAATTAAAATACACGCTGGCTGACAAAGTTTTTTATGCAGATTTTTCTGTCTGGCCCTTTTTGCCCCTTTCATTCTGTGAAATACTTCAGGACTCTGATGATAGGCCAAAATTGTGTTATCAAAATGAGACGTGTAAAAATAGCACTTTAGAGGTTCGTACTTAGAAGAAGTAAACTATACATGTGTATTGCCTGTCTAAACAGAGGTTGTTGCTGTCCTGACAGTCTGGGGTCAGCCAAGGCCCAGGCTGGCAGTAACCGAGCAGGACAGTCAGAGGTGGTGGCCAAGTGCAACCAAGAAGCCAGACCATGAGGCAACATCGTGGTGGTAGGGCAGGTCGAGAATCAAGCTCTAAAGCCAACCCACAGATCACAGCCAGGATCAGGTCCTGCAGTCTCTGGACAAGTCTGAGCCGGGCCAGGAAGCTCTGGGTGAAACCTGGCCCAAAGGTCTCTGTAGATAGACAGGGGCAAGGCTGTGGCCAAGCTGGGGAGCAGCACTCCTCCAGCACAGCTCAGACAGGGAGTGATGGCCTGGGGCTGAGCTTATAGAATGAGTTCCTGGGCCCACGGGTGTGGGTGAAGGCCCCAGGTGAGGCTGGTCAAGGTCTTTATGGCTTGTTAGTGTACTCCGGGCCCTGACAATGGGAATCGTGAGTCAGAATGAATACGGCTGTGCCAGACCACAAGTTCTTGGTTTTGCAGGTACAGATGTTCAAACTAAATATTGGCGTGACTATCTCTAACTAGAGCAAGACAGAAATACAGCCATTCTTAACTGAAGAGGCACTCACAGGAAGCACAAAAGACAGTTCTTTTTAGAAGAATTTAAGACTAGTACTTAAATAGACAGCAACTTCTGATTTCTCTATCAAAAGCTGTATCACAGAACCATAGAAACTAGGAGAGGAATGGACTTAAGGACACTGTCTAGTCCATTTACCTGCCAAAGGCTTTAGAATTGCAGCTATATAATTCCTAACAGCTGTTCTTAAAAATCTCCAGTAGTATCTTTACATAAGTGTATGCCTAAGATACATGTCCTGCTGGAAAACACTTAGGGGTTCGAGTGGGGTTTTTTTTAATTTTAACAGTTTACCTCAATCTTTCTGACTTCAGAAACTATTATTTCTTGTGCTGTCTATCAAGAACACAGAGAACAGATTATTTCTTTTCTCTTTCTGTTAGTTTCTCCTGGTTTTCAAGACCGACTAGCTGCTACCTCTATCTTTTCCTTTGTTGACTAAATAACTCCAATTCTTTCAAGCTTTCTTCTTAAGTCAAATGTTTGAAGACATGGACCACTCTTGCTGTTTATTTCTTAAATTTCTCCAATTGTTCTGAATTGTTCATGAAGCATGAGGACTGAAAGAAATACTCTGGTTGCTAAATACATGCTAAATACACCAGAAAGTTGACTTTCAAGGCACAACCTGACATTTGCATTGCAAATTTATTGCATTGCACCCTTCTTTTCCAGATTTTTTCTCAAGTTTACCAGGAGCACTTTGAATTCTAATGCTATCTTCTAGTTTACTTGGTGTCATCTGCAAATTGAAGAGTCATAGTCCCTATTCCTTGATCATAGACACTAATGAAAACACTGTATAGTAGGCTACTAAAATCCCACTCAATATACTCTCCTCTTCTGGTGATGAATGAATCGCTAATTAATACTCTGTAAGAACTTTTTCCAACCAGCTTTTCACTCTTTAGCAGTTTAATCTAGACCATTTTTCTACAGTTTTCTTATGACAATGTCATCTGAGAAAGTGTCAAAAGATATAAAATCAAGCATCTTTCCTAGCGCAAAGCCATGTTCCCCTTCATGAATGAAACTACTTGACATAATTTGTTCTTAATCAATGTATACAGGCCATTAACTATCCCATTTTCTTCTAGGTGTTCATAAATTGTTTGTTTCATTATTGTTTCAGAATCTTTTTGGTAATAAGAGTCTATTACTCCCCAGATTCCCTCTACGATGTGCTCACCTTCCTGCAGACTTTTTTAGCATCTCTTGCCTTCTAAAAGTTTACAAAGATAACAGTGAATGTCTTTGAGGCCATGTGAAGCTTGTCCTCTAAGTGTTTAGTGAGTAATTCCACTGAGCCAAGAGGATTTGAAAAAAAACCTTTTTGTAGTCCTCAGCCCCACATTCCTTCAGAGGTTGTTGCTGGTATTAATTCTGTTGGACTACTGTGAGACATCCCCCATCAGTCACTAAGGTCACCCTCCCTCACAAAAGTTCTCAGTCTCATCCTTACCTTTGCCCAAACTCAAAGGACAGTTTAATTATATGTTTGAAACTTCTTGACCACATCTCCCACCAAACCACACTGCCACTGTCCCAGGCTGAGGCACAACCTCTGTGGCCGCTGGCTGTGAAGGGAAGCAGAATTGTCCCCCACTATCATGCTCCACTATTGTGTTTCTCCATCTGTAGATAAGCAGTGATTCAGCCCTCCTGTGTGATCCTTCTCAAACTCACATAGGTCAAAACCAGGGCAGTGACAACTGGTGGATTTGGCCCTCCCAGCCCTCACAGGGGGGACTGTGCAAACCACATGAAGTTCAACAAGGCCAAGCACAAGGTCCTGCATATGAGTGAGGGCAATCCCAAACACAAATGCAGGCTGGACGAAGAATGGATTAAGAGCAGCCCTGAGGAAAAGGATTTGGGGCTGTTGGTTGATGAAAAACTCAACATGAGCCAGCAATGTATTCTTGCAGCCCAAAAAACCAATCATATCCTTGGCTGCATCAGAAGATGTGTGGTCAGCAGGTTAAGGGACATGATTCCACCTCTCTACTCTGCTCTCTGGAATACTGTATTCAGCTCTGGGGCACCCAACATAAGGACATGGACATTCTAGAAGCTTTCCAGTACCTGAAGGGGCCTACAAGAAAGCTGGAGAGGGACTTTTGGCAAGGGCACGTAGCGATAGGATGAGGGGTAATGGTTTTAAACTGAAAGAAGAGAGATTTAAATTAGACATTAGGAAGAACTTCTTGACTGTGAGGGTGGTGAGACACTGGCACAGGTTGCCCAGGGAAGTTGTGGCTGCCCCCTCCCTGGCAGTGTTCAAGGCCAGGTTGGATGGGGCTTTGAGAAACCTGGTCTGGTGGGAGGTGTCCCTGCCATGGCAGGGGGGTTGGAACTAGATGATCTTTGAGGTCCCTTCCAACCCAAACCATTCTATGATTCTATGATTCTATGAACTGGAGAAAAGTAAGGAAGACAAGGAAGCTCAGAAGAAAAAAAATATGTCGGGAGAAGAGGAAGCTGGAAAATCATCACAGGTTACTGTAATGAGAAGGGAAGTCAGAGGGAATTGCTTCTAGTCTTCAGTCTTTGCTGCTGTGCTAGTATGAAGACATCATTCCCACACATTGTGCAGTGCAGTATCCCTACACATTTGAGCAGAGCAAACATGAATAAGGAATAGAGTGAACACAACAGCAGATGTACATTTATAAAGGTCTGATCTTCACAAGTAGGCTGAGATCAGAAATACACTGAGATCCAGGAATTCACTTACAAGCACACTTTTAGAATTACCCTTGTTCAATGGGAATCCCCATTCGAAGTACAAAATCAACTGAGAACTGCCAGGATGAATCACAGCCGTGGTCCAGCCTGCCCTAGCTAATACCAGAGATGTCAGGTTCCAGACACCTTGGGTGTAAGATCACTAAAAAATACGTTGCTCTTTAAGTCATAGCCCTCATTTGCAGTTATTTCTGCATGCATTTTATTTAAAAGTCCCCTCTGTGTAAACTGTGTTGCTTCATCATAACTCTAAGATTGCAGTAAAAGCAAAGGGATACATTTATTTATAAACACATACCAAATTAATAATTCTTTTAAAATTGTCACCTGTAGGCTGGTGGAAAACTCGATTTTGATTTTTTTTCTCTTTGTGGGAAAAGCGCAAAAGTGTGGAGAATGCAAAAGTAAGCAAATGTCAAGAGATGAAAGAGCAAAAGAGTACAACGAATTAGTATGACTACTTGAACTGTACTCTAATGCATCAAACAGTAAAACATCTCTACCCTAAGACACAAGAAACAGCTGGAATTATCAGAAAACTTAATGGCATGTAAGTGTCCAGGGAAAATAAGCGTTCCCGTATGACCACATCTTCTCTCTCTGTCCGTGGTTTAGTGACCTTAAAATACCAAAAAATTACTCATTACAAGTCCCAAGAAGAAAACAGATTACCAAACCAAAAATGAGATACAAATGTCCTTTAGATAATGCATTTTTCAAGTTTGCGTTACAAGGAATCCAAAAAATTATTTCACTATTTTCTCCTGTGCACCACAGTGATTTCCATGAATCCTGCAGAAATTCAGTCTCTGATCCTGCAAACAGATATACTTGACTTTAAACTTTTGATTAGTCCTGCTAGCTTTGCTGGAATTACTCTTTCACATGAAGTCGAGCACTGTTACCAGCATTTCTATGATTAGAGAAACCAGTTTCCAAACCTATTTGTCAAAGAAACAGATCCTTGAGTAGGATCCTGCCAGGGTACTAGGAATGAATGTGAGATGTAGGCCACAAATAATGTCATGATGAGGTGTACTCCACAAACACTGAGTGTTGCTGAAATACCTCATATTTTATCTGGACATACTCCTGCAATAAAATAATTTGAAGTGTATTTGAGAAATTAAAAATGAACTGATAAACAAAAAGTCATGAGAATACAGACAAGCAAGTATTATTACTTTCACTACCCTCAATGTATGACAAAAAGAGAACAGATGCACCTCCTCTGACATACTAAACAGATCGGTTCCCACTTCTGTGTGCACAACCATTCACACTTCTACTCTGCCAGGAAATACGTCTCTGGTCATGCTTTACCATTTGCCTGCGTACAAAACTGCCCAGTGAGTAGTAAGAGACATGCTTTAAAAACTGCTTTGGTTAAACCACTGTGAACACTCATGGGAACCCAGCAGGGGCAGAAGGGATGTTATGCTACAAACATAAAGTCTGCTATAAGTGAAAAATGAGTATAACCATTACATTATCCGAAAGACAATTTCTTAAATTACACATTACACATCCCACAACACCACAGTATGTATTTATATCAGTGTTGTTTTGAAGGCCCTAAGTCAACACAAAGCAATATAGTGGGCTTATAGCCCCAGCAAAAATGAAGGGAAGGCATTACTTTGTCCTCTATGAGGGCAGAAGACAGGTTTGGGACCTAGCCTCTCCCCTGTGGTTGGTAAGAACCCTGAGTAATTTCATGTGAGTACATGAAGTTTCAGGATGGAAGGTGTAAAAGTGAGAGAATTTTTAGATTTTCCTTGTAACGTTCCCAAGAGATATATCAAACAAACCCCAAACAAATTTGTTTAATGAGATTTTCAGCTCAAAATGACTGCAAGTCACTGCAAAAATCAGATTCATTTATTGAACAAAAACATGGAGAAGGGACATTTGTGTAAGATTCCATATCTTTTAGACTCAGAATAGTTTGTCATTCTGGGACTTGATCTTCAATTTTGAATAAAAGGTATTACCTGAGTGTCAAAGTTAATTACAAAAAACAAAAAAAAACCAAAAAAAATTAAAAAACAGATAAGATTTTCTACTTCAAACAGAGAAATCTGTTTCCAAATCACTTATCTAGCTGTTGAGCGATTGGCTAAAATAAGTAATAGTTACATGCAAGAAAAAATGAGGTTACACAAGACTTTCTATTGAATTTAACAGTATGTTTGCACAATGTCTCCGAGGAAGTACACATATCCTGCAGAGGCATGTATATGATATATGTTTCTTTATTGTTAGAAATAGCTCGGATTGTCTGTCTTCATACATTGGATCCAGCTCTCACTGAAGTAAATCACACTGAAGCAAGTGTGAGTCTTCTATACATACAAAATTAGGAAATATACGTGGGACCAGCATGAATAAATTCATTCATTCCCTCCAGTGAATCTTTATTAATTTTACATAATATTAAAACAAAATAAATACTTGCTATTTCCATGGTACATACCCTACGGGCTTTAGTATTAAGAACACAAGACATTAGTTAACACATATTTGAATAACCAACTACACTTAAGAATCCATTCAAGTAATGAGGTATCAATTATTTGTTGTTAATACCACATAATATCCTGTAAGAAAATTGGCTTCCTGCTCCATTGGTGTTCCATCTAATTATACATTCCAGATGATATTATAGAACTTCCTTCTATTTTACTTTATATATTGTCTAAGTAAATCTGCTTCGATTGAAAACTCTGGAAAACTTGGACTGCTTTTAAAAAATCAATGGGAGCATATCCACCATCTGGAAACTTTTACTGTTGTGTTTTAAATGAAATATTACACCTGTGTTTGGTTGAATTGACAAATTAAGCCTAATTATCTAGTACCCTAGCTCCCAGGAGGAACTGAGCATCCCAAATCCCATAAAGCCATGATATAATTGACTGGAATAAAATATCTTTCATTTTCATTGAGCTCGAGTATAAAATCCTCACACTGCACCGAGCCCTTATAGGTCACCCCACTTTTGCTGAAATCCAAATAAGACCTTTTTTAAAAAAATAATTACTCTTTTTTTTCCTTATGCATGTGCATGTCTCAGAAGTCAGTCAGAATATAGTAATCTTGTTTCACATTACAAATGTTGTGGTTAAAACACAGTTCTGTTTTGAAAAATCTGACAAATTAAGTGGCAGTTCCTGTTTGAAAGAGGGGAGCGACAGAATTTTTCAGGAGCGTGCAGTGCTGGTGACATTCAAGTTAAGGCAGCTGCTGTCATGGCACAGCACTCTGAGCCTAGTGTATGGGGTAACTCAAGTCTACAGTTCAGAATGTAAGAAAAAGTATTCCCTGCACTCAAAATAACACAAATGTGTTCATGTTGACATTCAAATATCACCAGGCTCACAAATGAATTCAGGTTTTGTGCAAGAACTTCATTTGTTGCTGTAACAGAAACATCCAGGCAGCCAAAATCTTGTGTGGTTGAGCAACTTGCAGTGTTGCTGGAGCTGATGCCTATGGAGCACTGTTCAGGTGACACCCTCCTTTGGCTGAATATTAAATTGAAAACTTTTGCCTTACATATTTTACCAGAAGGTAAGACAACATCAGAGTAAGTCCTTCGATGCACTTCTAAATAAAGATTTAAAGTGCTATTCTGCAAATCTGTGACTAGATTCCTTCCCTGTCAGCCCTTTTTACTCTGTGGCTTTGCTAGATCAGGGGATCAGACAAGCAGGCAGTAAATCCAGACTACTAACTTTAAACAGAACTGATCATCTGAATATGACAAGCCTTTAAGAACTCAAATATGGTTATCAAAATTTGGACTGCTGCATATAAATATCCACAGAAAGCTTTGATGTTTAGATCAAGATAAATTTTCTTACATTGCACTCTGTGAATAAGAAACTCATCAGTCAACTATAATCACTGCCTGCCAAGAATGCCTTCACAGTGCCAGAAGGTGTCCAGCCTCTCTCCTTATTTACAGTCCTTGGCAAACAGAGATCATTACAGGTACATTTAGTCAGATAATGTATTTGAACCAGTTGTAAATAAGACTTCAAAATGATAAATTCCATCTAATAGCTTTGACAAATGGATTTCAAATGTTTTCTCATAAGATTTTTATTTTTTAATCATGGAATCTTATAGCTGTATTCAGATCATGTAGCAGTAAATTCAAGCATTCACGTGCAACATCATATGTTAAAATAAAGCCAAATAAAAATCGAAACAGCAGTTTTCTAAAGTAAATACACACCCTAAATCTTGTAGGATAACTCCTCAGAAACTTTGCAATTGTGTTTATATTGCTAATGTAG
The DNA here is from genome assembly GCA_028020825.1 of Podargus strigoides. Taxonomy (NCBI): domain Eukaryota; kingdom Metazoa; phylum Chordata; class Aves; order Caprimulgiformes; family Podargidae; genus Podargus; species Podargus strigoides. Next base: position 52,502 of record CM051643.1, read on the forward strand.
TTATATAACCCCCTTGAGGAGGGTGCAAGGTCAGTGCACTTTATTGTGCTTTTTCAGGTCAACCTTTGATTTGGCCTGGTCTCTGTGAATAGGATTCTCCTGAAAAAAACATAGTGTCTAGCATAAGTAGACCTCAGCATCTGATGCAAAAGTATAGAATTTTTCTGTATAGTCATAGAGATAAATAGGTCTTCTAGGGTACAAATCATCTAAAGTAGAAATCTAAAAGATTAACTGTGTCCCAAAAAAAGGCTGTTTCTTCCCATTTCCAGACCTTACAGAGCATCCGGGGTAACACAGACACAGATGTCAATACCGTAAGTCCATCTTACCTGAGATGAATCTCCTGTCAAAGGTCTAAACCTGCTTGCATTCAAGCCCAAAGGGACTGAAAAATTGTTCTCCTCCTGTAGAAAGACCCAAGTCCATTAAAACAATTGTCCCTGAACATCCCTGGCAACAAAGGATTCCACTAATAGACTTGTTCACCTGCATGTGCAGCAAGTCTCAAGCAAGGACTAGCCTTTCCCATGAATTGAAACTGCCTCAGTTTTCATATGAAATAGTTACACCCTGACCTATACCTGGCATCTCTTATTAGGATTTTCAAATATCCGGTAGCCTGTGCTGGCAAACATCTGGCAATCTGGTAGATCACCACCTGCAGCAACAGGGCAAATAAATTACTATAAAAATTACTGTCAATCACCTAAACCAGTAGTCAGCAGTAAACATAAGATAAAGCCATCCGCCTGTAGTATTACATACAGGAGATAAAAATATATGTAACGTCAAGCTTGTTTTTAGAATTGGTTTTGGAATGTCTGTTTTTTTATAAGGTAAAAAATCCAAGTGCACAGGCAATAAATGTTATGCACAAAACTCTATGCAACATGATCAATGGTGTTTCTGTAAGTAAATGAACACACATTCTTATAAAGGAATTAAATAAAATCTAAAACAAGAATGAGTGTGTAAATTTATGAATAAGTGAAAGTACAGAGTAAGGCATATGTAAACTTGTCTTGTGTTATATGAATCATTCTTGACATGACTATAACGGCAGCCTTCATTAGAAAGGGGAACAGCAAAAACTTCTAAGAAATTAAGTAGGAATGCTTCCTAACGTTCAGTGGTTTGGCATTCTTTGTTAAGAAGGTGAAGGAAGCATAAACAGAGCCTGCATGCATTTCATGAGTCACTTCAGAAAAGTTTTGTATAAGAAGCTATTTCACTTGGAAAAGAGGATATGATATGTATGTGGTGGGCATGAAAATACTAGATACATTTCTTCTTGTTAGCTGTGAGCTCTGCTTTACAAATGCTCATCTTTCCAAGGATAAAATTTCAGAGAAACAGGTAATATTTGGTGACTGAAGGTTTTCGTTTTATGCTAGAGTGTAGATACATCCTACAGAAAGGAGGTTATCACTGGAGTTTTAGGGACTCAGGAAATGAGAGCATGTGTGGTGTAAACATGTATGTATGTCGTCTTGAATTATAAATTAATTTACAAATCTACCGATCTTCCAGCTGATGTTGTCTTATCTTTTCTGAAAATCACATATAGATACATTTAGTACTCTGAGAAACACCCATATGACACACAGTCATCTCGTGGCCTACTGGAAACACTGCCTGGGCTGGGGCAGAGAGGGATATATCCGTATGCATGTACACACTTACAACGATTTTATTCAAACTTCTAATTGCAGGCTGAGCTACATCTTTATAGTGAAACTCCTAGAAGAAAAGGACTGTTATTTGCAACCACATTACTCATCCCAAAATATTTGCTCTCAGATTAGAGGGGTTTTACAGGTACTGGTCTGTCTCATCTCTTCCAACTGGAACACCCCTTTTCATCTCATCAGCACTGCTTTGGCAGCAAACTTTCTAGCCAGATGGGTGCTGTCGTTCACGCTGAAAAGAACTGGAAAAATATGAACTGGTCTATCAACTTCTGAGATAAACTTGCTGCTCTGAGATCACATAAGACATGAAAGTGTCATTCCAAAATGGTTTCTTTCATTGAGAAACACTTTTGCAATTTTTTTTTAAGTTTTGGAACATTGGAAACATAACTGATTATTCATAGCAATTTATCTCTTTGTGAGCATCGAATACGCAGTAACACAGTTGTTTGATGTTTTAAATGATTTGAAGGGAATCCTTCCCTCTTACGTTGCACTTGGTGCTCAGTCGTAAATTACTGCATGGAGCTGAAGTGACAGAGGGAAATGGTTTGGCTGGTACCGAATCTTCCTTGCTCTACTCTGCCACCTGTTCTCCCTGCAGGATAGGAGAATATGGGGAAAGGAAGGACAAGCTGAAACAATGAAGCTGTGTGGTGACTACATTTTGCTGGGCAGAGCGCAGCACTGCAATATTGGGGTGTTAGGCATTTTCCTCAGCAAACTCAGATTCATTAATTCTGCAGTACCATCACACTTCCAGTTTTCTTTCAGGGAAGATGACTGGGGGACTGGAGCACCTCTCCTGTGAGGAATGGCTGAGAGCTGGGACTCTTTAGCGCAGAGAAGAGAAAAAGAGACTTTATCAATGCCTATAAGTATCTACAGGGTGGGTGTCAGGAGGATGGAACCAGACTCTTTTCAGTGGTGCTCAGTGACAGGATAAGGGGCAATGGGCACAAACTGGAACACAGGAGGTTCCATCTGAACATGAGGAAAAACTTCTTTACTGTGAGGGTAACAGAGCACTGGCACAGGCTGCCCAGAGAGGTGGTGGAGTCTCCTTCTCTGGAGACATTCAAAACCCGCCTGGATGCCATCCTGTGTAATATGCTTTAGGCAACCCTGCTTTAGTGGAGGAGTTGAACTAGATGATCTCTAGAGGTCCCTTCTAACTCTGATGATTCTGTGATTCTATGAAGCTTGCAAGCTTATGTTACACACAAACACACTGAAAACGTGATCCTAAAATGCAGGACACATGAAGGAACAGGAAAACCTGTTTTACTGCTTCTAAATCGATGTGCTGGTATTTTGCTTCTGACTTCGGGTCTTTGCACTTGGGGACATCATATAGAGTCGGTAAAGAATCATGCAACGTAGTGCAATTTTATGACAACCATAAGCCTCATGGAAACATTTCTGTTTCAAAAGACTTTCACTACATAGCAAGCAGCATTTACCCTGGTTTCCTGCCAGCTCGTCGCTCTGCTGTGAGCTCCGATCACTTGTGGCCCCAGAGTACCACTTCCCTCCCACTAGGTCTGCCTCAGGACCAAACTGCCCCAAATTAAAGCAGGACTTTCAGGGTGCCTTAGCAAAAACTCCAGCAGCTCTGGAGGGCAGGAGAATCTTGGTCACAGAGGGTTTTCACACTCCCCACTAGGCAGAGATATATGGAGTTTTTCCTGAATCTGGACTTTCTCTGGCTCCTGGGATTTGCACTTCATAGCAGAGATGTGTCCTCAGGGGCTTTCCAACCACCTCTGTGTGCCAGGGATTCCCTGAGAGTCCAAATACTTACCCTCCCTCTGCCAGCTGCTGGGAGCCATCCCCGATTAGCCTAGCTCAATTGCATTGGCCAAATCTCACCTCCAGCTTCACTTCGCAAAGGAACAGTCCTGTGTGCCCACGTAAGCCACGCTTGGGCTGATGAGTTAGCTTGGAAGTGTAACAGAGCATTCACAGAACCATACAGACAGACTCTGCTGCGTTATCACACTGTTAGCCAGTTTATTAGGTATAATGCTATTTCCCTGTTCATTTATTTGATGTTGAGTCAGGCTCTGGTCTGGGGTATTTTTCTTTGTTTTTCTCCAGTTCCGGAAATGTAGGAGGAAGATATGGTCCAGATCCTACAGTTAACAGACACAAGTTTAATCTTATTTAACACAACAACAGGACTGGCTATGTGAGCAAGAGCTCCTCACCTGAGCAAAACTATAGGGTATCCAGTCCTCAGAGCTCCCATGTCCTTGTTTAAAAACAGAGTACGCTGTTACAAATGTAGCTGGAGCTTTTTCTCGATGCAGAATTGTGTTGGTCTCATTCAAACAAGAGATATTCCTTCATTCCTCCCTGTAATGAAGAAGAAATCAGTTGAGGCTGTGACTCAAAGTAAAACTGTTGGCCTCATTGAAGACCACAGCCCCTCCTTTGAAGGCTATGTTAAATGTGACTTAATAACATGATTTTTAGGCATGTAATTACTAGTTGGTTTCTCAAGGCAACTTGATGCTGGTAACACATACTGTCATACTCTCAAGGCTTGATTATTCTAGTTCTCCCATTGCCACCAAAAAGTTGTGAGTAGGAGCCTTCATGGGACTGAAACACCCTCACATATAGCCTTTCCTGAAGCCACTAGCTTTCAGGGTGTCAACCTGAAAAACAATGGACTCCATTTTTTATTTTTTCTAAAAAGCTAAATAGAAGTATAGTTATAGTGACATTTATTATAGTGAGATCTTCCCTATCCAATGAGTTTCTGCTCCCAGCTACAACTTACTTTTAAGTGTGACACTGTTCCACCTGAAGTCCTTTCTCAGAGGTGTGTTATCTCACTGAAATCAGCCTTTTCCACTGGTTTTATTTATGTGTTATTTTTGTTTTACTTACCTATTCAGAAATTTCTTGAATGGAGAGTGCTTATAATTAATGAGATTTTATAGTGTTACTCAGTAAATGAGTTATGCATAAAATTAGTTGTTGTACTATTGTTACTGCTGCTGCTGTTATTAATAAACCTTATTGACATTTATTGATAAACCTTACTTACATTTAAAAAGAAAATGCAGTTGTGTAACGATGCTTAGAATACGTTCAGCAGATTTATATTTATAAAGATATTCAGCTTTCCTAGGAACCTAAAAGAGCATAGAAGACACCCAAACAACCAGAGCTGTCATTAAATGGATTCTGGGAAGGAAATATTCATCACTGAAAAAAGTACAAAATCCCATGTACTTTACAGAAAGAAAAATCACTGATTGAAGACGGACTTCTTCAGAAATTTCTGAACTCGTGCATAGCTTGTAAAAATTCCCCACCCACATTATTCTCTTTGAACCACACTCTCACAGAGCTGCTCCTTTCATTTCTTGCCATAAAATGGTCAGCTGAGTGTTTCATGTTGTGATACAACTCTGTATGTTACAGGAAATTGACCTAAGTAGTTTTCCTGTGAGCATAAAAGAAGCAGATAAAATCCATTAACCCTTTCAATGCATGATATATTTACACACTTGTAACCTTGAAGGTCTCAGAACAAAGAAAAACAGTCCCAATGGCACACAGCAGTGGTTGTGGGGAGGGTTTTTTTCTTTAGGAACCTTTTGTCTACTCATTGGGTAATTTTTTTACTTTATCCACAAAAGATATTTGTAGGTATTTTCATGAGTAGCCCTTCTTTAAAAGACTGCTGTTTCTAACAGCCACAAAATATTTTTTTCATACTAAACATTAGCATACCCTCTCAGCCTAAGAAATAAACATTTCTTTTTCTTCTTGACTTAACAGCCTAATATTTTGCTGAAACAGAGCTGTGCCATGAGCCCAGATCCAGCTCTAAACTTCCAACGTGTGGTAGATATTTCTGACTTAGTTCTTACTGAAACCCCTTGCTGGATTGTTAGAGATGGACAGACTGCACGAGATTAGGAGCTTTGAATAAGGCTATACAAATTCATAATCCTTATCTAAATTTCCCTAGACATCCAGACAAAGAGAAAGTATGAAACTGTAATAAGGATATCTTGCACTGTGGAATTCTTAATAATTCTTAATATCCTGCAGATGATGGTTTATCAAAACACCCACTCACTTAAAAGTATCCTAATATTTTACACAAATAAAATTTACTTTGCAGTCCAAACTGGAGAAGACAGCACAGAGGCCCTCGGCTTAAACCATAGTAAGAGGTGAGTAGGATCAAGATCTAAAACCCAAAATGTATACCATTAACTTCATCTATGAGATTTTTTTGTCTACTACCTATGAATTTGGCATTCTTCTCCAAGAAATCCTTTATCTATGATATATTCAACAGTGAGCTGAACCCTGCTGTCAGAACCACTGAATAATATCAGGTTGGAAGGAACTTCATGTTATCTCACTGCATCTGACTATACTGCAAAATAACTAAGCAAAATCATTGAACAGGTACACAGATGCAGCTCAGAAAGGAACACCTCCAAAAGGAGCCATCTTCATAAGCCAAATAGGTCATATTTCAGGGAAAGGATTTTTGACCTTCACATGGCACTCACAAATAGCTACAGATAGGCCCTAGTTCAGAGAAAATATTGCCAATTCTTCTATTGCGAAGAAACATCAGGCTCTCCTAGCCTTTCTTTTGCTTTGTAATCAGCCTTATATTTTCATAAATTCTGAACTCCAGCTTCTCACTGTTCTACCTCCCACTCTCTTGCTGAGGATATGCCCCCACTCATCTTTGGTACACCATTATAATTTTTCAGTAAGTTCAAACAGTTAATGGTTATTGTTGAAGTCAGCTGTCCCTTAGACAAATTTCACATCGAAAAGTATTTATCTTGGAAAAAGCAGGAATAAGAGAATACACAATTTTTTACACATCACCAACCTGGCCTGTATGCAGGAAAAAAAAAAATGTTTATCACTCTTAGATATACAATAAAACTGAGACAATAAATTCCACAGGGAGGCAGTTTTCCTCAGCCTATAGATCTATATAAATGTTCTTCTGATTCCCAAAAATGTAATTCTGATTTTTCAGGAGGAAATAAGAACCGAAGGATCTGATATTTAGTCTGTGCTTGGGGGCACTTATGTGTGCATGATCTGTGTAGCTTATATAAAAATCATACAGGTACTGTTCTGACTATTTAGGATACTTATAATAAGGAATACAGAAGTTCTCAAATGTCACATAAGCAAAACTTGGCTTGCTGTGTCTACAATTGTCTCAACTCTGGGGCCCTCGACGTAAGAATGACATAGACCTGTTGGAGTGAGTCCAGAGGAGGCCATGAAGATGATCAGAGGGTTGGAGCACCTCTGCTATGAAGACAGGCTGGGAGAGTTGGGGTTGTTCAGCCTGGAGAAGAGAAGGCTTCAGGGAGACCTTATAGCACCTTCCAGTACCTGAAGGGGCCTACAAGAAAGCTGGAGAGGGACTTTTGATAAGGGCATGTAGTAATAGGATGAGGGGTAATGGTTTTAAACTGGAAGAGGGTAGATTTAGAATAGACAGTAGGAAGAAATTCTTTCCTGTGAGGGTGGTGAGACACTGGCACAGGTTGCCCAGGGAAGCTGTGGCTGCCCCCTCCCTGGCAGTGTTCAAGGCCAGGTTGGATGGGGCTTGGAGCAACCTGGGCTGGTGGAACTAGATGATCTTTGAGGTCCCTTCCAACCCATTCTATGATTCTATGATTCTAAATGTGTAGCATATAACCTGCAAGTAGAAGGTTCCACAACATTGAAGGCAGTGAGATTTTTCTGCACAGATCTGATTTCTTTTCTCCTTCTCTGTGAAAGCACAAGTGCACAGTTGGGTTAGCATGGGAGAAAAATTTCTTTTAGTATTAGGTCTAAGCTTATCTCTGCATCCCAACTAAGACACTTATGGGATGTTTTATCTTAATGAGGGACCAAAGCAATTTGTGAAGATCATTTCTCCAAGCAGGAGTCATGTTAGTCCCTTCAGCCCATGCCTATCAAGACTGAGGGGATAAAACTTCCCTGCATAAGGTTACATAGGTCTTTTTGTAGTCATATCTTAAACACAGACTAAAAACACTTCTGTGGTGATTAACTTCCTCAGTCATATTTTCAGTGGCTACCCTTTGGTTGCCCTTGTAATTGTGGACTATATTATATAGCTGAACAGGAAAGCTCCAAGAAGTTCTTAAGAAGCCATGAAGAGATACACATGAATTCAATTTTTCTGAACTCTACAAAAGCATCCTTTGCTATTTTATTATTTAGCAAATGCTTCCCTCCTCCCACTCCCTTCCCTCCTACCAAACCCAGCAGAGATTTCTCTTCCACCAGTCATATGTTGTCCCTTAACTGGTACCTCCTGAGAAAGAGAGGCTGAAGAGGTTTATGGGTGCTATGCTGGCAGGGAGCATTGTCAGCCATCCCCCTGCATTCCTTGCCAGCTCTTCCTCAAGGCAGAGACCCAGGGGGCTGCTCCTGGACCCTGCCCCTGAGGGGACCGCGGGCAGCACTGTAAAGCACCTATGCACGTTGAGGGCTGCTCTCCATCAAGTAGTGGCATGCTGCCTGGCATGTGTGGTGTGAGGACCAGTCTGCCTGGAGACACAGAAGATTCCTACAGGAGATGTCTGCAAACTAGAACAGGGTACAGAACCCATCTGAGCAAAACAGTAGCAGAAATCGAACTAGCTCCTGTTCATACACAGAAATCACATAGAAACGTAACCAGGAAAAAGTTTTGTACTCCTCCATGACATTAGCGAGGGTTGAGAATTACCGAAGTGGAATGATGGATGGAAGAGTATGGGCATCAGACTACCTTGTCCTCTGGCCCTGTGGTTTGCAGCAGTACTCATATTTCCTCTGGTTTTCCATATTTTAAAGGATGACAGCAGTTTTTACCTCCAGCAAAGTCATGGGAAGGGATTCCCAGTATGTCAAAATTATTTCCAATTCGTGTTCTATTGCCTTCCTTCCTAGAATCAAAGTGGGCAAAACATAGATGCTAAATATAATAAAAATTAAAAGTCTATCTTGCAAACTGCTAGAAATTAATATTACTGAAAGACTGGGAATAAAATCAGTTGTTTTCTATATAAAGAAAATATACAGAAACTATGAGAGCTGCAACTGTAAGTTGAGAATACATTTAGAAGAAGTACCATTTGAATACAAATCCAAATGTTATTCTTTGATGTCTGGACACAACTCAAAGCACTTTGAAATTACACACAGTAATTTTGCATTATTATATATACTTGTAATTATACCTCAGTTCTATTCAGTCACACTTAGACTTGTCCAGGATGCTTTAAAATATGTATTTTATAAATGTAGTCCATTCTGTCATGTAAAGATAATCTCAAAGGCAGTTCACAATAACATCCATTCCCTTTTTGTACTAGAGTCCTCCTTACCAGTTCCAGTTTTCATTGCTTTCAAGGAATAAGTCTTTTCCTTTTCTTAAAGAGGTAGAGGGAACCTGTTTTTCCTAGGGTGTAGCTTTTAAAGAAGCTTTCTCCATCACTGCTGCCTCCTTCCAGTGCCCTAAGCACAAGGGCTCTGTAATTCATCTTCAAAGCCTGATCTCCAGCTTTTTCACTGGAATGGCTTCCAAGCTGCACTCGGACTTCTGCGCAGCCTATTGCTCTAGCATGTCCTCCTGGATATCTCACTGTCAGTTTTGACAGGAGTGAGAGAGGACTACAAGCAGCTTATCTGCTTTTCCTGAGCCTCCCCACCTCCTGGGGTACTGGTGTTACCCCTAGTTCCTCAGATAAGGCTGTGAGTTCTGCTGCAAACTAGGTCCCCCAGAACATCTTGCTTGTGTGGCAGCTTTAGAAAGCAGCATCTCCATTGCATGGGCAAGAGAGACTGTACAGAAAGTGAAGGCACAGATCATCATTGTTTAAAGCTGCATTTAGGACTTAAGACCTTTGAAGCAGACAAGGAAGATAGATCTGAGTAATTGCATTCTGTCTCCTCTATGGCTTGTGAGTAGGATTTCAGTGTCACAGAAGTGATAGGCACTTAAAGGTAACTTGGGCGGAATTTTAGTGCCCACAAGAAAACAGTTTCCTGTAAAAGCAGCTCAATTGTCATTAAGACCCAGGACTGCACTTGTTGCAGTGCCAGAAGCTGTTGCAAAGGGATAGAGGACAACAGGGAGAGATGGTCTGAAAAACTTCAAACATCCATCTCAAATAATATTTTAGACACTTCACTAGGTTGTGTGACAAGAACTAGTAAACCATATAGAATATTTTTTGGCTAATTGAAATATTACCTTTTAAAGAACTTTTGTTCAAAAATATCTTGTCTAAATAATGTCACAATTTCCATAAATGTATTGAAAGAGCACTCAAAATAAAAAGTCACAGTCAGCTTTTACTGCAAAGCCTAATTTTAGCAATTTTATAATTCTCAGCTCAAAAAAACTCACTAGAAGAATAAAAAAATTATTTCAAAAATGAGAATAAGATGAGTTTGGAAAGTCTGAAGAAAATTGCAGTTAATTAAAAGAGAAGTCCTCTGCCTCTAGATTGTTATTATGTTTTCCAGTGACCCTTATTTTAAACCCCTGCAGTTGCTCATGAACAAGCTCTATTTGAAGATGGTACTTCTGTCATTAAACAGTTTTAATTAAAGCTGGTTGTGCATTTTCTGCTTCTGTCCCTGATAGATGTCATTAGGAGTCTCAGCCACTGTCTCAAATGAAATTAGTATTGAGTGTTATGAGTCTGACAGTGCCATACTAACCTCAAACTCTCCTTGGTTTCCCTAAGTTTTGGATGTGAGCCTATTGCTTGTATGAACTTATTGCCCTCTGTTGGTCAGGCATATCTCACAGAGCATCACAGAAGACAGGAAACCTACCCATCCTTACCATGTCAGTTAGGAAATGTATGTATCTATGTATGCTGGATAACTAGAGAGACTCCAGGAATTTAAAAATATATGTCACACTTTTAGAGTCTGTTGTTTATTTTATTGACCCTAAAGGTCCTTTTTGACATTCTTGCGAGGGGTTATTGCTTTGTGTCTCTCAGTGTAGCCACTGAAATCATATTCACACACTTGAAAATACAAAAGGTGTTTATGCTTCTCCCAGGAAATTCTGCTGCAGTTCTGTGCTGCACTCGAGTGCAGAACCACAGTCATCAGAGAGGAGACCAACAGATATCCACACAGATATACACATGTCAACATTCCATAAGTCTCTGCTCCTTAGGAATACAGGTTTCCAATTTATACTGAAATCAATTAAAAATGCAAGTTAAAAAAAGGATTTGAGGTAAAAATTAAGAATTTTGTGTTGTAGTATAATCAGGCTGCAGACAATCCCATGGTCTAATCTCACTGAAATGGAGCCTCCCTCTTCTTCCCCATAAAAGATGGCCCCAAGTTTTGGCCCTACATCAAGTACCAAGTAAGAGAAGATTTTAGGGGGAGAGGATCAAGTAGCTCAGTGTTTTTTCTTTTTCCTGGGTAAGGGACCAAGAGAAACCCAGTCTCCTTCTGACCCACAAGCATAGAAAGAAAACAGAAAGTGGCTGCCATAACCTCCTCACCCATCCAGATGCATGAGCACTAAAGTGCAGCCAGGCTTATTGCCCTCTTCTGCTCCAGTAGCATGGGTGGTGGCAATGTCCTCAGAGGACCTTGGAGATAAAATTGTGTTTCTCAGAGCTGCTTCACCTGGGGTATGCTGGAGAATCCAGCCACAGCTTCAAGCTTCTCTCTATAACCTCAGGAGCCAAAATCCATCATATTGTTAATGAGGCATGAGGGTCTGATGTAATCATGTAAGTGCAGATCTGCAGACAAGCACCCAAACCTTTTATGGGCTCAACAGGGAAAACAAAGACGTTTTTAATTACACAATTAAAACAAAGAGAAGAACAGTGTGTCTGAGATGGAATTTGACCAATTTTTTTTATTTCCTTGAATTTCAGCAGTTGGCACACAGAACTGTTGTCTTTCCACCATCTTAATGAGATCTGAAATGAAAATATTTTTTTAAAACATCACTGAACTTCCAAAGTGCAAGGCAAAAGAAATTCTGTTATTCATAGTGAAAATGTAGCATTTTGAGAGCATACAACCCTCAGTGTCTGAGGAAAATCAGGAGGTAGCAGCCACACCTTTCTGTGCTGGAAATTCACATAAAACTCGATTTTTCTGGGAATATATTCAGAACCTGTACATTTAGACCAACTTAAAGGTGTTCCAGGCATCCAGTAGTCTTTCAAGAATGTTAAAAATGCCATATAGTTTTAATAACAGGCTTCCACAATTCACTATTTTACAGTCTTCCACGTGTACACCCTAATTTGGCTAGAACTTGTTCCTGGGTTTAGCGGTTTGCAGCTGTTCCAGATACAGCTGTCAGGTGTCTCTGCACATTTCCTGAGGACAGGGAGAATTTTATCCATCGCTGATTATTTTCTTTTTTTCTGCCTGGATGTGCCAGGGTTAATTGCGATACAAAAGGTCCGTGCAGGAGAGCTCTGGATGACAAAGTAATACAGCTCGCCACAGAAAACTCCCTCTCCAGTCAGATCTCTGAAGATACTGGCATGAACTTTCTTTCGCACGACATACCCCTAGCTTGTTTAAGTGTACCGTCACTACGAAACAATCATTTGCATTTATTATTATTACTCTGTTCAAAGGCTGATGCCAAGCTGTCTGAGGGAAGGAAAGTACATGGTGTATTTTTTTTAAAATCCTCAGTTTGATTGGAGTTTTCTGTTTTCCTTGGGTTTTCTCTTTTTTTTTTTCTCTTTTTTTTTTCTCTTTTTTTTTTTTTTTTTCTGAAACTCTGTTCTAAGAAAAGGAAAGCAGGGGATTTACTAAAAGCAAGGCAAGTCGGTTAGTTATGAGTCACCTTCATGACTTATAAAGGGTCTCAAGTTGTTTGGAGCGGGCTTTCTTCACCTAACTTGTGCTGCAGGAATATCAGGCAACCAGTCAGACCAACAGACCTCTATGGCAACTGTTCCTACCTCGGTTGCTTTTTTTCATTTTTCATTTGCCTTACTTTTCTCTCTCTCTCTCACTCTGCCTCTCTCTCTTTAGAAGGAAAAAAAAAAACACAACCCAAGCTCAGTGATCACGGTTAACCTGTGAGATGGAACAAAGGAAGTCTGTGGCCTTCTTGCTGCATTGGTTTTGCTTGCATCTCTGTAAAGAAACTGCCTCATAGCAGGTAGGTTTTTCACTTTGGTTCCTTGGCGTTTTTTTTGTTTACTTTTGCATGTGCTCTTTTTTTTTCAATGACAAGCTTGTACGTTACAGGATGGGAGCAGGCCAAGGGAAGGGGCCCTTGGGCAGGGTTTAGAAGCCTCAAAAGTCAGAAAGGCTAAACTTCAAGCATTTGCACACATGCAGAAATACTCAGGCAGGCATCCTTATGGAAATATGCCTTCAGCCATCCAGAATCACACACAAACTACCAGTCTTGAGTGAATGCAAACCCAATCTTCTTGCTGACTTTGCATTCACTTTTGTAGGTGGCTACACATCATGTTAGGTGATGGGACAGCATATGCAAGAAAGGTGTCTAGAGACAACTAAGAGGACATGGGGGTTGCATGCTGCTTTTTAGCTCCCACACCCCTACTTTTTTTTGTTTTGAGATGAATAGTTTAGAAGACCATGCAATATGAAATACAATTTCTGCAGTGTTTCAGTTATCTATTTGGACGAGGTTTATGATTAATCTGCAGTTAGTCTCTTGCCTACAGCTTGCCAGAGACATTTTGAGGTGGGAAAAAGTAATTGTACAGACTAGTTTGACTTGCTTAATTTTGGCCATGCAAGAATTTTTGAACATGGGACAAGTTCTGGTCCTCATTTCATAGATAAGCAACAGAGAAATGCCTTCTTTAAAGCATACCCATTAGACTTGCATAATTTAGTTTTGGTTTATTTTCATTCTTTCTAAAATGAAGATGTTTAAAATGCCTATATAAGAACTTTATATAGCTTTCTTGAAACGCATATCCATACTGACAAAACAGGAGCTCCATGCTCAGCATTAATACTTGTCTGCTAAAAAGTCTAAGGTTTAATTTGGTCATAAAAATTTGCTCTGAACTCAAATTTAGGAGCCAATATCTAATATTAATAATTTCATTTATTAGCTCTTTAATACAATGGGTTTTAATTTAAAAAGGAACAAGCAAAACAGCTGAAATATAGTATTAAAAAAAAATCCAGATAACAGATCCACAAAATTAAATAGAGGTACATTTTATTTTAGAGGGCAGTTTTCAGCAGAGAAAAGCCCCTTCTATCCACATACAAATCTTTGGAGTTCTTGTGGTATTTTAAGAGACTTGAATTCGACATTTTTCTAAATGTTTTTAAAAGAATAGCTTTATTTTCTGAGAAATTAGAGGACAATAGAGGACTTAATGTCATTCTGAAAATGTAAATAGAGTACCTGAAAATGGACATCTGGTGTACTGTTTATGTGTAACGGCCTTCTGTAGGCAATTAAAAGAATTATAGAATGTGCTAATTATATTAAGCCTAATACTTTTTCAGTCAAAATTAGATTTCTGTTTGTTTGCTTGTTCCTTTTTAAAAATATCTCTGAAACTGGTACATTTCATTTTGGTCTTATTTTTGACAAAAAGGATTTTTTTATGACTGCAGAGAAGACAGATTGAAAAGCCACTCTCCTGTATTACACCAAATTTTAGTTTTGACAAATGAAAGGAAACTAGCATATCCAGAGGGCAATTTGCAACATGCTAAGAAATATATAAAACAGGTGAAACAAATTACCCTTTGGCCAGTGCCCACTTCTCTCTCTCTGGTGAACATTAAGGGAGGATACACAGATAAACAGCATAGACTGAAGACCTAATTTTACTATAACTACAGTTGGGTGATGTGCGTCCCACCTTGTGTCCCCTACAAAGCTATTCACACAGTCTGCTTGCTAGCACATCACTTCCAAGACCCTGTGAAGCTCCTTCAAGTTCTTCCTTCCAGAATCAGGCCTTTAGTTTGTTTTCAGCAGGTAATCTGGCATTGTGCTTGTGAGCTATGTCTCATTTATATGCAGGTAAACAGAGATAAAAGTCTGGGGCTCATTAGGTATGTTTCAAAGAATATTGCAGCAGTGTGGGTCTCTGTTCTTTAACTTCAAAGCGTCAGACTTGGGGTCTATCACACTCTGATTCCTCCAACATGACTGTCAGTGTACATACTCACATGCATCAGCATTGCAGATTTCTGGCCTGGGTGAATTGCCTTTTCTCCCTCACACCCTCCCACTGAAGGGGCTTTGTAACAGAGGTCATTGCACAACCCTAAGCACCTTCAGATGTGGCTCTTCAACAGGCAAAGTGCTAAATTTTTTCCCTGTTTGGAGAACACCTTTTATCTTTTCTAAATTGGCTACCAAATTTTGCAGAGTTGGAATTACTTTCTTAGCCTGTCTGTGGTTTTTGTAAAAAAAAAAATGTATTGGCATATCCTCTTACTACTAATTCAAAAACCAAAGGCTGAGTTTTACTCCAGATTCATGACAAAGGATCCCCTCTATTTGACCAACAGGTAAATAAGAATTTGGTCATTTGGACTGAAGAGGCAAAACTGGCTAATAATCACATAACTAGACTAACAAGCTGGATGCTTCTAGTCCATCAGTGTACCAGTCCACTCAGATCCTTGAGGTACTGTACAATGATGTACAGATGTGTTTTTCACATTTAGACTAAGTAGTTTGAACTGTACTTTTGGTACACCTTCTGAAGGGAATCTGAATATAGACTATGATATGGATGAACTGATTGACCACTGATATTTCACTGACCAAAGAAAATCCTAGGCTAGAGAACAATGAGCTACCTACACTTGAGCAGACTTTTTAAGTACCTGAATAACTCATTGGTTATTTTTTAAACATATATATAAAATGCAAAAATAGCTATGAATATGATGCCCATTCTCACACATTTTGGAAGACAGATTGCAAAGTAAAATTGCTGTAATCTGTAAAATTACTAGGCAACATTTATTTTTCAGTAATACCATAGGTGTCAGTAAGACATCAGTCAGTTGCATTAATATCACAACAGAAATTAAGATAAACATTGTCACTTACTGAGGAAATTACAAAGAGAGAAAATCTTGTCAATGTTTACTATTTTTACTTTTACTCCTTTTACTGCAAACTAAGTCACACATCCTCTCAGTTTATCCCAACTGCCTCACAGGCTCTTCAGAAAGCACTCACAGATTTCTTAAAGCTGTCATAGCAGAAGTTGACCTTTAGGAGGTATTTGAAATAGGAAAAAGGAACTGTGGAGGAAAAAATATTTGTCTGAAGGAGAGTGGTCTGTAAAAAAAGTATGAGAAGTAGAATAGAATAGAATAGAATAGAATAGAATAGAATAGAATAGAATAGAAATTATTTCAGTTGGAGAGGACCTACAATGATGATCTAGTCCAACTGCCTGACCACGTCGGGGCTGACCAAAAGTTAAAGCATGTTGTTAAGGACATTGTCCAAATGCCTCTTAAACACTGACAGGCTTGGGGCATTGACCATCTCTCTAGGAAGCCTGTTTCAAGTAGATTAAGTACAGTAAGGAACATAGCTGGTGGAATAGATCAATTCTGTATAGTATTGACAGAAAAGGTGGTGGTAAGAATTGAATGCAAATGGAGAATAAGTGAAGCACAGAGGACACTGGAGGAAAAATTACATGGTGCAGTTCATATGTCTTAAGCCAAGTGTTGCTATTAATAAATCCAGAGGGACATCTCAGAGAAACAGGCAAAGTCAGTGATTAAATGAAGGCTGAAAATACATAGACCGATCTGTGGCTACAGAGGTGGGAGGAGAACCAAGAAAGAACAGTCACAAAAAGGCAAGGAGTGACAACAGTTTCCTGTATGTCTGACTGTCACATAGGGATAAAATAATCAGAGAGTAGAGCATCCAGCCTAAGAGATCAGTTCTGATATGGACAGCTTCTGTGGAGGCAATAGCAATGAAAACAGATATGAAGTTTGAAAATGAAATTAAAACACACATCTATCTGAGGTCACTACCACAGACGAAGGAACAGAAAAGCAGATAAGTGGATGGGACCTGATGGCCAGAGATCAGTAGATAAGATAGGAAGAATAACTGAGTTATTCTGATGTTAGTGACTGAAGAAAGAAAGTGGTGAAAAGAGGAAGAGGGAAATCACAAAAGATCTTATGAGGTTTTGCTTTTTTAATGTTTCAAGGGAAATAATAGGGGATTTTATTCTATTATATTTAAGCATGAGTAGATGGTCATCATTTCCATTGATGGCAAGGCCACATTTTTAGAGCTGTGTGAGAAAACAGGCAGCAATATGTGCATTTGTTTATGTAATGGAAATCTGACAGCTGCACAAAAGGCTGTTGCAAAGGTTCAGCAAGGGGAAACACGTGTCATTTCTCACCACTTCCTGATAAAGCATGACTCTTTTTTTTGTGTCTTCAGCACACAGAAGAAAAACATTTTGCAGTATTCAAGCTGTTATGCAGCTTTTAAACCCAAAGTTAAAATGCCAGGGTGCCAGCCTAGGCAAAATTATTCCATTACATAAATCCAAGAGCATGGAAGTAGAAAAGCACCAAAGACAAAGGCTTGTCTGTGGTTATGGCTACCCACTTACCCACTTTTGCCTAGAAGGGCTGATTCTTGAGTAAAGCTGCACAGAGCCAATGCTGCCTGAAGTCTCTCGCTCTCTCCAAGACTGAACACAGGAGAAGGCAGACTGAAGAGGAAAGTGCCATCAACCACAAATGGGTGCTGCAGACCACAGATAAAAATATTCTGTTTTTCAGCAAAACCCATAGGTGTCTCTGGAAAATCCTGAAAAGATATGGAAGAATTGGGGTTTGGGAAGCATGGTGTAAAGAATAGCAACCTGGAATACATTTAAGATAGTGCAAATTTACATATTTCACAAATATTCTCGAGGCAATAGACTCAGAGGTGGCAGAAGCTTCTTGTAGCAAAATTCTTGTCCTATTGCCTAGTGTGATCCTTAATCCAAAGCTTAATGAAGCCAAATTTAGTGTTCCCACACGATGAACAGATGTTTTGCATCATGCCTTTCAGAAAGATGTATGCCTGCTGGGTGACAACAAGTGAATAAGGAGTCAGGGACTTAGAGACATTAAAATCATATTAATTGAATGAGAGAATAATTTAGGTAGAAGGGATCTCTGAAGGTCATCAAATCCAAATCCCTGCCTAAAACAGGTTCAATCCACAATAAATCCAGATAAGACAACAGCCTTTTATTGACAGAATTAATTTGTTTGCTTTCTTCCTAAAAAGAAAAAAGAAAACAAACAAACAAACAAAAAAACAGAAAAAAACCCCACGCACCTTAACTTGCATCCCTCATCCTCCTCCCCGACCTGCACTCCTCACCCTCCACATACACACCACTTATGCACACACAACATTTAGCAGTACTGATGTCTAGGTTTAGAAACTGTTCACTTCATTGCCCACAAATGCAAATGTTACACCACAGGTCTCAGTGTCTGACTTCAGTAGGAGTTTAGCCCAAACACTCAAAAGGGCTCTGAATCATCATTGTAAATTTGAGGTCTGGAAATTTCTAAACCACTTTTTTCTGCCTATCAAAATTTTATATTCATCTTGGAATTTTTGTTTGCCACTTACATATCACAACCATGTACTGGGCTGGTTTCATTTAGAGTGGCACAAAGTGAAAGGTAATTTCCCTAAAATCTCTAAATTAGATCACAGTCTTACTATGACATTTTAACTTCCTCTTAAAACATGTGTCAGTAAGAGTAGGGAAGTTATAAATGTACGTAAGTTTCTTTAAATTTACATACAAAAAAGATCTCCAAAATTGTGACTTACATATAATGTCTCGTTTCCCATACTGTTTTTCTTGTTCCATTTTTCTTAAACAATAGCAAAGGTTGTTTTTTTAAAAGTGGTTACTGGGAGACCAAACAGAAAGCAAACAAGATTCAACCATTTCTGAACTCTGCCCAGGAACCGACACTTTATTTTAAAAGGATGAAGAAAGGAAAATATATTTCAATCAAGACATACTTAGCAGACATCTAACTGGGCATTACTCAGGTCTTTTTAAACCTGCTTGGAATGAGTGTCTCAACTATTTCATCCTTGTTACTGATGTAAGTAACTGAAAATTGTAAACAAATTTCAGATAATTGGATATACGAGGATTTTCTAACGTTTCTTCTACTGAGTGCATTTCTACATCATTATGCGATTTCTTTGCAGATTTCTGAAATATTTACAGAATTACGGATTTCTAAAACTATGTTTTTCTTTTTAGTTTTCAGGAGAGAGCTCAGAATAGGCTGAAAGCAGTAAAAAAAAATAAATGTTCAACTTTGGTCAAAAAAATTCAGCACTTAATAATTTTATGGTCAAAGCACTGGTTAATATCAAGAAGCAATTAGCAATGTACTGTTCAGTGCAGACAATTATAATCATTAATCTCATTCTAGCCTACTGGAACAAGTGTGTAGGAGCCCTGTATATGGATTCTACACCAGCCACTAAATCTGTCTAACAGGTTTCCTCTCTGCTCAGTGCTCATTTATTCCAGAATCCAAAGGAGTATTTGTTGCTTAATCACAAACACCGCATACTGATGAAACTCATTGTTTCTTATCTCTGTTTCTTACATCTGTTAAACAGTCAGCTCTCCTGATAGGCATTTTGTCTTATTCAAGTCAAAATAAACCTAAGTCATTTTTGCTTTTGTTTATCTTGGGTTCTTAACATTTTGAAACACCTGACTGATATTAGAAGTCTTCATTAACTGATACCTAAAGGGATACAAAATTAGGCAGAACTGTGCTACAATCTGTATTCCTTCTGCTCAGTGCAAGTAAAGCAGCATGAAAAAATGCAATAATCAATCAGAATGATGGAAGTCCTTCAGAGAAGAAGAGCGAATGTGCTCTAGTTCTCTTACAGACATAATTAAACAATTGCAGGTTTGACTGTTTTTACATCAGATGGTTCCTGTGTATTTAACTAACTGCAATCTTTTTTCCTCTGATGTCTGTACTCTCTTTGACTTAATTTTTTGGTATGCATTTCTGTCTCTATTTTTGTCTTCTTTCTTTTTTTTTTTTTTTTTTTGTAGGTATATCAAGGGGAAAAAACAGTGGTTTCAGTTCTTTATGTCTCATAGTCCAGTTTCTGGAGTTCTTCTGTAGGCTGTACGTTGTTAATGCTAATCGTGATAGGGGTTTTTACCTCTGACTGACTCCTACATGTTAGCATTAACACTGTATCATGCCTCTTACCAGAATTCACACGGAACAAACTGCTGCTGTGGGAGGAGAACAGAAATCATGAATCAGTCAGTGCTTTGCTGGAAAAACCTCCATTCTCTATGTAAAAAGATGAGTTGTTCTGCATACAGGCACACTTGCTGAAATGTTTGCTAGCTTTAAAGGCACTGGAAAAAGCAGGGGAAAAAAGCAGCTTTATATGTCAGTAAGTCCTTAACAGGAAGCAGAATGTGTAATATTTTGAGTTTTATCTTGTTTTATTGCTTTTCAGGTCTTCTGGATTTACTTCCCACAAAAATATTTCATTTCTTCATTTAATTTAGGAAAGAAAAAACATTAATTTTGGCATGTATAACTGCATTCTACTAATTTCTGTGGAATTTTATTATATGTAAGAGAAAAACTAACAGAAAACATTTCTCTGAGATTTTATTGTCACTTCATTAGGAGAAATGGGTCAATGAGTCATTAGGAGAAAATGAAAATATATATTTATTTTACTCTAGGATTGTCAGTGCATTCCAAGCTTTAAAAAAAATCTCAGAAAATAGTTATTTTGCAGAAGATCAAAATAGATACTGAATACTCACAGTTACACAAAAACTAAGTGACAGATACAGTCTTTAAAGCTCTCTATCTTATGTTCTAATTAAATCTGCTTAAAGAATAGTTTAGTTATGAAACATTAGTTTGATGGGAGAGCAGAAGGGGAAACAAAAACCCTCAAAGTACTCACCATTAATTAAGAAAAGAAATAAGGTTAATGTTTGTGTGCTCTATCACTACATATACCCTTTTCTGTTTGCAGTATTTTGACTATGAATCCCCAACATGAGGTGTGATTACGGAGCACCTCAAGACTGCAGACACTTATGAATCAATGACCTCACATATAAAACAGTCTCACATACGAACGGTCTCACTGAATATGATAGTTTCACTCAGACAGAACCACTGCAAGGCGTAAATGTTTTCCAAATCAAGCTGTCAATGCAGTGGCTCCCCCAGGGATGCACACAGCCAGGGGCCATGCCCACCGAAAAGCAAAAGTCAGCTTCATCCTTTTCAAAGTCAGAGCTATAGCTCTGAAAGGGGATTCTTTACATGGTGACACACATTTTGTTAAAGAAAAGTGTATACCTATTCATTCTCCTGGAGAAACAGCTCTGAAAGTGGGGAGGAAATTGTGGCGAGAGAGGAGAGTCCATAGAAATTCTCATTTCTTGGGACTAGGGTGAAACAGTGCAGTGCAGTTTCCCTCTCCATTTGAGACAAAGTTTGGCTATATTAGCTCTCTTGCTGCAGCCAAGTCCCAGGCTCACAGGTCACTGCCATTTGTCTCCTCCATGGTGCAGTCAGCAGAGAGCTGGCAGCAAGCCGGGCATCGCCCTGGTGTGGTTGCAGCATTTACAGAGCACCTAACTGCATGAGTGACATTGGAAGACAATTTCAAAGGTAAGATTTCTGTGAAACGCAGGAATCTGGAGATGTCGTTGAACTTGTCTCCACAACTTAAATGTCCCCATGGGATATATAGATTACAGTGGAGTATTAATTAAGTGATTACTTTTACTATGTCTATTGTGCTTGCAAAAGGAAAATGCTACATGATATTTTCCTTGGACGTTCATTGCCTTCAAAGAAGTCTCATCTACTGCACAGCACCCCACACTTGCAATCAATAAGAGATTTTTTTTCCTTCTTCAGAGTCTTTAATCAACACCAGAGCTGTGTACCTGCAGTACAGTATCATCAACAGCGCTTGTGAATGACACGGTACTGAAACAATGACCAGCTGTGACTTCCTTACTTTATCCCACCTTTCCACTCCCCAGCCCAGACTTCCCATTTCTATCCTATATAGACACATGCCAATAGAAGAAAGTATTCACCGTTCTGATTCATGGTCATGCTATAAAATTCAAATGTATGTTCCCTTACATTTTCTCTCTTTAAAATACAAGTTGAGTAACCTGCAAACTTAGGAAATAGATAGCATATATAAATAGGGTCATTTAACCATTCATATGTATTTTTTATGCATAGCTGATTCCCCAGAAAATCAGGTATATTAAGTTGTAGATATTATATTAGCAGATATTAAAAAAACCCACAGGTTTTCTTTTTACTCTGAAAAAAATGTTAATGCTGCCCATGACTAGGGTTAAATCTTATGAAAGACCACAGCATGATAGCATTACCATTTTCAGATGGTTAATGTTCTTCAAGAAATATACACTGCAAACTCTTTCCATCAAATGCCTCTATGATATTGAGTTCCTGTGTCTGGATGCCTTAAAAAAATAATAAAATAAACGTAGCTGCGCTAACAAGTTTACTGGCTTCAAATATAACAAAGTATTGCAATAAACTGAGTGGTATAGCATTAAGTAAGTTACCAAACAACAGTAAGAGATTACTTCTTGCCAGAGGTTAAAATAGAAAGGGAAGCTCATTCTGGCTGCTGTCATAAAAGTACTCAATGCCTACTGATGACTTAGCATTTTCATCACTTCCATGCACTCAGTTTCCCAGGGAAGGGTTTCACTTCCTTGGTAAGAAAAAAATTACTCTGGACATTTAATTCTTTCTGTTATGAGGGAAGTCAGACTACATCATAATTGCCTTTGCTATCTCCTAAATCCATGATAACATGAATTACAGAATATTTATTTGGAAAAAATATCTCAGTTGGTCAGATAATGTATATACAAAGCTGGAACTCACTCAACTCAAACTTCCTACTGCCACCTCTTGGAATCAAGACAACATACAGTTTTAATCTTGGTACAGAGTTTCCTTTTTTGGATAAAGCCAACAAATAAAAGGGAAGGCTCAAGAATCCTAAGATCAGAGCAAAAATTCTGCAATTTGGAAAAGTTTCAACTGTCTTTCAAGCTAGAGGTAGAAGAACAACTTGAAGAAGCCATGGAGCTACTACTGAGATGTGCAACAAGGAAGAAGGCTTCAGTTTCTGCCTTTTCCCCTGTCATCATAGAATGGTTTGGGTTAGAAGGGACCTTAAAGATCATCTAGTTCCAACCCCCCTGCCATGGGCAGGGACACCTCCCACCAGATCAGGTTACTCAAAGCCCCATCCAACCTGGCCTGGAACACTTCCAGGGTTGGTGCAGTCACAACTTCTCTGAACAACCTGTTCCAATGTCTCACCACCTTCATCATAAAAATATTTCTTCCTTATTTATGCATTCTCAGAATCTGGCCAGTGTCATCTTCTGCTCATGTATGTTGGCTTAAATCTCCCCTTTTTCCACCATCTGTGTTTTGTAGTATGGTGTCTTCCTAGATTCTTCCTTACCTTTAGCTGGCTCTGCATTTCTTTTTATGAATGGATACAGTAAAAACTGCCTCTTTACATCTGAAAAGCAATTTAATAAAGAGGAGAAATAACCAAGGAGGGGACTTGGCTTAATTCTGCAGTGTCTTTTTTCCATCTACCCTCCCCTAATCCCTGTCATTTCTGGGATCTATAGCATTCTGTATAGAGAAATAACAGTATTTACTTTCTTGTCTCTTTTCGAACTGACCTATGGTGGTCCCTTTTGGCTACTTGCAATAGAGAAGATTGGGCCAGACCCCATGGTAGGGTAGGACAGCGCATGCACATCTAGAATCCACACCCAGTCAGAGCTTTGCGATACCCAAGCTCATTTTGGTATTTTATATGACCCCATAGCTTTAAGTTTGGTACATAGCTATAGTTCCAGGTGTACAACAGAGCAGACTTCCAAATAGCCAAACAGGCTGGCATCACCCTGCAGTTCAGCTTAAGTTCCAAAATCCTGAAGCCAAGAAGGGAAAGCAAGCGTTACTCTAGCCTAGCCGCTGTAATTTTCCTTCTGGTAGAAAATTTCAGCATATATATATATATACACACACACACATGTATATATGTGCCAACAATTCCTGGTTAAATACAGAAATGGTCCTGAGCTCAGGGACCAGCTCTCCCTGTTGCTCTGTGGCTGCCATGAGCATTATTCCCATTTGTTCTCACTCTTGTCCAAGAGATGTTCAGGACTTTTTTCTAGCAGTGGCATTGCTACATACAAACTGGGTAGGGAGTACTCAAAGTACCTTATGATCTGTCTCCCCAAAAAAACCCACAGATGTTTCCACCAAAAAATAAATAAATAAATAGATAGATAAAAATCTAGCCTCTAAAATTGAATTCCTGCTAAGGTTAAACAATTTCCTGAGAGGAAGCAGCATTCTCACCTTCTTCTGCAGGGGGTGGAATCCAGGAGGAATTCCGGATTCCCAAAAGACAGAGCAGACATCAGGAGACTGCATGAGCTGGTGACATAACTGGCTTCAAACTCAAAATAGGCCACTTAAAACACTTCAGTTTTTTCAAGTCCTCTGAGAAGGCACAGGCTGTACGTTCTGTACTTCAAAGACGTGTTGTATCTAACAGGGGGCTAAACCAGAAGTAATGGGCTGTTAGCGTATTGACAGCCTTCAAACCTCACCGTATGCCAGGAAACCTGAACGGCTGACGGCTGCGCTAAGCACAGAAATGCAGAGCAGCAAATGTATTTTAACACATACCTTCAGCAGATTTTTGCAGTTTCACCAAAAGCTACTTTTACTGCTTGCATTTCTGTGCTCTGACACATCCAACATTTACTTACTTATCATTTAGTTCAATTAAGCTAGGTAAGATTTCCTCACCTAAATGTATTTTACTGAGCTGCTGCCCTGCTCCTACAAAACCATAGTGTCAACTGATTAGAAAGCGAGTGACACAGTTAATGGTAAAAATAGTAATTGGGATAAAATTCAGAGAAAATGTTTGTACTTCACACAGTAATAAAAGTCTCTTCTGGTATAATGAGTTAATGAGCTTGGGATGAAAACCCAAAATGTCAGAAAACATCATCTAACAAAACCCCCTTGTGACATTTAATTGAAATCACCATATTTGAACATCAAAGAATGAAAACGCAAAATAATTCTTACTACACTGGGGATGCAAGTAACAGACTACAGTCCTGGTACTATTCCGGAAAATGATCCTTTAGCTGCAATTATACAGCAGAAAATATTAAACCCAAAGAACTTTTCAGCCGTTACATTCTGCTATTTTTGTATTGGTAAAGCAATGACAATTACATAATGGAGACTGTTGAATCAGAAAGACAACAGAGTATTGAGTTTCGGGTCTAACACAAAATCAAAATTAGTAAAATAATATTTTGTAACTCTTCATAGGCTTCTGAAAGGGCTTTCTCCCGTCTTTCCTTTTTCTTTTTCTTTTTAAGATACTATTTGTCTCAACTTTCTAGTGTAGTAGGCAAAGAACTCAGCAGAATTTCACCAGGAAGTTCCAGCAAGAAACAAACACATCAAGTCAGAAATCAGAAATTCTTTCTTCATGGAAGACCAAACAAAGGTTCTCGAAATTATACCAAGATAAAGGGGATGGCCTTTCCAGCTGCCAGTTCAGTGACAGTCTGTAGGCCAAACACAGAGGCCAGCATACAGAATCACAGAATGGCAGGTGTCGGAAGGGACCTCTTGAGATCATCTAGTCCAACCGCCCCGCCGGAGCAGGTTCACCTCGAGCAGGTTACACAGGATCACATCCAGGAGGATTTTGAATGTCTCTAGAGACAGAGACTCCACCACCTCTCTGGGCAGCCTGTGCCAGTGCTCTGTCACTATCAAAGTAAGGAAGTTTTTCCTCATGTTCAGACGGAACTTCCAAAATGTTCCAGTTTGTGCCCATTGCCCCTTATCCTGTCACTGGGCACCACTGAAAAGAGTCTGGCCCCATCCTCTTGACACCCGCCCCTCAGATATTTATAAGCATTGATGAGATCCCCTCTCAGTCTTCTCCAGGCTAAACAGACCCAGGTGTCTCAGCCTTTCCTCATAAGAGATGCTCCAGTCCCCTCATCATCTTTGTAGTGCTCTCCTGGACTCTATCCAGTAGTTCCTTGTCTCTCTTGAACTGGACAGCCCAGAACTGGACACAGTACTCCAGGTGTGGACTCACCAGGGCAGAGCACAGGGGGAGGAGAACCTCTCTTGACCTGCTGGCCACACTCTTCTTAATGCACCCTGGATGCCATTGGCCGCCTTGGCCACAAGAACACATTGCTGGCTCATGGTTAACTTCTTGTCCACCTCCCAGGTCCTTCTCTGCAGAGCTGCTTTCCAGCAGGCCAGCCCCTAACCTGTCCTGGTGCATGGGGTTGTTCCTCCCTAGGTGCAGGAAGGACCCTGCACTTGCCTTTCTTGAACTCAATGAACACATACAATTGTTGTTGAGATAAGGACAAGGGTTAGCTTGCAAGATGAGTTATCGCAAATAAAACTTTACCTCTCCCCCTTTGTTTTGTTTTGTTTTGTTTTTTAAAGTGAAATTTTTTAAGTGGACTGAAAAGTCTGATAAAGGCTTTACATCTACCTGTGATTTAGGTCCACAGAATTCAAATTAATTATTCAAGACATTTTTATATGCAGCACAAACAAGCCAAGTAAAAACATGGATTTTATTATGTACATCTAGAGGTTAAGCTAATTTAACTTGATACAGTTTTTCCTTCTTCAGTGACACTTTCTGCTGCATGATGTTCTGCTGCTGCTTTCAAACACTTTTCTTCAGTGACCTGCAGAAACATACCAATTTTGTTATATTTTTTAAAATTGTTTAGTTTTCCTTGATCCTGGAAATCCCTCCCTCATACTGTCACAGCCTAAAAAGAGAATTATTGTCTCCAAAATTAAACCACCTGAATGACAAGCATCTTGAAACAAATTTCACAGAAAAATATCAAGGCTCTGAACACATCCTTGCTAACAGATTTCAGTAGACATACAGCACTTTCTTTTTCCTCTCTTGCCACACAAAGTATTTGACGTGAAGGCTCCAAAACATCTGCTGTTTAATTTCTCTGGTTTCCTACGTTAAAGCATGCCTTGACAGCAAGCCTCTGGTTATATGCAGCTTATGATATTTTATAGTTCCATTTATCTTAAAAGCTTGTCTTTTGCATTTATTCAGTCATTGTAAAGCTTCTCTTGGATAACTACATTTCAACATTAAAACACTTTTTTTAACAGAAGAATGTTTGCAAGAAACTCTTATTTTCCATGTAGGTTTCAAACAGGCAAAAGCTACTCCAACTAGTGCATTTATGCAGTTTACTGAAAGAGCATTTCCTTTTATCTCCAGTAACTTCCACCAAGGTTCACCCAGTGGTGTAACACTTTATCCCTGCATTTACTTATACGAAACATCTTCACGTGTGTTCTCTCAAACCTGTGGCAGAACAAATATTACTTAAAATCTAGGTAAGTGTAAATATATTATTCCAATTTTTAGTTTTCTTATTTCGTGTTCACGATTAAAATAGGAAAAATAAAATTTAAATTTTACACACATGTGATACCAACATTAATTCTAGAAATTAATTTGAAAAAGACTCATATTGTTTACAGTGATAACTAACAACAGCTTAGAGAGATTATTATAAAAAGCATGTTGGATTCTCAGAAGCAGACAGCTTCAGAGACATAGATGGCAAGTCTGATATAATTTGCTCCATTTTTTTTAAACATAAATTAAATTATATCAATCATATAGTGTATGGGGTTTTTTTAAACCGTACAATGCATTTTAATAACCAGACTTCAGAAGCAATACTAGCTTCCCTCTACTACACAGCAGTTAGATTTCCTGTGCATCTGATTTTTCTTCACCTGTGAACATTTCCATTCCTAAAGGTATGTTCTTGAATACACTACCCATCTCCAGTCATTCAAATTCTACTCTTTCACAGCATATCTTTATATTTGTTAAACTGTACTTCACTGCTAATGAGACTTACCAGCCTTTTTGACCTTTCCAGCAGTTTGTTCCAAATGGTGTGGTGAGCCTGTATTAAAAGTCATTAAATGATGTTAGTAGAGGCTAAAAAATAAAAACTTTAAAAAAAAAAAAATTCTCCTCATAGAATACATTCTGACAAGTGTATAGAAATGGTGGTACAAAACCACAACAATCCCTAATTCAGATGTTATAATTTATGATTTCAGTGTCCATCTTGCCCACATTCCTTTGGAGGACTTGAATAAATGCCTGCTGATGACATTCATTCATTGTGTGGAATCACTGAGGGCATAATGGGCAAAAACAGGAATTAAGACCTTATGATGAGGAAAGATACGCAGAGATGAAGTGAGGAAAACCCAGTGCCCACTGAAAGTGAAAACTTCCCCAACTGAGACAACAGCACATGTGCCAGGCCACAGGTCAAAATCATGTAAGTCAACAGGAATGGGAAGAAAGACTCCTGCCTCGACCTATAGTTCTGCAAAGCTTTTGTTTATGACTGATTAGTGATAGGAGTTTTTTTGTTTCTGTTGTTAAGTTTTACTTTGAATTTATACTCATGATAGAGGATACCATTTCAAAGTCTTTCATGACACCAAAGTTCTGCTCTTTCCTGAATCTGAATAAATGCTGTCAGCAGCCTGAATTTCAGAAGATTAGCATGCACAACTAATTAAGGCAAGGTGAATGAAATATCCACGCAGAAATTGCACAGCCACAACAACACTTTCAGTACTGAAAAATAACATCAAGGGTCCTCTGATGCAAACTTTTCTAGTTCTGATTTCACATCCACAGTAGTTCCAGGAAAACAAACTCCAAATATCCAGTGTAGTCATCATCATGAGCCTTCCCTTTCTGCTGCTGTCCTCACCTCCGAATTACATTCAGTTACCAGCACAGCATATAATGAAGACTGGAAGGTAAGCCAAATGCTCTAATTTAAGGAAGGAAAACCTATACAAAATGGATTAGTTACCTTCAAATGGATTGGCAGGGACACACCTTGGAACCTCCTCATCAATTCAGGTTGGTTAGTCTGAAGATTATGGGCTGCTGTTATTTCATACTGGAAACAGAAACTTGTCCTTGGAATATGAGGGCCTTCACTAACATCTACAAAGTCACCAAACCTGACAGGAACAAAAAAATACCCTATGTCAAATACATTCAGAGAGAAATACAAGCCTATTTGTTTTTATTTTTGATTGACAAATTCCTGTCTACAGAACAGATGAAAGAAAATCCACACAAATCTAAACAAATCCCCAGTTCAGCATTTCCAGGTTTTCTGAAGCAAAAGTACAGGTCGCACAATTTCCTAAAATCAACTTATGAAATTTAAACCTCAAGTCTAGAAAGAGGATGCCAGGTTTAACAAATCTTTGAAGTCTTGTTGGCTTTAAAAGTTGAATAACTGTCATTCACCAGAAACAGATTTGTCGCCAAGATCACGCATTTTGCACATTACAGTGTATACAACCTGCACAGGTACTTCCCTCTCAGGTCTTGGAAAACCGTAAATCAATTAAGAAAAGCGAGAGACAAAAAGATGTACAGCAAAAGAATATTCAGAACAAACCTCTCCCAAAAATCATCAGGTAAGTGCATTTTCCCTCTTACTGAGCAAACTAGAGAGTGGGGGGAAGAAGAGAACAGATACAACGTTGTTCTAAAATTTCAAGAACCATCACTACAAAGACTCTGCTCCTTTAGAGAGATGTGGACTCCAAAATCAAATGCACAACAATTTAGACATCTAGAAAACTGAGTATCCTACACTAGCTTAAGCTAGTCACAAATTCTTTTATATGCCTGAGATAGAATGAAAGCTTCCTGCCTCCAGCCTAAGAACTTCACATTTTACACTGTATCTCAAGAGCCAGTTCAATTCTCATCTCCAGGACTAGAAGGCAGTAGCTTGCCAGTTAGGACAACTTTGGAAGAAAAATCCACTACACAATGCTAACTCTTGTTTTCAAACAAGTATTTGGTTTGTATTTTATTTAACCTGTCAAGCTGTAGAGATTTATTTAGATTTTATGTAAAAGCATTTAAAGCAGTTACAACTTCTCTAGCACTTACCACCTTTACTGTAACAAGAAATAGAAATGCAGGGAGATCCACCAAGTGTTAAGCATCACAAAACAAAGACTGTATTAAAAAAACCACCCAAACAACAACTTAAGACAGACTACAGAGAGCAGTGAGTGTAAGTGATTTCTAAATTGAAAACCATCACAAGTAACTTACTCTTCTCACTTGCAGAGAGTACTTACAATATAATCAAATCTTTCAGTGAATCATTACGGAATGAGAGTTCAGTTTTGCTTACCTATGTAATGCTATAATTCCTTCCGTATTCTGAGAAGCTTTTTGTTCTATCATCTCCATTTTGTATCTGAACAAGAAAAAAAAAACCAACACAAAAATCAAAAAATCCTCACCTTTCACATCTAGTTCTTACAAGAATATTTAAGAGATCGATTTAAGAGGCATTCTTAAAAATCATGCTTGTATTTATATGAACTTTGAAACAGGTTTAAATTCTTAATTTTTTATGACAACACATACTGTCATGCTTCATAAAGCATGTCATACAGACCTGTTAGTCTAACCTCAGTTCCCAGAAAAATTATGGAGAAGATTATACTGAGTACTACTGAAATGCATTTAAAGAATAAGGTGACCATCAGGCACAGTCAACATGGGTTCACAAAGTCCTGTTTAATTAATTTGATATCCTTCTGTAATAAGGTGACCCACCCAGTGGATGAAGGGAAGGTGGTGGATACATTTTTTCAGGACTTTAGTGAGGCTTTTGGTACTGACCCTCACAGCATCCCTCTGGACAAGTTGTCCAGCTGTGAGGTGAGCAGGTTCACGGTGTGCTGGGTGAAGAACTGTATGCATGGCAGAGCTCAAAGGGTTGTAGTGAATGGAGCTTGTCTAGTTTGGAGAAATGGAGGCTGAGGGGTGACCTCACTGCTCTCTGCAGCTTCCCAAGAAGGGGAAGTGGAAAGGGACGTGCTGACCTCTTCTCCCTGGTATCCAGCGATAGGATTCATGGTAATGGTTCAAAGCTGCACCAGGGGAGGTTTAGACCAGACACTAGGAAGCATTTCTTTACCCACAGGGTGATCAGACACTGGAACAGGCTTCCTAGAGAGATGGACAATGCCCCAAGCCTGTCAGTGTTTAAGAGGCATCTGGACAATACCCTTAGTAACATGCTTTAACTTAGTCAGCCCTGAAGAGGTCAGGCAGTTGGACTAGATGATCGTTGTAGGTCCCTTCCAACTGAAATAGTCTGTTCTGTTCTACTCAATGTACATGTTATAGGAGGGTCATGCTCTCTCAAAAGGGTTTTATTCAGAAAAATAAAATGAACCTACTACTTCAAATAAAAGTAAGAGATTTTCAAGTAACACATAAGACTAGAAGACACTATCAGATCACCTAAACTGATTTATGCAATGTGTGGTCCTCAACAGCTGGTCATTTGCAAGACAGCAAAGTGTCCTCTGCTCTTTCTACACACACATACAAACACACATACAATGTCAACAGCTGTCATCAAAAGTTAGCTCCCACCTGTTGTCAATGCTTGCCAGCCAACATAGCAGAGGTGCTAGTCCATATGTCACCTTAATATCACCTTCACCACTAAGTTAAAGAACTAGTTATTTTTCCAAATTTAGCTTTAGTTTAAGTTTATTTTGGTTCACAAAATCATAAATCATTTATCGTTTCCCCCTACCTCTCTCCAACTGTCAAAAAGCTGTGGACCAGACAATTTTTTTCCGAAGACACTGCTTAAGTGCTTTTTCAGCGAAGACATCTAGAGTGTTTTGTACAAGCCTTCTTTTATAGCACAGGCCAGAGTATTTTACTCATTTTCCCCCTACAGAGCTCAAAAAATGCATTTCGTCAAATCTTCATTTGAAGATGTGAAGACAGGAAAAATCTACCTTTCAGCAAAGGCTGAGAGTAACTCAGGCCAAGTCTAACTACCAGAGCTTCAATTTAAAAGTGGTGAAATCTTGAATCTCACTGTTAAACTAAGAAGTCTACAGTCTTTCCATTCATCACAAAACTACATGCAGCAAAGGTGCCTGGTATTGGTTACTGGAGAGAACATTAAAAATGAAATAAGGTAGAGTGAAAAAGAGAATGGAAGTGTCTTCACTCGGAGTAGTGGGAGAGGTACCTTCTCACCTCACCTGTCATATCTTGTTTTAGATTTACAAAACCAAGCAGAGATTTAAGTGAATTTCTAATTGCTTTTCTAAAAGAAAGGCAAATTCAGACACTTACTTGTTATGCTGAAACATTTCACGTGCTACTTTTGCTTCAACACGCAGTGTTTCAAATGGCAGATCTTTATCAATTAGCTTTCTGGCATCCCTTGTAAGAGAACGGAAGCTGTCCTAAAAAACAGTTGATACATATAAAACTGTCACCACTGTTTCACAGATGTAGTGAGTAGACAAAGCATAGGAAACACTAAGTATTAGTCAAAACAGTAAGTATCATCTGCTATAAACCCTAAATAAGAATATTGCTGTAGGATTGTAACTTTTACTATTTATCAGCAACAGACTGCTACAGATCATCACTGTTTAAATGGGCTGATTCAACGTCCGGTCAAATCAACAGGCACTTTTGCATGAGAAACAACATATATTAATTGGAGTTAAACTTCTCAGGTTTTCCCAACATTATATATACACATACAGCCTTGCTACTGTTAAATACTCATTGGTGTATCTTGTTTCCTAGAGTAGTGACTCCACTCATAAATGACCTCCATTGTGATGAAATCAAAGGGGAAAAAAAGTACCGAATAATTAATAAATAGAAATTTATCACCTTGGTCCAGAACACAAAGCTCTGTATACTCAGATTTACTGATAAATAAGAAATTCTTATTATGAGAAGTTACATTTGTAATGTCACACAGAAAATAATTCAAACTAAGTTAGTTCAACTACAAGATCATATTGAAGAAAAATTCTGCATTGTACCAGTATTGCTTTGTTAGCCATACACACCTCTGCTGATATTTGGGCATGAGAACAAGAACAGGTACCAGGTGAGTAAAACATTTGTGATCACACCACCTACCAAATGGTTACAAGACTTAGAGGTTTTAGATTATTAGATTTACTGCAAAGCATGAAATATAAGCAAGCTTTTAAGGAGAGCTTCAGCTGAATGTGCTCACAGTTCTTTTACAACAAAAAACTGATAATGCTGTAAACCACCAGGTGAAAATACACCTATCACACATTTTTTATCATCAGAGGGCTCAGCTCACAGAAAGACTACAGTTGCACCTACATTATCAGGCAAGGGCAGCTGAGTAGGAGCAGATCTGTATAGTAACAAAGATGGCACTGAGGTCCCAACAGCCACATCAACTGGTTTTGGAATTGTATTTCAGACTAGAACTTATTCTAGCCCTACAGACTTAAAACATGTAAGCATTTGGAGGACAGCTCAAGGTTTAATTTCATCTCAAAGGAATCCAGTCTTTGTGCTCTGCAAGCACTCTGCAATGAAAGCCAGTATGTGGTAAACGCAGAGATTAGTTTCCAAAGAGTACTGCTGACCTAAAAAAAAATACTAGTGTAGATACACCCAACCAAAAGTAAAAATTCACTGCCCCCTCTCCTCCATTAAAAAAGAACCATTAGACAAGGATGCAAGCTATATAACGTTTTGGGCAAGAAGTTATTGTACTTACATTTGTTGGTTTCCAGTCATTCAGTCTACTGTCCAAAATTATATCATAACAGAAAGCTCCAGAGATCACTGCAATTCCAATTCCAAAGAGAAAAATATTTACATTTGTAACAAAGTATGTATTTCATTGTCTTAATATATTCTTATAAATCTATCAAAATGAATGAGAAAAAAAACAGAACAATCTCAAGAAATCCATCATAAAATGTAAATTTTCAGCTGTGATTAAACAAATGGCAGATTAAACCTGTATCATTTTCATTTCACTGAATGAGAAAGTCATTTTAAATGAGTTTTAATTTAATGTCAGTATAATAAAACATCATTAAAGAGAGAAAAAAACCCCAACTATACCACTTCCCAGAACTGCATCTAACATTAAAAAAAAAAAAACCCTTGAAAACATTTCACATTTTTTTCCCTTTGTATGTATCACACGTTAAAAGTAAATTTGTGCTCTTAAAGTGTAAAGAGGAACTTATTGCATAGAGAAACCAGACAATATTACAGCTGAAGTAAAATGTTTATCCATGACACAAGCATGGCACAAATTTTCAATTAAAGGCAACACAAATTTCTGCAGTAGCCATTAGAAAGCTCTTTTTGTACATTTGTTCAGTTATTGACACCTTAGAAATCAAGCTCATAAACCCAGTAAACTCACGCTATTTCTATACGTACAGTGTAACACTATATCTTAGCATATACAAGATTATTCCAAATCCTGGTAGAACTGAAGTATCCATTCTACACTTACCAATCAAGACAAATGCTGAAATTGCTAAAAAGGGCATCAATTGTAGGAGGACTCCACATGACCAGCAACCCACCTTCTTACATATCCAATGCATAATCATGCACGCTTTGTTATTTAAATAATCCCCTCTCTCGTGCATCTTCTCACTTTTTAAAATTTTAAATCAGACCATGGATGAGCATAAGCAGTTACTAACCCTGTTTGTACTTCAATAATCTTTCAATGTTGTGTATCCATTGTAATTTTAGTAACCCAAGTGCTCACAAGGTTATGTAGTTATTACAGCAAATTTCACAGAAACACATGACATCTTCTAAACACCTTACTCATGTAACTTCACAATAAAAAGGTTATGCCCTTAAGTTACTAACTCAACCTATGAAATCCTAAGTGGCCTGAAATCCACTTGCCACACAGACCAATTTTATGTACTTTGATAATAAAATTATTTTCAGTGTGATTACTATAAATGAAAGACTACAACAACAGCATGTAATACACATATCAATGCTAAGTACCTCCAATCATTGGAAAAGAAGCCTCTGGTTTTTGGTAACACTATTAAATACTCACTTAAGAAGCAGCAAAAGATGAGACAACCAATATAAAACACTTATCCCACCTGGCACTTCTGGAGCTTTAATGAGATTCACTGTGAACTCATCTTTGAACGCACGCTTTAACACACATGCCATGATCATGGCACAGGAACGCCAATAGGCCTATAAAGAGAATTTCAAAACACGAATTTATTACCTAGAAGCTAACAACCCATAGCAGATAAACATCAGCTATTTATTCCAAAAGAATACCAACATTTAACTGCCTGACACAAAAACCTAGCTGTCAACTAAAGCATTACTTTCTTTAGTATTTAAACTTCTGGTTAGAGATGATTCGCCGTATTAAATCAATAAAATAAAATAAAACCAACCCACACTTAAAATGCAAGCCAGATATTTCCCTGGAGGGACAACGGAAATCATAGACTAATGCAACAATATAGGTTCAAAGGGATGCCCACATATCACCTAGCCCACACCCTGGTCCAGCCAATCTTAACCAAGATGTGCCAATCAGCTATTAAAACGATCTGAACTTTCACAACAACAACGTTTAAGAAAGCAGATAGACATGGAACTGAAAGGGGGATACAGAATCAAGTGGTAATAATCAGGGTCACCCACAATGGGATAAGATACAGACTTACTTTGTTTACTTCCTCTGGATCTTCATCTTTGAAAGTAAGGAACTGAATTTCACATGATTTGGTCAAGGGTCTATACATATCCCAGAGTTCACCATCCACGAGAGCTAGAACAGATTTCTTGCAATGCCATTCACTTAAGTCTAAAGAAAGTGAAAAAAGTATTACACAATTATTAACCATATTCCTCAGAGTCATCAGTTTAGACCCCCACATCTGTAACAACAAATTGCAAGTTTCACTTTTGTAAACTACTTGAAAGGCTTAGCTGTTAATACAGCCTCCAAAAATTACCTTCGTTTCTGCTGATGTACTTTAGTAGAAACATATTTTAAGCATACCAACTACAAATATTCTGAATGCACATCTGTTACCTGGGTCGTTAAAATGTCAATATTAACATCACAAATTTGGATGCCGAGTACTTCAAGTGGCAGCACAATTTCCATCACCAGGGGCACGACGTTAGTTTAAAAGCCCATTCACTTACGCATGGCACAATTGTATGGAGTGGACAAGGCTTTGTTCATGACAAACACGCTGCCAGGGTGAGATTTCCCTGTGTATTTCACTTCGATTTTCTCGATTCGTGGATACAGAGACGACTGTCTCTCCTTCTCTTTGGTAAAGAGCTCGCTGCGCATCTGGATCACTGCATCCGACGGCAGACGGGAAACCGTCGGCGTGGCGATGTACCCTGCTGAAAGGAATTATCTCAGACAAGCAATACGGAGTTTTTAAAGATGCTTCGTTCTGCAGAAAGGAGGACGCGCCAGCGCGCTGCTGACCCATGTGTGTGTCTCAGCATGCACTGGGTGAGCAGCCTTTGCTGCCCCTCCGCCCTCGGTCCCCGCAACGCCTGCACAAGTCACAGCAGAGAGCTCTGGAGCAACCAAGCCCTAATGCCCGTCTCTGGTGCACGGCCCTTCCCTCAGACAGCCCGCCCGCTCCGCCCCACGGCCGCCTCGGCCCACAGCGTTCCCCTCAGCCCCTCGGGCCGGAGCCCCGAGCCAGGCCCGGCCGCCCCAAGCCGGGCTCCCCAAGCCCCGCCGCCCCAAGCCGGGCTCCCCAAGCCCCGCCGCGGGACAAGCCCGCAACCACCCCGGCGCCTCGCCGCGCCCGACTCGCCGCCACTCACGGCGCCCCTCCTGCCCGGCCCGCAGGCGGCGGGCGGCCCACCGCGCCGCCATGCTCCGACCGAATCCCGCCGCCGCGGTGCCACTTCCCCCGGCTCCGTCGGAAAGAGCGGCGGCGGCAGCGCAGTTCCGCCCGGCGTTCCTCCCGCGGCCGCCAGGCGGTGGCGCGGGGCTCGGGCCGCGGCCGCGCTGAGGCGCAGGGGCGGTGCCGCGCAGCTCTTCTGCCCGCCCTTTGTCCCCGCAGGCCTCGTGTGGCCAGGCGGGGAGCTCACCCCGAACCAGCCGCGTTTGGGTGGATTTACGGGGTTATGTTCAGCCCTCCCGCGGTAGGGACGGCAGATGTGCGGCGTGGGGATCGCAGCGCTAACAGGGACGGTGCCGAGGGCCGGCGGTGCCCGGGTCCCTGCTGCGGGAGGCCCGAGCGGCTGCAGCCCTCACCCCAGCTCCCCTGTGCCAGCGCTCGCCTCCCCACCGCCCTTCCTCCCCAAAAGGTCACAAACTGGCTACTGCCCGGGCAGGGGAACCACGGCGTGTGTTAATATTTGTTAAAGTGTGTGAAATAACTCGAAATTTGTTTCAGTGCTTCACAGTCTAGCTGATGGTGGCCTTCAGCCCAGTCCCCAACTGTCAAAGGTACAGCAACAGCCATCAAGGACGTCAATGTCAAAGAGTTACACTGAATTAACGTAGTTACAAGCTAAAGGATGTAATTAAACTCGGGAACAAAAAAATACATGTGTTAATATTGCCCAGGGCCAGCAACAGACGGAGAATGTTCCAGTGTGGAAGCAGGACAGCCAGCTCCTGGTTCGGACCTGGCACCGCCTCCCCTGTGCCTCCACCCAGAAAACCAGGTGTGTGACTGCAGAGCCACCTGTGTGCCCTTCCTGACACTATTCGGTAGGTTAAGAATTTCAGCAAATCAATCATCCTGCTTCCTCATTTTTTTAAAACAAGTTAAATAATATTTTTTAGTGCACCAGGCTTATTGCAGGCTACGTACTTGTGTTATAGCTTTGAGATGAAAGGTCCTGAGAAAACACAAAGATGCTATTACTATTTTTATCATTATAGCTCAGCTCACCATTTCTTCTGTTAACTTTTTATTCCATGGCTTGAGGAATCATATGCGGTCAATGATCACATCACAGAATTGTTTTGTTTTAAACAGTAAAAAAAAAAAAAAAAAAAAGCAAGCAAATTCACAATGTAGGGTAGGTATAAAAAGAACATTTTTAATTCTATGAGGAGATAAATTCAAAACGTTTGAAGAATGGAAGACAGACCCTATTCTGTCACTCTGAGGAATCTTAAACAAGAGTAAAATCTTATTTGATACTGCACGCTATTATATATCTCTGTTTTAAATTGCCACTTTCTAATCCCTAAATCATCGTTTTTACAAATATTTGCAATTTATAATTCAGCTTAATCTTCAGAAAAAAATGGTGGTAGAATATCTGGTCCCTCCTTGCCCCTGTTCGGTGTCACTCTGGAAGCACAATGTGGACAAAAACCATCTCAGGCTTGTAACACGCTGAAGACTACAGGAGGAGTGTGGCTGTAGCCCTCTGCCCTTCGGTAATCGCCGTCCAGGAGAGTAACAGTGCAAAGCTTTACCCCCAGTGTATGGATGTCAAAAGACATCCAAAGCTGCTGGAAATTTCACCCGTGGTTCAGCTGGCATCTCTACAATCCCTGGGAAAAAAGCAGAAAAGAGGAACAATAATGGCATAGATTTGGGGTTAATTAAAAAGTTCAGTCTTCAAGCTTATTTTTGATTCATGCTGACACAGCTGGCTCACAACTGTAATATTTCTCTGTTTACTACAATATATTTACTTGAGGCTTCTGTGAGAGGGTAGAAACCCCTGGGTTCACTCAGACCCCATGAACTGCTCTTATGCCGTATATGTGACCCAACCAAAACAGGTAATTGACAAACCATGACGGTTTATGGCGCTCATGGAAGCAGGATTGCCTCAAAAGCAAAACCGGCCTGAAAACTCTTGCCCCTCCCTTCTCATCCTTTTCTCCCTGCTTACCCTAGAGGGTGGACACGGCGACAGCGCTGTACAAGGCACTGAACATGAGGTCACTGAAGTGATACAAATTGCAGGATCAGAATTGCTGGAAGATTATGTTTTATTCACATTATTTCAGTGACCTGGCTTAAAGTACAGCTTCATATACACATTCCTGTGCACACTATGGCAACATAATTCTGAATCTACCACCAACAGCATCATGGCTAACACATTGCCCACTATTGTTTAGGTTGAATTGGGAAACATCCTACAATACCATGCAACTTAGTGGATCTTTTTTATACATGTACCTTTGATTGCTACTGAGCTGTCTGCTCAGTGGCAGTAATCTTGCAAATTCGGTTGGAAAAAGGATGGCATTAATACTGTACTTTGCAAGTCAAAGAGAAAATTATGCAAGACATTCCAGAAAGTATTCCATTTGGAGGGGCGGTATTCACAGAAAAAAAGCTACTGAGAACTGGTGATTTGTATTACTGTTACCTTCTTCTACCATCACATTTTCTGGATTTCCTGGCTCACATTTGGCTGACACGTTAGATATGAAATATTTTAACAGTCTAATAGAGATACAGTGTTCTATCACAGCACTGTAATCCTTTTCATTATAGCAAGACAACTAATCTCTGTCTTTAAACAGCCATCAACAACAACTTTGTGGAAAAAAAATAATATCTGGAGGGGTTTTTGCCTATTTTCTCAAAACTATACTTGCTCAGAGTTTTCAGTTTCAAAGTACAAAACAAGCAGATAATCTAGCTAAATCAGATATTTTTTCCAGACAGGAGTTAAAGCAATTAACATGAACCAATGAAACAAAATAACAAGATGCCAGAGAAGCAGAAAGGAGGCCTACTGTAACTAGAAGGGTGGATAGCCATTAGAACAATACCCCAAAACATAAAAAGCTAGGTATGGTGACAGTTAAAATTGCAAAATAAAAAAAAAAATATACCTTCAATTGTAGATATCAGCTTTTCCACACACTTACACATGGCTGCTGATAATTCTTCACACTAAAGAGCAAGGCCTTCAAGCTGATAGATTCAATGTACTGCAGGCTGGTAGTCAGGGCACAAAGGAAAATACATAACACATCAAGCAGCGAGTTTCAGAAACAAGGTTTGTGACATGGAGCATGAAATACATATTTTGGTGATTAGGCTAGTTAATTAAATTTAATATGTTTTAGCAATTTTACAAAATAGTTTTCCATGATCTTGTCCCATTGACATGCTCAGAATCACACCAGAACAGTCGCTCTACAACCACGTGCTCCCGTCTTCAGCACTTACTAGAACAAACGTGTGACACCAATTTGGTGTGCTTGGAAAAAATATGTGTACAGAGATTTAACCCACAGGCTGTGACACCAAGTCTCAAATGGCATCTCTGACCACCTCAAACGCAATATTCCTCTTTTAGAAATATGAAAAAAAAAAATCAGTTTCTTCTTCTTTAAATATGGGAAAATATTCAAACATGTCTTCTTGATCAAAACCTAAACAATGTAAATTCCAGTAACAATCAGCTCTCCAACTCTCCATATAAATAAAGACATAGCCATACTTATGCACAGGAGTGCTTCTTTCCTTTATCTTTTACTTTCTCCCTCAGTGGCTCTACATCCTAAATCTCCTCCCTGCTCCTCTCATCCTAACCAGGCACAGTTTTCAGCAACTTTGGCTGGGTTACTGTCCTGGTTCCCCAGGCACAGATTCATGGGCCAGCCATGCAGGCAGGCCATGAGTAACAGTTTAAAGAACACTGAACTTAGCAAAGCACAGGATGAAAAGGGAGAAGTGGTGCAGAACTGTGATCTTTGATGCTTTCACTCTGCAAACAAGAGATGAGTTACTCCCAGATCATCCCATATCCATACTACCTGCTCATCAACACAATAAAAAGTATGCATTTGCTTACATGAAATTAGGGTTACATTAACTGGTCTACTTAAATTCAACAAGGAAACTTGAGATATGTCAGCTTTATGCCTGAATGGGATACACTAGTGAAGCATTGCCTTTCATTAAACTTTTTTTTTGGTCTTTTAATGGTGGGACGAGGATTCATTAGCTCTCTCATGACTGTCTTCTAGTTTAGTATGTGTCAGCCATGACAGATGAGTGCTTACATAGGAATTAATATCTTACTCTTCTAAGTGTAAATTAAACAGCCTCTTCTTGTAGCACACTACTTTTGGCCCTGCTGTATGCATGTTTTTGAGAAGAGGAATCATAATCATCTTCCTCTCTCACCTATCTGTAATGTGTTTGAGTATTTACATTGCAACACCTTTGTAACCACATTTAACAGTTCTAATTCATTGTACTGATTTTTTTATTATTATACCTCAAAGTTATTCTAGAAATCAGCATGCAAGGCACAGAAAAATAAATCTAGGGTGATTTGGTTTTGTTTCCCCTGCAAAATAAAATCTATTTTGAATAGAGAAATCGCTAAAAGGAGTATTTTCTTAATATAGATTAATTTCTCTGTATTCATTTTTATCATCCGGTAGCTAAGAAAAATGAAACATTCCCAAAGTGAAGAGTCAGAGTTTTGGCTCATGCTGTTTCACAGAATTTTTGCAAATTATTTTTCGAAACTGTTTTTGCATGGAGATCTTCAATAGTGATGGTACCATAATAAAAGAGATAAAAGAGTATTGTTAGAGGAGATTATCATCAGCACTCCGCATTTCCAATAGAAAGTATCATTAAAAGGAGAAAGAATTCCACTGCAATGTAAGAACCTAGATTTAGCTAAAATACCATCTAATGAAATGAGAGTAATCTTTTGGTTTATGAATTATTGAGATCATTAAGAAGCAGCCAAGTCTTAAAATAATATGGCACTTCCACACAATTCTTAAAGGCTTTTCTACACAAAGAACTTGACTAGAATAGTTATTACAGAATAAGATAGCTATTCTTGACCAGCAGTCTGTGTGCAGATGTTAATTATAGACTATTTTTATTATTCTAAAAAGGAGTCTCTATGGAAAGCTCTCCAAGAATAACTGTTAAACTGAATATCTCAAACAAATTCTTCCATGTTGGGCTCTGTGTGCTGTTTAATGAAAATATTTTTACTATGTTTAGCTTAAAAAGATTAAAAATATGGATAGCAGTCTTGTACTCTTCTAAGCACAGTGGTTTTGGGAATACCATTGTTCAGCAAAGTAAATCAATGAAACTTTGTATATGCTTAAAGTTACTGTGTGCTGGGCCACACAAAATAAGTAACTTTTCTGTTGCCTGGGGAATAGCTTTGATTTTATTAAATGCATGTCAGCATTATACTGGTAATATATACTGGGCATATATATATATATGCATATTTTTGCAGAAATATTACTGTATACATTAAATATATTCTATATACATTTTTGTAAAAATAAGCTAAGAAAGTTTTGATATAAAGAGCACCATGGCATCTGACTTCTTTGGTCTCCATTAAAGTAGCTGCTAGAGATTTTATTTATAAATAATCTTTCCTCATTTTGCTACAGTCTAACAAAACATAGCCAACATTGCTGTCCTGATCATCAAAGAAATGCTTACGATACTTTTCTTGTTATAGAACCGTATTACATCAGTGCTAATATATTTTTAAGATGTCATTAGAAACTACTCAGATGCACTATTAACTGTCACAATGAGCAATTTTCCTCGATTCATAAATTTAAAGGGCCATTACACCTCCTGTATATTTAATCAAGGATCTCCCAGGCTGGTATAAGCTATTGATTAAAAGGCTCTGAAGGTCCATCCTCTGCTGTTTAACGGATGTGCCCCACGGTAGGCGGGACTTTGTCCAGCCCAGCTGCACGGGCACACAAGTCACTGTGACTTGATTTAAAGTCTGCAACTTAAACCAGCGCCGCATCCTCACACTGCTCTCCTCCCCTCCGAACAGCTGCGTTACTGTTTGGGGGTTTCACCCGGTTATCCCTGCTCCCACCCGGCCGGGTTCGAGCTCGGGAAATCTACCGACGGGGACTGCGGTCTTCTCGGGGAGGTTTAAGCTGTTCAAAATAAAGTTTATTCTCCTGCAACAAATGTCCTTGAGCTTACGGAGATCTCGCAGTTTGGAAATAAGTAACTCGGGAGGACGAGCTGCAGAGTACAACACGACACGGCGGGATGCAGCGGCGGGATGTTGGCGTCCCGGCGCCGGGAGCGGCGTGCGCGGAGCTGCTGCCCCGCTCCGGGGCGGCCCCGGGAAGGGCGGGCGGCAGCTCGGGGCACAGCCCCGCAGCCAGCTGCGGCCCCCTGCGCTCCGAGGGGAGGCGCCTCCTCGGACATCTGAAAAGTTTTGGGGCGGCGGCAGAGGGCCGGAGCAGAGGCAGAGCCCGGCGGGAGCGCTGGTTCCCCCCCGGGCTGCCGCACCTGCTGCACGGCCGCCTCCCCCGGCCCGCAGGCACCGCCCCCTTCGGCCGGGCCGGGCCGGGCCGGGCCGGGCCGCTCCCCCCAGCTGCTCCTCGCGCCCCGCTGCCGCCGCCCGCCGGCTGTTAGCCGCTGCCCGCTGCTCAGAAGATGGCGAGCCGCAGTGTCCGCCTGCTGCTCCTCGGTTACCTGGGGGTCCTCAGCTGTAAGTGGCCGCGTCTCTTCCCCGCGGAGCCGGCAGGGCGGCTATCGCGTATCGCTCCCCGGCAGCGCCCCGGCTGCCCGCCCTGGGCAGCGCTGGGCTTCCCGGCCGGGATGGGGACAGTGCCCCCGAGCCGCGTGTGGCTGCCGAGGGGTGGGCTCGCCCCCTTCCCAGGCAGGGCGAGGCGAGCCGCGGCGGGATGCGGTTTCCCGTCCCTCGCCCCCGCAGCGGAGGAGCCGGCTGGCCGCTCGGGCAGGGGAAGGAAAGCGAACACGTCCTTCGGCAGCCGGGGGAGCGCGCTGATTGTTTCCATGTGTCCCTTGTTCCCAGGCAGAGGTAACCTGTTCCAGCCCAGCCTGTTGCAGCGCCTGTCTGCAGGGATGCAAACTTGAGGATGCGCCCTTTGCTGTTCTGGTGGCCTTCGCAAGGCCAGGAGTATGTTTGCTGCTGCCAGCACGGGATGCTGCGGCTCCAGAGCAGACTTATGCTTCCAGTATTTTTATAGTCCTGTTGTCTAGCTCCTTAAAAACACAATGGGGCGGGGGTGGGGGGAGAATGGAGATGTTAATACAAGGTCACCAAAGCCGCCCCACCCAAAAAGCACATGGGAATAAGAAAAAAAGAACCAGACTGTGGTGCCACATACCTGTGAAGAAGCAGTGATATAGTGTTAACAGTGCCAGTTGTGTGATAAGGCTGTCACTTTCGGGTCACATCTTACTGTGCTCCTGTGGTACACTTCTTGTGTCTT
This sequence comes from Podargus strigoides, assembly GCA_028020825.1. Lineage (NCBI taxonomy): Eukaryota > Metazoa > Chordata > Aves > Caprimulgiformes > Podargidae > Podargus > Podargus strigoides. The sequence continues at coordinate 96,609 of CM051643.1, forward strand.
GCTGGTATTTGAGGGAAAGAGGCTGTACATGGAAATAATATTTTGAAAAGAGTGGCATAGCGGAGTCTTGTGACCCTCTGGGACCAGCCTGGGATGGTTTCTCAGTCAGTTGTGGATGTGGGACATCCATGGTGCTGATGCTGGGTACGTTCTGTAGTTTACCATTCATTCCTCTTCAATGAACAGAAACCTCTGTGTGTGTACACTCCTTTGCAGCAGAGGGATGAGTCCTGTTAAGGAGAGACTTGTGTCATGTGGCTGTTAGGTCTTTGGTGGAGGTTTTTCTTTTCCTCACCTTTTTCTTCTATGAGACCTTATGGAAATTTTGGGCTGTTAAATGGGCAGTTAGTGCAGGCTTTCTCTTTCACACAGTAAATAATAATTAAAAATTATTTTCTTCAGATTTTTGTTTGTTTGTTTGTTTGTTTGTTGTTAATCCGATAGGTATATCTGAGCAGATGAGACTGTGGTGGTTTTTTGGTGACAGATTTACTTGTCTTCAGGCTGCTCTGCTTTCTGGTTTGCTGTATTTTGGCAGTGCTGGCTTTGACCAGAGAGGAAATGATAGAGGATGGTTTGGAAGCAGTACAGTGGATCAAAGTGTGGTGCTTACATTGTTGTCAGACTTGCTTTTTTTTTCCTCTTCCTTCCCCAATTCCCAAGAAACGCTAGGTGGGAAGAAAGTTCACCAGCAAGGTGCTGATAAGAAGTCATCATGTGAAGAAAGTGACTGTAGGTGGGTGTGCAAATGCTGTTTGTTTGTGTGAGCCAGAGGAAATCCAGGCAGAAATCCAGGCAGGCAGGAGTCTGCTGCTGTTCCTGTGGCTGGACTATGTTCACATTAACAATAATACTGAGTAATACTTGAGTCCAAGTTGGACATATGGGCTGAGTGGTCTTTTATGTGGAGCTGGGGCCCAATGTGCCGTGGAGATAGTGGGGAATGGGCAGAAGCTAATGAAAAAAAAGAAAGGAGTGGTTGATACCTGAAGCAGGTGAACAATGTATTATGGAGTAGTCTAGAGAACTTACTTGGTAGCTAAGGTGCAGAAATTAAGAGCTGTATAAATTGGTCAAAGGACATTAGCATAGCAAAAACAGTGCTGAGGTTTTGGATTACTTTTCAGAGAGAACCTACTAAGAAATTTTAGTGGCCTGTAGAAATAGTGGTTTCTCTGAGCTAAAGCTTCTCTTTTACCTTTAATTTAGGGGCAAGTAAGGGAGTTGGAAGGCTTCAATCGTATTCTCTGTCAGCTTGAGCTCCTGAAACTGATGTTATCTTCCAAGTTTTAAAAGGTACCACAAAATAAGACTTGTGGGCTCTGTTGGCAAGGCAGTTAGAAAATGTACAGAAATTATTGTTATTATGGCTACTCTGGAGCAGATAGTATATACTGATGAATTGGCCTTTTTGTGAAGCTTCTAGGTATGATTTTCTTGCATTAGTGTACATTAGAAATTAAAATTAAGCTGGTGATGCTGGAAGCAAATCCAGTATGATGTGTCTGTGTGAGGACAAAGCAGAGGCAATAAATAGTAGTCTTGATGGAGCTCACTGGGGTAGTTTGATTGAGCAATAAATAAGGTGAGGTTTTGTTAGCTTGTTTATTTTTGGCTTTAAAACAAACACTCTTTAGTGCTCAGGAATCTTGCAGCCAGATACAGAGGTTCTAGACCAAAAAAGCTTTTTTGTGTCTTCTCCCTTGTTGCCAACAAGAAATCGTAAAGCATGAATGACTACACTGGCTGTAGGAATTGACAGTGCAAGTCTTTAAACTGTGCTTTCCTGATTATATGTGATGTACAACTGATGTACTCAAAATTGAGAATATTGTCAATCCCCAGTCTTCTGTTGAACCCTCTCTGCTGAATTAACTTGGTACGGACTTACTCTGGTTTCTAAATCAGAGTCCATATTCAGGTGAGATGGGATTTCTTAAATTTGTCAGACTGCATTCTTCTCTAGTAATACCTGTGCAATGTAATACTGTAAACCAAAATACCTATTTTTTGGAGAGGGAATGTGGGGAAGAGACATCAAAGGAAGGTTCCTTCTCTGGCTGTTTTAGTTGAGAAGCAGTATTTCTTTGCTATAGACTGCTAGTGGTCTACAAATCTGCACAGGCTCTTATTCACAGTCACCTAAGCTGTGAGATGGCTGTAAGCTTCTTAAAGAAATGAAAATGAACTACAGAGAAATGCATGTTTCTAATGTAGATGTGGTGCTTAGGGACACGGTTTAGTGGTGGACTTGACAGGACTAGATTAGTGTTTAGACTTGAAGATCTTAAAGGTCTTTTTCCAAACAAAACAATTCTATGATTCTATGATTCTATCTATGTTCAGCCTAACTTTTTATTTCTTTGACTGTGATGACACTGCACAAGATATCTGAATCCTTTGAAAATGGATAAAAACTGAGGACTTGGTTGGAAGACCTTCCTGTCTTTAAAAGGAAGCATGATCCTCTCTAGCTTATGTTATAACCTTCACAATTTCATCCTCTTGTTTAGATCCTCAGGGAAACTGGCTGTGAGTTATTGGCATGTCTCTCAGAAGTGATGGCCTTTGCTGCATTTGAGCAAGTCACACTATTTCCCTTAAACCTAGGCGTGCTACTTGGAAGGAGCTCTCTGTTTCTGAGAGGCTTCAGCCAGAAGCAGTGCTGTTCTGTGGTAAGGACTTTCTCCCTTCTCAGTCTCTCCAGCAGAGCGGAAGCAGACAGAGCTGGTCCCTGGCTGGCCGTGCAGTATCCTTAGTTATGGTTACTGGTCCCACAGCCTGCTATTGGATGTGCCAAAGATAAAATGAAGGCAGCTGTCTTCCCTCACTGCATACAGGAAACGTACCTGGAAATGTCACATCAAGACAATCCCAATTCCTCTTGTTTTCTTCTGTTTAAGGTGTATGTACGCAAGTGGAGGACTTGCTTTTGCTGTTGGTTGGCCTCTGAGGTCCTGTTTTCTCATCTTTAACATTGCAACAGTTCTTTCTTCGTGTCATAGGACATGAGTTTCTGGTAATTGCGAGTACCACAGGGCATCTGGCATTAATAATAAGAGTTAAAACTACCATTGTGATTAATAGATCTAATTGAGCATGCATGAGGTCTTCTCATTGGCTATTTAACTGAATTAGACATTTTTGTGATTGTTTCCTTTATTATACCTATATTTCCTTCTGTGGTCTGTTTTGGCAGCAACACATAGCTGCTGGGTTCTGCTGCAGGAACTGCAAGTAGTTGAACTTTGACTTCACCTTTTCTCTTTAGCTGACGGACTTAAAACATGTGGGATCATCTTTTGTGACCTAGAGCTATCAAATTTGTCTGTGTCCACTGACTAACCCCAAATGTTACTGGGGATATGTGCAGACCTCTTTTTAAAGGTGTGAGCTAAAAATGTTAGAGAAGGCTTTTACCCTTTCTCAGAGGATACCCCAAGTGCTTTAGCTTCTTCTCAAGTGCTGGTGGTCATGAGAGAAGTCATCATCTTAAGTATGGGAGAATCTTCTTGTACAACTGATATTAAAAAAATCCAGTTTTCTCATAATTTCACATGACTAAATAATAATGATCTTTCTTCACTGAAGACAGATAGTGACATGCGTGTGAATCTTCTGCAGTAGCAGTAAACAAGCTTCCCTTATTGGAGAGAGGGGTTGTAGGTTTGGGTTGTCAGTGCTTCTGGGGGAGCAGGAACAGCTAGTAATTTAGTTCTAAAATTGGGATTTAAAAGTTTACATACGTTATGACCTACTTAGAGTCCAGCAACACAAAATGTTGTTTTGCTCTTGGAGCACTTCTGAAGACAGTCTGTTTATCATCATAGAATTGTTTTGGTTGGAGCAGACCTTTAAGATCATCGAGTCCAATCTTTAACCTAGCACTGCCAAATCTACCACTAAACCATGTCCCTAAGCACCACATCTACAGGAGGTCTTTTAAATACCTCCAGGGATGGGGACTCAACCACTGCCCTGGGCAGCATGTTCCAAGGCCTGACAACCTTTTAATTTCCTCCTGTCCTATCACTAGTTACCTGGAAGAAGAGACTAACCCCCACCTCACTACAACCTCCTTTCAGGTAGTTATAAAGGGTGATAAGGTCTCCCCTGTGTCTCCTTTTCTCCAGACTTGAAAACCTCACTTCCCTGAGCCACTCCTTGTAAGGCTTGTGCTCCAGACCCTTCACTGATTCTCTGCAGCTGGCGATCCCTTTTAGGAATGCTTTTCTCAAAATAAGGCTTCGCATTGTACTTTCGTGTAGCAGTGCTAGAGGTGACCCCGCTGTAAATGCTGACGTAAAGGAAGATTACTAAGAAATGTTCACGCAGCCAGAAATGTCCACATTGCAATATAAATATCTCGTATATCATAACAATTGAAGCACAAGGTAGACATTTGTATTTGTCATTGCAGACTGTTTGCCAGGGCCATATGGAATGGCTAAATTAAGTTCCCTTAAAGTTATACAGTGATATCAAGCAAAAAAATAAAACAGTGTCCCTGTGGATGTATACAGTGAACTATCCTATTGCTGTTTTATCTTGTTTGGCTGGTTGTTTTTTTGCTCCACCATGATAACTTTGTGGCACTATTGCATATATGTGGGAAAATAGAGAGTTTACAAGTTCTTACTTTCTAGTTTAGTGGCACTTTAATGGCAGTTGAGGGAAATGGGGAAACTGAAAGGCAATTAATTTACCAGCAATTAATTCTATTCTGGTTTGCTCACCTTCCTCCCTCCTAAAAAATTTTGTAAAGCTAGATTTGTTACGGTTTTACTTTCTGGCATGTCTTTTCCCACCCTGAGTACTTTTCAAAGAGCTATCAGTTTTAAAAAACATTTCTGCAGAAAAGCCTGTTGTATCTTCCTCAAAGCGTTGTATATTATTGTGCTGTAATTCCACTGCAGGAAGCTTAAGGCAAATATTATGGTATCTTGTAATCAAGACAAATGATTTGTTTCCTTCATCTAAATACTGGGGGGGTTTAGGGAAATTAATATGTATTTCAAAGAATGAGAGGGCAGATGAGGCTGGAGGAGCATTTGGATGATTGCCAATGCTCATACTCACCTGTTTCCAAAGCTGTTTTGTTTTTTTTTTCTGGAGAGCTCCAATGCACTATCTCACCTCTATGCTCACAGTATGTCATTGAGCACTTGAGTGCTTATATAACATTTCTTAAACCAGACAGAAGGTGATCTTGACAGCTGAACATCTGGTCCTTTTCACTTCTCGGTTTCTAACATATACTGGGAGGTGAAGGACCTTTTGGAGAAGGAATAAGGAGAAAATAGCTATTTCTGAACAACAGCAAGTAATACAGCAGTGGCAGTTGTTGAACCACTAGTAAGTCTGTAACACCTCCTAGTTAATAGGAATTAAAGCAGGCATACAGTTTCTCTCAAAGATTATTTGCAGGGGAAAACATGATAGAAAAATCTGCTAATAAGCCTTTTTGAATGCTTGCTTTTACAATTTCAAAACTTAGCAGTTTTCAATAAGAGATGGGAAGATCAAACTTGCATTGAAGTAGCTACAACCTGATCCTGGCTGTTAAAAAAGTTAGAAATGGTCAGACTAAAGCTGGAAAGAACAGACCCTACAGGTCTGAAGTTTCAATAGATATATTTACATAGCTTTAATTTGGATTAACTTTTCAAGGGTTGAACATGCTCTCAAGCCCGTACAAACCATTGGATCAGGCTCAAAGGGAATCGGAACATATTATTGTCTGGATGGAAAATGATGTATCATAGGGTTGTTTTGATACCAGATAATGTTAACAATAGGGGCTGTATTTGCTGTTCACAAGCTGCTAGCGTAGTACTTGGAGGTAATGATGGAACATGCATTCTCGAGAAGTGACTTTTGCTCAAATTAATATAATGAAGAAACCAAAATGGTCATGTATTGTATCTCAGCCTGCAGAAAGTGCCCAGTATGAATTGTGAGAAATTCTTGGGGTTGGTATGCAGAGGACTTGCCTATGTTGGCTAGAGCTGGGTTAGAGTTGGAGAAGTGTTTCTGCTTAGCATACTTGTAAACATGTGAGGAAACAACATGCAGAAAAACAGTTTGGATGTATAATATGCGAGTTAGACAGAAGTTTACCCCTTTGGGCTGGTGGGGAATGTGACATCAAGGGCAGTCCTGGCTGCAGTGACCATGAAATGGTGGAATCCAAGATCCTTAGGGCAGCGGGGAGAGTGCACAGCAAGCTCACTGCCCTGGACTTCAGGAGAGCAGATTTTGGCCTCTTCAGAGACCTGCTTGGTAGGGTACCATGGGGTAAAGCCCTGGAGGGAAAAGGTGCCCAAGAAAGCTGAGTCCTCAAGACTGTAACAATCCACACACGGTTGCTGTTTGCTTTCCAGCTGTGTTCAAATTCTTAGCCCCCTTTTTTTAGGGGGAGGAGGGAAGAAAAACTCCTACAAAGGCTTTGCCCAGTTTCCAAGGAGTGCAGTGGCTTTCTGACATAAATAGCTGTTGGGAGCATACATTGATTTTTTTGTGAGACAAGAATTAAGTGATGTCTCTTCATAACCATTTAAATTTATTTAAAGTTTATTTAAAACTTTTGAAAGTTACGTAAACAGAGAAGGAGGAAAGGGACGGCCCATTCTTACATGTACAAACTTTCAGGTACAGAACATTTTTCTTGAGTTAAAGCAAACTTAATGTCTTCTATGAATCTATGGAGCATCAAAGCTGTGCAGAAGTGTTTTCTTACCTTTTTAACCTAGTCTTCAGTCCAACAAAAAAGTCACAGAAAAGTTGTATTTTCTTATGAAAATGTCATAAATCTTTAAGATAGATACTTTGTCTTCTAGTAAAATAACATAACCTAAAAGAATATAGTATCTATATACTAAATTACTAAACCCACAAGATTGTTTGACATTTTGCTTTGAAAAATTGGCAATAAATCAGTATTTAGGATCAGCCTAGCATCTGATCAACTCTGAACACAACTGGTTTTAACTTCATCTAATTTTTCGGATGGGCAAAGTTGAACTTTGATCTTATTGGCATCTTTAACAATTCTTTACATCACTGTATCCTCCCCCTCCCCCCAAAGCAATAGAACAGCTTGGAAGTAGAACAGGACAGGCAAGGAAAAGAGCTGCTGTTCATTACTGAAGCTGTGTACCTATGGATTCCAGCAGAAATTAGATGTTGCAAGCAGTTGACAAAGTACTGGGAAGGGGGTAAGGAGAAATTTGCTGTTCTCTTGCAGGAGAAAGAGAGGGACAAATTGTAACTAGAGAGACTACGAATCAAACTGTGAGTCCGATATGTACATGAAGTTGACTGGAGTCCAAGTAAACCTGTTTACAGGCATACTGTTTTTAAAATTGTATGTCCAATATAGCTTTGTTGGTAACTTAAACACCTTCGGTTTTGGGGTGGGACTAATCATCTGAAAACTAGAAAAATTATCTACTGCATCGTGTTGCTGTTAAGGCTGCAATCCTGCACCTCTGTGCTGCGTTTTGAATTCTTTATAACTTTATGGAGCCCTGCTGAAATCTTGTATGTAGAAATGTAGTATGAAATCTAGTTATTTTAGATTATCAGTTGTGGTGACTGAAGGGTAGACAGTCTGTGTCTTGTGAGAGTTAGCTGCCTCTGCCTTGGGATGAGAAATGTGTGCTGGGTAGACAGGTAGCTCCAAGGGAGCTCCTCTGGCTAAATGTGCCAAGGGGCTTAGTTAAGAAATTAGACTGTTTAAGTAGAAGATATGTTTAGACTTGGCTATGAAGAGTTGCATATCTGTAAGCTCTGAAGTGGATACTCTTTCCTGTGGAAAAAGTAATTAATTTCTTTTTTGTAAGGAACTTGTTCCTTATCTTCCCTAAAACAATACCTGGCATTCATATAAACATAAACCATAAAAGATTATGGGCTTATTTTACAAAGGTGCTTTCAGCAGAACTGTTGAACTTTTCCTGTGTGTCTGCCTGTATAATCTGTTTGCCAGCACAGCCCTAGGACTGTTTTTCAGTTGTCTTTCTCAAAAAGAGATCCTTAAACTGAAATTAGTTGACCTGAGTTGAAGGAGCACAAGCACCTTCTAAGGGGTGTTATTTAGTCTTATTTCTAAAGGAAACTTCAATTTAAGCAATATTAGTGTCACACAAGTATCTCAGGAGCAGTTGGTTATGAAGGGAATATGGGCAGTAGGCAAAACAGATGGCAAAATAGTAGTTTAAAGCAGCATATATGCCTATTTGGGAGTCATGGTTTCATGAAGTGTGTTGATCTGTTGACTCTAACAACTATTCTAGAAATGTAACACATGATTTTGGTGACATTTTATCTTATGTGTGCTCTAGAGAATTCCAGATATAGCCATTTTAACCACCAGACTTGCAAGGACTAAATTGTGCTTGAGAAGGGAGTGACCCAGGGGACTGAATCCTTAATCAGATATGGTTTATTCTGAAAAATAAAAAATCTAATGGCTTTAAAAAATAATTTAAGAAATTCCCAGCTCTACATGTTTCTGTTACTATTTCTGTTTCTGAACTGTGACTAGATTGACTAATTCTGACAAGATTATTTGTCTTCCATACAAATCAATGTGTCCCCTGGATTATTTTTTTTGTTACGGTTTTACAGAATTGCTGACATCTTTTTTTGTTTCATTTTTGTGAAACAGATGATACCTTTTTCGTTTAAGTACCTGCAGACAAGATCATCAAATCCTATTGCATGAAGCAGCAAACCAGTGAATTGTGAATGTTGGCTCACATACTGAGATTTCCCTTCTGATGCAAAGCAACAGTGTGTTTCATTAGCGAACCTTACCCAAACATTCTTCAGGATGTGCCTCCTAACACATCTCTTGAAAAGCTGTGATGATCACCAAGTTAACATTTATACTTGATTTAAAAATAAATAAACAAAGCATAGGTTACTCCATTGTGTTTATTCCTGTTTCCTGTGTAACTTTCCAGTGTTGTTGTTCTAATGTTTTCTAATCTGAATACCCATGTGTTGTTTTGCTTGTGTAGCTTTGAATGCGATGAAGAGTGCAGTGGTGGGTTTTGGTGGCTTTGTTTGGGTTTCTTGGTGGTGCTTTTGTGGGCTTTGTTGTTTGTTTTGCTGGGTTTTTTTATCCTCTTCATCCCCTTTAAGAAAAACTTGGCACCTATTATACTGTGACTTTTTGTTCCTAGCTCTGCCTTCTGGAGGATTTGTTCTAATCACCCCGCTCTTTTAAGCGTGCAAAACATCTTCTATTTGTTCTAGCTCTTCTTGATACCTATCAGCCTTAATCGAATTGAAAGAGTGGCTTCAGTGTTCAAATGTGCCAGAAGGTGTCTCTATAAAATTTGATATTGAAGAACTAAATTATCTATTAAAGGCATGTTGAATTAAGGGTGAAGATATACATTGCTACTGTAAACTGTGATGTTGATTGAAAGTAATAATCATCAAACATGACTGTTAGCTGCTTCTGGCAGGAAGAGACTATTGAGCAAACTTGGCAGTGTAAGAGATCATGTGTGAATGAAAATGGGATGAGCTAATTTGGCAGTTGCATTTGGATTATTAGGAAGGGTTCACCAAATTCTTTTGGCCAGAAAAGAAGTGGTCATCATGGTCCCAGCTCATATTAGCAAAGAATCTGGTCTTTAGTCTGGAGGAAAAAAGTTAAAAAGCTAAGTTCAGTGCTGTTTATCACTATTTGGATGCAGTCCTAACATTCATGGTTCAAGTGAAAACACCGCCACCACGCCCAGTTATTGGAAAATCTCCTCAGAAATCCCAAATTCCCAAAGCATTACACAAGGCTTTTGCTGGGTATTTGTATACTTACTGGGTTTGGAATGACTCTGACTTTTTTTTTTTTTTTTAATGGACAGACTAGCTAGAATGAAGTCATGGTATGTCCCAAAGTCAGCAAAAATTAAATGGGAGAAAGCCTGTGTAAAGCCCTCTTTAAAAACTTACCACAAGGAGTTTTTCTTGCATTCATCACATATTAGTATAGAAATATATTCTAGGTTCATATTTGTTTCAGTGAGAACAATTTTTTTAAATTAATGTGTTTCAGATGTATCATCCCCTTCAGTGGGGGACATAAGGTGACAATGCTGACTCGGTATTCGTTACTACATTTTGCTGAAAATGAGCTGTTTGGGCATAGCTGGTCCAATTAGCTATCCTTTGTAAGATCTGTTTGCAATGCACAGTTCTGGTTAGTTAGCTACTCCTATACCTTTAGAAGCCAGAATTGAATACATGCTCATACGTACTCATCCTCTGCAGTGAAAACACTTTAGAAATGCTCAGATCAATCAAAAAGGGGTTGAGAAGACCTACTGAGGAAAAACCACTACAAACTTGAGAAGAGACTGAGAATGCACATGAAACTTGGTTCCAACTTAAATGAATAAGACTATGGGAAGAGACATTCCTTCACTATAACAATGTATTTACTTACAATGATTTAAAATTGTAGTGTCTTGGTGTTCTTCCTAGCATCTGGAAACATGATTCAACAGTGATTCAAGCTCTTCTTACAGGGAGCTTGAATGACTTCATTGGTTCTGAATGAGCAAGGACTCCAGTTTCATATGGTGTTTACTGGAATTGAACTAATACTAGTTGGCATAGCAGGAAAGTAAACTAAATTTGGCTTTAGACCTTTCTAGATAAGCAGTATGTGTATTTGTAGATAAAGAAATGATGCGACTTCTTGACAGTGTTTATCCTTTTCAAATTGCTTTGCAATTCCAGCAAAAGTCACTTAAGGAGATTTCAGAAATTTTTATCTCAAATCGTGGGCCAGAATGGTTGTGTGGGTTTGGGGGTGGGTTGTTTGTTTCTTCTAGTTTCCCAGCTCTCTTCTGCTTTGGGGCTGGTTTTACAATTGATGTAGATCAGTCTAGTACTATTGACTTCAGAGGAATATGCCAGTTTGCACTGGGTACCTAGCTTTGTTCTGTAAATTTAATAGTGATTCTAGGACAATTTCTCTAGGTATTTGCACAGGCAAGTGTTTTGCTGAGTCGTTACACCTAGTAATGCCACTGGAAATCTGTTTCTTTCACGACAGATCACCGCAGTCGTGTGTGACATGAGGTGGGCAGGACAGCAGTGGCAAGGGGCTCCTACTCCCGTAGCCTGTTCTCATGGACTCTGGAAACATGATGGTACCAGATACAAGTCGTCAGCATCCTGATGCATCTTAAAATAAGCAGCAGCTGCAGCACCTATAGGATCACACTGCATTTACGAGCTATCTTTGAGCCTCTGCTGAGTTGCTGTGGAAACCAATGTTGAGCAGGACTGGGAGAGAGCTGGAAAATAGGCTTTTTTGTGAGAGCCCAGCTAGTTTAAAACCCCATCCCCCATTTTCAGAAGCTCCCTCTGAATTGCCATGGAGACAAGAGTAGTGGAGTTTTGAGTCTTGTAAAAGTACGAGCTGTAAGTATTTATTTGGTTAATAGCATCTGCTTTCTGGATTGTCTCTATGTTGCAATAAACTCCATGCTACATTGAACCTTTGCAAGCTGTGAATTCAAACTATTCCTCTCTTCTGTGTGAGTAGAAAGAGGAGGCAAAAAAACCACCTTTGAAGGGAACTGAATTTTATGTTTTGGTTATTAATTACATAAAAATTAATTATAATTTTCTCCCCCTAGAATTTCCTTCATCTCATGCAGTAATCTTTCAATGTGGGGACTGCTGAAAGCACTTAAAAGGCTGTTCAGTTCATCTGGAATTGTTGTGCTTCGGTGTTCAGTTTCTTCAGAAAGGCTGACCTAAATAAACTCTTCCTTCCTTGTCCTGTGCCACTTGATTTTTATTCCCTACTTTTTCCTCAACAAGTACTTCCAGTTTTGTGTTTCCAAAGCCAGCTGTCCTTGGGGCACTGCTCTGAGATGAATCATTAATGTGATCTTAACCTCTTAGGACTGCTACTGATAACTTTAGATAATTGGCTCTGAAAACTTCAGTCTCTTAATACTTTTACTGTCAAGATTTTTTTTTCACTTGGAAGTTAAGAATAAAGGCACGATCAGCTGGTGTGCTAGCCTTTCATATTGAACTAAACAGCACACACAAAGCCGAGGATTAACTCATTCTTAAATTGGCATTACGAATGAAAACCTCTCTGCTAGTCTGCTCTGTAGTTGGGGAACTTAACACAAGAATTTCTTTCCCCTGTGAGACTGAGAGCTCCTCAGATCATCCGATACCAGATTTTAATACAGGTAGAAATCCTGCTCACTTTCTGGCAAAGCTTCTCTTCCCGTTTAAATAACTCCTGGCTGGATGAAAATGCAGTTCTGCATTCTGTTTCTCATGTGATTTCCATTATGAAGACAGTTACTGAAGCTCATTATAACCTACATGTGTAACAGATAAGTGTGAAGTATTGTTTTTATGCTACATCTGAATAAAATAGTGCTTTTTTGTATTGGGCTCTAGACCTCTGGATGTGTAATAAGTAGTAAATCCAAGAAAAAAATATTTGAACTTGAGCTGCTTGGCCATTTAAACTGCACTTTAGCTGAAGTTTGGGGAATTTTTTTAATTTTTTTTTTTTTTACCTGAAAAAAACCTACTTGTCAGGTTTTTCCTGTTTGGAGGAGGCACCCTAAAGTGTACTTTAGGGTGACACCTTGCTTTGTTGCAGTAGAGGTCGTGCAGGCAGGACATCTTAAAATTTGACTGCTTTGTCTAACTTGAGTATCTGTAGAAAACTTTTTTTTTTTAGTTTGTCTGCTTTTGCTCTTAATTTGAGATTTTTTATTAAAAAATGGTGAAGAGAGTATCTGCTGACTTCCCAGCAAGACACTTCTGTGTATGTTATGTGTCTAACCAACCTGCCATCTGGATACTGGACTTGTCAGCTTCAAATGTATAGCTCTGCTGAGGAGATGAAATGGACTGGAGGATTATTCCACTGTGCAAGGCTCTGAGCCTTGGCTGGAAGGGGGAAAAATGCCTCTGGGTTTGGGGGAAATTTTTTTGGTTTCGCTGGGTGTGGGAGGAAGGTCAGTTTTGTGTGTGTCAGATACTTAGTTGTAGAGATGGAATTTTAATTTTGTAATAGCTGCTCTTCCAAAAAAGAAGCCAAACCAAATATTGGATTTAACTGTTTTTTCTCCCCCCTGCTCTTCCCTTGCTCTGAAAACCTAATCCACTTCTCACTGACTAAAAAAATTAGTCAGTTAGGAGAGTGCTTGTGTAAAAGAAGGGGAGGGAAAGCTAGCAGTAATAACCTCATGAAAACCCTTGTAATCAGACTCAATTTGTGCGCATAGATACCTGCTCTCATCATGTAAGTGAAGGGGTGACAGAGAAGCTCTTTAAGTTCCTTTTGTGCTTTAGACCCCTTCAGCTGGTCAGCCAGAAAATGTGCCTTCTCCCTTAGGTTGTCATCCTTTACACAGTCACATCATGCCTATTAACATACAAACTTGCTCTCTGCATCTTGGTTTTGGTGAGCTGCTTATTCCCACCCTGCAGGCTGCTCCCTTATTTGTTTGCTGTGGCTGAAGATGTGGAGGGTGGGCTTTTTGTGAATCAAACTCTGCCCAAAGTAAATCCTGTTCTATTGTTATACTTCAAAATGCAAGAAGTTTTGTAACTTAAGATATCCAAAAGACTGAAGTTGAGCTTCTTTCTCCTTTTTTTTTACCTATGATGTGAGAATTTCTTCTAGCCCTTGTCCAGAATTTGAAGTCTTAGTGCCATGTTTGTTATGTTTACTTAATGAAGCTGGGTTTACTCCAGTTATTTCATGCTACATTTTGGTGCCTAAATCGCCAATTTTGGAAATTGTTTAAGGACTCCAGCCAACACAGACTCCTGCAGAGGCTTTGAATACTCCTGATCTCTCTGCAGCATGATTGCTGGAGGTTTGCGTTCATCAAGCAGAACTGATGGAAGATGAAAGCTGCTGAAACACTGACCACTGCCAGCAAGGTGGCTGGGAAGAGTGGTGGGTCTGAGACCTGGCTGCTTGTTGTTACCTGTCGGAGTTAATGTAGTCTAGCCTGCCAATACCACTGTGAGCAGGGCTTGGTAGCCTTTCAGTTGTAGCAGTTGCATCTTAGACTATTAAGAAGAATGGGACTTAGTCTGTGTTTTTTAAGGTGATTCACAACCAGTTCTGTCCAAAGGTAGATAGCTTCTACTCCCCCTTCCCCATTTATGGACTATGTAATCTATGGATGACTACTCTTAAGAAAAGATATGGCAACAGGAGAGGAAAACCAGATGTGTTTAAATGATGTGACTGTGGCAAAACTCTAGGTATCGTTTGAGTACCTCTTGGTAGGTATTTACATAGCTGAGAAGTCTGTATCAGCATCTAAGCATGTTGCTGACGGTTTATCCTGAGGTGGTCACGTCTGAAGGATGCTTACACCAAACAGATACTTGGTTTCCTATTCTCTGTCAGGGATTTTAGTAAGACAACTGGCTGCATTATTGCTTTATTCTTGGGATGTTGGACTTCCTAAACTTACAGTATCCTCTGAAATCCTTTGTTAAGCTTTGCTCTAGACCACCTGCTATTTAGAACTTGGCAAAACAAATGCCAAAGGACTGCTTTTTCTCTTGTAAGTACAACTTTGTTTTGACTCTGTTCTCATGTAATTTCCTCCAGGCACGCTGTTTCCTTTGATTTGGTTTGACTAACATGCTTTTCCTTAATGATTCATCCAGCTAGTAGTATCAGTTTACAGCTGTGTGAATGATTATCAAATGGAAAGTGTGTATTTTTAGGGTTTACTTCTAAACAAATGAAGTTACTGACACATAACAGTAGGGGGTTTTTTTAGTCTATATAAAAGCGTTTGAACAAAAAGTTTCCTGGTATGTAACTTGTCATCTTTTCACTATTGCTTTTTGTACGGTGAATTAAAATCCAAAGCTTAAATCTTAGATTCTGAATAATTAGCAGAGGCATTTCCAAAAGGACATTTTAAGGAAGAGATGCTCTAGCTTTAAGGAGCTCTCTTGCCTGTCTGCCTGGTCAGAGTATATAATGGTTTTAATTTGGTCAGCTATATGTACCACCTTAAGTTACTGTTTGGACTCTACTGCTTCTTGAAGAGGGTTATGTATGTGTGGTTTGTGTGCATGAGGAGGAGGCCTGTGTGTACGTTTGTCTTCTTTTTTTTCTGACATATTTTGTACTTATTGCATTGCATAATAGGATCTTCATGTATTCTATAAATCCCTTTATGCAAGGAGAAATATAGAGACTTTCTGCAATTGCAAGCTCCCAATACAAAGTATGCAAAGTAATTTCATGATAACTTCCATATCAGAAATAAGTACCGCAGTCCTGCCCCAGAAGCCATAAAACATGTTTTCTTATTGTGGCTTCTAGCTTATGAATACTTAGACCATGACAGATGACATCTGTATGAAAGATAAGAGAAATTTCCAGGTCCATGAAACTGAATGTAATACAGTGGTGAACTGCATGTGTTTGAGCTGTTTTGTGTCCTGACAGAGAAGGCTGATGTGCCAATAATTTATAAATGGCTTTACCCACACACGGGAGTCCTAGAAATGCTTCCTAAGTGCCGCTGTCAGAGCCTCAGAACAAAATACTCCTCCCTGTCATGAACACATGAAGGAAAATGTTATTTAATCAATAAACATGATTTGTTATCTGTTAGTATATAGCGTATGGAGGGGTTTAAATGTTCTCAAAACATGGTTTGGGTAAAAGTCAAAAGCTAATTTTCTTTCCATAAATAAATAAATAAAAGAAAGGTTAAAAGGAAAATGACTTTATGACTTCAGACTTTATCCTAGACCAAGCTTGGACAAAAACAAGGAGATGGGCTCTGTGTGGACACGTAGGAGTGATGGTTACTTTGGAAAGCACTGGAGAAGCAGTTCCCTCTTCTGGTTTCAGCAGGGGTTGTGTGTGGTCATTCTGGGGTTTTTTATTTCTTTTTTTTAAAGTTCAACAGGAAAGTTTCCTTTCTTGATGGGGTGGAAAAAATTTCCAAGTGCTATTTGTAATGCAAATATTTTTTTTTGCTGTTTCAGTATTCTCAATGTACGTAAATGGCATTGCTGGAGTTGTCTTCTTCACTTCTTATTTATTTTCGTGTTATAAACTTCTGCTGTAGCTGTTTTGGGATAACACCAAGACGATGATAAAACTAAAACATATTAAGGACAGGATAGTTGCACACAAATCTGGATCTTTCAGTAATGTGCACGTATTAAAATTCACTTTACATTGCCAGGTGTGCAGCTGTATTCTCTCAGAAACAAGAAATGCGGGACATACATTTGGAAGGGGGGAAGGAGTAAAACAAGACTAGTTTCTGTCAGTCAAAAGAACATTATGCTCTTGAACAAGCTGTGTTTCTAAATACTCTTGATGGGGAGAGAGGCTCAGTTCTTGTTCATAACCTCTGTAGCAATTGTTCAGTTGGCTGATGTGGATGGAGGAACTGGACTGGATTAGGAGTGTCCATGCTGTCTTCAAAATTGGTCCTAAACCCAAGGGAACTTGAGATACTACTTTTTTTTTAAAAAAAAAAAAAAAAAAGTTAATGTAAACCTGTATAAAGAACTGTATGTAGCTGTTCTTAAGTACTTGGTAGACTTGTAGTCTGCCATGGAGTGATCAGAATAACTGTGACCTTGCAGGAGCACTTCTGAATCATGAGGGAACACAGTTGTGTCCTTTCCTGGAAGGAGAGCAGCTCTTAAGAGAGAATGTATCGTGAGGTGCACTGGGGGACAAGGTAGCTGGAAGGGGGTTGATGTAGGGCTAGTGGTCATTTCACTTGTTCTCTCTGGAACTTCAGTATTCCCAGTACAAGAGATATCCAAGAACATAGGGGTTTTTCTTCTCTTTGATGTAAAACTATAGAAATGTTGACTAATGTTTTTCTTCTCATTTCAAGAAGAATTTGAGGTAACTGCCAATTACTGCATGCATTATCTTTTTTTTTTTTTTTTTTTTTTTTACCCTGTAGAAGCTTTACATGGTATTCTTCAGTAAACATACCTGCCTTCTTGTAGGAATACAATGGAAAATACACTTATGGATTAATACAAGTCTTGTCAGTTAGAAACAGACTGAGACATTACTCTAGTATAAAACAAGACTGACTGTTTATACAGAACTTTTCACATGTAAATATTATCATGCTATTGTAAAAGATAAATATTATTATTTTTTACAGGTGCCAGGGCATGGAGAGGAAAAAATGAATTGTTCAAGGCCACCCACATGGCCAGCCCTGGTCTAGGTCTTAGTCCCATGCTCTCTCTACTAGACAGTATCTAATCTGTCCAGCGTAAGAGGTCTCAAAAATACTGCTTGTAGCTGCTGAAGCACATACAAAATTACAAGTGCTTATTGCTGAATTGTCTTTTTTTTTTTCTTCTGTCCCCTTGCAGATCGTAAAGTGCATGGAATTTCCATTGAAACAGATAACAAAGATGTAAAAGCAGAGGAGTTTAAGGGTACAGTATGGACGTTGCTGTGATTACTTCTAATATCTACACAATACATACAAGCTATGTATACAGAAGCTGTGCAGCTGTTAAGATTGGCTTCCTCCTTACTGAGGGGCCCTGCTCCTACTCTCTCCATTGACTCTGTAATCTTGGTCTTGTTCCCATTTTCTCTTACTTGATGTGGGATTGGACTAGACACTCCTCAGAGGTCCTTTTCAACCTCACCTATCTGTGTTTCTATGACTTATTTGCAGTCCTGGTGGTTCACTCTGTAAGTTCTGCTTGCATTTCTTCCACCCAAAATGATGGGAACTAATAGAAGGGAGAAATATCACTTACCTTACAAGACAGAGAAGTGAGACTAGAGAGAGAACAACTCTAAGTCATCTAATTTTCAGCAACTATAATTTAATGGCTATTTTTAATTGTCAGTAACTATAATGGCTATTTACATATTTATAGATGTATATGTCACATGTAAAATGATAACTAACTTCCAGTAATGTGCTAGGGAAGTTGAGGAGGCAGGGAGCAAAACCTGATGTTAGCTGGGTAGATGAGAAACAGATCCTAGAGTGTGTATGTGAGGTTTGTGGGTTGTTTGTTTGTTTGTTTTTTGCATTTGCTGGGAATAGACAGAGATGGGAATTTGGGAATGGAAAGAACTATTTGATGAGCTTTAGGCTTTATTCACCTGTTTGAGGTAATAAATATTTAGGAGGTTTCTAAAGCTATCAGCTGGGCTCCTGTTAAGCATTCTTGTCACTTTTGGAGAAGAAAAAATATGTTTAAAGCTCAGGACAGGCAAGAGGAGAGAGAAGCTCTTCAGGTAATATTAAAGCTTGATTGGTTCTGTCATTTTATATGATCTATGGCTTGCATTTTGTTCTTTTGTTATTTGTATGATAGAGTGAGATCATTTTAACATAGCTCAGATGCCATGCTGAGTTCTTTTTGTATAGCAGCACTAAAGGATTGGTAGGGGCTGATAGACACAGCTATTCAACTGAGTGCAGCTGATCTGAAATGCAGTTTTGTTTCCTCTTCCAATTCCTGTACTGTAGAGGAGGGTGGTCAGTCACTGGGACAGGCTCCCTAGGGAAGTGGTCATGGCACCAAGCCTGTCAAAGGTCAAGGAGCATCTGAATGACACTTGTAGTCACATGATTTAGCTTTAGGTAGTCCTGCGAGGAGCAGGGTGTTAGACTTGATGACCCTTAGGAGTCCCTTCCAATTTGAGATATTCTATAACCAAATGATCATCTCCAGACCAGATGTAAATCCAAATTCAACATTGTCCAGACCTCTCCAAGATCCCAGAAGGTTCTTCCAGGCCTGGCAGAGCCTGTGCTGATGCACCTTAATGCAAATCAAGTAGACTCATTCCAGAAAATACCTCTTACTGACTCCATTAGTATGGGAAAAAGCAGGAGAGGGGAACTATAACAAAGGAGGGTTTTTTTGGTGTTGTGTCTGTTCTGAATGTACTTGCCTTCTTCCATTCTATTCCATTTCTCCAAATAAGACTAGTGGGAGAGCATCAATGCTAGCTTTTTCTGAAATTAAAAACATGTGGTATACAAGAAAAAGGGGCAGCTCATGAGACCAGCCAACTGTCACAAGGTCAGTAGCAAAAGCAAGCTGAGCTTGAATGATGGTTTTTCTTTGTTAGAAGGATACAAAAACAAAATGGAAAGGAAACTTGAGCAAATCTTAAGATTCAGGAAGCCTCCACCCATCCCCTCAACCTGAAGTCAGGAACCTCGAGCTTCCTGAGTGCACAGCATGTTTTTCGAAGTGGCCAGTGCATGTGTAACATGTTTCTGGCAAAGAACGCCCTCCTGTCTCAATTTTTCTTTCAAGTCTGGATGTTTTTTTTCCCCTATGAGAGATCACCAAGGCTACCAGTCTGGCCCCTTGGAAGCTTTTTGTTTCTCTACAGAACAGACCTGGGAAATAGGACTCTAAAGGGTGAGCAGGCAGATCTGTCGGTAGCTCTTAATTGCCCTTCAGCCTTGTTTGCTGAGACTAGAAATGAGCATGACAATTAATGCAGATTGACTGTATGTTTGAGCAGTGGATATTTGTCTCCTGAAAACTAGACAGTCATTGCCGACACGATAATGGCTTTTGATCCATGATACTTGCCTTTATTGGAAGATAAAGGTGGGAAGGTCAATGTTGTATTTCTTTTATGGAAGTTTTTAGGAGATACTAAATTTTACATTATTAATAGATTTGGAGCCAGGCAGATGAGTGGTTGGATTCTTTCCTCTGATGTCTCCCAACAGTTCTTATTAATACCTCGACTTAGAGTTATTTACTGGGAAAAAAATTTTAAAATATATACATTTCAGCATGCTGTTCCATGGAGAATGGAACTACTGAAACACTGAATTTGTCCCAGTAATTCTCCTGTACAGTTTGTCATGTCTTCTCTCCCTCTTTAGTTCCCACATCATAACGATAGGCTTGACCATAGACCACAATTACTATGATGCAAGCTATGTACTAGTGATAGTATATGCTGATGCCCTGCTGTGAGGAAGGAAAAAACCCCAGTTGAGTTCCCAGTATGACCTGTTCCTCATTAGAAGCACTACTTTTGGTTTGTTTCCTTACCCAGTTATGGCAACTTTAGCAATAATCAGTAACTCTTGAAATCTCAGCCTCTCTGTGAAATTTGGTTGGTGGTGCCCACTATACAGAAGTCAGGGAAACTTGCGTGGACAGACAGAAAGGTGAACAATTGTATGAAAGTTCATTTCTTGAGAACTCAAGAAAAATAAGAAGTGACTGCTGAGGGATATTATGAGCAGCCTCTGCTGCCAGCAGCTTTGGGGGCCTGGAGGTTCCTCCTGCCTGGCCACTGGATCCCAGCCCAATGCACCTGAGGACCTGATGACACAGTTTGTTTTGAGACTGATGGTCTTTGTCATCATCTCTGTTAGTCCCTGGCTGTCATGTTTGTGTCTCTGTGTTTTTGTTTGTTGTTGCCCCCTTCACTTGTTACTACTTTTGCATTGAAAAGGTCTTTGATTTGGAAACCGTAATGAAGCAGACTCTCACCTTCCACATACCCTTACAATAACCAAAGAGAAATTGTAACTAAATACCTAAGTTACTTAGGAGAATAATTAACCATCTTACTAGTATGTTTTCCATCTGCGTTAAATTATACATTTAGACAGTTAAACTACCGCTACTGAATTAGAATTGTAAATTGCAAAACATTGTTGATTACAGGGTCAGAGTCCTTTTTTTAATGGTGGTCTGCTCGCTAAGGAAAATGTTCAAACCTAAAATGAAAGTAATAATACAGAATCTGTGCCCATCCAACATGGGAATATCTAGTCCTCAACAGCTGAAATTTGATCCAAAGGCCACTGAAGTATGGGAAAATTACTAGTTTCTGTTTCCCCATTGTATTTGGGTAAATCTGGAGAAGGTCTGATGGTATCGCTTTGAGAAGTAGATCTGGCCCTTGCCAACAGCTCAAGTTCTTTTGAAGGGGGAATATTAACTTCATGGAGCCTGAATGTGTACCAAACATAATGCGAAAGTCTCTGATTTTTCCCTTTGCGTTGTCTTTGTGTTGTTGTTTTTTTTTTTTCCTTTTCCCTCTAGAGGCTATTCTTAGTTGCAAGCACAAATTTTCAAAAGGGATGAGTTTAAGAATAGAATGGAAGAAAATCCAACCTCAAGGAGTCTCATTTGTCTACTACAATAGTGAATTTACAGGTACAGTACTACAAACTTAGACTGATGGTAAAAGACGACATTTTCTAGCACAGATATTGACTCTTTCTTGGGGAATAACATTAGGAAAATGACTGAAAGAGAATGCTCTTGACTCTCCATACTGAACAGGTGTCCTTTTAAGGAAAAGAATTCTTCCCCAGGGGAAAATAAAAACATTTGTTAATAGAATTGTCAAAGATTAGGTACCTTTTTAATGAAGTTAAATATAATAAAACACAAGATTAAGAAAAGTGACACTGCACATTCCTTGTCATTTTCCAAAAATGAAGTCACATTCAGATATTAACTCCTCAAAACTACTGCAAACTCTGCACTGCTCTCCTACAAAGAGGTTTCTGAAGCGTCATGTAGAGCTGGAGGTTTAGATATGAATAATTCAGCAATTTTTATATACATAAAATATGAAGTCAGCTGTATATTTTAAATTATTTGTATTCTTTTCAGAAGTGAAATTTCTGTTTATATGTTCTGAAAAGGAGTTACCTCGTCTTGATGTGTGGAAGAAAATATGGGTTTCTGATATCTTATACACAATTAATGAAGGTTGAGAAGTAAAATAAAAGCATAGTGATTTTGTTAGTTTGTAGAGCTTGCACAATGTGCTGGTCTTGTTGATGAACTTGATTTTTCTGCATATATTTAATTTGCAGAAACACTGGAACTCATGGTTCTGTGTGTGTGTGAAACTTTAATTTCCTAATAAGCTGTAGAACAAAAAAAAGCTCATTGTAAGAAGTCTAATGGCAATATATTTGCTAAATCTATCAAGTTTTTCTTGCCAAGTTAAAATGTTAAGTACTTTGCTGTGATCTTGCTCACAATTCTTTCTGCAAGATAATGAAATTAGTGATTGCCATCCCTCTAGTGGAAAACCATGTCTCTTTTTTTTTGTCATCTGACCACTGCTATACATGTTTTCTTGAAATATCTGCAGAGAAAAAGCATTCCATCTTCCAACTATAAAATGTATGACAGATGTAGGTTTTTTGACCTGAGGTTGGGTTTTTTTGTTTGTTTTCTTTTTTGACTAAATGGACAAGTTGTGGAATCTTCTTACTGTCTTGGGAGGGGGATTAGATATTGTTCTTTGGTGATAGATAACTAACACTGAACAAACTGTATGTGATTTCAGAACAAGCCAATGAGATGTAGACGTTTGCTATAGGCAAAGAATAGAAACTTCTCTGTCTGTTCTCCCTTAAAGGTGATCTTCGAGGCCGAGCAGAGATGCTGAATACAGGAATCCGTATTAGAAATGTGACTAGAAAGGATTCTGGGAACTACCGCTGTGAAATCAGTGCCAAGAGTGAAGAGAGGCAACGTGTGGGAGAGGCTACTATTACTCTCACAGTATTGGGTACAAACTTTATTACTTGGGCTTCTGTAAAGAAACTGAATGATGGCAAGGGTGTTGAAGGTAGGGTTGTCCATATGATGTGTGGCTGCTGGGGTTTTTGGGTCTTCTTTGGGCTGGGTTTATGAAGATGTGTACATGCACATTCTACAACTTACTTCACAGAAGAGCTTTACAAAACGCATACTTACATTAGAAAGGGGTATAACTAGAGTTTTGTTGATATAAATGTGGGTTTCAGTTCTCAAAACTTAGCAAGTATGCTGATTTATGTGATGGTGAAACTTCCATTTCTACTAAAACTGAAGTCACTCAGTGACTGGGAATCTGGATAAGTTGATCATCATGTTTGGCACAGGAAACCCAGCATCTGTCAAGACTTATCAAATATTCCGAAGCAGCAGTTCATTCCAGTATGCTACAGTCTCCTCCTGTTTTTGGAAGGAGAAACTGCTGCAGTGTCTGTGCAATGTCAGCCAGTGAGCTAGCAATCTGTGGGCTTTGTTTACAGGAGAGATGGTGTTGGCTTGCGAGGGGTGGTTGTTCTTTGTGGGGTTTTTGTTTGTTTTCTTTCTCGGGGAGAGGAGGCAAAAGTGAATGCTGAGCACATTCTTCTTACATTGTTCCTGGCACTTTTTCCCAGTGAATGAGTGGTAGAGGTTGGTAGTTTTCTTCTTTTCTCCGTACAGGGAGAAAATAGAAACTGCTTTTGCAGTTCCTATATTGTTTGTTTCTATACAAAAATAATTGCTCTTTTAAAATTATAAGTAAAGTCTCAAAGTTCTTCATAACGGATGATAAATTAATGAACTTCTGATTAGCTCCAGCAATGAGGTAACCCTACTTATTCCTTCTTTCTTCTGCTCTCTCAACAGTTTTTAAATGTAGCTTCTTAATTTAAAGTTGAAACCTTAGAGCCCAAAGGAGAGTGCGTGATGCTTGCAAACATTTTTGAAAGTTAATGTGAATTAGTATTTCACTTGTTTTTCTTTATTTTTGCTTTTTATTTTAAAATCAGACAAGAAAAAAAAATCCTTTTTGCACATTAAAAATTGGAAAAGAGATGTTCATCTTTGTGGCAAGAGGAATGATCAGTTTTCCTGCATCTGTGTGTGTGAATGGCTGTTTTTTAATTTAAACTGAAATTTAGTAGCTAATTGGTTTTGTTCCTCAACCTGGGATTTACACAATGGCTGTGATGATGGCCAGTCTTAGTAATTCATTCTGACAATCATTTTTCAAAAACCAGTTGACTTCTTTTAATACAAAAAAGTCTTTTTCCTCTTCTTCACTTCTTTTTTTTTTTTTTTTTTAAATACTGAGACAGGGAATCGGAATCTGGGCTACAGATTCCCTGAGTTACCCCTTCTGTCTGTGACCCAGAGGCCCCATACCAGAAACGAGGTGAAATAAATTCTCTGGGGTTGGATGAGAATGTATAGATTGGAGACAGGATGACACAGCATGTGGTGGGTGAGGCTGGGAGCAAGCCTCTTTCTTCCATTTTTAGCAACTCACAAATTTTACTGTGCTCTCCAGTAGCAGGACTCTGCCTTCATCCCCTTCTCCAGCACCTCTATTCATTAACATGGTAGTTGCTAAGCATGTATGCATGTGCTCACCTCCTCACCAGTGACTGTCAAACTGTTATCATATGGTTGATACTGATAACTGTGTAACAAGTGCAATTTCATTGTCCAGTTGCTCCGACGACTCCAGTATGTGAGGTACCCAGCTCTGCGATGACGGGAACAGTAGTGGAACTGAGCTGTAAGGAGACTGAGGGGTCTCCTCCATCTGAGTACCAGTGGTACAAGAACGGTGTTGCCTTACTGGAAAAGACAGGAACAGGCAGTGCTAGAGCAGCAAACTTAACTTACACCATGAATAAAAAGTCTGGCACTCTGGTAAGTGTAACAACCAACTCTGTAATAGCCAGCTATCAAGGAAACAGAATATACTGTTTAGTACAATGATGCACAGGGGTCTTAATCCAAAAATGCACAAGGTCTTTGTGAGAGATCAATGTCATGCTGAAATATGTGCTAACATAGAAAGTGTTTTTTGCCTCACACTAATGACAAACCATAGACATTCAGTGATACAGAAAAACTGGGTGAATTGCAAGGTGACAGTACTGGTAAATGAGCAGAATCTCAAAAATAAATGACAAATTTCATCTTCTCAGTTAACTAAAGGTGCCAGGTGAGAATGATCTCTCAGTATGTTAACAGAGTTATATTTGATAGCACCTTAAAATCTGAACTAGCAGTCACACACTTCAGTGGAGTGCAGCACTAGTCTAGAATCTGTGCAGTCCAGTGGCATTTACAAGTTCCAGTCCTATACTTGTGAAGTTAGTGGGAATGAATCAGGGCTGGAAGTAACCTTTGTTTCAGTTGTTTGTTTTGTGGTTTTTTTCCCCCCTCAGAACTGGCCATCTCTTTCTCATCCCTCCTCCATTAGCTGATCCTTCAAAAAAAAAAAAACCCAAACAATAAAAAAACACCAAAACCCAACAACAACAACAACAAAACCCAATGAAACAACAACAAAAAACCCCCACAAACAAACAAAAAACCCCCAACCAAACAAAAAAAACCCCCATAGTACTTACGATGCATTGTCAGCTGTGATTTTTCAGAAGTAAAGAGTTGTTCTAGGGACACCTTACTGTTGTGCATGATCAAACCTGGAAACTGAAATAGGACTAAGCATTCAGAGGTGCTGTGGGTCTTTTCAGCACATTGCGGAAATTAGGTGGACTACTCAAAATTACCAATCACTTGTAAAAATCTTAGTGTTAAAGTATGAGATATATTAAAGGGAAAAAAGTTTACAAGTTTAATGTTTAAAAAAATAATAAATACAGAGAAACACTGGGACTGACATGAGGTCAGTCTGTGTCCACCTCTTGCTTCCTTATCTTTATTTTTACAGCAATAGTATTTGATAAATAGTGCAGTTTAGCATTAGAAAGTGCCATTTCTTGGTGGGGGAGCCCACAAACTTTCCGTGGATCTATTGTTTTCTACTACATGAATTATTTAATTTTTTTTGGTGAAATGAACAAAAGGTTCTGATACCAGAGATTCTGAAATTAGAGCATGTCTAAAAAATGCATTTTGTTGGAAAGTACTGATCCATTGTAAAGTAATCTCTCTGTAGATACACTGCATCCTAATTATAACATCCATCTAAAACACCCTTTTAGACCAGAAACTGAATTTAAGGATCAGGGGATGTGACTAAGGAGCTAAATTATGAAGTCAAACTGGGCCAGAATTTTTTACTTTCTTTCATTGTTATTTTGTTTGTTTGTTTAAAAAAACAGCCAACCAAACCCTGTTGATATGTCAAAACTTCTATCCCACAGGAAATTTTGATCTATTTTTTTCTGTTCTGATAATGGTTTTGGACTCTGTCTTAACAGCTATTTAACACAGTTACAAAGAATGACACTGGAGAGTATTTCTGTGAAGCCTCCAACGGGATTGGATTATCTCAGAAATGCTCAGTGAAGCGAATGCAAGTCGGTATGTGTCAAAGCAAGTAAGGGTGGAAAACAGTCTTGCAATAGGAATTATTTTATTGCATGATGCAACTAAGATATGACCAGATTGAATGATTTTGTTGTTGTTGTTTGATCATGGCGTTTTGGGGGAGGAATAATATGAGTTCCTTAATATGTGGTTTCTGTGGCTGCTTATAGCACTCCCTTCTTACAGCACAAACATGTCTCACTGCATTTCACAGAAAAGCAGCTTAAAATTATTGCAGTGGCCAGCCTTTAGGTTGCTAAACACTAAACTTCACACGACAGCAGTATCAATGTGAGATCCTTAGTATTTCAGAATGCTTTTGTGAAAACTGTACAGGGTAAAGTGCCAGACCACTGAGTTATTTTCTTGATAAAAAGCCTCTCTTGAGATGCATTCATGTGAGATCTTAATGTAACAGATCAGAAATTTAACTGAATGATTCATTTGTACCTGCTAGAGGAACACTGAAGAAATCAGTGTATCTTAAATAAATAAATCCTGCTGCCTGTTTTTCTTCTACTTGCACAGAGTAGGTGAAGTGTAACTGGTTTGCTAATAAAGAATTTAGCAAAGGCTGAAGGGACAGTCTATAATAACCCAAAGTGTATGAATGTTTTTGCAAAATATAAAACTAGCTCTTGCAGATGTGATAGGAAAGGTGATGGTAAAGAAACATTTAAAGTTTCTAAAAGACCCTAACAAATAGGACAGAAGTTCACGTCTGAGCATTCCATAAAGCAGTTGTCTGGTGCTTTCTTAGAACTTAACTAAAAATTACTCTGTCACGGCTTTTAATGCATTCCTGGTTGATTATGAGCAAGCGTTCCACAAGCTACCAAGTTAGAATCCCTCTATTGTGGAAAGGACACCAAAGTCCTAAATTGCTGTTGACCAATGCACAAAAATTGATAGGTTTGGGGGAAAAATTCACAACCATATATTAACATATGTTTAAAGTCAAGATTCAAATAAGTAGTTGGACACACAACAAAAAACTATGAAAATGTTTCTGCTTGTTGATGGTTTTGTTTTTCCTGAAGCTCTTAATGATTAGGAAATGGGCACAGGTCATCAACTTCAAAATAAAAATGGCTAGATGTTTGAGTAGCTCAGTGTAGAATTTAACTGTAGATATCTGGACTAAAATATTTGTTGGCCTTTATTGTATTAAATTTTAAAAGCCTTCCTGTTTAAAAATAAAAAAAGCATTGAATTTTAAATAACTCACCTGAAAAATCCTTCAGGACTGAGACCTGACACTGTCATCAGCTGTTTTGGTTATTTTAGGCAAACTAACTATATGAAAACACTTGTTTTAAGACTTGTAAAGATTTCAAGATATTTTTCCCTTGGAGACATATGACTTGAATAATATTTATTGGGGATAGGCATAATGAGGATTACGTAACCCTTGACCCATCTTATTCTTTCTGTGCTTTTGACCCAAACTAAGGTGTTGAAGTGTATCAAGCACTCATGTTCATGTGGCTGTGATGCAGTAATGCTTTTGGACTGCTTGCCTACATCTGCATGTTACTAATTAACTTATGTAGCTTGGGCCAAAGACCACCTACAGATACAAAAAGTGCCTGTAGTAATTAGGGGAAAAAAATCCAACCAATGGAAATTTTTACAATTTACAACATTGGTCTTATGTTTTATAATTACAGATGACCTTAATGTAAGTGGGATCATCGCTGCAGCAGTATGTGTGGCTCTGGTAATAACACTGTGTGGCCTTGGAGTATTTTATGCCCAAAAAAAGGGCTATTTTACAAGTAAGTAAAGTAAAATCGCTCCTCCCTTGTGTCAGAAAACCCCACCTTTGTACTTGTGCTGACTGTAACGTCCTCCTTTTCATGAAGGCTCTAACTCCATGGTACTAAAGCTACAGAGCATTACAACTTTATTGTGTGTATGTGTTTATTTATGATTCTGGCAACTTCTACTGCAAAAGATACTTCATAAATGACATGGAGACGTTTGCTCCTAAACAGCAGTCTAGGGAAAGCAGCGAAAACCTGTTTCCTGGAGCCTCTGTACTCTAGTTTTGAGAAGGGGTGGCAAAGAAAGGCAACATGAAACAAACCCTACAAGTTCACTTGTCTAAAAGATCTGACCGGCCGAGTGCTGATAAAGGGGAAACTAAATTCCTGGCTCCCTCTTGTGGGTCGTGGCGAAAGTGCACGTGGAGAAACCTTGCTTTTAAGGATTGCTGCAAAAACATGTGGACACCCAGCACCCCTCTCTGTAGCGTTTACATTAGTGCCTGCAGAGTTCAGCACAGCAAGAAGGGATGCCGAATGTCGAGGTCTGAGTGAAAGGCTGAGAACTGCTGCTATAATTCATGATTGCTTGGAAGTTCATTTACCTTTGAAAGCAACTTACTCTTTTTCTATTTAAACTCACTATGCCAAAGAGAAATCTAGTTCAGAAACTCCTGCTAGAAACAGACGAGCTAACTAGGAGCTATGAATAACTATTTCAAAGAACTTTAAATCAGTTAAGGAAACTGTTCTTGTGCTAATTTTTTTTTTTTTCTTTTTCAGAGGAAACCTCTTCTCAGTAAGTATCTTGATGCAAGTAGTACACAAATCACTGCAAACTTAACTTACATTTCTGATGATTTAGTAACTGTGATGATTGTTTAAGGCCTTTCTCACAATTCTTGAACAGTGGCTTTTCTGAACACTGAAATAAACCTGATCCTACAGACTATCTGGTTCCCTTATTAGAACCAGTGTGCTGGTCAGAAAATGAATTAAGCATGATTACTCTGATAAATGTGCAGAGATGTATCTTTTTACATAGTTATGGTTTACACCCCTAACTCAGCTACAGAGATGCATTTGTCTCCTCTTCAAGCTGGATAAAAGATGCTCAGAACCAAACTGAACTGTCCTTATATTCAGGTCTATAGATTATTTCTGGAAGTATTTTGTGAAACTATGATGGGTAGAGACCTTCTGAGAGTGTCTGGTCTACTCCTTCAATACGGATTTATTTCATGCACTTAAATTTCTTACTAGCAAGTAAGAATTCCTCAAGCCATTTTAGTGCACCCACACAAGGCTAAAATTGTGTGCTTTGTTGGAGGCTGCCCTCAAATATTTTTGTTTGTTTGTTTGTTTTAAAAGTTTATCTTAGCACTTCTAGGTAATAACAGGTTTAAAAAAAAAGTACTAGAGAGAGATACAAAAATTACTTTAAAATACTATGCTGTTTATCCTGGCCATGAACTAGACAAAAAGCATAACTGGAAGCACTGAAAAGACAAGCTAGGAAAGGTAATTTGGCAGTGGTTCATGAGATGACAGCTGTCTAAAAGCATTCAATGGATTTGTTATTGTAACTTTTTTCAAAGAGGTGGGAAAAAATCTCTAAAGGATTGCTGGTAATCAGGAAATATGCATTCAGAAATAAGGTTCTCAAAGGGTTAAAACTAACACTAGAAAAGTCTCTATTTAACCTATGTTCCTTTCCTGTTAACAGAAAGACCAACTACCAATCTACTAGTGAAAAGGCAAGTATTTTGCGTTCAGTAGAGTGTCTAATTTCAGACGTCTTCAAAATTCCTTAGATATGTGATGGTTTTTTCACACACCCCCAAACCTTACATGCCACCAGTACCTGGACATACCTTCTGTTTGCATTTATAACTTCCTATTATTTAGTCTCAAGTGCCATACAAGTACAGCACCTTGCAACGTACTTCGCCATTTTGTTATTTACCACACTAACCAGATTTTTATCTGCTTGTCTTTTACTTACTTCTTCCTACATCTCCCTGTTCTACTAGCTTTTCATTCTTTTTTCTTTCCCCTTTTCATTACTTTCCCTTCATCAGATAAACTAAAAAGGTAACACCCTTACACTGCTTGGCAATCTATCTCATCTCTATACTGCCCATTTAATGATGCCATTTCTTGTTTTTGAGTCTTCTACTCTGCCTTGCTTGTGCATATTGGTTAATCAAGGAAACTAACTTAGGACAAGGCAGCAGAGAGAAAATCTTGGGCCTTAATTCCTCTAAGATTAATATTTGTCAAAAGGCTTGACTAAACATGGAAGCTAAACTTACTACTTTTTTCCTCCTTCCTTCCTCACTGAGAAGGCTCCAGGGCTTTAACTGCATGTACATTGCTCCAGCTTTTCAGACTGGTGCAAAAAGAACGGAGCTTCAACTAAACCTTCAGCTAGAAGCAACTTAATTTCACTATCTATATAATTCAAGGCTACATGAATGCCACCTGTTTTTAAAAACAAAACAATGCACTCAATAGCACCAGCTTATTCCTTCACCTAGTATTTATGTAAGAAGCTTACTGAGAGGCCAGCTACCTGGTTGCTCTGATAGAGAAGCAAACTTTGAAGAGCTGTGGTATCTGTTTAGTAACGCACTAATGAATCAGAGGCTCAACAGAGCTGCTTGATACTTGTATCTTTTAATAGGCTTTTACTTCTTTTCTATGTAGCAGTGCATTCTGTAGACTCTTTTCTTTCTAGAAAAGAGTAAACATTGTGTTTCAGGTATGCTTCTTCACAATCTAGATGCCTTAAGTTTCTTCTGAAATGTACACTAAATGTTAATCTGGTTAAAATCTTTGAACTATTACTTCTGTAACCTTGTTTGCTTCATTTAGGATTTCAAGCACACCAAGTCCTTTGTTATTTAGAAGATTTCAGCCTCTGTGAGGGACATCAACTGACTACGTGTTACACAAGAATCAAAGAGATCTTTTGCTCTCTGCTCTGTAAATATTGTTTCCACATACTACATGTGGAAAATAGAAACTGCCAATGTTTAGATCTAGCAAAACTGTTTGTCATGCCTTTTTTTTTTAAAAAAAAAACCCAACCAAACAAAAACCCTTCAAAGATAGAACTAAATGGAATATACAAGTTAATTTGCATGGAGTTTTTTTGTTCATGTGTATGTGCAGCAATAGAGGATTCACTCTTACAGCTTGGAATAATATATTCAAATAACTTTCATAGATGACCTTGGTACCACTACTTCTACTGCTTGTATGTCCATCATTGTCAAGAGCTGAAACTCTCCTGCAATTCTGACTAATAGTACCTTGACACTGCATTAGATGTACCAAAGCCATCTCTAAGTGCACAAGTAGTAACACAGACTTAAACTCACTATCCTGACAGAATAAAGCATCCTATAATTGAGGCTCAAGCAGTGTCCAATAAAAAAATGCCTACAGCTTCTCTTCCACAAGGAAATATCTCTCTCTGTAGATTCCATATGCAACTCCATTCTGAAGAAAAATCATGTCATTACAAGTCAGGCTGTAATATCTGAACCCTAACTGTTAAAGTGTCACAAATAAACAGTTCCTCAGAACCTGAAGTGCTTGTGTCAATAGTTCAGTTACTGAAATTTAAATTTCACCACCTCATTAACAGCTGTGTTGTTTCTATGAGTAACACTTCGTCACTTGTGTGTTCATTGGATGCGGTGTAAAATTAGTGTATTTGTGCCTATGCTTTTGGCTGTGCAGCTCCATCACTACCACAGGGCTTTGCTACAGATTTAGCATTCGTGTTTTTTTTTTTCTGCAGAAGCTTTTTGGATGTAACAAACTCGGAAAAACAAGTAGTTCCTTCTTGGTGTATCATTATTGGTGTTATAACTTCTCAGCACTAAAATGTAGCTTGGCAAAGGAGTTTTACAGTTAACACTACTGAAAAACTCTACTCAGATGCCTCAGTCACTTAAGGAGTTGACTATCATAACTAATGATGCTCACCATACAGTTAGGAACTTATTCACACTTTTGAAATCAAACTGAAACACCGCATTTATTAAGTTACAACTGGTGCCATATTCAGCAACTCCACTGGTGTACACTGCTGTTTGGTGTACAACCTGCAGAGATCACTTTGGAGTCTCCTCAAAGTTGGGCTCTAAAGGAGGAAGGAGAGAGAGAGAGAGAAGTCACGTTAGACTCTTTTTATTCCAGCCTTGAATACCACAATTCATCTGTTACTCAAAGAAAACTAAGCATTAATTTGGCAAGCTAAAGCAAGCTCTTGTACATTGCAGTCACCACTACCACTTTGTTTGTATCAGGGTATGACTGGATGGGAGCAGCACTAAATAATAAACTTACACTGGAGACAGGTCTTTTGCCACCTCAGAGGAGTTACACAGAAGGTTTAAGAGAGACCTGTACCTTAGTAACGTTCTGCCAAAACAGCTTTTAGCAGCTCCTGGGGTAGGGCAGAAGACAGCAGAGAAACTGAAGAAGCCAACCAGAACATTATTGGACATGACGCTAGTATTTCCAACATAGCTCTGGTATCAAATAATCAATCTGCTCTTTCCTCTGGATCCCTCTTACAGCTGATTAACAGAATGGAGTCCACAATTTCAACTCCACTCAGCAAAAGATATTCTCCACGTACAAACACTGAGGAAGGAGTTCTTGATGTCAAAGGTACAGGTCAGAAGGGTTAGGGCTTTTGTCAGATGGGCTAATGCCTGTTCTCCCTGCTACAGAGTCTTGAGAGGTAAGGTTTAGCTTATAGAAGTGTTCACTAAGACAAAAATGTTTCTACCCATCTAGCTGCTTAATTTTAAAAAATTGATGAAATTGGATTAAGGATAGGCAACAGCAGTAAAAGAACATGTCTCCCCCCATCTTTGTTCTGTTCCTATGGTCACACAAATTGTTTCATTACCAAAAAAATCCTGAACTTTAGTATGTATTGTTTCACATATTACACAGAAATAAAACTGAACATAAAGAAACCACATCCATAAAACTGGGGCAGGGGGGAACCGAAACACCATAGATCCTACTTTAGAGATGCTCTGTTCTATTTGCACCAGTAACAATCTGACACCTAATTGTTCTTTAATCTAACTGAAATACCACCAAAACCTAAAACGTTTTTAGGTGTGTTCCTAGTCTAAATTAGAATTTCCAAGAAAATGGAATGACAAGTCACTGACTGTGGTGGCTTGACATTGGCTGGCTGCCAGATGCCCACCAAACCTTGCACTCTTTCCCTCCCTCCCTCCCCAGGAGAGCTGAGAACAGGAAGAGTGTTCTTCACCCTTTTAAATATGTTGTCACAGAGGCATCACCAGCATTGCTGATTGGCTCAGCTGTGTCCTGCAGCGAGTCCCACTTTGGAGGTGGATGGAACTGGCTCTGTCTGATGTGTGGACACCCCCTGGCCTCTCCTGATAGAGGCCACCCCTGCAGCCTCCTGCTGCCAAAACCGCTATGTAAACTGAATACCCTACCGTGTTCAAAAGACTGATGAACCCCAGCTACTAGCTACTTACAGCTTATGAGAAAGACAAACCTGACCTAGCTAAAACCACTTGTGAGCAATAAAGACTTTTGAGCTGTACTTACATAAGAAAGGAATAGAAACAAAGAAATATAGAAATGAGCCTGTCTGTAAAAACAACTAAGTTGCCTTTATGTCCTAAGGCAGACAGAACCTGTGAAGTTTCTTTGCATTCTTGATAAAGCAACCGTAACAAGCATTCTTCTTGTCATAATCACTCTGGGTAATACAAAAACATGCTAACACAAATTTACAGCAGTTTAACAGAAGTCATATCCAAATAACTGAAGAAAAAGGTTTAATATAATTTAGTCATGAAGTAACCATAAATAAAAAAGTTAAGGTCTGTGTTCACTTTCTGAAATCACTGACTTTCCAGATAAGCTTACAAAATTTACAAATTGCAGTTTGGATGACAAACAACTGGGTTTCAAGTTATAGTCTACTGACCTCTTTGAGAGGATGAGAAAAAAAGAAATAGTCCAGGGCCTATTGATATATATTTCTATTTGTATTTGGGCTATTTCTTTAGGGTTTGTGAAGGGTAATTAAGATAACAAACCTTGCAGTCAGATCAGGCTAAGCATTAGTATAAGTAAGTCCACATGTCTACTGGAAAAGGCAAATAATCAAAAAAAGGAGTCCGATGGAATCAGATGTGAACTGTGTGAAAGTAGATTCACTGAGGGCATCTTATGTGAAATAAATGGCCCAAATAAAAACTAATCGGGAATTAAGAAAACTGGTCAGTGAACACATCCTTACTTGCAATTACAAATTCAGCAAGATTGTTAACTCACCCTCAAATTTAAATTCTGGAAACTTGGTTAGATCTCCTTCACCATATGCCCGCTGAAGCCTGGCAAGGGATTCATTCATGTCTTTCTGAAATTCGGGGCCTACATCAACCGGCCCTCCAGCTTGCCTGAAAAACATTGAAAGTTCTGATTAACTCTTCAGTTCTGAAATTTCGGGTGGAAGGTCTACATTTTCATGGCTGTTTATGAATTAAAAACCTTTCTGACAACCAACTAAGGCAAACTATTTAAAATATTTCCAAAAGTCAAGATATGACACGTCTTAGGGCCCACCTACCTTACATATAAACAAGGTTCTTGGGGTAAAGCACAGCCTTTCTACTATCGATGGAAATCCAAGCTACAGAGGTAGCCTTTTGAGACATAAAACTACACTGAGTATCCAGGCTTTGAGGGCTCTTAGTTTCACTTGTTTCAGGTGTGATGTCCTAACAAAATTGTGGTTTGTACCTCTGCTATTTCTGAATTGGTGATCTTGGTTAGCAAAGCTTGCAAAGAGAACATGTTGTGAATACTAAACAAGTATTCAAGAAAAAAAAAACAAACCAAGAGACAGGGCATATATAGATTCAAACAGGAATTTCTTCAGATACAAATATAAAAATTAAAATAGTAACGCTTTCTATTACCAATGCTCAGTTGTACCAACATAGGTATTGCTTATGATTGGTAAAGCCCCCAAAACTATGCCTCCCTGCACAGGCTAGTTTGTAGGTGTGAACACACACATCTTCCTCCAGTAGAATGGAAGTGGCTTATTTCGTTCCCAAAAATAATTTTCATGAATATATTACACAGAATTACTCTAGTTTTAGTTTCCTGTTAGTTCACTCAAACATTACAAGAATCTAAGATTCCATTTGAATGAACTGCTTATTAAGATGTTTAATGAATCAGCCTCACATTTCCATTAGTTCTCAATTGCTTTTGGAGGCTGTTTCCATTCAGCTTCTGGAAACAAGACTGAAGAACAGCCATTTTCCCCAGAAGAAAAAAAAGGGGGGGAAACTAATGTTTAATGAAAATTAACATACCGGTATGTTCACACAGTTTGCAAAAATACTTAATGGAGTGCCCTATCTCCCCAAGAATGGCATCAGCTTTACTACTTGTCTTTTTTTAAAGGGAAAAAGACATTTTCCGGGAGGTATGCAAGAACAACCCTTCTCACTTGTGACACTGTTAGAGACTAACCTACAGAACTAGCATATTTTAGCGTTGGTGAAAATCAACATTCTTCCCCCCTGTTTTTCCTATCAACTTTCAAATAATTTCCTTTACTTACTTGCTCTTTGTGTTATATTCTCTGATCTTGTCCACGAAGAGCTTCTGAACCGGATCGAGCTCTTTCACCTTATTGAAGGCGATGGCAGAGAGCCCGATGTTCCTGCGCAAGTGCACGGGAACAGCAGAGCAGAAAAGGGAAGAAAGTCGCAGAATCTGGTGCAGAATCATGATGAAACCGATGTTTTAGCTGGAAAAAAATAAATAATAAAAAACGTTAAAGCAGAAACACAGAATTAGTTAGCTCTTTCCGCAATATAAATGCATAAAGAAGCAAAACATTTAGTTCAGAGATGAGCTTAAAAGCAGAAAGAATATTTAAACCAGTATGCGGCCTGGGGTGAAGACTCCAGCAGCCGCTGAACCCGAGAGCGCCCTGAGCCCGCCTTTGCTCCCACCGACACAAACGGGGAACTGCAGGTTTTGTCTTGTTTAAAGAAAAAGCGAAAATTTCAACCCGGCCAAAGCCAGCAGAAGCAGCCGCCACCGCTCCCACCGCGCCAGCCGCGAACCGAGGGAGGAAGAGCCACCTGCTGGCACCCACCGGCGCCGCGGGGTCGCCCCGGCCCAGCTCAGTCACCTTGGGACAGCCGCCGCCACCGCGCCCGCCCCGCCCCCTGCGCAATGCATGCCGGGAAGCCGCCCCCCCGCCCGCGGCCCAACGCGCTGAGCCCCGCGGCCGCGTACACGGGGGCTCCAGCGCGGCGCAGCGACGCCTGCCTCACCGCACGGCCTCGCTCACTGCCAGCAGAGGGGGGAACGGGAGCAGGGAAGGAGCCCACCGCCGGAAGTAGGCGATACGTTTCCGGGTGAGGGGAAAACGCGTGGGAGGGACAGCGCCGCAGCCCCGCCCCCAGCCGGCGGACTGGCGGCCTGCGGGGGCCGCTGGGAGCTGTAGTTCCCGCTCGTGCGCGGGGGGTGGCGGTGTCGGCGCGCCCTCCCCGCCCGGGCCCGCGCTGGGCCGCGCTGCCCAATCCCGAGCGCGCGACGGCCTCCTCAGGGCGGCGGCGGGACCCGCTGGAGCTGCGAGAGCCGCGGCCGGCGGGAGGTGTGGTGCGGCCGCTCCGCTCGGGGCCGGGGCGGCGGACGGCGGCTGGTAAGCACGGCGCGGCCTGGCCTGGCGGCCCGGCCCGTGTTTTGTTTCCGTTTCTCCCCGGCGCCGCGAGTCTCATTTCCGTTTCGGGTTCAAACAACGACGAAGCACCGCGGGGAGGAGGAGAGGGGGAAGCGGGCGGGGTGGCGGGAGGAGAACCGGGGCCTGTGGGGAGGAGCGGCCTCGCTCGGCCGCCGGTCTCTGCCGGCCTGGCTGCGACCGGGGCAGCGGGGCCGGGCGCCCCGTCCCGAGAGGCCTCGGCGCCTCCCGGTGAAGTCGCCGCCCGCCGGCCCGCCGTGAGCGGGAAATGGAGGCGGCGGCGGGGCGCGGGAAGGGCCCGCAGGCGGGCCCGGCGCGGCGGAGGTGCCAGGAGGGGGAAGCTCTCCCGCCGTCGCGGCTGGGGGCGAGTTGGGCAGCTCCGACCCAGGTCCGAGAGCTCTCCGTGGGGCGTGAAAACTTGCCTCCGCTTGTAAAAACTTCTTTTGGGTGAAAACGTGAGAGGGTGTTTGGCATCTTCCTTCGTTTGCTTCCCGGTACGTGCTGCACAACCACTTCTCCCAACCCGGATTTATTTTGTGACAGTCGATAAGGAGGGAAAACCCTTGAAATCTGGCGTGCCTCCACCCTGGGTAGTGGTCTTTGTCTTAAATCCCAACTGGCTTATGACTTCCAAAAGCTGAACTGCAAAGGATAGGTTGTCTGTGTGCTGGTATTTACCAGATCAAATGGTAAGAGGGATAAGGCTGCAGCATCACTTGGTAATGTATATGTGCTCTAGTAGCTGCCCCCGCTTCATAATTGCCTGGTAGGATAACAAATGCTAATTCTAGTAGTAGAGTTTCTGCCCCTATCATGATAGGCTTGTTACTTGCTTAATTCCTTGTGTTCCAGGGAAAAGGAAAGATGTGTCTTAACAGAACAATGGGGTTTCTTCCCTGAGTGCAAACGCCAAACTGTAAAAGATACTGGCATAGCACTGGGCTGTTGTGCAGCTGGAGTACAATCCATAAGGACATCAGCATGTTTTACTTAATTCTGTATAGTTACTGTGCTGTTATAGTATTTACTCACTGCGTGTCACTTTGTGTTTACCAATATTGAATATTTTCTGCCAGAAATCATTCAAGATGGTGAGCTCTTTCTGCAGGTCTGCACGGTTTTCTCAATAAATAACTTTTAACTGCTAACATACTGCATTAGTTCGGGACTTAACAAGATGCAGTCATTATTCACATATCATTAAAACGGGTGGAAAGATGGGATAGTCAATGAACACTTTATTGTTGAGTTTATTTACCTCTGAGATCAGGGATCTTCTGTCCAGCTTCTGTTACAGCATTTTATGTAAAATTATGCTTAAATTTATAAGCAGCATCTTTCAGCCTTGCTAGGAAGGCAGTGTGTAGCTGAATCTAGACAGCAAAATACACATAACTTTCAAAGAATTTTCAGAAGTTCTTTGCAACCAGCCACTAAAAGCTGTAGCTGGCCCATAACAAAAACATTCAGTAAATTTGGATGCCTCCAAGAAAATCGAGTTTTGTGCTCTGTGCTAATAGTCTGTTTATAGTCCTAGATTTGCCCCTAGAATGTTTGTTTGAGGAGCAGGTGTGGTCATCTATTTTGCAAAGTCTGTATTATCTTTTGGCTTTATATTTTCAGGTGAATTCTGGTGTTTTAAAAGCTGTCCTAGTATTTGATTTTGAAAATGTTTGATAGGACACAGCCTGTCATCTAGTTTTGCTAGTCTGTGACTTACAAAAAAATTCATTTCTGTTCATAGGTCTGTTCTTAAGACATTTTAACCATGACTAAGAGAGAGGCAGAGGAGGTGATAGAAATAGAAATTGATGGAACTGAAAAACAGGAGTGCACTGAAGAGAGGTATGTACTGTCTTTGCTTTTGGGGGTCCTTAGGCTGCAATTCGTTTGTTTATTTGTTCTCTTTAATTGATTTCAGATTTGTGGCTGCACAAACTTAAGTTTGGTTATTCAGATTTATTATTGGGTATTGTGTAATGCTTCAGAGATGGGCATGGTTATGAAATAAATACAAGTATTTTCTAGCTAGGCGAAAGAAGTAACTTTAAACTGACAGAAGTAACTGGCTGTGTGACCTCTGTAATCCTGCTGTTGGTTGTTTCCACAGTTTTTTCATCTTTCTTGCAGGATGTGAAGTTCTTAGTTTTGCTTGTGCTTTCTTCAGTTTTTTTCTTACCTAATTAAATGTTGCTTTTCTTGAAGTGAAACTGTAGCCGCTATAGGAAACCAATGTAGTGCTATCATGTTCTTCAATCTTAATTGCTTAAATCACAGTTTTGTTTATTTATTGCTATGTTCGTAGTAGTTTTCTTCCCTACTTTCACATCTGTAGGAATAAGTCTACATATTCACGCTGCAAACCTTTCAGCTTCAGTGTATTCTTCTGTAATTGAGATGACCTTTCAGTTTCTCTAGTCAATTGCTTTGCTACTATACAGGATCATTTGTTTTTAACAGAGCAGAAATGATGTTCTTTATCTATTGACTATATTGTTGTAAGGGCCATTGAAACCATAGGTACCGAAGTCTGATATCCTTTGACTTAATTACCTCAGTTTGGTTTTTTCTTCTTAATGCTTCCCTCCTAATTTTTAGAACTGTTTTTGAAAGCACAGAGAGGGCAGTTCATATGTTAGATAGAAATAGCTGAGGCTGGTAGGTGACCTGTTCTTTAAGAACCTGTTTTGGAGAGCTGATTCAAAACCACTTATTAGTTTCTTCTTGTATATTTTTACTACTTACAAACTGACTAGAAAGACCAACTGTCTAAGGTTGTTGTTAAGACACAAGTCCCGTAACATTGATATTTCTGAATGTCTGTGCCGGTACTGTCGTTATTTTGGTGCAGGACAACCATGACACACGACTAATGTTTCCTTCAAGGCTCCATGTTGCTGTAGTTCGTTCTGGTTGTTTCTTATATGCATTAAGCTTATTCTTGTGTTGACGGGTGAAAAGACATGGACAATTACTCTGTATGAAAGTGGACGTGTTTTCCCTATCTGTGAAGTTTCTGTGTTTTGTTTTTAACTTGAATATCTTTTAAATACAGCCTGTACAAGACAAATAGAATTATCTTACATGCACATTAGTAGTGTATAATATACTAATCATGACTTAATCTCTTGAAAACGGTGATCTGAAAATAATCTTGGCATTTAACCTAGCTTTTTAACAGCAACAGGGTAAAAGAAGAGTTACACATCTGTAAAATCAATGGAACCAAATTTAGTAATTCACACTCTATTCAAGCTAAGAGTTTTTATGCATGTTATTAAGATTCCAGAGTCAATATTGCCTTTTATGTAGCTTACTTCTAACTTTTTTTAAGCTTTCCTATGCCTATTGTATTAACACTTAGGTAATGATTTGTTGTGTTAAATTGGTATTTAAGCATCGTTGAGCAAACCTACACCACAGCAGAATTTGTGAGTCAAGCTATTGACATCAATGAACCTATTGGAAATCTTAAGAAGTTGCTGGAACCCAGATTGCAGTGTTCCCTGGATGCGCATGAAATTTGCCTGCAAGATATCCAGGTAAATTGAAAGGCTGTGAAAGATTTAACCTCTTAATGGAGAAGAATTTTTCATACTTTGTCCCCTTCTTCCATTGCTCATGGAATTCATGCTTTGTTTTGGTATATTAATTACAATTAAGAGTTTAATTTTATGACAGGTTCTTAGCATCAGACCATGTAGTATGTACACACTAATTGAGTGTGAATAAAATGAAAATATTTTCGGGTTCCTGGGATGAGGATAGGAAAGCAAAAAAATTACCACCTTGTGAGTGAAAGAAGAATGAGGGCAACTACAACAGTCTTCTCTTGAGGTAGCCCACATCATTTGTTGCTGCCTGAGCTTCTGTGAGTCTAATCTTGTTTTGAATCTGAATAATGTGAGAAGGTTCTTATACTGTTCAGATGCATAGATAGCAGAACATTACTCATGTCATTCTGCCGC
This sequence comes from Podargus strigoides, assembly GCA_028020825.1. Taxonomy (NCBI): domain Eukaryota; kingdom Metazoa; phylum Chordata; class Aves; order Caprimulgiformes; family Podargidae; genus Podargus; species Podargus strigoides. Next base: position 137,267 of record CM051643.1, read on the forward strand.
TGCATACCCACCCCACCCCCATTTTTACAGGCATTGCCACATGTTAGACAGTATAACTGTTTGTCATTGTGTTTAGCTGCATGTTTTATTTGTAGTTACAATCAGACATCTGTGACTTCTCTAGAAACAACAGGGAGAATAAGACTGCTTTAAAGACGGGAGTTTTTATGAAGGTATTAAAAACTGAGAAAAGGGACTGTAGATACTTTCCACAAAATGAAGATACTTCCAGGTATTGCATTGCTTTTTTTTCAAATGTCACTGTAAGCGAAACTACCTTAAACAGAACAGAGTGGTGATTTCCAAATTCCCATAAAGTTCTTTCTGTTGTGTACTATGTCTGCAGACATACATACTAAAAGTACTTGCATGCTTCTTCAGAAAATTTGCTGCAAACATGAAGTCTTTCTAAAGTTTAAAGGAGAATAAATTTCTTATAACTGTGTGACTAATACTTTTTTTTTTTTTTTTTTTTTTTTTTTCTTTATCAAGCTGGATCCAGATCGAAGCCTTTTTGATCAAGGAGTAAAAACAGATGGAACAGTGCAACTCAGTGTGCAAGTAATATCTAGGCAAGGTACGGAGTTATGTTTGTCTGTTGTACAGACAAGTTAATATTGTAGGAGTGCTTGTGAGCAAATCTAATCATTATTATTTCTAGCTGTAAAATTGAGAAAATCACCATATGGTCACATAGCTTCAGAATGTCTCTTTCATTGTGTACTGTGGTTATAAGTAGTACTAATTAAAATAGATGGCATGGACTCATGCTATTTGAAATGTTTTTTATTTGTATCCATTTCTAAGTTAAAAAGAAAACAAATAAACAAACAAAACCAAAACCCAAATAAACCTGGGTCAGCTAGTGACAGTTACAGTATGAAGCTTTCATTAAAGGTGAGTATAGCTGGCAAAAGATTTTTGTCTAGGTAGGTGACAATTTCATCTTTATGAGGCAAGTGAGCTTGTGTGCTTGTGAATTCCTTTTAAAGTCTAGAGGAGTACTTGTCTGAAAAAGACTTGGTTTGTTCTTACTTATACTACAAGTAAGTACTCCATTTGTTTTCCCTTATAAAATGTGAATGAATTGTGGTTTTAGCTTTTAAGTCTGTCGCCTACAAAACCCACCATCTCACATTGAGCTGTAATACAGATTACACAGGAGGGACACAAAGTAATACCTTATGGCACAAGATACTGAAGTTATTCTAGCCATATGATGTTCTATCAATCGTACTTCCGATTGCCTACCCGAGTCAAGGTTTTCCAAGTCATAATAAAATGGAATTTTACAGGTTTCTGGGTTTTTTTAATGTGCAAATATGTTTGGTAAAATTCCCTTAAAGACGTATGGTTGTTAGTTATTATTATAATGGAAATTATGTGTCACAAAAATAGAAAAAAATCTTTCAATTTAGCATATTATAATGACAAGAAAAATCTTCTCTACAATGTCAGAAATTTGGTGAAGCACTAGTTGGACAAAATATCTTCTCAGAAGACAACAGAGGAGGTGGCAATACAAAGCGTCAGTAGCATTAGTGAATGTGTTTTTTATTGCTGCAGAATAGGTACAGACATGTCTTCTAACTCTGTGGTCTGATATCTTAAATGATAGACATAACCAAAACATGAATAGCTGATGAAGTTTAAAACATGAAGAACTTTCTAGTTTTCTTTTAACATCCTATTGAACATGATACCTCCTGCAGGGTACGGAAAGAAAAAGTTAACTCTTGTGTGTAATATTGTAAAGGCTGAAAGAAATGCCTCTTGGTTGGGGGAAAGAGATGGATGCTTGCTCTGATTTTATTTTTTTGGGGGGGGAATTTACTTTTTTTTTTTCCCCTTTGGTTCAGTATATTTCTTACAGACCAAAATACTCATTCTTTGCGCCCACTGCCAATCACTAGGCCTAGCACAAAGGACACAGCCAGCAGTAGAACAAACCAGTAACCAGATTCTGTTGTATACAAAAAAGTCAGTACATGGGTGATCACTGGGGGTACAAACAAGTCAATCAGGTTACACATCACAGACATCAACCCCAGCGACCCCAAGAATGATACAACACACCTGACAACCAGTGGAACAAACAAAGCAACAAAGTCTTCCATGGCAGAGATGGGAGACAGCCAAGCCAACAGATGGATAATATAGGATAGAGGCAGCCACATTTTGTTCTCACAGAGCCCGCGTTCACAAGCACCAAACCTGACTGGGGCCCAGTTGCAGGGAGAGTCAGGAGGTCCTTCCCCAACAGGGAAACTCTGCAAAGTGCATCCACCTTACAAACAGACACCCCACCCTTCCTGCAAGTGGTCCCAGCTTTTATGCCCAAAGCAGGACACCTGGCACTCATTTACCCAATGCAGGGCACCTGGGGCTTGTTTACCCAAGGGCTGTCCCTGCAAGGTCAGCAGCACCTTGGAGGAAAGCCAAAAGGCAAACTCATCCCCTCCTTTTAAAGGACCATGGGAACCACCCATATGTCAACCTTAATTCAGGGCTCGGGGTTCAGACCCTGGCACTTCACCCACATGCTGAACATTCTGTTCAAGATATGTGAAATGGATCAACTAAATAGAACAGGAAGCTGTAATACAGGGAGAAGAAAGAGGGACAGCTTTGTATTCACCCTACTAAAGTATATACTCTAGTATATAGAGTATGTTATTGTTATTTAGGACACTTGCAGAAATTTGATGTCGTGCTTTTCTAAGTATGCTAACACCTGGTAGTCAGAAAGCTTTAAAACAACGTTTTTGTCGTATTTGTATTGCTGTCTTTAAGTTTCATGTTTATTCTTTCTGTCCTTAGGGATAGACCCCAAGTTAAACATCCTTGAAATTGTGAAGCCTGTGGAGACTGTGGAGGTGGTGATTGATCCAGATGCTCATCATGCAGAGGCTGAAGCTCACCTTGTTGAGGAAGCCCAAGTGATAACCTTGGATGGAACAAAACATATTACAACAATTTCAGATGAAACCTCTGAACAAGTGACACGATGGGCTGCAGCCCTGGAAGGCTACCGGAAGGAGCAGGAGCGCCTTGAAATACCTTATGGTAATAATACATGACCATGTGTGCACATGCTTGCATTCACGTGGGGTCTGGGTTCTTTTTTTTATTTGAGGGATTGGTGTTTTTTCATAAATGATTCATTTTAGTTATATAATTCAAGTGCTCCAATACCTCAGAGAAGGCTTCTTATGGTATGGGTAAGTACAATGCAAATGTCTGCGTAAAAAGAAGTAGAATCAATGCTTGTAATAGTTTTAATAAAATAGTGCTTTTTGCTCCATAACCTTCTTGTCACTGCAGTTTTTAGAAAGCAGTTTTCTTTTTACTCCCTTCCTTAAAATATGTATGTTGGTGATAAAACTTTTTCATGTGTATCTGAATTTGAACTAAAATCAGTACTTGGTGGGGGCTGCATCTGAAGATACTGAAACAAATTATTCATAGGTTGTGGGATGCTGAGTATGCTGTAAAATCAGATTTGGCGTGGAAAGCCATACTTGGCTTCAACATAGTGGAAAAAGATGATTCAGAACTGAGTGTAAGTATTCAGGTAGATCATCATCTCTTTTGAATTAATGTCGATAGTTAGCAAGCTAACTTATTGTTAGCTTAGAAAAAGCATCTCTGAATGCCTGCTCAGGATTGAGCTGAAACTGTGGTTTTTAGACCTACATCATGTTCAGGAGATTATCCAGCTGAGTTGCTTGTTGTGACTTGCAGAGATGTACTGTTAAGGTGCATTCAGCACATAAAGCTGTACTATCTAAGCAGACTTGCAAAACTGGAATATATTTGGCAGGTGGGATATATGGAAGTGTTTAAAAATTCCAGTGAAGTCACAGGTCTTTGCAGGACATGTAGCCTGACAATATTTTGAACATATTTTGATAACTAAAGCAATTACTTTTTAATGTCTTTTTTGTTTTTCTCATTGACAAGCACTTCCAAAATAGCTTTCGTCATGGTATGCCCATTGGTAATCAGGGATTTCATGCAGAATGTTTGGGGGGGGGGGGAAAAAAGAAAAGAAAAAGAAGTGAGGTGTTTTCAGCACGCTCTCCCATTAATATAAGAAGAAAATTACTTAACACCATGTTGTTTTTATGTTGAATACTGTTGTTAATAAATGTAAGTAATATTGCTGCTTAAGAAAGTCCTATAACCCACAACTGTGACTTTTAATGTCTTTTGTATCATGGGAGTGCAGATTTTCCAAGAAAATCATGCTATTTCATTATGGCAGAGATCTCTGTATTAACAATAATAGTATTCTCTTGATATCAGAAAAATGTGCTAAACTGCCTTCCTAGAAAGAGTAAAATTTTAAATGTTATCTGAGTTGAAGTTGCAGGGACTTGGGTTGAAATAAAGCACCTTGAAGTTCTATGTTATGATACAGTCCTAAGTTTATTTTTTTCACCCAACATTTTTAAAGATACATCTTAAAAAATAGAAAAAGAGTCCAGTTTCCTTCAACAACTTGTGAGGCCTGTTTCTGTGAAGTTCTCTGAAATTATTAATCTGAAATTATTCCTTGAATCTTTTCAAAAGAGAGGGTATGTTGATATTAAAAATCAAGTCCAGTCAGTAAATAATCATAATCCAGAAAGGTGGTGGTTCAGTATCTACATCCTTACAGGCTTCTCTGTTTTGGTGCAAATGGAAAATTAGCTTTTAGCAGGTCTTTAAAATGTTGTGGCCTTCCCTTTGTGTTATCTTCTGGTGGGTTTTACTAGTGATTACAAATTCATAGCTGTTAGAAGATATTTCTGTTAATAAAATTTAAAAAAATGGTACCATTGCAAAAGTGAAGGAAAAATATTAATTGGTATGAGAAATACAGACAGAAGAGGGAGCAGCGGAAAGCTTGGAAATCATGGAACTATTTAGAGAAAGTAATTATTTATGTTACTTTGCAGATTATGTTGTGTCAGTGAGAACAAGTCAACGTTTTGATGACAATTCACTGCTGATAACATTTTGAAGACCAAAACCCTTTTGGTTTGGTGTTTCCCAAAGGATTACATTGCATGGTTTTAGGTAGCATCAGTGAAAAATGATGCAATGTTACTTTCCTTCATCAAGCAAAATGGAAATTGTGGCTTCTAGATAATGTTTATAGACTTAGAAAGCTTTGCTTTCTTTAATTTTTAAAATAAAAACGTGTCAAGGTGACATCTGTTTAGGGTATTGTAATTTAAAAATATATAATTGTTCTGCTCCTGTTTTTTGCCCTTGAGACAGTGAAAGTAAATATCCCTGCTTTAGTTTCCATTTCTAGTTCTTACTCATTGACATGTTTTAGTATGTTGCATACAACATTAACAAAGTTTTGAAGATGATGCTTAGATTTACCCATCTTCTTTCTAGCTTGTTCACACTAATACTGCTTGAAACAAGACCTTTTTGTGTTAAAATGTCTTGAATCAACAAATCATGTATTGCACATACCTTGAGTTGGTTATTGATTACCGTTCCTGTATGCTCCTCTGCTGTGTGAGTTGTCTGTACTTTTGTGTGTTTTGACACTGGCATTTAAATGATATGCGTGTTGTGTTCTTTTGAAGTGTTAAGCATCCCAAAACTTGGTGCTGTGGCTTGTTTGATTCAAATAGAAGCATGCATTGGGTCCTGTTATATCAAATCTTGGGTTAGTGGTTTATTTAAGATGATCTTTCTAGATGTAGTGTATTACATCTAGTGTTTTATGCTTTTATCTGTATGTGTGTAGTGCATGGTTATTAGCCTACCTGTGTGGTGGGTTGACCCAGCTGGCAAGTTAGAATCCACCCAGTCACTTCCTCACTTCCCCTCCAGGGGCATGGGTAAAAGAATCAAAAGGGCCAAAGTGAGTTAACAAAGAAATCATGGGTCAAGATAAAGACAATTTAATAAGTGAAGGGGGAAAAAAACCCCAAAACCTGACACAAAAGCAGTCACTCACCTTCAGCAGACTGATGCCCAGCAGTCTCTAGGGCTGGGGCTAGGGCTCCTTTGGTTCCTTAGGTTTTATTGCTAATGATGTTGTATGATATGGAATATCTCTCTTGTTAGCTGGGATCTGCTGTCCTGGCTGTGTTCCCTCCCAGCTTGTTGCACACCCCCAGCCTACTCATTAGGATGGCTGAGTGAGAAACAGAAGGCCTTGTGTCAGAGTCCAATACTCTGTGACCAGATTCTTTTAGATATTCCATGTGTGGAGGGCGTAATGTTTAACATCAAATTTACTTGAAGATGGTTGATGTTACATGGGATTTCTGGTTTAGCAGAGTGATACAAATTATATTTAAAACACAATACAAAGGTAAGTTACACTTAGAAAAATACAACTGGTGGAATACACTGTTCAGTCACGATACTAATGTGATTCCCGTTACCAGTCTTTATATGATACTCTCACCATCACAATGTTGGGTGTCCCCAGTTACCAGGAAGGAGTACGTGGGTTGAAACCAGCCCAAGCCCATTGCTCTCATTGAAATTCTGTTGCTGGTTGTCTAGTTTCTGTGCTCTTTGTTGGGCTCCCTTCTGTTGTAGGGGAGTCAAGTTCCACCCCTGAGGTTTTAGTCACACCTTGACTTTGTCCAAGCACTGCTCAGCAGTACCTAAAACATCAGTGTATTACCAAGAATATTTTGGTCACCAGCCTAAAACACAAGACCATATGGGCTGCTATAAAGAAAATTAACTCCATCCCAGCCAAACCCAGTATGATGGTGATTTTAAATAGTTTTAAAACTGGGATAATATGAGTTTCAAGTGCAATATTTTACCATAATCACATGCTGATCAACACATTTGAGGAAGAGCATTGTGGTGTGAGAGACTGCTCTTTTTTTTTTTTTTGAGGAAAGCAAAGACCTAGGCAAAAAGAAAAATATCTTCTGTGTTTGAGAAATGTCAGGCATAATTCTGATGTAAAAGAATCTTTCTTGCTAAAGAAAACCCCTTTTTTGCCCTTTTCATCTCCCCACCAAGCCACAGCACTCCATTAGCATTTTAAGAGGAGCTGACTTTCCGTCCAGTCAGATTTGGTCATGGTAACTACGCTTCTTGATGTTATGTTCTTACTCTTATGGAAATTGCTATATAATTGAAAATATACCATCACTGGACTTCAACTGAATAGCAGCACTGACTGGCCTAGAAGCAGCCTTTTTTAAAAAATAAATAGGTAACAAGAACCCACTAAATAAAGTTTTTTAGAAGTCCTTCAGAAAAGGTCATACAAAAAAATTAACTCTTGAGTTATGCTTGTTTGAATGCTGTTGATCAGTAGCCACTTGTATTTCATTCTTGTTATCAGTTACAGTAAGGACTAGCTCTGTATCCTCAATGAGGAGGAGCCTTGCAGTATATAATGGGATGAATTGCAGCTTTGTCTCTCTTTCTGCAGACCCAGTGCAGTGGTCAACAGACCAGGTGCTCCACTGGGTGGTGTGGGTGATCAAGGAGTTCAGTATGACTGACATTGACCTCAATGCACTCAGCATTCCTGGGCAGGAGCTCTGCAGCCTCAGTCAAGAAGAGTTCTTCCAGCGTGTCCCACGGGGAGAAATCCTCTGGAGCCATTTGGAGCTTCTTCGAAAGTGTATGGGAGATTTTTCTGTAACTGATTTTACTTATTTTCCCCCTGCCTTTCTCCCTTTTTTTCTTTTTTTTTTTTTTTTTTTTCTCCTTTCTCTAAAGATGAAACCAATTGTGAGCAGTTGTTTTTCCTCTATTTAATATTGGCAGAAAAAATGAGGGCATCAGTACAAGATAACAGGAGGTATTAGTGAGAATGTCTGCCGTTATGAAATGTGTCTGCATACTAAACACTGTTTGGCAGTCTTTCATCAAACTTCATAACTGATAGGGAGGAAGCAGTGAAAGAAGATTCCTCCTTTGTTTTAATAAAGATTTTTAGTTTGTGCATCTCCCAAATTTGACAGTTTTATAATTAAATATTGATTGTGAATTACTTAGTGTACATCTCTGTCATGTAGAAGTGAAGATTATTAAGCATAGGCAATGAAATCCTTAGATTGCATGTAACACAACCGAGAAGTTGTGCACTATGTGTGCATACTACAATAATATGTATGTGTATTCCAGATTTGCCGTGCCTGAATGTGACTTGGCAGAATAAAAACTGTTTCTGTCTTCATAGAAAATAGAAATGAATGCTGATAGAATGAAATTTCTGTCTTATAGGAGCTAGAGGATGGACAATGCATAAGATACCTTGAAATTCACCATGTGCATCCTTATGTCTAAAAAAATTCAGTGACAGATGTTGAATGTCTCTGCTCAGAAGACCATGAGCTATGCGTGTCTTTTGCAAACTGATACCAAATTTTGACTTTTTTTCCTCTATGAAATATGAAAGTTTTTGATCTTCAGATGAGTTGAAATTTGTGGGTTAAATAAAAACTTACTTTTTTTTTTTTTTAATCTAATTTGCAGATGTTTTGGCTAGCCAAGAACACTCTGGAGAAATAGCAACTGTTACCATTGATCAGCGTAAGTACTTTGCCAGCGGTTAATTCACACAATTAACTGTTTGCAAGTTTAGCACTGTACTTTGGATCAGTGCTATACAAGTACAACATCTACAAAGTCACTTGAGAGAGTAGTTTTCCATAATGTCATGAGAAGGGCATATTTTAAACTTCAAAGCAAAATGTTGGATTTCTCAGTATTTTGTTATTGGCTGAAAGGTGATGTATGACCTGAACTATGAAAGTTTCTAACTTTCATTTTGGATGATAGGTTTTCCAGTCTCCTGAAATAAGTTGTTAAGGATACATATTTGAGGTCTTGAGTTGTTCTGTTTTTTTAGCTTATATATTGCATTAATGAATGGATATATTAAAATGCTGTGATTTCAAAAGAAAGCATTTCAAAAAATTGAAAGGGAGTGTGGAAGAGAGCACTTGTTTAAAAAACTATGCTAGAAAAAATACATTAAAGAAACTTTCCAGTTATATGAAACTTAATCTTCCAGCTGAAGTAGTGTCATCAGTTAGTAAAGTGAATCAATTTTCAGACGACTCGTAAGCAGCTTATATGTTAAATAGATAGACTGTGTATTAAATCCTGGGTTTATGCCTAGTTAAAGCCACCTGGAGAGGGGCATTTTCATCCTCTTACACCATTGCAATAGAATTGCTGTTTGAGTAGCAGGTATGGAGGATTGTACAGTGACAAGAGAGAAAAGGGGATTAGGGTAGATCATGTGGAAACAGCATAAAGATAAAAACAGAGGCATAATAGGGTTTTTATTATGGAAACATGTAATATACATGGTAGTAAACTAAAGCTGATGTTTTGTCTGTAATGTGGCATCCTACGACGAGCCTAAAACCACAATTTCTACTGTCAGAGGTAAAAAGTGTTTGAACTATTCTTAGCATTGTGACTTATACAGTGTCTTTTTAGCAAAGGAAAAAACCTAGATGTTATGATAATACAGGTAATAAATAATATATGCATTTTTCTGTGCCAGCAATTTATAATTGATGTTCTGCAATGTTCTCTGCTTTACAGCTGTGCAAATTATCCCAGCATCTGTACAGCCTGCTACCCCAACCACCATTAAAGTACTAAACAGCAGTGCAAAGGCTGCTAAAGTACAGAGAGCTCCAAGGATCTCTGGGGAAGATAGAAGCTCCCCTGGGAACAGAACAGGTACTGTCTGCATTATTTTTAAATGCAAATGCAGTAAACATGTACTCATTAATTTGAATTAGAGTTTTGTAGAACACATTTTTGTCACTCTAGATGTGAGGTTTGTAGAAGTCCGTGTGGTTTGAAGGGGACTGTATCTACAAAGTGTATCACAAGCACACGTAGACCAGGCAGGTTGGCTAACTCACACAGGCACTGTGTTAATGTGCAGCTGCAGCGTTTGAGTCCTGCAGTAAATGAGATGCATAAAATTGTTTCTTTTCCTATCATTTAACAGTCTGTCCTCTCAAACCACTGCATAGCATTTCACAGAATCACAGAATGGCAGGGATTGGAAGGGACCTCTGGAGATCATCTAATCCAACCCCCCTGCCAGAGCAGGTTCACCCAGAGCAGGTCTCACAGGATCACATCCAGGAGGGTTTTGAATGTCTCTAGAGACAGAGACTCCACCACCTCTCTGGGCAGCCTGTGCCAGTGCTCTGTCACTATCAAAGTAAGGAAGTTTTTCCTCATGTTCAGACGGAACTTCCAAAATGTTCCAGTTTGTGCCCATTGCCCCTTGTCCTGTCACTGGGCACCACTGAAAAGAGTCTGGCCCCATCCTCCTGACACCCGCCCTTCAGATATTTATAAGCATTGATGAGATCCCCTCTCAGTCTTCTCCAGGCTAAACAGACCCAGGTGTCTCAGCCTTTCCTCGTAAGAGATGCTCCAGTCCCCTCATCATCTTTGTAGTGCTCTCCTGGACTCTATCCTTGTTCCATGTCTCTCTTGAGCTGAGGAGCCCAGAACTGGACACAGTACTCCAGGTGTGGACTCACCGGGGCAGAGCAGAGGGGGAGGAGAACCTCTTTCAACCTGCCGGCCACACTCTTCTTAATGCCCCCCAGGATACCACTGGCCTTCTTGGCCACAAGGGCACATTGCTGGCTCATGGTTAATTTCTTGTCCATCAGGACTCCCAAGTCCTTCTCTGCAGATTTGCTTTCCAGCAGGTCAACCCCTAACCTGTCCTGGTGCGTGGGGTTGTTCCTCCCTAAGTGCAGAACCCTGCCCTTGCCTTTGTTGAACTTCATTAGGTTCCTCTCCACCCAAGCATTTAACTTCTTTCCACTTTGTGTTGCAGAAAGGGGAGAAAATAAACTGTATGTTGTAGTATCCTAGCCTAGCTACTACTTGCTCTATTTGGTGTCATGTCCACACCCCAATTTGGTGATTTTAGAATTTAGCAAGTTTCAGATTTCTCGTTTTGATTAAATTAATGCACCTTCTGGAAAACTGCACACTAAATCTGCAGTTTAATTTTTGAATTACTGTTAATTGTACATACTCTTTCATTATTAATAATGTTGAAAATTGTCGACTAAGCTATTTTTTAAAAAAAAAAACTTCTGTTACATGTGTGTGTATATATATATATAGAGAGAGAGATATGTGTATATGCCTTAAGAGGAATAAGCAGCTCTTGCTAAATCTATTCTGTTTTAGGGATAGATATGTGTCTAAATGACTATGTAGTGTTACTTTTTTTTTTTTTTCTTAAGTTCTAGGGACAGATTTATGAGAAATCTTGATTATTTTTTTCCGTATTCATCAGTTTCTTTTTTAATGGATTGATACTGATGACTTTGCAGGAAAATGTTTACAAAAGAATAATTAGGAAAAATTAATTAAGTGCAAGTTTTCCTTCTATTGTATATTCTATGTTGGTCTGCTTTAATATGTTGGTTGAAAATTTTTAGCTATGAGTGTAACATAAAAAGAACTAATTGAAATGAATCTTGTTATTCCTATTTCAACAGGAAACAACGGCCAGATCCAGTTGTGGCAGTTTTTACTAGAACTTCTCACTGATAAAGATGCTCGGGACTGTATTTCTTGGGTTGGTGATGAAGGAGAGTTTAAATTGAATCAACCTGAACTGGTTGCGCAAAAATGGGGACAGCGCAAAAACAAACCCACAATGAACTATGAGAAGCTTAGTCGGGCTTTGAGGTAAGACACCTTAGGAACCACTTGGCTGCATTATTTTTAACAATCATAACGTAAGGCTTGTGGCTTTTTTAGTAAAGAAATAAACAGATCCTCTGAAGCTGCTCCTTCCCATCAGATCTTACTACTCTTAGGGGAAAGGTATTTGTTGTTTTGGGGTTTTTTTTTGGGTTTGGTTTGGTTTGGGGTTTTTTGGGTTTTTTTAAAAAAAAAAAAGAAGCTAGTGCAATAACTTCTTGAAAGTATATTTTCTTTTTTCAAGATTATTGAACACTGACACAGTAGTTAATTTGGGTAGCTCACTTTGGGAAATATATTTCTTTGTGGTGGGTTGACCTTAGCCAGGTGCCTACCAAGCGAATCTATCACTCCCCTCCTCAGCAGGATGGGGAAAGGAGAAAATAAGATGGAAAAAAACCTTGTGGGTCAAGATAAAGGCAGTTTAATAAAGCAAAGGCTGTGAGCAGAAGCAAAGGAAAATAAAAGATTTATTCTCTACTTAGCGTCACCAGACAATTCCAGCTGCTTCCTGGGAATTATAGAATGGTTTGGGTTGGAAGGGACCGCAAAGATGATCTAGTTCCAACCCCCCTGCCGTGGGCAGGGAAACCTCCCACTAGACTAGGTTGTCAAGGCCCTGTCCAACCTGCCCTTGAACACTTCCTGTATTGTTGCATTTCCATATTTCCAACCTGGTTTTTGTGAATCTATGCATTTGTGTACTGAAAGTATATGAAAACTTTCTGGAACATCAAAGCGATGTAAATGATGCTAATGTCTTTCGGGTTTTGTCAGCAAGCTCTGCTGAAGATCTCAGAGGCAGCTGAAGAACCTCAGAATAATGTTCTTCTCACTGGGATATTAAACAGATGTCTGCACAGTAATTTGCATAAATCACTATTAGGGAAGTTTTGCATTTATATTTTAGTCACAGAATTACAGAAATCGCATTCCTCAAAATGTTGCTGTTTTGGCGGCTGCATCAATATTGACATGTTTTCTAACACTTGAATGTCTGAAGGGATATTTAATGCCTCTTACTACTCCCAAGATAAACACTGTTGTCAAGCTAAAGTTTTATTGAAACAAAGATGGTAATGTGTTTTGTTTACTAATGTACTGAAATTACTGTATCAATTGTTGATTAATACAGAAAATGGTGTTGATATTATTGGGAAATGTGCTAGAGCTTTTGCCCAGCTGTAGGAAAACCAGACAGTATAGAAACTAGGACATGGTGAAAAAGGGAAGAGCAGCTTACATACACCTTAGCAAATTTTATAAAATCAGCATCTGTGTAATTATCCAGTAGGGAAGTGAAACTTGTCGAAAAATAATTAATTTCCAGTACGCTTTTTTCCATTAGAGCTAGGAGACAAAAGTTAGTCTTCTAACTGCCTTAATTTTGCTGGTGAATGAGAACCGTATTTGCTTTATAGGCATCTCACTCAAACGACTGAGTTTTAGACAGTCAAGAAATTTGGGCTGTTTTGTAGTACCTTTGGGTGATGATTTGGAGAAAATTAAATTGTGTGATTTTTAATTTTTTTTTTTTTTTTTAATTGGTTGGTGGTGGTTGTTTTTGGTTTTGTTTGAGGTTTTTCCTTTTTTTTTTTTTTCCAAATTTATCACAAGCTTGTTAAGCTTACCAAGTCCAAGTTATGTCCTGGCCACTTGAGTTTTCTTAATGAGAAATGTAACATGCATTCTAGTAACACCTTTGGTGAGACAAGAACAGCAACAAAACTGTAAAGTTCTGACTTCTGTTCTCTTGGTCTTACCTGGAGATCTGTAATGTCTCTGGAGTACAGTGGGTCATACAGACTTTATCTTACCTTTGCTGCACTGCTGCTCAGTCTGATAACTCCTCTGTGACACAATGTAAAAGGTATTCATAGTTATAGAAGTCACTTTTAGCATAAATAAAGGCAAAGGATGTAGTTTTACCAGCATATGAACTATACAAAAAAGAAAAAAAACATGCTAATTTTCAAACTGTTTCCAACACGTTGTTTTTTTTCCCCCTCAGAAAAGCAGACAAGTAAATAAAGCAAAGGACAATAACAAAGGCAGAGACAACGTTTTCTTATTAAGGCAAAGCACTATATAAAACTTACATGCACCCCCAAGGTGTTTTTGAACTGCTCAGAGTTTCTGCTCCTTCATTTCTGCACTGGTGCTTCCTGCAGCTTGTAGAATAATTACTGTGGTTTGTTTCTCCTTAATTTATCAAGGTGCAGGGACAACTTTCAACCCTCTTCCCTTGGTGTATGAAATTTTATGAGAATCATGATGAGAAAATTCAGCCTCCAAATGACCTTAAGTAAATGACTGTGTATGAAAATTACAGGTGCTGAAAATTTACATTGTTTTTTCTTTTCTTCTTTTTTTTTTTCTTTTTACAGGTATTACTATGATGGAGACATGATCTGCAAAGTGCAAGGCAAGAGGTTTGTGTACAAATTTGTCTGTGACTTGAAAACTCTCATTGGATACAGCGCGGCAGAGCTGAACCGTTTGGTCACAGAATGTGAGCAGAAGAAACTAGCCAAGATGCAGCTCCATGGCATTGCACAGCCAGTTACAGCAGTGGCACTAGCTACAGCATCCCTGAAAACAGAGAAAGATAACTAAGCACTAAGACCTGAAAGTGGGAGCCTGAGGCCTTTCCTATATCACCAGAGCAGTTGCTGCTCTCACCTTTATCAGAATTGGAAGCTTTTGTTTCTTGGCAGTACAATATAGTGCATGATTTTCTACAAAGAACTGAGACTTGCATACATTTGGATCTTTTAACAGCATATATTTCAGTGTAAGTTAAGGATCACCACAACTTCTGCAACTTTGCATCAGGGCCTCTATGGTATACAATCTAAAATTGGTGGGAAAGATTGAACTGGTCATCTCTCTGTGTCTACAGCTGTACAAAGTAATTTTTGCAGCGCTTCTAACAAAAATGAAGTACCTACAGCAAGCAGGCTGATCAGTTGTCTGAACTCGGTCCTTTCCAGTCTTTTGGTCTCTACTACTACCAAATTACATTTGATGCTTTCAAAGTTAAACATGTTCATTATTCACGTTTAATCAAGCAGAGCCGAAAGACACACTAAACATTATAAAGCATCATGTTCTCAAAATAGATTCTGTGTTTGTAAGCAACAGAAACTAAGACTAGACCGAACGGAAGATCAGTGTGGAAGAAGGAGATCCAGGTTTAGATCTGGCTTAGGTGAAAAGCCAGTTATGAGTATTTCATTATATGTAGATAATACGCATATATGAGGGCAAGTACTTACCTGTTTTGAAAGACACTGTTCACACTAGCCATTTAGCAAAAAGTGAAGACAAACTTCTATCCCACTACCACCCCACATCAGGTTATTTGAAAACTTGAAAAAATAGCCCTTGCCCAAAGAGTAGGGTTTTTTGGTGGGGGTTTTTAATGCTCTGATCTGCAAGGTGCTTATACCTGCATGGTAGTCAACCTTAGTAACTGAAGACTTAAGTTAATCACAGTAAGTATTCCCTGTTTAGAAACAAAATGCGAGTTGAAAATAGCTTTACAGAGAACTGAAGTTTGATTTCCAAATTACTGTACAGTCTGACATACTTTAAAATACAAAGATGTGTAATTTTTTGTTTAAAATTAATTTCTTTCTGAACTTCAAGTGATGTTTTTGAAGCTTCATAAGCCAAATGCATGCTCCAGAGGCGGGTGCAATTTGAAGTCTGGATGATGCATAGAAATAGTTGGAATGTGTCCTGAGTTCTGAGCTATGGAGAGTACTTCATACAAACTTACACATGCAGTAAAAAGCAGGCTGCAACTTTTGAGCTTTGGTACTGATTGTGTGGTTTTGGTTTTGCCCCTACATGTTATTAATCAGTATAAATATTATGTCACCGTGCATATTTTCCAACTTTCTTAAATAAAAGAAACCTCCTCTAGTAACAATTAACACTTAAAATGCAAATGGATAAGGGAAAACCTTTAATTCTGTGAGGGATCAAGCTACTCGTAGACCTTAAAAGTGTTTATACAGTGTGGTTCTAAACATAAATTGTGTTTACACTGAGTAGTGAGAGCACTGGACTGTTGCTCTTGGTCTGAAAAGGAATGGTCATGCGTGCAGGTAGAGGGCAAAGAATGCAGGAGACTCGTTTATTTTAAAGATGCATTGAGGACAAAGCTTTTTGTTTATAGGTTCATCTGCAGATAGTTTTTGCTTAACTAGGAATATTGCCTGTAGTGGCAGCCTACTTTTTTTCATCATCACAATGATTATAATTTTTTTTTCTTTTTTTGCCAGATTCTTTCAGTTTTCATTCTTGAGCTTTTAAAGCACTCCATCTAGTCAGCATGCTGGTTTTAATTTGGTTTTAAAAAATCTTAAGCCCTGAGCAAAATATGCAAATGCCTCTGTCACGAGAGGTCAACCATCAGTCCGTTTATGACTGTGACAGTAGTCTGGTTCCACTAGTTGCCAAGTGTTTGAGGTGACTTATGCAAATAGATGCGCATTGGCTTACTAAGAATGAGATGAAGCTGATTGATAGTTTGGTGGCAGCAGCTATGGATATAACATCACTCCATTACTAAACAGAAGCCCAAAACAAGTCACTAGTTTTATTTAGCAGAGTTCGTGGGAGGCCTTTTTAGTAAAAATACAGTATGAAAAGAAGAGAAGCTTAAAATAACAGCTTTCTAGATCAAATGGGGCTGTGGGAGGATAAACTAACAGCAAAACTGAAATCTGCCTGAATGTTCTGTTATGTGATAAGCCCTCTAGGGGCAAATTCTGATATCACCCTTTCTTTGTAAATACATTTGATTATTATTTTGCAGCTTTTCATTAGGTATGATAGTCCTTTGGGTTCTCTGTTGTGGGATCATCTGCTTTTCCACCATGTTCTAATTAGTAAGGAAGGGATCTTTCAGACAGTATAAAATCACTGTCACATTCCCTGTAGTTGAGGGAAAAATCTGTGACTAACTTCATGTCTTCAATAAAGTAGGAGATGTAGAATATATTGTCAGAGGTTGTTCTGTTGCTGCCAGAAGGAAAACGTGGAAAGAATATTCCTAATTTTTTGTAAAACAGAAGGGTTTTTGCATACTTTTTACTCTTTAAATAAAGACACTTATACTCTGCTAATAATTATGTATTTCTTTTGTGGTTTGCGTTTTGGTTTTTTTTGTAATTTTACATGAAACAATTATTTTCTATTTTTACTCTGATAAAATATTTGTGCATAAAATGTCAATATAGTAAAATAAAAATGTTATACAGCTAATGCCTGACTTTTTGATTTTTCAGAAAGCCATTTGTAATGTCATTCAGCTGCAACTAGTTTAAAGATTAATACATCCACTTTATTCTCATTACTTTTGAGATCACAAGGTTGTTACAGGAAGAGGGCAGGCTATCTGATTTTCTGAAGATGCATCTTATTTGACTCAATACCTGGCTATGTGTTTCTACTTTTAAACTGGAACTTTGTGTCCTTCATTACTGTAACAGCTTTCTTTAACATCTTAATAAGTATAAAAAGAGTACTTTGGTAAAAATAATGAAGGAAACTTTACAGGGGTCCATTCTGTCCTACTGTTAAATAGTTATTTTTATGCTTTTTAGGAGTGTTTAAATTGGAAAGGTTCTTGCAGATAGCCCTGCTTTGTGTGGCTGCTAATTCTTAGTACTGTCCTTGTTAAAAAGAAGACAAAATTCTGATTATACTGCTATTACCTTATTTTTAAGTCGTGTCTCCATAAAAATATTATACCTCTGAACTCCTCCATCTGGACTGCCAAATTCAAGACTGAAATATTTTCTCATCTTTAAACCTACCAGATCACTTGATTTCAAAATATTTATGTTTATCTCAGTAGCAACAGCATGTAATGGACTGAAAATAATTTTTTAGAAGGTTTCAATAATTTGTTGGCCTTTTAAAGTAAACTTACAAATGTTCAGCATCTTATTAATTGAAGACCTTTTGATTGTGTTTATAGTGTCTTTATGCCAGTGAGAGGGGTTTTTTTGTGATTCCTGCTGTCAGACTGAAGTTTTTATTGCAACAACTTGAGGAATTACAAACTGAGATCATGCAGTTATCAGTCTTAAGTAAAATAAGCTGACATGGGGCTCCATTGCCCAGTAGTGAAAGAAGGATGAGATAAGGTCCATCAACATAGGTTTATGAGATTTTAATTTATTTTTTTTATAGCGGTGTGATACGACATCTGTTCATACAGGTCTGCAGGGGGTATTTTTACTGAATAGGTGGGTAGTTTTTGTTTTTCAAGATCTTAATGATTGTGATTTTGGTATAGCTATATCAGGATTAATCCAATATATTTGGTTTGGTGCTGGGTTTTTTCCTTTTGGAAAAGTAATTCTTAATATGGATGATACTAAACAGATTACTTAATAAGGAGGGGAATGACTGACTGGTTTTGGGAGTTGTAACGCAGGATCCAATACATCAGGCATACCATGACTGAGTTAAATTTTGCATCTTTATTTCAGGATTAGAGCCCACGGCATCTGGTTGGGCACTGAACTGAAATTTTTTCATCTTGTAATTTTAGAGTATTGAAACTAAGGTTAAAAACTGCTGAGGAGGGCAAAACAAGTATTGAGTGTCTGCCTTTATTTAAAATTGTTTTTTACTCATAGAACTGGTCTTCTGGAAACGAAAATTAAATGGTGCTAATGGCAGCGGTATCAGAAGATGTATCTGTAACCCATGAAACAGTTCTCATTTACCTGGAAAAACAGAGGGATTGGTTGTTTTGTGTTTGTGGTTCGTGACACACAGCATCCAAGTAGGTTCTTTTTGTAGGTGGTGTCACCATAACTGGCTATAACGGGAAAGCAAAAATCCAAAGGTAAGTAATTATTGTTCTTAGTTGTAAGCAACTTATTTATGCAGTTATTTGATAAAAATAAAGGCAGTTTAAAAGAGGAGATAACTCTGTATCAGAAACAGCTGAAATCCTCATGTAAATAGCTGTCTCTTGTTACCAGGAACAGCTGAAACTACCTGCAGTGCATTAGTTTTTAATTGCCCAGCAGTTCTTGGCTTATAAAACTGCTGGACGGTAGAGAGTAATAAAATTTCAGTTTATTCTTTGTAGTCATTTTCAGATTGCTAGCATTGAATTGATTGTTCAGAAAGAGCAGGAAAAATCCTTGTGTAGTTTAGCACAGCTTTGGCGAGTGTGAAAACTCGTGAAACATTTAATTTTGTCTGTTGAATTGCTTCAGGTGTTTGCTACTAATGATCTAAATGAACTGGGAGTTGTTGGTATTAAAAAATCCTGTTGTCCATACTAGATCTGGTATCTTAAGACACACTTTTTTTTGTCTTTGTGACCTGCCTTGTAACCTAAATGGAAGAAATCAGCATTTAGGACCTGTATTTCTAGTTCTGCGTGGGCTATGTGTCAGAATTCAGTAATCGAAGTAGAATACCCTCAGTAGACAAAAAGCAAATTATATAAATAGTATCTATTAGAATATGTAATATATATCAATTATAATTGAAGCAAGAATGGATGGCACTAGACAAATGGTTTCTTAGGAATTAGATTTGTTGTTCATTTGAAATTCTTCCCCCTTAGGGAAAGGTAATTTGGGATGAAAAAATGTTAGTTAACAGTTTTCCCCCTTCCTCCCAGGAAGCTTAGATTTTTCAAGGACTCTGCAGGAACTGCTTCATAGGAATCAGGTGTGCAAAAAGCTTCAGCTGCAGAAGACAATGAGAAACCAGGATGTTTAAAAAAAATCTTGTAAGAGTGAAAGTTGCAAACAGCGTGCGTGGAAAAAATGAGTCTGGGCGAGTGAGAATGAGAGAGGAGATTGCATGACATTAACTAGGGGAGAAGACACCTGCAGGGTGCAGTTCTTTAAACTTGAGGATTAGGACAGAAAAGGTATTATTTCTTTTTCCCTGTAAAAACATTTTAGTCCAGAAACTCAAAAGCAGCATTGGCTAACAACTATAATTTCATAAGATGACCTGAACTGTACCCAGCAAGGAACTGGAAGCTGTAAAAGAAGCTTGAACTTGTCCTCAGGAGTAATTCACCAGGCCTAAAGTGAGCTCTATGAGAATGAAGAGAGAAAAAAATCAGCTGAGGAATACTTCCAGTGTAGAGAGTTTTTTTACAGAGAATAGGTGTCTGTCTTTCCTGCCCCACTGACTTTTCAACCCATAGGCCAGTTACATCCAAGGGGTTACAGACAGTAAATGTTTGGGAGTTATGTGAAACTCAAGAGCTGAGTAAGTGCAGTCGTGCTCAATTTGGTGTGCCTAGGTAGGAAAATAAAGCAGACTTCAGCCTTTTTCAATCAACAGCATGCTTTTGTGGACTGGCCACTTGCTGAATTTTGCTCAACTGAAGAAGCAGGAAAAAAACAGAAGAGAGCTGTGATTCATGGGCATGCGTGTTGGGATGGAAGGGACTCTCTTATTTTGGAAAACAGGTTTCGACAGTTTTCATTAGTTTCATTGTTGCTGTCAAAATACTTTGTCAAAAGCAGTAACGTGCTGGTAACTGTTTCATGACACCAGACTGAAATAGCAATATGAATTTCTGAACACAAGTGTAAAAAGCTTAAGAAACCAGACAGGTGGCAATAGCAATGAGTTTTCCCTGGGCCAGAAGGCAGGGGCTTTGCACAGGACAGGAGTCAAAGTGTTGAGGGACTGAATGTGTCCTGACAGAAAAGCACTGTGCAAGTTTATAAATATTATATATTTTGGGGAGAGTCCCCCAGCTTTGCTTGGTCAGATAGCATTGCACCCTTTGGAATTCATTGTGCAATAGATGAAGCTGAAACCAATGAGTGCTTTTATATTTATTATTTTTAAGGCAGACCTGGCTGAAGAGACCACATTGAGAGAAGAAATAAAAATTTCTTGCTTGGAGGTACAAAGCTGTTCAGAAATATCAACTGTGAGGTTGGACATGTCATTTAATAGACTGGGTATGAAAACAGGTAGAGCATTGATTTGGCTGAAGGTACGGGCAAGCCAAAGGGGAGGAAAATGGAGCCATCACTGAAAAACAAAAATGCAAAGAAACTCCTGACTCAGCTAAAGCACCTCTGAGAAAAACAGTGAGAGCTGTAGCTGCTGCTTGCTGTCTGGGAGCAGCCCGGTACTGTATGCCAAAGGACTGTCTCCTGTTGGCTCCCTATCTCAGAGAGCCTCTGCAACTAAATCAGGTGGTGTTAGGGTAATTCTTGATTATATCCTTGCTTGCTGCTGACCGAAGCCATCAGCATTGATTATCCCCTTGGACCAGAAAGAGTAAACAGATAAACACAGTTTTCCCTCTTCCATTTTCAACAGCGTATACCTAGTAACATTTTGTCTCTTGTTATAGGGGTTTCAGTGAAGGGTTCTGAAAAACCTGCTCTGATTAAACGTTGGGTGTCCTATGCAAAATTATTTTCAATATCAGCTAAGTGCGATCAGCAGTGATCCCACAGAGCAGACAGCTTCCAACAGGCTGTTATATTACAACGTTCTTCAATGAAGCATTTTAAATGACCCATTTAAATAATTCAATCCTGAAGCCTCTACATACTGGGGAGTCTTGTGTTTAATTTTTTAAAACTTTATTTGACCTTGTGATTGTAGAGGAGCTCTTGGTAGGGAGAAGCGTGGTGTAATGCTCTACACTTTTCCTGCAGTTTTCCATGAGCATTTTCCATGCTCAGAGGCATTTCCATTGCCTCTGAGCACAACTCTTTCAACCAGCAGCAAAATTAAAGTTTGGGCAGATGCTGTATGCTGCAGAGAAACTTGCAAACTGCATACCAACTCAATCACACTTTGGGAATTACTGGAGCTATTTACTCCAGTAAGTGCTTTGCTCCTTCCCTTTCCTATATCACCTTGGAAACTCTTCTGTGAAATGGAAGAACTCAAGTCAAAAATACTAGTTTATTTTCTTTTGACAGTGGTCGCAGGGAGCGTGCTGCTTCAGCACCTGTCCCTTCACCAAAGGGCACTGGTGCCAAAACAAGTCCAGGAGTGATGTTCTCCTGGGAAGCTCAGCTTTTTCCCCTCTCCCAAAAGACATTGCTGTGTGCAGACTGGTTTTCAGGAGGTGTTTCCATTGTCTCTTAAATTAGCTTATGTCTGGGAAGTTCTTTTTTTCCTGTGACCTTTAGGGTAATCTGTTTTCTATATGAAAAAGGGGCACTTTCCCTTTGCAAGGCTTAGTGAAAAATGCTTGTCACCTGCTGGAACTGCAAAACTTTAGTCACTAGACAAAATCCTAACCAGAAGCCCTGCTGTCAAGGTTGTGGTGGTTCAGCAGATCAATAATAGATCTAAGAGTAACAAACTTCATAGGTATTACTGAGTAAGAGCTCATACAGCTTCTTTTCCCAAAAGATTAGCACAGCTGCACCTATGGAGATTTTTGGCTGAAAAAATTCCATAAAGTTTAGTCTCCTGCCCCAAGAAAAATAAACCTTTTTACAATGCTGATCTGAGCCTCCAAGGATTGCTTTATCTGTCTTCCTCTTTGAGAAGGATTTCTCCAATCTCACCTATCACCTATTCAGAAATAAAGCATGCATGCTTTCTGCGAATGAAAAAACTCTTGATATATTTCCTGCTCATCTGTGTATGCCAGGATTGTCCAAGATATTTTACTTTACAGCCATTGTTGGTGTCTTTCAGGAAGAAATATAGTCCTGAATCTGAAACACATTAGGTTCTGGTGTAGTAATATGTGTCGCCAGCCAGAGGCAGAAATTATTATAAACATGTGTTGAATCACTTAGTATTGTGTTGCAACTGCTTTTCCTTTTAATGAGAAGCCTGTAGTCTTAATATAACATTAAAATACAATTACTACCACCAGAAGGACCAAAAAAAATAATCCTATCAAGTAGCCAGCCCTTCAGTATGATATTTTCCACCTCCAGCCCCCACAGGAGCTGATGCTGAAGCTTCATTCCTGTATGACTGAAAGAGAAAACCCCACTGCACTCTGTCCTTCACGAGGCTGCCTGCTCTGTCCTGCTCCAGATTTCTCTTGCTCATTTCATGTATGAAGAATTCACAGTTAAAATGAATAATTAAAGTACAACTTCATTTAGTATTAATCTGGGTAACAGTCTTGAAGAGGGAGGTCACTGGTTGCTTTCAGATGATGGAATATTATAATTTGCCCAGGATTTTTGGATTTCAGAAGAACTGAGGTGTTCTTCTGTGCAACATGGGGGGAACTTGCTTTTGGGTGGACAGAAATTTCTTTGAAATAAAGTTCTGCTCCAGTACCAGCTTTTCCCAGCTGATGTCACTCTGACAATGAATTCAAGCACACCAGATAGGAAAACAGCACTCTTTATAAAATCTAATGATGCTCCTGAACAGAGGACACTCATCCTGGGGGCACAGGAAGGAGATGTATTAACACATATGGTGGAGCTGAAGGCTCAGCGTGGGTTCCAGTGGTCAGCTGAGCCCCACAGTGTCACTCAGCTGCTGTGGCTGTGCCAGCAGAAATGGTACGAGGCATTTCTAAGGTGACAGGACCACTGACCGTGGCCACCTGCCCTCCTTGGGGCTCTGCCCTCACTGGCTCCCTGGCTCACGCTGCCACACAGCAGAGGCCCTTGCTGCAGCCTGGTCTGCACTGCTGGGGAGCTGGGGCTGGGTGGAGGACATCCCCCAGCAGCCTGATAGCCCATGCCCCTCCTGAAAGAAATAGGAAGGGCAGCGTGGGGTTGCTATGGGAATTTATCAGCTCAGAAGGGGAAGTTTCTTCTTGCCCAGCTCTTGGTAGAGTCATAGGGCATTTGTATCCTAAGCCCACCATTGCCAGCCAAGAAACACATGAATAATGCTGCCAAGGGTGTGGGGAAAATTAAATGCAGAAAAGAGGTGACGATGAATACACTGAAAGGCTTTGCATGTAACTTGATCATATTTCATGTTAGAACAAAGCCTAGAAAAATCTAAGAAGATAAAGTGCAAATGCACAAAGGAGCATAAAAAAACCCTGGAAAGCAAGTAAAATAATATTTATAAAGTCAAAAGCAATGAAGTAATCAAAAACGAGTAGGCTTAGCATGTGAGGTAAGCACAGCATAACAGAGGATTGCCAAGTAATGGAAAGTAGCAGGATGTTAAAAAAGGGGAAAAACCCCCACCTTTGTCTTCCATAACTGTTGTCAAAACTCCCTCTTCTGTTACCAAAATAAGGCCGTATCACATGACAAAGTTCTCTGTTGAAGACAACCTCTTTCTTCTTTCCTGTGAGAAAGATGTTTGTGTTGGTTACTTACTTAGCTGGGTGTCTACAAAGCACGAAGGAGGTGGGGACCACAGTGACAAAGCACTCTCTGGGCCCCTGGTCTGAATTTGCAGGGAGTCTGGAAGAACCTCCCACTTGTTTTTGTTGGATTTTTTCTTAATGCTGCTTCACAGCATTTTGTCACAACGTCCAGCAGAGAGGTTCGTTCCCATGTGCTGCTGCTGCTGTGACGTGGCCCTTCTGAAGCTGCCTGGCTGGGTTACACCCTTGGGTGGATGTACGTCCCTCCTCCTCCTCCCCACCACCTGTAGCTGCTGGCTGTGGGCAGGGAGCTTTTGCCTTCCTCACTGTAGGCACGGCACATCTGCAGGGGCAGCAGATACCAGATGCAATGAACCAGCTGAAAATGGTTATTTTCAACCCAGGCCTTTCCCAAGTATATGAAAATTACTCTTGTCCCTTCTGAACAAGCACTTTGATTGCCTGCTATGATGCACCCTGGAGAGGTTTGGTCATGGTTTCTGAGCTTGGAGCTGAATTAGAGTGAGGATGGTTAGCTGAAGTGAGATTAAAATCCCAACACTTCTTCCTTCCCTGGAGGAAAAGTGAAGTGTCAGGCAGTAGTGTTCGTACCAGCAACACCACTGTGGGCAGGAGTGTGATATGGTGGTGCATCAGCAACACTCTCCTCTTAGTGATACTGATTTGTTCTCTGACATTTCCAGTGGTGTGCTTGAAGCACTTCAACTGAAGCAATCCAGGGGAAAAAAAAAAAAGCAAGGTGCGAAGCTGTGGGGTCTGTGCATCACCTGTGTTACCAAACTCTGCTCTGATGTATTTGCTGGAGAGTGATGGGTGTTGCTGCAACTTTCTCTGTACTAACCTTGAGCTGTTCTCTCGGTCTCTTGCTGGTAAAACCCTGGGTGTATGTGTCTGACAAGATGGATGGAGGGTATATGTTCTCTTAAGTGCATATACAAATTACAGGGAAATTAATAGAAGATTGCAGTATCAATAATTTGAATTAAAAAAATTAGAATGTCATCTTTAAAATTCCTACTCACTTGTGCTTAATTCCAGCTTCCTAATGAGCTGTTTCTAAAGATTTATGATCTTTTTACCTCTGGCTTCAAAAGCAGAGCTTTTTTTATTAAAAAATCATTCCCCTAATGCTGTCACACATCCTGGTGTAGCGCCAAGGGACAGGAAGCAGGGGGACTGCTTGGGGGCTGCAGCTCGTGCTGGTAGAGGGGACACCCCGGCCTGGCTGGCCGGCAGCTTTTGCAGGGAGCATCCCCCTGCCTTGCTTCTCCCCATCGCCGCTGACAGAGGGGAGCGCTGGTTCAACTGGGGAATCGTTTGGGTGGCTGGCATTGTCACCACCTGGATTTTGTGCTTGCTGCATTAAATGTGTCCTGGGTACAGCCTGTGGGCTGTGCGCTCGTGAGGTGACAGGGTCCGACCCAGGGTCCCTGCTGGGAAGCAGTGCCAGAGGCCAATCAGAATTAGCAACAGTGCATGGCAGAGGCTTTGGGAAATAGGATTTGTTAAGAATGCTATGCTTCACAGAAAGGCAAGCCACAGCAACAAACTCACCAGGGCTAAAAATGGCATGTTTTGATGTTTGGGCAGATATAGTAAAAAATGTAAGTTCACAAGTATGAAAACTTATGTAGCAATTATATATGACATAATGCATGATTACATATACCTAATATTTGCAGAGAATAGATCAATTATTTAAAATACTGGTCGCAGTATGTTTGTTAGGGTTATTGTTCAGGTGGATCAGTTCTGCAATCCTGTTAATGATGTGTCCCTGTATGGGCTCTGGAGAAGACTCATGGGGACAGAAACGTATACCTGCATGTAACAAGGGCCAGGTCCTGCTCAGCTTGGGTTTGTCACTGGCAGCAATGTCCTTGGGACCAGCCCTCGAGAGCTGGCACTGGGCTGATGCTGTGAGGCACTCTCACCCCTCAGCCCTGATCCCTAAAGCTTTCCTGTATCAGTTTACTGCAATTTGTAAAGAGAAATGAAGGATGCTGGGTTAATAGTTGGACTTGATGATCTTAGAGGTCTTTTCCAGCCAAGGCTGTTCTGTGATTCTGTGGGCCAGCACCGTTAGGCAACATTAGCATGTACGATATACAACTGCCCACATCCCCCAAATGCCAGCACCTGCTAAAATTACACTTGGGCCCCAATAACTGCCCTCGTGGTGTTGGAGGGAGAGTTTCATGAGAACTGGTAGGTGGCTCATCTTGGTGTGTTGGCCCCGAGTCCCACTCTTGTTGCCTTACAGGGTTCCATGCTGTCACATGTACAGCAATTGGAAGGAAAAAACATCCTTCTCCCCTCAGGTGCTTTCTTCTTTTGCTTTTTTTTTTTTTAAACCCGGGGTAATTTTTGCTGTCAGGAAATGCCACTGTGATGATGCCAGAGTCTATAATTCAGTAGCCAGTGGCAGGTATTTCTTGAATTCAGAGTTGGAGCAGGAGGCTGGGTTAGTGGATGCCTCGAGAGAAGTTAAAATGGGATAGCTATTTGCAGAGATTGATTCTCTGAAGTGCCTCAGAAAGCAGTAATTTAGAGACACAGGAGTCTCACATTTTATAGCCATTATGGTTTAAGGAGACAGAAAGTCCTCCCCTTCCTTCAACCACCATATTAGTCTTCTATTCTATTAAAACAATGATATTTTTAATTTTCAGAGGCTTCCTACTGGTGCCTGCAATCACGCTGAACCCCAAGACAGCACATCACAGATTTTGAAGAATCCTCTCTCTTGAGACAAGCAAGGCCAACAAGCCCAAACAGGTGACTGTGTGTGTTACTCACACTGCTGCTTTCTGTTCAGCTCATGCCAGCAATCTGCTCCAGGCTCCACCGTCAGGCAACACCAACAGACCGAGGCCGTGTGTGAAAGCAGCGTGGTGAAGAAAAACTGATACTCAGGCAAGTTCCCACAGCACCTGTAGGTTCAAGCCGCTTGTGTCAAGGTGAAGCTTATTCCCCTTCAACTCTGGCTGGGTAGAGGCCACCACTAAGGCAGCAAAGCAGTGTGAAACGCTGGCCTCCTAGTCACGGGGAGCTAAGAGATTCATGTGATACCTGTTGGGCCAGGTGGTTTTTTGGATGTGGTGATATGCAGATATAAATCATGATCCTGCTCAACCCTAAAATAGGAGGCAATGTCCAGTCAAGGTTATGCTGTTTTCCCTGAAGTCTCTTATTTCTCACGAGTTTGGTGCATGGGCAAAAGTCAGTGAGCCCCCCAAAGCCTTTCTGAGCCTTCCAAGACCATTGCCTGCATATGCTAAAAAGGGAAAGCCAAATATTTTGTCTTAGCAGCCTGCTGCCATATGTCTGAGCAGGGTCTGCTCGGCAAAATCTTTTGCTCCTGATACCTCTTAAAGGTCAATAGGATAACCTGATCCCTTCATCTTTTGTCTGGAGAGTATAAAGAAGCTAAAGGCATAATGAAATACTCTGCTACACACACGAGCTCTCTGTCTAATAATGCTTACGCTGTGATGTCTGGTTTGAAATTTGTTTATATTATTGGAAAGAAAGATAGCAATGGTTTGGGTATAAAGGTTTGTAGCCAAGGTTAATCAAGCATCAACTGAATAATGCTGAAAAGACTGTAAATCATGAGAAAGCAGGACAATAAACACAGTTTGCCAGAGAGATTGCTCCTAAAAGCATTTCCTCCTACTGAAATAAGAGAGCCCTGCCGTGCTCTCAGGTGGCAGCCTGGAAATGTGTGGCTGGGGAATATCTCTGCAGGCTGCAAAGGTTTTCAGGCTGTGATGAGACAAATGAACAAAGTGACCCTCAGCCCAAGGAGGCACCCTGCAGCTGGGCGATGCAGATGACCTTGGGCTACTCGTGTGACTGGGAGCTCTGCAAAAGCTGTGAGCTGCTGTAAGGAATTGTTCACGTGTGTCCCAGCCACACTGGAAGGCACGTGGGCATATGGAAGGTGTCAGGAGTGCTTTTTCATATCTGTCTTTCATTACCAGCTTTGAGGAAAGAAAATCAATGGTTTTGTAAATAAAGGGTTGCCATCAGGAATCTCTTGACCAAAGCAATTCACGGATGACTTAGCTTGTGCTGGATATTTCTTTTTCCTCTTTTCCTTACTCTGATGTGAAACTTGGCAGCTATGTGAGTGACCCTGACAGTGCACAAACGATGGATTACCATTTAAACCTCTGCTGGCCTCGCACATGGGATTTGACCAAAGGTGTCAGCGAGCTGTTAGTGAAAACAGCAGTCTCCAGTGGGTGTGTGTTTGATTAATAAAACTGCAGTACAGTTTGTTACAATTGCTGATTTCTAGTCAGAAAAGACCCACTCAAGATCAGAAAATCAATGCTGCATGGTGACAGGTCAAGGGCTGCCACTCACTGCTAGACCTTACAGAAGGGAATTAATGCCTAATGCTAATGCACCCATTTGTCTCCCTGTGTTCGTGACCTCCGAAGGCTCCTGCAGTTATTAAGATACAGTGCAATTTTTAAAGTGTGTATTTTAAATTCAAGTGGGTATTACCAGCTTCCTGTGAAATGGATGAATTCCACACATGTGCTTGTCTGTGGAAGGGTCCGTTAAATAAAATTCTTTATACATCTGTCTAGTTGAATTTATTCAGGCCTTTAGAGAGCAAGAGACATCCTATACCCCATTTTTCTGAGTTAGAGGATAAAAGGACATGACCAAAAATGAAAGGAGAAACTTTTCCATGTCAGCATCAATGCTGGAGGAGCTCTCCATCAGATTTAGATATTTGCTTACAGAAATTTTATTCTCTGAAAAAAATACATGGGTTTGGGCTTGCCTGTCTTTCTCACTGACATCTCTGTGGGCCAGACATTTTTTGTGTTTTCCAAAAGCTGAAATATTTTGCCTGAAAAACATTCATCCAGACTTTTCAGTGGAGAAAAAGACACCCCTTGTCCATGTGAGTCATTGCCAGAGAGGGGAAGTTATCTTGGGCCAACCTTTCCTGCCTCTCAACTCACCTTGCAGCAGCCAGGGTGGAAGGGACGTTGCTGATGCAAAACACAGAGGCAGCTCAAAGCCCTCGCAGTGTGGGCAACACTGAGTTTCATTGTCTGGAGGACAAAGGGAGAATCCTGGCCCTTGCAGTAGCACCGTTCAGTGGGACCTGGACTGGCTGCTCAGCTGCTCACAGCTGTTGCCAAGGTGTATTTGGTCCAAGCAGAAAGAGCAGGTGACACAAAGAGATGGGATACCTGATTATTGGATGAGAGCCCAGCATGATGCAGGGGCAGTTTGCCCCATGTCTGAGCAGCTTGAGATGTATTTGAAAAGTGTCACATAGCCAGAAAGAAGACCTGGTGTGCAGGGTCTGGGGTCTGGAGCCCAGGACATCCTTCTCCAATGCAGCTCAGGGAAGTTCACTTTCTCCTCCCAGTGTTACGCTTGGCTGGAGGAATTTTTCTTTTCCAGAGGATGACAATACCTGATATTGCTTCAGCAGCTTATTAGAAGTGATGGATGGATCACCAGGGAGGTATTTTCTGAAGCTTATTCTTTGAAGGGATTTATTTTTTTCCCAGTCTGCACAAATACATCCCTTTGGCTGCAAAGCCACAACCAGCGCGCCTGAATTTTGTCACCACGTTCTGCCATAGCAAGAAAAAGTATTTTTTTTTCAGTGTTGTTCTAGTATCGTATGAGCATGGAAAGATCAGAAAGAGTACTTGGTGCCCAGCCCACTGGATGGCTCTCTGGCAAGGAGTGCTCTGCAGGGTACAAACACACACACTGATTTACCTCCCAGAAAGTGGACAGGTAGGTGGAGATCTGGTACAGTTCTTTGGAGGGTCAACCAGTTTGGCAGCGCTGCTGGCAAGTGCTTGCCAGGAAGGAGCACACACAGGCCTTTAAGGAACAGGAGGATCACTGTCCTCATGTTATGGCTGCCTGGGAGGGCCACAGACTCTGCTTGTGACAGCTGCCAGCAGTCGCTCCTCTCTGTCTCTGTTTTTATGCAAGTGATCTCTGGAAGTATGTTGTCTCTCCGAAGCAGTAGTGACAATTCCACTTTCAGGTGCTGCCTAACAGATTTGTTATATCTGTCTGCAGGTCTGTCCTCACACCATCTCACTGTGAGTCATCCTGCTGACACTGGGAGCAGTGAAAGGTATCATCATGCACTGCAGCCCACACATTTTCCTTGAAGCGCTGTCTTTCTTTAGTCAGAGAATTACCCACTGCTCTTGGGACAGCAGCTGGGGCTTGTTGCTACTCAAGTCCTTTTTCTAAAAACTAAAACCAAACCACATTAGGAGGGTCTGCTTGCTTGAGGCTGTTGAGCTATACCCCCCTACAGATGAGAGCAACAGGATGACAGGTAACCACCAGCCAGCCTGCCTGCCACGGGTGGTCCTGCAGAGAAGACTCAAGAGAAGGAAAACACCCTTGTCTTGTGGAAAGGAAGTTACCCTTGACATTGTTTTGCAGGCAGAGGTTCCTGTAGGCTCCCTGTAAGGATGGCTCAGGTGGTGTGACGCTGCCAGGACGTTGCTAGTGCACATGGGTACCTGACCTGCCAGCTGTAACAGAGACAGAAATGTTCACCTGACCCCAGATCTCCCCTGGCCACATGGTGCGTGAAGGCTAATCTACTGTGCCAGTACATTCTGTTAAGGGCAGCCTGGGAACTGCCATCCAAACTGAGCAGCCTGCCTTTTCTATTCCACGACAGCCATCATGGTCTCAGGTGCAGTGAAGTTGTGACCACCAAAGCTCATAAGAGCCTGCAGACCCCAGCTGTCCAGGGAGGTGAGTTTGGGTGAGCTGTGCCCAGAGAGACTGGCTTAAAGGCAGCTGTGGGCAGCCTGAGGCAGAGCCTGCAAGTCTACGGGATGCTCTGGAGGATGTTCTTTCAGAAAAGCATGAAACCTACCATCATGTTTTTAATTAGTCATAGCAAACTGTGGTCCTAGCATGAGCAGCAATGGCAGAGCTGCACCTCTCCACACAGGACACAATACTCTGTCACCTGCCACCTCCCTCCCTGCCCCAGGTGTGAAGGGTTTTTATAACACTGACTACTCACTGCTGATATAGCAATTCATTAATGGGGTGTTAGGAAAGGTGCAGAGAGAAAAGGCATGCAGGAACGTCCCCTGCCTCTCCTGGACTGTGAGATGGAGCTGTGACTGTGTGGGAGCCACCTGTCCACTGGAGCAGCTCACTCCTCCAAGGGCTGGGCAAAAGGGGTGGCTGGGTCCCAGTTTGAAGTAGTGAGACTGAGCAGCACTGGCACCTTGGTAAATTCCCTGGTGTGTGTCCTGACAGCATGAGCTGTTCCTGGCAAGTCAAGGAGAGGTACTGATGCTCTCTGGGGACAGGATGTAAGGCTAAGTTGGCTTTTTGTTCCTTTCCTTCCCTTTTTTTTTTTTGCACACACTTAATTGCTTCATTCCAACATTACACTAATGATAGCTTTCACTCTTTTTTCAGGGTTTTATTTCAGCATCATAAAAGCCACAAAAGACAAACAAATTAAAGCCCATGGGAGGTCAGGCTCTCCCTGTAAGCAGGGGAGGAGTAGATGCTGGCTGCATGCCCAGCACAGAGGAAAAAATGCAGGGCGAAGGAGAAGGGAGAAGAGCCCAGATTAGCCTCTGCCTTCTTCCTCCCAGGAAAGTTTACAGGAAATTTACTGTGCTAAATCATAAGATTTGGTTACAGGATTTTGAAGTGAGTTTCTCAGTCATGATCAAGTACTAATTTTTTAAATTTTTTTATTTTTTTTTTCAGAGAAAGAAAATTTCAGCTAGTCTGACAAGCTTCTTTCGATGCCCACTTCTGGCAAGCACAATGGTGTCTGAGCCCACAGCTCCAGCATCCTTAATGATGGACCAGCTAATGTCTTATTGTGGAGACAAGAGAGGGAGAGATCTGTAAGGAATTCATCGTCTGCAGGCTTCTTGAGCCTGCTCCTCCTTCTCTCTCATCCTCCCCATCTCCTTTCAGGGCCAGAAAGCCTCAGCTGGCAAGTCCACTGGGTAAAGCCGAAAAGAGAAGATAACTCCTGGCTGTTGCCTAGTAACTGCAGGTGTAGCATCCCACTCCTTTCAGGTAGCACCAGCAAAAAGGCCTGTGGCTATCAAAAAGAACAAGTTATTTTCCTTGTCTTCTTTTTGTAAAGCTGCCTATTCTGGCTTCCTGGGAATAGCCCCCCAGCCCAGCCATGGCAGGCAGGCCATGAGCAGCCCTGAGTCAGCTGGGAGTTTCAGTCAGGGCAGCTGCCCCAAGCTGACTCACAGGTGTATCCCACACCACTGACATCTGCTCATTATAAAAGGAGGGAGTTCAGTAAGGGTAGAGTTCCTCTTCTTAGGACTCCTCCTTTTATGGCCTCTTTACTCCTGCAGCTCCCAAGGACCAGGCTGAGTATAAGTTTGTATGCTTTCTGTTGGTGTTTGTATTAGTTTTGCTACTTCATTAAATCCATTTAAATTTCAGCCCACGGGGCTTCTCCTTTTTTTTTCCCCCTGATTCCCCTTCTTAGCTGGGGAGGGGTTATCAGGTGATAGAGCAACTGCTACAGCTTAGCCCCAGATACAGGCTAAATGTAGGCACTGCCTTAGTCTGTTTGGCTATAAATCCTATTAGAGCACTGGGGGCCTCACTGGGATTTGAATGTCACAGTACCT
The DNA here is from genome assembly GCA_028020825.1 of Podargus strigoides. Lineage (NCBI taxonomy): Eukaryota > Metazoa > Chordata > Aves > Caprimulgiformes > Podargidae > Podargus > Podargus strigoides. Next base: position 169,949 of record CM051643.1, read on the forward strand.
TAATGATGGTGTGAAAAAGGTAACCCCATGTTCAAAGGCCTTGAGGCATGAGAAAGTACTTCTTGGTAGGAAGTATGCACAGGAAACCAGATATGAATCAAAGATGACAGCATAGGTGGCCACATCACGCAGGTGGGTGCTTAACAGGAGGAGCGCAAGCAAAGAAACAAGGTCTGTCCTGCCATGTCCTTAATGGCTACTTGAAGACAGGTTTGTTAATTTCTGGTCTAAACTGTAGCATCGCAAGATGCATCTGCAATGGCTGTGTTCAGCAGCTGGCCCCTAACCTTGAGTGCTGCTGAGTAGGACACGCATGCTTGCATCCTCTCAGAGATCTCCACCTCGCACCTGTCCCCCTCAGTGCTGATAGAGATGAGCCCTCCTTGTCACTGGGTGGTGGCCAGGCGATCCAGGCCATGGCAGCTCACCCATCCTCCTCCCCAGCTCTGTATCCCTGCCCCAGTGGTACACGTCTTGGCTGCTGCAGTGACAGACCAAGACAGTGTGGCATAGACTGCACCTGCATAGAGGGGAAAAGCAAACCATTAGCTCAGCCACATCCTAGGCATTGCATCCCTGTGGCAGTGTTAGGTATGCTCCTGTGCTTCCCTCGCTCCCATCACTACTTGATTTAACTTTGATCAGTGAAGGGAACACCAACCATGCGTACCCCTAACCTCTCCCTGGTCAGAGATTATTCCATGTCAGCACTGTGCTGTTATTCTTCTGCTTCAGTACCTGTTCCTGCTCCAGAATTGCCATCATTTGAATTTTCATATTAATTTTCTGATGCATATAGAGCATGAGAAGAGAACAGCAAAATGACCTGGCCTCTGCTGTCAGTCCATCTGAAATATTACCCCCAGTGCTTCTTCAGTGCCAGATGGCTGCAGAGAGCCCCTGGGGAGAATGGGCTTAACGGGGTAATTAAGCAGCAGCTCCTGAGATGGCCAGCACTGCCCAAGTTCCCAGGAGTGTAAATGCTCTCTTTGTGCCTCTCGTTTTCTGCAGTTACATGGAAGGGCTTTCTTTTCTTTTTCTTTTTTTTTTTTTTCCCCCTGAAGGTTATTTGTAACATGACAAATGCTCTCCTGAATCCGACTAATGGCCCATCTCGGCTGCCCAGCATCTTAGCTCTGGCAGTGCCAGCAGGAGATGCCATTTAAGGGGAGCATGTGAGCCTGTCTGCCAGTGGCAGTCCTTCCTCCTCATTCTCCCCCCTTTCCCAGTCACTGTGAGAGGGCTGTCGGGCTGTTAGAGGGTACGTCCTCACCCAGCCCCTTCAGTGTTTATATATGGGCCTGTTGGATGAATTTTTCTAGCCCCCTTTTGGGCCTGACTGCCCCCCTGAGCTCCCGAGGCACGAGCACAAGCTGACTGCCTGTGGTGTGAAGATGTCCTTGTGTTTTCCCTGTCTGGGACCAGTGGCTCGTGAACTTCCGCAGGTGCCTGCAAACTCCGTCTGTGCACGAGGTGGTGGATAACGGTTCTGCACCCAGCCTCACGGCTTTATAAACCTTTGGTCACCCCCAAGGCCTCTCCAAATGATGTTTTCTTTGCTTTTTCAAAGTGGTTGATGAGCTCTTTATATTCCACATGATGGGGAAGGTTGTTGCTTGTTAGTGTTAGGAAGAGATTATGGAGCTGAAGTGTAGGATGTGTAAATGCATTTTTTAAGAGCTTAAAAATAGGATCCTGAAATGCTGATATCTTAAGCTGTGCAAGTTGCCACATTTATTTTTCTGTCTGTCTCCTTACTGAGGTTTCCATAAGTTGTCACATGTGACTATTTTTGGTTTAGTTCCATATTAATGTTGACTAATAGTGCGTTAGTCTGAAACTGTTTCTCTAATGAACTGGGCAGCAGAACGTGGATGTTTTAGATAGGCTTTATTTTCCAGCTGTGTTTTGATCTGTTTGAATGAAACAAGAACTTCTCCCTGCCTCTCCCTCTCCCCACCTACGCCGCATGCTGTTGGGTGTATGGCTTGCTCATGGCTCATTTGAGGACAGGTACCAGCAGGCAAAATAATTTTGCAGTATGAGGCAAAATTGTTGTGGGTCATCAGCTGGGATGTCTTGGGAACTGCAAGTCAGTCTCAGTGGTTTCTTCTCCACTTCTGTTTCTCTCTACAAAGCTACAATTGGAATTCTCTGGGAATGAGGAAAGTGGTGCCTCCAGCAGCACACTGATAGTCTGCTTGAACCCTCAGGTTTTGTTTTGATTGCCCCTTCCTCCTGCCTTAACATTTTATACCTTTACACCCCTTTGCACCTCTTCTGCAAGAGCCAGTACTTCTCTTTCCGTGTTTCTAAAATGCAGCAGCTGTTTAGTTACGACAGACATTTCTGAGCGAGCCAGAGCCTGTGGTGCATTGTGCCTTCAGAGAGCTAGCACAGACTCTGCCTGCTAGGGAAAGTTTCAGATCTAATCTCCTCTGCAGCACGCAGCTCTGAATGGGATGGGCATTGACACTCAAGTCTGCCTTCCCTGACTCACCCCAGCTTTGTCTCCTCACCCACGGAGCGAGTGTAGGACCGCTGGCCTCCTAACTCACACCCTAACCCTTGTGTGCTACCATTTCTCCTCTGATGTGATAAGCAGCATCCACACACCAGCTGTCTGATCAATCAGTTTGTAGGCATGGAGGTGAAGCTGCAAGGAGGTGTAAGGTCTTACAGTCAGAATGGAAAAGAGGAAAATGTTGCAGCTTTGCACCAATAAATGTTTATTATCAAGTGGAGCTTTCTGAGGCAGTCATCAAAATCTTTAAAAAATGTCCTCATTGTCTGGTTATTTTGAGCAGAAGGCTTAAACTGGTGCCTGTAGAAATTCCTGGTTTTTCCTGACCTTGAACTGGACTCCTTTGTCACTAAGTTATCAGCTGGGGTTCCTTTTTAGCCAGCCAGCGAATGCATGATACATTTATCATTGTTTTACAAAGCCTCTTGTTTTGCTTGCTACTGTACTCTTAATTTGGTACTCTTGCTCCCAACTTTGAACCGGAGTCCTTGTTGTAGAGCTAGTTAGCATCCTTAATTACTCCACTTGGTCCTGCCTCAGTTTCAGTCATGTAGCTGTGAGTAACTTACAGAGTGGGTCCCTAAGACCCATGATGGTCAATAGAGAGGGCACTTAGAAGCAGATGCCCACACTGTAGACAGATAAAAAGAAGCAAGAGGAACCCAGAGACCAGAGATGACTATCTCCAATTCAGGCCAAGGTTATATTCCTTGACTACAAGTTTTATCATTTGTACTGCCACGAGAGGTGTTTCTAACAGCTACAGCCCCCCCTACATCCTACCATGCTGGTTGTCTCCTCCCTCACGTCAGTGACCTTGTTTAGCATGTAATTCCTGTGACCAAATATGTAAATTTGGGGTTGAGATGAGTCATTTGTTCAACTCCACTGATTGTCTCTCCACTGCCTGTAATGCATAGTACAAAGCATTAAAGGACTGACAGACTGCACAGCCTGGACTCACATGGCCAGGACAGCAGTAAAAAGACCTAATGCAGCTGCTGCTTTTTGGTGGTATGTCTGGTGAGTTCAAAGGTTGACCTGTATGCCTGTTAGATGGGGAAAAGTAGTTATCTTGGGCAACCTCAGGGCAGTCCAAAGGGTAAAAGAATCTGTAATTGTTTGTCAGGCAAAAGCAAATCTATATTCCTGCTGAGCTGACTTAGGTTAAACTACTTTTAGCTTGTTCCAGATTGAAGATCGGAATTGCTGAAAAATCACTTGGCATTTTGAGCATAGTGCTAACATTTCTTACTGAGTGGGAAGGAGGAGTGGAAAGGGAGAGGAGGCAAAGACAGGAAAGACTGTCTGTGTCTCACACCTAAGAAAGAGAAACTGTGTTAACTCTAGTGGCTTGGTTCATTTCCCCCCATTGACATGTTGGTTTCTCAGAGGAGTTTTGGTGTATGTAGGAGAACATGAACCTAGAAGGTCTGTTCTGAAAGTACACCAAAGCATCACTGTAAGGGTGTTACTGCCTGACATATCCCCCAAGACCCTGGTCAGGCTCAGGCAGAGTTGTCCAAGCATGGTGGCCACTCAGGAGGAAATCCTGCTGTCCTCTTCCTTTGGGAAAGAACAGCCCAGGACAGCAGACATCAGGTGTTGTTCTCCCAGCACTGTTACAGGAGCCCCTTGCAGGTCACACTGTCTGAACACAAGCAGGGAGGCAGGTGGGGAAGCCAAGCTTCATGGTGCCACTCAGGAGCAGCACCAGGAAAGACAGGAATAGAGGGTTTTTTCCGGCATTAAGCCTTAAAAGGGAGATGATGTGTGTACAGAGACCCATTGACAGGAGACAGACCACAAGACAGTGTGGTACTTTCTAGAAGGGGTGGCAAGTGAGGGAGGCAGGGTTTGGTGAGGTCACTCAGCTTCTGAAAGTGCCAGACTGTATGTACAGTCAAATTGTTTAGCCCTGGAGGCCGGATTATAGATACTCTGAAATAAACGCCTTGAACTCGGGTCATAATGGGGACATGAGATGCCTCAGGACCAAATGCTTTGATCAGCAGATCCACACTTATCACACTGCATTAATTGCTACGGTAGGCTGTGCCAGATGTCACGCCAGCTTTCTCTTCATCAAAAGCAGCAACAGCAGCATGAAGTTTCCTATGCATCTCAGCACTCATTTCCTGCAGAACAGCTTTTATATTTCATGGTTCCCCTGCTCTCTTTTCCACTTGCTTGAACAGCTCTGTCTAATTCAACCCTCGAAGAACTTGCATTTCTTTTCCAATATCAAGACCTATGTGCTCCCAAGTTTCGTGAGGTCCTGAGCTGAATGCTCCCCAGTTGGAAGCGATACGAAATGAAAAATGTTGCATGTTTGCAGAGACAATACCCTACCTTCTTTGAAACTAATTAAGACCTTTGCTCACAGATAAAAAAAAGGCTAACAGGGCTTATTGGGGTCTAATTATTTATTATTGAAGAAGCACTGATTTTGAACTAAAGTTTCCTTCAGTTAAGGAGATTTAAAAAAAGACACCAAAGCAGATTTTAAAAAGACACTTTCAAAGAGTTTACAGCTTATGCAGTCTCCAGCCAGGTGGGAGGAAAGTAATCATCAGAGCAGCCTTATAGACTTACAAGCAAATCCATGGTCTTGTGTTAATGGAGGCAGAGTTTGTTCTTGAGTTGTGTAATAGGCTGCAGCACTATAAAACTGAAGGAAACATTATGCAGTAGCAAAACGTTGAGGACTTTATTGTGTACATTTACAAAGTAGTTTACTCAAAAGCATATGGAGCCATTTAAAATGCCATTCAGCTAACACTGCCTTGCCTACACTGTGTGAATATTTAGGGTTGATTATAGTTACAGGTTCACAGAGATGCATCTACAAGTGTGTATTCTTAATGTAGCTGACTGTGTGATAGAGGTGTATTTTTATTATGGCCTTTGACTTACAACATTTCCTGAGTTGTGTATTTAAATTTGAACTTTTAAATGTAAAAGTCTATGTTAATGAGAATCTTGTGTATTTTATAAAGCTAGATACAGGGCTGTGGAACTCAAAGAGCTACCAATTATTTAAAAGGAGAGATCATAGCAGCATTTTCTGTCTTCCTTCCCAGCCAGCAAGAGAAATTGTTTGATTAGATATTAGCTGTGTTTGCATTTTTGCATACTATTGGGCTAAGAGAGTTTACCAGGGAAAAAGTGACTTTTCATCCTCACCTCTGTGTCTAAAATCCTGACTCTTGGTGTCTTGCCTGCATACAGGCATTGCATTTTGATTATGTATTTTAGGTATGCTAACTGGGTAAGATTTCTGACACAAAATTGCTTGCTTTCACAAGCATGTGATGGAAGTGTTTTGGAATGTTCTTTTGTTGGGTTTTTTTAAGGGCAATTTTGTAATCACAAAAGGGCAATGTGATCTTCTGCTCTGTGTCAGTCTCAGCCACTTCATGGATTTCATTTGGGCTGATGGTGGGCTGGACTAGCCTCACCTCATGCCTTGACCACAGCATCACAAGCAGGCTGTAGCCTGCCTGACTGTGGCCGTGTGCTTGGAAGTGAGATGTGAGAGTACCTTCAAGGTCCTGAAATCAGGAGGCAGATAAGAATGCATAATACATTCAAGTCTCAGGATCTTGCATTGCTCCAGCGTGTTTTGAATGCATAGGACTGCTAATGCTGCAGAATGCTCCTTCTTTCAACTAAACTTGCTGCAGCTCTCACATACAGCTATCAAAGCCATATGCCAGGGATCATGATTTCAGGCAGATCAATAGAAGACTGATGTACACAAAAACAAACACCACCACAGTTTTCTTCTTTTAACGTGTTTGGTTCCCAAGCCTTAGATGAGGTCTTACAGTCAGGATAATGATTGGAAAGCCCTCTAGAACAAACCAGTAAGAAAAACTGAGGATATGTGTGTTTATTTCATATCCTCAGGGCTTCAGAGTGCTGTCTTCGCTTCCTCTTAAAGTAGGGCAATAAATCCTCCCTAGAAAGTAGGTTTGTATGTCTCCGCCTTCCAGAAACTGTGCAAGGTTTAATCTTCTGCTCATAAAATACTCCTGAGGTTTTTGCCCCTCATTTATTTTATATTAAGCTGACTTTGAAAACAGAACTCCACAACTTCCCCCATCTGAATGAAAAAAACACAATGAATGATTACCTTTCAGGAACTTTCTTCTGCTCTTTTTTCCTCCGAGGCTATGTTAGCACTATGTTGTTTAAGCATTATATTATTTAATCAAAGCCATAATCAGAATGACGATTCAGTCTGTTGATGGAACTGGTATATGTACAGCCAAATTAAGAGAGTTTATTCTCAGATAGTCGCTTTCCTAAAAGCATTGAGTTTTATTCTCATGATTCTGTGTCACAGATGTGATTCTGCATTAAAATGTCAATATAGGACAAAGGCAGTAGCAGTTACCTTGGCTAGACACACTCCACCGGGGTATTTTTTTTCTAAAGAGGGCCTATATGCCTGCATCCCATCAAAGCCCCACCTTGCACTGCCATGTTCTAGATGTGCCTATCTATCTGGACCGAGTGCTGTGGATGTTAAATGTTCTCTGAGGTTTGCACCACCTTTCAAGGAGTTATTTCTTAGAAAGAACACAGTGGATATCTAGGAGTCTCTTATACCCTTCCCCAGCCTTCCTTTTTTTGGTCACCACTGGCAGCAGGATGCTGGGTTTAGGCAGACCTTTGCTCTGACATTTGTGTGTTTCTGCTCTCCCTTATTCTTTCTGTTCCCCTCTGGATTGGCTTAGGAGAGCCTTGGATATGCCAGCACTATGCCGTGCAAATTGGACTTTTCTCTCTCAGTGCCTCCGTTGGTGGATCCTACACCCTCTGCAAGGCATCCTCTGGTCCCTGCTTAGGGCACTGATTATGCATTTCAGTCTCTATATCTATTTTTTAATATCTTTTTTATACCAACCTTGTAAAACTTAGCCTTTGCAAAACACAGGCTGTTGACTGCTAAACTCTTTTGCCTGCTGAATTTTGGCAGTCCACAGACTTTCATAGCAGATTTTCTAGCAAACCTGTTGCCAAAGCCAGCCAAGTACCTTGGCAATGCAGGTTTTCTACGCCAGAAAAACAAAAGACGAAACATATTACAACAATTTATATAGGTAATAGGTACAAATGATACTTTAGAAAAGACTGCTAATTGCAGCTCAGTCTTTCATTGCTCATTGTTTATGTCATCCCTCAGGAGACTTTATTCTGTGGCAGATAGGGGGTTTCTAATGATCATATTTGCAAGGCAGGTATTCTCTATCTTTTTAATATATTTATTAGCAGCATTTAAAAAGAGTAATTTCTGTCTGCCTTTTGATCTATGTGATACTCTATCTGAAAACGGTGTGGATGCTTTTCTCCACTGAGTTACCTCAGAGAAAGTGCGTTACAAACATGGCAGGCACTAGTTAGGGAGACTCATTCTCTAATTCTCTGTCCAAATTCAACTTTAATGCCATTAAAGCCAGAATATTTTATTACCGCTATATAAATCCCAATACTAATATTTGGAGCCTTAAAAGTTTTTTCTGTATAGTCAGCCAAGCAAACTTCCCAGGACTGTAGAAAGTTGCAGGAGATGTGTGCTTGCTGCTTCTAGGAAAAAGGTGGAAGAGAGAACTACTGGGAAGCAGCGAGAGAGAAGGGCCATCCTGGCCTGACCGAATTGAGACTCTAATTTTCAGGTGGTGGAAAAATTGCCGAGGAATGCAACCAGGACACTGCACACAGCATTATTTGTTACCTGTTCTCATATGTCATCAGGATACTTTCAACCTCGTTGCCTGGAGGCATTTTAACAGCAGCTTACCCATGGCCCACAAAATCCATCAGTTTAAACAATAAAAATGAGCTATTTGGCCACACAGCAATGGCCCTAAAATTGCTTTGGTAAGCACAGGTATAACGAGGATGAAGACTTTAGGGCTGTGTGACCATTGTGACAGATGTAAGGGGAAATACACCCGCTGAGAGCGAGGACCACCCTCACCAGTTCTGCTGACGGACCCGCAGTGCGAGTGCTCCCTAACCTCATTCTGTCAAAATGACTCGGGCTAGAAAACTTTTCCCATTAAATATATCACCTCAGCAGCCAGGGATATTTTCATTTTATTTATTTCCCCACCTCCCAAGGGTAATTTCCACGGGGCTGGGGAGTGGAATTTTGTTTCCAGCACACAGCTGCATGCAACCGCCCTGCTCGGTATATTGCCGAAGAGGATGATGCCCAATCAATCCTGCACTTGGAAGCCAGGTGCTTAGCTACCATGCTGTCACCTTGTCTACTTTATGAGCCTGTCAAACTGTTTTTATTCACTCCTAATATAATCTTTCCACAATAAGGAACTTGCATGGCTAGAGACAGGCAGGAGGCTGCTGCTGGGAACTGTGATAAACTCCTAGGCAGCTTTTGGGGTTACAGCAGCTGTCAGAGTGCCCCTCTTGAAATTTCAGGAGCTTTGTTCACCCCCTGTGCTTTATGTGCATGTCACGGTGTGCATTTATTGCCTTTCTTTCAGGAGGGTGACTGTGTGGAGGGAATCATAAAAACTGACCACTTAATTAATTAGTGCATAAAACTGAATGATTAATTAACAGTTCATCCGTAAGTAGCAACAGCAGCACCAGTGTCTCACTGGACAAGTAACCCCACAGCATGATGCTTCACTGGGAATTACTGTTGGAAGCAATTGCATTTTTCTATAACTGGGATTGCATGGGATTATGGTATTATAAATGGGATTTGCTTAAAGGCCAGTGGCCCTCTGTATTTTATGGATTACTCCAGCTCCTCCTAGGAGGACTTTTGATAATGAGACTGTGCTAAATTGAATTACGTCCTGCCTTCCTCCCAAAGTGGGATCTTTATCTCCGACGCTGGACCTGCGCACAGAAGTACTCCTTTCCAGGGGGTATGCCTGACCTATGTAACAAGACCTACACAAGCAGACATGAGCCTAACCCTAAACAAAAAAATTTTGGTTCCTCTGGAGCAATTTGGGGCCTGAAGGCCTATGCTCACCCTCACCCATTATTCTGGCTCAAACAGACCAGGCTTTAGAATGGGAGATGGTAACTTCTTTATAAAACACTGTTACCCAAGGGCCTATGCCAACCATTTCCAGGGCTCTGATCCCTTCCACTGAATTCCCTTGGTATCACAAGGATGGGAGAGCAAAGGGAATGAACACCTGGTTGGTGCCAGGCAACAGGAAGCTCTGCAGCTTTTCCTGCAGAGTAGCAGGTGCCTCCTCATCGTCCTGCATCCCTGCAGGTGACTTGTGAAACTACCTGCCCTGCTGTCCCCTCACTGGATGAGCACACCTCCTGTTCAGCTGGCCAGCATGGCTGTGTCCCAGGCCAACAGGTGAGGTTTTTGTGGAAGGTCATGGATGGCGAAGGACCAGTCAGCGCAACAGGGCTGGAAACTGTAGTCTTCTCTTAGCTGAGGTCTGGAATGACTCAGCCACTCACCTGAGCTAAGCAGCCCCACTGCAGCCACGCTTTGCCTTGCTGTGGAGACAAAAGCTGCAGGTGATGCTGGAGAAGAGGCTGCTGTGGCTTGCAGACAAACTGAGTTAATAAGAGGCTTTCCCTGGATAGATCTTGTCACCTTTATTCTACTCCTGGCTCCTTTTCCTCAGTTCTGCTTGCCGCAGAGAAACAGTAATTAGCTTTCTTTTTCACATGCACCTCCAGTTTTACTCCATAACCCAGTTTACAGCTCCATCAGCTCATCTCCAAGCTCATCCTGAGGGGTCCTTCCCGTTAGCTGGGTACAGAGGCCACCCTGAAGATCCACTCACCCCCTGTGGTCTTGCCTCTCTCAACAGGCAAGCCCTGTGCTGAGCTGTGTGCCCCGGGCGCCAGGGGCTGAAGGAAGCTCACTGGTTGGCTTCCAGTCAGCAATGGGCAGAAGGTGCCAGGCTGGGGTTTGTGTACCACAGCTCACCAACAGCTTTGCCCTCTTCCTGCAGCTTCTGGGAAAAAATTACCGGTGGTGCTGTTTTACCCTTCCTGGGCACCTGCTGTCATGCCACAGTACCAGGTGGGATGGTGCTGCAGCCTGGGAGGCTCCTCCTTGCATTCACTGCTGCGGGATGCTGCAGGGCACTGACCTCACCAGGATGCCGACAGCAGCGGAGCAGCAGTGGCAAGAGAAGAGCTTGCCAGCACGTCTCTCCTCGGGACAGATAGGGAGGTTGGGAGTTCAGTGATTCACACCACACTCTTTGGCACGAGCGAGGGCAGCTGGTCGGCGCAGAAACACACCACTGCAACAAGGCTCCTCCAGGAATGTATTTATTTACATTAAAACACTATTATACAAACTGAAAGAAAGGAGAAAAAAAAAAAAAAAAAAGAGACCATCACTTAGAGGGGCAGGTGTGCTGAATTCAGCATCCCTCACTCCCCACCCCATCTCACTGCCACCCTCCTTCTGCTCTGGTCTGACTGTGAGTGCCTTCCCAATGCTCTCTGTGTGAACATTCATGTTTTCTGTTTAAGTGGCTTTCAGAAATCTTTGTTTTCTGCCTCCAAAGAAAACTCTTGCCCAAGCGTTTTTTTCTTAATTTATTTATGTAACACAGTGTAGAAAGCTATCAATTCCTAAGCAATGGTTCTGTACAATCATCCTGCAGAGGAACCTCGTTAATTTTCGACCAGCAGGCACTTTTCCCCCCCAGAAGTGCTCACAATTAACAGGGATTCTTTTTAATGTTTTTTTAGGATCAAAAAGATACATGGAAAAGAAAAGAAAGTTTACCTTTCAATGCCTAAAGTGTGCACATAAAACAGGCACAAAGAAACAAATGTGTATTCCCATGATTTCTACATCACTAATACAGCAGGAGCAACAATCTGTACAATAAAATGCAGCTGCAGAGGAAAAGAATTTCAGTAACTCATCTGGAATACTTTTTAAAAAATGTTGTTTTACTTTAAAATGCATAGTGATCAGAAAAAAATGCTCAGCAAAGAGAAGCAGCTAAACCCCACAGACACCGAAAGCATCCCCCCTCAATTCTTAAAGCATATTTCAATTAGGACTTAATTTCTGTCACAAATCACAAGAATAATATACAACTGGCTAAGGAGCTACATGATAAATAATTGGGAAAGAGAATCTATCCATGCACTAGTTAAATACAGCTAACCTCTTTACAGTACACAAAAAACATTCATTAATAATGTAGTGTAAAGACTGAAATGTAAAGAGAAAGAGAGAGAAAATACATTACTGATTTTATTAATTCAAGTTCAGGCATCTACTTGTGTTACAGCACAGCTGTCAAAAGGCGAGAATGAGTAAATAATAAAACAGAGTGTTTTTCTTTCTTTCCACATTATTCTATAACTGAACACCGATGAGCAGTGAAGCAATCGTTCTGCCATCCAACTCATGAGGCTGCTGTGGTGTCCTAGTTCTGCATCTGTTCAAAGAACTTGTAGGTGGGATTTTCATAGCCATTTTGCTGCATCTTGGAAAGGTGGCGCTCCTCTGGCGTCACTGCAGCATCCACCTGTCGAGGGAAGAGACAACCACAGTCAGACTCTTGCTTATCTCACAGCATGCCCCACGTTTCCCCACTTTAGGGCCATCCAACATACTTTGTTCCCTCCCCTGTGCATTCAGGTAGAAAGCATCTAGGTCCCAAGTTCAGTTCAAATCTCTTAAGGAAGTCTTAGGATAAACGTGGCTGGGAAGTGACAGGGATACTCCCCACTGAACAGAGTATTAAACCTAGGAGCTGGAGGCTCTCATGCTGTCTGAAGAGACAACTGTCTCTGAAAAGTCTTCTCTCAAAGTTACACAGGACTGCGAGTGGCCTCACGAACAAAACCAACAGGTGCTGCACTCGGCAATAAATGAGAAGCCAGCAAACAGCTTTGAAGAACAACTTGCAAAAGATGGCCCTTCCAGCTTGGACAGTCATGGTTCACTTCTTGGACAGAGTAATATGCAGGAGAAGATAAGGTAACACGAACAATTCTGCAACTCATTTTTTTTTGCTGCAGGACTGCAAATACAGCTAACCAAACTCAGCGGTACCGGCTTTAGTTTTTGTTGTCTGGCTCAGGAAGCACACAACTCCACAAACAAACAAACAAAAAAGGAGATCTATTTTACAACTCCCCTATAGTCCCCCCATTATTAGGTATTTTTACCTCTGGGACATGTATCATTATCTATACTTGGGATCAACTGGATCTCAAAAGAAAATAAAAAGCTCACTAGAAAGCTGAAGGAAGTGGCTTGAGGCTGCCTTCTGTCTGCAGTGTGCTCTCAGATCTGTTGCAGGTGCTGTGGTCTTGAGACCAAGAAAAATTAATTGAAAAAAATAAAGTGAGAGCAGCAAGGAAATGCTGGAGTAGCCAGGCACTAGGTGAGCACAAAATCTCATTGCACTCACAGAAGAACTTCTCTAGCTCCAAGGTGAAGTTTGGTTCAGTTTAGTGACAAAAGCTTGGTGCATCTGCACTGGTTTAAGTATTTCTGCTTAACAAAGTTGACCTTTCTTGATTACTTGGGAGACAGGCGTAAAGACAGCTCGGTCAAGACTTCTCCGTCGAATACCTGCGGCTCCACAAATTATTTTCTTCCTTCACTGAACATTACAGTAATATAAAACTCCATCAAATTAGCATGGGTGAGAACAGTCTCTAAATATTAGATTTTTACACCTGCTGTATGAGCTCAATGGCTGTTGTGTATTCAACACCTACCATATCCTGGCTATCTTGGTAACCACCTATGAAAACAGAGCTAGGAAAGCCTGCTTGTCAGATGTTTCATTTGCTATCTGATACCCCTAGTGTTTGACAGCTCTTAAAAGAGATGGTAAAAAATGAATTTTACATTGTCAAAAATCTAAAGTCAGGAAGGTGCCTAAGACTCTACACTAAAGTACTTGGTATGAATATTTTCCTGTGGATTCTTCTAAGTAGTGACCTTTAGGAAAAACATCAATTTACTTTTAGCATAAAAATAGCCTTCTGGATAATGGAAAGTGTATCCTCTCAAGAAGCCTTATATAGCAGGCTAACTAACCTTTTAATAAAAAAGCAAAGGAGAAGTACTTCTGTCTGATACTCATTTTAAATCTACTCTACAATGCTGGAAATAACTCAGCTTAGTGAGGACAGACTATGACCTTCAGTAAATTGTTACCTGATGCCCTGGAGAGAGATAGATGAAAGGTATGTTCTTCCATGCTTGGGACAAACACAGGCTGCTCATCTTATTTTTGCAGTCGTTCTTTTATTGTGGAACCACAGTTCCACCTTTCTCACAGTACCACCAGAAAATGGCTCCTCTCAGAGCCATCTTCTCTGTGTTCCTTTATTTGTTACTAAAGAAATGGTTCTGTGTGTGGCACGTGTACAGGACTCCTCAGCTGAACTGCTAACCCCAAATCTGATCCATTTTCATAACTGTGCCCCTTCTAAATCTCCTCGTCCATGTTCCAACTCTCAAACTGCATTTTCAATCAACACTGGATCTCTTTTTCGTACAGAATAATTACACATTTTTGTGAAACACCCAACTTTCAGGGTCACGTACTGCTTTTGCTCGCAAGCTGTTGTGAAGCTCTCCATAGCTGGGAGTCCTGAGCTGTCCTGCAAGCCCTTGACTCCTGCTGGCAGGGAAGAGGATGACAGGCAGAAAGGATCTCTGGGCTGAGCTGACATGGTGCTGCCTGTGTTTCTGATTCTGCAGTACAACTTGGTCTTTTTTACTGTTAAAATACTGCCATTCAAAGGCTTTTTTCTTTAAGTTGCATTTGCATGGAGTAATTCTCTTATGCAACAAACCCCAAATCCATCTAGTTGTTCACCTCCTGTGACATGCTCTTAGGCAGTGAGATCCTGTTTAGAGGGAGGTCACTCTTGGTTTAAGCTGCTCTTTCCAGATTTCCCGTGTTTTAGAAATTTGAGGGGGAGGAATATAGTTTTTATTTCCCTTCTCCCCTCCCTCTCCAAAAGTGACAAAAGAAACTACTTCTTCTGAAGGATGCAAGCTTCTCCTGGCCAGCCCACGTCAGCTTGGCTGTCAACAATCATTTTGATCCATCAAGGACAGAACCACCCCATGGAGTTTCAGAGCCTGTCTCCTCTTCAACCTCTGCACCCGAATCCCCTGACAACAACATGCTCAGCAGCCAGCATATAATTGTTCCCTTGCATTTTAAAGACTCACCCATGCCCACTGCTCTAGTCTGAGCTGTGCCCAGCAGAGAGGGCAGCAGCGGGGCTGGGTGAGAGGCACCACTCAGCACTCATCTCTGCAGCTATCTCCAGGGGCTGAGTTGCTTCCTGCTGCTTTACCTGTTCTTTCTCCAGGGGCTGACAACTTCTCCCTCCACGAGGATACACCATCTATACCCAGAGACAGTGAAACAACTTCTGGCAACTGCTGTTTGGCAGAGCACTTGTTTTCAATGTCATCAGTACAAGGGCAGTAGGGCCTAACAAATCCATTCCATACAGGTTTTGTACAGAGGTGTAAAAGGTCTAATCCCTGCCCTGAGGACTATGCAAATTTCACAGGTGAACTATTTCCCATGTGACAGTGTTGCCACATGCCATCTGCTGCTGAAGTTGTCACTAACATGGCTGTGAAGCAAAGAGCAGAACAAAGCAGGGAAAGCAGCAAACACCTCTGTAGCCTTTTCAGCAGTTAAAGAAAATAAGAACACAAAGCAAGTGCAGAGGAAGAGCCACCCTTCCTTTCATTCTTGAAAAGGCGGCTGTCGCATCAAGCCAGCCCTGCCCCTTGTGCACAGTAACACAATGCTACCAGAGTACCTAGTGCTTCTCCAAATCCAGAAGTGAGAGCCTCACAATTCACCCACCACTCTTCTAGCATGAAATTAAAGTGCAATATGAAGCTCTGGGGTGGAAGGCTCAGTGATCTTCCTGTACCAATACATGCCTGAGAGCATCTTCCTTTCTAGGAGGCTCCCCCCACTAGGCTGGGATGCAAAGGAGGGGCATGCCACAACCTGTGCTGTACTTCTTCAGATTTAAGCTCCAAACAACACTGTACTGAACTCTGTCACCCATTTTAGCTTCAGCCTCTCACTCAGCACTTCTTACTCAGGACTAGAAGATGTGCTAAGCACACAGCATAACCTGCTTGTGGGAAAGAAACGGGGTAAGACAACGTAAATAAAGAATCAAAGAAAGTGCAAGGCAGAAGAGACTAAATCGACAATAAACCAGAGAAACTTGGAAGAAAATCAGGGAGGAGAAAGAGATTAGGAAAAAAATATGAGGAAGGTCAGTAAAATCTGACTGAATTTTTAACATCCTTGCACAATATTCCATATTAAGAAGTCTCACTTTGATAAAATTAATTTATAGCCAAAGTCCAATAACCTTTGAAATATGGCATCTATAGATGAAAGGGATTTATTAAGGCTCCTACTTGCAATCTTAGTCAATTCTTTTTTTTAATTTCTCCTTTAGCACTGGTACTTCCTCTCCTTCCTGCAGCTGTGTGCTGCAGGGGAATCCATCCCACCGCCAACCTACGTGCACTATCACTCACCCTCAACATGTCTTGTCTTCTACTCACTTTTCCCCATTTCAGCTCTGTCAGACTCTTCTCCTCATTCCTCACCACCTCTGTCCTAGGTACTGCTCTGCCAAAAGACATGCCCTGAACCCAATTATCTCCTTGTCAGTAAATCCCTAAGGCCCTTTACCATTTTAAGAAGCTTTTTGCACCTGTTGTGGAGGTGGCAGAAGTTGAACACGGCATGTAAGAGGTGTGGGTACTGTGACAATGCTGAGAAGCAGCCTGGACACTTCTCTTTTTTACGACCTGATGTCTCTTGAGAAAACAGCTTGGTCAGGTAGATAAACTCTTTTGAGACTGTTTATCCACCTATCCCCTTCTACTCCAGTCTATGGATCTTTCACAGAGAAAATCCTAACACGGAGCCAGGAAAATGGTAAAGCTGCAAAAAAATTCATGTGCTGCCTCTACACACACGGGGATGATCAAAAGCCAAGACAGGAGGTGCTGGCAGCCCTCAGAGATGCACTGATGGTAAATGGATGCTGCCTATCACACACCTGCAGATCGGACTTTCAGAGGTGGAATCTGGAGAGTACTACAGAAAAAACCCACTGCTGTGAGCTCTCCTGGTGTCACCTCTCCCCACATGCTCCTGCTGGAGGTGCTGCTCTGTAACAGAAAGCAATTGAGCTTCAAAGAGGACACCCTGAAAGAGAAGGAGTTGAGACCGCCAGCTGTAGTCTGGAGCTCAGGAGAGGTGAGAACCTCTCTTTTGCCACCTGCTTTCATGGAGGAAGTAACCTCCTGCAGACAGCTGGAGTGGGCACACCAGCAAAAAATACCTTCAAAGTGTTTGCCAGAGCTCCTATATGTGCATATAATAAGCAATTTTAAATCACTCAGTCATTTACTTACTTAACTGTGATAGTCCTTCTCCTGAAGAGGCTGAACCACTTTGAAACTTTTATATTCTCAGAGTTGGAAGAAAATTACTACGACACCTTTTCTAAATGGGACAAGTAATTCCTCCTCAGAGCTTCAAAAAATAGCTAACAGGATTTTTAATAACATATTTTGTTAAAGAAATAGGGAAATGAGAAAAAGCACTAGTCAGGGCTGACTGTTTGGAAGATAAGAGTACAGGTGGCACAGGACCCATTTTGTAGTCTTGCATCCATTATCACAGAGTTAAATTCTCACAGTAACTTCTGACATGAACAAACAGGTTGCAAGTTTTGTTAAAATAGCCAATCTAGAGCTGATGTACAGTTATTTTTACACGAAGTGATTTTGCTCTTTCGTGCTTTTTGTGCACAGCACATTAAAGGTTCACTGTTGCTGAATAAATTAATCCGCTTTAGGAGGGAACAGCTTAATTCTGAAGACATTTTAATATTAAACATTAATTGTATATGGATCTTTAGGTGTGAGGTTTTTTCCCCAAAGTAAATGCTACAAAATTTTTACCAACCTAGGACAAAAATAGATGTTATGCCTTTCTTGCAGGCAATAAGCTCCAACACTGAGGCTCTGCAGTCTGCCAAGACCACAGAGCAAGTCTGGCAGAAATAAGGAATCCTGCCTGCCAAGCCCAGACACAACGCAGCAAAATTGCAAGGCAACACCATCTACAGTGTGGTACTATAAACTGACCAATACTCTTGGTAGATCCACAGGCTATTTTATCTGTAAAATTTTTTATTTCCTAAGTGATGCTGTCATTTTGAGATGAATTACGTGGTCAGCTTGTGCATGTCATTTCTAGTCCCACATTTCCAAGTTTGCTGTCACTGACGAAAGCTCACAGGAATACAGGATTTCCTTTGCCATGCCATTCCATCAAGTGAAACCCATCTGAAATTTTAAGGTTGTCTTGCAATAATGGTATGTCCACATTCACTGTCTGACATGGGGCTTTGGCCTAGCAAGCCTCCTGACACCTTTTCTGTTGTCGATAAGTTCAACCAAAGGAGGGTCTCCAGTTGCACAACTGTTGGCAGCAACTATCAACTAGTGGTTTAAAACTAAAACCTGTTTCAATTTTCTACAAAATGGGCTGGAAGCTTTCATATGGGAAGTTAAAGCTGAGATTCTTTCTTGCTGTTTTCTGCCTCTCAGTTCAAATTCTGCACAGCTTGCTGTCTCTGCTCAAATCTCACCCCAAATTGTTGATGCTCTTCTGACCACGTCTCTTTGGAAGGATTCAAACCTCCTGGGCAACCACAGCACAGGCACACACAACCACAGGCTTAAGACAAAGGCTTACTCATATTTTTTTAAGACCCTTCATTGCCTCAGATGGTGGAATATATGCATCAGAAAGCATGTATGTATACAGCAAGAACTAAGTAAGGTTCATTTGACTCAAGGTGAAACCAGCATAACTGTGGACTTGAACAAGACTTAGTTTTAGTCAAAAATTTTAAATACCAGTTTTGGAACGCAAAAACATATACATGTTTCCAGTGCTGGCTAATAAGAGTACTATCCAGAAACCAGACACACAGCAAACTAGATACCAATAAACCAGGGGAAAAAAAAAGTTAAATGAACCCCCTTCCAGTTCTCAGAATTAAGTTTTTCAGCTTACAGAGATCCTTCCTTATATCCAAGCAACAGATGAGGTACTTTAAGTTGCTGTAAACTGACCACAAATTTATTTGCTAGATTAGGAAAAGCCAAGGATTTTCATCTTGAAAATCCCATATAAGAGCCCTATATATTATTTGTTTCTCAGATCTCTGAGTTTCAGATTAGTCATAAATCACAAGCTGTTGATGGCAAAAGAAATCTTGTTTAGAGAACGAAAAGTAATAAAGTATCTGTATAGGGAAAATCCTTGTAGTATACAATCCACAGAAAACCTGCCTCAAATGTTGATTTACAAGCTAAATAAAGGAATCCATGTATGTCCATTTCCAACAACAGCAAACCCTGATTTTTTCTCTTGTGCAGTATCTGCTCATTGGATACTGTTAAATTCCCTATAAAACCAACTTTCAGATTATGGAGTGATTGGTTTGGGATAGTTCCAGAAGATATTCTTGTGGATTTACACGGTTTATATTGTGTCTACATTTATAAAATAAGGCAATTTGATTCTACTCTGACAGATAAAACCACTCCAACTCTGAACATCAGGCTAGCCAAAATCATGGTTTCTTCATTTGTAAATGTATTTATAGAGCAGTGTGTTGACTGCATTGCACATGTGACATCAGTTGTGCCTGGTAGTCTTTTCTTACCTCCACAACTCCGTGATGAATAGATGTGTACTGCTTCTTCTTCAGCATCACCAAAGTAATGACAATCACTGTTGCTATGACAACACCTCCCACCATTAGTCCAATGATGGCACCTTTATTTGAACCAACATCTTCAGCAAAGAATACCTACAAAAGAAAAAGAAAGGAAGGTGGCTAATAAAAAAGTTCACTGAGTATTTGGCTAACCTGTCCAGCTGCCACAGCAATATAAAGCCTCTTGAAGTGTCAGTAATTAAGCAGCATTGCATGTCACCCTAATTATTCAAAAAAATTCACTGTACCATGAAGCTCTCATAGTTGGAGAAGAGCAATTCAAGAAATCTGTATTGCCTGTGGTGTAGCAGGGCTGTGGTTAAGGGGCAAACTCATCTCTATGTTTCTGCTTCACATGAGTCTTAGATAGCAGCTGGTTTTTTTTTTCCTTGGGTAAGCGAATCAAACTAATTGCAAAATGACCGATAAGCTTGTAGAAGAGTAACCAGGGAGCATACAGATTTCTTTTATTTTTAGAATGCTAATCATGAAAGTGTTCATAAATCTACATCTGTGTGGCTTGTCTGGACTATGCGTAATGTATTTCTTCAATAAAGCAGCAGTGAAGATCTGTAGGACGACAGTGAAACTTGCACACAACCAGTTGGGAGAAAATTCTACATCAAAGAGACAAGAGTCCAAAGAACACGAGCATGTAGATTTAAGTGACCACCAAAGGAAGCATCAAGATTTTGCAGGGTAAAGGGAGAATGAGCTATACTTGGATGATGACCATACTCATGTGAGACCTAGGCGAGATGACAGTTGTGTGAAAAACAGAGAAGATACACTTGAATTATGTGTACTGATAAGGCAAATCAGTGGACAGCAAGATGCTTTACTATACATTTAATAAGACTGGATTTTAGCAACAGGAGCAGGTATGAAAAGTGGGTGACTGTTTTGACTGTTCTGTTTTGTATTCAAGGAATATACTAGATTATTTTACATCTATGAATATTTTACAAGCCTTTTGTCCGCTTGTCAATAGTGGGCTTTTATTATTATTAATCAAAATGGGCAAAAAGGATTAGAGAATAAATTACATTCACAGAATTGTAAGACTACCTCACTCTGAAAGACTAAATACTTTGACAAGTATTTAACAAAAATGCAGAGTGAAGCGGGAAACCAGCTGAGAATTATAATGAGCAGTATAATATTTGCACTCTTTTAAGAAACACAGTCTTCCTCAGAGAGGTATTAAAGCATGCTGTATAAATATTTATATTGTTCCTAGTCATAAGCAAGAAATGTGCCTAAAGTTAAGAACTGAGTGGAAAGTACACACAATGGACAGTGTTAGCATAAGCTGATGTGAAGTAATAATTTCTTCTGTCAATTTTACCTGCCCAGGACTGTTACCATGCTGTTTTGGAGCACTGTGAAACACCCCAGCTAATACACACATAAAACAGAGGAAGGCCTGAAGCACTCTGAGCCATGAAAATCAACTTAATGTACAGTTAAAATGTGAACGCTCATAAAGGAGAAAATAACTGCAATTTCAGCTCAGTTCAGAAGTCTGCAATGTAAAATACAATGTGCAGCTGAATTCAAAGCAATATCCTAAGGAGACTGTTTCAGTAAATCCTACCAGGGCACATGAGAAGGGAAACACAGATGAAAGTATTTTCTGCTTACTGCTTTTGAATTAAAGCTAACGGAGAAAGACGTCAGTTCCATACTTTCTCAGCAATACCGGACTCCTTGCTCAATCTTAATTGAAAAGGTAACATAGAGGGCAGCTTACTAATTTTTAAATACTGGTTGTACCTATCAGTAAGAAGTATGGCATAAAATGCTTCAAAAAGCTGGAAAAGTCCCATTTTTTAAGCATCACATGGATTACTCAAGTGCAGGGATTGCAATGCATTCCCTATCAGCCACCATGGTTAGGGGCAGTTTCCGGCACCAAACTGCTCAGGACGGTATCAAACCACTTAAAGGCTGCTGCTGGGAAGGGCATGTGACACAGGATCAATGATTACTGTGTCTAAAACACATTCCTGCAAATTCCTTCCCTTCAGTAAACTGCACAGCTTACTCCATCAGGATGTTTAACCCATCTGAGCTAAGCATGTCAGAATTTCCCAAATTAGTGCTAATGCATTTTGGATTAGCTTGTCAAACTGGGAATTCTCAGTTCTCAGCATCAAAGAGATGGCAGAGTATCTTTTCACACAGTGATTGCCTAGTTCAAATGCAAATTTGAGTCCCATGTTAATTTTAATTTTCAGCACTACTTAGCTTTAAGAATATATTAGGGAAAAAAGCTTTCAAGTTAAATATCAGGATACTGAAAGTCACAGAACTGAAATCTCATAATGTAATATATCTTTACAAAAGAGGAAGCAGAAAAGGTTTACAGTCAACACTGCTGCATGGGTTCTTCATTACTTATTAAGGGACTGAAAAAAGCTTTTAGAAGATGCTTGTTCTTACTTATATTGATTTTGTTTGTTATTTTTGTGTTCATAAGAAGCACAGTTTTCAAATGGTGAGCAATGTTTTGCTCCTACCTGCCCTTCACCTGTTAATAGTTTAATATACCTTAAAGGATCAAAACACACAGATACAGTCAAGTACACATTAAAATTGAGGCCAGTGGAAAATCTCCTCTTATCCCAAGCAGTCCATCTTGAGAAAGGTTAAGCTCCATGGAGTTCAGCCTCCTTCATGTACCACCACCACCTGTTTTGACAGAAAAGGAATCTATTCCTGAAACAGTGTCACTCTATTTCTTGCAGCATCACGCTGCGTGGCTCCATCAAACATTGGTTTTTTTTTTTTTTTTCCTTTAAACTTAACATTTTTCTTCCTCTGTATCCCTTCTTTAGTTATGTGACCACAACAGATGGACTGTGGGACAAGAACTGCCCACATGACCACACCCTGTCACATGGCAGTGTAAAGGCAGGAACTGTCGGAATTTTCTCTCGTGTGCCTTGAAGGCTTTCCATCCTCTCTGCTGAAATTATTCCAGGTTTGCTCTCATTTAAGAGGGAACCAGAAAAATCATAATATGTTCACATGAAAATGTTCTGTTGGCACTTTCAGCATCAACATCGCGCAGGGGAAATGTGGCCACAATTGACCCACTGGTCCAAGACTGAATCAGCAACTCAAAAGGCATGTGTGGAAATCACTGTATTCACTCACCAGCTTTTGATGATGAACTTCATATCCTGAGTCATGCCGGAACTCTGCATCCATCTTCACTTCAGATATCTCTTCTGTTTTAACGTTGGTCAACCCAGAACCTGCATCGCACCGCAGTGACAAATCATTAAAGTCATCGACTCAGTTACGCTCTGCTAACCTCCACCATTACAAGAACAGAAGGCAGTGGTATCATTCACGCAGAGGAAGTGTGATGTAATGTGAAAGAGAACTGGAGGAAAGTGAGGTACATGTGATATTTCAGTCCCACTGAGGTGACACAGAATGAGCTGGTAAAATTTCTCCTCTGTTAAATGTTTCTTAATCCACTGCAGCTATGTTGGCACAAGCATCAAAGGCTTTCAACATGAAACACCCCAAGAACTAAGCTGTGAGGGACCGATGTTGGATGCCTGAATTGGCTCACAGGATGCAGACAGATCTGCTCTGGCCGCCTCTTTAGCAATGTCAAGAAAATTTGGCGTTTAGGCCAAAATCTTCCTCCTCCTTAAGCTGTGAGGGAAAAAACACACACCCGTGGTGTGAGGTGGGGATCCCCAGATATCGTATTTTCTTGCTTCCTGTGAGTTTGTACCTTTTGCACAAGTAAGAGAAATTAAAATGTTTGTGAAGTTTACACAGTTCTTGTTTGTTTTCAGATTTTAGACTGCTCTGAATTAACAAGATTCAAGTCTTGACTTCTGCCTGAGAGAAGTCCCTCTTGATATACAGCAAAGCAAGTAACCAAAGCTTGCAGCTATTTGAATTGTGATAGTTTGCAGTCCTGTTCTCCCCTTATGGGTGAGAAGGAGAGATGCTGCACTTGTCTAACTACAAAGAAGGCTAGGATTTCCTCCTGGAAAACAGCCTTAGTAGAATGAGCCAGACTTACAACAGCTAACTAAGCAGGGCTTCATATATGTGTATCTGTGAATATTTTGTCCTGAAAATCTGGCTCCGGCTTACAGAGAATATATGGGTATTCATGTAGTTATTTTCCTTCTCAGTACCAACTGACTGACGATTATATTTCTTGGACGTATAAACGCTGCAGAAGCATGGTGTTTATGAGAAGTTATTTCCTCACCCTATCTAATGTGGTAAGAACAAACTGGTTCATATTCCCTGTCTGTATTTATTTTAGCGTTTTGTCACTCCAGCTCCTCTCTCCAAGCCTTCACTCTGATTCTTAGTATTTTGGGCTGACCTTAAACTCTGATGCAGAAGAAGAACCTTTTCTAAAATTCTCAACACTACTGACTGCTCTTGTGCTCCACTGTCTCTCTGGACTTTCAATAAATTCTTGAAGTCTTCCATGTGCCAATGAGCTCCACAGTCTAAAGTAGCACTCAATGTAAGAATTATTGCCCTTCTACTGCCTTTGAATGTGCAATTTCTTTTTTCATTAAATGCTGATTTATTTCTGTATTATGAGTCAGCAAGAACAGACCTTCCCAAGAACTTCTCTAGACTGTACAGACAATTCCAGTCTAAGATTTTGATCTTTCTTTTCACAGTAAACCATGCAAAGGAGAGAACAAAAAATCACCTTCATGCAATAAAGTATTTTTGGTTATTTTCTTGAACAGTCTGACTGCCCCATAAATTCTACCTTAGTGTCTTTTTATTTTAGGAATAAATCACGTAAAGATCTCAAATTTCTTTATTAAGCATCTGATTTCTGATGCCACATTACTGTACGGACACATGTATATTATAACATTTATATATGAGAGACCATTTCTAAATGCAAGAACTGTAACATACTTCAAGAACTGCAGTTTGAAAACAAACCATGATGTTCTGTCAGTGAAATGCAGGAGGAAATGGAGATGAAGGAAATAAAACCCACATGGTACCTGAAAAGAGGTTTAACTTTCTATCCTTGAAGCAGCTATGGTTAGTTTTCCAAACTAAAATAAGAATGCAATTTACTCTCCTTTGTGCATCATCTTAAAATAGCCCCTACACCTGCATCAACAGGAAACAATGAAAATGAGAACGTGTATCTGGCTGTACAGAGGCTCACCTCTTCAACCCTCCCCATTTTGTTTTTAGGATTAAAAGGGGAGGGGGGAAAAAAACAACAGTGGGATAGTAGTGCTACACACAGACTAAATAGCTGGGGGGGAAGGACCCTCCTAGGACTTGGTTTGCTGCCCACAGCTGCCTGCCACTGTCCATGGCCACACTTGCTGTCCCTTAGACATGCTGGCCTAAGCACTGTGTGGAAACTCCTCCAAGGCAAGGAGCTGGGGAACTGCACACCTCTACTGCTACAGCTGGCACATTCACTGAAGCTATAAATGTCAGAACATATCCATACATATATCAGATATATCTGTGAAGAATCAACTTGACTTTTGTTGAGGGAAGTCCTGCCTCCCAAACCTCTCTGAGGTCACTGGAAGACTCAGAAAGCACATGGGAAACAGTGACTCGGCTTGGAGTGAATTTGGATTTCCAAAAAGCCTTTGAGAAGGTCCCTGATAGAAGCTCTGGTAGAAACTAAGATGGCAAGGATTAAGAGGGAAAGTCCTATGCAGCTTTCCATAATTGATTAAAAGACAGGAAACGAAGCGTAAATACACAGCTATTTTTCACAATGGAGGAAGGTTACCAGCAGGGTCCAACAAGGATCTGTGCTGTGCTGTTTGTAAAGTGATCTGGATAAGGGAGTGAACAGTGATGTGACAAAGCTTATTGACAAAAAATAAAAGTCTACTCAAAGTAAAACCAGTTGCAAAGAACTGCACAAGGATATTACAAATTCTGAGTGCACAATAAAAGGGAAATGGTATTCAATGTTGATATAACGTAAAGTGGTGCTCACAGGGATACACAGTCCTAACTATACATACACAACAACTGGCTCTAAATTAGCTCTGTTCCACCCAGGACAGAGACCTTGTAGTCACTGCAGGTAACTCTCTGTGGGCAGCTGGCTCAGTAGCAGTCAAAAAGGCAAAGAGAAAGCTAGGAATAATTATGAAGGAATAGAGAAAACAGAAAACATGGTTACACCACTGTATAAATGACACATCCTCATTACAAATCTGGCTATCCATTCTGGTCACCTCACCTCAAATGAAGGCAGAAGAACTAGAAAAGATACAAAGCAGGGAGAGACAGATGATCACCGATATGGAATGGTTTCTGCACAAGAAGGACTAGACAAATCGGCAGTCTTCAGACTGGAAGAGACAACCAGAGGTCTATATGACTGTGAATGACAAAGAGAAAGTCTACAGGAAACAGTTACTCATTATTTCTTCTAAGAAAGTACAAGACACCAACATAGCTGTGACACAGCAGATAAAAAACTAACCAAAGAAAGTGTGTATATATATACAAACATAATTTGGCACAATGCAAAACTGGACTGTGGAACTCATTGGCACACGTCGTAAGGATGTTTAAAATACAAATGAACAAATGCAAAGAAGAAGGGTTCATCCATTAAACACAATGGTGAAAATACAATTCCCAGTCCTGGAAGCCTATCAAATGCTGGCTGCCAAAAGCTCAGTGGATGTGCCAGGAGTGTAAGACAGAGGTGATGTCTAAGTATCCTGTATGCACCACTGTTAGAAGCAGGATAATGGGCTTGGGTACTTCTGCTCTTGGGCTCTGACAACTTTCAGTGAGAGCAAGCTGCCATAGCTTAGACCACGGGTCTTTGTTAGCTTCAGTTAAACAGAGTGAAATGCCACAGGCAGGAGTTACAGCAGCAT
This sequence comes from Podargus strigoides, assembly GCA_028020825.1. Classification (NCBI taxonomy): domain Eukaryota; kingdom Metazoa; phylum Chordata; class Aves; order Caprimulgiformes; family Podargidae; genus Podargus; species Podargus strigoides. The sequence continues at coordinate 196,196 of CM051643.1, forward strand.
TTCAGGGGGCAGAGGAGGTCAGGAGCCTTCACACCAACGAGCAGTAGAGGATGGTAAGTTCATCAGTCATCTCAGCTGCTGGACAAATGCAAGCTCAGGCTTCCCTAAAGCCACAAATTTTTTAAGGGTTCCTTTCCCTTCTCTCATTCCCAAACAGTACCCCAGGAGCTGTACTTCCAGCATGCAGCAGGTTAAACAATCTTTTGCTTTGAGATCAGGCAGAAATTTTTTGCTTTGGGCCATATGACCAAGGTCTGGCAGTCAACTAGGCCTTGCCAATCCACAAAAATGCCATGGGATTTGAACACAAAGTAGGACCTGGCATTAGGAAGTTAATGATGCTAGACTTACTCAAACTTGTCTTTGGCAGCTAGTGCAAGAAAATGTCAGAAACAGAAAAAATTCCTTTGCACTAACAAACCTGACAGCAATTTTTTCCTTCCTCCTATCTCCCTTACAAGTGAGGAAAAGACTTAAAATGTATGACCAAGGTAAACTGGTGGTCTTCTGCCAATAATAGGTTATATACTAAGAGAAGCATGACTCTGCACTGGAATGAATTAAATACCCAGTATGAGACAAAAAAAATATATGGTGTTATATATGCCTTTTCACCATGTTACATTATAGAATTTAGACTTTCTATTTAACAGACTTCTCTTTATTTCCAGTTCTTTTACTTCCCTGTCCTGGTGACTATGTATTTAGACCTACATGCTAAAAATCAAAGATTTATTTTTCAAAGGTACTAAAACTGAAGAAGGAAAAACAAAGAGTCTTTCCAAAACTTTTATCAGAGGCATGTGAATCAGGTAAGATGCAAACAGCAAAGAGCTGCCTAATACCACTCTTGCACTAAAGACAAGCATAAAGAAAAGTTAACTATATCACAAGATCTTTATTTATGACACAAAATGATGTTTTTTCCACTACCAAGTCTAAAACACACAACCCAAACATAAAAGCCAATGTAAAAGAAGAAAAGTGAGAGCAACAGCCTCACTGCAAATAATGATAATTATTAGTGCTTTTTCTTCTGAATTACATAGTATCTTTAGGGAGCTGTATTCCCAATTAAATTTCAAACTGCTACAATTCAGCTGCTAAATATATTAACTTACAACTCCTTAGAAAAACTCACAAAACTATTAAGCCATCAAAAACACAGGCTTAAAAGCACCTAGTAAAATCCAACAAAATGAGCTATGATGGGCTTTTAATTATACTGCTGTTAATCAGCAATGTTAACGGCTTCTATGCACACATGTGTACACATGCATGTGTGCATGCACACATACCCAAACATCACAAAGAGCAGCATATGCAAACCTTATTGTTCCTTGACCTTAAAGGAAAAATATATTAAACAAGCATACGGAGTTAAAAACTACTCATATGAAATAAAAACAAGTAGATGCTTTGGGGAACACTTTATTCTCACACAGATGAGCTTTTCTGCTTGTGTAAATATAAGAGAGGATACAATGAATTCCACCAAAGAGGCAATTAGGTGTACATTATCTACTACACTGCTTGTAACTGCCTCATCTACTGGTTAAACAACAGCCTAGCAAGATTTCGTGGTTTTGTTTTGCAAGGATCTGAAACAGTACTAGCTGTGCCTGTGGTCTTCCAGTTACTTTTAGAGTTAAAATTTAAACCTCTGAGTGAAGCACAGTTGAAACTACCAGATGTGGGTAGTCTCTACGTAGAGAAAACCAAAAGCAGCACGTTTAAGCAACAGATGGGATGACTGCATTCAGGAAAACATTTAACTCCATAGCCATGAACTGTGTGTTAGTAATGGCAAGAACAAGAAAAGATTTGTTGAATCAAGGCCTGTTACAAGTGTAGTAATCAGCTTTATCTGGGTAAAGCTTCACCTAAAATAAGAAGGGCCAATGGAAAGGAATGCAGTGTTTGAACAATTACCCGGGTAGACAGCTGCATGTTCTTAGTTTAAGTTCAGCTACTACTTCCATATGACTCTATGACTTTGTGCACGTCATTTCATTTTCAAAAGAAAGAAGAAGAATGAAGATTGTATACTCACTTCTAAAGATTAAAATGGAGATTATATACTCAGTTTTGTAAGGACAATTCAAATATCCTTGAAGACTAGGTACTTTTAAGACTGCATAGAACTAAAACTTTCTAGTCTCTCCTTGGAAGTTAGTAAAATGGTAGCTCATAGAGGCTCTCAAATTGGAGAAAGCAGAAACTAAGTGCAAAAAAGAATGTTATACTTAAAAAAAATCTCATTGGAACTTAGTATGAAATAATTCTTTCTCAGAATACCGGGGATTATTTTACATGTGTGTAAAAATGAACAACCAAAACAAGTAAAATCTGGTAATCTTTCAGAAACGTCAATGCAGATGCTGTGCATATACACATGTAATTGTATTCACAGTTAATAACTATCTGATTTATAAACCAAACCAAAACAATCTAACAGAAAAAAAAAATCCGTTAATGATTTTTATTTGATAGCCGCAGAGAACTGGTTTAAGACAACTGTGCTGAACCAACATCACCAAGACAGAAAAAAACCCCTGGCAATTTCTGGCAAGGAAATCATAAATAATTTACTAAGCTGCTCTATGCCCTCACCTCATACAGACTGCAGCACATGTGCTAATGATTCTGCAGAACAGCCATTAGGCTTACAGAGCCTCTGCAACCATGTATAAAAAAAAAATCCCTCTGCTTTCTATATAATGTAATAAAGATGGACATGTCATGATTTATCAGTGGAAGGGCCAGAGACAAAGCAGAAGCAGCTTTATGTGCAATGTCTCCTCAAAATTATTGACTGCCAAAAAAATCAACTGACAAATTGTTGCGAGAACGCAAAAAACCCCTCTAAACTATACTACATGGAAGAAAGTAACACAGTATATATCATAAAATACTTGCATTGTGAATTATGGGCATCCTGTGAGTCATATAATTACAGCTGTTAGTGGTATAATTACAGTTTCAACTGTGCAACAGATGAGAACATGATCTACCCTGAACAGAGCACTGGTTATTTTCCTTATCACCTCGAATTTCAGAAAATCTGCTGATACTAAGCAACATCCATTCTGATGGCAGGTTTTCTAATCTTCACTCCATTTCCACAGATCAGACCTGCTGAATTAACATACATAAAAAAGAGCTTGCTTATGACTATCTAAGCATGGTTTTACACGTACCTTTGTGTACATGTCTAACTACATACACACGCAAAGAGAAAGAAGTCACTGAAACCCACATACTCAAAATCCATCTGCAAGAAATTAAATGTTCATCATGAAAAAGTGACCACTGGGGCATAGGGGAGAAGGAAACACTATTGGAAAAGCTGCTACATTGAGGCTATCAAGTAAAGAAGTATTCTTTCTATTGGAAGCTTTTCCTATGGAAGTTCCCAGGCTGGACTGAAGCCTGCTAACATCTCCCTGTATTTATAAATAGCAAGGAACATGCCATAAATCTCTTATCATTTTGTGCTGTATTAAAAAATAGCTCACTGATGACTGCTTAGTACATCTAGATATTTTCCTTCTCTCTGACCTTTTATTACCTCTGTTTACTTCCTTTTCAGGGAAGAGATGACAAGAATGGGGTTTAAGCTTCTTATTTTTGTTCCTCCATTTGTGAATTAAAAAGCAGAAGGACAGTGTGTAGAACCATTAGGCTCCCTTTCAAATACCAGTGTGAATCACACAGATGCTGTATCTATACCAGGAAATGGGGGGTCCCCCCAACATTACTCTCCTCCTGGGACTGATGTAAATCAGATTCAAATTCAAGTTTCAACCGCTGACAGCCACAGTGGACTGCAACAGAGGTAGGGGTTTGGAAACTGGATTAAATTTTAGTAAATGCTTTAAACTTGGTCCTTACTCAAAAGCTTTTCTGCTCTGTGGATTAGACAACTCTTCACATTTCCTGACTTCATGTAGAGACTTTAATTCTTTTATTTTTTGAAAGACAGAGAATGATGTGGTGAAGCAACAAGATTCTAGTTATCACAAATAGTACTAAGTACTTGCTCTTCTTTTCTATACTGTGACCAAATTCTCTCTCTTGTGGGAAAGGGACAAAGATCACCTGCATGATTTTGCTCTACTTTTAAGAAAAATGTCGTGATCATTATAAGAACCCTGTGTGGGCAAAAAGTGGTAAAAAGAAAATGGAAAAGAGAAAAAAGGGCATATGTTTGTATGTTTGCCTTAGTCCTTTCAGAGCTGATTTTCTTCCAGGATTTCGAACACCTACAAAACATTCACGTGTTCTTATGCCCAGGCTCGGGCTGCTGCAGGTTGACATGACACCTGTATTTTCACCCTGAAGGAGTAGGTCACCACCTTGTTCACTTGAGCAAAGCAAGTAGAAGCACAAATTAGAAAGTCAGGACTATGAAAAGGGCAAACCTTTCAGGAAATCAACACGAATCTGGGCAATTAAAACAACACAAAATGTTAACAAGCAGCTGCATGTATTAATCTGCCTCCAGGTCCCTTGTTAATACTTTTTCATAAGCACACATTTTTAAACCATCAGAATCCCTTTTGTATTTCACAGTTTAATTAAGCATCCATTTGCTTTCCTCTACTCCTAGTTTATGAACCTACTCAGACTGGTATCAGGTTTTGCATGGAATGAATTAAGGCTCTAAACACATGTAAAGATGTTGGACTCCTAAAACAGTGCTAGAAGCACATCACTTAGCCAGCCTTGACATGTATCCCAAGTGCTGAAAGGATTCTGATCCTAAAATATACTGATCTAATCTCACTGTGTGTTGGAGAGTAACCTCTTCTGAAATAAAAGGCTGTTTGCTCTCAATACAATCAGCCATCTCTAGATAATCCTAAACAAAAATAAGGGGAAAAACAACCTAAAAAGTAAAAAAAGTTAGTATGAAAAGCAAGCTTTTAGTTTTGAAAACTGGATTTGTCCCATTTAACTTTTCCAAATATTTGCAGCCTGACTCACGCTAGTCACCTGCTATTACTCTGAAATCAATATGAAGACACAGCTATCTACAGAGGGCAAATAATGAACCCTCTCAATCCTAGAATGGGACAAACAGCTGTACAGAGGTGCCCTAGGTGAATCCAGAGGGAGAACATATGTATCAACTTTTAGATATCTGGAGTCGGCCAAGATAAATATCACAGCAAAAACACTTGATGTGCTCTGCAATTCTAAAATGGTACGCATGAATTCTTTATTAGCCCCAACTCACAAGGAAGTCTATACTCTACATAGAGGGTTCAACATTTCTATCATACATTCCCAAATCAAAGGTACTCTGCACGGTGGGGTACCGTGTCTACTGTCTCCTGCACCTGCCAAAGCATTGCTGCTAGAAGAGATGACAACCTGATATGAGTATCAGTTCTGGGTCTCTGGGTCCCAATCCCTCTGCAAGAACCCATTCTGAACACACTCGACACAGACAGCACTCACATGGGCTGATGGGAGATTCTGTGGGAATGCTTCCTTGGTTCATGGCATAGCATTACATGTTAAGAGAGGGTTACACCAAAGAAAAGGTGATCATTTCAGCTCAAGCAGACCACACGCATGCTGGGAAAACAGGTTAGGTAACAGACATGCAAGTTACATACCTGGTCGTGTGGTGAGTCCTCTGTCTGCAGCTGGGCGGGCATCAACTGGCTCAACTGGACACGTGCAGAAAAGAAACAAAAAATAAACAAAATCCCCCAAAATGATAAAGTCAACTGCTCCTCTGTTGGGACAGTGCAAGAGAGACATACTGCATAAATAAAGCTATCAAAGCAACAGCTAGAAAAGATCTGCTTTCAGTTATTCCTGGAAACAAAAGGGATAGGAATGACTTCAAAAGGAAAGCTTCACAGTGGATGTGTCAATTTTACATCACATTCTGGTTACTGCTTAAAGTGAGAAACCATCAACATCAAACAATTTCTGTCTATAGAGCAAAACTGTATTAATTATGTGCAAACTTTTTCCAGTTGTCTGATCAGAACTAGCAGCGAGAACAGGCATGATGAGTGAGTTCTTGCAGCCAGTCTTGACCAAAGCCGACTTCCAAATCCATTGACTCGACTCCTTTTCCCTTTCAATCGGGATTCGTTACAGAACTAGCTGTAACGTTTGGAAAAAAGAAAGAACATTTGGAAAATACAATCACTACTTAATTCCATTTTGTAGACAGTAAATTTGCCTTCTCATTTTTGAAAGGCAAGCAAAGGAGAAACACCACTTTCTACCCAATTGTGTGTCATACAGTTTTAAACTCTTGTATTACTGTAGTAAGGCTTTACCAGCTGAAACTCAAGACTGATGGAGCTCACTGGCATTAACAGAAAATAAGATGTGCAAAACTTTTAGTTTGAGTCTTTACCTACTGCCTCAATTAAGTCCAAACTGCACATATTGGAGAGGTTCATTAAAACATTCTGATTATTTTCCCACTCTTTTTTTTTGTTTGTTTTCACTCTTCTGCTCCAATACTGTTGCCTTCCTTATCTACCCAAGTGCCACTGTCAGAAAGAAATTAAATTCAGACACAAATTTTTATGTTATACCTTGGAATTCAGAATTTTTTAAATAAGGTACCCTCATTCACTTAATTTTAGGATTTAAGTATGAAGCTTCTAATGAGCAGTAAGGGAGCCACAATAATACAGGACACCTGACAAAAGCAGTTTTCAATCATCAACAGCTCACTTTGTACACAGGAGGTGACTGCCTCCAGAAACGAGCAGCAAGTCAGCTTTATAGCAGCCACAGATTAAAAGTGCATCTGCACATCTGACTTGCTTGTGTTTACAGAAGGGCAGCTTGCTGGCCTGGTGCTGCAGACACAAGCCATCAAACCATTTTGCTTCACAGCAGTTCAGAGCGGCACTAGCAGACCATGTAATTGCTTTCCTGACATAGCGCTATATAAAAAACAATTTCCATCCTTAACTAAAAACTATAATTTTGAGAATTTCCCTATTTAATCCTTCTGCTAGGTTTTGCAATATCGTCAGCATCAACCTTCATGGTAGGTCAGCAGTAATTTTCAGTGGAAAGGACTGAAGGGAACAACCAACCAAGGATGAATACCATTTAAACTGCCCCTGCAGTACCCTCCTGCCATTGCCCTGGTCCCCACCTCCTCCCTAGGAGGCTGAGGAGTTATTTCCCTCTCGCTCGGCACTCTGTAACCCTACATGCCCATAGCTATAGTGAACTGAGAGAGCAGGTTGTGGGCAGCAATAAAAATGGGAGTAGGTGAAAGGAGAAAAGGATGGAGGAAGTTTTGATTGTACAGTAGCATGGACCTGATCTCAGGGTAATGCAGAACTTGCAGAACTAGGCGAAAGTATTAATAATGAATAATTCTTCATGTAACCTATAGTTGTGGAAGCACTTTACAGGGGAAAAGGAAAACACCACCAGCACATTTCGTAACTGACACAAAAGTGAAATGACGTGCTCAAGGTCACAAACCAGTTGTGGGGCAAAAACTGGAGGTGAAAGCTCAGAGCCAAGGACCTTCTAAAGCAGACTGGGATTCCAGGTGCCTAAGTGTCACATGCCCTGGGGCAGCACAATACAAAGAAAGGCTCATTTTTGGAGAGCCCTGAGCTGCCAAATTTTGAATTTCGGTTGCGTTTTACAACCTGCTTGCCCTTGTCCCTGTATTGACGTACGCACAAGCAGCAGTTAACTCTGAAAAATCTTGTTGTGGGCTTCCTGTCTGCCTGTCCCACTGGACCACACCACCTCATAACAGTTGATATAGAGGGGAGAAGTTTACACCTATCACAGCATTTATCAATAATGAAAACTCTTAAGATGTACTGTATATTATTATAAAAATTGTATTCATTTTGATGCTCCAGAATCATACTTGTCTTGAACACACATCCATGTGCACAGAAGTACACTGAAAATTTATTTCCCAAATAGCCTCACGAAACTAAATTGGTATATAACTGCTCACACTGACTACACAGGCTTCATACAGGGTACACCCACCTCATATGTAATGCTAATACATCTCAGAAGAGCAAGGGAGAACGCAGTTGCTTCTCTTCTCTAAAAGAAAGGTGAATCAAAAAGCTCAAAAGCTGGTACAAACCAGCAGGTGATTATAGAGCTATGTGATACTCACCTACCAACAGCGTTGAAGGGAGTAACTGGCCAAGACACAAGGATAACACAGTACATTCACAAAAATTCTACTTCAGAAAAATACTTTGACACTAAGGCTAGATGTAACTGCATGGCAAAATAAAAAGGGTAAAACTCTAAACCCAGTAATCAATGGCAAAATGCCCAGGGACCTTGGCAGTGTCAGAGCTTCACAGCTGCTGGGGTTTAGCCCCCACCTCTGAAGGTGCATTTTTCATTGTTAAAATACAATTTCCTGAGAGTTTGGTGGTGCCTTCTGCAATATCCTCTAGAGGCTATTTTTCGTTAACCCAATTTGTATCTCAGTACGCTAGACATACGTCCAGCCATGCAAGTTGTGTAGTGTATTACCTGGTGCTTTGGATCAATTTCTGGGACTAATCTACTGGGAAACTACCTCAGGGAAACAACAAGGAAGAAAACACTTTCAGAAACTACCAAGCTATGCTAGACTTCCAAGGTCTTTCTATTTTTAGCCTATTTTTCACTCATTTATCAGAAAAAGCAATTTTAGTAAAATAAACTGCTTGCATAAAACTTATTCTTTTATCTGAACATGCAGTTTAGATCGGGAAATTTTCAAATGGAGTTACGAAACCTTGAGATTACATGGCAATGTACCAATCCAATATAGTATTAATATCTCTGAGTGAAACCTGGGATTAGATCATGGCCATGGAAGAAAAAAGGCATGGGAACTAATGACAAATTTAAGGTCTTTTTTTGTAGTTTATTAACTTGATCATTTATATGAAGAATACTGGATACTTTGAAATAAAGACTTAATGGCTCCATTTCCTTGCACTTTCTCCACAATCACATTTTGCTGTAAGTGTTCCCTGAATGGTTTGTGAAAAACAAGCTCCGTCACTCTGACTGTGCTGGAGGGGCTGGGATCCCAAGTCCTAACCCAGTCAGCTCCAGGATCTGTTCAGTTGCCTCTCAGATGTCAACAGCCCCGTTAGAAATTTGTTTTGACAGTAATGGAAGCTGCAATGTGGTAAATGATTTATCTGGTGTGCCTGCTCAGGACTGAAGAAAACTATTGCTCATACAGTGCACAGCTCTTTGCAGTGAGGAAGCTGAGACTCTCTCGCTTTCTACCTAGAAACCCACTTGCATATGCCAAGTTGATAGCACTCTGGATTTGTGTTCAGTAGAATTTTTAAAAAGTTGACTTCAGCTTTCAAACTAGATCAAAACAGTAACAAAACTGAACTTGTAACTTGCTTGCCATTTGAAACTCCTCTGGTAGTTTCTGTTAAACCTGCTGGACCAACCACTGAGCAGATTTCTCAGATAACAGCCATGTTACATGCTGTGGTTTTCTTGATGGTGCTGAGTACCCTCATCCCTCACTCAAGTAAATGGGAGCTGAGATGCTCACTTCTCTGACCTTCACTGGCATGCTCAGCACCTCCTCGCAGCAAGAGATGCTGACTGTTACTAATACTGCAATGGTTAGCTACTCAACATTATCTGAGGTTTCTTTAGCACATGATGTTTGAACTTACACCTTTTTTGATCAATGGTTATTTGTTGCATAACAGCAATGACTTGCTCAGTACTGCATGAAATACAAAAACTTCCCTGCAAAAGGGGAACTTATTGTGTGAAAAACAGACAATGCAAAAAGAGGGAGAGGAAAAAAGAGAAGGATAAAATTGTGGCAGTTGTCATTTACTTCTTGCTACTTCCAAAGCATATTTTGGAAGCAATTTAGACAAAGCCTGGGGTTAGACCATGGCCATGGAAGAAAACAGGCATGGGAAGTGAGGACAAATGGCACAGCTAGTCCTAGGTTTCTGGAACAAAGAGGTGGGAGACAAACACAAAGGAAAAAAATGAGGCTGTGAAATTCCCCTTTGATACTATGAGCAAAGGTATAGAGAGGGTATCTAAAGAGAGAAAGAAGGTATTGTAGGCATGATCACATCAACAACATTGTGGTTTGGGTAGATGACACAGAAATATAAACAGAAATAAGAAGGACTTAAAGAGGTTTAAGTCATCAAATATTTCTAACTGTGCAGACTTAAATGCTAATAATGGTTGGCCTAACAGAACTGTTTGCCACACTAACTTTGTGACAAATACAACCCTGATATCAAAAAGACCCCTAAACCCCAACAACTTAAAGGCCTGAAAGTTAAAAGATGTTCACACAGTAAACACTAAGAATCACTGCAACAAATGGTGTAGTACATTAAAATACACAGGATTCTTAATTAAACAGTATGTTGCTCAGGGCAGGAGAGTTTTTGTTTCTCATTTGCTGTCACACATTTTTAAAGGAGACCCACACTCAGTATATTTGCCTGTGAAAATTCAGTGACACACTGCAGTATGTACCTTTCATTATTAAATTCTGGGCTTGGCCAGGTTTCTGAGGGGAAAAAAAGCTTGTGTGATTAAACCATGGGTATGTCTGGGTGCACCTGTGTACTTAACTTCTGAACCTGGTGACTCAAATCAGTACATGTTGAAAGCTGTGAGGGCAGACTTCACAAGTAATTAATTTTCCCTCCCCTTAAGTTTCATGAAAGCAGGCAGCAGGTATAGAAATTGATGCCCTATATGCATCAGCTATGGGAAAAACTGCAGCAAGAGCTGTATTGCAAAATTCCTGCAGGACACACGGCACCAGCCAGACTGTGGCCTGCTCCTGGCAGACAGCCTTGACACGTGTGCTATAGCGAGCTGAGGCTGATTCCCCAGGAAATTGTTAGCCTGCCAGCCTGGTCAGCCCTTTGTTCCACTCGCCAGCACCTGATGCAATCCAGCCAGCTGCTCTCAGCACATCACTTGGCTGCCGGTGCCCTCTAGACACATCTGGAGTCCTTGTCACCATCTCCTGTCTTCTGGTTCTTGCTGCTGGCCGGTCTGTTGAGTTTGCTCCAGCTCTCTCTGCTCTTTTTCTTGGTCCCTCCCTGTAGTGCTGACTCACTGGCAGTCTGATTATAGCTCCACTCCTGACCAGCCTCTCCTCACCCCTTCAAATCTGTTATACTTCTGCCTCACTGATTTATTTACCTTTGCTCAGATCCTAGCCATGTCTTTTCTTTTGCCTGATCTTATGCTTCTCTGACTCCTGGGGATGACCCAACTTACATTACAAAACTGGTTCTGACTCCACTGATTTCACCTGGCACCAACACGAGACCTGGCAAATTCATGCCCATGTCCCACGTTTGTCTCCCAAGCACCCACCTGCCCACAGTCACTCACACATCGAGCTGGAGTGAGACTAACTGCGTAAGGTTGGTCTCAAAACTCATTCTGAGAGCAGTTACAGCCTAAGCCAGTGATTTCAAAAGACTTCTGAAGGATGTTAATGTCTGTGCAGTTCAGCTACAAACCAGAGACCCACAAAACACAAATCTGCCTGAAGAAAGACTTCTGTAGTTCCAGCCTCTGTGAATCTATTGCTGCTTTGCAGTAACAAACTTCCATCATTGTGATAACCTTACCGCTAATGACAGTGGAGTGAACTGACAGAAGTACAACAAACACAGTACGAGGAACTTGAATGACATGATCCAAGTCCTTCAGGTTTCTGATTAATTGGCTCTGGCACCCAAGTAAACTACCAATTCCATATTATACATAAATAATTCAAGTATTATGCAGCCACTTCGATAAATTAGTTCATGAGCAACATAAAATAGGAAATGAGTTTTCACTAGCCAGTTGCATTGCTGAGTATGCAGGAACATTTCTGCAGTACATTTCAGACAACCAGTGGTGGTGGTGAAATAAAATAAACTCTCATGCTAGGATTGTGCTGGATCTGTAATAATTTTCATGCCAGCAAATAAAAAGCTCTTCCTTAGCTAAAACACTCATTTTGTCGTGGCACAAATCTAACAACTTATCTATCTCCCTTAGCTCATTGTCATGTATTTTCTAGAACTATCACTCATAATTTGCTGGAATTGATTTTGATATGTTTTTAAAGGAAAGTAAACTCAACACTGAAACTGTGTGTCTAAATTCCAAATTTTAGTCAGGATTTTCTGTTGCATCAAAGACACAGCTAACATGGCAGACCAGTTCTAAACTTACATTTGAGAACTGTCTGTCCTGCTCATATTAGTAAGATGTCAATTTTCAGGGAACAAGGTGAACAGAAATCACAAAGCTCAACTCAACATATTTTGTGGTTTCTCCCATTACTGCACATACCTTCATTTTCAGTATTGGCTGGAACAGAATCGACACCAAACGGGTGCCATGGCTCTAGGTCATCTAGGCTGAACTCTCCATCCACTGGAAGAAGTTCAACTGTGGTCTTAGTTTCCGTCAATGAAGGCATGAGAGCATCATTTCCATAGCTGATTCTGGGCTCGCTGATCATATTGGCCAAAACATCATCGGAATAGTTTTGCTCTTTCTGAAGTAATTCATCTGCAAGGAAATTTCAACACAGAAATTATCTGAAAGAGATGGCATTTCACAGAACATATTTCCAATGCTATAAAAGTAATAGGTTACTGTTATGACATTCTCTTTTCTTATGATAAAGAAAAACATAAAGGCTTGGGATAGTCAAAACTCTGTGATGAGCACTGCTGGTAAGGCATTTTTTTTAAACACCAACCAGAATTGTTCAATACCATTTCCTGCCCACATTTCCACCATTTAACAGATCACAGATCTGTGCTTTACTAGTGCCTGGACTCTTCCCCACCACTTTTAAAAGAAGCACAAATCAATTCCCTTCAACTCAACATGTTGCCATAAGTCAACACGTGAGAGGCCTACAGGAAGGAAGGTCTTTGTTATTTCCCATTCCTCTTAAATGCTCACTCATCGCAGCTCTTAAATCCTAAATCACCACAACAGTTACTGTATTAAATTGGGCTTACTGTAACACACAATCTGAAAAAACATTCACTCTTTTAACATACATGACTTTGGTGAAATACTGAAGTAGTTTTTTGCTAAAAATCATAAGTAGTAACAGACATCTGTAGGAGATTATTTTACAAGCAACCAGGACCTAAAGCTGTGCAGTATTATCTATGTTGTTTTTTTCGTGGGGTTTTTTGTTGTTTGTTTGTTGTTTTTTTTTTTTACTTGAAGCAAGCTGAGAAAAATCAAAGCCCTTTTCAGCTCCATCAGGTATACAGGACAGACTGTCCAGCTCAGTGTTAAGAATAAGCTTGGAGGTTGTGTGTGCCTCATTATTCCAACTCCCTTCTCACGTCAAAGTTCATCTATTTTTGATGTCCCCCTTCACTGACTTTTTTGTAGGAGCAACACAACTATTTGCAAGTACTCTGAGGGAACTTGGTGCACAAGTGCACATTCAAGTAAGCAAGCAATTGCAAAAAAGAAGATAAATAACTGGTAATAACGTACCAACATAATTAGTAAGCCTGCATTACAGAGCTAAATAGTTCAGAACTGAAGACTGTAAAGGTTACATTACTGGAGTGCAAGTGCTTGCACACATCAGCACACACCAGCACACGCATGACAGCTGATGACACAAAAGCTTTTATTAAGACTGGCTTCTCCCCACTTCATTAAGGACCCCCTGACACTGCTTCACAACCACGTCTGAACCATGTAGTAATTCAGGCACAAGAAACACCACTCTACTACTAGACCCCTTATGTCACTCCGAAGGGTCTCACTTATTTCCCAGTATCATCAATGAGAAAGGGCACCTAAATTTCTATACACCCTACAGCTTTAGACTTCTCAGTGGAATATTTTGAATGTTATTTCCCTTCCAACCTTACGCTGTACCATACCACCACAGAAGTACACTGGATCCACACAGCAGTCCTCAGCAAGGATCCTCACCAAGTAACAAGCATTTGAGCTGTCACTGCTTCAGTGCCTTCGTCAACAATGATGTAACAGGGCTCTGCTCCTTTAAAGACCACCTTGATATAGCTGATGCAACTCTCTGCCACTCTATTATTACACCAAATTCAGAATTTCAATACTAAACAAAAAATTGTGACTTAAGTCCTGTGGCAAACATGGGTGCGGAAACTTGTAAAATGATGTTTTAAAACAAATTTTCCTATTTAAACAGCAATTGCTTTAGTAGACAGTAAGCCTAATGTGCATACAAAATTTAATTGTGATTTAATTTGTTCATTAGAATGACTTAGTAGACAGTCTAGAAAGCATAGGTAACACTGAATTGTTTTTCCCTTTTTATTGAAAACAGTATTATTGTATAAGATACCTAATAATTCTTCAGCATGGAAGGCAAGTCCAATTTTTGTCTCCCCATTGCACTTACACTAATCCTTTATCAAATTAAAGTGTCTCCTTGTATCAGAGAAGAGACAAGTGAAGCACCTTGACATTCTGAGCAGACGTTTTATCATATGACAGATGTTAACTTTCACTTGCTAGGGACAAAGAGACTTTACAAAAAGGAGCTAGATGCTAGTGGCCTGAGTGAAAAGTTTGGAGTCCAAGTGCCTTGCAGGTAGCCACAGGTGATACCACTTGAGCATGTTACAACAGGAAGTCCTCACAGATCACAGGAAAGTGAGTATTACAGTACTGATGAGCATCGCAGCATCTGCAAGCATTTTGGACCCAGGCACCAGAAGAGTTTTGAGGTGCAGCTCCCCTCGTTCCCACTGTTCTCCCCGTCCCCAGAGGATTGTGTGGGGCAGCTGCAGAGAGCTGCAGCCCACGCAGGGATGGCAGGGAGTAGGGCAGGGGGTGCTGTGCCCCAACCACCCCTTTTTGAATGGTACCAATCCTTCACTGCTCCTGTCCATTCCCTGCCATCAATGCACTCTTTGTTACCTGCAGACAGCTCCTGCCCTTCGAAAGGGACAAATGGAGGGGAAGGAGCAGAGGGAGAAGGGCCTGAGCTCTGGCAGTGGAGCAGTGGCACCAGGGCTGGCACGGCGCTCAGGGGGAGGCCACAGTGCAGGGATGGCTGGACCTGCCAGGCTGACAGAGAGAGGCACCCAGCTCCCATCATGGTACCATGATTTTATCCAGATCCTTCGAGGCTGGGAGGGATGTGTACATAAAGACACTTTCTCAGCGCTACTCAACTGGGAGCATGTTGGCACCGGTGCCTGCAGGCTCCAGTGTCCCATTCAGCTGCAGCGCACGGCACGGACATTAACTGACCTGAACAACAGCTCAAGTGAGGAGGACAGATATCACAACCAGATTATGATCGCATCCATTTTACAAGCAGGGAAACAATGGCCAAAATGAGTCAAGCCCACCTGACATGATGAATCAGACACTAAATGATAGTGAGAAATCAGGAGCACCTGGCTTAGAAACTGTGCTGGAGTCCATCAGACTGAGACAGCTGTGTCTGTACCGAGTAAATGATGTGCAAACAATTGCTTCAATCTCTGAACTGCTAAAAAAGTTTGCCCTAGGATTTCCAGTTATCGAGACTAGCTGGTAAAGTCCAAGATCAATTTTTCAGTGTTGATTTTGTTCGGAGTATTGATTGCTACTTGAATCATCAGTTACGCTAATGGAAAGCTATACAGCCTTGCTCTTACCCACTGTGATACACTATTCCTTCCCTTTTTCACAGCTGCCAACTCGATCCCCTCACCCTGCAAAAGACAATTCCCTAAATAAGCAGGGAGTACAGACATAGCTGGAGGCTAGGATGTGCATTCAGAGGTTTTATTTGTGTGGTGAATATCTTCATTATTAGGTGCTGAAAACAGATTCTAGGCTGCTCTTCAAAATTTCATCTCTCATCAAACCAACATGACAAAAACTACACAACAATCTTCCTTTAATAAACTTTTTGTTGCTCGGCTCGTTATCTCCTTGTAGCATTCTAAGTCTTGCCATCGAGAAGAGTAAGAGGATGTCAAACCTTTTTGTCCTTCTGAGGGCATGTGCTCAAAAGCAACCATGACCTTGGGAAAAACCCATGCTCAGTTGAGACCTCAAACCTCCCAGCAGCTCTGGGTTCAGTGTGAAGGCATGCAACTGCTGCTTCTCCTTCAGGCACCCAAACCCTTTCTTTCTTAGGAGGAGAGACAGGCTTGCTTCTGCTATTTCAATAAAACACATCTCAGACTTATCATTATCTCTGTGGAAGTTCCACTCATTCTTGGGGGCTCACTGCAGGCCCCCATGGGTCATTACTACTCAATCACAGCATCTAGAAAAACTGAAGAGGAACTAGTTTGGGGCACGAGATAGAAGGGTAATACCACCACAACCTCCTTTCAAGACTATTCTCTTGTCCCACAGAGAGACATGGAGCCAAAAGCAAAGAATGAACAGAGGAAAAGAAACAGAATTTATTACAAAATCTTCTAGGGACACTGGACTGTTAGAAGCCATTCATCCACAATGGCCCTAAACCACACTTCTACTTATAAAGCTTTGCAAAGAGCACTGTACTAGCAAAGATACCATGACAAATCCCAACAGAGGTGATAGAGTCTGAGAGTGGCAAAAAACATGCTATTTTGTAATTTTATCTACTTTATATTGGCATGCAACACTGTTTCCAAGGTTGGACTCTGAGGCATACTTACCCCAGCCCTTAACTAGCATAGCTATAATGACAGAAATGTCATGTGGAACAGCTTCACTTGCTGCCCTGGAATGCTAGAAATCCATTAGTTATCTTTCAAACCATCATTTTTACTTAGTTCATAGTTCATTAGTTAATATTTCCAAAAGTAATTATACTATTTGTTTGTTGTGTTTTCTTTTCAAGGAGATTACCTACCAGATGAAAAGCTCTGCAATCACTATTATGTGTAAGACTTCTGAATTAACTTGAAAAGCAGCTTTAAAATTGGCAACTGTAATTCTGGAAGTTCTATAAAGCAATTTAAGGTCTTAAACCAGACTAGAAACAAAGTGCCCCTAAAATACCTTTTCTAAATACTAATTAAGACACCATCAAATTACATGCCATAGTTTGAACCAACACCAAACTTCCTTTGTAAAACATCCTCTACGTGATAGAATAGATATTGATTCAACAAAAAGAGGTTTGGGAAACAGCTCAAACTGGCACAAATACAGAGTCTTATTCATCATCATATCATATTCAACATCTTATCACTGACCATTCAGTCTGAACTGAACATGTTTTATCCCAAAGTTATGACTGCTTTTGAGCATGGGCTTTCAAAATGACAAAATTAAAAAGTGTCAACAACCTCCCTACTCTTCGTAATGGCAGAAATTACAGAATGCTTGAGTCACAGCGATGGCTTCATTTGCACACTTATTATCTTATAGCAGTTTGAAGACAGCTTAAATCATGCAAATGCTGTATGTCACAATTAGGATTCACTAAGAACATTTACGCAGTCATTTATTACAGTGCGTGTGGTAACATGTTTAGACACAGCTTTCAGTTATATGCCTACTTTTTGGCTAATTCAATATGCCATAGTTCATAATCTTCAACATGAGCAGGTGTTGCACTGGTGTAATGCAAGTCAGGTTTTAACTCAATTTGGATGTCGGCATCTTGTCAGCTGTATGAATCAGAACTCCCCCAAACTTGTACATATGAAAACAAGACCTCCTTAAAGGCTTTGCCTTGGTGAATACTTTAAAACAAAAGCAAAATATTATTTATCTGTATATCTGCATTTATATTACAGCTCTGACACAAACTGACAGTATACTTGTAACCCACAGTCATGCTAGTAGCACTTCCACAAACCTGATGCAAATGAACAGATGTATTTCACATTCAGAAAACACTTATACTTCTCCACAAGTCATTTCTGCTGAGACGTGTTGTAAATCATGGTTTATGTAGCAAACTCCAAAATACAAAGTATTAGTAGCACAAGTAAGGGGTTTAGAGAGGTAACACATGGTTCAAAGGGCTTTCTGTGCTTAAATTTAATCACACCAAAGTCTGTCCTTCACCACAAAGAGTTAAGCTCCACTGAATTTCAAGCATATTGTTATTCTAAGGTGTTTTGCTGCATGAAGCATTATAAGATTATAATGTCACATACTACTAGGTGTCATAATTATAACATTATCAAGTTGCAAAACACAATTACGTGGTATTCAGTGTTGAACTAATTCATCTGTATAGTACAAGTCAAACATAATTTTGAGAGTAACTCTGATGTGAACTTTATTGAAAGTGACCTGCCTACTGGAAGGTGTGAGAGTGGCTTTGTTGCCTGCATGCTTTGAAGATGATGATAGAAGAGCAATATGCTAGATCACTACTGTGAATAAGCAATGCTCAGACCCATATTGACAGAGAAACATGATCACCCCCATCAGATTTAACCTTTCATCTCTTCTCCTGGTTAGCCTGTGAAATTATGCCACAGGTCATCTTATCTGGAAACTTTTACAGTGCAATATGTCTCTCTCTCAGGGTTAAACTGAGACTTGAAAGAACAAGAACCATGAAAAACAGTATTTCATAGTTCTTATTTTCTCTTCTTTAGAGACATCACCACTAGGGCAAGAGTAAATAGCAGAAGTAGTTTTTCAGATTTCAGGAATTTCTTACGTGTATGAAAATCTTATTCAATAAGGTGAAAAGATTTTTCCTTTTTCACGTTCTCAGAAAACAAATATTTACAGTATTATGAAACAGCCAATCTAAGAAATTTTTCCTAGAAGTTAGTAAGAGAATAACCATCCCATAGCCTTGGACAATACCCTGTTGCCTACAAATCAAACTTCCGAAGAAACACACCTTTGAACTTAAGATTACGTGCAATACTTAGAACACACTGAAAAGAACATGCTTCTAATATACTTTATCACTTCTATTTCTTGCTGCTTCTGCTCTTTTAGCATATGTGAATTTCAGTGTGGATTTCAATCATAAAAACAACCCAAGTGAGTCTGCTCCTGTAAGCAGGTACATGTATGTAATAATGTTTCAGTTAGATTTGCCTTGCAGACTATTTGTCTTAAATTATGAAAAAACTCAAAGATGTTTAATATATACAGAGCAAATGTCAGGTAGATCATGTTATAACAAGTTTTCTTCTAGTGATCGGGGTTTAAAGCATAAGAAAGCTTGGAAGATCCAATTAAGGAAAACATTTATTACCATGTAATCATTAATTTCAGTATGACCAAGATGTCTTTTTCATGGACTTCAATGCAAATTTAGTTTTGTACATGGTCATGCAATTGCAGAGAGCTTTGAGAAAATGTTCATGAGAATTTCCACACCACTTCATCAAGGAAGAACCAGAATCATCCTCTCCCACTTTTTTTCCACCTGTTATGACACTCAAGGTCCTGAATGTTTGTCCAGTTGTTTAAGAAAGCTGCTATGACACTATTACCTTCCGTGAAAGAATATAATAATTACTACAGACCTGTAGCTACTTGACAGCTACATAAATTAGTTAACTAAAATTAAATACTAATGTATGGCTATAGATGTGCGCATGTTTATAATTTTTTTAATGTTTAACAGCCAGTCATCTGATTAATGACTGCATTTCCCCCTCAGTTCAAAGCAGATAGTATTAAAGGAAGTTTGTGGGACAAAGAATGTCCAAAACCAGAAGCTTGTTATCTCTGAAATAAGAGTTATTAAATAGAAATTAAAGACCCTCCCTTCCGTTCCACAGCTTCAAGCCTTTTTGTTCATTTCTGTGGTTTCCTTCCCTTCCTCTCACTCCCTCCTCATTCAATTTGGTTAAATTAATAATATTGTTTCAGAAAAATAAATTCACCATTTACAGCTGCAAAAGCTCTGAATTAAGATGCAGAAAAATTCTACTTCTGGTTATGGCACTCTTCTGGGTAAAAATTCTAAATGAAACATTGGTTTTTGTACACTGAGCCCAATGTTTTCAACATTGAGATCTCTCAGTTCTAGCACATGGCAAGTTTCTCTCCAGGTAAGAGGACAGCAACCTAACATCAGGGTAGACAAATATTAAAAAATGCTTCAGGGAAGAAACTGAACTGAAACTCTACCCTAATCAAGAACATACATTGTATATCATTATCCTGATCCACATAAGGCACTGTGACAAATTCCCCAGGTTTAAATTTAACTCCACATTTAATTCCAAATTAATATATCATTCAGTGTGTCAAAATAGGCTGAGGAGACTAAATTAAAACAAATAAACAGCCTCCCTGATCAACACTGACATTTCTGCCAAATAAATCAGCATTCATTATTGCCACTTAGTCTTGTGTGAACTAGAAAAAGTCAAGTACGTTGCCATCCTAAATAAGTCAGTTATAAGGCTTGTAAGAGAAACTGCCCTGCAAAAAATCATTTATATGTAAAACTGCTATGGAATTTAATGGTCTTATTTTCTGAAAATAATTATTTACTTTATTTATAAAGTATTTATCAGTCTTATTTACTGACAAAAATGATCAGATTTATTTTCCCACCTTATAATACACAGAACTGAACTCGGAGGCAGCTTAGGAATCACTAAATAGTCCATACAAATATAAATCTGAACTTTAATTTAAATCAGAATTCACCAAAACTGAATTGTGCAACATCTGCTCCAGATAAAATACATTTTGCCTATTTATTAACTGCAGTTTTAGCACTTGATAGGGCAAATGTATTCTGGGTTATCTGAGTATTCTAAAGAGATGCTTTTATTAAATTTAACAGATATATCCATTAAGTGGGATTTGACCTGTTCTGATGGCTTTTATACCATTTTTCATATGCATGATCAAACGGAAGCAGAACAGTGAAAGGACTGGAACCCTGCCTAGGTAGCACTATTCAGGAAAATGGAATTTTCAATTAAATTTGGCATATGAGAATCACACAGCAGGAGAAAACTGTGCTGATGAAAGATTGCTTCATTTGTAATCCCACGTGCGTGGGAATTGACTGTTAGGAGATTACTGCAACATTTCTATCAATTCAGCTGTTCTGTAAAATCATGTATCGTCAATTATTTTCCGTTTTTATCCCAATTGTAAGAGCTTGCCTAGCAAGAACATGTCAGATACTCTTGACTGTAATAAGCAGTTGCGAATTTTCACTCTGCATGCTTGACGAGGAAGTTATGCTTGAGTAAAGCAAAACTAAGTACACTGTTGGCATTAGAGGCATATTGAGCCCACCCTGTCAGGATATCTGCCCATAGTGATGCATTTCAGACTTCAGTGCTTGAATTCCTCTAGATAACAATTCCAGAGACTGTTCTGGGATTAACAACCCACACGCTACCTCTGTAATACACAATATATAAAGCTGTAATGTATAGCTTGTGCAGACAGTCTGTAACTGGTTCTCACTGGACACTTGCAATTTGCTGCCACATAAGAATTAATAGAATCATAGAATGGTTTGAGTTGGAAGGGACCTCAAAGCTCATCTAATTCCAACCCTTCTGCCAAAGGCAGGGACACCTCCCACCAGACCAGGTTGCTCAAAGCCCCATCCAGACTGGCCTTGAACACTCCAAGGGATGGGGCATCCACAACTTCTCTAGGCAACCTGTGCCAGTGTCTCACCACCCTCACAGTAAAGAATTTCTTCCTAATGTCTAATCTAAATCTACCCTCTTTCAGTTTAAAACCACTACCCCTCGTCCTATCACTATATGCCCTTGTAAAACGTCCCTCTCCAATTAAGGTGATTAATTTGCTTCTTTCACAAGCTAACACTCTCTATTAGGAACCTGATCTTAAGAGTAAATCACACAGAATGACACAACTGTTTCCAAATGAAGGAACTCGGAAAAGAAAATCCATCATTCAACAGAAAGTATGAAGTGGAAGCTACTGTTGGAGTGTCTGTGCTCCCACAATTTTGGTCTGCTTCAGCACTGGACACCAACATCATTAACTTGATTGAAGATGACATTTATGAATTAAATTACAGGTATATTTAGTAAATAAAGAAAATTTTCAATAACTAAGCGTAATCACATTTCCAAGAGTGAGCAATGTTCCACCAAACCAGTGCCCCCCTCACATGAATAGAAGCTATGCATTCAGAACATCAAGCTCATCCGAGCTAGCCTGCTCTCAGATCATATTTGCAAGCTGGACAGCTGCAAGATGTTTTCAGACTTTTCTTATCCATCCAATAAAAGAATGACATCTTAAATTTGGCACATGATGAACTAACTTAGTTCCTTAAAGTATAATGGTAGAAGCAATTATCAGGAAATACAAACGAGAAAAGCTGAGAGAAGCCATCCTGCTTCATGAAACAGTAAAATCAGAATTTAAAAGAATTCTACTACCATCACGTGCTTTATTTGTATCATCTCAAAAATGAGTGCTCCAGCTTTTCACTTACATCGAAGATACAATAGAGCAGGAAATAAACTCAAATAGATGTTTATGAACAAATCTGTAACTATGAGGTAATCCTGATGTATGATGCTTTTAAAAATCAAACATATCCAGTATACTGATTTAAAATAATACACACATTCCTATATATTCAGCATTTTCATACAACTGTAGCCCCTCTACCAGCAGAAACAATGCTCTTCAAGACAGAATTTCTCAGCCTGTTGTCTCCACGACAACAGAAAATGACATGTGAAATGACTGGAGAGTTAGAAGAAAATCTTCATCAAACCCACACATTTCCATCTATGCAATCAAACAAGAAAAAATAGTAAAGAATACAACCAACCACTGGACAATTATTCGAAGTTTATTGCATTTTTCCTTAACTCTAGGATGAAAATCCATTGTGCACAAGGTCTGTAGACCAAAGGAGTAAAGAAAGTTGTGAAATGGACATGGTACCAGCCTCAATGCTGCCACTGTGAGCCCAGAGTGGTCTCTTGGCCATAAACTTCCTATGCAATCTGTGGTGGGGATGATAACTTGCTATTTAAAGAGAAGTGTCTATGAAAAAATACCTCAGGCTAGAGTAACAGAAAGGACACAGTCTAAAGACTTCAAGAAGAATCTACCAATGCAGGAGAGAGTGCTTGAGCCATTAGCTCCTGAAGAAAATCAAGGCAACATCTTTAAAATTCCCCTGCTAAAGGACGAATTATTTAGAATGAAATCTTTAAATACGCACTGAAACAGCAGATGCCCGAAAAATAATAATAAAAAACACCTTAGTTGATAACCTACGAGTCCATAATTATTATCAGAAGTTCCTGGTTTTCAGTTCTAACACTTGGATGAGGAGAACAGATTTCCTTACAGGTGCAAGTGAAACAGAATAGGGTTTTTCAAACCAGGGGAAAAATGTTCTCTTAATAAAGTTCATAAGACCTTTTTATTCTGATGAAATTTCTGAAAAACAGATGGAAATCAAGATGCCCCATATGTTTCCCTGATGAAAAAGCCACCCCAATCCAAAGTCATGTGAAGCCATTTATACTTTTCACAATATCTGTAAGATCTGGAGGAAGCTGGCTCTTCTACTGACTGAAGTCATGTTCATAATATTTATAAGATTAAAAGAGGGCTTGTGCACACAAAAACTAGGATTCGTATCTTTTCCAAAGAACATTAGTGCCCATGGCAAGACACAATAGACCATTTAGCTACAAAAGATGGGGAGGATATAGCATGCTACTAATGAAAGCATTTGAGAACATCTACGTCAGTGAAGTGCATTTATATCTATTTTAACCATCTTCTATTTTCTGCCTAATTGTCTAAGTCAGTTAAATAACGTGGACAGAAAATAAGAGATGCTTAGAAGAGGAAAAAGTTGGATCTATTTCCAGAATTTTTTTCCTTCTCTCCTAAGTTGCAGCAAAGGACATGTTTTACTAGCAGACAGAGCTGAGTCTCCAACCTAGAGAGCTCTTCCAAGCTTCTGAATCCTGTGTGGAATTTATAAAGCCTAAGCAACAAAGAACTGTCATTGCAGCTGGCAACTACCTTTGCCTATTAAGAGAGAACAGTTAAGTGCAAAGCCCTGCATCTGAAGAACACCACAATGTATCAATATATGTTGGGGGCTGACCAGCTGGAAAGCAGCTCATCAGAAAAGATCCTGGTGGTCCTGGTGAACACCAAGTTGAACATGAGCCACAGATGTGCTCCTGCTGCAAGGAAGGCAAATGGTATCCTGGGCTGCATCAGACAAAGCATTGTCAGCAGGTGGAGGGAGGTGATCCTTCCCCTCTACTCAGTGTTGGTGAAACCACACCTGGAGTACTGTGTCCAGTTCTGGGCTCCCCAGTACAAGAGACATACATGGACATACTGGAATCACAGAATCACAGAATGTTAGGGATTGGAAGGGACCTCAAAAGATCATCTAGTCCAATCCCCCTGCCAGAGCAGGAACACCTAGGTCAGGTCACACAGGAACATGTCCAGGCGGGTTTGAATGTCTCCGGAGAAGGAGACTCCACAACCTCTCTGGGCAGCCTGTGCCAGTGCTCTGTTACCCTCACTGTGAAGAAGTTGTTCCTCATATTTATGCAGAACCTCCTATGTTCCAGCTTGCACCCATTGCCCCTTGTCCTATCATTGGATGTCACTTAGAAGAGCCTGGCTCCATCCTCATGACACTCACCCTTTACATATTTATAAACATTAATGAGGTCACCCCTCAGTCTCCTCTTCTCCAAGCTAAAGAGACCCAGCTCCCTCAGCCTTTCCTCAGAAGGGAGATGGGGCCATGAAGATGATGAAGGGACTGGAGCATCTCTCCTATGAGGAAAGACTAAGACAGTCAGGACTGTTCAGCCTGGAGAAGGCTCAGGGGGATCTCATCAATGTGCATAAATACCTGAAGGGAGGGTGCAAATAGGATGGAGCCAGGCTCTTTTCAGTGGTGTCCTGTAACAGGACCAGAAGCAATGGGCACAAACTGAAACACAGAAGGTTGCTTCTGAACATCAGGACACTCTTTTTTACTGTGACTGAACACTGGCAGCTGGCTCTGGGTGGCCCTGCTTGAGTGGAGGGCTTAGACTCGATGACCCCCAAAGGTCCCTTCCAACCTCAGTCATTTTGTGATTCTGTGACATCAGTCGATACCCCACATAAACAGAATACTTCACCTTGCTCCAACAAATAGCTCAATGGTATCTTATTGAGATATCTATAGCATTTAAATCATTATAAAAATATTTTATAGGGGCAATAAAGCAGCAAAACTGGTGTAAACACTATAAGCTTGTGGTGATTAAAAAAAAAACAAACACCTGAAAAAAAAGCTGAAGTGTATATATATATACTAGTCAAATGGTTTAAAAACCAATGTCCTTGGGTCTTAACTTCTTATCAGGCAGTCCACCTGGGCCATATCATGTCAGCATTTAAGTATACAAAAACTATCCAAATGCTGCTGTGTAAAGCTTAACACAGAATTAATTTGCTTTTGTGGGAGAACTACTCTGCTACTTTTAACCACTGACCCAGCAATATATTTTTTGCTAGAGTTCTAACAAATCATCTATCCATGCGAATGCTACATGGCTTCACAGGAGAAGATTAAAGATAAATAACCACTTTACAGAAAATTCAGATTTTTCTTTGGAAAGCTAAGGTTACTGGATATGCACAAATATGTCAATTATGGGGAAAAAAGCACAGGCACAGTTAGTGCTGGAAGTCACTCCAGGGTACCTGCGCAAATACATGTTCTCTGAAGGTTGCCTGCCACTGCTTGTTTCAGTTGCATTATCCTTATGGGCAAAGAGGGCAGAGCAGAACAGGAGGGATGGTATAGCAGAGACACACCAAATGGTCTCTTGAAACCCAGAAGGTAGGTTTTACAGTGCCTTTGGGTAAGACCTGCACATAATTGTACTACTTCCAGAAAATCTGTTTCAAGTTTACTGAGAAATTTCTGTATGATGATGATACACCCATAAAGTCTGAATGGAAGAATTGCTGACTTGGAAAAATGCGCTGGTTTTGAAGAGTCGAGGGTGGAAATTCAACACTTATGGTTTAGCAAAGATGTCATTCTCTTTTGTCCAAAATTGAAGACACTCCCACTCAAGTAAAGGACCTGATGAGTCAATTAGACACCCATAAGTCTATGGGGCCGGATGAGATCCACCTGAGAGTGCTGAGGGAGCTGGCAGAGGAACTTGCCAAGCTGCTTTCCATCATCTGTCAGCAGTCCTGGTTATCAGGTGAGGTCCTGGACGACTGGAAACTTGCCAATGTGACCCCATCTACAGGAAGGGCAGGAAGGAGGATCCGGGGAACTACAGGCCTGTCAGCCTGACCTCAGTACCGGGGAAGATTATGGAACAGTTCATCTTGGGGGAGATCACGCGGCAAGTGCAGGACTTGTCCAACCTTGCTCAGTTACAGATTTTTATAACTCCTCCAGCTGCACACTGGATTTGTGGCTGTTTACTTTGCCCTGGGTAAAAAGTTCAACTCCATTTGACTCCTTTAAAAAGAGAAAAAGAAATACTAACTGGAAAGTATGGATAACCAAAACCAGAGAGGAACTGTTTTTCTTCAGAAAGAAGAGCTCTAGTTTCCCAGTCCTCAGCATGCTTCTCTGCACCTCCATCTACCACTAGAAAGTCTCTGTATTTAACAACCAAGTGGACCTCTTCAGTGCCTGTTCTCAAGAACAGTGAGAGCCCATGCTTACACTAGCAAGCTATGAAGTGGAACAACACAGTAAACAGAGACAACTGAGACATTTGTTACCAAAATGTAGTCCTATGTGAGCCCAAATGCTACTGCAGACAGACCCAGGAGGATCTGCATTGACTGGGTTAAGCAGGTTTATCAAATGGTGCAAAACCCAATTGTCCTGAAGATGAGCACCACTCATGTCAATTCCTCATCTTTCTCTGTGCCAGCTGACTGAACTTGGTCTGTCTCAGTATACATAAATCCTGGAGTGCTTATTCATTTACCCATGCCCCAACATGCCTGTTTTTCTTCACTAGAAAAATAAAAATAATAAAAAATTAAAGCATTATAACCACTCTGATAGATGACGTTAACTGCATCAAGCAACTGCTACCAGTACTTTTGCCTCTAGTCTAAGATAACGACTAGAACTGCTTCCCATAAAGCAGACTAGAACTGCCACCTAAATGACCAATAAACAGTTTCAAGAATTTTCTAGTGTAATGTACTGAAATTGAGTCATAAGGTAATTACTGTTCTTACTTGATATGAACTGTACCATTCTGTACGATCCCATTCCAATACCCTTGGTAACCTTACAATACCCTTTTAACAAGCTATTGACACATTTAATGTATGCCAGCTTCCCTTTATTATTCCAGTACCTCAATATGGCAACCCGACTACAAATAAAGGCACAGAAATCCTAAGCATCACTACACGATTTTTTTGAAGATAGAGTTCTTCCATTCAGCTGAATCTTAAGACAGAAAGTACGAGGAATAGTTACAGAAAAACAAGACACTGAGAAGTCCCATTGCAGTCTGAAAGACATTACTAATTCCATATTCAAAACATAACACTAAGGGAGAGGATGAAGAAAATAATCACAAAAGAAATGGCACCAAACAGGACAGACGGAATTTGCTTTTGCAAAGCCCTCAAGGGTGTGGTTTGGTTTTGCAATATAAATCCCCAAACCACAGTCGTGGTTGTTTTGGACTGTCAGCCTGCAGCAAGCAGCTAATGCCCTCAAAACTTCTTAACAAGGATACCACAGAGTGAATGGAGAACAGCATCATAATTCAACTTATGGCAAGAAATGCAGCAAGGCTGTGGATTGACTAGAGGTCAAAATTAGCAGCAGAACAAGAAATCAACAGTTTGTCTTATATACACTGAAAGAAGAACAGGACCAGCTGAGGTGGCACTAACTTTGACCTCTGCAGATACAGACTCACAGGTATAAGGATGCAATGGTTAAAGAGGAAGGGTTAAAAGAAAGCAAGTCCTCAGACATCTTTAGTCTGCAACTTGTCCTATATCTACGTTTTTTTCTAAAAACACTTAAAAAAAAAAAACTTCACAAGAAGTTGTGAATGAAATGTCAAGAGGCAAATCTCTTGCTCAAATTTTGCCATGCTAAACTGAAGCACAGAAATACTTGAAATAGCACATGACCCACAGCACACTGGATGCATTTGAATGCAAGCAGTGATCTGGGGTCTGCTTGTGCTTGTCCTCTCTCCCAGCTGTATAATGCAAGTGTAGCATCCAGAACATGCTGCAGAATAACAAGATAGGCACAGTGAAACAGAATAATAAAATAACAATAGCTTGATTTTATTTGTCAAGGGACAGATGAAATCGTATTCTCTTACTTATTGCTCATAACTGAATGTTTCAGAGCTTAGTTACTATACTGCTGTGGCAGGCAGTTCTGAACACATTTAATCAGTGGTGGGCTAGAAAACATGGAGCTGAGGACATCAGTTTGGAAACAGAGTAGGAAAGACAGAAGTAAAAATTCAGCTCACCGCCTGCCTATTTGACTGATGCACAAAACTCTGACACAGCTCCTGATTCAGAGGCTGTGCCTGCTGTGCCACTCCCAGCAATAAATTGCCTTTTGCATACATGGATAAGCAGTCTAATCAAATAAGGATTTAAGCAGGATGTGCTCAAAGGAACTGCTGATTTCTCTTAAAGCCTGCCACTGCTTTCTCTGAGCTTTTGTACATATTAAATACTATATGAGATTTATCAGAGGGAAAAGGCCAGTACAAATACCAAGGTAACCAAATAATCTGCTCACCTACAGTGTGCCAATAAGTATCTCTTCTCAGACTTTTTGCGCCACTCTCCTATTCCTGGGGCATACTCCCACCCATGAGAAACACCACTCAACACTGAGAACTACAGCAGCTGCTGAGAGTGACCTGGTTTGTAGCACATTTACATCACTGCCCCTTGAGAAATCATTTGCAGCCAGAATGCCAAATGGTCTCCTACACAAAGGACTTGCTTATGCTTTCCAAGCTTTGTCGTAACAGCCATGGTCAGACAGACCTCTTTCTCCAACTTGGACACTGATTCCTTTTCCCCTGCCCCAACATGGACAAAAGACAGCCAGCAGTATTCTTCCTTACACATCTGGAATTTGCTACTACAATACACACCTGTCATCCTAAAGGGGCATTTGCACATTACACATTGGTCAAATGCTTAGCAAAATAATCCTCGCTTCATCTAAGTGCTGCTTTCTACCCTTCTAAGTGCTGTGAGTCTTCCTACCTATCTTTTTTGTCCAATCAAGACCTATTCTGTTTAAGCCAACAGACGTCAACTGGTGATGAACACCTGCAGATGAGGACTACAACTCTTTAAAAATTTTACCCTAACTCCTGCCACCATCTCTGCTGGAGTTCTGAAAATAATATAATATATAATAAAAAATAATATAATAATAACATTTTTAAAAGCTGCTTTTAGCAAAGAAGCTGGATTTTGTATTTTGGATTCCACACCTTGAAACCATGGCTGTAAACCTGCCTCTTGAGGTAGGAACTTTAAATGTATCCTGTATTTTAAGGGAACTGCAAATGTCCAACTGCTGGACTGTGATTCATCTAATCACCTAGCAATAATTAAAAAAATCTTCAGATTGCTGAAGAAAACATTCTCTTTGCAGCCACTATGCCCCAGGACTCTATTCCATAGAATTCAAATTCATTGCTTAGCATAAAGACTTCAAAAATACCAGACAGAAATTACAAGTGTGCACCTAATCTTCATACACTTTCCAATGACAGAACACCACCTGTTCCTTATAGATGACCTTTTGGTAGTGGACTGTCAGGAAGACATACGGAAAATTTTAATGTATTTCTAGTTTAGTTTCTAAAAAGATAATTAAATCCTGAGACCTGAGATTCAAATTTGTCAACAGCTAATAATGGATAAACTGTGCAAAACAGCACATAATATTTCTAGCAATGAGAAAATCTAGTAAAAAACAGCACTTTATTAGATACAAGAGGAATTAAACCAACAGTACAAATTCACAGGAAACTAGATCACATTTATCTTGCTGCTCACAGAACTGCTTGTTCAATTTAGAGAAAAACTACCTTTGTCAGACCTGTGTCTTCTAAACCAAAGATTACTCATTCCTCAAAGTGAAAACTGATCATTAAGAACTCTGCAGTAAAGTGTGGAACTAGAAACTGAAAATATAATGAACAAAAAAGAAATAAACTAAAACATTAGCCATCCAACCTGCATCCTAGTCTAAGGGAAGAACTATTTTCATCTATACTTCCTTACAGATAATTTATTATTCAGACACTGTGTGTGTGAGATGTTCTTATCTAGGTTATTTTTCAACTTTTCCACTGACTCAGACTTTCTCAGTCAATGGTTCTAACTAAAGGTATTTAATGAAACATTTGTCTTTTTAATGAGAGTTGTAGTATTTCTTGGGAATGTTACAAAGTGCAATGTTATTATTTTACTTCTCCAGAGATTTTGCAACTGTAATAGATTTCCTTTTCCATGGGTTTAGAGAGAGGACAGAGACTAAGAAATTCAGTAATTTCAGAACATAATCTGAAACAGACTGATTTGAGCTCAAGCTAGATGGATAATATCTCCTTTAACAGATGGGAATGACCTCAACAAACTTTTATTAAAACTAATATGTAAATCAAGTATACAGCTAATGTTACCAATAAGGAGAATGTTGATACTGAAACAGAATAGGCTTTCTTCTCATTACTGAAAGCTACTTTATCTAGTACAGCTCAGATCTGATAGTGCTTTCTTCAGTTTTTGCTGCCTGGTAACTCCCAGTATGGAGAACTTACTTTTCATTGTTTTAAATTTGCAATGCTTGGAAGAGTTTTCAGTATACCCAAACTCACAAAACAATTAAGGTAGGGAAAAAGTAATCAAGAGACTGTGATAGACATTTTCTCTGAGGTATCTTAGTTTCTCTCATCTTGCTAGGAAATAATATCCTACGAATTTTAGGCTCTTTTTTCCCCTAAAAATTGGTAATGCATTTGAGATTAGGAGTCAGATTTTCGTAAGCTATTTAGTTAATAGACTTTTGCTCCCATGTCACTTCAGAGACTCTGATATAACCATTCCATTTCAGTATTTAGGAGGGAGAAGAAGATTTAGAAGAATGTCCTCACCAACAAGCATTGACATCACCAAGAACAGAAGAAATTGAAACTTCAAGCAAAAAGCTCAAGGGAATGATAGCGGTGCAGAAAGAAAACAAACTCAGCATGTCAAAGACCTAGCAGTACTGGCATCTCCTTTGCTACAGAAATGATACACTTTCAAATGATCCGTAAGGTTTTTTTTTTCCCCAAATGTCTCTCTACAACTACAGACTGAGTCTGTTGATTGTGCCCTATAATTGTGGAGCACAGAAACACATGGTGAAGGATAATTAATAATTCAGCTATTTGTTTCTTCACAACCCTTTCCTCAACTTCTGATCTCAGCCCCAGTCCTCTCAAGCTACATCACAAGTAGAAGCACATCTTCCTAACCTGTTCTTTGGGCAAACAAATCCACCACTATTCCCTGTCCATCCCCTCCCTGTGTCCTAAATGCATCCTAACCCACACCACAATGGCATGCCTCCCTTGTGTTTTAAAGAAATCAATAATTTATTTAGTCAGCTGAAGCTGGTTATTTGCAAAACTAATCCATTAACTGCCATTTGGCAGAGTATTACATCTTGTGAAAAAAGCTATTCCAAAGATAATGTCTCATCTCTGACCTTTGCATTCAACCACGTATTATTTTTCTTACAGAAGCACATTAGCAACATGATGTCCAGAGTTGTGGCTATATCTGAAACTAATATAGCCTAAGTGAAGTTGCCTTGCTGCAGTAACAGCACACAGCAGAGTCCGAGTGCTGTGAAGATCTCTCTGCTGCAGCAATTCCACAGCCAAGAGCAAGAACCTGAATGGGAGGAAAGACCATTCTCCCTCACAGCTACCTGCTGCGATAGCACTCAAGGAAGATGCAAACATGGAATTCGTTACCTGGCTGGCCCACGGCCCAGCCTGGGCATTGGAAAAAAAAGGGGGGAGAGGATATATCCATTTCACCAACTAACCAAGAACTAAATGCATGACCAGTGTGACACTGTCAAGCAGCAGTTAGCAACTTCCAGTTGATACTTACACTTTTCCTGGATGCTTGAGTCTACAACTAATTTTTTTAGCTGGGGGACTTTTAAAATGTCTACATCAGATAATGTAAATACTTATCATGTAAATTAAATATCCAAACCCAAGAAGAATTTGCTAAATCTCACTGTCAATAGCTGCGTCCCTACAGCATGGAGGCTCCAAATGTAAACTAATGTATTTCAGGGAAGACATCTACAACAGGATTTGTCTTCCAAGTATTCATTATAATTTATAATTTAGGAACATCTGCATGTCTACTCTCCTATTCTTCAGCTGGGACACTATATCAACAGAAGTAAGATGCTTTATTTTAGCTTTTGGTAATTTCTCATCACAGAAATATTTCCCTTTTTCTACATTAATAGTTTGCATACCGACTTCATCCTGGATCTCCTCTGCCACAGCAGGCACATTGTAGAGGAAGGAGAGGGACTGGTTCATGCGTTCATATATCACACGTAGATGTGTCATAACCTAAGGAAACAGAAGTATTTTAAGGAGGATAATACTACTGTTAATTTGACATTATCACAAAATTTATAGGTTATAGAGAGCAAGAGAGTTTTGACTTGTACTGGGTAAAAGATTTCAGTATGCTCTATATACTGAAATTGTCAAATCCATCGCAAAATTCACCTCCCTCCTACAGCTCCTACAAATGTAGCTCTAGATGCTCTTCCACAGCAACTACCTGAAATCCCATGGGAATGCTGTAATTTAAAGTGGGTGTTTACATTTGCTGTGGGGCAGAGCATGTACACAAGCAGCTATTGTGGCAGAAATCCATAGCCTCATTTACCCTTCAACAATATTTACATTTGCCCATACCTGTAAATTCCCACATAACACACAAATCAAGTGAGGTGCAATGATTACTGTATCAAAGTTTCAGCTGCTTGTTTTTTTGTTTTTTTTTTTCCTTTATCCTAATATTGCAAAAAGAAACAGCTCCCTGAAAAAAGCTTCAGTTTTCTTGGCAAAAACATTTGCAAACATTTTCAGCTGAAAACAAAACTATTTCCCCCCAGAAGCATTACTGCAGTGTGTCATGTGATCACAACTCCACTGCCTCAGGTTCCCGCACATTGCTATGGGCTGAGTCACAGCATCCCATGACATACATTCCCCCAGGGTACTCTCCACAAGTACCACCTCTTTTCAGTAGAAAGGGAAATTGAGGTGCATCTTAGAAGACTTAGAATGCTGACTGGGCAATTAGGCCTAAAAAAGGAAAATGTGCTGCAGATAATTTTAATGAAACAATGGTATGACTTCTTCAAATCCAAATATAGTATTTATGCTTTTGAACAAATTTTGTTTTCCACTTTCCACTGAAAAGAAATTGCACTAACAGATCCTCCAGCCTACATTTCCCCAATGTTCTGACCAATTCAAGAAGCAAAGATGCTATAGAAATACTCATTCCTATAATGATATACTAAACGATACACCGCACTTCTTGTATTTAAATGTCAGTTCCCATTCTTCACTTGTGCTGCCATACAGTCTATAGTCTGCAAAATTTCACTGGTTTTTGTCATTAAAGAATCTAGTGTTTTCGAAACTAAAAAGCCATGTTCAATGCAAAAGGACATGCTTTAATATTTGACACAAGGGAAAGACAACCGTCACTGCAGAAGACTGTTAGAAGCGTGCATTTCTAACTCTAGCAATTTCAAGACATCATGATCTCAATGTACAAGTCTGGCTGGAATAGATGTTTGAGAAGTCTAATAAGCAAATTATGCCATTCAGGGAGGTATTTTAGTGATGCCAGTCAGTTCAAAAAACTTAGGCTGGAATAGCCCTTCCCCTTGCATCCTGCAGAAGAAACAGCAGCAAATTCTGCAGATTACAGCATGCTTTTTTACAGTTTATCCATTGTGCCTATAATTTTAATTGCTGTTTTGAAAGCCAGTCACATCTTCGATCTTTTCTTTTTTTTGGTTTTCTCACCCTCTGTGATTTACAAAAGCAACATAAAAGCTGTTCCAAAACATACATGTTGAGGGCTGCAGCAACATTCAGCAGTGTAAATGCCACAGTGCCTATTTTAAAACAACATGTTCAACTCAAGTGCATTGCAGTGATCACATTTATAGATACTCCAAAAGTACCTCTGCAATGGCTATAGAAAGGCTGGTTGCAGTCAGACGGCTACATCACTTCTGGTTCTGCCACTTAAGTTGAGGGAAGCATAATCGTGTGGTCGCTAAATCTATTACTGACACTTTCCCAGAGGTATTATTAACCAAAGCACTAATAAAGGCTCTGAGCATTAATGCTCTGGAGGGCTCCTCAGGAAATGCCCACAACTGACTCACTGTCTGGACAGACAGAAAATCTGTTTTTCAGTTCTCAAAAGACAAATTATACCCACCCTACTCCTACATCACTTTGCTTTAATCTTCTGCAGGAAAGCAGATTATTTTTTATTGCATGTAAAGCTGTCCACAGAAAAGAGTCAGGTATTTTTCGAAAAACAGTTTGACAGAAACTTCACAATGTTTATGAACAAACATGACCCCATTAACCCTCAGTGGGGATTACCTGAGATCTGATTTGGGCAGCTTTCTTTGGGTCTACCATGCGGACATGTTCAAAGTGTTTGAGAGTATGCTGTCTGTCTTTCTGCTCAGCACGCACGTACTTCTTCAGCATGTTGAATACATGACGAGGCTACAGGGAAGAAATGGGGGAAAAAATCAGTTTAGAACAACATGTGTTTTAGTTCCTTGCACTAGAGATGTATCTCAAAACAAAAGCACTTGGCCAGCCAGTGCCTGCAGGTGCCCTCTTAAGACGGGTCTGACTACCACAAGGAACATCCATTCACTCAACCCATTCGGCAGGATGCACCATTCAATAGCAGCTGTGGAAAGTACATAAGGTCCCTGGGGAGAGCATTCAGATTTCCTCCCCGATTCTAATAGTAAGTTTGGCTGTTGCACTTTCTTGTCTAACTGCTATACTATTGGCCCAACATGACAGCGAGTGCCACCTTGGCATGCTAGTTAATGGACACGCAATATCAATTTATTTTGGGCTTTACTTCCATTCTCTCCATCAGACTCTACTTCTCTCCCCCAACTCAGGAAGCCCCCATAATTCAAGCTGCTAGTTTTGCAACCTTCACCTCCACCAGGCAAATCCTCCCCAGAAGACCCCTCAAACCTGGACTCCATTGGAAGCATTTCAAAGATTCCCCACATACATTCTACTATGCTGAATGCTCAACCAGTATCAGCATCTGTCAACTAAAGTTAAACTTGAGCAACAAAAAAAGATTACAACTGGTAAATTTTATCAACAGTAAACTGAATGTACACATTCAGATGCAAATCAGAAAGTAACCTGCCCAACAGCAGCACTAAACACCACATGAAAGCACTACTCTTATTTAAGCCAGGAAATAATCATCAGACTTGACTATAAAACATAAAAAAACCCGAAAAAAATCAAGATGATCCTGTCCTGTCACTACCTGTGCCACCAAGGAGCAAAGAAAGGGAAAAGGAACCACTTAGCTGAGCCAGAGGAAGTACACAGCCAGAATACACAACTGCCTGAAAAGCTGTAACAAAGGGCCACTTGGTTCTTCTGAAGGCACTCAGCCTGAGTGCCAGATTTCATAAAAATCCTAGTCTACGTATGTATTGCAGGTGATTTTAATTAGTAAAACCTAATAAATATATGCCTTAAGGTATATAATTGAATACAAACAAAGGAAAGGTGTCCAGCTTAAGATAACATGAAAATACAGACTGATGATAGAGCACTAAAGACTAAAAAAATGTGTATTTCTACATAGTTTCCTACTCTGTACCACAATACAGTGCCAAAACAGGGAAGTGTTCTCTGCATTCAGCTAAGACATTAATCTTTAACTCAGTGTTTATGATGGATTCCAGAAATGTGCCCCCCACCACCAACTCTGCTTGTGCTGTTGTGCTTGAGCATCCTACCTGAAGTGGCTGAGCAGTGAAAAGCATGAAGCTGAGGCAGGTGAGAAGAAAGGGAAAGGTGACCTTACAGTGCAGTAGATTAAAGACTGAGCAGAAGTGGTGGACAGCTGGTCTGGGCACTGGCAGGGATACTGGGAAGAGGGGGGAGAGGGGAAGTACAAAATAAGCATCAGAGGCTCCATGCATAGCTTTCTGAAGCAGGAAGAATTGTGGGCGAAGCTGAAGTTTTAAGAAGACTTAAAGCTCATGGAGAAATATAGAGCCTAAACTAATTTAACATTTACGCAAGAGATGAATACTAAGCTATGGAGCTCTAAGATTTAAGAACCTCTTCAGCTTAAGAGAAGCAACAGACTTAAAAATGTTTGAGGAAAGTAAACCAAAGGCTATTTGAAGAAGATTTGTTGGACAGAAAGAGAGAGATGTGAAGCCATTCCTTGCCAGAAGACTAAACTTAGAGGCTTCTTGACTGAAAATTAATTAGTGAGGAAAATAACCCCAAGTCCCCTGAAGCCAAGCCCCTGCTGGAAATTAAGTAATCCTCACAACATTGTGGTAATGGCCAAACTGAAATGCCAACCGTAAAGCATTACAGGAACAAAGGCTAGACCAGAAAGTTTAAAAATAACGAGAAAATTTCAGAGACAGAAAATACTGTTACCTTTCCTGACAATTCAACTTTTCTTGCCTCAAAGATATGTCATGATAGCAGATCAGGGCAGAAAAGGATTTATTTCCATTTCTTCAAGAGATACTCCAATTTAAGTGTCATGTTTAACACCTGAATGGCATAGTTTTTGTCTTCACTTAGTGTGTTTGTATTCACCACAATATGTCAATGAAACTTTTACATTAAGAGTCACATATAGACTTATTAATAGGATAACAATCTTGAAAATACCTGTCAAATATCATTAACAGTAGTAGTCACTTGGGTAAGTAGGCAGCCCACCTTCAGTGGGCTCCAACCTTTTCTAACACTGAGAAATGTCCCAAACTTACCACTGTAAAGGAAAAATGGATACACATACCTCTAGCACATCTGGCTGAGAAATCTCTCTGTGATGGCTGCAGAAAACCATAACTCAAGCTTAGGACAATGCAGAAAGAATATCAGATGCAAGGTATTTCCTTACAGGGACTGAGACTGCGTCTTTTGAAGCAAGAGAGAAACCCCACTAGAAACTCGTTGTACATAGGTATACAAGCCTGTTTCTGTGTTTTGTTTTTAAAACTAGCCATATACGTTTTCACCCTGATAGTAGCTATTGATCTAGTGATCTCACATTACCTAAAAGCTTGTGATATTACTCTAACAACAAATGATTCAAAGCTAAGAAGTCCTTGTGAAGCATTCAGTCATCTCACTGAGATGCACAAGGCTTTCCTGGTCTGCAAGGCACAAGTTCCTAGGGTGGATGCAGGCACTTACGGAAACAACTGGATTCCCTGAACATAACGTTGAGACCTGAGAGATACATATATATATATGTACCCAGGTTCCCCTGAAGCAGAAGCTGAAATGGACTTAAAGTCTTAGCATAGACTCGTTATGACCAACGTCTTTATTGTGACCCTTCAGAAACATGCCCTGCCTCAACTGTTAAGGCAGTACAGAGTCATTTCCACACCGATCAAAACAAGTCAAATGGTGGTGGTACCCTCATAACATTTGATGCACACTAAACCAGCTCTGCTTCCCTGCTGGAAATCCCAGTCACACTGGATTGGGTCAGACCTCCAACGTTCCCAACAACTCTGCAATGCTACTGCTGCATGGCTTCAGGGTCGTGGCTGAAGATGAAACTGCCAGCACTGGTGATAGGCAATGACAGCTCTCCACTGGGCTTCACACACCTGAGTTTGGCCGTTACCACAAATGAGGACCAAGTTCTGCAGTTGAATATAACTTCGACAATAAAAATATAAATAAATTAACTGATCATTTTCTCCTCAATGCCCAGAACTGTAGACCTACTGCTTGCAGAGTTTTAACAAATTTCTGGATCAGCAAAAGTACCTCACCCCAAGTCCCACCTCTGTATGTGTTTTGCCAATCACTAGGCCTAGCACAAAGGATGCAGCCAGCCGAAAAACAATCCAGTAACCAGATTCTATTGCACATAAAGTCAGTATATGGGTGATCACTGGGGGTACAAACAAGTCAAACAGATCACACATAACAGACATCCACCCCAGCGACCCCAGGAACGACACAGCACGACCAGTAATAGGTGGAATAAATAAAAAAACAAAGTTTCCCATAGAAGAGATGGGAGACAACCAAGTCAATAGGCTGATAATATAAGATAGAAGTAGCCACATATTGTTCCCCCACGAAGCCCACGTTTGCAAATGCCAAACCTGACTGGGATCCAGTTGGAGGAAGAGTCAGGAGGTCCTTCCCCAACAGGGAAACTCTGCAAAGCACATCCACCTCACACACAGACACCCCACCCTTCCTGCCAGTGGTCCCAGCTTTTATCCCCACAGCAGGACACCTGGCACTCATTTACCCAATGGGGGCACCTGGGGCTTGTTCACCCAAGGGCTTTCCTTACAAGGCCAGCCAGACCTTGGAGGAAAGCCAAAAGGCAAACTCATCCCCTCCTTTTGAAGGACCATGGGAACCACCCCTATGTCAACCTTAATTCAGGGCTCGGGGTTCAGACCCCAGCACTCCAGTATGACATTTCATACACATTTTTGTTTACATGTCATTACTGAGTGAACTGGTTATGCTAAAAATCCCACCCCCGCAGGCACTCTTTGCACAGATACCTTCAGCAGGATTCACCCCCAAATCTAGTACATTGAGCAGTGCTATGAACTCTTGTGACAGTAGAGCAGAGGGGCCATAATGAACGGTCAAGCACAGAGGTGAGAGAAGGCTCCACAGGCTGAGGACACACAGTCAGATCCTGCATCTGAAACTATTATATCCACAGCTGTCTGTAACTTTGACCCTAGGCAGGAACCTTCAGATTAAATTATAAATGAAAGTGGTGCTATTATCAGCTAAATTAAGTTCCTGAGGCCTCAGCTCTGACACTGTCTATGGCAGAAGAACAAACAGCTGATACATCCCAGGGCCAGCTTGGCCCCTCTTGCTCTTCATAAATAATGTACCAACCACCAAACTTCAGTACAAATTTCTGGGTTTAGCACTTGAAATTTTGCTGCTTGTTTTCCCAGGGAACACTCAATGTGTTCATATCTGTAGTCACCTTAATAAAAAACATCTCACAGAGTGACTAACTTGTACCACACACCAGGGCCTACCTCTTCTAAAACTCTGCATATTAGATACAACGAACCTGCCAGGGTTTTGCAGAACTTTATACCCTTTTGGAATTGCTTCTTCTGTCTTTAGTTCGCTCGTACAAAAAACCTACCGGCAAGCCTAAGAGTATGACTATACCATATGCTCAAGCTCACAGGCTGGGGAAAAAAACAAGACAGTCTGGTTTTATTCACATAAAAGCTTCAGAAGCTGCTGGACAACAGTTAGTTGACCACGTTTCTTGGAAGTCTGTCTTGGTTTAAAAGCTGAGCTGAAATCCATGCTATTCCACAAAATCCTGCAAAATTGTGAGAAATTCCACAGCTGTAAGTTTATGGGTCTGGAGGAACAGAGCTAAAGGGTGGAGTATTAGATCTGGACTGCTGTTTCTTACTTGCACAGGAGGATTTTTATCACTACATCAGCAGCAACACTTGGGCCTGCCTCCAACTGCATATTTCCACAGCAGCCTTGCTGGACTGGGGAAATGCTTCGAGCTTCCCGAGTGCAGAGGCACTGAGTAAAGGCCCCTCTGCAGATACCCCTCCATGTTCCAATAGCCCAAACTGACTAGTTTCAGCCTGCATTGTGCTCTCGCCGTATAAACAGACACTGCTCCCATAGCACAAAAGGTACCAGAGCAAATTCTGAAGGCAACAAGAGAAAAAACATGGCAAAAAAATTCAAATGGATTAATGTACATGCTGGGATTGATCCTAATGATCCTGCTCTGTTCAGCAATAATTTACATTTCAGTAAAATAGTGCTGAATTAGAAGAGAAGCATTTAAAACTGATTTTAATTATTATTTGCTCACTTTAATCTACGTGCAAAGTAAGAAGGTTAATTCATTACCTTTCAAAGTTTTCCTCTGTTTCCTTGCTCTGAAACCATTCATGTGACCACTAAGAGATGGATTTATTTTCTGCTTCTCTTCGCCCCCTGCCACCAGCTTCCCACAGAGAATGTGCCTCTCTTACCAACAAAGATTAAACAGGGAGACACAAATCCAGCAAAATTTGACATGCACGTGAAAGAGGGAATATCAGCAAATTACAGAATCAGTCTGCTCACAGAGAATGATGGATTTGAATTCCTCTATTTAACTTGCAAAATGAAGGGGAAAATTTCCAACTGTTTTAAAAACTAGAGGCATATTAGTTCCAGCTGCCACTAATTCTCCCTTTCTGTAGTAAGGCCATCAAGCAGGATGAAACAATACAGTATTTTGACACTGGATACTGAACAGCTGCACTCCATTTTCAGAGGCCACAAAGTATAGCAGCACAGCTAAACTGCAGCTGAAATCAGGGATGAGGACCAGATTTTAAGTTTCTGGGCAGCCTGCGCTAATGTGCTTCTGAGAACAGAACCATGGTACAAATACTTGGTTTTACTCAAATTTGTTTTCTAACAAGCAGACCTTGAAGCTACGCAATTTCACCTCTGTACTCTCCTTGCTTCCCTTGTTGCCCAGAGTGGTACTCTGAAGCACACTTCTGACACTGGCATTGGGCAATCATCTGCGTAGGTATTCCTGCTCTGGCAGGGGGACTGGACTAGATGATCTCTTGAGGTCCCTTCCAGCCCCTAACATTCTGTGATTCTGTGAACACCTAATCCATATACATACAGAAAACAGGAGTTCCCAGTGGATCAGGATTTCATCACTCATGGAGAACTGTGCATCACATCCATGATCAGACTGATGACACCAGGAGTGCCAGACTCACCGTACAGGATCCTATAACTGATCTGCAGGTAAAAACTGGTCAAGGATTTATAGACATCCAAGAGTAAAATGAAATCCTGCTGCTTCCAAGTGGTTTGCCAGAAGTCCAAAAAATCTTGGGAGATCTTCAAGTACAAGGCAATATGTCCAAGTGATTAAACAGCACATGAGAAATAATTTTTGCACATACACACAACTATATACATATACACACACACACACCAGACTTATGGTAACCCTCCTAGCTGTGTGCAGAAGACACGTACTTCAATAAAAAAGTCTAATTTATTTTTCAGTTTCAACCCAAATTCTGTCCTTATCACTTTAAATATCCAGAATCTACTTTTGTAGCAAGCATACTAATAGCAAACCATGTAATTTGAAGCAGGCTTTGGAA
Organism: Podargus strigoides; assembly: GCA_028020825.1. Lineage (NCBI taxonomy): Eukaryota > Metazoa > Chordata > Aves > Caprimulgiformes > Podargidae > Podargus > Podargus strigoides. The sequence continues at coordinate 237,723 of CM051643.1, forward strand.
GGAGGTTCTTAAAAATATTTTTGCAGAACTGCAGAAAAACCTCCCTTTTGTAAGATTACTGAACAAGTCACCAGTAAGGTTATGATTTAACTCCCCCAAAGACAACACAACTGCATCAAACTTTTAGTTTACTAGGGAACCACCAGAGAGAAATATAGCTAGGGTATCAGAGTTGAATCTTCCATTAATCCCATTTTCTCTTTGGCTAGGCAGCCAAAGTTTGGATTCACGGTGTATTCAGATTTCTGGCTCCACATCCTGCAAAGCAGTTAGTGGTCTGGATTCATTCATTAGGCCTTTCAGCTATCATCAATTACCGCTCAGGTTTCACTCCCTAGCCTACAATAAAACGAGACAAATCCTTCTGCTGAATTCAAGGCCATTTTTTCATGTGCTTTGGCACACACCTCACCAGCAGTTCAAGAGGCACATGCCTGAAATGTCAGTAACTACAGAGCACACAACCAAAAAACGCTGAGGCAAGGGCAGTACCATCAACAAGACTGGCAAAAGAACTGTTTAAAACGTTATTCTTTAAACTGCTCATCCCCATTAGTTTTGAGATAAGTCCCTGTTCGGTAGCACCTTCAGCTGATGTTACCTCCATGCTTGCTGCCTGCTCCTTTCAGAATGACTACCTTTTGTAGAGACACAATACAGGATGCATCTCAGTCTTTTAACAGGACCTTCAAAGCTTACTTCTACTGGAGTCATGTAGCAAATAGTGTCCCCTGACACAGCCTTTCAGGCCTGATGCTCTCCCACTGACACAACGAATGTATTATTAATTTAAATGTCCTGGGAGCTGACTACAAGCAACTCAAGCAGAAAATGTAGGTTTTTCTGGCCCCAAGTCAGTGTTAACATTTTTGGCCTTTAGTGTTCTGCTGCTGAACTTCACTTTTTCGCAGTGGAGACGCCATCTGCATTCCACAAACATGAAAGATTGAGTTCCTCTGTGCTAGGAATGAAGCTGCATGTTTTGCCAGCTCTAGAGACTGTTCTGCTGTTATGTGTGGTCTCCACCTTCCAAAACCTCAGATAGCTGCAGAACCAAGCTGTCAGCCTGATCCACACACAACTTGCAATCAAATCATTCTTCTGGGATGCTTTTCAGACAGGATTACATTTGGATGAGGCTCAGCTTTACAGAAACTGTAAAGACTGGCCAAAGCCAAACGTGAAATCCTATCCTAGGTGAACTACCGAAAACCACTCCATGAGAAAGCAAACAGGACCTGCAGCCAGTCTATGCACTCACCTCACCTTACTCTCATTCCTGAATTGCAGACTCCCATTTTGTAAAGGAAGCTGCATCCCAGCCTGTAACTTGTTAATCTGTCTGCTAATGAGACACTTGAGTCCAAGGTCATCACTACCCTCACAACAGTCAGAGGTTACAATATGCATCTCACACTCAGATCAAACACCATCCTCTATCAATTTAATCAATATTAGAATAGCTTCATTTTCCACAAATTACTATGTTGCATAATACAGATTAACTCTTCATACAACTGCTGTGAAGTCTCCCCATGACACTTTTACCCAAGTAAAAGATTTTTCTTTTAGTTGGCATACAGTAAAAGCATGAGAAGTTTGTACCATGGGGTGGAGAAAAAAGTTTGATGATGATAAAGAACTAAGATGATGATCACTTTTCCATGCTCACTGAATAGGCAGGTTTCTCTGTAGAAGGAAATTCACTTAAGACATGTAATGTTACCAGATTAGCCATATCAATGTAATTCCCTGTGAGGCCAAATTCGGGATCTACTGGCTACAACTTACACTGCTGACCCAAAAGTCTTCCAGTGACGTAATACTTCTTCCATCCAGGAAGTGTTCAAGAGGCGAGAGGCATATAAACATTTGACTGTTTTCCAGTGTTTGTGTAGATTCTCTTCTTCTGGAGGTCACAGACCAGTTATTTTGGTATTGAATACAAATATCACAGATACGGAGTCATTAAAAATTCCATTCAGCCCACATTCTGAACTTAAGTGTTTACACCCACCAATAGCCATCACATCCCACATCGACAACTCTGAATTGCTAGTGTGCTATCTCCATGCCATCCAACAATCCTCACAAGATCCTTCCCCAAACATTTCAACAGTCCAACAAACAAAACAGAAAATCATCACCACCCTCATCCTTCAACTCCATCTTGACATGATGTAGCACCGTACTGTGCATCACCTGGAGAGATGCTTCATCATCCTTCTGCAGGACCTGTGAACGGCTATTATTTCTGACAACCAAATCAATTCCACGTTATTTGCTGAAGTATCTTTATGTATATATGCATCTATCTATAGGTATGTATGAGGGAGTGTGTGCTTGTGCCTACACTTATGCGCACACAAAGTCTAAGCTTTTAACTTTCAAACTAGCTGACTGCTGTAGTAGCTTTTGCACAGAGGACACACTCACTGCTCCACAGTCGGACTGTACATGGGCACACCTTCTTTTCCCCAGCACGACCAGAGTGATTTTGACACAGCTGACAGAGCTTGTGGCACTGCACTCACCCTGGGCGGGACAGTCTGCAGGGCTGTGATATAGTTCTCCAGAGCAATGCGGCGACGATCATTCAGCATGGCTTCCACCCGTGCCATATGAGTCTCTACCAGCTGTTGTCTTTCATTAGCTGCTTCTTGTTCCAGTGATTCCACTTTCTCCTGGAAATGCTGAAAAAAACATCCATCACAACAGGAACAGTGAAGATATCAGCAGAGACCAGCGAACAGGAACATCTCTGTCTGCAAAGCACCAAAATCTTTCCCCATGTCAGCCTAGCTTGGCTCCAAAGAACTCTGCACTGAACACATCTTTTACTGATTTCAGTGGGAACTGCTGATGCCCTGTATTCCTGACCACATTTTATTAATTTAATCAAATAGTCATGACATGTTCAGCACAACCACCAGTGAATCCTTCATTTGCCCTGAGACAGTGATTCAGCACTAGAGAATTGTGCCTAGAGGAGGGTGGTGGGGTTTGGCGAGCATATACCTCCTTCCATCACGAGTCATCAACATGACTGCCTGAGCAAATCTACATGGGGGCAAAAAAAATTCCAACCTGAACAGAGTCACCATAATTTCTTACAAATTGACCACAACAAAGAAAAATTGTGCCCAAACTTATTCTAATAAAAGTAAAGACCGACTATGCAAAATGCACAGAAAGCAAAGCTGTGGGATCTAACAGGCAATGCAATCTGGTTCTGAATGTTACTTTTTCATAGTTTTGCATTGAAATCATTAATCATTCCAGTAGTACTGAATAATACCTGACACAGCCACAGTGGGATTCAGGGCACTTCTGGCTTATCAGAATTTTTGAATTATAGTATAATTTTGGATAAAATAATTTTTGGCTGAGGGTTTCTTGCGCATAAAACTAATGGTGATTTCTTCCTTAAATCACATTTTCCATCTCTGCTTTGAGCTTAGGTCCTGCAGTTTATATTAGTTTGTCACGGCCTAAATTTTGAATAGGGCCCATGGGAACTGCGTTTTCAGTTCTCACTGAAGGCAAATCAGTTCAAGCGAAATTCTGCTCCTCCAGAGTCACAAGTGATGTCCTGCACTGCAGGACAGCTGTTGCAGGGACTGGCTGCAAAGTACAGGGACACCCAACAGTCACTAACAACCAGAAAAACCAGAAAAAACAACAGCACCAGCAAAAGCAAAGAACAACATTAAATTCCCATAGAAGTAGACTTTAAAATTACATCACTCCCAGCACACCCACTGAATTTTAACTGCAGCCCCAGTGGGTAAGGTGGTTGCACTTTCCTTTACCTGGATAACAGCTTTCTTGTCGGCTTTTGGCAAGTTCTTTGCTTGGCGTTCTGCCTCTTCCCACTCTCTCATGACCTAATGAACAAAACAAGGAGCAGGACTTTTGTATTTTCCTCTCATCTCAGGACTTAGCAATAGCCAAGCACTGCAGCTCTGACAGTCATCTTTTTATATTCCTCTCCTCCTTTTATCTCTATTAAAAAAGCAGTTACAACATTTACCAAAGGTAGGATCCTGTTATTAAATTAAACAAAGTCATTACTTCTGTGTCTGAACATTGTGCCAAGCTCTCATAACTCTGCTGTGGAGCAACACAGTTGTTAACCAGCCCTCAAGCGAGGAAAGTGGAGGTCTCTGTGGGTGAACACACCAACCCCTTTTCATCTCAGACAGAAAGGAAACCATTTCCACCTATTTTATGTCCTTGGTCAAAATGAGTGAATTTCAACTCGTTCTGATTGACGTTTTTTTTTTGGTACCACACAAAATGCTTAGATTTATTCAGACTACATCACTGGCCTTTGAGTTGGACAGATCAAGAATTACATGCAGTTTGTGCTAGCCTGTCCAGAAATAGGTGTCTAACACTTCAGCTGAATATATTTGTATGTCAAGTATAACGCTCACAGAAAAAGGATGTAGGAGAACTTTCAGTACCATTCCTTTCAGCAATGTGAGAGACCACCTCCTCCTGTAGCACAGGGCAGTATGTCAATGGTCAGGGAATGAGTTACTCTTAACTTGCTGTCCATGACATCTGAAACCTTCTCATGATCTTACTTAGGGACTTTATTCATTTCAGACCTAGACAGCACCTCCTCAGATAACACCTTTTATGCAGGAACAATTGCTCTCACCAAATGCAGTGCACACAAATAAGTGACTTGTTTATTTTCAGAGCACAATGTCAGAAGGTGACAGAAGAAACCTAGAAGCAATTACTCAAAATATGCATTTTCTTTCCTTCCTTTCCCACCAAAAAAACCACACTTCACACTTTCATACCATTTAATAGACGTAGTCAAACATACCCTTTCTAAAAGGGATTTTAGAAAAGCTCAGTCCACATGCATGACTGAAATTTTACCAAGACCAGTACTAAAGGCAGAAGAAATTAGACCTTCTGTGTCTCATGTCTGCAAGTTGAGCCTCTGCCACTTGGCTCCTGTCTCAGGCTCCCCAGTTTTCCCACATGCTGAACACTGCTAATCAGGCTCTTTGGTGGACACACTGGAGAGCACTGGTGGTGCCTATGGGTATCTGGCTGAGCCTCTGCCTTTTAAAAAAAAAACACAACAAAACCAATCCCTTCTCAGTCCTATATAGGGGTTGTAGACCCTAACGATTAATCAGCATGCAGACATCTGCACTCAAGACTGACCCAATGTATGGGACTTGGCTGTTAGTTTTTATCTTCCTTTTGACCCAAGGCTTAGGAATGTATTTCAAGACAGCAAAAAAATCAGTCACAATAAAACCAAATCAATTCATCATCAGTAAAACTATTGATCTGTAAGAGATTCTGGCTTCAATAACAGCCCAAGAGAGCAGAGACACATATTCTGGGAAGATAACGCAAAGTTGAAAACTTTGAAGTGGGAAATTGTTTTGTCTGCTTCTGGGCTTCAGCAGGGGCATAGTTAGACAGCAGTTGTAAGCACAAAGGCCTGAAGTCAAGTACTTAGAAGTCACAGTCAACTTCACTCTGCTCTTTTACTGGGAACTGTAAGATGAAACCTAAGTCCCAAGAACTGTACTACAACCTGCATAAACTGGCAGCCTAGAAGTACCTCTTCAATTTATATTATCTTCTCATCAGAAAAATATGCATTGATGTGCAAACTGCAGCCAAGCTTTATCGAGGTAAGTAACCAAAATTTACAAGGAGCCAGGAGAACTCATTTGCAAGGGGCTGTGGTAAGCAGCTGATGACAGAGAACATGATGTGCAGTGCACTGAAGTTACAGCTCGCCCACCACCAGTTGCTTTCCCAGTGCTTGGGCACAGATTTTACTGCTTCTCTGACAAAGCAGGACTAGAGGACATGAACTGACACCACAATTTAGATCACTGTGTTCTGGAAAAAAATTATTAATGGTCAGAGTGCTGCTGTGTATTAAGTACACATTAGGTATTCATCTCTTAATCGTATCCTTAGGCCATATGATTGTGGTGGCTGGGAAAATTTAATTCATGTATACAGGTAGCACCTTTCTAGAGACCTGAAATGCCACTGGTGCCAGGATATGAATATTAAAGAAGACCCAGAAATTCTGGCATTTATTCAAGTCATAAACTACAATGACGTGCTCAAGCTTGAGCACTGGCCTAGGTCTGCAACTTTATGATTTTCTTCTCCCTCCTCTCCATTTCTGTCTTCAAATCATATCTCTGACATCTGCTCAATACTCTTTTTCACTCTGAATGAGCAGTTGATGGGTTTTCAGAACAACAGTTCCCTTGCCATCTTTATCCCCCAAACTAACCCTCTGCTAATCCATACGAAGAAAACAAGTATTGTGGGTAAGGTGATAAGGAGACCTTTGGCTAGACCGGCTCTCTCTGCCTATTTTATTTCTCTTATTACCTCTTAAGGCATGGAAGGCAAGATGGTAAACTGACAGCCTACACAGCTAGTTGGGAGGGATGTAAATTACAGGCTTCAGAGTTCAGCTCTGGTGCAAGGACAGCAAACAGTTTGTGAAAAAAATAGAATGACATGGCTGTTTGCAGAAACAATATTCAATGTAGACCACAGAAGCTGTGCTTTGAGTGCCAAATTCCACAACTAAGAAAACTTCAACGGTTGAAAACATCTCTGTGTATACGCTAACTAACTGAAGATATAGTTGCCCTACAGCTATCTATGGGCAGTCATGCTATCACCCAGAGAAAATTTCTCACCAAAGCTTTATAGAATTATGAGTTACCAAGAAATATGGTGCACTCTGTAGGAAACCAAAGAGCAAGAAGGAAAAAAAAAATAAATTCCCCAGATATGCATGTGCAGAAAAAGGCAGAAACTTGGCCTCTATGCACTTTATAAACCTATTCTCCTTCAATGAAATTACAGACCTATCAAAGCCACACAGATTTATGGCTCTTTCAAGGCTTGGTGGCTTTGTGAAAGAAAAATTACAACTTCTGCTTGAGATTTAAGAAGCAAGCCATTTCAAAGTCAAACTTCTTCAGAATTCAGGATTCAGTGCCTGGCAGACTCCTTTAGAAACTGGGCTGTAGGTGACAGCAAGAGGGGAAAAAGGAAGTACAGGAAATGTCATTCCTTATTCAAGTGAGATGCTAAGTACAAAAATATCATTACACTGCAAACAGCAGAATTTACTCCTGTTTGTTACACTGGGGGACAGAAGTGTATCTGCAAGAGAAGAATTTATAACAGACATTTGCTTTACAGCAATCAAGACCACCAGAGGTGCTTGCCAGAAGGTTTGCTTAGTTAGAAGGTGAAAGACATTCCAACAAGATGCCTACCTTTGTCAAGGGCCTTTGTTCCACACTTAAGTCTTGACCCTTTTTCTGGTAATAACACCATTAAACCTCTCCAAAGAGCCCTGACTGTAACTGAGGGGGTAGTCCTACTAAGCTGACAGTCAGTTTTAAGGAAGAGGCCTCCTACACACAATAATAGAAATGGTGGGATCTATGCAATATAGGAACCAGTATTATTTAACATCTTTGTCAGGGACACGGACAGTGGGACTGAGGGCACTCTCAGCAAGTTTGTGGATGACACTAACCTAATTTATGTGGTTGATACTCTAGAGGAAAGGGATACTATCCAGAGGAAACCGGATAGGCTGAAGACATGAGTCTGTGTGAACCTCACGAAGTTCAACAAGGCCAAGTGCAAGGTCCTGCACCTGGACCGAGGCAATCCCAAACATGGATATAGGCTGTGCAATGAGTGGATTGAAAGCGGCCCTGAGGAGAAGGACCTGGGGATACTGATGGATGAAAAACTGACTGTGAGCCAGCCATGTGCACTTGCAGCCCAGAAAGCCAACTGCATCCTGGGCTGCATCGAAAGAAGCATGACCAGTTGGTTGATGGAGGTGATTCTTCCCCTCTACCTGGCTCTCATGAGACCCCACCTGGAGTACTGTGTTCAGTTCCGGAGTCCTCAGTATAATAACAACATGGACCTGCTCGAGCGAATCCAGAGGAGGGCCACAAAGATGATCAAAGGTGTGGAGAACCTCCGCTGTGAGGCCAGGCTGACAGAGTTTGAGCTGTTTAGCTTAGTGAAGAGAAAGCTCTGGGGAGACCTTATAGCAGCCTTCCAGTACTTGAAGGGGGCCCATAAAATGGAGAAGGACTCTTTATCAGGGGGTGTAGTAATAGGATGAGGAGTAAAAGTTTTAAACTGAAAAAGGGTAGATTTAGATTAGACATTAGTTACTGTGAGGGTGACGAGACAGTGGAACAGGTTGCCCAGAGAAGCTGTGGATGGCATCTCCCTGGAGGAGTTCAAGGCCAGCCTGGATGCTTTGAGTTAGTTGGTCTAGTGGGAGGTGTCCCTGTCCACGGCAGTGGAGTTGTAATTAGATTATCTTTAAGGTCCCTTCCAACCCAAACCATCCCATGATTCTACAGTGCCACTGGCACTAAAAATCAGCTGAAGACCTCTCCAAGATGCAGGATCTGTGGCATGCAATGATCCAAACAAAAAATCTTGAACATAACACCAGCCCTGTTCAGGCTGGTTGAGGACTGGAGTATTTTCAGATGCTTGCTTTGGAAATAAACTTCCAAGAAGCAAGACTATTTTAGGAGACAAGGTATCATTAAGTTCCTATCATAAGTACTGTACATGCTATGATTCCTAAAATATTGTAAACAGCCAGAGGAAGAGTAAATTTAAGACACAATCATGTCACAAGATGTCTGAAAAGAGAAATGTATAAATATGCTACTCCCTTGAGTAAGGTCCAATATCTGGTTCCACCAGGCTATTTAGCAGGAACTAGTTAAGTGCGGGAGCTGTACAGAAGTTAACAAACTGGTAAGAGAAAAGAAGAAAAGGGGAATTGTACCAAAACATGAAATAAGAACCATGGCATCCTGCAATCAGTTAGCATTATCTCTCCCTGTTCTATGTCAGAGAATATCAAACATTTAAAGGATACACATGCATCGCTGAATGGCTATCCTGTTCGCATGGGAATGTAGCTTTGCTGTTATTTTGAGTTGCATCAGTAATTCTTGGGAAAAGCTTCAAATTGTATGCTAGTGTCATTCTTTTTACAGTACTGCCTAGGAAAGGTTGTAAGCCTTGTTGCTCCAAGTGTGATACAGATGTAAAGGTAGAAAAATTTTCATGGTCTGGAGTCTAAAGAGACAGACATTTAAGAACAGAAGGGATTAAACCAGTCTGAGCCAGAGGTGCATCAAGTCATGTACAAAAAGAGCACAGAGGAAGCACCCTAGGAAGAGGGTCTTTTAGGAGCTGTGAACTATGAACTGACACAACTGCTAAGGGAAGCCTGTGTAAATATCTTTATGCAAGAGAAAAATACACAGGAGTTGTCAGAATTTCAACGTAAACAAAGGGAAATATCAGAAAGAGGATATACAGAATATCTACTTTTACCCAGATGATGTTTTGATTAAAATATTTATTTTAAATTTAATTTTTCATGATATACTTCCCTACTTCTTAGATGATTATGCTTTATAAGTAAACTAGAATGTATATGTATTTTTTATTAGTTAATTGGCTGCTGCAAAGTGTGCATCAAATCAAGTTCTGTTTTACAACTAGCTGCTTTATTAAATAAAAGAAATATCTGTATTTAGTGAACAAGCTGATTTATTTCAGATTATGACATTTATCATGATTAAAGAACAACTTGATAATGTTCCAAAACCACTAATAATTTCCTCTCCTTTTAATAGAAGAAAAACAGACATTTCTGCTCCTATATAAGACCTCATTTCTCAGCTTTGAAGGAACTGGACTTTGAACTACTGTTCAGATAAATAAAAATGAATAAACATGCTTACTGCTGGAGGTCTTAGCTGGTGATTGTCACTAACTTTTTTAAGAGAAAAAAATTGTCAGCAGAAGCTTACTGAGTTAATTTATTTAGTGTGGTTTCCTACGTAACAAGTAACAGCTTCAAGCTATTTTCTTGTTAAATACATATTAAGAACATACCTGATTTTAAAGAAAATGTAAAAAAACAATTTTAAAATAAACTGCCAGAAAAGCAGACCAGCGGTATGAGACACAGACATATCACAGTTCATGTGAGGAAACAGAATGGCAAACTAGCTGGCGCTTCAACTTCTCCATACCATCTTATATTTTTAAAATATTTAAAAGGTTAACTGGGGGAGGCTAGCTCAATGCTGTACAAAACATTATTATAGAAGGGAAAACTAATTTTTAATACCTTAAGTAAGTTAACTCTCTTCTTGAAAGCTCTGCAGGGGTTCTGTGTACTTCCAAGACATACGTACTTTAAGCTGTGATTTCATAAGCAGCTTAAGCAAATTAAAGATCAAAGATCTTTCTTTCTTGATGTACTCTCGTGCTGCTGTTTTCCAGGTCTGATTTAGCTGGCTCAGCTGGACAGAGTCGGTTATTTTAAATTTTTTTTTAAGAGTGCCATAGCAGTGAGATGAGGGAGCTGACCTGCCTCACCCTGCAGCTGCACGCTCATTAGTGCTGACAGAAAGGACAGCTGGGAACGTGCTAACGAGGGCAGAGCATGTGCAGCACCAGCACAATCTTCAGTCAAACCCGTGAACCACAGCCTTCATTTATGAGGTTGCCCCAAATGCACATGGTAAAATGTGCAGTGCATTTACCCAGAAGTTTTCTGATGCTATGGTTCAGTGCGTTTCCCAGTTCATTTGTTGGCCCCAAGCACTGATGTCGTACAGTCTCTCTGTATGACGTTTTCTGTGTGCCTGTGCATTCGATTAGCTCTTCTCCACGAATCATCAGCTTTGTAGGAAATAGAAAGTACACAATTCACCCAAATACTGCCCTTAATTATTCAGCTCAACCTTTACATACTGGGATTTTGGAGGCAAAGCTGAAACCATGGTGAGAATCTGAGGACCGTTCCAGGGATAACCTGCCTTACACTGATCATCCCTGACTTTCAGGATACTCAACCCTACACTGTTTTTTTTAAAAAAGCTATTTCAAGCTCATCCCATGGCTTCAGGCCGGCTCCAAGGTGGGCACTGCACATACCTGTGCTCAGCAGCACTCACACCTCAGCCACTGGTATTTTTAAGGAACTTGTTACTTTTCCAGAGGAAAGAAAATGGTAACACTTCAAAAAGCATTAAATTGGCACTGTTGTCTCTAAGGAGGAGAAAGCTTGTCTGTGCTTCCCAGTCAGAGACAGCTGAGGAGCACATATCTTCCTATGTATTGTCATATTCTTGGCACGTGGTCTGCATCGATCAGATGACTGCTGCAGTTAAGATGCCCTGCCTTATTCATTAGAAAAGTGCCAGGCATAGCTACAGTGCCAGTAGATGTGGATTCATTCTAAGAGCTTCATTTCAGGCTCGCTCAAACATTTTAGTACAGAGCTAAAGGTTAATGTGTCAGTAATACACAGGAACACTGAAAATGCAACAGGGGAACAAAGTTAGAATAAAAATTATAGTAAAACAGCTACAGATACATGCAGTGCATCTGACTTATACCACATTCATTTTTGTGGTTGTTCCATCCTAAAAATTATGCACCTCAGGCCTTCCTTTAAACCTCTCATATTTTTATTTTGTTGTTATTAGAGCAGAACTGTGACGACTTTTTACTGGCATTGCTATTATAAACCCTATTTCTGAGAGAGTAGATAGCTCATCTCTTCGTGCTCAATAGGATTAAAAACAGTGTACAGTTTCAGGCTACACAAATCTTTTTGGTTAAAGGAAAGGGCTGATTCAGTTGGATTTTGGTTCAGTTCAAAAGCACTAATTTTTCCTCTTTACTTCAGCTTTAGATGTATTTCATGTTACCTTGAGGCTCAAGACCATTAGATGAACACATGCAATCTTTTGTTACCCCAGAGCACGGCCACGTATGCATACGCACAGAGAAAAAAATGTCCCTCACACGCTGTAAAGGAAGGGCGATTAATACAATGGTCAAGTTCTTTACTTAGAAACAAGAATAATCTCACAAACCATTCTTCCACGAAGATAAAAGCAATTTTTAACAGACTTTTTTTTCCCTTTTATCATCACAAGTAACTATAGCAACTTATGATCACAGCTATGACCCAACCACAAACGTACGTCCCAGCCAGCTGAATTCTTTCGAGTCAGAAAGGCAGTAAATGGTGTATTACAGCATTGCAAATATGCAAGGCAGCTGGCTGAAGCCTTGGGAAACAAGAAGATGAAGGACCCCAACCATCTTATGACTTGACAGACAAAACTCCCACATTTAGGAATAAAGAAATCTCCCCTCACCTGAGACATCCTTTCACGATGCTTAGCTTCAAGTCTCTCCTTGGCTTTCTGGAAATGGGCATGTTCATTCTCATCTCCAGGTGTCTCCAAATATTTGTCAACAGCATCAGGTGTGCTAGCTGCTGTGGTAGGGACTGAGGTAAAATTTTGAGGCAGGGAGAGGAGGGGGAAGAAAAGCAGAATTTCTACTTTAGTACAAGCAAAATTCAGTCGGACCAAGCAAGAAAAATCTGTTCTAATTTCCATCGGAATAAAGCCATTCATTGAACCTCAGAGGAAGCTATAAAAATGTGGTTTAGGTGGATGTGTTAGACACAACAAATATATATAAATATACAAGGATTTCCTCGCCACCTCATTTTATAAATCAGGAGAAACTCTTCAGAGTGAACAAAGCAATGTTATTCAAACAGGTTAGAAATTGCTGCCAAAGGAAAAATAAGCCTGGCAAAGACTAAAGTACAGAAGAAAGCCCTCTGCAAAGTTACATGCTTTGTATATTAGTTCATTTTTAAAAGGTGAACTGCAGCACATGAGTACCAATGCAAATACATTTTAAAGCACCTACGGGCTCCACAGTATCCTAATGAAATACTCAAATCCTTCCCTTAGTGACAGTTTGGCCTCTCAGACATTTACTCTATTTGTAACAACTTTGATTAAGAAAACCCCTCACAGATGCTAGAAATAATCAGCAAGCTTGCACTAATTGTTAGCCACTCCTATCAGATAACTAGGAGATACCTATCACACTGGTAGTGGATAGATTGGCATTTGGGGTAATTCAAGCAGAGTGAGCAACAGTTCCTTTACTACGCAGCGACATCCAACAACCCCTACATTAACTAGAGTAACATTTCTGTGCTAGGGCCAAAACAGCATTTTAAAAAAACTCTCCAATGATGATCAACTGTTTCATTTCAACTACATTGTTCCTAAATATTTTATTATATAATCAGTTTCATCTCCCTGGTCACATTTAGTTCAACAATTGCAAAGTTAGTTTAAAAATTCTGACAAACACAGACTGCCCACATAGTTGCTCAGGGTTTTTTTAAAATGTGTTTGACTACATGTACTATAGTTAAATTGACTTACAGAGGTAATACATTTTAGCAGATACACTAATATTGGTAGGGAAAAACCTATGACCCTCCCATACCCCAACATTTCTCAATGTCTTCAACAAAAGCAAACTTTAATTTGATAATCAGACTGAGTAATAACAACCAATATTTATTTATGACTACTTCCCCCAAAACAAGTTCAAAAGCAAACCAAAACCTCAAAAAAATAACAGAAAGCCTTTGGATTTGGCTGCATTCGAGGTATACCTACATGTTCTCTGCAACAAGCATGAATAGTTTTGGCTGCTGTTGGTATAAACTGCACAATGGGTTCTCTAAGTTACTCACTGGCTCAAATGAAAGGTCTCAAAACCAAAAGAAAAAAAATCTACAAGCAATCATAAAAAGCCAACTGAGAAGTCATAGGCAGTGCGAATTATCACTACTCTCACCGTTTTTAGATTTGTTTCGTAAACATTTAATTACAAGTTACATTTTGTAAAACTGTAAACTTTGTTACTTAAAGTCTCTGATTCTGTTACAAAAGCATAAACATTTTTTTTCTGTTTAAATTCTTAATGATAACAATGCACCTTCGATGATAATGTGTTTTGTGCTGGGGTGCACTGCTGCCTGTCGGAAAGGCTACAGCCAGGGTAGGCACATTCCAAAAACTAATGACCCAAAGCTCAGACTGAGTGAAAACATTTCTGTTATGTTCATAAGTATTTCTAAATATCTTTGCCTTTTAATCTCTCAAGCCCCAAATTAATTTAATATTTATCTTTCCTGAAGCTGCAGTTAAGTACAGCACATTTTAATTCCATCTAGAAAATAAACAGAAAAATTTATTTCAAAGCAGAAAGAAATTGAAGAGTGTCAGGCTGAGCAAAGGCCTTCCCTTCCAGGCTCCTGACAGAGGTTCACCAAACACTATCAAGGGCAAAAGCAGTGAATACTCTTTTGCAATGTTTAACTAACCTTGCTGGATTTTCCTTCCATTACTCTAATTTCCTGCCCGCCCCCTCCAAACTTGTGTGAGATTTAACATTCACAGCATGGTGTGGCAATGAGTTCCACTGTTTAATCAGGCTCTGTGTGAAGATGATTCCCTTCTGCCTACACCCTCCATCCATCACTGCCTCTGCAGGGCTTAGCACAGGAAGATCGAAGCGGGGAGAGCTCTAGTGCATTCACCATCCTTTTTTTTTTTTAAAAAAAAAACAAACCCAAAACAAACTGAACTTAAGTCTGTACAAATGTGAATGGAAAGAAGTGACGATCTAAATAACTGTCCAATAAATTATGCAAATTTAACCTTTAATTTATTGAACAGGAAAAAAAGGTCACCAGCATTTGCACTGGTATCAGTTAAGCTACCTGTACATTCAAGGTTTGATTTCCCATCTCACACACACGACCTTTACAACCCAGATTTTCAGACAATATGCTTCCTTCCCACTGGGATGCTTGCTGGTGTGTTTCCAAACACAGCCCCCTCCAAAAGCTGTGCAAAACCAAATCAAACAAAGACCAGGCATTGAGCACCACAGACCTGGATGCCTGAGACACCCAGGCTGTGCCCAGGAGCATGAGAAAGGATGCGGGCAGTACATTGATACCCGACTGCAACCTGCTCTCTCTCAAGCTAACACTAAAGAGGGTAAGGCTAAGGAAGAGCAATCCTGTGTAGCAGGAGATAGCTATTACCCCTGACCTTGTGCAAAAGGCTGGTGTAAGGCCACACATGGCTCTCCACCATGCACTCCCCAAAAGAAAGAGAGCTCAGAAGTGGGCATGCAGGCTGATGGGAGCTTAGGAGGGCCTGTCTCATGGTAAAAAGCTCAATCATAGAATCACAGAATCATCGAATGTTAGGGGTTGGAAGGGACCTCTAGAGATCATCTAGTCCAACCCCGCTGCCAAAGCAGGAATCAGTTACACTCATCCACCAGGGAGTGGACTACTAATCTGATTTAGAAAATCTCTACTGAGAAAAGATTTCTGACAGCAGTTTTATCAGAAAGAAGCAACCGAAGTCTTATGGTTGGAAATGTAAGCAAGGCAGAAATAAGACTGGAAATCCAGACCAGAAATAAGCCACTCACTTTCAGTAGTAAGTGCAATTAAGTATTAGAACAACTCCTGCAAAGATTTGCCTATTCACTCAAAAGCATCCTTGATAACATCCTGCTTCTGCATCTCCTGCTGCAACCCAGTCAGTGAATAGGCATAAAAACCAAGGGTAAAATAGTTGTTTTTTCCCTCCCTGCTTGCTGCTGGCACCAGTCCATGCCTAGCACACCTGGGAGCAGGCCAAGCCTGCACAAAGTCAGCCATAAGGACTCAGCCTGTCTACCACTCCTGGAATGTTTCTCGGCCACTGGTGGCCACAGAGACCAACCAACCTACCAGCACCAACCACATCTCACTCTGCAAAAAGAGACAGTGCTCAAACTCTTAAAAACAGGGATAATTTTCATTAAAAAGAAGTTCAGGGTGTATTGTTTAGGAAAATACTAAAAGATGAGATGAAATGGTGATACACATTTTTGTTTTGTGTATGACCATATACTCAAATATATATATATATATATATAAAATCACAGTTATAACTGCAATTCAGAAGTGGTCTTTTTATGAGTGGTTAGCTATTCACATAATTTGAAATCAGAAAGGTTTCTCTGACAAAAAATAACTAATATGGTTAAAAACAAATAATCCTACAAGATTTTGCTCCCCGTATTTACGAAACCTGCAAATGATTATGTGACAACTTCTCCATCCAGTAGTAAAAAAATCACAACTATCCACAGGATATTGAAGCAAGCTTGTGATTCCAACACGATACCCAACAGCCTACCCTCCTCCCAAGAAAAAAAAAAAAAAAAAAAAAAAGATGGTTGCAGAAACACTGACCTTCCCTTCTGCATGAAACAGAAACATTTTAAAATTTCTTCATGGCTGTTGGCACAAAACCTGTCCTTTGTGCTCCAGTGTGTTAGGGAACTTTGTTTCTAGAGATGTATTGCATCTTTTCTCACAGTAAATCAGGGGGAACATTTGGTCAGACACTGGCTACATGTAAAGATTCCTTAAAAATATGCAGCCCGATTTCATTTTTTGACCTCATCAGCTCTTAGAAAGTGGTTTCATTTTCTATGCATTGCTTGTTTTCTAAGGTAACTCTACTACTGCATGAAGACTGATCAAAAAGTGTGTGTTGACAGGTGTGGAAGAAATGTGGTATTGGATGACATTTTCTTCACACTTGCACTCATTTTACCTGTCAATCTCCTAACACTTTGGTTTGTTTTTTTTTTTTTTTTAATTTTTATTGGTCTTTAAAATCCTAACCTTCTTGGAGACACAGGTTCAATAATACAGTCAAATTTTGCTATTTATTAACAATCCTTACATATCAGAAGACCAGTGGAAAAAAAGGCAAGAAAAATACAATACGCCCTCAGATCCCGCTTTACTATTTACCACACAAATAAATAGCCCATATCAGCCTCTCCAGTGCAAGAAAGAACAGTTGCTCACCAACCTCATATGAAGTGAAAGCATTTGTAAATGCCCCTTTTCTGAGTGACATTGGTTTTTGCATATAAGATGGGAAACCATTTGAAATGAGAGCATTACCCAACTACAATGTAGTATTCAGTGGATGCATTCATTGCCTCTGAATTCCACACACACACCTGCCCCATTAATGAAGGATTAAGATCAAAGCTTTCAGTTTTTGACTAAGATCACAACTACTTATAGCACTTCTGACAATCACAAGTGCATATGGAATACCTTTAGCAAGAAGGGTTTCTATTATTGCTGCTGCTACCTTGTGAAATGAGCTGTTTTTACAAGATGGTATCCCCACTCTTTTGTCAACAAGCTACTCTGCTTACAGCAGGGTGGTAAAACCAATGAACAAAATCTAAAAAACAGGGAAGGAAAATAACAATCACCTTTTTACTACAAAACAGACAAATTACCAAATGAATGATACAAGGCAGACAAAGGCTGGGAAAGTTTTATTTAAGATTGTAGCAAATTACCATTATTTTAAACATAGGGAAAAGGATGTATCGGGATGAGCTCTTACATAAGTTGTTAAGTTCAATATAATTTCATTGCTTGAAGAATAGTGTGCCCCAAACTGGTTTATTTTCTAGTAGAAATCAATACTGGGGCACAAAACAGTAAACGTATTTACATACTATATATAAATTATAATCTACTGCATTAGAGACAACTATTCACATTCTTAGCAATGTAAGATGGAGAACCAGCAGGCAAAGTTCCTCCCACTGTCAACAGCTCAAGATTTTATAAGAAACGTCCCCAGTTTCAGTATTTCACCTGTAAGTGGAGAGCTGTTGCTGCTGCTTATTTCTTTTTAGGATTCTGAGGGGCAAAGAGCACCGCTGTGCTCCAAGGGTTGGCACCGCCTCTGGACTGGCAAGAGTTCTGGGAGTCAGCTTTTTCACCTTGTGACTTATCAGTCCATCTCCCTGCCTGGAAGCTAACTGCAGAGCAGTGAACTGTGCCCATCACGATCAGAGACTGGTACTCCTCTCCTTCAGGCTACTCATCTCCAGTTGCCTACTTTTTAATTTTCAGCAAAGATGCTCAATAATTCAAACTCCCATTAAGTCATTCGCTGATGTTAAGGCTCATCCATTTCAACTACATATTTATTACTCAGCCTGATCACATAACTATTCAGCTGCCTTTTATTTATCCAGCACATTTTATGTTTTGAAAATCATCTTTAAGACATCCAAGAAGCCTTTGAAAGTTAAGTGTCTTCATAAAGACTGAGAAATTCTCACTACAACAGTGCACACTCAGCACAAAACATGGACGAACAGACTATGTAAAAAGAAATATATTCTTCTGTCAGAAAAAAACCACACACAGGTTGGTACAGAATTATGAAAAAAAGCCCACTGTAACAGTAGTGGGTTTATGCTCAGGGATCACATCTGAAGCAGTAAAAAGAATCACCAGTTCTGAGACCTGACTTATCCACCTTGAATTTTAAGCTGCCTCTTAGCTTCCAAAATTTTGTTAAATTAGATAAATTGGATTACAAAGCACATTGTTCAAAAACATCTACTAGTTTAATTGAAAGAGATTCCGGGCACAGGTGACCTGAAGAGAGTTAACACATGAAAGAGAGCCCAGTGTTCCAGAGGGATGCTCTTTCCTTTCTTAATAGTTGGGTTACTATCTCACTGTTCTTATTACCCATCAAGGCTCAACCTACTTTGTCATATAAGGCTGTGTATAGTTTCTGTAATATTTCACAACTTGCATTAGTATTCACAGAATAATTACAGGTCAACGTAGCAACCTTGGCCTAAAAATATAATTGTGTATTCAGATGGAGAAATCACATGTTTAAAAGTTACATTTACATTTGAACTTTACTTTGCAGAGGCTGATTCTATCTTCCTTTGATAGGTTATAATTTAAACAGTTGTCATGGCATCAAAACAACAGACAGCTTAAAGGACAGTTTAGCAAAATCCCTCACAGAGACTTCTTGGAGAGAGAAAGAAAAACCCCTCTTATTATTCCTCATCTACTGCCTTAACTAGAGTTGATACTTGCCACCTAAACTAGCTTTGAGTTAAATTTGCTTATATAAGAATCCTTCTGTGTAAGAACTTCAGGATACATGTCCTACCTATGCACACCTAGAACTTGGCAATCATGCTTTCATTGCATCTCCATGAATGCAACTTCCTTTTCATCAGCTTGACAAATGCAATTTCACCTTGCTCATACCCATTTGACACTCATCTAGGCCACTAGTTGCTCAGATCACCCCCCTCCGAGTTCTTTGATTCATTTTGTGCTTGGGAGAAAGTCTCTAAAGCATACTTTCCTCAAGCATCTTTGCAATACTCTGCTTCAAGGTCATTCTCTTTTGATTTGTCACCACAAATTTAAATATTTATGAGGAAAAATCCCCATTAAATTCTTCACCTGTTACATCAAATGAGAATGCTGTGAACAAATACAAGACAGGAGTATTCTCCTGAACATGCCTTCTGCCAAGGTTGTAAACAAGAGTCATCAAGTTTCATAGAGAAAAAAAAAACCCAAATGAACTGTGGTTAGACCCAACAAAACAAGTTACAGCAAAACCAGTGTCTACAATAACACATAACATTAATAAAATTCCTAGTGGTTGAGATTATCAAGAGTCTAACTCTTGTATATGAAAACATTTGCATCATTTCCCTTTTGAATCCTAAACTTTATCCAATTGCTTTTTAAATAGGCCCAGTCCAACACTGGCTCCATGTGTGGTTCAAGGGTGAAATATACTGCAAATTTATACACAAAAAGAAACCACAGAAACTAGTCACTTGCACCCACTAAAGGTGGTAGTCAAAATTAACAATTTACATAGATGATATTAGAATTCATCCCATTACAGCTCCTAGGCACTGAATGCTAAGTGTCAAGCACTCACAATGAATGAAGAACTGAAAAAATACATTTTTCTTAAGATTTCATCTACACTATTTGAAATTGGCCTCAAATTCACCAAGACACAAGACTCAGCTCAGTTTTCATGCCAGAGAAAACAAAACTCAGCAGATACTGGCAATTCATGCTGGAGATGGTGGGAGAACACCACATTTAAGTAAAATCTTGAGAGGTAATGTCCCCTTTAATGCTACTTTGGGCAGCAGTCAGAGACTTGAATATAAAGAGCTTTTGTAATAAAGCAACAGGTTGTCCTGGTGTGACTGGTTTAGTGAATTTGTAACAACTTGAGGTTTTTATTCATTCGAATAAAAGACTTGGTACTTATGTGAAATGCTTCCTTGCAATATCAGTAGTTATAAAGGCAGATTTTTAGGATATGAAGAGTTATCACTAGACTTTTGTATTTTAAATTCTATCTCCTGTAGTGCTGTAACAAATTAGCACTGTAGCTAGTTGCTGCGATGAATATTTTCCAGCACTAAGTGCATTGTCAAAAAACCTGCGTTCCTGGTATGCAGCAACTTGCAAGCTCTGCTGCTTTTATAGACAGAGGCCTGCCAACTGCCCCAAAAAGCTCATGAGCAGGGAAAGGGCAGTATCACTCAGTCCAGATGAAGATGCTCTAGGCTTTGCAGACATGCTCTGCTGTCTCTCTTTAAGCCTCCTACCTGTCCTCAAGCTCAAGCATCTCTGTAGTTGTACAGATAAAATGAGCAATCACTCAGTAAATAAGATAATGGATTAAAATGTGCTACCTAACTACAAATTGGGTATACTTTACCATTTGGCTTACACGAATGCACTGCAGCTCTTTAATGCCTTAGACATGCTCTGGGAAGTTGGTATGCAAGTCTAGCTGCCGAAACATTTTATGTCCTGCTAACCTGGGAGGTTTCAAGATCCCAAACAAGTAACAAATGCATAAAGGAAATTCCTGGCAACAGGAATAGAATCGTATAAACTGCTGCTGTTGAAAGGTACAGATTGCTATTCACAGTACCTCTAAAGAGAAATTAGACTTGACACTGCAAAATGCTTAGAGGTCATTAATTTCCCCCTCACTTAAGAGCTCAAACTGGAAACACATTAAGACCAACCTCATCAATTATCAGGGACAGATCAATCTAGAGGGAAGGTGAAGTTAACCTGTATGAAAAGCACTAAGAGTGGATTCCCTATATTAGTCTTCGTCTTGTGCACAATATTTTAACGTGTATTCAGGAGGGTGTGAAATTTTATGTATATTACGAAATTTCAGCGTTTAGTGTGCTTCTTTTCATTGTGCTCTGAAATGATATAAAACAATGTGTGTCAACATTTAAACCTACTGCTAGGTTTCAGGGCAAGTCCCTGTCCCCAGGTTAAGACTTGAACATTAACATAATTTCAAAATAGTACTTATTAAAAAAATAGAATATATTTCCCGTAGCTTTAAAGATGTTTCACAAGCCACAATTAAGAGACAAGTGAAAAAAAATCATATAATAGATTACTTTTCAGTATAACAATAAGACAGAAATCATACATTCGACAACAGCAATTCATCATCTTGTACATATTCTTGTCAATACATATCCATTCTGAGGTCATTAAATCTGTATTAACTGCCTGATAGATCCTAATGACTTCAAAGGAGCCATTATGGGCAGTCACACAGTGGAAGTTTGAGTCCTTATACTGAATAGAAACTGTAGATGGTATTGAACATCCTTATTAAAAATCAATAGAGGGCGAGCATGTGGTCTCACAGGCTGAAGGAATTGGTAACAAGATCCTTAAAGCCTTCTACTTCTAGGGCAATTATATACCAATTCCCATGTAGCTGGGTGAGGAATGAAAAAATTTCACAGTAGCAGCTCCCGCCCAATAGACAATTTTTATCAGACCTCAGAGCACTGGTTAAATTAATAGATAATGGAGAGAATCTAAGGTTTTGCATGACAGGATGGACCAGATCAAGGCAAAGAGACTTCAGCAAGGAAGCAGAATAAAACATGGTGGGTTTTTTTTCCTGTAGACTATGTGTTCAGGATATCAGTATTCAATATTCATACTTTCAGTATTCATAGTATATAAGTATTTGTGACAACAGAACATTCTCAGATTTTTGTTCAGTCCAATTTCAATGTACTGTGAGAAAAATGAAGTCACATGCCACCCTTTTATCCTTTGCCCACTATTTAAGAGAAACAAAATGGCTATCCACTATTTCATATTACTCTGTAAAATCTAACGAGCTTATCCTGCAAAGTAAAATACAGCTAGACAAAGGAAAGATGTGCTTTTAACATCCATCTTGTCTCCCACCTAAGAGAGGCTCACTCTTTTTTTGTAGGACACAAGGGAGCAACAATAATGTGAACACTGGAGAGAAAAGGAATAAAGAATGGAGTAAATAAATAAGCATGAATGGGGGTGGGGGGGAAGGTACAAAGATCAAATAGAAAGATTAAGTTAAGGGTGAGAAGGAAAGAAAAAAGAAAAAGACAGGACAGAACAGGAGTGGCCCAGATGGAAACACTTCTCCACCATTTTTCTTTTCTTCTGTAGAATTGGGGTGAAGGTGGTGTCTGCACTACATCCAGGTTAAAAAAAAAAAGTAATTTTTCAGCAACATCAGATCGGTACCAAAGACAGTATCTCACTAAGTGCTGAAACACATCGTATTCAGCACTTCTGACTATTTTCATTACCATTTCTATTCAGCAAAATGATGAAGAATAAGGAGAAACAGGATGGTGATACTAAAACAGTAGATGAAACCAGAGGAAAAAAAAAGTTATCTTGGGAACAGAAATAACAGATCAGGGTACAGAACACATAGAAATAAGATGAAAATACAGGAACAAAAATATAACTGAAGTAGCTTGGAAAGTGTACCCTATAGACTCAAATGTTGCTTGAGAAACTACTGAAGAAAAAAAAAACCAAACCAAACAGGAAAAAGCCCTCTGGGAGATCTATATTAAAAGACAAGAGCACCTCCAGTTTTCCCCACCGTCAGTTGTACAAATGAAGTCAAGCAGCTCAGGTACTCAACCTAACTCCATTTTCCTTAAAGAGAAAATGACTCAGATGAAAAACTGGGAATTCCAAAGTAAACCAAAATAACTACAGAAAGAACACAAATGTTAATGCTCGTGGCCTTGTTTTATTGAACTGAATCTAAGGAAAAAAAACCCTAAAACCACTTCTATAAGATAAAGAGGAATCTCCTGGGCTTATCTGAATATCCTAATGAATATAATATATAGAAAATTTAGAAGTTATTTCTTATTTCATTTCTGATTCCACATTCTGCGAGAGAACTGCCAGTCTCAGAAGAGATCTGTTATCCTCCTGAACAGCATGAGCTGAACAACTTCTGCTGCCAAGAGACAAATCTGAAGAAGGAAGACAATCTAATTTCCAAGTTTCATTCAATCCATAATACATGGCTGATGTCCCCAGTCGTAGCAGAAGATTTCCTGCAAAAAGATCACTAGGTTGACTGGAAGTATAATACAATAAACTCTGCTGGCTCGCTATGACAAGCAGTCATTGCTATGATTTCACCTACAACCTGTATATAAAAGGCAACACCTCTGCATTATCAAAGTGACAAATCAGGATCTCATTCCTCCACGTTTCACTGTGTAAGAATAATACTCATGGTGTCTGTTTTGTGATGTGACCGCTCTTTTAGTAAACACCACCCTTCCCTCTGTGCAATAATTCTGCGGCACTGTGAAAGCCAGAAATGAAACTGATGGATTTGAAGTGCTGGGTGAGTAACTACAGCTCTGTAAGACACATGATGTCTGGAGATCTTTGAGCCCACTCATAGTCCCACTGCCCAATTTGGACAAAGAAACGCATCCATATGGCTCAGCTTGAAGGGCAGGAGCCAAAAGCAAGCTGTAAAAACTAGATGTTTAATGAAACTGCAATCTTGCAAGAGTCAAGATCTATTACATGTCCTTATTTATGCTGCTGTCCAGCCTTCACAAAAATATTATAAGTTTTTTAACAATGCTGACAAAGGCAATAATAATTCTTAATTCCTACCAGGTATGTGAAAAGGCTGACTTTTTTCCAACCAAGAACCAGCATATGCAGCTTTTAGAAACTCTTATACTGACTATAAAAGTAAAATGCTCAGCACAAAAGGCCAATAGCTATTCTTCACTTAATCCTACCTACCGAAACTTAAGGATGAAGCCCCCTCGCCCCTCCCTCTTTTTTTTTTTTTTTTTTAAAAAAAAAAAAAATTCTGGAGAAAAGAACAGGTACTATCACAAGAAGTGTACTATCAGAGATAGGTGACTCATTTGCCACACACAGACCAAGGCAAACACCTGAAGTATCCAAAGCACTGTGCAGGTAAATCATGTTCAGTCCTGTCATTCTTCCTTTGCTGAGACTCCTTCCAGATGTGAAGCAGCAAAAGGTTCAGTTTCTCAGCTGTTTTCCATTACTAGTTTTGATGGCCATCATCTTGTCTGGGATCCAATCACCATTTATGCATGATACTCATCCATGTGTGACGGAAAAAGGTAACCACGCTTTACAAATTCTCTGTTGGTAAAGAATAAACGCAGCCTCATAGCTACCTGAAACTAAATGTACAAGAGCTCAAGTGGTTTTTCTAGGCTTATTGTTCAATATCTCTCACTGAAATTTTTATTACTGTGTCTCTAATCTGCATGAGCCAATTTACTTTCCTTTTTCCATGTCTACGTCAACTGCTTGTCAATATCACACCTCCTGCATTCTTCATTGCATAAATATTTCTTCTTTAAAATTATCTTATTTTTGACTGCTGTCCTAATTGAACTCATTACAAAGACCCAGTTTTTCTTGCCTGTCACAGGGACGCCATCAGAGACAAACCATGTTTTGCATCTATGAAAACATCGTAACTAACACAGGAACTTAATGGTTCAAAATGTCAGTCTTTTAGCAAATATATTATAGACCTCACTCTAATTTACTGCGCAGTTGTTCTCTCTCTTCACTACATCTTCTGTCTTGTTCCAGAAGCTGCTCACTCTCCATGAAGCATCCTCCTTACTCGCCTTGGTGTAGAGTTTCTCCACGTCCTTCCATGGATCTTTGCCATGAACAGCTCTAAAGGATGCTGAGACGAAATGCAGCTGGAGCACCAGAGCAGCAAACGTGCCTCCATGACTGCTCTTGCTCCTGCTCTCATAAAATACAGGTCAGCTCCTCTGCTCCACAACACATACAGCACACCTTGCTAGGGCTCTGCATGTGCTTGTGTGGATTTTTAAGCCCTCTACTTACTGCAAACATTCCTAGGTGCAGTTTGGAAAACATTTTACTAAAAGGAGCCCTAACATGCTGCTTCTATTCTGCTCCTCCATGTCTTGTGAGCAGGCAGGGCAACGAGATACGTACACACTGGTTAATGTGTGAGATGTAAATGGCAGCCAGTATTCTCCCAGGAGTATGTGCTGGCAAGGCAGATGAGAGGGGAGCACACCAGAGGCTCCCAAACCAAAACCCAGCTGATAAATCCAACATCTGATTCACCATCCTCAACACCCTGTGACAGAGAAAGCAATCCCTCTCAGACCAAAAGTCACTTTTTCTTCAAGGGCAAACGATCATTAAAATACATGGTGTGTCAAACAAAGTAAGTGGGAGATGATTCACATCCACATGCGCTGCAGCCCCCAGGAAAAACAAACAAACAAAAATATCAAATGGCATTCCTCCCCTTTTTGTTGTAAGCACAAAGTATTCAATCAAACTGAAAACAAACAAACAAAAAGGAAAAAACCCACCAAACCCAGGAAATAAACGTTCTGTTATTTTAATGAGCTTATATTGCTTTGATTAAAAAAGGTCAGAAATCATACATGAAAACACACTCTAACAACTACGAGCTGTTTTTAAACTTACCTGAGGTTCCCTAAAGTTTGTGTTTTTCCCTGCACACGGACACAGAGGGACACACAAAATTTTGACAGAAAATTAAGAGAAGGTGAGTGCGAAGGTCTCCTCTAAGGAGGTGTTAGGTGTTCAGCTACCCATTGTCAGACCCCCGCCAAGAGCACCACGAGGTCCCCCGCTGCCGTGCCGAGTTAGTGAGAGGTTAACGAAGGAGTAGCGGCGCGCGGAGGCGTGGAGAGACGCGGGTTAGTGTGAGCCGGGCGGGGGGCGCGCAGGGCACTTACTGACGCTGCCACAGACCGCCATGCAGTACTCCTCCGAGGCAAAGTTGTTCCGGTTCCCGCCGCAGCCGCCGTAAAAGAAGGGCGCGCACTTTCCTTCGGCCATGTCAAAGTACCAGCGGGAGATCATGGCACGGCAGGGACCCGTCTCGGCTTGCTCAGAGCACACCTCTAGTCGCAGGAGACCCAGAG
This sequence comes from Podargus strigoides, assembly GCA_028020825.1. NCBI lineage: Eukaryota > Metazoa > Chordata > Aves > Caprimulgiformes > Podargidae > Podargus > Podargus strigoides. The sequence continues at coordinate 263,946 of CM051643.1, forward strand.
GAACCACATTTAGCATGGAAATACCATTGGTTTCTTAATTAGGTGCCTCTCAACGTCCACACGTGTGGGTAAGGAAGGAGATGCACCAAGGAGGTGTTTTGGGGGATGGTAAACCCTTCCCCAGAAAACCACCCCAAAGACAATGAAGACAGATTTTGAACTGCCTCAGATTCATGCCACTAAGTCTCCCTGCCTATACTTTTAAGTTTTTAGCTACTTTATCCTGGAGTGTTGCCCCGAAACAAGCTCCAGCATGGTGGCAAGGGTACCAGACTGAAGTTTCAGCTGCTTCCAGGCCAGAGGGGTACAGCCACTGGCTGCCCGTGGGGTCTGTCGATGGCCCCAGGCAGACCCCGGCCCCAGCAGCCCACTCAGTGCCTGTCTGGGAGGGAAACATCTGAAAGCAAGAGTTGTCACATTTTTTCTTGATGTTTCTTAGCTATATACCCCCTCCCTGCCCAAACTGAGAAGGTTTCCCAGCCTATACAAAAGAAAAAACAAACCCAAAATATTTATGAGTTATAGAGGAAAATCAATTCTCTCCAGACACCTATTTATATATAGTCACTGCTGAAGAAACCCCCTCTTGCAAGCCAACCAGCACAGGGGTTTTAATTCTAGTTCGAGGGTTCACATATATAAAACTACTGCCATAGCTTTAACCCATCCATACGAGAAAATCTCATTCCCAGTGAAAATATACAGGAAAAGAATTAAAAGTTTGTGTTTGTATTCACTGTGAGCCACCACAGTCTCTGCCTACGTCCTGCAAAACACGAAAACCTGGGGGACAAACCGTACCACACAAATTCAAGGAAGACAAAGCAAATTCTGCCTGCAATTTGGAATTCAGCCAATTACACATGTAAACGTATAGCCCTTTAGCAACAATGTTCCAAACAGACAAAAAGAGTTTTATCTCTCAATGTGCTGCATAAGTCATTTCAAACCTACATAACGTTAAACACGAACACACCCCTCATTTGCTTTCATCCCACGCACTGCATCGGCAGACAAACTGGTACATTCAACTACAGGCTTCTAAATTCTCCGCATATATTTGCGTTTTCTGGAAGGCAGATCCCTAAGGCTTGAAACATAGGAAGAAATATCAGTGCATTAGCACTGAAAATCCCCCGCACACTCATCACCTCTCAGATGTTAGCTACAAAGAATTCTGCTTTTCAGTCTGTCCTGATCCATCACTGCACTCTCCCCAGGAGCACCGCTATTTATAAACAGATTTTATGTCCACTTGTCACTGGCAGTCAGTGTATACCTACGTTTCCTTAAATACAGAATATAGGTATAATTTTATGTGTGTTTAGCATATTCACAGAATTATGGAATGGCTTGGGTTGCAAGCAGCCTTCTATAAAAAATGACAAGAATCAACTTTAGGGAGCATACACTTGGTCAAAGAGAAACAGATCCAAGTGTATGCAAGCATCAAGCATACCCTACAAATGTCACAACTCTGTACCAAGCAATTAGGGGAGGAAAAGAATAGAAGGGGGTAAAGAAATACTAGTTATTTTACTTTAAGAAAAAACAAAGTAAGTATATCTAATTGTACAACATATTAATTACAATTATATATTACGATATGATTAATTATAGACGACATTTAGTATACCAGTGCTTCTTCTGATTTATTTTAAAACCAAATCCAGCCCAGTAGTCAAATTATGCAGTCAAATCTTCACACAAAGCTAACTTTGCACAGCCTTTGAAGAGCTGCCACATGTCAATTCAAAATGAATAGTGACTCTTGACATTAAAGATACAGGTATAATCAAGAGAATTTTTGCTGACAGGAAATGTCATTTCAAAAAAGACAAAGGTCTCAACAACTCAGTCCTCCTTAGTTAATGTTGACTATGGGCTGACCTCTACCCACAAAGTAAGCGGCTTCGACGTTTCCCTCAAAATACTAGTTCTGCTGATTTATTTTCATTTTGCACTGTTAAGTGTTATCAGGATGGAAATGGTTCACAGATTTAATCTGAAATTTCTTACAGGTACCTTTCTCACAGAAATAGCAGCAGAGATTCTTTCCGCATGTGCGAAAGCAAAGGTAATTGACCATCAAATAACTGATGCCAGTAATAACAAGGAATTGGTTCTTTGGAAACTGAAGTCATTTATACACATGAAGATGCACTTAAACAAGCATTCGAGAAACCGCAGGGTAACATATTAAAAAGAGGAAGCCTGAAGCACTGCAGCCCAGTGTTGTGGCCAGGGACCTGCCTCCTGCCTGACCTGCCATCTCCCACCAGGCTGGTGGTGACTGCAGGGCAGTGGAGGGGCATCCTTCCCTCCAGCCTGCACAGCCGACCCCACTGCTATTGGTGAGACCTAAATGGTAATTATCTCATCGCGAAGTGGTCTACTGCGCAAACAGTTTACGACCTAAATGAAGATTAAACAAGACAGGGGGAAAATGCTCTGGGTTATTGTTTCACAATTTCTCTGTTCGAGGGAAGCGGACTGCTAGTCCAGTCTAGGAAAATTCTTGCTGCTGTCATCACTTTCCCAGTGTCACCACCACTGTCCACCACCGCCTGTTCTCTCTGGAGGGCTCCCAGTAGCAATGCTTCACCCCTGCTTCAGGGTGAAGGTATTTTTTTAAATGAACTTCAATGCCTGGGAAATGGTTCCATTGCTCCTGTTGGTGGGCCAGTTGCTCCTCCCATGCCTCTCCGTATTCCCTTCACTTGTCCTTTCAGAAAAAAACCACCGCATTTGAATCACAGAATGGTTTAGGTTGGAAGGGACCTTTAAGACCAGCTAGTTCCAACTCCCCTGCCATAGGCAGGGACATCTCCTACTCAACCAGGTTGCTCAAAGCCCCATCCAATCTGGTCTTCAACACTCCAAGGGCGGGGGCAGCCACACTTCCCTGGTCAACCTGTGCTAGTGTCTCACCACCCTCATGGTCAAGAATTTTTTCCTAATGTCTAACCTAAATCAGTTTGAAACCATTACCTCTCGTCCTATCACTACATGCCCTTGTAAAACATCCCTCTCCAGCTTTCTTGTAGGCCCCTTCAGGCACTGGAAGGTGCTGTAAGGTCTCCCCTGAGCCTTCTCTTCTCCAGGCTGAACAACCCCAACTCTCCCAGCCTGTCTTCATAGCAGAGGTGCTCCAGCCCTCTGATTCTTCATGGCCTCCTCTGAACTCGCTCCAACAGGTCCATGTCCTTCTTATGCTGGGGGCCCCAGAGCTGAACACAGTGCTGCAGATGGGGTCTCATGAAAGCGGAGCAGAGCGGCAGAATCACCTCTCCCAGCCTTCTGGCCATGCTTCTTCTGCTGCAGCCTAGGATACGGTTGGCTTTCTGGGCAGCAAGAGCACACTGCTGGCTCAGCTATACCACCTCATCTGAGAAGATGGAGAAATGAAGTGCAGAGATGGGAATTCAACAATTTTTGGGCTATTAATCCAAATACCATTTCCCCTTCCACTGCTACTGAGTGTAGCAATTAATGCCTATGATGCATGAGTTATATTATTCTCACAGATATTAGGGCAGGCAAGCAGCATACAGTGCTAAATGATTCTGCAGAAAAATTAAAAGCTGTCTTTGCTTCATATATTAATCTTGTTGCTGAAAACTGATTAAAAGATGAGTTACTTTTTGCCACTGTATAATTCAATTTTACTTGATACCACAAAAAAATTGTATCCAGTACGGCATTAACAATAAGCTTTGCTATATTTAAGGAACTTGTTCACTTTCCCCTGAAGGTGCATTTTCACCTTTCACTCCATGAAACTGGATAAAATTAAAGCTAAAAATAAACCTCTGCCACAACCCAGGTTCATAAGTGGTCAAAACTCTGTTTTCAGATGCTTACAGTTTTCAAACGATACTTCTTCAGTTGCAAAATTTCTCTCATCTTCTCTGTGCCCTAAACCAAAGTTACAGTTGCCAATACTTTCCTTCTCTGAAACCTCAGATATGGCAAATTATTTTTGAGATAATCAGGAAAGTATAATTCAACTGTCCTCATTCCAAGCTTCTTATACTTATTCCAGCCTCTCAATGCAAAAAGAGCTGTTTCTAACCATGTGAGTAGGTCATTCCTTCCCTGCAGAACAGTGCTATGGCAAAGCTTTTTGATTTGCTTTTAAATTAAGAGTTAAAGTGATATACTGAAAACTAATCAGTTACACTAAACATTGGCACTGGCTGTGTTATTTTTTCTTTGAAAAGCACAGACTTCAGCATCCTAGGAAATTCACGGTCTTCAAGTATGTGGACATTGATTTATAGTGGCTTTACACACGAAGTACTTCCATAAACATTAATTTACTGAAATGCTGTAAGTAGAGCTAATTAGAATTTATGTGCAAACACTTTAGATACTTTTGATGATCAGTTTTTACAGAGGGAAATATAAAATATGGTTCTGAATGGCATTTTAAATTTTTTCATTACCATATAAATTGTTTTTTGCTATTCCTCGAAGAAAACTGATTTTAAATCAAAGTGAAATTATAATTGCTTTATTTCAAAATCTCTGCTCCATGCCTTTTTTTTTTTTTTTTCCACGTGGAACTAACACTTACTCTGTTTGAACACCAACATTTTCAAGTGAGTGATCCAAAATAAAATTTAAACTAACTGTTGGGGGGGGAACTGAATTAAAGCTACATTTACATACTTCTATCACTGTAAACATCAAGGTTATTAAGTATTTTCTTCAGGATTTGAATTTATTTACATGATCATGAGAACTAAGTTCATCTAAATGCTGGCACAGTCACTCCCAAACCTTAAACCAGAAATTAAATTTGAAGAGATTTAAGAAAAAAAGGACAAACAGGAGGAGTTAGACTAGCAACTCCAACCTGTCTTGGAAACTGGGTCCCATGTTTAGTTTACACCTCTGAAAAACCTCTTTACCTTAATGCTACAGTAGAAAAATACCATCATGCTGGCTTATAAATATTACAAGTTCTTTAATTTAGCCATGGTAATGGAAAATATATTGTACTGACGAATCTTTCTTACTACCAGCCCTTCAAGTTTGAAGTTGATGGTGCCAAGTACATACAAATTGGTATGAAGCAACCCACTAAGCACTGGTGTGTGTTTGCTTTGTCTATGCTGCTGTCAGTTCAAACTGTGTATCACAATCACGTGGGACCTGAACAAGCCTTAAACAAGGACCGAAACCACTTAAGCTGCGTAAGTATATGGGACTACAGTCTTATATTTTACCATTTATATTTCACTAAAGAACAGAGTAATCGATTAAAGCAAGAGATGCCAAAGGACTAAACCTCACAGACATATATCATGAGGTAAATGCTCCACTGTATCATGTGCTAGTATATAATATTACAACGGAAGTAATTTTGGCTTTCATGTCTTCAGGAACTGAGAGCTATAGTTTGAGGATATTAATGCACATGTATCTATATTAGTCTTAATTTTTTAACTAGTTGAGAAAAATTAGACAAGAGTAAATGCATTGCTTTTCTTTTAGTTGTACTGTTTGTGTTCCAAAAAGGCACAATACTATTTTGCTCAATGAATTAATCAAAAGGGAATATTTAAAGATAATTTAACTGAAACAGAACTTCCTCATGCTAAATATATGGTTAGAAGAGGCAGCCAAATTTTAGTTTGACTATTCAAAGACAAAAGCTAATTTCAGAAGAGGTTTTTGGAATTAGGAGAAGACAGCTGTGAAGCTGGCAAATACTCTAGGAATAAAGTTGGTGCACAAGCTACACAATTGCTAAAATACTTTCTACAGAAAAAGTTAAAAGAAAAAAAGCAAAATTATGACTTCTAAATGTAATACTGAAGAACAGCTCTTCTAAAACTGTTAAATACCCTAAAATTGTAATTTCCATCCTGTGCAATTAAGATTGAATTTCTCTTTCTGATGTTTATTCTTAAGCTACTGAAGAAGGATATTTGGAACATGAAAAAAAAATAATTGTATACTTGGCTAGAATACAAAGCCTTAAAATTCTGAAGCGGAACAATTATGTGAAAATACCTTTTCTATTTACTTGTGCACAACAAAACTACGTTTTGTACCACGGTGCCATGCAGTTACTATTGATGGCCAGAACCCAAACAAAAAGTCCAGGTTGATTTTAAATGTAGGTCAATAAAATTTCATTAATTTATGTGTATTTTAGAAAAGGTATCATTTTCCACATAAAATGATGATTAAGCTAATGTGGCAAGACAGTGAATATGAGTATTAGCCCAAAAGTGTATTCCAGTCTTTTTTACACAGCAAAACAAAATTAATTATTGCTTCAATATTGTAAAATAACATTTTCTCTAGGGAACCAGATTCTTGAGGAATTTCTGCTGGCAGACATATTTCAAACAAAATCACTCTCCACCCTCTAACTTTATGTAAAACAATACTCTTACTGTGTTTAGGACTTCTGCCCTTGACCCAAAGTAGAAATAATATATTGCTTTTTCGTCAACAAGATTACTGGATCATAAAAAATATTTCTTCCAATTGCAACATGTCTTGTAGTATTATATTATGGTGGAATAGCTGTGCTTTAAATAATGTCTAATTAAAAGCTATCAGTTAACTTAATGTAAATCCACTAGCTTAATTTTATCAGCTCTTGTTCATATGTTAGAGCAGATTATCATTCTTAATGAAGATCTAATCAAAAAAAAGTAGAGTTATCATATAGTATACTATTTGTATAGCAACCTATCAATGTTTTCCTTATCACACATTATCACTTTCCACCTAAAGCAAACTGCATAGCCTTGAAGCAAATGAAGAAGAAGGAACTAGGGCAGCCTGAGAGAGTAAGACTTGTTCAGCATGGAAAAGAGAAGGCTCCGGGGAGACCTCATAGTGGCCTTCCAGTACCTGAAGGGGGCTACAAGAAAGCTGGAGAGGGACTTTTTACAGGATGGTAGGATAGGGATAGGATGTAATGATAGGATGAGGGGTAATGGGTGGAAGCTGAGAGAGGGTAGGTTTAGACTAGATACAAGGAAGTTCTTCACCCTGAGGGTGGTGAGGCACTGGAACAGGCTGCCCAAGGAAGTTGTGGATGCTCCATCCCTGGAAGTGTTCAAAGCCAGGCTGGATGGAGCCTTGAGCAACCTGATCTGGTGGGAGGTGTCCCTGCCATGGCAGGGGGGTTGGAACTAGATGATCTTTGAGGTCACTTCCAACCCAAAGCATTCTATGATAATAAACTTTCAAAGAAGAAAGTGGGGCAAAGCTATGGAGGGTGAAACCCAGCCCAACTAATCTATCATACGCTACTAATATTATCCAAAACTTTACAGCTGATAGGTCTAGCAATCAAGGTTAACCTCCCTTGCCTCAGAATAAGATGGTAGCTGTCACTGAATGGATTTAAAGTCTTTTAGACATAAAAATCTTCAGCCAAAAAACCCCATTCTAGACCTATAAAGCTAATAGCTACCATAAAAACATCAGGCTATTTTTCTCTTGCTAGGAAACCAGCATATGATCTCTCACTTGCAACTCCAGATTGTAAACAGAGTTAAAATGTCACATCAAGCAGCACTGCTGAAATTCTTTCCTAACCATTTAAAGAAATCCAGTTGAATTAGAGAAAACAAAACCAAGTGCTGAAGGGCAACATTACACACTGGATGAGGCAGGTCAAGCTTATTCTGCTGAATCCCTCACATCTGCTGATAGGTATGTGAAGAAACTGCCAAGAGTTTTCTGCCAGGCTGCTGTTCTGTTCACGGGAAGCACTAAGCTGAAAATGCTTATTCTTTGCTGTATGTCAAGAGAGACTGATTTTTCTTGTCACCTACTGTGCTGAAGGAGAGCAGAAATGAAATCACAAACAATTGCACGTAACAGGGAAGCAGTGCTCCTGCTTGCTTCGGTCACGTGCTGGAGGAAAACCTGGAGCCTGGATGCCTCGCAAGCAGCTCTGCAATACCCAGCATGCTGTGATGATGATGGCAGAAATCAAATTGCTCCCTTGCTTAAGTCCTGGCCAGCAGAGAGTCACCTCCCTTGCTCCATACAGAGACAAAAGTCAAGAGCCACAGTTCCCCTGCAGGGCTTCATAAATGAGCCATGCTTTCTTCAGCACAAATTGAGTGATAATATTGCCCAGTGACCAAAGGTGAAAAACATCGACCTGGTATCAATTTCCCTCTTTGGATCCCTGCAATCTCAGACCCCTAACTGGCTGGGTTTAACATCTGAACTCCAGCAAGGGCATATCTGAAAGTTTAAACTGGGTTTGCTGCCCTACTCCATATGAACTGAGAGTAGAGATGGTCCTTCACAAAAGGCAGGGAAATGAATACTGGCAAGTACTGTGCTAGGAAAAATTGATTCACATTTTTGAATAAACATTATAGCTTACCAAAATATGGCTGCTGCAGAAACTGAATAAAAAGACTGTCTTCCTGCCAATGACATCTCCCATTCTCTAGGCAAGACCAACTTCCTTTTCAGTTTGCAAGTACTTCAGCTATTGCTATTTTGATCACGATACATTAAAATACGCATAGAAATAAAACTGCTTGACAAATTGATTCTACAATAGCTCAAGTGTCTTTAAAGAATTACATTACATTTATGCTTTTCAATTATTTATGATTGATGACAATCATTCCATTGATATGGGGGAGAAAGGGCTCAGTACCAGCCCACAATTAGATCCTAATTTATGGTTTCAGAACAGTTGCTCTTTGTTGACTTCACATATGAAAAGCACCTCCTCTCAAATTGGACAAATTCTGTGCTCTTTAATGCTAATGACATAATATTAGTTACAGCTTCATAAAACATACATAAAACTGGCTGTAAAGTGTCTGTGAAAAGCATCCTAGGATACGTTTTATGAACTGCACTTAATGACGCTTGGGAAAAGTGGCCTGAACAGAGCTCAAGTCCATGAGAATAAAACTCTGACACTTAACCCCACCTGGAAAAGCTTTCAAGGTGTCTCCACAGGATGGACCACTTCTTAATATGTACGTTGTCTACAAGATACCTCTGCCTCTTTCATCTGCACTCACAGTAACAAACTATTACGTGTGCAACAGCAAGACAACAGCAGATGCTCACCGCAAAAGTTCCTATGCTGGATCTGTTGGCTGCATCAGGAGGACAAGCACTCTGTAGGAAGCTTTCTCTTAAGTGCAGCAAGGAAATTAAAAGCACAGACCTACACTAAGTTATTAGGACACTTCTACATTTACAAATAAGCAAGCAGTTACACACACTCAGGGACAGACTTGGCACCCTCTGTGCCCCAGGATGGCTGGAGGTCAGAAATCCCAAAGGGCTGTGGCAGAACTGCACTGAAAACTTTTAGTGGTAACAGGTTATCCTCACCTCACTTGCAGTAACACATTTCACTCACAGTCACCCAAGGTGGAAAATTTTAGACTTGGGAAAAACAAGACAATAGCATTTCATTATCAGCTAGCAAGTGCATACACTTCTAAAGGGCTTTTAAAAGATGGCTTCAATAGTTTGCCTCATCTCTTTTGTATTTTACATTCATATTATTACACACTACTTTCCTGAAGGCTAAACATCTTAGCCTCTTTGAAATGTCAAACTCAGTAAAGAAACATGTTCTACCTAATTTGTCCTCATTTCCACTCATCCAAAATCCCATTAAAGTCAAGTGTACTTCTTTTTTTTTCCCCCTCCTCTCTCAATACTCATTTACCAGTGAGAACAGGGCGTTTTATCCCCAGGTGGTGAAAGCTCACATATGGAAATATATTTAATTGGTTTAGAGATTTGAACATAATCTCCTCCCACCCTCTCCTCACTGAAATGGCTCTCCAATAACTGAGCAGAACACTCGGCGCAGTTATATAAGACAGAAATGCAAAGGATTGCGCTGCCAGCCTCAGTAAGAAACATTTGCAAGTGATTTTAGCAAAGCATTAGCACTTTTGATTACTGAGCTTATCTGCACGCAGACTGAACAGAAAAAAAGTAAATGAAGTAACTCTGCTTTTTCCAAAGCATCCCCATGCACCCTTCTGTCCTTGGCATGTGTGATGAACCGTAGCCTGCAGCCCTCTGCTCCGTACCTGCTTTGTCAAACATCAGCACCATGGTCCAAGAGAAAAGGCTGCTGCCACATGCAAAATGGGGTACTCCACTGGCACTTCAGTTCCAAGCATTCCCACAGGCAGAGGGTGGGAAAGCAAGGGGAGAGGAAAGGAGCCAGGCCAGATGCTTTCTGCCTTGTTCCACAACCACCCCAACTGCTGCCATTTTTCCTCTGCCTCCTGTACGTCCCAATTCTGTAGCCTTTCATCTCATTTTCTGCCACCGTCTCCAGCACTTATTGGTAAAGATGTAAGCACTGAAGAAAAATCAGCACTATCTTACAGGACTTACACCATATGGAATTATACTTATCAAAACAGAAATACAAGGATAATTCATTCAAATATGTATCGTAGGAGAAATATGGCATTTAAAAATATTATGTTGCTATGTTGTCAATGGACTACAGTAAAATTCAAAGTTTAAAACACAGTTATGTTAATAACTACAAAATATCATGGCAAACAAATTTGAGAAATGAGGAATTCTTTCTCACTCCATGTTTTCTTTTTTGGGCAATGCATTTCTATTTCCTCCTCCCCTCCCACTACAACTCATTAGTTAGGTGCACTTTTCTGCATTTCTAAATTCACCTAATTTTACCGAATTATCAGTTCATGGAGAAATATCGGAAACAGGTATCTAACAGAAATCATATACAATGATTAATCACTGCTATTAATGTAAGAGACCAAACCAGATAGTGCCACCTCCTGCTTTGAACTGACACTCTCTATGTTTCTACAACACATGCACATGATAACACACACATACTTTTCCTGTGTTACTTGCTACATATAGAAGTCAAATTTTATTTAGCATTACTTTAAAATAAAACTAACCTTTCTAGTTCCATCCACATCATGCACAAAGACTACATTTCATAGACAGACACCTCCAAAGAATATTTGTAATAGGAAAGGGTAGGGGATTCAATGTGCAAATTACAGAAGCCAAAGCATAACAATGCTGTGACTTGGGCTATTTTGCTGTTTGGAACATTTTTGTCGTAAAGGGCAAACTTGCAAAGCAGCAGGGTCAGTTTTCTAGCCCCAGGCTAAATGCCCATGAATTTACCTCTGACAACCTCTTCCACAGACTCTGTAGTTGTGGTGGTAGTGGTTGCAATACTGGTAGTTCTTTCAGTTGCCTCCTCATACTCTTCCTCTGTCTCTTCTTCAATTTCATCACCATCATCATCATCGTCATCAGCATCTTCATCTTCCACAACAGTTAGCTCCTCATCTTCCTCTGGTTGTTCTTCCACTACCTTATCGTCACTAAATGAAGAAAATGATAATGATGTGTCAGTGACAAAATGAGTTCAAGATCACAAGAGAGAACATTTTATTCAGAAACTCTATACTGATATGAAGTTACCTGTTACTTCATCTCCCTCCTTCCCTCCCTTTAAATAAAAAAGAAAGAATTAGGGACTCTGGAACATCCTAATCAATGAGTAAGAAATCACAAATGCTAAAAAAAAAAAAAAAAAAAAAAAAAAAAGTGTCACCATTAGCAATGGCAGTGAGAAAACTAGCAAGATGCCAGACTGGAGCTCCTCCTATTGCACAAGGATGGAAAAAGAATCCCCATTAGCCATACTGTATTTTGACAGTTGAGTAACACTCGAAACATGCTTTCTCCACGCTGCTGTCAACAAATCAACTTTCATTTTGAAAGAAGCTCAAATTAGCTCAAAATGCACTCAGTTTATGTGGACATGAAAGAGTTCCTTGGGACCTTCTCACCCAGGAGACACCTTACCCAGAGGCTTGCTTGTACACTACCTCGTATGGCATTCACAGAGGACTATCAAGTGTTGAACTGACCTGGAACTGTCTACACTGACTGCTGAGCTGTTTGTGCTGTTGTCGAAGTAATGTGTGAATGGAAAAGCCACTTCTACAGGAACAGCGTGCAGAGCTGTCCGATTTCACAAAGGACAGGACAGAGACAGTCAACACATATGATGCTGCAACTCATGCTTCAGGCTTACTGTTGTTAGTTTTTGTCTTTGAGGTTTTATCTCCTTCTGGCATCTCAAAGCAGACAACAGCCACAACATCGCCTTTCAGAATCTAACACCCAGAGAAGGAGAGGACTCAGTTTTGGTCTTCTGTGTGACAGCAGCACTGATGGAGAGGTGAAGGCCACGTAGTTTTGGTGATGAGGCCGCTGTCTTGGCCAACACGCGCAGCTGTTAGCACAGCAAGCTCAGCTCAGACGCGCTGCACTACAAACACTACTGTACAGTTGATGTGTAAGCCCTCCATAAAAGACACATGGTACTGATGGGTATTAGGATGACAACATAAGCAACCCTACACTCACAAAGAAACCCCAAACTACAGGTCTAAACATTATTACCCATCATAGTGTTTTAATTCAAATAGCTGCCTAAATCCTCAGGACTTCATTTAGCCTTGGATGATAGGAGGAATACTGCAGTTGACTATCAAATGCATTTGATGGCTTAACATGCCAAGAACTTTATGGGATCACTCTTAATTTTGAATGATACACAAGCAATAGGCCAAAAGAAATGTACACTCGGCTACTGCTACTGTTGCCTTTGAAAGGCTTCTTAACTCAGTACCCGGCTGTGGCAAGGTCTCAGGTTCGTTAATCTGATCTTCTACATGAAATTTACTGATAACGAGTCAATGATCTTTAAATATTCAAACATGCAGTGACTTTCTATCACCTCCATATGCAAATGAGTTTGCATCTTTTTCATGGCATCGCATATGCTTGAATGGCCTTTTATATGAAGTTAGCAACCCCTCTCCTTCACCGCATTTCAGAGACCAAGTCTGTAATATTTCATTTTATAAAAGGTTGCCTACAATTTTGAAAGTGAACTCAGAGTAAAAAGGAGGATAGTATGATCTTTCCTAATAGGGTATTAAGTTAAAAGATATATTCATAAAAAAAAATCTATATGCCACAAACCTGACTCTACTAGGAGAAAGTTAAGTCTCTATACAAACAAGAATGAATCTCCTGTTCACTTCTCCCCAAAATATCTGGCCTCCAGAAACACAAAAGAGAGACTTATAATATATTATAACTTATAATAAAGTTATAATAAAGCTTTCAAGCCCAAGTAGGTTATACAAATGGCTGTGGTAACAGCTAACTTGAAGAGGAGTCTGAATAAAGGATGACCTGTTCCCATTTACATGGAAAAGACTGAAAAAGGAACAAAAAACCACTGGGTTCTCCTCTTAATTTCTTGATTTGAAAGAACTGCCTTCAAAATTTCATCATCTCCACTGTTTAGTTGTTCCTGTCATTCTAATTTCGGTACGTTGGAAATTTTCTTTTTTTTAACTCCTTTCTGAACAACAGATTTCTTCTGGTTTTATTTTTCTTACCAGGTATTTGACCTTTTTGTGAGCATGAAATAAATGCTGTATGTACACTATCACCTTTCAACTACAAGATTGAGGTGGATTTGTAAGTCCTGTATCTGTTTCCAATTACCAGGTTAAGGTGCTTCTAGTATTGGCTAGCTACAGCCATTTAAACTAGGCATGCTGAGTATACGACATGCAGATTTTGAACAAGAGCATCAGACACCATATGCCTTTCAACATTAAAGAAAGCTGCTCTCTGTCATTCTCTCACCTAAGCTACAAACACAGCATGCTCTAAGAAAGCGCAATTATTTTTCCTCTTCCTTTCACACGAATGATCGCCCTCAGATACTGGCAAGCTCATAAAGTTAAAAAAGGGCAACAAAAACAACCTAATGAAACAAACAAAGGAAAGTCAATTAGTCACATGGAAAGCCACTTAAAAAATAATCTGTATGTGTGCATCCAATATCCACCTGGTTTTAGCTACACAGCAGCAATCAACTCAGCTAGGACAGCCCACAGCATTTTGCTGGGAAATTCTCAGCAGAGGCTAACCATTTTTTTTTTAGGGGGTGTGACAGTGAAGGGTGCAGGACAAAAGATGACCATTCTCTGCATGTACTGGTTGGCTACACCCACCATTACCAGTGGGTGTTACCCACCAAACCAGTAGGCCCTGGTTTCCTCTCCAGTAACTTCCCAGAAGTAAGTGCTTAAGAGTAGCCCCCACCTACCCCCACTTTACTATCTGCTGCTTGCTGAAGAACTAAACATTTGAGAAGGCAAAAAAAGCCAGAAGTGATATAAGACTACAACAGTTTATGGGATCAGGCTCCTGAAAATGCTCTACAAAGCTCACAAAAATGTACTGGACTATTCCTCCTACTAGTATGATCCCTCCTAGAAAAATCCTATTTCTGCTAACACCATATTCTGCAAGACAATCACATGGGTAGAATTTCACAGGATTATATTTTATTGCAAGTTTCAAGAAAAGGGAACAATGAAAATAAAAGCAGTTTTGCCTTAGATTTAGATATCTAAATGGAACTGAAAGCCTTGCTATATACTTACAGAATTAAGATTCCTAAAACTGAGCTTTAGAAGGTAGTTTCCCTATTTAACAGGTTTTGAAACCCTCACTGTATGGAAGTGTGAAGCTACACTCAGGTTCTAAAAGAAGCACTCCAGGCTTTCTCTAAAAGTAATTATTTTCCCAGCTGTCTACTTTTATTTTATTTTTATTTATACAAAGATGAGCTAGTCTCTTCCCCTATTAGTACTGTCTGCCAAAGAGAAGAGGATGAGAAGATGAAGTGCTTTACGCTGTCTTAACAAGTTTCTTCTTGAATGAAGCCAAACACCAGAAGCTAACTGGACTGGCATTACTCTAGTGGTTTAATCACACTCAGCTATACCACACAGTATCACAAACCAAACAGCACAAATACACAACAGGCAGAGATGTATCCTAGCAAGCCCTAACAGTGACAACAGCAATAGCTTCACATTAGGTAACAGGGCTTCCCAGTAAGTCACACACTCCAATGAGTCAATCACAGTACCCATGCTCAGCAGTGCAAACAGAAGATGACTAGAGGCCACAGTTATGAAAGATGTGAGGAAAGCCACACCACCATGCAGACCCTTAGCAGCACCCCTCAGGAGCCCCAGGGAAGGAGGAGATCCTCCAGTATGTCAGTAATCAGGGGACTTGCAGCCTTATGCTTGAAGACACAGGTTTAATTAAAACAATGCCACATCATGATGTGTTTCTCATGCAAACGACGACTGTGGGCGGACTTCACATATTCTTAGTATTAGGAGAGGTACTACATTGTGTAAGAAACATGAAAAATTATGCTTGGTTTTGTTTCCTTGGATTTAACCACTGTTATCATCCTGGCTCTTCTTCAAAGAGTGTGCATGCGAGAGAGACAATAGAGAACAACAGAGAAGAGAATAAAGCATTTGGAATAAAACATTAACTTTTCAACTAGGGACAAAACTCTCTATCTTACAAACTATGTAGAGCTGTTTCTCCCCATCATGCTAAATGCTCTGGTACCATTCACATTTCTCAATCTGCACCACCACTGTGCTGTTTCCCAGACAGTGCATCTAAAACTCTTGCACACCTTTCACATCAGTAACCAGTTTAAATCCACCACTTTCAAACAAAGGTTAACTACTAAATGAATGTGATATTGTGGTATTTTTCTTGGAAGCCTTGGAGTTTTACGTAACAATAATACCAGCTGTGCTTACTTCCTGGTATTATTATTACATTTTGCCTTCTTTGGTAAACAAGTATGACTCAGTCTCGTTTCTCCTGGAACCACAATACCTTGACAGCTTTTTCTGTATATTCCCTTGATAACGTCCCAGCCAGGGTTTTATTAGTACCACAGACCGCAGTGTCTCGTTTACAAGGAATTGTTGACATTTCACCTTAGCTTAGTGGTGATGGTGACAGGATTTTTCAAAGGCTGCTCAAAAAAATTACTTGGCACACTGATAAGTTCTCAGATACTTGTAAAGCCGTATTATCATCTAAATTTAACAGTTCATCAGTAAACAACGGAGGCAAACTGTTAGGCTTGAAAGCAGCCATGAAAATACTTGCAACCCCCTCTCCAACATTATCTCAATCTCCTGCCAGTGGAAACTTTTTAGAAAGGAAGATAGGCACTTTCCTTTCATGGTGGACACATAGATCACAATGGCTTTGAACTTTCCACTTCAACCTCCTCACATATGGGATATTAAAACCCATTCCCCCTATCATGAAAATGGTACTTCCCTTGAGCGTCCAATTAGCACACCGGGTCATTAATGCAAATCAACTATGCTCCTGTGTGTGGTGAAATGGGGTATTTGAAGTTTGGTGGTTTTCAATGGTGCAGACACGCTGGGGTTCCAGGCAGCCTTAAGAGGTAATTATTTCCACTGACTCCAGCAGAAACATACCTACCACTCCAACGGGCATATTTCTGGTTTTAAAACACTTACCACTGTGCAGTTCCTGCCAGTATGCACCTAAGCATATCGTTACAAGTAAGGTTTAAACCATGTATCTGTAACGTGTATCTAATCACTTTTCTCAATCCATCACTGCAGTGAGAGCTCACACCAATGTATTGTTGATTCACTTCACTTTACTTTGTGAAGATAAAACTGAAGGAAAGGTGAAGGAAAGCAAATGGTGCTACCACTTGCTGTTCAAGAAATAAGAAAATGTTAATAAATGAGAGTTTCTTTTCCAATAACCTGCAACAGGGACAGAAGCAGAACACAGATGACAAGAATGATGAGATTTTTTTTCTAATGATGTTTCAGAATTCATGGGGCTGCAGCATGAGCTACGTTTTAAGAACAGGTTTCTGTCTGCAACTATTAATTTCAGATAGAAATGTGGCAAAGCTTTCAATTTAGGATAACAAATAACTATGGACTAATTACTGGGTTTGGGAAGTGGCTCACATTTGCCTGCAATAAATGCTCATCTGTTTGGATGTATTTAAAGCACGATTTTGCCAAGTAACTTGAACAAAAGCATGTACTCCCATCAGTGGTTGAAAAAGAATGAAAAGGTGTTCAAGACAGATGTTTCAATATCTGGAAAGATTAGCATTCACTACACTTTGCAACTATAATTTATTGCAAATAGATTCCACCTGGACTGTTGTTTTACCAGCCCCCAAGCCTGAGCAAATAGCTGAGGGAAAGCTAATTCCAGGAGAGGAACTGAATCAGCAGTAGCAACAAGCCACCGTCTTCCTACAGAGAGCAAGGCCATACTTAGCTCTAGACAGCTATGGGAATTAACTAACATATGAGAAGCAATTGCTCCATGTAACTTGCAGCCTGTGCTCCTTCAGCCTATTAGGCCAAGTTGATGGTAGTTCATGCATCCTTCATCTGTACTACTGCCGGTGCCATCATCTCAGTTTTCAGAATCGTATGCTTCAGGTTCCCAAAAGCACAACCCCACCTTCACCTAGGCTAGACATAGCCTCTACAGCTCCCCCAAATGAACTCCAGGAAACATGTGATGGGACTGGATTGTCAAGCATTCAGCCTGGGCTTAGCTTTGCTTCCAGCAGAAGATTAATGATGAGCACAGATACATACATATTTATCCCCGTGTATAGGAAAGCTCCAGAGCACAAAGTTCTTAACCGTGTGAGTGGAAAGGGACAGACAGATCCAACTGTGAACCCCCACAGGCCTTAAGAGTTAATGTCTTAAAAGAAAACACAAAACAGAAACACAGAGAAAACTACAAGAGTAGGACACATGCTTGGAATCCAATCAAGAATATGAGTGCATTTGAGATGGCCTAGTTATCAGGATTTTGGTTAAAAGCAAACCAGAAAGCTAACAGGTAAAGAACCAAATTCTCCCTCGACACCTGTACATCAGAGGCCCAGGTATTTTCCACCTAATGTTTTTCCAAACCTTGTGTGCTAGAAAAAGTTCTTCTGACCAAAGGACAAGATTCCTCAGGAACCAGATTTGATCCCACCACTGCACTCCTCTGAATGGTGTCACTATAATTAAACACGAGTCAACACATGAACTACCTAAAGCTAAAAGCTAAACCAACAGTGCATTTTGGCACATGAGTGCTCACCTCACTGTACCTTCTGTTAGTTAACTTTGGCTTTGGTACACTAGCCAACTTCAAGACTAAGTGGAGTAGACTATGTGAAACTGAGTATCCAGGTAGTAAATTTAAACAAGAACTACCAAAGTCATTTTGCATGGGATAGAAAAAAAGGAAATGAAGTCAAAACCAACTGCAAAATGAAGATTCCAGCATTCACCTTGAAAGTCTATGAGTTATACCAAAAAGGTCTATTTTCCTGAACTATGGGGGGGGGCAGAGATGTGGAATGGACAGGAGTGTAAGAATTCAACCACACTGCAGTTGTGAGATTAGGCATAGAGCCAGGAAAGAAAAGGGTTATGCCAGACCTCCAGTCTATGTAACTGATCTTTTAAATGGCTTATTGGAATTAAAGTCCGGAAAATTACAGTGATTTACAGAATTGGAAGTCTAACCTACAAGGTACCTCAGTAATAATGTTTCTGGTCTGTCTGTTAAGTGACCACAAAAGCACAAACTGCTTAAAAACTGCCTTGATTATTTTCATTAGGGTTGGATTATACTAGGTTAGTAAATCAGATATCTCACAACAAGAAGAATTAATGTGATATTTGGAGCCATATAAACACCTATGAAGAAACAGTTAAACTTTTAAGAACTCAGGTGGGCATCTTCCATTGCACAGCAAGTTGGGACAAGCAACTCATACTGCCTAGCATTTTTCAGACATTCATTTTCTCACTTCTAATTATTTTCATCTTCCTTTATTGAAGAAGTTGCAATTACGATTATTTTCGCATTTCTGAATAGAAAAAACCCAACAAAATAAGCTATTTCAAGAACTGCTACACAGGCTGCTGTTGAGTTCTTAGACCTTATCAGACAACTGAATTATGTGCTTCAGATTGTTTCTCTCCTTTACTGTATTTTTTTAAACTTTTTATACAAAAACAATACCAAAAATGTGCCTGGTTTCATTAACTTCGAAAGAAAACAAAAAAAAAAAGCTGCACTAAAAATATTTTAATCTAATTTCTAAGTAGAAAATTTATAAAAACCAAATATGCATTCCTTGCCCTACTGCCTCTGACAGATATATTTATCTTTTTCCCCATAATTAAACAAGAAGGTATGGTGGAATTCATTGTCTTGGTACCTTCACAACAGAGTAAAACTGGAAGAACTTTGTTTTGCAATAGGGAAAGCAAAAAAAAAAAAAAATATCAGAAGCACGTGATAACTCTGGATGTTCACTTTAAGCCACTGAATAACATTTTTCAGAGAAACTGCCATCTTAAACTTTTTGAATACAGCTGTCACCAGCAGCAACTGCAAGAGGTCAGGACTTCTGCAGAGCAGATTATCTCCACTCACGCAGACAGAAGAAAAATGAGCACTTTTGTACCAAGCTTTTTATGGTGGCCACAGCATGCCAAGCCTAGCAGAAGACTTTCATGGCAGAAGCAAGTTCGATCCAGTTCTCCAGGTCAACATTTTACTGTTTTAACCTTTTCTTCTTCACTGAGTTCACAATTTGAGTGTTATTTTTTCCTCAGCAGTGACCAAAATAGATATCTCATGTGAAGAAGTAGCTTGTCATCATGTAACCAAAGCCAAAATGTTTGCATTCGAGATCAGAAAACTCTTCTGTCAGAAAAAAAAAAAAAAAAAAAAGAACCCTATATGGTTTTGCAGTTTCATCCATGTATTTGAAGTGTGTAGCAATTGTTAGAAGGCAAAAGAAAAAAAGTAGTTAGTACAGAAAATGCTTTGCTACACTGTACTGTTAATAGCACAGCCTCACAAGAGGCAGAATTGTTAAAATTTCCACAAACCACCCCAATGCTGAGCCCTAACTTCTAGTACAGATCACAAGTATCACTGAAAGGTAAAACAGAGCAAGAACTGCTGGATAACTTTATGAAGTATACCCAGCTATGCATTCACCAGCACACAGTCATGCTGGTGTTACAGTATGTGTTGAAAAACCCAGTTGTAAATATCTCACTTCCCATTTTTTTCATGCATTATAAATAGTACAGCATTTGAAATGGGATGGTATATATCACGATGCCAAGGACTTCTCAAAACATCTCACAGACATATCAGAAAGGTCTGTCGAGCTGATTGCCACAAGAACATATACAACCTTTCTCTCCCACATTTCAGTCATCACAAGGCATTACAAGTGACAAGTTAAAATTTTTGCCTATTACTTAAGATAGCACAGCAACTGATAGCTCTGTCTTGTGTGGTCAAACAAACGTAACCCTTCTCTGCAAGTCAACCTCCTACTGAATGTGCAAGTTTGATGCCACTAGCCTCCCAAAACAAGCTCAACATGCACTAAAGTCATATAGGCAGCCTGCACAGCTAGCAAAGTGCTTTCATCAGGGGTCATGAAAGCCTGGCTATCTTCTACTCATCATTTCCTCAATTAGATTAACTCTCTCCACCCCTAGCTTCATCCATCACTTCAGTTAATGCTTTAAACTCAAACGGTGATCGGATTTGCCAGCTCAGCGTTGCTGTAATTACCTCTCAAAGTAATGCACTGTTTCATCAATTCCATTCTAACTTCACTTGTCCTAAGAAGAAATCCAACACTTCCCAGTCTTTTCTAGAGTCATTAATGCTCTAGTGTTTCTATGCTTTCTGAATTTTATTTTAGCAACCTCTAGGTTGAAAAGGAAAAAAATGGTTATTAAAAATACATCATGAACTACCTAAATGTTAATTAACTGCCAATATGAGAAATAAACCCAATTAATGTGAGACACAGAAGATGCTAATAGCATATAAAATATGCGAATAGGACAAAATACTCCTAGACATAAGCAGTAACATTATGCCTACAATTTGGTGATGCATTAGTTTAATTTATAAAGAAAATCAATTAGGTTCTATCACTGAAATATTTATAAAAACACAGAAGTTTTTAGATAAGCTGTACCATTAATAATGTTTTAGAACAGGTGTAAAGCACTTGTTTTCTATTTAAGCTTCTAACAGTTCTACTACAAAAATCGAGATGATATGAACTTCCGACCAATTAGCTGAAATATATTGGAGAAGTCAGAAGATCTTCCACACTATCTCTGCAAATTAATTCAGTTTCTCTAAAATACCAATTTAGTGATGGAAAATTCATGTCCTGCAAAATTCACCTATTTTCAATAATTGCCATTAACATACACTGATGGCAAACTTTGGAGGAGCGGAGAACAGCAAGAAAAACCAAGCAAGCTTGTAATTCCCAGTGTTCATTTTAGGGCACTGACTCCCAATTAGGAACCAGTCGTATTAGGACAGCTGATGTGAACACTGCCTCTGGCTGCACCCCTCCCTGCTCCTGTGTCACAGACAACTGAGCTCCCCACAAAGCAGACCCTGCACCACTGCAACAGGCAGACCACTGCTGGCACAAGGTTCAAGTTTCCTTAGATTTTCAGGGGAATGAACAGCCTACAGCTCAGTCTGCACGGTATGAAAAAAGGGAAATATTTATATCCATCCAAATGCAAGTCATTTCCTGCTTCTAAGTCAGACCCTGCAATATGGACCCTTTGTTCAGCTTCATGTCTGGTTCAGCTTTACCAGCTCAAGTGCTTGGGGAGTAAGGGGTGGAATTTTTTTGGTTGTGTTGTTTTGGGTTGGGTTTTTTTTAAATGTTTTGGTTTTTTAAAGAATCATTTAGGAGATTCCCACTAGTACATTTCTCACAGAAATTTTAGAAATTGACTTTCCAATGTAATCACAGAACCACAGAATGGTAGGGGTTGGAAGGGACCTCTGAAGATCATCTAGTCCAACCCCCCTGCTAGAGCAGGATCCTAAAGTAGATCCCACAGGAACACATCCAGATGGGTTTTAAATGTCTCCAGAGATGGAGACTCCACAACATTGCTGTTATGAAAAAGCTTACATCAATGAGAACTTAGTGTTTGTTTTAACATGAGTGACAAGAAGGCTTGAAAACAAATGAATACTCAACAGAGACAAAAAGTTAATTTTCTTTCTCCTCCAGTGAACATGTTTCCAGTGAAGAATTTAGCCTCCACACCTTCCTTTTTCTTGACCAATAACACTTTTTTAGCTTTAGAGTAGCAAAAACTTCAAAAGGACTCCAGATATCCCATTTCTATGATCTTCAGACAAATCTTTTGGGCTCAGAGCTGGACTTCCAATTAAGCCTCAGATTCTTGACTCAGCGTTGCAAGACAACATTAACAGTATGAACAATGGGAGGGAAGGAGGAGGAGAAAGGATGAATGGTCAAGAAACTCGTCAGATTTCTTCATCAGCAACACTCTATATACAGACATGGTTCAGGGTCTAACTCTTCCTCAGCCATGCAGCCCTTCCCCACTGCATGGGGACTGACACCTCAAGGTCTGCGTGGCCACAGGAAGGGTCTGCTCCAGGCGCCAGAAGCTGGCCTCCCGGCAGGCGTACTGAAAGGAAGGACACACAGCTGTGGATGGCCAACAACCCATGGCTGAAACCTATGGCTGAAAGCCTGTCCATTAAGGCTTTCTGAGGACAAAACACAGAAACCACTCTTTGAAATGGGAGGAGGCAATGCATATCAACACCAGCACCTTAATCCTCCTAGTTTCGTCAGTGTTTTTTCTCCATGTTCAAGCCGTGTTTGTTTCTTCCAGCTGTAATTCAAAAGCCAGAGAGATTAAAGTACCCATCGGAGCAACAGATGAGGAAGATTAAGTAAAGAAAATGCTCTAATCTCCCTGATCAGCTAATATGCCACGGCCAAAAATATGCCTGGGTCAAATAATCTCCTAAAGGCTCTTCTTTCATGCTGTATTTCCAAGTGCATTTACTGGGGGCAGATGAAAACATGAGCAGGGGAAAAGGAAGGGTGAGAGGGACACAGGGAGAGGTAATGGGGAGAAAAGAAGCAAGAGGATTTCATGTTTTGGATAGTCCTTGTTGATGAACACCGTGAGCACAGAGAACACTAAAGCCACATTGGTTGTAGCTTTTACCTGCTTTCACTTGCATTTGCAATTAGAACATCAACAGCTTCCCAACTCTTGCTTGCATTACATCTCCCACTGCTCTGGCATGAAGACATCCAAACAATTACACTGTAGCTCGTCAAAGCTACACTTCCAAAAGGAAAGATAATTTCCCAAGTATAGAAATGACTAAATCACATTAAACTAGACTTTTAAAATTCTTATACTGACTCTTGTATACTACTAAAGATACTTGCTTACATGTCACTGTTCAGACTGGGGCATTTTTCATAAACATGCCACAGAGAGACATCGCAATTACCCATCTGCCTGTGCTGTGTCAAGGCAGTACAGTGACACACTACAAGGACGTGGTGTGTTGTTACATCAGGTCAGGTCATTTATGACTGCGGCCAAATTAAACACAGCTTCTGACAGCCTGATTTAATGACTGAACTCTTGGGAATTTTGATTGTAACTAATTTGATGTTGAGGTTAACTTGCAGACATTTCTGATGAGAAGACACCAGGTAAAACGTGCATTGACACCTTTGTACCACTTAAGTCATAGATAAAGACATAAAAAGAGCTAGAAAGAAAAAGGAATTACATGTATGCTTCCTCCTTGTCAAGTGATGATCGCTGACAAATTACTCAGCAAAGCAATTCTGTCAGGGCTCTATGATTCCTCTTCCACAAGTGCTAGAAAAAGACTGGTAATTAAAAGCATAAGGGCTCAACCTGGAAACAATTCAGCGTAACAGGCACATATACAATGCTGCTTTCACCATTAGAAAAAAATGTCAAGTTTCAAAAGGCTTTCAGGATTTCTTGGATTAGAGTTGGAGAAAGCAATTAAGAAAAAAGTCAGTTTTTCCAGATACAACTGAAAAAAAAAAAAAAGAAGCTCTTTACAAAGTCAAAAAGGATACAGCACTTCAACTACTTTTTTGCAGCATCTGGGAGAGGAGCACTCATTCTTAAGCTTGGTCTGGTACAGGGTTGCAAAATCAGATTACGTGATTACCATGCTATATAGCACAAATCTATTTTTTTTACTTCACAGACACCTAATTATCAGCACGGACTGGACTGCACCCTTTTGGAGTATTTATTGTAGTAAAAAAAATCTACCATATTAACTATCCTAATGGCAAGTATGAACAAACCATAAAACTTCGCCTGGCAGCAGTTTATGAGAAATTGTAAACCAAACCCTTATAAAATACTCTGCTCCCTACAATGCAACATTTACAACACTACCTAGTCATTACATCAGCCTGAACATACGTTTTATACACCAAACAGACAAAATTAATTTGGCCTAACCTGCTGAGAGAAAAACAATGAGAAATTAAATATCTTATTTTAGACCTTGAAAATATATTCAGATTGTCTAGAAAAATAAGATTTGGCTGAAGTTAAGGCACTATCTTCTGCTCCTGAGCCACAGGAAAAGCTTTCTACATAACCCTCCACAGTGAGACTTATTGTGCCTCACTTTCCCTGCTGTGAAAGAAGGAAAATGACAGCAGTCTTGCTCCCCTGGTGAGATGGGAAGTCTGGAGGTCTCACACACAGCAATGGGAAGATGAGGAGAGGCATGTATGAGGCAGATGTAGACAGAGAAAACCTGGAAGTTTCCAGCTCAGTCATGACCCTGAAAGATGTTCAACCTTGGACATCAAGGACATCAAAGCTTCCAGAAAATGCCCAGGTACAGGCAGGAGGGCCACGAGGCTGTGCTGAGTCTCAAGGGCAGCCAGAGCTCACAGGTCACTTGACTGAGCTGTAGCTATGCAGGGAGAGCTCTGCAGCTATATCAAAAGCCAACATCCGCATCTGGCTGTCCCTCAACCAGTTTTCAAGGTAAATTTTAATTAAAGGTGTGGATAACAGGAAAGAACACCACTGCTGAAAAATGCTCGTGACCTCCTAGTCAGAGTTATATGCTCTTTCAGGATGAGCATGACATGATGCAATTTCAAAAGCATGGACAGATCCTGCCTCTTGGCCTCATGAACAGAAAGGGGGTATATCACACCCATCACCAAAATACACTGTCCCTCCTTCCCCCAAATACTACCAACAAGCCACAGCACGAGGCAAGCCACCTCCTTTTATGCCCAGAGCCAGGTGGTGGTCAGACACTGGGTAGGAAGAACGTCTGTCTGTGACAACACCACAGCCCAAGCTTCCTCCATGTGCCCTTTGATGGTGTGGACAAAATGTGCTGCTGAGCTTTGCTTTCTCCTGGGCAGAAGAAAAGACCCATGACAAAACAAAACAGAAAATGCAGTCCTCCAGAGACAACTTTAGGGGGTAAAGATACAAGACAGTCTGAAAAAGGGCATTCATAAAATTGCTGACTGCAATGTGGTCTCCTCTAAATATTCAGAATCATAAATGCAAATATATTCAAATTTAGATCTGAATAGTGTGAGATATAAAGTTAATCTAAAAAGCAGGTATATCACCTACATTTGTTGGATTCTGCTTTGTCATCAGTTTTGAGAAACAGGTATATAATAATTTGCTTTTCATGCTGGCACATCCATCTGAAACACATCACCTTTAGTTTGGCTTGGGCATCTGAAAGCAGCCACAGCCTTTCCGAAGGCTCGTGCACTGAAGCATGCGGCAGTCACCGTGCCACCATTCACTGGATGGGAGGGGGTGTGTGTGTGTGCTGCTTGTGCCCAACGTTTTCCAGTATCGTTTTACAGAGATGGGAGCATGAAGCAGCTCACCTGGAGGGTTCACTCCCCAGTAGTGGTATCAGGCACAAGCAGGGTGAGAGACAAATCCACAGGCAGTGAGCAGAAGGATCCACAGCCAGATGTGAAGAACAAGGAAAACAAAATCCTGCACCTGGGGTCATTCACAGCAGACTGGTTTCCACTTAGGTGTGAGGAGTGGGTTATGCTCTAGCTGGACCATTTGGACTTGAAATACCAAAGATATTGAGATATGTATGGCAAAAGTATTTGAAAGGCCTTATTTGTACAATAGAACCAAACCCAGACATTAAAGAAACAAAAAAAAAAGAGTTACAGCAATTCTACTGCAGTGAGTGCAACTACTTCAGCAGTTACCCAAGTACTCGTGTGGTATTGGCAACTGAATTCTAGCCAGAAATCCTGACTTCTGGGTAGAAGTGGGTAAAAAAAGTTGACCCAGTAAGTGCTGCAAGAGGAATGCTGTGGAATTCCCACCACAAAACGACAATAGGGTAACAACACGAAATCCTTCTAAAGGACTTCTAAAAGGAAAGGCTGAGGGAGCTGGGTCTCTTTAGCTTGGAGAAGAGGAGACTGAGGGGTGACCTCATTAATGTTTATAAATATGTAAAGGGTGAGTGTCATGAGGATGGAGCCAGGCTCTTCTAAGTGACATCCAATGATAGGACAAGGGGCAATGGGTGTAAGCTGGAACATAGGAGGTTCTGCATAAATATGAGGAAGAATTTCTTCCCAGTGAGGGTGACAGAGCACTGGAACAGGCTGCCCAGAGAGGTTGTGGAGTCTCCTTCTCCGGAGACATTCAAACCCGCCTGGACATGTTCCTGTGTGACCTGACCTAGGTGTTCCTGCTCTGGCAGGGGGATTGGACTAGATGATCTTTTGAGGTCCCTTCCAATCCCTAACATTCTGTGATTCTGTGACCAGCTTCTATCTTCTCATTTTCCTATCTTTGCATGAACAAAAGTGTTTTCCAGTACTTGCAGCAGCAGCCACAAAAATGACTGGCAAAGTAAGCATACGAATTCCCTAGAATGACTGAGCATGCCCTGAAATGCACAGCATGTCTCTCATGATTGGGAGCGCACCCTGAGTGCGTTAAAAGGCATCAACTGGAGACACCAACAACTTACGCTGTTGATCTGACCCAAGTAAAAGCTATCACGATTTCTGAGTGAGGAAAATACTTTGATGGAGACACTTAGCCCAACTGATTTGCTAATAGCATCCTCCCTCCCTGCCCAGAGAGGGGCTCCATGAGGAACATGAACCTCCTGTGACAGAGGGCTTTGCTTCAGAGCTGCTGAGCAGTGGGGTTGGTGTTAGTGCATGAGCCACCAGCCCCTTCTTCTCTTCCCTTCATACAGTGTCACGCCAAGGATGTACTTACACACAAAGGATTTTAAACTCTTTGGAAGGCTTCAAGACAAAGCGAACACTGTCAGTGTGAGATCACCCATGGAAGGTGAAAAAATGGAGACCTGAGTAAGCATTTTAAACAGAGGTCCTTTTATAGCAGAGAATATCAGGAATTCAGCATTAGGACACTGTCCTCCTACTTCTCATTTCCTTTCTCCTCCTTCCTCCCTCACAATCAGCTTAGGACTAAGGCATATGTATATTTAAATACACACTAACATATGCTCACATATGTATGAATATACACACACACAGAATTCGAACTACCACCTACTGCTGCATGAGAAACGAGTAATTTAGGGTTTTTTTATATGACTAAATTTCGAGAGTATTTCTGGCTTCAGTACACAGAGTTTAAATGCAGTTGGAAGCTGAGGAGGCAGCAAGAAATATGAGTGAGTCAGTGTAAAAGAACTACAAATTGCTTGGCTCTTCATCTGGAGTTGAAGCACAAGTGCCCCACAAAAGGTTCCTTTCATTTTCCTTTTGCATGCAGTTCTATGGGAGGGGAGGCAAAAAATATCAGTATTTGCTTGGAACTTCAGAAATGGATACAAATGCAATTACAGCTTCTATTCCTACAGGATACAAAATTTATGAAGTTATTCTTGAACTCATCTCCTCAAGTATTAAACTGCTTTATGAGGAACAAAACCAACTAGAAGAGTAAATTAAATGTTCAGTGACAAACATAACTACTCTATGTACAGCTCTGTGAGCTCTTATTTAAAAGATCTTAGGAATCTTTGATCAAATAGATGGAAGAAAATATTTATATATATATTTTATATATAGGGATATATAAGAAATACAAGATCTACAGACAAGACAGGTAATAGGCCTATAAGACAGATAAATTTATCCACTTTGTGTGTGTATGTATATATGATGAAAAAAAGCAAATATGCCTTAATTAGAACAAGGTCTGCACTCATTTCTTATTCTAACAGAACATATTCCAATCAAAATCTAAGCTAAACATACAGAAGTGACACAGTAACATTCCAAAGGCTGGTTTACAAATTCCACTGGGAGGGTTATATATTGTGACACTTTGGCAGCTGTTGGAAGTCTAAGTCAGAAAACAGCCTGAAGGTGTCAAGGTGGAAGATGTAATGTTGCTTGATGCAAGTTTCTTGCATCAAACAGCCCCAATCATTCACTCCTATTTATAAGAAAAATCTGGAAATTACAATGGGGACATACTTATTTTTCATTAAACTTATCCCATTATTCACAAAGAACTCTTCCCTACAACACTTTTTAATGCTTTGTCAGGAAAGATTTAGATGACTACCATTACGTGGTTTCTAATTTTTCAATGTCTTAATGTCACCTCTTTGCACCAAATTACAGCAACTCTATCTCCGTCCTTCATCTCTACACTGTTCCTGAATTTGTTTCCATCTGGATTATTAAAAAAGCCAGGACTTGATGCAATTCAGAATTATTAACTTTCCACAATATTCGCTTCATTTGGTCCCCATTTATTTTCAGCGTTCTCCCTGAAACCACTTGTAATCTGCCTCAAGTTTTAGATTCTTTATATTATTTGAAAAAGACGCAGTATCATCACCTAAGAAGCATAAACACTGCATTAGCACTGTATGAAGTGATGGAAGTCTATGGAGCACTAAAAGAATTTGAATATAGACCTTGGGTTTATGGAGAAAGCCATTTTAGAGAGTTGCTGGAATTCAGATGCAAGGTCTTAACATTGTACTCTGCCATCTAACATGCTCAAGAGTGATATGAAAAGGCTTTGACAGCACCGGACCACTCAGTTACAACACAGTCATAACCTGTATTAGGCTCAAAATTAGCTGACATGCACAGGGGATGTTAAAGGGTAAAGACAAGCATGGTATTTTCCCATCCACTGCTGTCTTGCAAAGGAAACCTCCCTACTCCAACTTAACAGTAGCATATCAATGACTCTGTCAAAGGCCAGATATGAAAACAGATTTTCTTTTAGATCACATGTAGAAAGTAACAGTCAGCAAAAAAGTATTCTTACTGTAACAATGGCACACAGCAAATACCTAATATGAATGAAGACATTTCAAAACCTTCAACGGTTATATTGGTTGAGTATCTGCCGCAGCACCCCGGACTGCACATGAAGCATCTTAAAAGTATAGTATTTAACATTTCCTTGTCAAAAATTAGTTATTTAAGCACTTCTGTAATAAATATGGCAATACTTATTGAAGAAAAGATGAAGGCATCAAAAGCACAGTAATTATATTAACTATAAGGGTTTCTGTAGAAAGTTAAAAATAAATTAGTAGAACACTGATGTTTTCGATCATAGTAGCTGCAAGTTCACTTATAAAAAGCAGTGACTCTTCCACACTGAGGTCTTTCAGATTTTTGGCATCTTTAATAAGATGATAATAACACGTTGAAGGGTAGGACGTCACTCATACCTTCCATCTGCATAGTCTGCATCTGCACCTCCCCACCAGACGTCTGAATCATCATCTTCGGCATCAGCTGAATCAAGATTGTCGCTTTCCTCCGCTAATGGGCAGCAAACAAACTCCACACCACGAAACTTGTCAATTCCACAGGGCAGCAGCATGCCATAGTCATGCAGATTCATACTCTTCTCACTACAGGACTACAGAAAATAAAGAAAACAGAAGCCGGAAAAAATGTCAGAGACCTTGAGAAAACACAAGGTGCTGTGTACCAAGTGCCTTAGAAGGCTGAAGCTGGTGAACTGCATGATCTCTGAATTTTGAAACACAATTTAGGGTGGTCACATGTGCATTCACTACCTGTGCATTGTACATAGCTCCCTATATGTGTCCACATGACTACTGTAAGCAACAAGCTCTCCCCTCCCCTGCCCTTCAGGCTTTGCCAACACAGAAAGACTTGTCTCCTCCCATATATTTGATGACTCCATACCCTCTTGCCTCATGAACAGAAAACTCAAAGGCAGAACAATAATGTGACGTGTAAATCCTGATCCTGATGTGTTAGTGCTATTAAAGAGCTCATTGCAAGATAGATTAACACTTAAAATACCCGATATACTGGAAACACACTCTCTCTGGTCTGACATCTCTGCCAGTACAGTACCTTCTAGCCGCCTTTGGAAAACAGTCAGTCGTGCATAATTATACCTTAAAGCTATAGTGATGCAGGACAGGTGAAAAAAGGAAAATAGTTCAATGATGCACAGTGATAATGTTCTTCTAGGCTGTGCTGTTCCAAGTTTGCAAGTACTTAAAATAGACTAAAATTTGCCTCTGTGAAGATTGGTGCTTTAAATGCTTCATTAGAGGGGCAACAGTATAATTCAAACAAGAAAAGCTGCTAAGCACATTTCAATTTTGATCTCCAGAAGGTGGGATAACATACAAACTAAAAGGTTCCAAACAAGATAGCAGCCAGAAACCTTCTTGAAGCTCGTCTCAGTTTTCACTCCTACAGCCTCTCTACATAAGGACAAAAATATCCAAAATACATTAGCAATTATAACATTAGGTTTATTTCTGCTTACAGCAAAGCACTGGTAAATTGTAAAAACTCTGTGCTTAACTCAAAATGTCTTTGGCTAGTTCCATTTCTTATCAGCTCTACCCTTTTATGCTGAACTTCACATACTGTATTCTTTGAGGCCTCTTTGACCTCAGTGAAGCACCGGGCATACCGGTACCTACACTGAGGACAATGGTAAAGGCAAAGCCTAGGCATTAGTGATCAATCTTTAGTTCCAGAGCAGCACTAACACAGGAAACCAGAGGAGGTAGAAAACATAGTGGATATCTGAGTGGATGTGGGGAAAAAGAAGTGCTATGAAACAAGGTCGATGTTCAAAGGTCAGCATTAAGTATCCAATAGTGGACTCTCATGTGCTCAGCTGAGTGACTTCCATTTCCTAAGCTATAAAGCAGAACAAAAAGCCATTCACTCAAACAATCCTAAGTACTGCTCTTTGTGTTCCATGTCACTGCTACAATTGCACTCATCCTCAGAAACTAGTGTTACAGCTCCAAAGAAGGAAGGCAGGAAATTTTAGGACAGATGAGACAGATGAGTATACCTCTTTAGCAACAGTATGCCAGTGCAGGTGAGTTTCACACACATCCATCCTTTCCTGGTGAAGGAACTTGCATTTGTCTGGTACCAGAAGGGCATCACTCACAAACTCACCCACTGAAAGGAGAAAAAAAAAAATAATACAAAAAAGTTAATTTTGCTTTCAGTATCTCATCCCTTTAAACCTCCAGCTAGGCATAGGGCAGCTTTCGTGAATGAGTGACAGGACCCATTTGCAGTGAATGGAACAGTTTCTAAATGGTGCTTCCATTATCACCTTCTTCAGACTTTCCATTCGAAAGTAGCTCCTGTCTTTGATCTCAGAGACATACTGGATTATTAAAACTTTAGCATAATACACTAACTTCCAGATACCCACTGTGACACTTGCAGGACCCATCGAAGATGTGTGTGGTGCAACATGAAGGCAGGAGTTGGTGGATCCAGCTCCTGGAAGGGGAGTGCAGGGACAGGAAGGGACAACTACATTTTGCATTTGAGCAGTAGTAGGGAGAGGGTTTGAAGTGTTTTGAAATATTTAGTTTTTCCACTCAAAACAAATCTGACACCAAGACATTGTTTTAAACAATTCAAGAGCATTTCTACTGAATTACAGCTCTAACAGCAACACAGTCCACTTAGTTATTTTTGTTGATGCAGCCTCTTTATTGCAATCTCATTTCATCAGTCAGATGAATTCAGGTTAGACCAGAAGGCTGATAAGCAAGTGGAGCCCATCAGCCAGGGAACAAGGTGATTCATTGATCATCTGAGTATGTGATCAGATTGAAGTGGGGAAAAAAGGCTCTTAACCAAGAACAGAACTGACCAAAGAGATTGTGCTGTCTTTAGCAGTAAGACAAAAATTTATACGCTAATGAAATAAACAATGGTCAAAGCTTCAGTATTGACAAATAAGAAGAAACTCAGCTGATAAGGAACAGGCTTTATTACAGGAAAATCACTGTAATTCTGTACAATTCTGGCACTGCAATTAAATAACCCCAAAATGCCTCAGATATTTTTTTAAAGGAAAAATTACAGAGTACTTTTGAGAAGACGATATACTGAACAGCCACTGGACTGTGAAAGCACATGACTCAGCAGGCACAAATCATCAGCTCCCTTAAGCACATTTGCCTGTAACCTCCAAAAAACTACAGCTTGTGTGTTAAATGAACAAACCAAGGTGGCCCAAGGGCTGCACGGATGTAATAACAGGTTAATTAATCAAAATGAGTTAACTACAAGTGTACTGTTCAGTTGAGGGTCATTTCAGGGAGCTGATGAAGTGGCCCTTGAGGCTTACAGTTAAAACATCAGTTTTAAAAATAATGGTCATCCAATGGATTGGGGGAAAGCAGAGTTCAGCAAATAGATGTATACACCTTTGCTAATCACCATGATGTGTATTTCAAATTCATTTCCTTGTTATTATTTCAGTGCTTTTGATCTGGTGCCTTTAAAAGCCAGTCAGTTTACTAGGAAAAAAATGATTTTGTTACCTTTATCCTTCAGTGACATACTCTAATGCCTGCAAATTATTAACAGAAATGCCTTCTAGAGGCATCCAAAATAAACTTGCAAAAGTAATCAGTTAAAACACTTTCTGGTAACCCAAAATACAAAATCTGCAGCTTCTGTTAACAAAGTCTCTGCTCCCGGTGGTATCACACCCAAATCTCACGCTGAAATTTGAATAAACTCGCACCTTATTTTTAGTTGTACTTATTTTTGTAGGAGACCATCCTAGCACATACCCTGGGACATATGACTTCATACAGAACTGTGGTTATACTTTGCTGGCTGTTCAAGTATGCAAAACATTCAAAACAGTCTTTATGGCAAACATTTCTATAAACCAAATCAAAACAAAACCAAAAAATCCTGCAGTGCATTACTCTGGCAATCTAGATCTGATTTCAGAAGCTATGTGAGTTTGTGTCACCTATCTGACTTCCAACACGCACAGGCACAAGAGTTCAAATACAAAGAGAGCTGATAACCTCTGCATGAAGCTATTCCGTTCACCTTAACAACCTGTAATATCATCAGAATATTGTGTACGCAAAGTTCGAAGGCTATTAATGGTATACCTCATCGCTCAAAAAAATAAGCCTACATCATTTCAACAAAAGTAATGAATATGGATGTACCACTGAGTTACAGCCACCAAACCTGAAAAGGAAAGCTGTACGTCCCAAGTTCTGGCAATGCAGTCTGGGCTTCAGTGTCACTAACAGTATGCATGAGTATGTAATCAAATTTAAAAAAAAAAAAAGAAAACAAAATTTTTCTTGAGTGTCTGATTATATCAACCAACTCATCAGTACACTAAAGAAATACTAGTTATTTGGATAGAATTGAAAGCATGGTATTAGATTTGATTTTTACATACAAAAAGTGCATCTGCTTTACAAAATTGGATTCCTTGAAAATAAGGCAACAAAATACTCCTGATAACCCAAATTCTCATTCCAGGCAAGGCTCCATTTTGCAACCAATAGCAGAATTTCACAGAAATAAACAATCCATTGTAACAAGCTCCCCTCTGATTTTCAGAAGGAAAGAAGGAGCTGGGGAGAAGGGTGGCTGTTTAATGTACCACTGCTTCATTATACAGAATTACAATAAATTATTTAGGGTTGTGAAAATCTGGGCAATAGCAATCATTTGCAACTTCGCCTGTGATTCCTATTGCCTTTGATTCAATTTTTTATTACAAATAAAATGTAATTCTGTCCATTATTTACACATACACAGAACTCATGCCCTGGAAACTTTTTCTCCTTATTTCATTGTAAATATTACTGAAGTTTAAATGCACAGCTTTAAACTTTTGTTCTATTTCTGCTGTTGTTTTAAATAAATTAATGTTCAAGTGGCAGTTTGATGAACTAAATTGAGTTCACTTGACAACTGCAGTGTTTATTCTGCCTGGGCTAGTCTCATAGAAGCATAAATCCATCAGAAAGAAGCACTGCAAACACTTTTGACTTGTGGACAAGCTTCTGCCTGTATCACTCCACGTTTAACTTTCAGTGCTGCTGAATCATAACACTTCGGGGATTCTTTGTTTGTTTGAACAAGTAACCCACAGCATACACAGAGAAAACAAGCATGTGTGAAGGGAGAACAATCCTGTGCCTCCTAAGAGAGAGGCCAATGTGCACGGTACCACCAGTACTATCTCTGTCAGGCTTATCTTTATCATTTTTTCCTGTACTCTTCTGCCTTCTTCAGTGTGTCTTGTATTTTGATTACAGTTGTACATCTGTGCTCTGCTGAGGTGGTCTAATAATAAACTGCGATGGCACAATTTGTCTTTTAGTGAGCTCATAAATCACTAAACTCCCTCAAGTGATCCCACATGCAAGTATAACAGCTACTTGTTTTCCAGTCGCTGCTTACCCACTCTTGCAGTGAAGGGCTGGACAAAACCAGATCCCCCTGCCTTATGGAGTTTTCGACCTGTCTGGAGCAAACAGCCCCAAAGGGCAATTCTGGGCAGAGATCACGTTACCACGTTAGAAAAAAACACCACCCTGTGCCTAGGATCCATTTAGCCGAAGGCTGAAAATCCTCTGGTAGCCTTTTTGAAAAGTAAGTTGCTTGTTGCTAACTCAACCTATGCCTTTTAACTGCGTGTGACTGGAACACTGATTGCGTCAACGTAGTACATCACAGTTTTGTTTCATTTTATGATTTATTTCTTCCCCCCCAATGTCAGTAATTCCTTTACTGATGCCCACCTCTCCATTATGTTTGCAGCAGACTTCTTCATATTGCCCCATCCTAGTGTATCACAATGGGGTAGTGGCTCACATTTTTCAAATACAGTTTTGCCAGAGGTACAATGCCACATTTTGCTATTAAATAATTTTACTTTGGTCAAGCACATCTTATTCTCTGAAAAGTACTCTTGGAACAACAAAAGATTTTGTGCTGTAAGACCAGAAGTTCTGGTTCAGAAGTTTCATTTTTCAACACAGCAAATACTAAGAAGAGCATTAAGAATCAACCTCTAATAAAAGAATTAGGATTATAGTGATCATACACTTTTAAATCTTCTCTAGGAAGAAAAAGGCTCAGCAAGCGGGCAGGCTTGTAAGAAGATGACTGTCCAATCTGTTTAATGGCAGATACGGTATCAGGGCAAAGTAATTCAAAAGAAAAATACTACACCCTGTGTGAGACATGGTCCTGATCAGTAGATTTTCCATCCACTGCATAAAACAGATGGGATGCGATAATCCATCCCACACTGCACAGAAAGAGAACAAAGATAAGATGATAAAGGTAATAAAACAAAATCCGTGACAAAAACGAACACCTGCTAGCAGATGGTTGCACATGGTTAGGATCCCAACCAAAAAAAAAGCATGTTCAAATTATGTTCAGGAGTACTTTCAAATGAAGCCTGTGCTAAACCTTGCATGAGGAGGCAGCACACAGGCTGAGGCTCTAGGACTCAAGGCTTCATTTTCTGCATCATTGATGAGAACAAGGGCCTTGCTAAAATGAATTCACGAGCTCAAGTGCTCACACCGCATTTGAGAACATTCAGAGGAACGTGTCTTTTCCCTGTGACTTTGCACAGATTATCCCAAGCCATCACATGCTCAGCATGGCACAGCAAGGAGCAGATCAACGCCGTGCCTTTCCCCATCCTTTGCTCTGCCCTGCTCCCCGAGCACAAGAGCTCAGCTCCCTGCAACGCCTCTGCTAGCTCTTGTGCCTACCCAGGCAGATTTGTTTATGACGTGCTACATTACACATGCATTATTAATTTTATTTAAGCAGCCATACAATTTTAGATGCTTTTATTAAGGGTGATGTTTGTATGTCTTCATGTGTGATGCTTTCTCTTATTTATAAAGTAGGTAATTAAAGGTTAGCTGCAATCTGCATCACAGTGCAAGCCAAAAACACTGGCCTCAAGTGTAAGGAAACAACACATTTTGAAAATGCTTTATCTTTCCTTCAAAAGTCCAGAAAAACAGAGAAGATACAAAGCACCTAGATACTTTTAAAATGCACTTCATTTCCAGTAAAATGATTCAGTAAGCACAATTATCTTGCAACATACAGAACCACATAAATGTGAGGAAGAATTTCTTCCCAGTGAGGGTGCCAGAGCACTGGCACAGGCTGCCCAGAGAGGTGGTGGAGTCTCCTTCTCTGGAGACATTCAAAACCCACCTGGACATGTTCCTGTGTGACCTGATCTAGGTATTCCTGCTCTGGCAGGGGGATTGGACTAGATGATCTTTTGAGGTCCCTTCCAATCCCTGACATTCTGTGATTCTGTGAACCAGTCATGGTGTACTTCACTGTTGTAGACTTTGTATCTACAGATGAAGAGGAAGAGGCTGTGCCTGTCAAAACCCGGTTTGAAGGAGGGTTTGCAGCCATGCCCAGTCTCCAGGGATGGATGTCTGCCCTGGTGCACAGCATGGCTTTCTCTGAACTTGGGCATGAGACATGTTAAGCTGGACTGCTAAAGATCTTCAGTTTAAAGTATTTTAACAGGCTATATTAAACAAGGGATTTGTAGATTTCTCCAATTTCAAATTTAATTTTAAATGGAAGTTAAACAGAAGCAGTGTTTAGGATGTAAAAGCCCATGCAGAAGATAGTTTCTGTCTACACTGTTACCTATGAAGGACTACCAATACTAGTAACAGTACCTAGTCAGATATCAAATACCACCCTACCATATTCTCCTCCCCCAGCAACTTGCAAGTATTGATAGCAGCATCAAACAACCCCAAAACCCCTCAGGCAGTCACTGGCGAAAGGCAGGGTGTGAAGGAGCTCGCACATAGGACATCAGCAGGGAGCTGGAGAGCCCGGGTGCTGCACTGAGCCTTGAAAGTTTGAAACTACCTCCCTTGACCCCATCCCAAACACTAAAGTTAGAGGCCTCTTCCTAAAACCCATCCATCAGCCTACAGAAAGGCAAGGTCATGCTGGTAGAACACGACGTCTGTGTCCCAGCAGCTTGGACCATCTGTATTTTTCCAATGAGTAACAGGCTTAACTCCTGCCCATAAAACTGCCCACAAAAACATCTGTGTAAGAAAACTGTTCTCACTCCACCATTTTATCTGTAACCTATGGCATGAATTTCAGTAAGAGATCCACAGCCCAGGGTCTGTGGGCTGAGAGGGCCACTCAGGAAGCCGAGAAATTTCAGGATTGAGTTGCTCTCCCTTCCAATTCCTCAAAAATCTGCGAAAGTTCTGCCACAAATGAGACTGTATTTGTCACAGACACAGCCCCTCTTCCCTCCCAATTATAAAAACCTGCATAATTTCTTGGAAATGGTGAGTTAGGAAACAGCAGGGATAATAGATAGCTTGACCCTGTCCTGATGCAGAGCTACATGATGCTGTTGAAGTAAAAATCTTTTCCGCTCCTCCCACACCATGCTTAACTGCTTACTGCTTCCTTCCGCTCTCTTTTCTGCAGCCACAACAGACTTTTCAGATCCACTTTTTTTGACTCCATCATCACAGCAGTCCTGTTTGATAAATCTGTAACAGGACATGGTCAACTGCTCTGAAGGGCTGGTGAATACATTGGACACTGAAGCCTAGCTGCTTACAGTGGAAAAAAAGTTTATAAAGCAAAGGGTGCCACCCATGGGTGCTTGCTGCAGGGTCTTTGGTGGGGTTTTTTGGTGTTTTTTAGAGCAGAAGGGTTGTTTTGGAGGGATTCCAGGTCCATCCTAAATTGATAGCAATATGTCTAGCTAAAACAGATCTTCTGCAGTGCTATAAAAAGAGCAGGGAATGAAAAGCTGGAAGGTGCTGGAAGCCAAGGCAAGTTAGAAAAGACTGCCTGATTTTGCACACAGCGTAACAGAGGGAACTACTGGGTTCTGCAAATGGGAGGACAGAATAACCCAAGCATTTATTGGAAATTGCTTGATCTGCAGAAAACGGTTGGTAAAATTCACAGAAAGGAATAATCCCCCAAAAAAGAACAGTACTAGGAAACTCTAAGGAAGGTATCTGACACGTGAAAGGCTTAATAAGACTGCTTTGTGGGGATTTAGTAAGATTTTGTCAAGATTCCCCAAGCAGAGTCCTGGAACAGTGAAAATTATTTTAAGTATCCTGGGCCACAACCAAATAAGGAGGAAAAAAACCAAGAAGGAAATAGGACAGTGGTACCTTCAAAGATAATAGCACCTTTACTGCACAAAAAAGTATGCGCACTCAGGCTGTTTGCACAGTACTGTCTGGAAGATGCAGCTACATACCTGCCATTACATGCAGCTGCCTTTCTGTTTGAAAAGCATCCTGCCCCTGAGTGGCTTTTTATGGCAAGCTGCAGTAAAAGAACCACAGAAATGTTGTTCCTCAAAGCACTGACCACCTCAGTCTGGAAAGGAAGTCCAAGAGGCAAGAGGTTAGAGTATCTTGACCATCCGTTCCCCTGAAAGCTATCATGGAAAACAAAACCTGAAATGTTTTCTTCATAAATATTTATTCTCCTTCAAAACAGCTGAACCCTTTGTCTTGCATACTGACATGCATGAATCCCTATCAAGTACTTGTGGGGTGTAGGGGTGCAAGGAATGGGAAACGAAAGGGAAAGAAAACTGAAATATTTTTGAACCCCAACTCATATACTAAGGACTTCCTATCAGCAGAATGGTGCAGCAGAAAAGATTCCAGGTATTTGGGGAATGCTTCTCTTAGCAAGGTACGATTCAACTGGTCCCATCCCCCTTGTTGTGACAGTGTTGTAATACAGAGCAGTTCTCCACCACCCAGTGTTTAAATCCACCAAAGACCTTTGTTGTCCACATTCACTTCTTTTCACTGTGCTTCGCTAATAAAAACCATCATCAAGCACATCCCACGACCTCAAAGTCATTAGCTGATGAGTCAACCAGGTAAAATACAAAGTATATCATCATGGACACAAAGAAGTATTTGGGGAACTGGCTGAAATAAAGGTTTTCTTCTCCAGGAGGCACTTTTGCCAAGAACTCCTTCACCAGAGGTCAAAGAAACAATACTATCTGGACTCACTAACCCAGGAAGGCTCAAAAAGACAAATACAGGAATGCTACCCTGGCCTCGTCATACATATGGGTGCTGCACATGTTATTGGCAAAGGACCACCTGTCGCCTCAAGAAAGGATCTACTTCATTCAGGGCAGACAAAAGTCGTTGGTACACAGCCGAAAGCTTCTTTATACCAGAATCATCAGTTCAGCGTTGAGCTATTGTTAATGCAAAAAAATCAAGGATACTAAGAAAAAGCCTCAGGTGGGGAGAATAATTTTGCTGAAATACATTATCTTCATCATTTTCAGGCTTTTTAAAAAAATATGAAGTGGGTTTTGATTGTTTTGTATCTCAAAATATTAATTGTCTCCTCCTACCTTGTAGTCTTCTGACTTTTCTGAGATTCCCTTTATTCCTTGTACTCACATACTTAAGTCCTCTCCCAATTATGTATCTCTTTCATGACTGATGAACTCCTTTACAGTTCTGCTTACATCACTGCCACATGAGACGTTCAATAATAGAGCATGGCATGAGTCAAGCACCAGACAAATACCAAAAAAAAGCCTGTCGAGGGAGAAGTTGCTCATGGAAAGCCACCACAGGTCAACTGCAGATTAAGTGCCCCTGGTCCCCATGGCAGGTGACAGAAACCAGAAACTCGATGCCATTTGGTCACGTTTCCCATCAACCAGTCCTCCACGTCCTGCCCCTGCCACTGGTGGGGGAACTGCCTGCCTCTCCCATGCTCCAAATTCATGAGGAGAGCTGGAGACACGTGTGCCGGGGTGTGTATCTGGCCATCACAACGTGGAAAGAAGAACGGTAAGGAAAAGTTCGGGAGGTATGATCTCCTCATTTTATGATACAGGATCAATGCATACCCCTTCTCCAGACAAAGAATTTCTTAATTTACAGGAGCTTTTTAGTTTCAGGTGTGAGTGCTGGACCTCTTCAGGGGTCTCTCTTGCACAGTAATGGAGTTTCTCCATCAACAAACACCAGTCAGCACTAGTTAGACAACAAATAAAGAGAAATTTCCCTTGTTGGGTGTTTTAACTGTTTTCAATCTGTATGTTAAATTGTTTATCTAACGTAGGAAGGTCATTAACCATTCCCAGGCTTATTGAAGGCAATGTTCGCTCCTCTCTGTACTCAGTAAGATCTTAATGAAGTTGGTTTTCTAAAAATGTCGAAAGAGAACAAAAGCTAGCAGCTTTTAAAAAATCAAAACAATTCTAAGAAGCTTTTCAGAAATTATTAATAAAATTGCATACCATCATTTGATAAATAAAGGTGACTGATACTGCAGGACCTCTTTTAATGCTGCTCTTTGGATTTAAACATAAATACCAAATATAACAATGATATTTCTCAAAAGCAGATACATTCCAAATCTTAAGGAATTGTATCTTTGTGAATCTTATTTCCACACGCACCACCCCCCACTGCCTGCAGGTTTTTACAAGCTATATGTCTGAATTTCAAAATAGATTACGCTTTGTAAGTGCTACCAAATGCAGGAATTTTAACACTCCAGCTATTAACATCATGTTCTGCTGCTGTGAAGGTGCATGACAAGCTACATGTCAGTTGTTACTGTTTCTGCTCCCTCTCTCACAGCAGGCAGCAGACATGTTTTGCAGCAAGATCTCCAAGTGCCAATCTCCAAGCCGTTTAGAATTTCGTGTCTCCCTTCTGGCTGAAGTGACAATTAATGCACTTCATTACATAAGATATACTTGGAAAATGGCCCCTGAAATGGAAACAGCATACAGTAAGAAGTAATTGGACTAATTAATTCATTGATACCCTATGTATTTGTACTAGTGACTTGCTGAAGACATCAATCAAACAGTACGATGGCACAAAGATAGGATGCTTGGAAATAATTCTGCACAACTGGGACCACTGTGCTTTGTGTTATTAAATAATGTTTCTCATGGGCAATTCCTAGTAATTGGGGTAAAGCATCTGGCATTAGGAGTAAGGCTAGATAAGGCCCCACTAGTCACTGATGTCTAGAGGGAGTAATGACCATAAATCTACAGATAGGTGGAAAGAATGAAAATGCTACAGACACCTTTAAGGTTTGGCCATCAAAAGCCATGTCAAATGCTAGGATTCCAGTGAGGCATATACTGCACTTTAAACAAAGAAATGTTTACTTCAGTAAGATTTCAGTGTGTGGGTTTTTTTCCTCCTCCTAAACACCTTCATACTGCATGTTTCTTCATAAAAATTGGGATTCTTTTTACTTCAGCAGTAATTTAACTCTGTTGTTGCACTCTCTCTTTCTGGCAAAGAACAGAAATCACTATGAAATCAAATTCAGGCAGTAATTGTTTCTGCAATACCATCTTGTGCAATGGGTCTGATGAGTGAATAAATAACTCCATAAGCAGCAGCTGAAGATCAACTTAGCAGAAATACCTTGCTGATTATTAACAACCTATGCAATCACTTGACATAATACCGCTGAGCCCTGAATATTCTGTTTGCCAAGACCAAACTGCCATTGATAAATTCTTAACACCTGCGAGCAGAGGACTGCTGTATTACCAGTGACGTGGGAAAATAAGAAACCACTTTCAGGCTTTGCAAAGTTTACAGGTAATCAGATTAGCAACTACCTGACAAAATGTAGTTTTGCTCTACACAAAGCAAAGCCTTTACCCCTCTTGCAAGAAAGATGGTAGTGTGGTCTGGCAGCTCACTACAAGGCAGCTGGGATGGGATGGCTTAGGAGAAAGAGAAGAGCTGACTCGGGCATGGTAAATCAAGGAAGCTAAAAGACAAGCAGTCAGGTAGGCAAAACAGATTTAACAAAAGATGCTTGATCAACCTGACCTGCCTTCTAGGATGAAATGGCAAGAACAGTGACTAAGTACAAAGCAACAGATAACATCTACCTTAATTTTGGCAAGGAATTCAACACCATCTCCCTCTTGCAACATCTCTGTAACCAAGTTGGGATGTTACAGTTTTGGTGGATGGACTACTGTTTGGGTAAAAAACTGCACTGTTGAGCTCAATGAGTAGTGGCTCACGGCTGCACTCCACCTGGAAGGAAGTAACAAGTAGCATACCTCAGGGGTTCATTTTGGCACTGGTTTTGTTTAATGTATCTACCAATGATATGGGGTAGATGATGAAACATACGCTTAAAAAGTCTGCAGATGATTCCGAGCTGCGGGGAGCAGTCGATGCACTTGCAGGCAGAGCTGCCATTCAGAGAGATCTAGGCAGGCCAGGGGAGTGAGCTGACAGGAACCTCATAAAATTCATAAAATTCAACAGGGACAAATGCCACGTCCTACCCATGGCAATGATACAGGCTGGGAACATGCAAACTCGGAAACTTCCATTAGGACAGAGGTACACAACACAGGAAAGAGACAGCTTTAGAGAACAGGTGATGAAAACTGATGTTACTCTGTTTAGTTCCTCCAATGTCAGCAGTAAAGGCAGCATTCCACATAGCTCACTAGTTGTGCTGATAACTAAAAATGGGGAATATACCCAGAAGAGTGCACCAGCACAACGCCTGCTGGTGGTGCTGCCTCTTCCCACGCAAGTGCCTCTGCTCTAACTACTCAGGAAGCCAATCCTGTCTCTTGATGCTCCTCTCCAAGTCTAGCACAGGAGACACCTTGTCAATAAACTCCTAACGTACTCAGGCCAGGACTGACCAAACAGAACAGCAAGTCACTCCTTGCTTGCTTGCTTTTGAAGTCAAATCGCTAACAAGAAAAGTTTTACCTAAATAGGATTTAATTATTCAGATAATAATTTTGTCCAGGCTGTCATGGTTAAGACCTCATTTTCTTAGACACAGTGCTTGGACTCCATCATCTAACCAAGGATTCAGACCACAGCTGCCTCATACACAAAAGGAGTTCAAGCTGGGACCCTCGCAGAGGGTTCTGATGGAGCAGGGAAGGTGCTCAAGCGCTTCTTGTAGCATGGTCATTCCCTCCCAGAAATCTGAACCTGACACATCAGAGAAAAGGGTCAAGTGAACTGACATCCCAACTCATCAAAATAAGCACTTTGCTTTAATCAGCACTTCAGAAAATAAGTTTTGCCAAAGAGAGGCAACACCAGTGGGCATTTCAGCAGATCTTTTTCCAAAGGTGCTATTTTACCCAGTTTGATCCCCAGTCACAGTCATCATGTGATAAACAGAAATCTTGAGAGAAGAATGGGAAATTCTACTTAAAAAAAAAAGTGGGGGGGAGTAAGAAAACAGAAAGGGTAGTTTTAGGCATCAGTGTCCCAAGAAGGACATCTACTGATAACCACCTGCAAAGAGGAATGGTTGGGCATGAGGTAGCCCACATCTCCTGGTGTAGCACATAGGCCAAAACAAAGTGAAGACACCATTCATACTTTATCCTGCGAGCATGCATCTGACAACAACAGGATTCTTGGGCAATGAGCAGCCTCAGAGACACCTTGCAAGCCAAGAAGAGAGGAGGGGGACAAAGGGAAAGAGGTGGCACCTCAAAGCACTTGGGAGGCTCAGAAAGGCATCCTCCCTCTTCTCCAGTGCCCTTAACTAAACTAGCTAGCCTCAGCAGAGCACGTGCTATTTTTGAGCACATTTTTCTTAAGAGCTTTACCTCCAATAATTTACAAAAACCTGCTGTAAATGGATGCTGTTGTAACAGACCAGATAACAGTAACTGTACACAGCCAATTGCTCATACATAATAAAAACGACATTAGATTTTAACTTGAAATTACTCTTGAAACACCTTGACATCAGAGACATTTTGTAGATTATGAGGGCAGTTACATAACTGAACATTGAAATAAAACTTTACAGCTGCCTATCATTTTAGAGAGTTTAACAAAAAAGGAAGGTATATGCGACTTCAGAATTACTCCTTTATGATATGCCAAATTAACTTGAGGGACCATTGTTAGTTAATAAAGGAGAACAAATGAAGTACTAAAAAGGTTCTGGGTAGGCTAC
Organism: Podargus strigoides; assembly: GCA_028020825.1. Taxonomy (NCBI): domain Eukaryota; kingdom Metazoa; phylum Chordata; class Aves; order Caprimulgiformes; family Podargidae; genus Podargus; species Podargus strigoides. Next base: position 308,215 of record CM051643.1, read on the forward strand.
AGAAAAAAATGTTAGACTAAGATTCAATCAAGTTTTAATTTTAAAACCTTGTTTCCCACACTAACTGAGAACAAAATGGCATATTAAAATATTTATGAGTTACAGAATGGAGCAAAAGGGCATGTGGAGGGGAAGTTCACACTGTAACTACACTGAAGCTTGACTTTTTTTTTTTTTTGTTCCAAAATCTGAAACAGGAAAAGAAACACAAAAGATTTCTCATTTCAGTGCTCTACAACAACATAACAATGACTGTGATATACATGTGCTGTTTTCCATTTTCAAAGTCAATCCAGCATTTAAGAGTATGAAACCCAAGACAACTAGCAAAAACCACTCCGGGTAGCCAATGTTTCATGGGCCATTGATGAACATAGGAGCTTGTGTTTTCAAAAAGCTGTGAATACTGTCAATATTGTTTCAGATTGGCTTAGAACAACCCAGTTTAATGTTTCTCTCAAAAAAGGGCATCCCCATGCTTTCCACTTCCACAGCTGCACCCTCCAGCCTGGTCTCCTGCCAGCATTACCACTTCTGTGACCATGCCATCAGCAAGATCAGAGACCTGGGCTTTGAGATTATTTATTTAGTCAGCTCAGCTCACATTTCACCAAAACTATTTGCCAACTGATTTTGCTGAACTGAGATGAGCTACAAGAGGAAGGCTGGAGGACAGGGAGCAGACAGACAAACACATATCCATCAACCTCTGAATGCTACCTCCCAACTCAGCTACAGCAAAGTGTTCAGAGATGGCTATTAGCCTCCCTGTGGCAGTGCAGGCATCAATAGAAACGCTGCCCAGAAGACTTCCATTTCTTCTCAAACTAAAGAGAAATAATTCAAGTTTAGCCAGGTTACGAGACAGATGTAATAAAAGTTTTCTGGTACACAGGGAGCCCAATTTGATGTCAATTATAGAACTCATAAGGAATATCACTGTAAGAAGAAAACATTTCTGATGGTTGTTCTCCAAAAAGAAAACTGCACACACATTAAAGAAAGCCTATGGTACACAAAGGGAAGGAGGTTGCTTATCCCATATTTAGTATAGGCTGAATAAACAAATCCCAGAAAACTGGTAAAAGGAAACTGCTCCGGCTATGGGCTCATGTGCATGCTGTTAATCATTTCTCATTTGTACTGTAAGGTGAAATATGGGCTTTTCAGCCACAGGGCAGGATGCTCCTATTATAAAAATGGTAAGGTACTCCTTTTCCCAAAGTGTTTGTGATCTCTGTTGGGTGGACTGGTTCCAAACTGCTGTTGTCACAGGGAGCTGATGGTAAGTAATCAATAATCTTGTAACAGACTAAGAACAGTCATGAGCGGAAGAGAATGACTTGACAAAATAACAGTTGCTCAGAAATTGCATCCTAGGTTAAACTACAATCGAAAGGTGTGAAAACACATCATATGTCAGACCAACTCAATGAAGAACAGCTAAGGGAAAAACTAAAATAAAAACCAGCCTCCTTCAGAGCATGGAGGATCAGACTTCCTAAGAAGCAAACACAGCTTATATATGCACCTGAATACCTTCTGGAAAAAGAAGCAGAAGCCAGTATTTACAACAAAGCCAAAATTAATTTGTGTTACAAAAACTGACTTTGATATCAAGTTGTTATGATTCAATTTTCTGTTGATCTAGTTCCAATGATCTAAGCAGAAAAAAATGGAGTAATTTAAATATTTTACACATCAAGAACTTACTGACAAAGCCACTGGGAGTTAAAGTTCAAAAGTATGAATGCAGAAAGTAAACAATTTCCAATAATGAGGATCCTTAGGCATTATCTTTAGCACAGGTTTTTGCTATCTTTCAGTATTTCAAACTGAACAATTAGGAAGCATTTTTAATGGCCAGGTTAAGTACAGTTTTAGTACAGAACTCTTACCTCTCAATTCTGCATTTTTTAGGTACACACAAAAAAATTCCTGGATGGAAAACACAGTGATCATTATGATCATTATGAAAAGTTTGCACGTGATTCTCAACATACTGAGAAGACCTACTACTATTTTTCAACCTGAAGGTCAGTAAGAAAGTTCAAAATGCCTGAATAAAGTTTAAATCCACAGCGAAAGCGAAATGCAGAACTGCTTCTACATTCACTAATACAGATAAAACTACTCCTGAGGAAAGCCTACACTATAATTGGTAAGTCTGTAGCAATTCTTCAAGCTAATGAAGTATTAAAGCTATTAGATTTATTTCTGTTAACAAGCAGGCTGTGGGTATTAAGTATTATGCTGGTATGATCTACACATAAATAGATCAAGTCTAGGAAGTTTAAAACCAAACTGTCCATGCACAACCACTCTGCAGAAACAGTTTTTTCACTTCCATCACTTTTTAACTCCCCTACACTGGCATATTTCTAAATTTTTAACCCAATGAAGGCACAAGTGAATAAGAGTAGAGTACAGTCCCTTTCAAATAAAACCAATGCAAGTCTTCTCATGGTGTAAATAAACAGATGCGAGCATAGCATTAAAAAAAAACATCCAGACAATCCCATTAGATGCTTGCTTGGGTAACTGAATGCCAGTGGATTCCTACCCCTGGGTACTCTAATTGTTCTTCCTTTAGCTTCCTGTAACAATAATGATGAGTAAACTATAGAAACCCGTGACAGCTCCTATGCTAACAGGCCCAACTAGACTGGCAGATGATGGTAGAAGCTAAGTAACAGCGTGCTCCAGAGGGGACAGAGTGCTACCTCACCAGCAGCCTCCCAGTTTCCTAGGGCCAAACTGGCAGCTCCTTGAACCATCCACCCTCAGCCTGGCCTTCACACAGCTTTCCAAGCAGAAAAATCTCACACAGAACCAAAATGGTTCCTTAAAAAAAAAAATACTACTGTTCCACTTTTGGAAGAGGGGTCAGCTGGACAGCTGCTAGTTGTCTACTCAGCTCTCAGTTTTCAGGGCCATGTGTCCAAATTTGAAGAGCTTCAAGAGTAGCAAACTTTTTTTAAAAACCAAAACAACAACCAAAAAAAGTCATCAAAAGTACGAATTGAGAGACTACGGGACAGTTCTATTTAAAAAACAAAACCAAAAAACCACATCAAATGCAACTGCATGAGAAAGTTCCTGAGTTCCTGTTGCCACTGATCCCATAACAAGCATTCGGAGAGAATCTACAGTAGTAGATTAGTATCTACATGGATTCATCAAAACCTGAATTCCTAGATGGGTAATGGATGCCTCGTTCTTATGAACTGCATATAACCATTCTCAGCTTGTATTTTCCACTGCAGAAGTTTTCCACAAGGAAAAAAACCCCACATTTGAACACAAACTGTCTCCTGTTACACTGTAGTTTTTAGCATCAACCATAAGTATAAACTTTCACAAGAAAGAGAAAGAAGGAACCCAAAGGGAATTTCTGCTTGCATGATAAAGATGCGTGTGCTTGTGGGTAAGGGACTGGAAGTGTTGAAGCATGTTTGACCTTCAAATGTCACCATGTTCATGGTGCAAAGATTTCAGATGTTTACACAAGCATGAAGTGCTGTAACTCTTTCCCTAGGGACGCTCTCTGAGCACAGTGATCCATCCAGCAGGAAGACAGTTGGTGTCATCCCAGCACAGCTCCATGGACTCAGCCCTGAAGCCTTTCAATCCTAGCTTGCCATTTCCTGGGAACGCTGCTGGGAATGAGTCTGGCTGATGTGACATCGTACCTCTCCTTTGTCCCGAGGCTGTCAGTGACAAGGTCTGATGAATGAACGTGTGCTAGACCTTGGAGACATCCAGCACAGCCCTGTAATGCTGCCATGCTTCCTCTTGCCAGTTATGGGCAATTTATCCTTTGAGGGCAGATAAACACCGAGGTCCTGTGCTGTCACAGCTAAAGTACTAGCTTTATCAGTCCTCTTTGCCTGAAGGGCAGTGTGCCTTAAAATGAGAAATACTTCACTGAAAACTCACCGAGTTCTTTCCTATACTTAAAGTCATTTCGCAAACACTTTTCCAAGGTTACAGATGAGCTCTCTGATAGAAACTTTCCCCAAACGCCAGGCTATCCACTATGGATGAGAACATAAGGACCTATTTATGAACAAATGTCTCTTAATGAAAGACAAAATACCTTTCACAGTAAACCACTTAAGTCATTAAATAGAGAGATTTTTGCTTGCCTGAATTAACAAGGCAAATATGGAGCTTAATTCATATCAGCACTTTGACAACTAAAACCAAATACATATGCTGTTGGTTATAGTACCTATATATTTTTCTATTTTGTTCCTGTGGTTAACAAATTAACAACCATTTTACTGGGCTATTTAAAAAACAAACACTTTTTTAAATGAAAGGAATTCCGATGTCTTAGTGGAAATACTGTGACATAAAAAAATACCAAATCTAGAAACCATTTTAGAACTTAAATTCAAAGCGTTGCATGTTAAATGCAAGATCATTTCTAAATTACATGGGCACAATAATACTGTTGAAAGTAAAGAAAAAAACAACAACAACATGGACCTAACACACAACTCAAGGTGTGCAGTAACAGCTTTTGTGCAGAGGCTGCTTATACCCTGGAAGCATTGCTAATATATGAATCATGCAATGAGAGGTGGTTCAACTGTTCCCAGACCCAATGGGACTCTAGAAGCAGTAAGAGACACACTCAATGACAAAAAACAAGGCACCGCCTCCAGCGCTCCCAAGGAATTCACGCACGCTACCCTGCTCGCTGTTTCCTGCGCACACAGGACAAAGGACAGTGCAGCCTCAGACAAGAAATGAATATTTAAAAAGCACGTCACAAGCCTAACCTGCCTCCTCAGAACACTTTGGAAATGCAGTTTCAATAGTATCACTCATAACCAAGAGGCTCCTTCCCAAAGTTCTGCCCACTACTGTGGCTTTTTTCTCCTTTGGATTTCAAAACTTGAAACACTCTCCTTCTGAGCTGCCCTGTTCTATTCAGCTGCAGTGTTGGCTTTGATGCACAGGAAGAACACCAGCAAAAAAAGAGACAATAAGAGACAATATTTTTCCATCCTGCCTACAAGACTTCAAATTAGGACTGAAGTAATCTTCATAATCTTCAACTCATCCAATGTTATAAGCCACACAGGGGACAGAAATAGTGGAGGGAAAAAAAAAAAATCTTAAGGATTTAAGGTGGGGTTTTTTTGTTTGTTTTAAAAGAATCTGTAAGAAAACATGGAATCACAGATCTGCATTCTTCACTGAAAAAGGGAAATTAAACTCCATTTAAAACATTCACCAGATCACACCAGAGGGGAACCCAGTCACTGGGTTCTTATTTTTGTTATACAACACTAAGTCATCTAAATTTAGCCAAGCTTTAAGTAGAAGAACTCACAGCAGCTGGGTCACGTGACAAACAGAGCAATAGCATCTTCCTTCAACACAAATGAAGCAACATCAGAAACAACCCTCAGCCTGTGTCATAATTAACAGTCACAACTGAGAATGCTTTTATTAAAGTCAATTTTATTACAACTTGTTGAAAAATAAAATACAAAGTAAAAACTAAGTTGAGGCAATTATCCCTTTCTTTACACCTGATGAAGAACTGACAGATGTGCACAAATACCTTACCACTCAGAACCCAGAGTATGGTTTCACTGTGAAAGAACAGTGCTTTTTTTTTTTCCTCTTAAATGCTACCTTGCCTTTGTGCTAGAACAGACTGATCACATTGCTCCCAGGAAGGATCACAGGGTCTCTCTATTTGTCTGGCTCAGTAACATCAAGTGAGATGTGAAATGAAATGACAGGAGACGCATGGCAGAGCTGATGAAGAGCTGAGAAATGGATGCAAGTAAGACTGGATTGGATAACAGATGCTGAGAGGAAGCAGGAGAGGACATGCTGAGAGGAGGAGAAGGATGCCAAGCTAGGAAGAGGAGTACTCAGAAGAAAAGTAGAGGTGAAGAAACATCAGTGCCTGGGGGCAAGGAGACTGGAGTGGAATGGTCATGGACAAGACAGTAGCTCCTGGTGAGCCAAGTAAGAGAGTGAGGCTGGAAAACCTGGAGTGAGAGACTCAGTAAGAAGAGGAAGTCAGGGGGCAGCAGCCCTCAGAAACACAGGAAAGCAGGAGATCAGCAAGTTAGAGGAGATAGGACCAATACGTCTGACAACAAGCACTCTTTGATATGGGAAAGGAACCCATGTAAGCATGAGAATGCCTATTTCAGCCCCAAAAGAACACTTTTAGCTCAAGCAGTCAACAGCAGGTAGCTACAACACAACATAACATTAAAAAAGGATGCAGAATGTAGAAGAGCATGCAGCAATTATTTCCCCAAGACAGTGTTTCACCACCACCTCCATACAAGACTAAGGTCCCTAAGACCTGACGAGTTATGCTGTAGTGAAGTGTCCTGTTGGGCTTTGAAGCTTTGTAGTCTCTAGAATCCACAAGACTCTGCGGCAGAGAGATGAGGAGCTCACACACACACTGTGCAACAAAACATACAGCCATACAATGACTTCCGTTTGCTTGTAGACTGAAGCCTGATAGTCTTATTTCATAACCCAGAGTCTCATTCTGTAAGATAGGGTGAATGACCATTCCTCATCCATCCTCTCCAAGCTACTCATGACTTCACATCAGAGCCTCCAGGCAATGCTGGAAAGTTATCATCTAGTGTCCTATTTCTTCTACGGGAGCCATGTCATACTTCAAGCACTCACCATCACTCTTTAAACTCTTCAATTTCTACTACATATTTCCTATGAGGAAGACCTGAGCTGCACCCAGCGTTCACAAATACAGGTGAGCCCATAAGTGTCTACAAGATGTAGACAGGATGTCTACATCTTGTTCCTCATTCCTTTCCTAATAATCCCTGACACTGCTTTTTTTGGCACTAATTGTGCCTATGTTTTCACAGAGCTATTAATACCCAAGGTCTCAGTCCTGACAAGTCAGAGGCTACACACAGTATCACCATACCACTAAGATAAGATTAATTTATTTTGTGCTTTTCCCATGCACACTGTCTTTACTACATCAGTTTTCACCTGCCATTTTACCTCTTGTCAATATCAAAGACCCATCTGAAATTCTTCATAGATTGCCTTTATTAATGGCACCCTGAATAACTAAGCGTCATCATCAAATGGGTCACCTCATGATTTACTCTCTTTTCCAAATCACAGATATTTTGAATGTCACACCACAAGAACTGATCCCTTGAGATGCTACTGGTAACCTTTCTCCACCTTGAGGATGGACCATTAATTCCTGACTTTTTTTATCTTTCTTCTCATTTTGTGCGTAAGAGTTTTCTCTTTTATTCCATGGTAGATTAATTTCTTTAATAGCTTCTGGTAATGGACCTTGTTAAATTTCTTTTGAAAAATCAAAGTAGACACACTATCCATCCGCCTGCCTACTCCTTTAAAAAAAATGAAAGAGCCTCTTCCTCCGTATCATACTTCACAACAGCCTTAGTAAAAAGCATTTCCAGGATCTTCCCTAGCACCTTTTAGAAATATCCAGTGATTACCACCACTGACTCTTCCTTTGTGATTAACAACTGCATCAGATCTGTTGGCAATTCTCCTCTGAGAACAGAATGTATTTAGCATGAAATCTTACCGCTGCTTTCAGTTAGGTGATAGAAATCTGTGGGAAGATGCTCCATATGCAAATCAGTTTAATGACATGTGGTAAGATGTACACTTCCTTTCTCTCCCTCTTCCCATCTTTTCTTTCTAAAAGGCTAAGTAAACAACACGCTTTAATTAGCAGAATTCTCCCATTGCAAAATTAAGTACTGTATCTTGACGGAAATGCCAAAAGAAAACAGGATCAATCAGCCCTGTGACACTACAAAGATGCTCAGATGAAAAGCTCCTGGTTTGTCTGTTCCAAAAGCTGGATGCATACAATGAACAAGCTGTGACACTTACCCAGTGGCTTCACGCATTACTCACAGGTTGTGTGTGTGTGAATGCACACATCTATCAAAACCAAGTATACGTATATGCTTCATAAAGAATCCTTGTGTGAACGCCTACACACGCCCACATAGACATGAATGCTGATTCAGGTGCTTTACCATTTGGAGCCCAACTCCAACAGACACTTTTGGTTTTGAAGTTTCTCCTCAGCTTTTCTCCAGCCTTCCAACTACAAACTAGGGATGACACTCTTCAACTCCTGAGCTTTGTGAAACTAAATCTTTGTCTCCAAAGTGCTTGGGTAGGTTTAGAGAAACTTCTGAGAGGAAAATTTATCTTCAGGCAGGATTTGAGTGCCGACCATTAACTAAGGCTGTAGGAGAGGCCAAGACAGGTGGGTCAGAAGAACACACTGAGTAGCTCGTTCAGGCACACACAGCAGGGCAGGGTGGGCTGCCCCACAACTGCAGCCTCTCTGGTACCCTTTGCATAGGGAGGGTTGAACTATGGCCAGGAGACCACCTTAGCATCTCCCTTTCCTAAGTTTTAAGCTCTTAACCTTACTAATATTCTTTTAGCACTACTTTTTGTGGTAAACTCATTTTATATAAAGCATTGCAGAAAAAGCAGGAACATGCTGCTTTTAATCCCTGACACACTCAAATAGCCTGGACAGAGTTACAGAGACAGAAAAATCAGTCTAGCACTGGTCACTGAAGCAGAAAACTGATTCATCCTTTCAAGTTCTTAAACATTTAAAAAAACCCCAAAACCAGAACAGAAATGGTATTTACTGCAATTTGTAATGTAATTCACATGCCAGTGACCACTCCCTGTGAGCTGTTCCTGAAGTGTATACAGCACCTGTTCTGTTTTCCTTTGTCCACTGTAAAGGGACAAATAAGCCCCTTCTTTCCAATGTTTTGGAAATTCTGTAACTATATCTATTCTAGATCTATTCAGAATTTTTTTACTGCTTTAGGAGTAGATCTGCAGAGGTGTTATGATCAGGATCTCAAAAAGTTCTTCTGCTGTGACCTGTTCCACAAATCCTTTTCTCACTAAAACCTTATTACAGTCACCAAACAAGTAAAATATATATATATATATATGTAAACCCTAAAAATGCACAGAAATATACAAGCTCAGATTTATGTATTCTTCTGGGCTTATCATACAAGAATAAGATGGTTTATATTTACTCTTAGTCATGCATAAAGTACATTCTGGTCACCACCAGAATGCTGATTTTGTTTTATCTCTTCTCCTCAAGGATTCCATGTATTCAGCTTGGATTTGGCTAAACAAACAGCTGAATTGACATTTGGCTCAAGTGAGGAGGTGGAAGCCTCCAGAAACAGATCCGTGACTGCCTGAGGAAGTTTTGATGCTACTGGTAGGCGATCTCATTCAGGATTTCTCTGCTCACGCCCCACCTCTTTCTCCAGCTGATGGTATTTTGTCCCCTGAAATACACCAAAGACCACTTTAACAGTTTATACAGTCCTGCTCTGTGAAAAAACACTTGGGAAGACACAGTTATAAACCATGAGGCAACAGGGCTGCTTAGAATTATAATAAAAAGATAAACTCGTTACTGTTTGTACAAATGATCAGTAACCCAACCAGTGCTTAACAGCCTCTTTCTTTTCGATTACAGAAGCTGAACATAAAATTTGGGACAGAGTTAAGGCATATACAGAAAAGCACTTCTATACAAGGAAGCCTGTCAAGGTATGCTCTTAATTATACCACTGTACAGAAACACATTTAAGATCACTGTTAAAGAGCTGATGTCCTAAAAGCTTGCCACAACTACCTCAGCTGCAGGGATGCAGAAACAGGAGAAAACCGAACACCAGCACAACACTGAAGAGCTGCCAGTGTGTGGCCAAGAGCAGTTTTGGACCTGGACAGGGACCTGGCTAGGGAGCACCTGCCCAGGCTTTGCTGCAGTGGAAGTAAGCCAGTATGTTAGGACACCTCGTTATCCCTGAAGCGCTTGCAGTTTCACAAAAAAAACGTGCCTAGCCTGTGCAGGCAGGGCTTTCTCATCCGCCTGCCAGCACTACCAAAAATACCACTAGTAGGCAGGAATACTGTCTGCGAGGGAGCAAAGAAGAGAGAGGAAATATTTCTCCCAGTGAATAGTTACGCCTTTCATTGCGCTTAGGATTTCTCTGCCCGTGGTCTTCCCACTAAGCAATTCAGATTGCCAGTATTTTTGGAAATCCTCTCCTTTCTGTCAGCTAGTGCTGTCAGAAAAACTAGACATGATGGAGTTGTGTAGGCTGAAACTAAGTGCATTTTTTTATTTTAGGAAAAGAGTGTGGTGTGAGGCTTGTCTGTATCACTCATACAGCTGAGCAGAGACCGAGGCAAGCTGGAGGTGGATAACTAAACTAGTAGGGACAGAAAAACTTCGAGACAATTATTTAATGTTATTCTGTTGATTAGGCACTGCAAAGAAAGGCCAGAGGAAAATGCTTCCAGAGTATCCAAAGAGAATCTTTGCCACTGCAGTCAGAAATAGGTGCACTAGACAGTGAGCTGAGAGAAAAAAAATAGCAAGTACTGCCTTATAGCAAAAGTAAGCAGGCATTTCATATACTTGTGTGAAAAAATCCCACAGTTAAAATTGCAAGTAGACTACCAGATGAACCAGAAGAAAACTGTCAGTTACATATATCTCTATTTAAACGATTCGTTCCAGGAATAACCTTGCTGTTTTCTTTGGTATAATTGGCTAGGCATGCGTATCAAAACTTGTGTACGTCTTTTCTCCTGACATCAACAAGCAGTTAACTTTACAAGCACTTGGAGTAATAAAGCATGACAAGTTAATAAATATTTTCAAAGATGTTTTTGTTAAAACCAGAAACAGAAGCCAGCTTTTCACTTCATAACCAAACAGCAAAATACACTTGTCATATAACCTAATCCCCTTGTATATGAACAAATGACTGCAAGTAATCACGTTTTGACTGACAGAGGCTACATACATAATGATATTCCAATACATCCAGATCCTTCAAACACTGTCTGAACACAGCTCTCAGCAGCATGCAGTAACAGGATAATGAAACAGTCACAGGTGAGTATGCAAGCAAGCATGTTTTTTACACAGTGCAGTTCTTCAATGCCCTGGTAATTCCCCTTAACCCCACCCTGCAGTTGTTTGCCTGCCATGCCCACATGTCCATCCATTAACATCTGCATAACTTAGATACTCCTCTCTCTCTCCAGAGCTAGGGTGCACAATGAACAGCTAGGCTGGGGTGTATTTCACCAACAGTTAATGAAATGTCATCTATTCAGAAAAGTACAGCCATACATTCATCCAAGGTATTCAACGAGTCGCTGCACTGGGACAAGGATGCTCACTCCTGCTGTCAGCTGGTATCACAGAGTGAACGACCTCATTTCACAGCCCACGCTGCCCAAATTCACCAGCTGCTTTTCCTCAGGCAAGAAGTGAAGAGAGAATGGAGCAAACCAGAACTGCTTATTGCTGCCCCAGCACAAACAGAAATCCTGCCCTCCTGCTGCAGCCGCTGGCAGATCTCCCTCCAGCGGTGCCAAGTTTGCAGCCAGGGCATTTTTCAAGCATCGTTTCCATAAAACAAGATGGAAATGGGCTTCTTGGCACTGCCTGATGAAACCCTGCAGCCCGTGCCCCACAGCAAGTTTACTGTCACCATTTTGGAGGGCTCGGTCTTAAAAGCACCTGCTTTTTGTGTGCTAAAGGTGTGAGGTCCCCAGCACATACGCCCAACACCATGCCAAGGAAGCGCTGCAGATCTTCATTCTTCCGCCAGCACATCTCATGGTGCATCATCTTTGCCTGAGCTCTGAAACACATTCGTGGCTCTATGTCAGCAAACAGCACAATTTAACCCTTTAATCTTTGCATTACAAACCCCCTCAAATCCTAGATTTTTTTTTTCCCTTGAAGACAGCAGTCTGACACCATCATTCAAGACCTAAATATCCACCCAGATTCCCATTTCTATCATAAGGTGGCTAACACAGCTTCAAGCTATAATAAGCACACACTGGAAGATGTCATTTTCTAAAACGAGGAAGATAAATCGTTTTAAGGCAAATGCCCTCAGTGTGTTCAGAAAGATAACTAAAATTCACTCAACAATTTTCTTTTCACAAGAAATTTCCCCTTTTCAACAAGCTGAAACTGTACAGTAATTCCCTGTGTCCCTGAAAGCATGCAATGAATACATTGGTATATCAAATGTATTGCACAAGAACATTTTCTCAAAGCTTGCAGTTTTAATAACATTGCAAAGCCCTGCATATGGGCACAAAATCGTATCTTAAAATTAAATTAAACTAATAAAGCTTTTCCTCTTTGGGTTCAATTAGAACATTTTTAGGGGGCATATTTATGTGGTTGCTACAAAGACACATGGCTGACTCAAATAAGGGGCTTACATTTTGCTGTATTTAAATTATTGCTTTCATGCTTTAGTTGAATCCAGTTAAGAAAAGAAAACATGGAACTGTGTAATCTAATAAATCTGATCTGCTACAAATAGCTGCAGTAACTACCATCAAGCATGAGTCAAAGAGAAAAAAGTCATGGAATAGCCAAGTACTGTAGAGAGATGCTCTCTACAAGTCTCAGAAAGCCTTGGCTGAAGACTGAGATGCAAATGGACTGTGAAAATGCTCTAGCCTGAAAGCAGACATACTTCTGCCACTCGCTGTTGCTCACCTCTGTGGAAAACAAATGTCAAGATGGAGAAAAATATAAGCTGACTCAAGATACTGAAAGTGAGTCTCACAGCAAAGTAAAATTTATAATTTGTAAGAATGAACCCTGTAATCAACTGCCCACTGCCAAACTTTCTTTTGGAATCTTAATTCTTACCAGAGCCAATGGATTTAATGGTGGTCTACATCAAGGGTCTACTTGCACTAAAACTGCCAAGGAATGGGCACTGTCATTGCTCAACTTCTGAAACTGCCCACTGGCAACTACCACACCAAGGACAGCTGAGGCACTCAAGGAGCTAACAGGCATGATTCAACTTTTAAATAAATTACCTTTTGACATTGAAGAAGTCTTAGCAGGAGAGTAAAAAAAAAAAAAAACCCAAAAAAACCAAACAACCTGTCAGGACTCCTTAGCTCTGTACCAAATAAGATTTAGGAAGAAGTATTCCAAGGCAGACATAGTACTGCTTATGGCTCATAAAATCAGTATCCTCAAACTGAGCTGTTTGTGCAGGCTACAAGATTAGTTACCAAAACTAAAAAAAAACACCAAATGAAAAAAACCCAAACCAAAACATGATATTGCATAAAATCGCTAGAAAAGATAACCTATCATGAAAGCCATGAGACACTGACAGACTGAATTCAGTCAACTCCCTGCCTCCACTTTACCCCCTTGACACACAAGGCAGCAAGAGTATTCAAGGTATTTCACCAAAACTTTTAGACTACAGAAAACTCCAAGTAATAAATTAAAAGAGTAACTGTCCAACAAGAAAAGTAAATGAAGAGTCTTTCTTTAAAACCCCAAACAACATAACAAACAACAAACCCCTTCAAGACCTCTGCTCTTTTCAGAGGATGTGTTCATCTCATGATCAGCTTCACCACTCTGAAGGCAGCAAGCCAACAGGAGAGGACACCGTAGGCTTGTAGCCATAGATGAACACCCCACTGCTGTGTACTAATCAAGCCCGACTTTCCATGACGGGCTGTACATCCAGCCCCACACATGGAAAATGTCCCACTCCTCCAGCCTCCTCCTCTAATGTTCCTTCACCACAGGCAAGAAAGTCCAACTTCAATCACATACAACAAGCAGAGGGCTGGTTGATGGAGAAATGACAGATGATGGCCATGTTAATCATTTTTCCTGCAGTGGAAGTAATTAGGTGGCTGCTCTTCACCCAGTAAGCTCTTGGGAACGTCAGTATCTAAGGCTTTTGTTTCTATTAGTTATATTCCAGTCAGGGTCAAAAGATGAATGGCAGCATAGCAGAAGGATGGCAAACACACACACAGACTGACACAACTGCATAAGCCTCAATTACAAAGAAATTAGACAAAGAGCATATGGGGGGATTTTAAAATACAAAATAGGAGATAAGGGCAAAGTATTCATGGGCATGAGGTACTTAAATGTCTTGAAAATTTTTGCGTTCAGCAAGCAAAGCCTACCTTGCTACCTAAGATAGCAGGCATTCAACTCCTGATAAATTTTCATTCAAAACCACAACGCAGGAAAGACACCTTAAAAGTCCAAGTCCAGTTCCTCTCTCCTGCAGGGAACTGCATATAGTCCTGTTCATAAATTTATGAACTTCCTTCTAAACTACTAGACTACTTATTCCTCTTACCAGAAGACTGTTGAAGCTCCTTACGCTTGCAGACACTTCCTTATAATTTCCAGATTAAATTTATTCATGGCCAATTTATATTCATTTGCTCTTGTGATGACATTGTCTTTTATCTTAAATTAGGTTGTAAGTTCTCCAGGGCACTGACCAAATCTACATAAGTATAGAGAGTCCTGAGCATAACACTTCCCTGATCCTAATTTAGAGCTTTGCTTATGATGATAGTAATAAAAATTAGTTTTTATAGTTCCACTAGTTTGATCATCTTCTGCCACATCTCTAACTAGTGCAAGTGCACTCAAATGGAATCTGATCAAGTATCTCATGATGAAGCTAGGTGAGACTGCAGTTCTGCTTCACAAATTCCCTATCTGACTCTAGAAGTATATTGACACTACCAGCTGATGTTTTTATCTTGACTGTGGAAAACACAGCAATAAATGGTAGAAGACTGTGTTCCTTTTAGCATTAAAACTTTTGGTGAAAGTGACCAAGATAACTCACACAGTAGTCTGCAAAACACACAAAAAGCACTGTGTTCCTTCCCACAGTCAGAATTCGTATTACTAGAGGCAGGTCCTTCCCCCCACCAGAAGTCCTGAATTTGGGTTCTCCTTGAATGCTTTTGCTCAGAATAAACTAGTCATTCTTACCCACAGTAGCACTGGCAATGATATACTGCAGGTCTACAAACATCTGCTCCATACACATCCAAACAAATATCAGATCTAGAAACTTTACTGAACAATAATATTTCCCCGATACTTCTTAGCAGAGATTTTGCTCATCTGCTGTTCCTCACCTTTCACCATAGTGGTAGCACGTTAGTTAGTTACTCCATAGTCCTACCTCTGTTACGTTGTCACACTCATTGCCTGGGGAACAGGCAGAGTCTGCCATGTGTTTTACTTATTCTTCATAAATGAGCAAAAATTCTAAAAAGATGGCATATTTCCTAGATTTCTTTCATTATTTATTTCATGGAATAACTGCTTTCCACACATAGTTGCTTTCCACACATTTTAGCTGCCCTGGCTTAGTAGAAAACCAAGTTCCAACTTTGAACTCCGATATTTAAACATGAAACTGCGCAGCCAATTTAACACAATTCAAACAGCACCGCTAAAGCAACACATTTAACTAGCTCATGGAGAAACTTCAAGAAAATGTTGCACCTAGGATGGTAATAAAAAACCCAAATAAATATGATTCTGTTTTCTGAATGCTGACAGAAAGCTAACAGAGAAGGTAAAAAAATGAAGGACTGAACCTCCCTTTTAAATGAGTGAATTGATTCAAAGCACCAAGGACACCAGAGAGAACAGCAAGCAACTGCTACAAAAATAAAGTTACAAAAAGGAACAGGGGAATTTCCTTGCTTTCAATAAAAACAGATTCCCACTGTCTTTCACAGTAAGAGACAAAGTACTAGATACTCAAAAAATAATGGGGGGAGGTCGGGGGGGCGGGGGGGGGAGCAGCAGAAAAAGTATTTATTTAGGGAAAAGATGGATACACATATGTCTATACGGGAGGAAAAGATGGGAGAGGACAGATAGTGACAAAAATTATCAGAGTAAGCAGAAGCCTGGTTTGCAGTCACTCATGAACAGTATTGGGAAGAGCAGGAGCATTTTCTCTCCAGTTAACGCAGTTCCAAAGGACTAAACAATTGGACAAACCCCACCTCAGATAAGATGATAATACAGAGATGTAGAAGACATTTATGTAGATCCTTTATCTTTTTCACGAAGAGACTGAAAACCCAAAAAGCAGGCAAAACCAGACTGAAACTCAGTCACTCACCCAAACACCTGTAGGGAACCACAATATGGGGGTGACCGTTGCACTGCTTCCACCCCCTCTTGCACCAGTTCTGGATCGTAACTGGCTGGTTGGCTTCGACAACATTGGTGATTTGTAATTCAGGGTAGACCTAGAGTTAAAAGTATAAAGAAGATAAATGTTATCAGAGGTGTGCACTCTGTTACACATACTTGTAACATGGATATCACAACACAATATTCATTTTCTTATCTTCTCCCTCTGCTGCTGTGTAATGTATTTACTTCATGGTATGAGTATGTGCACTTACCTGGAAAGCTGGTGTGTTTGTCATCAGTAAAAACCTATGGCTGCCAGCTTAAAACACGATGGTGGTAACAGCTGGCTGTCAAAATATAACTTGGCCAATTATACTTGCTTAAACTAAAGATCAGCTAAACACAAGTTTCATGGTTGACTAAAATACCCTCTCCTCCACGCCCAGGCTTGCAAAACTGCATATACTGGGCCTAATCTCCATACATCTAAATTAACAGCATGCCTTTATGGTTATTTCAGTCTTTTTATCAAACATCACAATTCTTTCCCATCGCAGTCTGCACAGCAGCGTCTGTTGAATTGGTTACTCATATTTAGGTTTACATCACCAATATAAACCTATTTCCAACTTCCCTAAATTTCTGAGGTCAAAATCCTATCTGCTCTTAATACTGCAATACACTTCTACACCCACAGCCACACCACCAGCAAACTGGATGACTAATTTACTGGCAAGCTGCAATTTCGATCGAGCTACATATTTGGCTTTTTATCTCCCTTAGTTCCTTTGTCTCACCCCCTTTCTTAATTTTACTGTTAGCAATGGCTCATCTGGTCTCTTTTGACAAGGACAGGTCTTAGCTGCTGACCTTTTGTGCAGACCCACCTCCCAGTCACCTTCTATGAGCGCATCTACGTGCGCATTTCAGTTCAGCCAGAGCACTTCACGCTGCACCGCAGTTCACACTGCAGAGAGGTTTCAGAGCATGCAAAACTGATCTCTCATAGGTAAAATTGAATGGGAAGACATGCTCCTGGAGTGCACCTAATGACTGGTTAGTCCACGACACCAGGACAGAGCTAACCAAAGCAAAGCCTGCAAAGCACGCCCAGCATCAGTGCTCAGCCTCTGCTGCTTCACTCCACACTCCCAGCTCTCACAGCAGTTGCTAACACAGCCTATGGCTCTCGCTTTTCATTTTTCAAATTGGCAATCTACAAGGCCTAACATCAAACTCCGAAGGTACTAGTTTTCCTTTGCCTTTCCTCAAGCAATCCTTACCAATTTCCGAGTACGTCAGATCTGAGGATTTAGGTGGACTAAGAACTACAGTCTACTCATACCTACCAGCGGAAAAGAAAAAGAGAAATAGGAACAAGCCTGAGGAAAAATAAGTAATTGGACATGATCCGAAAACACTCTGCAGAAAAAGAACATAATCCCAACTAAAGAGAGCTGGGCTGAGATTGGGTGAATTCTGGGAGTCCAAACCTGATGCTTGGAAAACCACTATAAGAAGCTTGACAGCTCTGCCCCAAGGAAAAAGGATTCGTTTCAATCACGTGTCTCCCACAAGCACACAGCATCCCAGTGGGCCAGTACCTCCTGGCACTCCCCTGGTCAAAGGTTTAAAATATAAGTGTGGCAAAAATGAAGAGAGCAGGTTATTTAGCTGCAGCTCCAGTAAAAGTTTTGAACCTTAAAAGGTGCTAATGAACAACAGAACAGTCTTTTCAGATTTGAGTTCAGCAGTCTTTGAATGAATGTGACCTGTCCACAAGTATGGTAACAACAGAGAGTAATCAAAGCATGACTGGAAACCCTTGCAAAGAACTTCTTTCTCACTTTCATTAACAGACAAGAAAGTGCTAGTATAAATGCAGAACTGAACTATATTAACAGCTTAACGCACAAAACAAGGCCAGGTACAGTAACAATGCCAAGGAAATGACTAGAGAAAGAAACACGACTTAAGGCACTTTTAGCATAAAGAGATCTGAACATCTACCTTGCCTCGTTACAAAACAGCATTTTTTAATCAGATACTTTTTGCTTTGCACTTCAGAGAAGCCACCTGATTCATTTTTTGCCAGCTCTGACAGCACCTTCAGCTCACTACAGAGGATGGACAAAGCATGCAGAGAGGCTTCAGATGCAACTTTCTATGTTAACCCAGCACACGAGATATAGTTCACTTCAAGAAAGCCCACAGAGCAGAACTGAAATCTTAAGACTGAAAGTTTCCTGCACTCAAAAGATTGCAGCTTTGCTTTGTTCTTTTTGTCAGCAGGTGACCAGGGCTGATGGTCACCGTCCACATTACAAATACACCACCATTTTTACACTACCTGCAGAAAGCAGCAACAGAGGAACTTGCCGCTCCCCCTGCTCCATCAGTGCTTCAAATAATGAACTCTGAACTGAAACAGCAAGGTTACAGATTCAAGGAAAGCTCCCCCTTCCTCTTCAATCTTTATCTTTTCCCTTAGGTCTCCTCAGTTCCACCAAACAGGTCTGCACATGATCACGCTCTTGACTCTCACATAACGGCACAGTACAGGATGGATTAGGATGTCACCACAGCAGGAAATTTCATACCTCAACTACTGTGTAAATATCACACTGCAAGGCACCATGGCTGCCTCAAGAGCTAACAAGCCAGATGTAAGAGAAAGATGATTTTCTTCAGACACAGACTTTAGCATTGTCATGCTGCACTTGCCCAAGTTCATATGTCCACAGACATCAGATCTGAATAATTACAGCCCATGGTTACGTAATACTGGGTGCCATGACAAACCATGTGCTTGATATATGACAGTGTCACTGACACACTCTCATCAGGGACATCTTAACATTCCTCAGGGTTAAGTGTCACTTGTCACATACAGAGGAAGTAAATGCTTTACACGAAGACGACCAAGAAAAAATTTCACAGCAGTTGGACTGTGTGCTGCTTTTGGCTGGGGCAGAGTTAATGTTCTCCATAGTAGCTGGTACAGGGCTGTGTTTTGGGTTTGTGCTGGAAACAGTGTTGATAACACAGGCATGTTTTAGTTACTGCTGAGCAGTGCTTGCACCGCGTCAAGGTCTTTTCTGCTTCTCACATCAACCCACCAGCGAGCAGCCACGGGGTGCACAAATAGTTGGCAGGGGTCACAGCTGGGACAGCTGACCCCAGCTGACCAAAGGGGTATTCCACATCATATGATGTCATGCTCAGCATGTCAAGCTGCGGGAAGAAGACAACAGGGGGTATATGTTCGGAGTGATGGCATTTGTCTTCCCAAGTAACCATTACATGTGATGGAGCCCTGCTGTCCTGGAGATGGTTGAACACCTGCCTGCCCATGGGAAGTACTGAAGGAATTCCTTGTTTTGATTTGCTTGTGCATGCAGCTTTTGTGTTATCTATTAAACTGTCTTTATCTCAACTCATGACTTTTCTCACTTTTACCCTTCTGATTCTCTCTGCCCTCTCACTATGGGAAGGGTGAGCGAGTGGCTGGGTGGTGCTTAGTTGCTAACTGGGGTCGAACCACAAACAAACTGTAATGTTAAAAAAGGAAATTAAGAAAAAAAAAAAACAACTCAAAGCAATTTATGCATCCACAGGAACATATACGTAGCTTTAAAACAATGGAAAATAGGATTCTGATCCATGAGAACCAAAGACACAGTTGCTTTCCTTAGGTGAATTTCTAGTGAGTAGGACTGAAGTATTACTGTAGAACTTTATTGAAACAATAAGATTAGAGGAGAAGTAATTTTTTATTTTTATTATTGCTATTTCCCAAAACCACCATTTTAACATCCGATTAGTACAGTGGACCAAATTCTAAGTAGTTAACAGTATTTGTCAAAAGCACACAAGGAGGAAGAAACACAAAGCAGCCTCTTCTTCTGTTTCTACATCAGTTACTAAACTCCTAATTTCCTTTGACAGCTCACACAAAGCTCTATCCACCCTTCACAAGAGAAAACAGGCTTTGAATTTCATTATCAATGGGTTAACGCCAGCAATGCATATGCACTGAGGAAAGTTCCCCTCACTAGACTTACATAAGGTATTTACTCTGAATTGAAGCAGGACCTACTTAGTGGCACAGAAAAATGAGACTCATTTATTTATAGTGTCACTAATGAGCCACTGCTCCTTCTAGAGAGTCAGAGCGAGCAGCTCTAAAAAGTTACCAGAGATTCAAACTTTCAATGTTATCGTAACTTGCTGCAGAGTAATTCCTTCAGTATATTTTAAAAGAAGCAGCAGAAGCAACAGAGGTCAACGTAATCTAAAAATTTTAACTGGCAATCAAAAGTTACAGCTAGATCTACATTTACTTCTGTTTTCATTACTAAGTTTCCTTATATATCGACTTCAGAAACAATAATATAAAAAGCCTCTGCACTCAGCCTGCTCAGTTTCACATGATCTTGTTTACATTTGTGTCTACCACTACCAAGTCTGATGACACATGGATTTAGTACTAAAATGTAGATATGCGTAATAAAAGAAAGGGCATTTTGATCTGTCTGCATACAAAGGTATTGATGATACAATGATGACAGTGTTAAGAACAAACTACTAGAGTACACGTTACCTAACAGGAGATGAGGGATTATTTTGAAACAAATCTGGGAAAAACAAAAAGATATGGTAGAGGAAAACATTAAAGCCAAGAAGCGGTTGGGCCACCACCGCCACCCCTCTCGCCTGCGTAAGGAATCACAGAATAGCCCTGGTTGGAAAAGACCTCTAAGATCATCAAGTCCAATCATTAATCCAGCACTGCCAAGTCACCACTAAGACGTGTCTCTCAGCACCACATCTACATGTCTCTGACATCCCTCCAGGGATGGGGACTCCCCCACTGCCCTGGGCAGCCTGTGCCCCAGGCCCTGCACGCAGGGAGCACTTGCACTCCCATGGGATGGGGAGACCTTTTGCAGAACGGCTGGCTCGGGCAGCGGGTGGCACCCACTGGCCCAGAAGAGCTCCCCTCGCCATGCCATGGGCAAGAGGGGGGGCACGGCTCCTGGGCGCAGGGGAAGGCCAGTCCTGGCGCTGTCCAGTCTCTCTGCAATATGCCACTGAAGAACTAGTGCTAAAGCACTCCAGATCTGACAGGTATTTACAAGCTGGCTTCCTGCTTGCAACCTGTCAGTGACAGTATGTATATTAAAAATTAAATGCAAGACTGACCACAGAAATGCTAGAAAGGAATATTCACACAGATAAAAGAAATTACGAGGAAATTACTGATAAAAATAGTCAGAACAAAAATTCGCGTGGTTTTAGCAGCTGCATCAACTTGAATCATTTGAATGCTTCGATTTACTTAAAGAAAGGGGAAGACAACGCAAACTAGGATACAGTTTGATTGCATCCAGACCTCCTCACCTCCCCCACTATCTGTCAAAAAAAGAAAAAACAAACAAGTTGGTCTGTGGGCAAGTTCCAACTGGACCATGCAACTTTGTACTTTGAATATTCTATCTTTACAATATTGACGTTACTTTAACACTGAGACTTGTTTAAAATTGTAAACAAAATTCACGGATGTGACACAGGTAACTATTTGCTTCTGCTTTAAATGGACAAAAAAAATAAATAATTATCACTTCACTGAAGTAGTCAGCAAACAGTTACTGCAAGCACAAAAGAATACACATGTTTAATAACCAATGTTTAGGAAGACTGTGATCCTACAATTGCTTGTGGAAAGTGTCCTTTGACCGAAGCATATCTGAAGCATAACTAAACAACGCTTTAACTATGAAAAAAAAAAGCCTTCAGTTCCAGATTAACAAATTATAGCTGGATCAAAACTCTTTCTACTCCTTTCTAGAGTATAACTTTAAATAAATAAATAAAATCCTTTTGAGAATTTTCCTGTCAGAGGGCAGAAAGCAACCTACATGTTAAAACCACAGAAAGAAAGATGATCAGCTGCTTCCCAGTATTTTGCATAGGTATGTTACTGAAGAGCAGTGACAAGCAGACATGCTGCACTTTTCAAGCATGTGGTATGTCCATGAAGAGGGAGTATACAATAATCATCTCTGTGTGTCCATGCAGTGTCTCTGTAAGCTTTCCAATCTATGACTTCGGAAGCAGAGTCCCAGCTGTCCCAGATCAGCTGCAGCAGTAGTGGCATCACATAAGCAGCAATGACACAAGCACAGCCAACCCTGAATGAAATGCCCTCTTCTCAGTCTTGCAGTCTGTATCTGGAAAATAGACAGCTATACGCAGATTCAACTTATGCTACATGTCTCATGTCAAAATATTCTAGTTTATAACTGCTTTTTATAACTACCTTTTTGAAATAATACCCACTATAACCATAAAGCACAGTAAACCTCTGGTATGTCAGCTCTGCAGTCCTCTCGCAGGGGCACAGAGCTGTTGCAGGCATGGGCATAACCCCTGTACTGAACTACCAAACGAGGCGGAGAACAGAAGACGTGCAAGCTTTAGAAAGAATTTAACACACTAACACAAAATCGTGCGATTTATGGTCAAGTCAACTACTCCGGAGAGCCCGAGAGGTCCAAAATCTGCAGACAGTAGCTATTGTGTTTCACAAGAGATGAACTGTATACTGCCACGCTGGCTATCTCCCAACTACCACATCCTAGTCTCTTCCACTTCTCTTGCGTGTTTACACAGTCAGTGTTGCCTAACACAGGCCCGTGGCGCTCTCAGCAGCAGCCCCCTGCCCAGGAACCATCACCTCCCCAGTCCAGCACACTCCCATGGTCAGTAACACCTTTCCTCCTCTGCCACATCTCTGCTGCTTCAGCTATGCCCTGGCATGCCTGACCAAGCTCAGTGACTCTCCCCTGGCTTTCTCAACGATG
This sequence comes from Podargus strigoides, assembly GCA_028020825.1. Lineage (NCBI taxonomy): Eukaryota > Metazoa > Chordata > Aves > Caprimulgiformes > Podargidae > Podargus > Podargus strigoides. The sequence goes on from CM051643.1 coordinate 331,177, forward strand.
TAGGCACTTCTACACTCAGAAGCAAAGCTACAGGGCTAGTTGGCATCCCAACTTTTCCTGCCATTCTCCTTAACCCACGCAACCCCTCCACTTGCTCAAAGAGAATTATGAGAGTCAAACCCAGCACCAGCTGCACTGGAGCAGATTCCAAATTCACCATCATGGGCCAACCTGAGAAAGAGCCAGGCAACCAAGAAAGAAAGCTCTGTTTCTGTACCACAAGTCCCAGGTACCTGCTGCTGCAGCTTCATCAGAGAAACAGCTTAGGTATTTGCACTAATTTCCAGCTGCCACTTGGGAAGAGAGAAACCTTTTAACCCCACATCTTAAAAGAAAACAGAAGTAATCAATTCTTAAAAGCAAAACCACACCCAATTACTTCGAGTAAATAAATACCAGGCTGAGTGTCTTCCAAACTAGCCAGAGAATTTTCTTTCAATTCAACCCTGGGGACAAGTTTCTAAAGACATAATACTTATCTTCAGCCACATCATCTAGCACCCACCTGTAACATCTTTTAGTTTTTAATGGCTGCAGCTTCACAAGCTGAGTAAACTTTCAGCCTTACCTAGGAGTTCCACATACTACTCTTAAAACTATTTATTAAGGCCCGTCTGACAGATTATCCTCCTCCCTTCCAACATCTCACCTGCTTCGCTATTACACAGAGTTGCTGTTCAAGAGTTTCCTGCCATGAAACTCACCCAGTATTTCTACTGCTTTCACCCCAACTCTTGCCTGTGCAATCCACTCATCCTGGCATCCTGCTAGTTCCTGTTTCCAGTCTGTCTGCCCACCCTGTGACTCTTCAGTCCCATGCTAAGAGACAAATGCTCTGTTCTCTTCTCCTAAACATCTTTTAAACCTCTTATTTTCTCCTCCAAGCACGCAAAGCCAGCATACATTTCAACACGCTAACTAGTTTCCTTCATTACTGATCCTATCTTATGGGGAAAAAAAAACAAACAAAAACACCAAGACAAACAAAAAAACCCAACCCCTCAAACAGGTGTGTGTATGAGGAAATTATGAGCCTTCTAGGCATTATCTACAGATGAGGGGAGGAGAGGGGGACAGAGAGGGAGAAGTGATGAGGATGTTGCTGTGGTTTCACCCCTGGTCATGAGAACATGCACTCACTACTTTTCTCTGGGAGCAGGGTATATACAAACTCCTGGTACAGTATCCCAAATGCTTTTGGTATTGAGAATGATAGAAACATGAGCTGGTTTTAGTACAGTGGCCAGTTGGGTTGATTTGCCCAGAAGCAGCTTCATATGTACATGACCTCTTCTTTTAAAAATCCCTAATGGGCTTTTATCTGGAATTTCATGCAAGACTTTGACTTACCTTCTAATTAAGGCACCCAGAAAAACTGCCAGACATGAGATAGTCTGCTCAACCCTAATTCATGCACAGGGCTCCGTGCCTTAACACAGACTTAACTGAACACTCCCACACTTTCTGTGAGTGCTTTCCTCTCACACAGGGAAGGCAGAAGCCTATGGAAGCAAAAATAATGCTGCATGGTCAACCGCATATGTTTGCATGCAATAAGAAAACCAAACCAAAAATCTTAGCCCTGCCAGGCAAATTCTGTTTACCACACCAGGTCTCTGAAGTCTCCCTTGAGTAATTACAGAGGATATCCAACTGCTCATACTGTAAAACCTCAGAGTAAACCGGGCTGGACTTCTGGTCTCTTCTAAGCTGCTTCTCTGCCCACCTTAAGCATTTACTGGTTTAAATGCAACAAGCACTTCTGTTTCTCTGTAGGCAGAAATTTTTATTCACAGAGAGATAGCAAAGTCCAGTTTGTCATGCCACCATAAGCCCATTCACAGTTTTAATCTGCTTGAATATAGACAGAGAAGATGAGATCGCATCCGTCACTCTATGGCATTGCTAGAAGCGATTAACAGTTTTGGGTTCAGGGGGCTTGGGGGTTTGGGTTTTTACACCTTTGTTTGCTTGTTTCTGTGTTTGGGTTTTTTTTAATTATATTTCTGCCAGAATAAGGTTAAGTATTAGAACAGTGAGACAAAATAATACCTAATCTAGTTGACAGGTTATTTTTATCTTGAAGTAATACACCATGTACAAAGGATAAGGACTGCTGTCCTCCCAAGAGGGAAAAACCAGGCAGTCAGAAGTAGTTTTAAAAAAAACAAACACCAAAAAGCCAAGCAAACAAATGAACAAAAAAATGCAAATCAAACAACCGCCAAGAACACCACAACCCAAAACGAAACCTTCTCCTTTAGACATTACACAAGATTTCACCCATCCCATTCCTTCTTTAAGGGTTGCCTGAAGCACTGTTTCACCATATCAAGGAAGGTGGGACAGTGTAAGCAGCTAGAGAGCCTGGGTCTGGTTCTCTGGATTCTCTTGTAGGCTGCCATCCCTCCAACAGCACATGCCAGTGGGAGGAAGGCAAGGCATAGTGCTCTCCAGGCAGCAACTCCTTTCTTTATCACATCAATACATGAAATTTTAGTGACCTGTAAAAGACAACTAATACACAAGAAGGATGTTTAAACGAAACTGTTGGCTACAGTACCAGCATTCAAGGGACTGTAATAAAAGCTCAGCTACCTGACCTGGATCTTCAGGAACAGTCCTTAGTAGGGCTACTCTTTTTTTTTAAAAAAAAACAAACATTGAAAGAAAAAACCCACACAAAACAAATAACAAAAAAACAAACACAAAAAACCCCAACCAAACAAACACCAAGGTCTGACCTTTCTTTTTGTTGTATTATCACGATGAAGATTAAACACTATTTCATCTCAAGCAGGACACATTTCAAAAAGGAACAGCAGGGAAAGAACCAGATCTTGTGCCAGCAATTTCTGCCGAAAGATGGGGTACCATTCTGAGGGCATTAAACTAAGCAATTTGGAATCTTTGTGAAAATCACTACATGTGGAAAGTTACAATTTCATTTTCCCCAGGTTTTAAAAGAAATAATCAATATAAATGGGCTGTAATACACATTTTAAATTTAAAACAAAATCATCAAATTACCTAGATTCACAAACTTCACCTGAACGAACCTCCCACCTCTCTGTCAAACAGGACCATATGTGACTGAGTTGTTAGTTATGTTTGTTGAGTAGATCACAGTACAAAACACATCTAAGCAGTAGCATAAAATCTCTGAGAATAGACTTCAAAAAATGTAACTATTCTCTATTCAACTATTTCCAAGTTCCACCGCTTATGAAATGACCTACTTTATGTCAAAGTTGTCCTCAGGGCCATGCAAGAACTGTCACAAAGTAAATGGCCTGGGAACTAATTTTAAGTAATCTAATTAATTTACGCATTCTTGAGTTTACTGCGGAACTAGCCAAAGGGCAATTTATTAATCTGAGAGCCTAGATTCAGTTGTATGCATGCCCCGAGAGACAAACACGGCTGTGATTTCCCTTTTCATGAAATCAACTTCAGGCTCTAGTACCAAGAATGTGAAGTGGTAACGTAAGGTCATATTCTGAAACAGTGGTTGTACTCCATCATCCAGAACATAAAACCATGCACAGAATCATTGAATAGCCTTGGTTGGAACAGACCTCTCAGATCATGGGTTAGTCCTGTAGTGAAAGGAACATAGAAGAAGTTTGGGAAATGTGCAAATTGTAAACAGACTGCCTGATGTTGCAAAATACAACTTGACCTTAAAAAAAGCTAAATTAAAAGTTGACCTTGAAGAACGAAGCTATGGGGACTACATCTGCAGAAAACATTCAGATCAGTAACACTGTGCTTGTGACCTGCACAGGAATGTGCATTCAGTGTTTTATTTTTCCATGTCTTGGATTGGCCCTTTGAAACGGGACACCTACAGTAATTACTTGAGTAGCTCTAAGATGACACTGCAATTTTTTTCTTTTAAATCAAGCAGCTATGTTTTTAATAATTCTTATTCCTGCACATAAGATATACAATATATAGACTACAGCTTTAAAATACACACACAGAATATCTAGTATCAGTATAAAATATTATAAAAGTTTCCTTTCTAAAGAAATCACATCTCCCTTCACAAATATTTATAAATTTGTGTTCTTCTCCAAGTTGTTAAGTCTTTCTCATAACATTTGGTCCCGAGAAATCAGAACTGCCTTACCACTGTCTCGCACAGATATATAGTTATTCTGTCTGCAAACTGTTTTCTTAGGACAGTAATCTGGGGAATACATGACTGAAGGTAAACCAGGAATTTCTTACTTCCATTACCAATATTAACCATATCTCAGATTAAATTCACTGTCAAAGCTCATCTACAGAAACTGTCACTAAGCATCTTCTGAAGCCCTGTCTACTCAAAGGAACTGCAGTTTGGAGCTGCTGCCAAGACAGAAGTTTATTCAGTCTTTTACACTTCACATGTGTCCGTGTTTCAAATAAGGGACTCTATATAATAACAGTGCTCCAAAACACACACAATAAATTCCAGTACTGCAGTCTGAAAGTTGAATAAACTGAACAAATGTACTACAGCCTGATTAGACCCACGTGGACTCATTCAGGATTTCATTATAGACTTGCATTATACTTTAATCTGAAATAGTTTTCAAACGCAAAAAAACCCTTATGATACAAATGTCTGTACAAAGATAGGGCCCCTTGCATTTCTTAAAAAAAATGAACTGATAATTAAACTATTGGAAATATTTCAGAAATTTGGACACTATACTTTAGGAGACCAGAAAACTTCGTAATACTTTCACTTGCTTCACATATTCAGCTTTGAAGTAAGGATATCGTCAAAGAATCGTTTTATTTCAGCTTTTTTTCTTTTTTTTTTTTTTTTTTCTCCCCCCCCCCCCCATTACTGTTGTCTTTGGTGAACAACCACATAACCAGCTTCTTTTGAGTCACAGAAAACAGAAAAACAAAACCAAGCCAATAAACCAAGGAAAAGCTCAGTTTCTAAAACAAGAAGCTATATCGATACGTTGAATGTGTTTTCACAATTCTTCTCCAAAGCAATGGAGTAATTTGTGAAAGAAGAATAAAATGATGCATTATAAACATTGCTGAGACTTACGCAGAAATTTACTTCACATTTCCATGTTGGGATAAAGGGTGTGAGGGGGAAGTCAGTAAAGAGCAGCACAAGGCAATGGAGACCTAAGCATGTCACACAAAGGAGGAACGCTGCCGAGGTAGCAGCTCATACATACGTGGTGCAAATCCTGCTTTATATGGAACAGGACACACCGCTCACGTCTTTCACAACACTCACAAAGCATTAATGAAAGGTAATGTCCAATAGGATATTAAGAAATCTTTAACCATTAGAAGTATTATGTCTCACCAGATCACTTAGAATTCACTTTTACTCATAGATTGCACTTATCGCTTCTCTAATTCTGCTTTGTGACATTTCAAATCCCCAGGGTAATGGGAGAAGAAGGGTATGGAGATGTCTGTAACGACTGTCTCCTGAGGATATGTTTCAACACAGCTTGGAAATTTGTCCAAAAAAGATGCAGAAACTCTGGCTTATTTTAGTAAACTGAGTGGCATCCTCATTTCTAGTTGCTAAATTGGACTGAAAACCCTACTAATCCCAATTTTCTGCTAAATACTGTAGCTGCTAAAGAAATAAGCCATCAGCCTGAGCCCATGAATGATGTCCATGTGGGTATTTAACAGGAGGACCTCCCAGCCACCTCCCCTTTTGAGAACAAGGGCTTTCAGCCAACTATCCTTCAGATGAAGCTGTGCCGCGGAGTCCACAGGCAACTGCCAGTTCTAACGCAAAGCAAGAAATGAAGCAGGCATCATCAACCATGCTTTACCACAAAGCAAAGCTCTACCATCCTTTCTCTACAACAGACTTCCAAGTCTGCCGGACTGCACATACACACACACACACAGAGCAGACTGAGTTCACTGTGTGTCTGAAACAGCAGTACACATGCAGTGCTGCCCAGGGCAACTCAGCTGCACAGCACTTGGTTTGCACTCTTTTTTTAGTAAAATCATAGTATCTTATTACTGCTTTTAATAGTGAAAACTCACGTAGGAGAAAATCCCTCTCTGTTGCTGCATTACTGCAGCAGACTCACCTGACTTGGTTTATTTTCTGGCAGAGAGAACACACGAGGTGGAGCTCAGAGCCCCTCAGACCCATGCTCCAACTTTGCACATTCACAGCAAGCCCTACTACTCACAGGCTACAAGTTGTTCACAGAGCACAGCAGAGGTTAGGGGCCAAAGATTTCAAGTAATTTGTTCACTTAGAGGTAATGAGCATTGCTGCAGAGCTGGCTATTGAACCTTGCAGACATGAGAAGGTTCTGACAGAAGCTGCTCATAAATTGGTATGTAAGCACCAAATGTAGATATGCATGAGGTTCACAGTCACTGAGCTGCCTATAGGCATCTGTGCATTTAACAGAAGAAGTTCAGAAGCATGTAAACCAAAGAACAGACTGTCTTAGCTCTCCATCCCCCACCAAAAAAGAAGCTAAACATTTTCCTGCCAGCCTTCTTCCTCCTGCAGTCTGTTCCCACACAGATGGCAAAACATTTTTTGAGACCGTATACTGCATGCTCCACTGAAGTCAATGGGAACCCTGACACCAAGTTCTCCAACTGCAAGATTGAATCCACCAACTCAAAGAAAGACAGAAAAATGAGAAGCTTTTTTTGTCTTCTTATACAAAAGAACAATCTCAAAAGGATTAGGATGGCTGCCAAATGGAGAAACCAGAAGCACTTCAAATTGCTCCCAATGACTCAATTAACCACAATGATGTTAATCCCTACAGAACACTACTGTTGTGGCATAATATTAAGTCCAATCATATCCAACAGCACTTCCACATCAATATATGTAAGACCTTATTCTCCAGTAGAAATGGGATGTGCACTTCCAAGTGCTCAAAGGCATGCTGAGCAAAGAGACTCTTAGAATAAAGAAGTCCAAGTTGATTATAAATCTTCTGAGATGTGTCAATCCTGAATTTTAAAGGACAGAGAAGGACTGTAATCCTGCATCTGCTTTCCAATCCAAAACACTGCACAGCTGGAAAATGCCCATGCACACGTTCCTCTGCATCATGCATCTCGCCAACAGATCTCCCAACCCATTTGCACAACAGGTAAACACCCAGGCCTACAGCAGAGAGCACCCATATCAGCCAGATACCATCATGGAGCATATACACCATGCATTCTCAGGTCATGTACTGTATGCATCAGACTTTCAACATGAAACAAAAAAATGACATCTACTTAACATGAGTAACAGTGTTAACAGGTTGCTGAGAGATGACACAGTTACTCACCAAGTTCTGACTCCTGCCCTGGGGGAACTGCTCTCTTACTTGAAATCTGAACCACATCAGCTCAGTAAGGTGGTCCCAAAGCACAATACAAAAAAGGCTTCTACCATCTCTTAGCATGTGGAGGAGGAATAGGTAAATACGTCTATCATTTTTAAGAGCTTAGCACCAACTCCACTCCACAGATATTTCTGAACTTCACAAACCTCAAGCTTATAGAATATTTCACTCTTGAAGAGGAAAACAATGAGGTTTGCAACAGGATTTCCTTTCTGTTGAAGCTTACACCCTGTTCTCACTGAGGCATGATCTCCACAGAAATACAAAGACATGACCACAGCAAACGCTCACCGTGTTAACAAGACTCAGGCTTCAGACTCCAAATTCAGCCCTTCCTGACTGCCAGCACTCTCAAGCTGGTTTCCTGTCCTGCTGATTGTTATTTTAATGATATGCTGGGCTAATGGTACAGTAAGATTAAAAATCAGGAAAGAAAGTGTGACTGTGGTTCAATACTCTTTTTTTAAAAGGCAACTGACAGAGGAGGTCTGATGCTACACATCAGACCTCTTCCTACCTGAGCATTCAGTTATTCCTGTGCAGGACACCAGTGCCCTTTGCACAGATGAAGAGCAGGTTTCCCTAACAGGGCCCTACCAGGCAGATAAACAAACACCTTTCACAGAGGAAAGTACATTAAAACTCTCAGTTACTTTACTCTTAGCTGTTGGTAGGGGAAAGAGGGAAAAAAGAAAAAAAAAAAAAGAAAGAAAAGGAAAAGAAAGTAGGTTTAGCATGATGTAGATTACCATTTCCAATTATCAAGCTAAGAAAATACTAGTTATGAAAACCCAGAAGATGACATCACATGCCAACTACACTGACTGCCAAAAGGTGTTGATGGAGTCTACCAGAGTCTACTACCATTTCTCCATGTCCACTGTGCAAAAATTCCCCAATTAAGCAGCTGCTTAAGGCAACTAATTAACATGCAATTTTTGTGGCTGTGTCCAACTGAAGAAAATCATAGCATCTCAAGAACAGGACATTCTGCATAGGAAAGCATGGCAAAGGCATGAAAGCAAGAAAAACAAGAAAGGGGCTTCAAGTACTGTTTGACAAGTACTATCAAACTCCACCTTTGGCATCAAACTGACTTGCTGTTCATCAGCAAAAATGTTTACTGCAACGGTATTTAACAGATTGGCATCATTAATAGTAGCTAAGCAGAATAACTTAATTTATGTATTCAGTGCTACACAAACAGGTACATTTGCAGTCATTATTGTAAGTGCAACTCAGGTGGAAGTAATAGAATCTATTTTTCCTCTTGCATGATCATCCAATTTGCCAATTCCTCAAAATCCAGAAAAATAATTAATATTACAAGTATGATAATTTATCATATGCCACTTCTTTTACTTTTGTTTCACATTAAAATTGGCAAACAATTTAATTTAAAACTATCTTAGCTCCTGTTGGAGAAAGTGTGCCAAAGTTCACTGAATTGGACTGAAGTAAAAATAAATAAGTCAAGTTTGACCACTGCAATCAAGTACTTCTTGATGGAAAGGATTTTCAAACTGATGAAGAAAGAAGAAACAAAAAAAAAAATCTTTAACACTCTCTACTGCCTCGCCTCATCCTGGGAGAGAGACTACTTCTTGCCTCGCAGAGCCACACCTACGCTTCTGTTGAAACGTTTGGAAATGAAAAAAAAAAAAACAGATCAAAGCGTTAAATGCTCTTATCTTCGGGATTATGTTATGATGCAATCTGCTTTATTACTGCACTCTGTGCCTTAGCAGCTTCTGTTGTTTAGCAGGGTAACTGTTTCAGAGATAAGCTTTAATTTCTTTAGTACTCATGAAAGTGAGATATTAAATAAGACTGAAATTCCTTCTCCAAAGACTAATCTGAGCAGCAAAATCAATGTAAGAATTTGTACAGACTTCAAATAATCTGCATCAAACTCCTAGTGCAGTGTGAGCAGTTTTGCACCGATCTATTGCTGCATCCCCGTAACAACCACCAGGCTGACTCCCTGACACCCTGTACAACAGCCCAGCGCTTCTGCCACAATAAATTCTACAACACAGCTACACAATGTTATAAATTATCCTGTTAATTTGCAAATATTTAATACACTGCTGCGTTGTTCTTAGGACAGGATTTTAGTTTGCTAAACAACAACAAACTCTAATCTTAGAAAACAGCATGTGAGACTGATGCTTCTCAGTGCAGCCATTCCTCCTTCACTTCCAGCTGAAAAACCCTGGCAGAAGCAAAAGCAACTGCAAAACCAGCAGCAGTTAGGACTCTACATTTGAGATGGGAGGGTCCATATTCTTTTTCTCAAAATACTTACGGCAGGCCTGTGGAAGAAGAGATTAGCAAATGACTCAAGAAAACTAAATTTCAGATCAGATAACCACTCCAAGGATACAGCATTACATCAAATTTCTCAGGCTTTCATTCATCTGTCAGTTCTTCTCTGTCATCCTGCTGACATCTGTCCTTCCTGCTGTCATCATTCTACCTAAAAATACCAGCATTGTTTATCAGGAGTAGTCAACATGGATTCACCAAGGGAAAATCATGCTTGAACAATCTGATAGCCTTCTATGATGGCATGACTGGCTGGGCAGATGAAGGGAGATCAGTGGATGTTGTCTATCTTGACTTCAGCAAGGCTTCTGACACTGTCTCCCATAATATCCTCACTGGTAAGCTTAGGAAGCGTGGGTTAGATAAGTGGACAGTGGACTGAGAACTGGCTGAATGACAGAGCTCAGAGGGTTGTGATCAACATTGCAGTCTAGTTGGAGGCCTGTAGCTAAGCTGTGTTCCCCAGGGGTCACTGCTGGGTCCAGTGTTGCTCAACACATTCATCAGTGACCTGGATGAAGGGACAGAGCGTACCCTCACCAAGTTTGCTGATGATACCAAACTGGGAGGAGTGGGTGATACACCAGAAGGCTGTGCTGCCATTCAGCATGACCTGGACAGGCCGGAGAGTTGAGCAGAAAGGAACCTAATGAAGTTCAACAGAGACAAGTGCAGGGTCCTGCACCTAGGGAGGAATAACCCCACGCACCAGGACAGGTTAGAGGTTGGCCTGCTGGAAAGCAAATCTGCAGAGAAGGACCTGGTGGGCAACAACTTAACCATAAGCCAGCAGTGTGCTCTTGTGGCCAAGAAGGCCAATGGTATCCTGGGGGGCATTAAGAAGAGTGTGGCCGGCAGGTTCAGAGAGGTTCTCCTCCCCCTCTATTCTGCCCCGGTGAGTCCACACCTGGAGTACTGTGTCCAGTTCTGGGCTCCTCAGCTCAAGAGAGACAAGGAACTACTGGACAGAGTCCAGGAGAGGGCTACAAAGATGATGAGGGGACTGGAGCATCTCTTATGAGGAAAGACAGACTGGGTCTGTTTAGCCTGGAGAAGACTGAGAGGGGATCTCATCAATGCCTATAAATATCTGAGGGGCGGGTGTCAAGAGGATGGGGCCAGACTCTTTTCAGTGGTGCCCAGTGACAGGACAACAGGCAATGGGCACAAACTGGAACATGGGAAGTTCCATCTGAACATGAGGAAAAACTTCACTTTGAGGGTGACAGAACACTGGCACAGGCTGTCCAGGAGAGGTGGTGGAGTCTCCTTCTCTGGAGACATTCAAAACCCACCTGGACACCATACTGTGTGACCTGCTGTGGGTGAACCTGCTCTGGCAGGGGGGTTGGATTAGGTGATCTCCAGAGGTCCCTGCCGACTCCTGCCATTCTGTGATTCACGTTTCTTTATTTTCACCTGCCTTCTTTTCTGCACAGATTCTGTGCCTATTTTGAATCTATTCACTCTCCACTTATGTTCCTACTGCTGCCCAAAATTAAATCATGGAGCCACATTTGCATCTCTGATTAACATGTGGCCTACTCTTCATTATAGGCTAGATTTGACATCTGTCTTCTAATGACCTAATAACATCAATTTTTTTCCTGTTTAAATCATTCACGTTATCTACCGCAAGAGAAAACTTGCTGGAGAAATTCAGGTATTAATTGGATGTGTTCTTCTGAAAACACACAGGACCAAGAGGCAGAAATATGTAGTGCCTTCAGACATACTTAAAAAGCTTCTCCTTCACAAGCTGTTCAAACACCACAGCAGAGGCATCCTCTGGTCAGCTGCCATAAGAAGGTGAAGTCATGCCTTTCCGTTCCACCTCTCCTCTGTTAGTACTCCAGCTCATGTGACCCTAAGTGAGCCAGGTCAGAGAGAGAAACTCATCCTTTGTTACTTTGCAGGGGTTAGCTTTGTGACAGTTCAGCTCCCTAAATTTCCTCATCGCAAGATCAGGCATATGCTGAAATCTGGCAGAGCAGAAATGAGGAGGAGGAGGAGAGGAAGAAAACTGACTCTGCAACAGCATGTACTGCTTAAGCTCAACACCTCTGCAAAACTGCTCTGTAGCAGCACTCCTGTTAGTTTGGTAGGAAACGCTAAAATTAGCTCACACAATCTGACCATCTCATAGGAGAGACTGTTCTCGCTACAGATCTTAAGCTACAAGAGCTCAAGATGCTGAAATTGAAAGTATGCAAGAGTGGGGACACTCAACAACTTCAAACCTGGCTGAATATGGGACACTTTTTGGTCCTCCATGTTGCTCCAGACTCCAAACTAGAGCAGTGCTCTTGCATGAAATGCCTGGGGTAGAGGAATTAAATGTTGATAGGAACACATCATACCATGGATCTGATCTGTACTGGCACCAAAATCTTAAAAGCCATATTCCAGAGTTCAGCAAGTAATTGTCTATTAGCATATCCAACAATGTGTTCTCAGTCACAGCTCAAAATGAGAGCTTCTGTGACAACCTCCTCCGAAATACTAAAAAGTATACACATATTAACTTACACGGTATTACAAGTTGACCTTTCATAAGATCAGTCTTATCAAATCTCCTTAAGTTTCTTGTTTAGAAGAAGAAATATAATTCCTGCTTGTTGCACGATTCCATCTGACTTTTTTTGCTCTTAGATGGCGTGTACTGACTTGCCAAGCTGTGTAGGAACTTGGACAAGCAACGTCAGCTGCAACACTTCACAGATGTTTAAAGAAATATTCATCAAAATCCAATTTTCCTTTTTTTTTTTTCCTTCTTTAAAAAAAATAAATCTGTAATTGGCTCAAACAAAGAAAAGCAAAAAAAAAAACAACTAAAGGATCTTGACACTACCTCAAAAAACTGTAATTTCCCATGTGCGACTGAGAAGTTGAATTTACAAAGAAGCCATTTATTGACCACAACTCTTTGGCAGAGCTGTCTTCCCAAGCCAAGTGGAAGTAGTGAGTAATGAATGGAAGAAATTAGGTATTTCATAAATGCTTATTATCAGTATTCTTCAAGATGATGTATGACTTAGATAAGAACGAAATAAATTAAATGAAATTGGTTTAAATTCTAATGGAAACTTTTGTGTGGTTTCTTCAAACAGCTGGAATTGGACATACTGCATATCATTAAATTTCCATGAGCTCAGTGCTTTTCTGACCATACTAAAAATGGTATTTATAAGAAAGAGAAACTACGCTGGCAAGAAAACATTTTGTATCAGATAGTATTTTCTCATATCCAGATTAACAGTATTCATGTTTCAACATTCATACCCAGACAGAAGAAAAAATTTAAACATTATTGTCACTACTGTACAAGTAATTTTCCTTTTTTTTTGTGTTGAGATATGCAACAGCTATCAGCACTCACAAAATACAAAGCTGATCTTTTAACAGATATTGTGATGCATCTTCTGAACACTACATGGCATCTTTCTGGCATCAAGCTCCTGTACTGGCTGAAGACTCCCCTTTCCCTAGCTAAGGCCTCATTAAAATTTGGAAGAGTCTTAGGGACCTGAAATCAAATGCTCTGTTTTTAATCTCAACACTAAGCCAAATGCCTGAAGAGCTCTGAACAAAATCTGAAAAACTGAAATCCTCACCTTTCAAACTTTTTCTTTAGCAGTTTGCAATAACACCCCTTGAGTGAAAAATCTCACCGTACTCAAGTGAAAAAAAATAAAATAAATTAACAGCTAAAATTCTGTTTAAACTATTAAAAAACCGTGCTATATGTACATAGAGGAAAAAGGTAGACAAAGCCATCAATAATTGGCCAGATATTCAGAAACCTCTCCATGATTATGTATTATAATTAATCCATAACCATCTAGAACATTTTCTGTATGGAGCACACATCTATAACAACAGATGATCAGTGGGATTTTTTATTAGCCAGAGGTATACAGTATTTGGAAGATTAAAGCAAACACTCAGTACTACATAATCATTTTAATTAGATAAAAGCTAAGTGATGCTAATGCTGCCATATGAATTAGAAAGCGGTGGTAAACAACTGTTTGGGAAAAAGTGGAATATCCCAGAAACCGAGGAGTATTTCCCCCATTCAACCTTGGGGCATTGCCCTGCTATAAAATCAAGCAAGCAGCACCTTCCTGACAGCTTCAAAGCTACAGAACAAGAGAAACTGTCTTTCCCTTGTTTATTTTTGCCTGCAGAACTGACAACTGAAAATATGTGTAATGCCCTTTTACTTGCATCTGAACATGAACCTATTCTCTGCTACCAATCTAGACAGATCAGCGCACTGTCTGCTACAGACCAGCTTCATATGCACTGTTACTGTGAAATAAACATATCTGGAGTCAATATTTCTCATCTCTACGTATTTCGAAGTAGATGGACAAGTGTGAAACAAAACACAGAATGCCACAAAGCACACTACCTATTCACACATACACAATCATGCACAGAGACTTGATGAAGATCAGAAACAGCTGAAGCCCCAAAACACTCAAAACCACCCAAACACCCAAACCCTGCAGGCAGCCTCCCAGCTCTTGGGAGCACCATACCCAAGAAGGAGTCACACTTGTACCCATCCATCTGCAGAGGTACACTTGGAGATGCCATGGCTGGGGTTTCAGTGCCTTTAATTGGATACGTTTGACACTGCCAGAGCACAATTCCTGCCTTATTCCATCTTCTGTCCAGTTACTGCTAACACCTCCCCAAGAGCCAGTGCTAACACTGAAGCTGGATCAAGGAACTGACCTACCTCTGAAAACATCCTCCCTAAGAATAAAAACTGCATCACAGTGGCAACTGCAAGGAGTTAGAGGACCCAGGATGACCTTTAGCAAAAGTGGAATAGATCTAAGTGTCCATGCAAGCACTGTCTGAAAAGGTGGAGGAAAAGAAAGTAGATTAGCATGGACATCTCTTCCTCAAAAGGGCTGATATGTAACAGCTGTATATTTATAATAGATTTTTATTTACTTAAGGTAATCAACACACTTTATGCCTAGTATAGCTTCAGCCTATAATATTATTTATTAAAGGAACAGCTGCTACCAGTCCATCTCAGAGATACCTAGTGTAAGACGTTTGGAAGATATATCTGTAAAGAAAATAGCAGACAACTTAATATGGTAACTCTGTATGAAAGAAGGAAAATAGAGTGGTGAAACACAGCAGCAGAGGTCCACTGTGTTGTCCCCAACAGGACACCTTCCATGCAATATCATCGCTACAGGAGAGGCAATATCTCTACAGACCACATCCAATGCTATACTGCCCTCTCAGAAGTTTCTTGGGCTTTAGTATGGCCAAGGGTTGGGCCAGTCGAGCTTCACTCCCCTCCCCAGGCATGCAGAGAGACTTGTACAAGCGAGGTTAGCCAGTCCTTCTGTAACCTTAAGGAGCAAACCACAAGCACAAGAGAAGAGCATGCTGATGATGTAAAACTTCTTTTTTTTTTCCTATCTCTAATTGAGCAGATGTCTTTTGACATCTTGATCACATGCTAAACAGTTGTCTGCTAGTTCAACTTCAAATATAAATGAAAAAATGCAATAGGACTACCCTGAATACAGCCATTGAATTCATATATTTTATTGGACAGAAGAAATAATAGTATTTCTGGCACAAACGCTATGCTGGTGAACACCCCCAATTGAGTCATTCATCTAGTCCATCATATCTATGAAATTCAAAATTAATCTACAGGAAAATGCAGCATCGCAGCTTCATTAAACACTGCAGTATGCTTTTACCTAAATATGTACTTATGCATACCATCCTCTTCCATTTTCATCCTTTTTCCTCCTTCAGCCTCAAAGCAGAAACACTCTCCTTCCATAAGAAAAATAAATTACTTCAAAGGTTCAAATTACTTAGTACTTCATACTAAGGTTGAACTGCAGGATAAACATATCATCAAGTAGCAGATGAGGCATTTCCAAAATCTAAGCCTTCATTGAAGCAAACGAGAGTTAAGCATTGGCAGACGGACCGAACTATTTCAAGTTTGCTGTGGACCAAAAGCTAAGTAAAACAAAACACCTCAATAATCAATGCAAAGAGTGCTGAGATATCATTCGCCCAAACTTTTAAGCATGACTGTGTACATCTCAGAATATACCAACACACATTTCTCTTGAAAATGTCATTTGTTTCCAAGGACAGTCTGTGCTGCCAAAAATCTGTATGTTTTCCATGATGTTTCATTAAATGGATCGTTTTCCTCAGAAAAAAAAAAAAAGTATGGCTTGTTAAGCTGATGAATTTAGAGTAGTGCAGGTTTAAAAGTCATCTTCACTACAGTGGCTATTTCATTTGAGAAACTAGAAAAAGCACATTATGCAGCATAGGTAAAAACAACAACCCCTATTAGGATGAAAATTACAAGCTAATGTGGAGAGAAACCACTATCAAAGCAGCAAGACCATTTTCCTCACATCTCAAATTCTCTTCTCAGAAGAAAAGGCCAAAATATTTTTTTTCTTTTTTAAAAACCATCATCATCCCTGGCAGTTCAACAAGCCCTTTAACAAATCTTTAGAAGCTCTCAACAGGGACAAAGACTAGGGAGAGAGGGAACCGCTGCCATCAGTCCTGCCTGCCTGATTCTGCCTGGCAGGAGCTCGGGGGCAACAAGCACGGAAGGATTATCTCAGATGATGGCAGTAGGGAGCCAAGCAAGTAAATAAAAATGAAGATGGGGCAGTGGTTTGATGGCCCTTTTGGCCCATCCACAAAACAGGGGACTTAAGGACTACTTTGAAGCCAGAGGTTGTGGGCTGAATTAATGTCAAAGTCTTATTATGGTTACCTTCCAGCTTGTACTGGAGCTGGCTAAGAGGTGGCTTTGGGTTTCACCGGCAACTTACCTAAAAACGTGGCATAAACACAGAATATCTGAGCTAATGACAAGATAATTTTTAGAAGTATTATGATTAGAGATTAGAAATGTCAACACTGTTCTGTCAACAGCTATAACGAGTTATCTGTTATATGAATTTACCCTACTATTTTCTGCTCCACGTAACACAAAGACATCATTAAGAGCATAGTAGCATGCATTTATAATTATTTTTTTTTATTTCTAGGGAGGACTTCTCTAAGAAATACACATTCAGTGCAAGATGCTCATGGATCTCCATGATGTTTAGAAATAAAGTGGACACATCATGACTTTACAAAAGAAACCAAGCAGTCACAATTCGGTTTCAGAGATGGCAGGTATGACACTTGCCAAAGCCAACATAGAATCTACATCTCAAAGTTATTCTAAGCACCTAGCCAAAGATCTCACAGCAAGCCAGTTGCTGATTACAAGGCAAAGCTAGATCTCCAGGCTCCCAGATTTACACTCCATCCGCTCAACCATGCACACAATATCCAAACCCAGACTAGCTTCACTATAGTTTTGGTTTGGCCTTAGGAAAAAAAAAAATAATCCAATCTTCAGAACTGTTCCTTTCCATTATGTTTAACTCCATGAATACTAAAAATGGAAATGAGCACCTCCAAATTAAACTAAGCAGGGGGAAAAAAACATGCATTAGACAAAATGAATTTTTTGCCAGCTAGGAGTGTTTTTACAATTCATTTTGGCCACCAAGTTCAGCACATAGAGCAAAATAATTTCAGCCCTTCAAGGAACTCATATAATGTATACTAATTACTAGACATAAAATTCAGCACACAGTAGCTGTTCAAAATTGCTAACATAATAAAACATAATACACTGATATCTCCATCTGAACACTCATTCAGTTTAAAACGGGAACTGAGCACACCTAAATTAACTTCCTGCTCTGCATATTCATGTGACTGAAAACATGTACTTTGCCAAAGGGCAGGCTCCACATTGGTTTTATGAAAACTGTTTAGCAGGACAAGGAGCTGACTGGCCTCCAGCTCCAGCCCAGCCTGCTGTGAAACACACCTTCCTTCAACAGTAATGTGCCACCCCAGCACCTGAACATGCATGAGTGGGCGGACCCAGCTTCCTCCACAAAGGAACCAAAAGCAAAATCCAGGAGCCGTAGTCCCCACCTGTTTCAGGACATCAGCTAACCTCCCATCAGGGGTTGTTAGGAAGAAGCTTTCCCCAGGGGGCTAGTTATCCAGTAACAGCCCACGGCAGGGTTTTTCCAACATCCCTGGTACTGCAGCATCAGCAGCAGGAATAGATTGATCGATGGCTTGATTTGAAATGTCAGCTTGTACACTCACAACACATTAACGATTTTGGCATGTACACAGGTGTAACCACCCCCTTTGCATTAACACAACACTGCTCTACCATCAGCAGCACTTGCATTTGACAGCCATTTGCACATTAGGCCCACATCGTTTTACTTTTCAGTAATGGGTACAATTAATATAGCAGCATGCTAGCTAGTTTGAGATTGAAAGAAACCACTAGTAAATTGTACTTTTCTAACCAGCATCTCATTTCACCCAAGAGGGCTTGATGTTGCTATATTTAAAAAAAAAAAAAAGCCACTAGCTTAGCCTGAACATGAGAGAACATGCAGATTTGAAGGCAGAGGAGATGGATGTGCTCTGCTTTCAGAACCGCTTCTTGTGACTTCAGTAGCAGAGTTTAACTGAAGTCAAGGAAGTAAGAAGGTAGCACTGAAGTCTCTTCCATTTCCTTTCAAACATGTAATGTACAGTCTGAGCTTTGTCATCTTTAAATTGTCATGTGTTGTCCAAATATAAATCCAGACAGTTCCTGTGCTGCACTGAGCTCCCACTCAAAAGAAGCAAAGCAACAGCAAGTGACATACATCTTTAAAACATGGAGGCGGTTCTGCTTATTTGCCCTTCCTCCCTTTTTACCCCTGCAGTGCTCCTCTACTGCTACTTCCTGCATCAAGAATTCAAAATCCACCTACGCTGGCAGCGGATGAGGAGAGGCAACGATGACAATCTCAAGGAAGATACAAGGCTCCCAGTACATCATCTCTGCAGGAGAAATAAAAGTCCTTCTGTACTTCATGCACCTTCCAGCCCAGTGCTCTGCCTACCACACCCAGGCATCTGGCCTTGCATTCTCAGGAAAAGCTCTTCTAAAACAGCTTGTAGGGAGCCAGAGGAATACATCTACTTCTAAGTTCTGCTGAAAGTGGAGATTTTATTTTTTATTTTTTGAAAGATACCTTCCACAGAAGAAAAGAAAGCCGGAGGGTAATTTAGAATGTAATTTTGGATTAAGAGGAGCTTCCTGATAAAAGTTACGAACTTGTATTATTTTAGAGCCAAGGAGCCACACAGCAAGATCTCCACTGTACTTGCTCATGGCATTTTTGGCCAGTTGGCTCATTTCAATATGTCCTGTTGTAGAAGGAACTGGGTGCACAGGCTAACTCCACAGGATCTACCACAGCAGAGCATCATCTCTTGCATTAGAGCCATAATCACAGTGCTGTTGCAGAGCCACACAAGGTGTCTGCAACAAAAACCAGGACTGTCATATTTCTCACTGGAGATGGGGGTGTGTGTGTGTAATCTTACCTTCTCTTCTCCCTGTTATTTCAGAGCTGCGCTCAGTTGGAATAACAAGCTGGCACCTCAGCAGAGCGGTACTAACAGCTGCTGCTGCAGCAAGACAGAAGAACCAAGGAAGCTGCCATGGTGCCAACAAGCATGAAGAACAGATTCAGGCAGAATACCTTCTACTTGATTAGCAGAGCATATACACTCAGCCTCTGCCTATACTGAGAAAAAATGCAACCCAAGAAGCAGCAGTCCTTCTTTTGGGAAAAAAAAAGCAGCATGAACAGGAGAAACGGAAGGAAGGAAAAGGTCATATTTGGCAAAAAGTAATCAAAAAAGAGATTTTTACCTGCATACTATTGCAATGCTAGAGGTACCACATCTCAGCCTCCACGCCTATTGCTTCCTGCTAACTGGAAAATGCAAATCTATCCCATTCCGTGGGCCTCATAGCAAGCACTGTCTCACAGCCAAGGTAAAGAGCAGAAGGGGGAAAACCACCTCACTAGTTAACCCTCAGCATACGAGGCATATTTGGATCATCAAGCAACAAAGGGTTCCCCGTAGCCAGTCACTCTCATGGCAAATAATTTTTTCCTTATATGCAGTCAAAATTTTCCTTATATTCCCTTTGCCATCTAACAGTATATGGCTACTACCTTCTAACTGCTTTTGTTTTCCCTTTATTTTTAAGAAGGCTTTTTTTTTTTTTTTAACTTTTTAATGACACCCAAAATTTCAAAATCATCTAACATTTACAGCTCCAAGTCCTTGTTCTGGAATCCCTCCTTACCTACAGTATTTGTATTGCCAACCTACTGAGCTATTCACGCCTTAAAACCCCCCAAACTTTCTACTCTGACTTCCTGCAAATTCATGTTTCTTTCTATGACTTTAGATAAGGACTTACTGCCTTGCGGACTTTTATTCACCGATTCTCTCCTTTTGTCTTCTTATTCCTTTCCTCACTCTCAATTTCACTATACATAAATCAACTTTATTTAGATAAATCAAAGGAGACAACAGAAAACCAGAAGAAACCTCTGAAATCCTTGAAACCTAGGTTAGGTTTAAGATTTTGTTAGTGGTAAACAAAAATATTATGAATTTCACAAAGTATTACTCTTGGCAAAAAGACAAAGCTACTTGTGAAAAAAACAATTTTAATAGCCATTACAATATCTTCCTTAAAATGAATATTCTAGACCATGAAGCCCAAACTCTGAAAAAAATGAACAAAACACTGAAAGAAACAAAAGGGACAATCAATGGGTTAAAGGACAGGAATGAAGATGCTACGAGAGTAGACATCTGAAGAGTGAATTATCTTGCTTTCTAAGGGGAACGTTTTCACAGGAATTGGTTTGACATTTAGAAAGCAAGACAGCTACTGCTATGGCAATAAGCCCTGCTTTTAGGAAAAAAAAAAAAAAAGCAGAGATGGTATAGAAAGACATAAGGACTAAAGCAACTCAAGCCATGCCCTTTTGTTTCATGGCATGAAATCCACATTTTCTTTTCAAATTGTCAGACACTGGTACGAGGTATCACACTGTCACAGCATGGAGACAAAGCAAAATTAGATCCACAGTCCGTTCTTAGGACATAAGTGAGTGGGTAATAAGTTTCTGCTCTCAAATATGAAATCAGTCATTGTGACTTCATCTGCACAGCAAGCTTTTTCTATTAAGAAACTCTGAATGGTTCAGTGTGCAGCAGGGACCAGCAACTCTGGACTGCCCCAGTGTATTTCAGTACCATGATAGGATGACAGAAGACATGCCACAGCTGACTCTTTCAAGATCAGCCCAGAAAGAACAAGGGCATTTTAAATAAACTATAAGAACAAGGGCATTTTAAATAAACTGTCACCTCAGTTTTATTCAAAAAACTTTATAAGAAGCTCACTGTGCATATACTAGGAAAAAAGTATCCTCCAAGGGCAGAAGACAGAGGGACAAAACTGTCCAACAACAGTCCCCGTGACACACCACACACCCCTCCCAAACCACTTTCTGAAGATGTTTTAACAGGCTCTGGAGAGAACCTCTTTAAAAAGGACAAAAAGGCAATAGAGTAGAAGAGAAAAAAGAGAAAGAAGAGGTCCCTACAGACTCAGCACTCCAGCACATGCCTGCACCTTGGTACTTCAGAAGAAGCACTACTGTAGTTGTTGCCAAGGACGAGACTTACTTCTTGGCAGTACTGGAGAATCCCTTCCTTCGTCCCAATGCAGGTCTTGGTGCCAGAGGGGTCTGATTCCCACTTTCCATTCTGCACATTCATGTGCATGTTGAGTTTCCCACAGAACATGGCAATTTGGGGCTCCGCCAGCAGCCCAGCATTTCCATCAGCAGGCACCTGGAAAAAAAAAACAAAAAAATGTTTTCATCTCAGGTCTGACCCTTCAGTCTACCCAAAGCAGGAACAGCGCACGCAAACACAACCCAAACTCTGGGCTTGCCCACCCATGGCATCAAAGGCTGAAATTGTTTGGTTCAGGCAGATTTGAGAAATATAAATGTGGTCTTCTTAGAAATCCACAACACAATAGAGTAACACAGAGTTTAAAGCTGTAACCAAACTCTTCTATGGCCCAAAATTGTCTCCTTATCAACTTGGGCTAAACGCAGAACAACGAGCATACTGGACGTGTGGGGACAGAAGTTTAATTTCCCAAATATACTTAGTGTACTGGCAGGGAGGGGCTCACTAACAACAAAAAACTAACAAGTCTTCCCCAAGAGTTTCCTAAAAAACACCTCCAACATATCTTTTTCCAGACCCTCTCTAGTTCATTTAGATCTTGAGGCTCCAGGCTGTATATTATCACGCCTTATAAAGACAGTGGGTTAAAAAGCAGCAGCGTCAACCTAAGCTTTGTCTCAGTTGAACCTTAAAATGAAAAATGGGACTGTGAAACGTGTAGTTCACAGAAAAATATTACAGAATACCATCTACCCCAGCAAGCCCTGAAATAACCAGCCCTCAAGGCAAGGCCATCGCATTCAAGGTACAGAGGAGTGTGGAATTATACGATCTATTTTTAACTTTTAATGTTTTAGCTAGATGGCTTCTCAAGGGGAAAATTAAAAACACTTTAAAAATTCATGAGAAACTGAAGAAACAAAATTACTGTCTTACAAGAAGTATGCAAACCCCGTATTTTAGTTACCCCACTCTTTGTTTAAACAAACACAAAAAAACTCCATGAATTTTATATGCCTACAGTAATATAAAAATAAAAAATTAAAAAAAAAAAAATCACACCAAGAAACATTGCAGGAGTTAGGTGTTAACTACTTTAACACATTAGCTTAGCACTGTAAATTAAAATGCCACAATTAAAATGGGTATTTAATATTTTTATTTTTTAGAAAAGGAGAGAACACTTATTTTCCTGTCTTCTTTAAGATGTTAACATGTTACCACAATTCAGCTTAAAATAAAAATAAAGCAGAAACACTTCTACTGGCAGAGATTTCCCTTAACTATCTCAATTTTTCTTCTGTGGAACAAGTAAGTTCTGTATGGTTTAACAATCATTCATCACTGTCCTTCCACTAGGTAATTACAGAATTTTCCAATAACTGGGATGACACCTTGTCTGGCTTGCCTTGATCAGTAAAACTATCATATGCTTACTCCTTCTAACATCTTCAGAAACTCAAATACGACACAAACACTTGCAAAAAAAAATGCTCCAAATGAAAGACATCAAAACGTCAATAAAAATAGCAGCGAGTTATTCCACAGGTGACATGTGAATGAACTCTATCCACAGCCAGCCCCTCCAACTGAGATCTCTATTGAATTAATAAACCAAGAGGCAGTCATACCATGGCAGATTTTTTTTTTCCACTCAAAATCATAATTTGTAAGTTTATGGAGACCTTGCCTTGTGGCTTTATAAAAGGGAGCTTTTTGGTATTTCTTGCCTTAGCCAGGAAGACAGCTAAAGTTGGGGAAAAAAATGTGGCCATTTACTTGGAGTGCTATCAATTTACCTCTAACAACATGACAACCTATGACTGTCTACTTAAAATCTCATTCCCTTCAGAAAAGACATGACATCTCTCATCTTAATGAAATTACCAGAGCAAGTCATGATCACATTTAGCATTCGGCATTTTGAGCTGACAGAGCCATACTAGAGATCTGCTAAGCACAGCACTTCATCTTATTGATTAGGACAGCTAAATGTTTCTAATCCTAAAGAAATACCGGAGCAATTAACAGACACTGTAAACAGAACTAAAGCATTTAGATCATGATCATGAATAATTCAAATACTCAACTTCTCAAGCTGAACTCTGTTAGAGTGTCCTTAAAGCAAGGATAGTAGGTTAATGGATTTGTCCATTACATCTCTGGCTAAGATGCAACACTGACCTTTCAAATCAACTTTCTGTAAACAACCGGAGTGGAAATAACGTCTTTTTAAGCATATCAGATCGGGAAGGGGGCAGGGAAACACACCACATTAAATTATTTAATATCTGAAGATAAGTGGTTGCTACCACTGTGTAGCCTTGGTGTTCAAACTGAAAGCCTCTCACCTTTAGTAAAAAGCAGCAATTTTATACATTGCATTTTCAGCATGGTACCTGTGAAAGTTGCAGTGACACTGCAGAGTTGTAACAGGAGAACAGACTCATTGTTGAGATAGCCCTTATACTGTCTCCCCGTTCTTTCTATAATATATGCCTCTAATCCAAACTTTTCCATCTGATATTTCATTTCTGAAGAAAATAAGAAGTTGATCTGCTATGGCACTTTTTCTGATTGAAAACTGGCAGCTTCCCACTTGTCAAGAAATTACTCTTGCTACACAATCCACAGCAACAGCTGATGTTGACAGAGGCTTTTCTGCAGAGATGATGGTCAAAACACAACAGTCAAGCCTAGGAGTACTTTTTGATGCCAGGCCAAAGGAGAGGGGCATTACCAGATCTGACCCTGGCCTTGCCTATCCTAGATTCAGAGCTTCTGCTGGGCCTTTTCACAACACTTGAGCAAGACACACCTATTAGGAGTGTATGACCAAAAGATTTCCCTTCATTCAATTTTGCAAGCGTATGCTTCACTCGCAGCATTGCTACTTCCCCTCTTCCAAGAGCAAATGTCACAAACACAGTGACTGACAGTGATTCTAACATTAAAAAAGGAAAACCTATCAATTCTTCAGATCATTCGCCAAAATCCAGCAGCTACTGCATTAACCTATATATTGCACTGTATTCTTCTACAAATTGTTCTCCTCTGCAATCATTCAGACTACAAGAAAATTCACAGAAAAAATCTGAAATGCATAAGGTAAAAAATCTATCTTGGTCCAAAATAACTAATTACACCAAATAATGGATAGTTAAGAAGAATAATTCTGATGCCACATTTTCTGGTTTCTTCCCATTTATCTATGCATAACAAGCAGTCTTTTGTTAATTTTACCAGACAGAGCGAAGTAACAAATGAAAACTTGGCAGCAAGATGCTCCACGCTGCCCCTCTTGCCAGTGCCCTGGCCACTGAACACAAGAGCATTCCCAAGGCACCTGATGAAAAGGGTGCTTGGAAGAGAACAGTCCTCGTAGTCTTGAATTTTTGGGGGGATCTATTTTAATCCAGGGCACATTCCTAAATTAAGAACAGTAAGTTAAATCAATTAAGTCAAGAAAGCATTGCTGTCATTTAGGTTTTCTGAGTCTGATGGACTTAAGAGTAGAACAATAGAGACATGAAACCTCTTAGGCTACTTTAGTCAGGGTTGGCACTGATGGGTGTCTCCAACAACTACTGACTGCATCTCCCCTCTAACCTGGGGTCTCTCTCACCTACACACATCCCAGTTTACGAACACCTGATAACAAAAATAAGTTCCTTAAGTTTTAAAACCTTCATTATGACAAGTAATCCTGAGGTAATAAGGCCTGCACACCAATTTCCAGCCTTGCACTGAAATTCTGCTCATGTGTTCAACATAGCATCTATTGGTAGATAGACTGTCATTTGTTTGCTGGTTCTAACAAAATTAGTACATATCATTTCACCTTTTGTGCAAACATCCCAAAGTGTTCACCTCCAATATGCTCATCTCCATGTCTCGTGGGTTTACACAGATCTTCCACCTTCAGCTCTTACAGCAGCCTCTGCCATGGATTTTTGCCCTTCCCTCAAGTTAACAGCTCAGAAGACTAAACACGCATAACTTTTTCCACGGCTGTATTTTATGCACATCTAGGCTATGTTGCTATTTGAAGATTAAGCTTTACCCAATACTGCAACTATATTTTCACTTGGACAGCACTAAAAAAGCTTTCCTGGGAATGAAAGGTGCCCTAGAAGCTGCTGGTGAGTCTATCCTAAGATCTCCAGGTAAGAGACTAAAAGTGTCACATATATAGAACATCAAACCAAGAGAAAGAAACAAATTTCCTTCACTCCTCTCCCTTCTCATCAAGTTTGTCTTTAAGACCTCAAGCATCACAGCACTCTGGGAAGAAATAGTTTGGTTTTCTCCCCAGGGACTGCATTGTGATCATGCTTCACTATCACAGCAAAGCCAAAACCAGAAGATTAAACTTATCTGAGATAATGACTAAATTCATGAGAGGTCTCTAGTCTGTGAAAGTTACTGGTAACTTAAAACCTAACTACTACTGATTTTAAGAGAGACATCCAACAGCAGTTCCATCACAAAGGGGACTGAACAACAGTATTTCAGGGCAGGGGGAAAGCAACACTTCATTTAAAACACATACACTTAGAAAGATGAAGAAGAAATCAAAAAAAGGCAGGAGAGTAAAATGAGAGCAAAATCCAATGTGGTGATAAGCGATGTGCCCCATACATGCCATTATAACATTTTAAATACATGAATTCATGAATCACTGGTCACATCAAAGGTATATCCAGCCAAAGTAAGTGAGCTGGTGAAGAATTTTATGTATCATTCAAGTTTTCTTCACAGTGAATGGTTTAATTCTTTTACATTCATTCCCTGCCAAGAAATATTATCTGCATTACAATGCAATTAAATAATCTGGAGCATCGATCTACACAGATAAGCAGTTTCTATACGGCAATGCTGAACAACATAAAGCTACAGTCCGGTTTGTTACAATAACGCCTGTAGCAACAAATCCCTCCTTGACTAATCATAAAGCTCTCGGCCAGATTAGTTTCCCAAAGAGTAACTCATGCAACACAAATCACATTAACAGCAACTATTTGCTTTATTAGTATTCTACAAAAGTAAAAACTCCGAGCATATTAATGAAACTATAATCGCATATTATTTTGCCTGCTTTGCATATGACCTCAAAGAATTAGCATGTGCTTTTTTCCCTGCCTCCTGGCAAATTATTAAGTAACAAACCAATAAGCATGCCGTCTCAAGGTAACTCTAAAAGTTATGCCCAAGTTTTCACAGTATATCCAGTTTTCAAAGACAATGTAATATTTACAAATCTGGTCAAATTAGGACAAAACAAGATAAACCCTGGCAAAGCCACTTAAAAACATTAATTACTGGAGCCTGACTTTGAAAATAGATGTTTCATTGTATTTTTCTGTTTGTTTTGAGACGGAAAACAGGCATTCCAAGGAATAATTTCATGACAAAATATCAATTTAAATACAATACAAAAAAAAATTAAAAAAAAAAAAAAAAAAAAAAAAGACGACATCACGCAAGCATTAGAAGACTAAATTGTAGGGAATCTATTTCCTTCCCATGTTAAGATACAGTACAGAGATGCCTCTGTTTTCCTTTTTTCAGCCCTGGTAATTTAACACATCTATTTGAAGAGAGGTACAAATGGTCTTTAGGGCATCCATGCACTCTGCATCCACACAGCATGCTGGATGCCATTTATACGACTTCCAAGACACAAAAAGGATTTTGGTAGCAGAGTACAGAGGACTGAAAGAAGTGTATCTAATTATAAAATTCAAAAAAAGGAATACTTTACCTCAACAAAAAAACGTGTTAGGATTTTTTTAGCTCATTACCATTTCATCTTAACATCAAAAGGCCTTTTCCTAACAAACATGATTTAAGACAGAAAGTGTAGCCCTCCCTTCATCCACTCTGTGTCATTGCTTTCCACAATTACAAAAGTAATTAGTGTATTTGCTAATAGTTCTTCATAATCCTTATTTCAACAACAAGTGCTGGCTTTGTTCACAACTAAGGTTACACTCAGAAAACATAGGCTGCAAGATTTTACCCTCCAGAGGTTTTCCATCAAGGGACCAAAGTAACACAAATTCAATCCAGATAGCACTGCTATTAAACTTATAATTAAGGCCTACAACATAATATGAAAATAAGCATCATATCTTACATGTGCTATTATTAAACATCAAAAAACATCCCCTAGAGGCCCCCTACAATGGCTTCTATAGCTTAGGTGGTTTTATTCTGCAAACACTAACCTGAAATCACTTTCATAATATAAATTAAATGTACTTTGAAGGCTTAATTGCTTCATTTGCAATTACTTTCAAGGAGAGGACATTCAGTAACATCCTCCAATATCTACAACTTCTTCAAGAACAACAAATAACCTCCTAATTTTAGGAGATGATTAAAATAATCCCTCCCTGCTTTCTAACACCAGTTCCAGCCCTTCAACCGAGAAGCAAATGACTACAGTTTTAAGGTTTGAACAACTTCCTCTGACAATAAAAAACAGAAGAGTTCAAATATTGTGAATAATTAAGTGTACCACCCTCCCAACCCATGTCTGTGCTTCCTCCAAATTTTTATACCACATTCAAGCTGAAATTTGGTTTCTTGCTAACTGAAGTGGCACCAATTTGCATGCAAAGCACTTTGCTTCTTTTATGACTATTAACAAAATAAAATCAATTCTGCCTTGAAGTGGGGCTGCTCACAGCTGTTTTTTCCTATAAAGAACAGAAGCAAAAATAAAATTACTGTAAAAGTACTCTCTGCTTAGCCTTACACATTTGGTGAGGAAAACATGAGAGAACTTTGTTATCCCCAGTGGAAAGACTGAGTTTCTTCCACTGGACTATGCCTGGTCTGCTGTGCCGTACAAGTGAAGACCACTGCTTAATTCTAGAAGTCTATGGCTCACATCAGGCAAATGCCATACAGGCTCGTGTCACCAGACACAAATCCATGGCTTCTTGCCTGTTGGTTAACCATCAACTTTACAGCAGAGTGTAACAGAATACAGACTGCCAGACTTCCTATTTAAGCCATAAAATATTAATTCTCCTCCTAGTTTTATTAGGTATTTATACAGAACACAAATGCTTTAAAGGCTATTTGTATTTAAAAACCTACTCATGTAGATAAGTAATGAAAAAAATATCTTCCTTCTTATAAACACAATCAGGACAAAAAAATAATAAAGCACCCAAATTAGAAAAGGAAGAAATATCAAATTACTGTCTCCCTGCAACTTTAAGATGGTTATTTGTCAAAACCAAGGAAAATTTTCCATCTCCCAACTCCTCCTTAGAGACCAACAGTGTTGCAAGAGTAAGAGGCTGTCAAAATCAACATGAATAATTTAGAAACTGTTTTATTGTATAATGTCAATACAGAAACAGCAGCAATTATTGTTGTCAACAGCCTAGAGAAATAGGTCAAAAAACATTTTACTGATTGCTCAGTATAGTTGCTCCCTCCTGGAAGACAAATGTTTCTGGCAAACAGTAATGAAAAAGGCCACTTGCCTAAACTACAGAAAACCCTGGGAAGACCCAGATCTCCTCTGCAAAAAGCCATCAGCTTTGAAGAAGCTCAAGCACTCTGTGAACTAAAATGCACCTGAAATTTAGTTGAGTAAAAGACTCCACTGAAAAGCTCCTGGAAAATCAGAGATGTTTATTTGCCCTCACTCTAACCTACTTAACCCAAGTGTAAACACTTTTGTGCAGCCCTCCTGGCTTGCTGTATAAATAGCAATGCCAAAAAGGCATCACAACAGCACACTGCCCACTTCACAGCAGCTCAAGGATCGCCTGCTCGACAAATATATTAAATCAAGTCTGTCTCCAAGGCTGCAAAGAAAGCAATAGTTCTCTCAAAACTATCGTCTGGCAGTCAACCACTCTGCTCACCCATACCCTTCACAAGATGCTGAGGTGTATGTTGTATTTATTCCATACGTCTTAGTTCTAACACTTCCCTCAGGTTATGTTCCAAGTACCAGCAGAATGTTACTCGAATCTGGGCCCAGGCATCTGTCCACCCTGAAATCAAAATAAGCATCAAAACAAACCAAAAATATGCCAGGACTAAGTGCTGAATCTACAAGGCTATCTCACGGAACAACTGGGAGGTGAGCGCTCAAAAGCTGAGGGACTCAGCAACCAAGTGCTTACAAGAGATTCTCGCAAGCCTCAGCAGAAATTTCACTGTCTTATCTGTAACGAAGAACAGACCTGCATGCGCACACGTGAACACACACCCCAGAAAGGAGGCATTTCCCCAGCTAGGGCTCCTGGAAACACTAGCAAGCAGTGAAGAAGAGCAGCAAAAGTGTAGCTCATGTGCAGAGCCTCCCAGCTTCACTGTGCAAACAGTTCCAAGGCTCCTGCAAGAGCTAAAATTCAGCTACAAAAATCAGTACGTCTGAATGTGGTCATAAACGTGAGGAAATTACTAAGGGGGGTGGCAGGGCAGGCAGCACTCCTAGCAAGTCAGATAAGGTCAGGTTGTGTGTCAGCTACATGAAGGTAAGAGACATTTGTCAGCAACTAAGTGAAATGTCAAGGGTTTCTTACCCACTGCCAGCACTATGGAGCCCCCTACCAGCAACATGTCTGCTTCCAAAGAACACTCTACAATTCACGCTTCCTCAACCTTCAGGTTGAGCACCTTAGTTTAAGAAAATGCTAAGGTGCTTGAATGCACCCAGAAGGCGGCCACAAAGCTGGTGACAGGGCTGGACGGAATGTCCTATAAGGAGCAGCTGAGGACTTTAGGTTTGTCTATTTTGCTCCTTTTATATATTATTTATTTTTTCAACTTTTCCTGCTAAAACTGGACTGTTTGCAAGAGGATGCTATTCCATTTGAGGGATGCTTACATCTTGATTCTACTTCATTAAATTTATTAGTACTCAACCTCTCACAGAATCGTATGTTTAATTTAGAAACATTTTGAAGTAGGAAGAAAAGAAAAAAGGAAGTTATTTAAATTACATCTTCAGAAATGTTTTTATTCTTTTTAGATCCTATATGGGATGCCCATATGGGAAAATCAGCAGACTGTTTACAGTATAGTCCCAGAACAGATGACAATATGATTTCAAACACTGCTGTTTATAATGTTTTGACTTGTAACTTTCTAAATAAATAATAATAAAAACTTTTGAAATAACAGCATGAAAACCACAATAGGCAAGTTGTACTTCCAAGCGTAACTCTTGAATGACTGATTTATTACACAGTGCTAACATCCCATATTTTTAACAATCAAGTAATTGGACAAAGTGAGTTAATGTATATAATGCACCTGAGTTTTCAAAGCTCCTTGAGAAAGACATATATCAGATCTTCCAGATTTGGAAAATCATGTAGACTTACATCATTTTCCTATCATAGAAAGACAACACTAAACTACTGAACTAATTACTCTAAACCTACAGAATTATTACTGCAGCGGAAGAAATAGATGGTGCATTTCATAAGCTCACCCAAGAAGGAACAAAAGTTGCAACCCATCTGTTCAGCAGATTTTTCTTGTGTTGCGGTCAGAGTGAGCAAACCCATGACCTACCCAAGCAGAAATTCACACGGCCAGAACTGCGAAACAGGACCCCCACCCTGTATCTACTGAATTTCAGAGGAAACCGAGGCTGATATTTTATTCTCATTACTATGTATTTTGCATACAGTTCATTATCCACTCTCAACAGAGGCACAATCTACACTGCTGAAGTAACTGCTCCACAGACCATGAGCTTACATTATTCTTCAGACGACACAGAATGGTATCCTCCTCTGCTGCCATTTGGCAGAACCACAAACATCTGAACAGAGCCATGTGAAAGTCTGATGTAACTCACTAGTTTTAATACGAAGTGTTTCAGCTGTTTTGCACTGTTACAGCACTCCACACATATGCCAAAGGTCTCCCTCCATCTTCATTTGATGCAGGACTATTCTCTTCCCAGGCAGCGAGCCTGTGACTCACAGCCTTCTCTGCAAGTTGTCCGACTGGTTGGCTTACTAAAATTATTATTATTAACAAAAATAATGATTTGCCAATTTCATTCCACAAATGATGTGAAGATGAATTAACAAGATATTTCTGGCATTCACTGACTTCAACCATTAGCTTTTGGCAAGGTGAGGACTCACTGACTGCTACAAGGAAGAGTATGTCCATAAGATCCTTCCTGAGATATTATTTATGCTACCCAAGATGCCAACACATCTCTAATTAGACAAACCTTTTTTTAGCTCATAAAAACACCAGTATGAGCAAGCCAGAAGGAACTAATCTGTCAACACTAGGATTAAACAACATAGTGAGTTACCTGGATTACTTTCAAGGCATGTACAGAAGCCTGATACTAGTTGCCACGTAACAGAGTCAAATTGATAGCTGACAGATTTTGATTCATTCAGAGTTGAACTGAATACTTCAATCCTTCCCCCCACAAAAATGTATGAAATTCTACCTCTCCATAATGTCAATACTGTGACGAGAAGGGAATTAATACAGCATTCCTAGATATCTCATGGTGAAACAGATCCTGCCTCAGATCTGTTTTAGGGTGCTTGAGTCACCTGCTACTAAAAAAGATAGGGGGAAAAAAGAAACAAAACCAACAAAACAAGAAACACCCAAACTCTACTGTCCCACTAGAGACAAGCTTTCTTCTACATCGCTGTGCACCCAGCTGCTTTTTTTGAGCAGCTACTCCATATTCAGCAGTTTTTCGTAATAAAAAATTTAAGTATCATGTTTCTTTTAATAATGATCATGCTGCACTTTAGAAAGAAAGTCTGGCGTTCTGATGCCCAGAGGTCTTCAAGATGAAGCCATTTCTCCATCTCTCCGCTTTTTGGCTCTATCAGACAGAGATAATTTATTTAATTTCATCCACCATACCAAAAACAATGCCATCGTTATTGCATACATAAAATATTAATGATAAAACCCTAAGTAATAAAGAAACAGACCTTCAGAAGTGCTTAACAGAGAAAGGCAGAGGATTCTACAGTTTAGGGAAGAATTACAGTATTCCACCATTCTCTCAACTGGGTGCGTTTCAGGTTTCCCCCC
Organism: Podargus strigoides; assembly: GCA_028020825.1. Lineage (NCBI taxonomy): Eukaryota > Metazoa > Chordata > Aves > Caprimulgiformes > Podargidae > Podargus > Podargus strigoides. The sequence continues at coordinate 363,633 of CM051643.1, forward strand.
TACAATTTGCACTTTAATGCTACTGTAGTATGCTCGCCATAACGCATGAACTTCATGCACTTTGTGCTAACACTCAAAACCAAGAACCTCTTCCCAGAACTTGCAAGGAAGAAAGAGGAGGAAGGAACAAGAACAAGCAGATAAATACAGAGGAAAGCCCTCAGACAAACAACCCAGCAGCTTTGTTTGGCAAGCTGGGCAATAGTAATACGTGATGGGTCACAGCACAAATTCTCCCTTTAGCAGGGATCGCTCAACAGGTTTATACAGACCCTCTGCACCATCATGATAGACTTACAAGAGCAAATCACATAAGCCAGGAGTCTTACTCTTATTGGAAATAATAAACTAAAGGAGTTACTGGGTTGACTGTGCAAGTCAGTCTACAGAACACAACTCTTCAGCTTGAAAAACTAAGCAAAAAGCATCCAAAATTGGACTTAAAGGAATTCAGTCAGCCTCAAATCAAATACATTTCCAATGACAAAAAAAACACCAGACAGAAAGATAATTATGATAAGCCTATGACTTCCCAAAATCCATTGAGATTCAAGATAAAAAAACCAAACTAATACACAGGAAGCAATATGGGACAAGAAAAAATAAAACTTCAAGCTGCACTGCCCAACACATGAAAGCCAAGACTACAGAAGTACATTTTTCCAAATCGTTAATTTAAATTTTCAAGCACTACCTGTGGTATCTTACAGCAACTGTTCTCTATGCCTAAAAAGAAGTACGTTTAATGACACAGCCTTCATATGAATTCTTTCACAGATGGCCTTTACAAAAAGCCTGAGTGATTTCAATGTTTTTAACACAGAAATGTTAACAACACAGAAAGACAGCAGAGTACCCTGCTGATGTTCTCACTCTCTCCTAATCACAACACATATTACCACCATGGGTTCTGGATCTCTGATCTTATCGAGCACTGCAGAGAACCATGAGCTACAGCACATGGCAGTACCCAGACTGTTGCTTAGGTCTGGGGGGGGACACCAGGTCCTGTAAATCCAAGGACTTTCTTCTGGCATGGTATTCTTACAGTCACTTTTGACTAATGCAGCAGCATGCAAGTTTAGTTATGCAAAACTTGGAAACGTGAGAAAAACTGTGCCAGACAGCTCTTGCTCTTCCGTGAGAAGACATGCTGGTTTTACGATTAACCAACTTGCACAAATGTCTCACATTCAGACAAGGACAGAGAATGTAACTGATTGAAGAGGTAAGCTAGAAGCCAAAATTCAGAATGGGACTTTCTGGGGTTTTTAACTACACTAAGGACTCCAAGAGTACTCTGCTAGGTCCACTCACTAACAGCAGCTGCCCTCAATCTTGACAACAGTGAGAACAGAGAGATGTTGATGTGCATTCAATTTGAAAATGCATGAGAAGTATTGTGTTTAAAAGAAGCATCCTTAAATTCAATTAGTATGAATTTGAATTTAAGACACTTATGAAAGAGGTTAAGATGAACTTTCGGGCAATTTCATATCCTAAAATTATGATAACTATTGTTATCAGTTAAGAGAGAACTTATCCAAATAAGACAACATAATAAAGAGGAAGTGCTGTTTCCTTACCACTAAAGTCACCACAGATCATGAAGTACAAAAACCCAAATGCATTAGCCCTCTCCTAAGGGGGGATGCATGGGGTGCAGAGGCAGAGTCTCCAGCTTCTTTAATCATGTTGGAACCACATATTTCAAGACAGAAAACACTAATTTTTTAATACCTCCACTATATTATTTTGAACACATAACTCCTTCAAACAGCGGCTTACTTGGGGGATTTTTTATTTGTCTTTTAAATGAATAATCTGGAAGATTAAAATAACATCTTGCTTTTTAAAACTTATCAGCTGCAACATCCTGATAAGCATCATCATAAACAAAGAATACATACTGTGCTTTCCCACCTCCTACTTCTTGTTTTATTGAGATGTAATAAGAACGAGTTATACTGTGAAAGATGTCACATCCAGCCACAGAGGGGAGGAAAAAAAACAAACTGTATTTGGTTACTAGGCCTGGAGCTCTACTACAGAAAGTCCTAATGAACACTTATGATGCCTTGTAAGGGGAATACAGGAAACCTTATTTCTACTCACTAATAGAGAAAACAAGCACAATGGCTGTCAACCTTTACTTAAGACTAGCTAGCTCACAACATGCAGTGAAAGCACAAGTAATGTTTATTTTATACCACTTGATACAATGCCTAAGGACTCTAAGTAGGGATGCTGACCTCTCATCAGGAATTTGACCAGAGTACTAGATAACAGTTTAGTGGGCATGGTGGTGCTGGGTTGACAGCTGGACTTCATGATCTTGGAGGTCCTTTCCAACCTTAATGATTCTAGGATATAGAGCACAAGCTCTACACAAGCTATCCATGATCCAAACACTACATAGCAGCAACACGTAACAGATTATTTCTCCTCCAGTTCTCTTCACAGATTTATTTGCAGATATTAAAAATTGCTTGTGACTTACATTGACAAAACAGTTGCCACAAGCTGCAACACAGCCTCTTCTCCAGATTTTTTTTGTCCCCCCTTCTGAAGAATATGCTCTCTGAGAGTTGCACGCATCCATTTTCACACTTTCAATCTCAGGGCAAGAAACCTTTAAATCTGACAGGTCTTATAAAAGTAGGTTTCACTTGACTTGTTATGCTGAGAGGTTGAAATAAACTGTACCACTAAAAATACAGTGACATCAGGTATTACCTTAAAACTCTACTCTTATTCCATGTACAGGCTAAGATATTCTAGAGCAGCCTACAGCTGCCTTCTTATTCGGCATCTTTGGAAGACTCCCTTTATGTTCTCCTTCCCATTTCCAGCCCTGTTCAGCTGCTGAAAAAAGCAGTAGCTCAGAATACCACCACAGTAACTTTGGCAGAATTTTCTGAAAATGCCAAGGGGAAAGTAAGAGAAGAGTAATAAGATAACCTGAAAGTGCATCACAGAGCTGAAATGTCCAAGTAGGGAAGTTTACAACGTCATGTCAGCCTTGGGTCTATCTTAAGCACTAGCTTCATACAGAAAGTCACCAGGAATTGCTTAGTGCTTTCAACGCAAGCTAGCTGTAAATGTCAGAAACTTGCACTGGACCTTAGGGTCCTTCTCCTTCCAGCAAGAGACAAGCTTAACAGTGAGCCATAAGCAAGAGGCCTTCCCCTAGCTCTTCTGCTCCTGCCCATGAGCTCAGGAAGGCAGGCATGGCTTCCCAGCATTTGCCAAGAGAGCAGGAGGGTCCAGCTTAGAACAGCTCAGTGGCAGCACAGTGTTCGGCTCCAGAAGCCCTGGAAACACTCAGGAGAGGACACGGCAGCTCCTTTACTTGCCCCCAGCCTAGCTAAGCCCCCCAGCTTGGCTAAGCCTTCATCGTCATGTTTAGTCTGCAGTGATGAGGTACTCCACACAATGCAGGATGTGACACTGAGGATTTATTGAAAATAACGTGATTCCTATTATTACACTGCCATTACGTACATGCATACCAACGGGCCTTTATTGATGGTATAGCTCTACATTGGCAAATCACCCACAACCACATTACTTTGAAAACTGAGTGATTTTTAAGAGTTCCTCAACTCAATTCCAACCAGCATAGCTTTCCCTTTTGCTGACATGGTCATATTATCTTTCATCCTTGCTCAGCCAGTACATTACGTGGTTCTTCCCTCTGCTAACATCATAGAGAAGCTCATCCATTAACACCAGCATTGTTTTTCACTTGCATTGTTACAACCATGGGGAGAGCTGATGTTTTTTCAGGGTAACCAAGAGCATTGTCAGAACACAGGCTTAGTTTCAGATACACTTTTATTTTCTTTTGTTACATAAAGGCAGAAAGTAAGCATCAAATCTAAAGTAACAAAATAAGGTTGAGACACAGTGTAAGAGTCAAGGACTACTAACATTTCAGACAAGCTGTAAGAATAATCACTCGATGTACTTCCTTTTCTCTAGGTGCACTCGCTGTGGAGCACACAGCCTTTAGCACAGACCTCAGGTGAGGGATGGCTCAGCGCCCACTGTGGTCATCTGCAAAGCCTTACCTACTCCCCTTAAAAATATATACACTTTTACATAAAACATCCTACAATTTTCAAACATGAAAAGCCTACAAAGTAATTCATCATGATACAGACATTACTCAAGCATTTTAATTCACATCAATGTAATAAAAAGCTTTTGAAAAGTGAACTCAGTTGTGTCAAATGACAATAAAAAACATTTACTACATTTCAGAAACACAGTACAGCAATGAGTTCATCCCAGGCTCCAAGAAACATTAAGTATTGGTAAATTATCACACAGGGATTTCTCCTCACCATCTCCTGACCTTGGCAAACATCTGTTCACCTTATTGATTTCCAAACACAATCTACTGTGAGAATTTTCATTCTTATACAACAATTTCTCAGCTTTTAACAGGAAAAAGAGATATTGTTTTCACCAAGTGTGTCTTTACACATTCATAGTGAACTGAATTCCATATCTGTGTCTGACAAGTTTAGAATCTATAACACACATTTCTTCCCACACTCTATAGCAGAATAAATTAAATGCAGGTTTGTTTTAAATGTCAGGCCATCAGTTCTTAGCCTTTTCAAATAAGTAGGGGATTTTATACCATTTTTTCTGATGTTTGCAAGGTTTCAGGGTAGTTGTGTCACCATACCTTTTTGGCCTGTTTTCACAGGACTTGAAAAACTCTTCTTCACACATATACTGCCCATTCTGTCTCTAGCTCAGGCAACTTTCTTATTTCTAAGATACATGTTTGGACAGCTTGTATCTACCCACTCTTGATTCAAAACACTTTATTAAAATCTGTCAAAAGCAATTAGCGTGAATAAACAGACACTATAAATCCCTTTCAACAATCACACAATGGATGCATATGATTATACATACAGCAACATTCAAAGCAATAAAAGGCTGTCTGAACTCCTGCACTAGGACTTGTGTGAATTAAGGTACAGGAACAGCAATATGAAGGTGTTTTCAGAGGCAGCTGTAAGGGAGGGACAAAACCACCATCAAGTTTCTTTTCATTCAGGTCACTGGCAAAGCATTTCTGCATTGAGGGACCCAGAAGAAGCTTTCGTAAGAGATGTCCAAACAACCTTCTGAACCACTGAAAAGCTACCACTGCCATTGAAGACAACACTGAAATAAAGACTTCAGATCATACTTTCTGTGCTTGTATATTACCAAAGTACACTAAAAGTCTGTGTCAGAGCTGTAATGTGGTGTTTTGCCAATCACTAGGCCTAGCACAAAGGACACAGCCAGCAGTAGAACAAACCAGTAACCAGATTCTGTTGTATACAAAAAAGTCAGTACATGGGTGATCACTGGGGGTACAAACAAGTCAATCAGGTTACACATCACAGACATCAACCCCAGCGACCCCAGGAATGATACAACATGGCCAACAATCGGTGGAACAAACAAAGCTACAAAGTCTCCCATGGCAGAGATGGGAGACAGCCAAGCCAACAGATGGATAATACAGGATAGAGGCAGCCACATTTTGTTCTCACAGAGCCCGCGTTCACAAGCACCAAACCTGACTGGGGCCCAGTTGCAGGGAGAGTCAGGAGGTCCTTCCCCAACAGGGAAACTCTGCAAAGCGCATCCACCTCACAGACAGACACCCCACCCTTCCTGCAAGTGGTCCCAGCTTTTATGCCCAAAGCAGGACACCTGGCACCCATTTACCCAATGCAGGGCACCTGGGGCTTGTTTACCCAATGGGGGCACCTGGGGCTTGTTTACCCAAGGGCTTTCCTTACAAGGCCAGCCAGACCTTGGAGGAAAGCCAGAAGGCAAACTCATCCCCTCCTTTTGAAGGGCCATGGGAACCACCCATATGTCAACCTTAATTCAGGGCTCGGGGTTCAGACCCCAGCACTTCAGGTGGACAGACTTAGAAATGTTCCTCCAGTAAGATTCCCCAAAAGGATGTTTCCTCACTCCCTCAAAACAATGTTTTATTTTACTAGAAAAAATAAGTAGTCATTTTCAAAAGTCCAGACAGCACAAAACGTCAGGGTCATTGCAGAGGCCAGCACCATGGTGGGCAGGACACAGTGCCCACAGCCCGCAGGGAACAGCCATGCATGGCTCACTCCACCCTTCCTCCCTGGAAGGGCATCCCTTGGGGATGCAGCTATGCAGACTGCATTAATTCTCAAACCTTACTTCACAGTCTAGCAAGTACATTACTCTGCTTTCTGCATCAATGCAGCAAACTTCTTAAAAGTAATCAATGCCTATGCCCCATCATGACTTGCCCCATGTCAGCACTGTTTCACTCAAAACACACCACCGAGGAAGGCACAAACCTGAACCAGAGGGGTTGAAAAATCTTACTACGTTATTTCTGTAAGTCTAGATTTGGGGATATGGAACTTTTACTATACTGTCTGTATATTAAACAGTTTGTGAAATCTGTCAGGGGGAAAAAAAAAAGTTATGGTGCAATTTACTACTGCTAAAATTTGATGTGAAGTGCAATTAACAACAAACTACTGTAAGAGCAAACACCTCAAATCAATTTTATTTACAAAAAAAACCAAAACACCACCATTCAAGCACTCTTTCCCTCATTTTCTATTCTACTGAAATCAGTGCATGACTACAAAGCCTGCATTGTCCCAGCTGCCATTCAGTCTTTCACGAATCCCAGGTCTCCAGCACATAAATCCAAGCTTTTACTCTTGGAAGGGATCAGTTGTCTGCTACATGACCATATTAAAAATGCATGTGTGCGAAGGAAAGGTAAGAAGTTCTTCCTCTCTCTTTGCACGGAACTGTTTACAAAGGACAGAAAGTGGAGCCTTCTACCACAATAGGAAATTTCTTTTCTTGCCATTAGTAAAATAGGACCAGCTGTAACAAAAATACTCCTTACAACAATAGGTCCCTTCAGGGGAAAAAAAAAAAAATAAAAAAAATCAGGTTCTTCTCATAGAGCAAACACAATAAAGAAGAGGGGGACAAGACTGAGGAGATGCCAGGGGAGGGAAGGGGAAGAGGGAGGGAAGGGGAAGAGGGAGGGAAGGGGAAGAGGGAGGGAAGGGGAAGAGGGAGGGAAGGGGAAGAGGGAGGGAAGGGGAAGAGGGAGGGAAGGGGAAGAGGGAGGGAAGGGGAAGAGGGAGGGAAGGGGAAGAGGGAGGGAAGGGGAAGAGGGAGGGAAGGGGAAGAGGGAGGGAAGGGGAAGAGGGAGGGAAGGGGAAGAGGGAGGGAAGGGGAAGAGGGAGGGAAGGGGAAGAGGGAGGGAAGGGGAAGAGGGAGGGAAGGGGAAGAGGGAGGGAAGGGGAAGAGGGAGGGAAGGGGAAGAGGGAGGGAAGGGGAAGAGGGAGGGAAGGGGAAGAGGGAGGGAAGGGACCCATATTTTTTTCCCCTTTTAACCCATTCCACCTTCAAGCCTTGCACAGATAGTTGTGTTGACTCTTGAAAAGTGGAAACACAAGATTAAAGCATCACAGAAAGCATTTGCTACTAGTCAATCTGGAATACTGCATTCAGTTTTGGAAACAACTTGTTATGGACAAACATAAAGACATTATCATTTTAAATGTCTACCAAGCTTCAAGGAACAAAAAAAATAAACGCAATACCTAGAAAGAGGTGGGCTGTCAAGAGCTGGTTTCAGGAACAGTAAGTGGACTCCAAGGCAAAAATGGTTCATTTATGTTCCATTGAATTTATTTTTTTTTCCCCCAAATCAACTTTCATAATTAAGAGATCAGAAAGGAACATCACATTTTCATGAATACATGCTTCTGCATTAATTCAGCTATCAAAGCTGACCTTAATACAATTAACCAAAATAATTTCCTTCACAAACTCAGCATCTCATTTTCACAAACTCATTGAGGCCATGAAACCAAACCTAGTTTAAAACTGCCAGCAATTAAATCCTTGCTTTAAAGTTTTAAGGAAAAGCACATAATACACACTACAGCTCTACAAAATACCCACAGAAAATGATTTTATTCAAAATACTGATTATTTCCTTGGATCTGTAGTCTCCCATCACATCCCCCTAAACTGATCCGAGAAGGTTAGTTCCTTTTAATAGTAACAAACTTGAAGAATCAAAGACAATGTTACTCCTTATTTAAAAAAATAAATAAATAAATAAATAAAAATCAGTACACAGGCTGTCTAGAATACCCATCTCTGAGCTCTGGGCAGGGAGGAGGGGAGGAGAAGAGGCAGACAAAAACAAAGAAAAAAGACAACCTTTTATTTTTCCTGCACAAACAAGACTGCTATAATGTACACACTGGTACAGCAATGACAATTCCATCTCATACACCAGCTAAACCCACTGAGGAACACAGACCTCTAGCCAGTCTGCCAAGGATGTGAGTTAAAAGAGGTGGAATAGTTTTCTCACGAAACAAACAGTAATCTCAGGACAGTGTCACACATAAACCCACAGGTGAAGTGTAAAACATTCCTCGCCCAAACAGATCAACACAGAGTGAGGCGCATCCCTTGCTTCCCCAGAGCAAAATGATGGTTCCCCATAAAATCAGGTGCTACTGAAGGTACAGAAACATTTTATAAGCCAATGACACCTCAATGACAGACGAACTCCAAGCAGACTTTCTGTTGACTTTTTGTGGAAGAATGATGTTGACTGTTAGACAGTTCCAGAGATCGCTAGCTTCTTAACCATCAGGACGGTGATGAATGGGGCCACCAATCCAGCTAGGGAGCCTACTCTTCTTCCACCAGAAGGGTGAAAGGCTGGAGACAACCGATTATGAGCTAGCACACAAACCTAACTGAAGTACACATACACATGGATCACATGGAACTTTTTTTACAGAAATCTTATCCCACCTTCTAATTCTCCATTCAGTTTATCACAAACAAATAACAACAAGCAGAAAATAAACTCGTCTGTGGTCAGGCAGGCACCAAAACACTCGATGTAAGCTACAGGATGTGAACGTAACAAGATCACATACAACAACATTTGATCTGGTCACACTGTGGCCAAATCTATTAAGAGGCATCGGCAAGCACCCGAGTTGGCAGTACACGAAACAGAGAAGCCACAGCACAGCAACACACTGCAAGAGTCTATCCAAAACCCACCTGTCAGCAAAAATGGCATACAGTGGTGGCCTAATTAACACCAACTTGCAGCAAGGGCAACACACAGAAGAAAAAAACCAAGTGAAAACACAGTCAGAACACAACCTTGAAGTAATTAGGAATCTGGAAACTGAAGCCAAACCAAGTCAATGAAGCAAGCTAACTTCTGTGTCCCTTTGTAACAACATATTACCCTGCCTGCCCAGTTCCCTCAGACGCTCCTCATCAGACTTGTGCTCGAGACCCTTCCCCAGCTTCGTTCCCTTCTCTGGACACGCTCCGGCAGCTCAGCTCAAAGTCCTTCTTGTAGTGAGGGGCCCAAAACTGAACACAGTATTCGAGGTGCAGTCTCACCAGTTCTGAGTGCAGGGGGACAATCACCTCCCTGCTCCTGCTGGTCACACCGTTTCTGATGCAAGCCAGGATGCCATTGGCCTTCTTGGCCACCTGGGCACACTGCTGGCTCACGTTCAGTCGGCTGTCAACCAACACCCCCAGGTCCTTTTCCACCAGGCAGCTTTCCAGCCACTCCTCCTGAAGCCTGTAGTGTTGTATGGGGTTGTTGTGACTCAAGTGCAGGACCCAACACTTGGCCTTCTTGAACCTCATACAACTGGCCTTGGTCCATCGATCCAGCCTGTCCAGATACCTCTGCAGAACCTACCTACCCTCAACCAGATCAATACTCCCTAGCACTTTGTTGCTGCCTACCTGAAAAATCAATAATGGATAATAACCTGAGGGCCATACCAGGTAGAAAGCTTTTTCTTCACATCTTTAACCCATGCTAGAGGGAGGCAGCAGACTTCCCTAAGAAGCGGGTCGGGTCTGCATATTGGGCCTTTGGTTCCCTTCAGAAGGGAGTCATCTATGACAATGATCTATTTTTTTTTTCTTCTGTGGAAGTAGCTTTAACACAGGACATAGGCCAACTTAATGTCAGCAACACCTCCAAGCTAGGTGAACCATTGTCCACATTATTGTTCTGCTCCACTTCCAGAGCCTTGTACCTGTTATGCAGGGCACCTGGGGAGGTGGAGCGGTCACAGAGGAGACGCCTGCTGTGCCAGGCAGACACTTGTCACCATTCCCCCAGAGCTGCTAGCCTTGGCAACTGCGGTGATCATTTATAAAAATAAGATGCATCATCTAGGTATTCCTGCTCTGGCAGGGGGATTGGACTAGATGATCTTTTGAGGTCCCTTCCAATCCCTAACATCCCGTGATTCTGTGATAAAGCCCTTGCCTCAGTCTCTTCATCCTTGCAATAACGCATCAGGGCCTATCAATATAGAACCTTAATAACTTCCTGCTATTCATACAACAGCATCTACATCAACTTGGGTTTGCAAAATTTCTCCTTTCATGAATTCGTGGAGACTAAAGATGACCCTCTAGAGAACAACTTCAGACCAAAGCCAGTAGCCTAGCTTTCAGCATTAAAGAGTTAAGACATTTCCCTCCAAGATGGCAGAACATTTGACTTCTCATCTCACCCTCATTCAAGAATGGCAATTTAACATTTACTTTTTGTCAGCCACCTCCATGCATCTCCCCTCTGCTGCCAACTTAACACACTGTAACAGCACCTCCAGCAAACATCTGAAAACCATAAGTAAAAGTAATGCTTTGGTGAGAATATTACTGCATCCATCAAGGTTTATTACACTTCTGAAAACATTGCTTTCTTTCTGCAAACAAAAAACCTGCCACTCAGATGTGAACTGCCATATCCAGCTGTTCCCCTTCATACTCTTACAGCTCCAATCTTTTCTCATTTCTAAGGCCCTGACATGCACCAGGCCCCAGCCCAGCGGCATCTGTCAGCCCGATTTATTTGCAATTACATGTAAGACAGAAGATCTCTTCCAACAATAACAACGACCGAGGAAGACATGCCTGAAATCAGTGCTACAGTGGCTAGAGATGTGTGCATGCTATACACATTCACAGTTCCTGTAAGTACATTCACCTTCAAGATACACAAAATGCATAATCAACACAGTATATTCTTCAATTATACTTGGTCATTTATTCCATCTGCAAGACCAGATTTGCAATTGGCACTCATTTAACTTCACTGTTTTAAGTATATACCATTGGTACATCTGATACATAATTAGCAGAGAAGTAATCTGCATCAAGAGAACAGACCCCATATAATGCACATTTATACCTTATTCCCAGCAGACTAAAATGTGAAGCTCTCTAGATGATTATGAAAAAAATAGCATAACTACCAGTGAAACATCAAACTAAGACTATCACCTAGATGACAATAACTGACCGTGATGTACTCTTCTTGCATTGCGTACATTGATCATTTTTGCACTTCCAAGCATCATGTTGGGAAATACCCACTGCAGCTGCTGAAGGAGGACACCACAGGTTTGTCCAAACCTCTCCTTTGAAGATCTTTGATCATACAATTTTTATGCAACGCTACAAAATATTTCCGTAAAGGGGCATAAGTAGGTTGCTCATTAAAAGTTTTTGAAATTATAGAAACTATGATAGCTATATTGTTTCTAAATTTTATGTATTAAGCAAATCTAAAAAAAAATATAAATTAAATGACAACTGGAAACTCTTAATGGATTGTTAAGAAAAACACAAGAATAGATAAGTAACATTTTAATTAGCTTGCTAAAAATTCTGAAAAATACCTGATGCTAGACCATTATCATCAACTTTTCTGCAAGCCACTTGAGTATCTGACCATAAACTCATTTAATTCTAAATGGGCAATTTTTTAAAAAGATGATTAAGAGTTACCTCAACTCAAACATAACATCTGAGCTGGGCTGCTAAGACTAATGTTGTTGTTCTCAGGAATAAGTAGAAGATGAAAGCTGAAAAATAATTCAGGTGCTCAGTGAAGAAGACATGACAGCATAGTACTGGATAGTAATTTACCAGCAAAAGAACATGAAAATACAGATACACTCTAGGAAGGCTTTACAGACCTATAAAAAAAAAACCAGTCGTCAAGGTGGGTTTTATTTATTTTTCCAGTTGGCTAACATTTTGATTTTCTAGAGATGCTCCTGTTTGTTGGGTTACCCACTGAGAGCTCGAGCGTTCAACCCTACACATGCACAGTCACTCTTCTTATGATTTGGCCTGATGCCGTGGAGCTGACATTACATTTGCTTGTGCAGACACAAACTATCACAGCAAAAAAAAGTCACATCTCAGTATTACCTGAACGGCTACACTCCACCTTTCATTTTATTACTCCAGAGGTAAACTTCAGGTTAATATTAGCAGGATGAATTTAATGTACTATTTATTAAAGGGCGTGTGTGCGTGTAAAATAACCCCAAGCTTTCATTTTCCACTCAAGCGAGCAGATAACAAATTCAGAGGTACTAATGAGTCCTGTCCATCTGACTTCTCCTCAGATATGCACTCTACAGCTAGCCATAATTAGCATTAGTTATCTTTAGTATGTATACACACAAGCACAAACACTGGTTCGCAACCCCAGCAGCCTGCAATGCCATTTCAGACTCTTTGGATTCCACCTACAATGGGCTTTATATGTCCACCCTATGGTCATGAGCCCTTTTAGCAAGACTCTTCTTATTTTTACATCCATGAAGCTGTTAACACCTTCACCAAATAATAATCACCAAATAATTAACAACACAGAAGATGACTTGGCCAGATTTTTTTTTTTTAAAAAAAAAAAAAAAAAAAAAGAAATAAGGAAAAAAAAACCCAGCCAAAAAAATTTGAGCTAGCCTCTATATTTTAAGTGAGTAATAATTCCTCTGAATTTCATTAGATTCCAAATAGCATTTAGGAAAAAAAGCAACCAAACACACACACACGTGTACAGGTTAGGCACCGAGCCTTGCCAGCTTCAGCCTATGTCCAAACATAACGTATAAACCACAACAAAATATCCTGAAAACATCCACTTTGCAGCCAAAAGACAAAGAAGCAGCTATCCCAAAAGAAGGAGGAAACTGTTTCTTGCACTTCTCCTTTAAACGATGAACACAACAAAGCCCTTGAGGTTAGGAAGGGATGCCTGGGGAGCCTGGGTCCCAGCCACATGCGTGCTCAGCACATTTCCCCAGTGCTGATCCATTCGCGACAGCGGATGTGACCATGCCCTCGGAGGAATGTGCTTGTGAATTACACGAAGGAGCCACTAAGTGCTTTGTAAGACATACGGATTGCTTTAATCGGTCTTTCTCAAATGGCCACATACCATTTTTTGCTCCTATAAAAAGGGGAGAGGTGCAAAAAACCCATCATCTTCAAGCTGAACTTTCTGCAAACACTCCTCAAGACCATATCCCCCATCCCCTTCATTTGGAGCCCTGACAGAAGGACAGTAGAGTGTAACCACAGCTTCTGCCACAGACACAGCAGTCCCAGTGCCTTTATTAGGTGACAGCGGGAGACAGAAGAGGCAGCCACTCCTTGCGTTACAGTCACAAGGACATTTCCAAAGCAGTTTGCTACTCACATTTTTTTTTCAGCATGCACTGTTACATTTCTGACTACAGCTCAGTGACTACGCTACCTCAGACAAACCAAGTGTCCCTACAAGCTGTCACGGCTGAAAGACACTAACCCTCCCTCCATCTCTGCAGCTATGACTATGTTAGATGCAGAGAGGACTCGCAGAGCAGAACAGCTGTTTCCACCAGCCCTCAGTGCGTTTCACTTCCAAACACACCACAGCTGTGTGGCATGGGCATCCATGAGAGGCCAAAACGTTTCAGGTGTGTTCCTGAAGAACATCTTCTGGTTGGGTTCCTCCATGGAAGAAGGCAGCTGACATGCCCCAAGGCTACCCTGCAGCACAGCACTGGGCCCAGGGAGTCAGCCCATCAGCACCTTCTCCTCATTGTGATTTGAACATAAATGCTAATGTAGGCACAGCATAAAGCCACCAACTTTAATCAAAAGGGAACACCAACATCAGACTCACTGAGTTTCTTGAAACCAAAGTGGTGCACCAACCCACTTCATACCACAACACAAACCTATTTCATCCTCTACACTCACTGCGAAAACATTTTCCTCTGTGAGGCTTAACACACCTTTCAACGGGGTTTATCAACTGACAGCAGCACATGCCACATAGCCAGATGAGGCTCTGCATGATTGCTTCCACCTTCCAAGAGACTCTAAGAATAGGTGCAGAAAATGCACATCCTGGTTCAAAAGAGCTAAGCTTATGGAAGTTAGCCTTTCCTCTTAGCTTACTCCTGCTAAGTTATTAGAAATAGCCCAGAGACCTATCAGACCTGCCGGCAAATCGACAACCACTGTCTTGTAGTATAAACACATTGAGAACTGGTTCCTGTTGGGAAAAAACGTGTCTCCCTCAAAAAACAGAAGACTTGGAGAGGATCTCATCAATGCTTACAAATATCTAAAGGGCAGGTGTCAAGAAGATGGGGCCAGACTCTTTTCAGGGGTGCACAGTGATAGGACAAGGGGCAATGGGCACAAACTGGAATACAGGAAATTCCATCTGAACATGAGGAAAAACTTCTTCACAGTGAGGGTGACAGAGCACTGGCACAGGCTGCCCAGAGAGGTGGTGGAGTCTCCTTCTCTGGAGACATTCAAAACCCACCTGGATGTGTTCCTGTGAGACCTGCTCTGGGTGAACCTGCTCTAGCAGCGGGGGCTGGACTAGATGATCGCCAGAGGTCCCTTCCAACCCACAACATTCTGTGATTCTAAAGCCATAACAACTGCTCTCAGCTATTGGGACTGCCTTGCCTCCTTACGGCATGGACAAAGTTGACCAAAAGGTGTGGCTAGTAGAACTGCACTGCCCTGCCAGAGCCTACTCTTTGGTCTGACACCATTTTGCCAGGAGAAGGGCATCAGTAGACACTAGCTCACTCCTACTTCAGGAGAATATAATCTTAAGAGCTAAGCTTCATTGAGAGAAAATTGCTTCCTTCTGACACCTCAGAAACATTATCTGTGTGGGAACTGTATGTGCTCACACGCGGAGAAGGGAAAACAATAATCCGAGTCAAGTACACCCACGCGCTATCGCAAACCAAAAATTAAAAGCAGGATGACAGAAACGCCATCCCAGCAGAGGGCTCAAGAGAGACGCTTCTGGAAGACAGTCATGGCACGTAGCAGAAACCTGTGGCTTGCACCGCAGCTTTGAGGGTGAGGACTGAAGAAGGAAGGCAGAAACCAAGCAGCGGAGGAGGCAGGCATAGCAGTGATGGTGTGGAGGACATGCCAAGCAGACTGAACACAAGTTAGTAAGACTTTCCAGCAACAAAGCCAATGCTGGCACGTATTAAGCATCACCTTTCCTAGCAATAATTGTTGCAAGCAAAGCATGTAATTTTAACACATCTTTCCCATCTTCTCCCATCATTAAGAACTGGGAAGAGACAAATCCACCCTGAGAAATGGGTGTGTCCACTAACCCAGCATTAACAAAGTATTTGCTATATGTGTACCTTCAAGTACAACTGTGCTACATATTTCAAACTGTTTCAAGCAAACAAACCCATTCTCTAACTCAGAATTGGTTCTGGAGATAACTCCAGCTACTAAACCTGTTGGGGGGGAAGAAGGCGTTAAGGATTTATGTACATGGACCTAACAAACCATCTGGGGGGAAAAAAAAACCCACACAGCAAAAACAAACAAAACAGCAAAACAGTAACAATCACCATTACATAAAAGCATGTATTTTTATTGAAAAGAAATAAACCTGTGTGTATAATAAATGCAGTATCTATACCCACATCTATAAAATTAAAAAACCCTACTTCCTTACCAAGTCATAACATCCTTTGCATTAGCCTGGAAACTAACTGCAAAATTAAAAACTTCTTGAAGAGGGGACAGTTGAGCCTGAGATGAAACTCTCTTCCGAATGACAAACTCTCCTTCACTAATATTGCATTTTTAGCTATGTCTAAACAAAATTTCATTTTTGTTCACTCCTGTGGTATGCTGTAAGTGAGCAATTTCTCAAAAAATCCCAGCTGCCTGTTACAAGTGCTAACGATCCAGCAATTATTATAAGTATTTCTGAACACCTAATCAAAACAATGCAAGCTGTAGAACTGTATTTACTCTGTTCTGCAAACACAAATCCATAGCCACAGTGCTGCTTTTGAAAACAAAGCCATTATAGCCTTTCCATTTCTTGGTTGCCTTTTGTTTTTAAAAAGGTATATTGAAACTCACGCAATTAACTTGTCAGCTGTTGGTTTACAAGCCACTTGCCTGTTCCTGTTACTTGTAAGGGGAATCTAATTTGCAAGCTTAAAACAAATCTAGGCATTGCACATAACTAACACCACATACTGTCCATAAATCTTGCTAAGACCAAAACCAAAAAGACCAAGAATGTTTACTGTTCTGGGCACCAGAAACACTTTTTAATACAGTACACATGATTTGACAATGATGAGAGAATCAGACTGGGAAGTTTCAATAATATTTTTAGAATACGTCAGAGAGGGTTGAGTAAAAAACAACAAAAAACCAAAACAACCAAAAAAACCCCTAACCACAAACCAACCAACCTACACACAAATAGAAAATATCCAGAAAGAACCCCACCAAACCTAACATTCATGGGTTTGGTTAATTAAAAAAAAACGAAAAAAACACCCCAACAATCCAATTAAGAAACTTCTAAAGCATCATTTCAGGCCTGCAAGGAAAAGACAGGGGCAGGGGGAGTTTCTAAGCAGACTAAAATAAACCACTAGCACAGATTTGTACAAAAACATTTTAAAAGACATACAAAGTTTCAGTTTAGCTCTGTAGACGCTCAACCTCTATTTCACTTCTATGCTCTTTCTACCTTCTGCTCTTGATACTCAGCTTTACTGACTTCAGAGAAAAACCCTCTCTGGAAGACATAAGGGTGTAGCCAGAACACCAGACCTGGAATTAGTGACACACACCCCTTCCCCACCTCCAATTTAAACAAAGCCTCCAAAGTAACATTTCCAAAACCAACAAACATTATTTTAAAGGAAGTTCTTCAGAAAGCTGTGCCCTCCTCAGTTTCCTAAAGGAAAAGGTAAAAATCATACATAGGGAAGTATCTCTTACAGACTTAAAGAGTCACATCCCAACAGGGCAGGGAGGCTACCCACAGCCTGCACACTCTTCCCCATACGTTTCCTCCTTTCAAAGCACAAGTAGAATGACAAGGAGGATGCTGCACACAAAATTCAAAGCCTTCGATGTTCTTGACTCTGTATCAGTTTAGATGCCATAAGTGATTTGACTACATAACACTGAAAACGCAGAGACACTTCCCTAAGGAATTTTTATATGCTTTTTTATGACATGTAATTCAAGTCATGGGAACAGTTGGCTAAAAATACTCCCCCTTTCTTTTCTGAACGTTGTGATTCCAAAAACCCCCATCAGCTCTGGATTTCTGTACCACCTGGTTTAGCAAGAAGACTTGGTATCCTGCAACATATACTGTTAATTCAAGCAAAGCAGTACAAGGTCGAATCTTCAAGGTACTCGTTACCCAAAATCTATAGGCATTTTCATTAGAAAGTGCTAAACCATCTAAATATTAATTAGTAATTGTAAGGCTTTCTTCTACTTGATTCTTGCGATAGATTCGATGGTTTTCCAAAAGCACTCAGTTGTTTATTGCTTCTTCCCATCAACTCAGGAAACTCATTCAGTCTGGTTTTTACAACATACACCATAGAGCAGCACAAACGGTCTTCCCATTTTTCTTCCCTTGCAGATCACCTCCAGGCAGACCAGCATTTGGCTGCTGACACAGTTCAAACCAGTCTTTGAATTATGAAGCCAGTGACAGCGTCTGCTTCTCAAAGTAAGAGAGCTAGAGTGAGAACTGGGGGGGAGGGGACTGGGGCTGGCTTTTGTTGATTATTTTTTTTCTAGATTAACATTATGCTACATTGTTTCTCCTGAAACAAGAGCTGAAACTGTTACAGCAAGACAAAAGCAGCTGAATACCAACAAAGACCTGACAGAGACAGCACTGACCCGAAGACAAATCTAACAAGAATTACAAGAGACTTTACTGACTGTGCAGTAAATAAGAACAGGAATTTTCCTTTGTGTGGAAGGCATCCCAAAGCCCCTCAAGCCCTGGAGGGATGGCTCCTGAGAAGACCCTTCAGCTGGCCGGCAGGAGAGCTGCAGAGCAGCAGCACCAGAACTGCAGTGCTCTCCAAGGGGAAGGAGAACCCAAGAGGTCTTCCCACCCATGCTTTTGCAAAGGGCAAAGTAAATGCAAGAATTCAAAGCAAATCTTGACTTCAGACAAGCACATTACAAACAAAACAAATTATACTTTGATGGAGCAGGGAGATAATCAAAAAGACTCACAATTACTTCACTTTTCTTTCATCTCCCTGGACAAGCCCACACCTTGCCAGACGCCCAACTGCAGTGAGAGCAGCTCGCAGCTAAGGCAAGGGTACCATACTGAACTTTAACTTGGAGATTTCTGATGTGCCCAATTCCTCAAATTTTAAATATTTTAAATATTTTAAAGGCACTGTGAGTTCCCTGTGGGTAGAGAATTTAAATTCCATGATGTGAACAGAGAACATTTGATCTGACCTCCTGCACATCCCACTACATTTCTCCTGTTTACCATGATGACGTCCAACATCTTGTAACCAGCTCTCTGGAAAATTAGTTGCACAGTCTTCACATTTGGAGGCAAAAAGTCTGTTTCCCTTCTCAGCTTGTCTCAAGCCTGTATTGTCAAAAACATGTCCCCGGTTTCCTATTTGAATGCCTTCCAGACTTGGCACACCTTTCCTGGCCTGTTATTTCCTCTTTGTAGAGGCAACTAAGGCATTGTTCAGTCTTCCTTTTGATAAATTACAGATAGTTCTTCTCATCTGGTTTTACCTCCTGAGCTGGAATTAAAAAACTTTTTTTGTTGTTTTTTTTTTGTTTGGTTGGTTTTTTTCAATTACCTCTATCCATCAGAGCCACTAATTCCTGTCCTAGTCCCTTCACAGAATCACAGAATCCTAGGGGTTGGAAGGGACCTCAAAAGATCATCTAGTCCAACCCCTCTGCCAGAGCAGGGTCACCTAGAATACACCCTTCTTCCCTGAGCTCTTCTCGGAGAGAATGGGCTCAGCTACACAAAGCCACATCTAACATACAACAAGGTAATCTCAAATTCATGCCAAGTCTACCTAAACTCATCACACAGCAGAACTGCATTGCTCAGTCGCAGGGTGGCACAGGGGTAGGAGATCTGGGCAGAGAAGCAGCCCTGCACAAAGCAGGCACCCCTGGCTTCACCCAACCCTAATCCCACCCACTTTCCATGTGGGCTGCAGGTGTCAAAATCCCTCTTTAAAACGAGGAGGCCACTTAATTGCCAGCCTCACTGTGGAACACCAGTTTTAGAGCAACAACAGAAAATACAGACTCCTACCCACTACTTGTCGAGTCTCACAAGTCAACAGCACTGTATGTCAGATTTTGTCTTTCTGGTTATAAAAGGAGCACATAACAGCCTTTTGTTACTCAGTTTTCTTTAATTAATCTACCACTCAGAAGAAAACTTCTGAGTGGTAAATTAAAGCTTTCTTCCTCTCATCAGTTAACAGATAGAATTTCCTTAAAACACAGCACAAACATTTATGCATGCATTTATATTCAGGTATGTGCAGCCCCACTTTGCCAGCCTCAATTTTCAGAGGCTGGGTCTTGACCTTCAGTATCTTTGTGCATTGCCCACAGAAGTTTTGTTAGATTTAAACATGAAGTTAGTAGTTTAGAATTTGTATTGTAGCTATAAATTATTCTAAAGCTGCTTGACAAATCCTAAGTCTCATTTAAATATATTTTCAGAAATAGACTACGATTTCAAAGTAAAATGCTTTGATTTAATTTTACCCTGCTGTTTATCAAAGACTACATTCACCCTGCTCAGCTGTTCATGGGATTTTCTTGCAAACACCTTCAGAAAGGCATTAGCTCCTCTGCCCAAAGGAAACCCCCCCCACATTCAGAGCACAGACTTAATGAAGGCTGTTGGCCATTGCAAGCCAGCAAACCAGTGCATGGTGCAATGCAAATCAATACCATAACCCTCCCTCCCCGACCGCACAGCAGGAACTGCCCGTCGCAGGCATCTACCCCTCTCATTTTGGCTGTTCACCAAAATAAAACAGTTTGTGACCCAGTCAGGCAAGTGCTGATGTTTATCAGAGATGTCAGCCTGGATTCAAACAGGTAGGACAGGCTAGCAGTAAAGGGTGAAACACTTGACCTCAACAGCTCAGAGATGCGATCACAATTACGAAGACCACTCTGCACATGGAAAAGGAGAAACTCGCTTTTCAGGTGCTAAGGCTAGCAGAAAAAAAAAAAAAACAACCCAACAACTTTTATTACCACCAGGAGAAATAAAAGAAGACAGTGCCAAAGTAGAAATTAATCTAAACTAAAGTGAAAAAGACTGTCAGCGCCCACATCCCCTTAGGGAACTTCAGAAGTCTTCAAAAATCCCTTAAACACACACACGTATTCTGGTTCCTTTATTTGGTCTTTGACTTTTTAGGTTTTCTAACTCCCCTTCTTACTCTCCTGCATAAAATCTGAACAAATTCTAAGTTTGGGGGCTTCTTGTTTTGCCTGTTTGTTTTTTTTTTAATGATGTAAAGTTGATGTTCTCATGATAATTTATATTCTTCTGTATGCTGAGATTACAGACAAGTTCTCATCTGCAAATTGCTTGCAATGAAGTTCTAGGAGATAAGCAACATAGAAAAAAGGAAAAGTTGGAGTTCCAAAATTCTCAGTGTAAAAAGTTTGTTGTCAAGCAACTGCAGATCAATATCCTTCTAAGACTTAATGAAACCGAAGACAGAACTGGCAAAAGGAAACAAAGAATGTTGAAAGACAGGTCATTAAAAGCAATTTTATTTCACTTCATAGCTAAGAGAACTGGGCAGAGGACAGATGAGGTGCACACAGCAGAGCTGCAAAATATCAAACAAGTTTCAAAACAACCCAACTGCTTAACACATTCTACAGGTCTAGATGCTTACCAATGCTATGCATGCACAAAATCCCCTCCTTTGATACAGGGGCAAAAGAGTTAATAGAAACAGTTTAATTAAAGAAGTATGCAGCTCTTGCTTGGGCAGTATGTAACCTTGCCTCTCCTGCTTGGGAACCTCGCCTGCTGGACGAAACAGGGGCTACAGGCTGCTGATTAAGAAGACGACCCTTGAGAAAGGGAGGACAGCTCCTGCTCCTTCTGATAAGAGGAAGGTCGGTTCCCACCATCCCAGCATTTGAGCTGGTGGGAACCGATATCGCAGCCTGGAGAAGAGCCAGAGGCCCACAGAGCATGCGCAGCCAACTGAGGAAGACTTAGAGCCTTCCTCCCGAGACCCCCGAAGAGGACCACCAGGGAGCACTGCGCAGGCGCCACCAGGCGGAGCAAGAGGCGTGGAATATTATAATGACCTGATACAATGATGGAATGTTTATGATAAACCCCTCATGAATATGTATTACTTGGTGCTATAAAAGAAGCACGCTTTGGCCCCTAGGTGTGCAAGTTCAGAGGAGCGATCCGCCTTGCACCCGGCGCTGAATAAACACCCCTACTTTAGAACTTTACGAGAGTTATAGAGTCTTTTCCGCGCTTCACCTTTCCATACTGTAAGTACTCAACAATTAAACTAGGATCAACCAACATTTTGTACATTCACAACACTTATGAAGAAAAAAAAAGAAAATACTGAATGTCATTTTAAAGCTACTGCCTTTTTGTAACATAACCAGTTTTCTTCTCTTCCTCAGTTTACCTTGCCCCTAGATAATACCATATTTTTCACTGTTTATATAAATATACAGGCATTATCACAGAATGTTAGGGATTGGAAGGGACCTCAAAAGATCATCTAGTCCAATCCCCCTGCCAGAGCAGGAATACCTAGGTCAGGTCACACAGGAACATGTCCAGGTGGGTTTTGAATGTCTCCAGAGAAGGAGACTCCACAACCTCTCTGGGCAGCCTGTGCCAGTGCTCTGCCACCCTCACTGGGAAGAAGTTCTTCCTCACATTTATGTGGAACCTCCTATGTTCCAGCTTACACCCATTGCCCCTTGTCCTATCATTGGATGTCACTGAGAAGAGCCTGGCTCTATCCTCATGACACTCACCCTTTACATATTTATAAACATTAATGATATGGGTTCTATATTAAAAAGAACTTTTTCAGGGGGGAAAAGAAAAAACCAAACAAAAAACCAAAACACTAGAAGCCACGAGGTAGTTTATGAGGAGCTTCAAAAATTAACTACAACAAAACCATACCTTTAACAATATTACATAAAAAAAAAATATTCTATCTTCCCATATTTTCAGGTGAGCCTTTCATTTAAAAGTTACCTTTCAAATGATGAGAAAGCAGAATGCAATAAAACTACTGCATCAGCTCAGTAGTCCATATTCCAGATCCAAAACTCCAGCTACAAATAAATTTACATAACTAAATACAGAAAGAACAACAAGTTAGCTGTTTGTTTCAAAACTGTATCATGGCATCTGACAAAGCAGGTGGGGGAAGAAAAAAAAATAATAAAATCAGCCCTTTGGAGAGACCACAATTTAGAAAAAAATCAATTATACAGGGTCAGAGCTTCAGAATGAGCAATCTCTACGTTAAAAATGTGCTGATAAGGTAAGAGGTTTGCTGTAGGCACAAAGATGATGCAACAGCATGACAAGGAGACTGGAAGTAACTCCAAAATCCTGCCCCATCTCCGTTTTTTTCCTATGTGTCTCCATCGGATACTACTTCTAAATTTTGAAGGTGAGTGAGAAGGCAACTTCCACCTTCACCACAGGAAAAAAATTAATTGTATATTTCAAATCTATTAGCACCAAATAACTCCATTAGCTATATTTGAGCTATGAATGTGTAAACTCCTGTTTCATAGTTTCAAAAAACCTCAACGTCCAATATTAATACAGTTTCCAAACAAAATTGCATTTTGCTTACGCTTCCCCCTGCTCCCATCTGGAACTCCTATTAGACACGTGCTTTGTTTTACTAATTGCAATTCCAAACAGAAATTCTGTAGACCATACAAAGTGCCATACTGGATCCCACTGGCAGTCTGCTCTGAAAATGAGCAATTTGTAAATGCTTTTACTAACAGGTACAACCAGTTTTGCCCCATTCCTGTCACATGTTATCTGCTGTGGTTGAATAGATAAGCTCTGCTCTAGGGACCAGACCAGAAAAGGATTAACAGGGAATTCCTATCTGGATTAGCTCAAAATGGGTCAGGGGGAACTGAATGGAGTCATCCATCCCTGAACACAGCTCCTTGGGATTTTTGCCTTTTGCAGTGACTTGACACCAACTTTTAACAATCAGGAACCAAAAAGGGGTCAAGCATATAAAGACTGTTTATGCCCTGCTGCAGGTCACCAGAGTGAGGCAAAGGGACTAACACCTTAATTAAATGGTATTACACAAACGTCAGCAAATGTGGTTTCAGAGGTTGGTGCTCTTCCCTAAAGAAGCTGCCTGCTCTTTTAGCTGGGCCAGTTCAACTGCTTGTGGCCATTTTCTGATTCAGGTCTCTGAAGCACTTGCCAGAAGATGACACCTACCAAAAAAGGCACAGCTCATTACACTCAACATGGCACAACATCATAAAACCAGCCTGGAGAGGAGTCAAAGACTGACGAAAAGACTGAGCTTACAGAGCAGTGGCCACTGGTGAGAGCAGGATGAGCAGCTTCCAGCAGCCAGCTCCTGAGCTAGGTTGGTTGCCAAACAGCAGTTTTTACTGCCTGAAAACAGCAGCCAGATTACAAAAACCACAAAGCACTCTGGCTCACGCTCCTCTGTTTGAAGCTCAGCTCTCCCACAGCCCATGGAATGCCAGCAGCTGACCAGAAGGTTTGCTTCTTTTGGAAAGCCTTGTAAATCACTGCAAGCTACACTTACCCTCTAATACCAAGTCCTCAAGAAAAGATCAAGTTCTCCTGAACTTGCTGGGAGGACCACCAAGAAAACACAGCAAGCCAGAAGTCTCAGCACTTACAAAGTTGTTTCACTGGGACCTACAGTAAAGAAACTAGCAATACTCTATCACTCTCTCCTGTTTTTATTAACAGATGCAGGGCAAGAAACCTGCAATACACAATTGTGGAAGAGCAGCATCAGCAGCCAGTTTAAGGTTTGCCATCCTTCTAAAAAGCGTCACTTTAATATCTTTATGTTCATACACCAAAATGTTGCTTGTCATCTGGAAAGCACGTTTGGTGAGTCACTGCAAGATACTGGCATTAATTACACACTGTGGAGTGTGTGGCTCCTTACTCCCATTTCCATCATGGGAAATTTTGTTTTGTAATTACTTGTATCGTTGTCAAGTATTTGTTCTGCTACAAAATGTAGTATCAAAACAATCCTATATCCTCCATACTTCAGCAGCCTGAAGTGTGGTGTACGTCTTTTTAATAAACACAGATCTATATACACACATACTAATTGGCTGTCATTCAAACTGATCCCCTCGAACAGAGGCCATTATCCCCGTTTATTTTGTTTCCCTTCTGTTCTATGATGAAATTCTCACAAGGAAAGGTAGCTATTTTCAGTAACTAGAGGCATCTCCAGAGCTTTTGGAATCTACAGCAGAGCACGAGATTTAATAATCGGGTAGTTCTCTAATATTTTTTTTTTTAATCAAGATGAACAAAAAAAAGAAGAGAAATACCCAGGTTTTGGAACCAATGTTAGGTTACCATCAAGGGCAGAAAAGTGACTTATTTAGGGCTGAAGACTCAAAACCACACACAAACCCTTACTGGCTGGTATTTTCAGCTGGTTTGGTATCACCAAAAAGGATGGAAAATGTGTTTTCAAAACCTCAACTCTAGTCAAAGGAGAGGCAGGAAACCAGGACAGATTCCAGATCAAGTTGTGGGCTTATCAGAACAACTGCATTCAGGTTTGTTTCTTTTTTTTTTTAAAAAAAAATTGTCTCCGAATTATTCCAGGCTCCAGGCACAAGCTCATCACCAACATTGGTCCTGGCAATCCTCAGCCTGGCAGCAACTGCTGTAAATTCTCATCGCAAAAGCATTCTCTAACAGTTAACCAAGCTTACAGAAAGTCATTCGGTATATTTTCAATTTGCTTTACTTTTAATCTTCTTACACCATGGGATTTCTTTTTTTTTTTCAAAATCCCCTGAATTTAAATCCAATAACACACAGCTCTAGACTTATGTGTTAAAACCACACCAGACAGCTCACCTAACAACTTCAATGAATGTATTACCATATATAAACCCAATTATATTTTTATCAGTAGCAGTCTAGAACCTCGCCTCTCCATTGCCTGGATATAAGGAGGTAAGCAACTATTGGTTTAATACAGCCTACACAATAGAATGTATAGCCACAGACGTACACATATGGTGATTTTAACATCATACATTAAATATGCAAAAACATTGTGAATTTCAGTATATATTTGCATATATTATATTGACAATTAGGTGATTTTAATGGATTGTGTGTATGCATACATGCACATACATGGACATTTGATATATAGGAACATTTTTTATTAAACTCAGATACAATTTTTTCAAATCCTGGTTATTACATACATTTTTTGGAGGATGTGATAGATGTCAAAATGACATTCACAGTATTCAGGATTGAGGATGTAAAGTAAGCCTAGAGACACTGCCTTAAAAATAAACAAATAACAGCTTGGAAACATGTTTCAACACAGAGGTGAATCAACCAAACTGTGGATGGAGCAGGTTGCCTAGCAAGGCTGCAGAGGCTCTCTCCTTGGAGCTCCATCTTCAAGACCCAACTGCAGAAAGCCCTGAACAGCCCAGTCTGATCCCAGAGCAGCACCTGCTTTGGCCAGGGGGTCAGACCAGAGACTTCCTGAGGGATCCTGTGATCCCATCGACTAATTTCTTGACCAAGTCTCCACACTCAACAGCTTGTGTTAATTATTTTACTGAGTCACTAAAAAAAGCAATTCTGCTCAGAAAAACAGCTGCAATTAATCAAGTAGTTACAAGAAGTTACTATGCTCTTGAGATATTCTGCTAAGCTTTGACTTGGGAAAGGACTGCCAATTAAAAGAAATTGTCATACCTCCATAAGTTTGTACGAAGAAAACCAAACTGTTTATTATCCTTTAGTTTATTAAACACATGCAAAGAGAAAGTAATGAAAATCCATCAAAGTCAATATATACTTCTTAAAGGTTTGCCATACAATTCAACACCAATCAATGAAAACTGATTAAGATCGATCACTTGCATCTGTCACACAAACAGCTCATGCAAAAACAAACAACTAAAAAATATCAAAATATTGTAAGCTCCCTCATGTTTTCATACATGTTCTGCGAAGATGCACAGCAGCTGATCAGTTTTTTCCCCAGAAAGGGCATTTGAAGAGAACATGAGTCTCAAAATTGTCTGTTGCTCATTAATCAAAGACAAATGAGGGGACAAGGGAGAAGCTCCTTTTAAACTCTTCTAATTTGTCCACCTGATTGCCACGGATCCTGACGGCGCACCAGAGCCCACAGCGCCTGCTCTGCTCACGCATGCAGCTGCCCACCCCAACACGGCAGCATTTTAAATACAAAATGCAAAAGGGACCCTTCAAGAAACGTAAAGCATTTGCCAGGGGAATTCAGGAACGGAACCAACAGGAAGAGGAACCGAAAGTTTGTAATGGAAGCAAAGGAAAGGCTTTGTTCCCCTTCCCACGCTGCACAGTCATTTCTAAAGGTCTGCTGGAAAACTAAACAATGAAGAAAAAAAATATTTGGGGTCCTCCACTACAGAAAAAAAAAAAAAAAAAAAGGAACAAAAACAACATATAAAGCACTACATTACAAGCTTTAAAAAAAAAAGCTGTCAGGAAATCTTTTCTTGTCAATGAACCTTCTGAGGGCCAGGTCGTAAGATATCAATGTCTAAACAACTTGATTTCAGTCAGCTGGTAGAAGTCTCACTTACAAACATGGTGCTAGAGCAGAACAGGCATGGCAGAAATCCCAATAACGTCAGTGTGCCAATAAGAAACCTTGATTTATAAACCAGGATCATTCACGCAAATTCACAAGGATAGTTACTGTCTGTTGCATTTATCTACTGAAATCAGACAACTAATGGAAAGAAATTAAACGGAAAATTAGCTACAGAAGAATATGACAGTGTCACAAATTTTGAGAGCTCCTGGCCAATGGATTTCCTGACCCCAGTAGGTATGACTCACGTGAGTGGCAGAAGCACCATGCTGAGCCACCACGACATCACCAGAGCATCACTAAGGAGTATTTCCTTTAAAGCTCCATAAATGAGTACTAATCTACCTGTAATTTTACAAAGGAATTCTTCATATGTAATACAGAAAGAATTTGTTTTGTTCCTGCTTTCCTTTTTCCTTATACCATTCCCTGTGAAAGCAAAGCACAGGTTCTTCCCTGCTTTCCAGAAAGCATTTGTTAAAATGGCAGGAAAAACGTTTCATTTCAGAAGAGAGATCTAAGGAGAATCTAATTCAAACATCAAAATTTCACACTTCGGCATACGAAGACAGTTCAAGTGTGGTAAATGCACACATGCAATTCCTATGATGAAGTATTTTAACACCATAAAAGCAGATCAGGTGTTAAAACCTACTCTGCTATCAGCCCAGTAAACTCTGCTAAAACCCAGTAAACGCAAAGCCTAAAATATTCATGTGGTATGACAGAACAAGATGGAAAGCTTCTGCAGAAACATCAGTGCCCATTTACACAAGTGTCTGGAGGCAAAAGATGCCTCTGAAAATTCTCAGTATCGCTACGGCAGACACTGCTGCAGAGGGCTCCGAATGCAGACCCTCCCCTGAACAGTTCTGGGGCAAAATTCAACCCCCCTTTCTTGCAGGCACCCTTACAGTGGCACCACCCATGGCAACACCCCTGTGTGTGCAGCCAGGTTATGGGGACCCCACCGAGATGCCCGTCCCTCTGCAGTCTATCCTGAAGCACCGTCTCAATCGTATCACCTCATTTTTTACTTCAGCTGTACACCCAAGGCAAAGATTTCCTTCTGTTGCCTTCGGACAGCAAATGGTTGGCTGCATCAAGCTGATAAAACCCGAGTGAGTTTTAGAACTGGAAGCTTTAAACCGCTGAGCGTCTCGACAGACCCCGCTCCGCACTGCGAGATGATGCCCTGGAGGGACAGCCCAGGACGGGCGGCCTTGGCGGGGTGATGGGGAGCCGTCCCCTCCGGTGGGCCGGGTGCCGCGGTCCCTCCCGGAGGGGCACGGAGCGGCAGGCCTGCTCTGCTTTCGGGCCGCGTGTGGGCAGTCACCTCACCCCCGCCCGCCCCCGCGCCGCCCGGCAGCAGCAGGGCAGCACCGGAGTGGGACAGGGGCTGACGCCTCACGAAGGCCCAGCGGGCAGGGACCGGAGGAGACCCGGCGGCAGCTCCCCCCTCCCACACCGACACCCAGCCACGTCGGCTCCTCCGCTGAGGTCCCCCCCAGCTCCCGCCGGACCCGCGGTGCGCTCACGCCCTCGCCCGAAGGACGGGTACGGGGGACCCCCGCCAACCCCCGTCCCACCCCCGCACGGGGCCCGCTGGAGGGAGCTGCCCGGCGGGGTTCGGGCGCAGCCGCCCCCGCGCAGGGGAAGGCAGGGCAGGGGCGCGGGCTGCCGGCGGCCGCAGCGCGCACGGCGGCGCCGCTGCTGCACTGCAGAGGCGCCATCTTCTCGCGCCTCCGCGCCGCTCGGCACCGGCCGGCCGCGGGGGGGCACGGCCCGGCCCCGGCCACCGCCCCCTCCCCGCGCAGCCCCGCGGGAACCGCCTCCCCGCCCCCGCCGCGCCGCATCGCGGGGACCTCCCCGCCGCCCAGCCACACTGCTGCGTGCGGGGCGCCGCGGGGGGAGCGCTGCGCCGCCCGCCCCTCCCTCGGCAGCGCCCTCGGCGGGGCTCGCAGCGCGGCTCCGCGCCCCCAGCACCCGCCCCGCAGGGACAGCCCCGCTTCCCCGCCCGCAGCGCCCCGCGCACGGGGGAAGTTTCCCTTCCCCGGCCCTCGGCGGAGGAACCCCCGCCCCGGCAGGACACGCTCGGCCCTCCCCCGCCCTGCCCGCCGGCTGCCGGCGCCGCCGCCCCTCCCCGCGGACCCCCGCCCGCCGCGGCAGACGGCTCCCCGGGCGGCGGCCGAAGTTAAGGGGAAGCGCCCCGGCAGCGGCGAAGGGAGCCGACCCCAGCGGCAGGGACGTCCCCGGCTGCCCGCCGCCCGCCACCGACACGCGTGGCGCGGAACGCCAGCAGCTCCCAGCCCGCTGTCTCCCCGCCGCCTCCGCCACCCCCCGGCTCGGCGGGAGCGGCCCTATTGTTCGGCGGCGGGAGGGCGCCGGCAGCCGCGCAAAGAGCCCCCCCCTGACGGCCGCCGCGACCCCCGCCCGAGCCCCCGCCGCAGGGCTGGCTGCGGGCAGACAAAGCCTCGGGGAAGCGGAGGAGGACGGCGGTGAAGCTCCCGCCCGGCCGCCCCCTGCCCCGCTTACCTCGAGAGCCCGCGCGGCGCCGGAGGCCAGCAGCAGGAGGGCTAAGTGGGGCAGCATCGCGGCGGCCGGGAGGGGGAGAGGGAGGAAGGGAAGGAGGGAGGCCGGCGAGACGCGGCGGGGTCCGGCTGTAAATCCGCGGTGCCGCGCCGCTGCCGGGGAGAGCGACTGAGCTGCGGCGGCACCAGCCGAGCGCCGCGGCAGGGCCGGTCAGCTGATGGCCCGGCCCGCCCCCGAGCAGGAGGTGCGGCCCGGCCCGGCCCTCCCCGCCCCGCGGAGACCCCTAGCGGCGGCGGCGGGGCAGTGCAGCGCCGGCGGGCGGCCCTCGGCGGCGGTGGCCCGGGCTCGGCTCGCCGCCTGTCACGGCCCTGGTGGCCCGGCCCTCCCTTGCTCGGCGCTCCCCAGCGGGCCCGGCCGCCTCGGGGTTAGGCCCGAGCTGCGAGGCGGCTCCTCAGGCCCAGGCCCGGCGGCTCGGGACGGCCTGGGGCCGCCGCCCGGGCCGGCCTGAAACCGGTGACAGCGTTGTCCTCGAGCAGGTGTTCGGCAGCTGCAGCACCTGCGTCCTGCTCCGCCCTGCGGGCACCGGCCATAGCCGATAGCCACCCGCAAGGGCCCGCACAGCCCTGCCAGCTGCCGCAGGGGGGCCGGCGCCTGCAGGGGCATCGAGGTCCCCATGCACCATCGCCCCTCCGGAGCGCCAGCGTCACTGCAGGGCGCTCACAAACTACCGAGCCCGAACATCTATGTGATTGAGAGGCTGTTGAACACATTCTGCCTTTTCTGGCCAAGTGGCACACCAGCCTGGGATCGTCAGTCGCTGTCCAGGTGGGGGTGATGAGTAAGCATGCTGTACCTGGCATGACAGTGCATGCTCCTGAAGCCCTGCTGCCGGCCTGGGGACACGGCGGTCGCCTCCATTGTGCTCCTTTGCCCACTGCTGCTTGCAGGATCAGTGTGAAACCTGGGGGAGAGCCACCGATAGGGAAGGCAGGTGGTGACCAGCAGTCTCCCTGCTGTACGGGTGGGCGACAGGAGCCTGGGCTGCGTTGTCCTCGCTGCTCTCACTCTCATCGTCTGCTGAAGTCGGAACTGAAATCCACTGAGACCCTTGGCCAAAGCACGCAGAGGGATGCCTACTGGGGAGAGCAAAGTGGCTGCCATGTCTGACAGGCTCTAACATGCAGTGAGACCTCGGTGCCACAGCCTCACACCCCCACAGCCCAGCCCTACAGTTAGAAGATAATTCTAATGCAAACACAAATCTTATACAAATGAATGAACTGGCAATGTATAAAGGCTTTGGGGAATTGTCAGAGTCACACTTACTGAATTTGACAGATCTGACAGGCAGGGAGCAGATGAGGCCTCCCTCCCCCACCAAACATACAGATGCAAAGTATATCCAACAGGTGCAATTAGTAGGTGCTTTCGAGAAACACACACCCGTGACACAACACAACCTGTCAATTGAAATGAGTTAAACAGCAACAATGGCAGGCTGAGCTATAATAATTTAATACTGTTATCTGCTTCTTGGGGTAATGATCACGTGGCTTTGAGGGGTTAGGGAAGGATTTGCTATGCGAGTGCTTCCAACTGGTTGGCTTCTAAACTCAGCCATTGGAAAGGCAGCGCCATGGCTGCAAATAAGCAACATCCTGCTAAAGCTGATAGAGGTCATTCAAAAACAATTCTTTTCAGAAACAATGGAAGCAATCAGAAGGAAGCTCTCTGGGAAAAAAAAAAAAATTAAAAACCCATCAGACTTCCAGATGGAATGGATGGAAGACCAAAATAGATTCATGTAGCCCTTTTATTATAAGTTGGCTTGGTAGTTCTTTGTAATCACTTCTTTCTAACGCTAAAATCAAACAGTGTGTCAGCTGCTGCTTCTCTGGATGAGCCAAGCATGCTTCTTTCCTCACTGTGGGCAGGCACGCAGGAGGCCCCTTTTACCTGTGGCTAAGAGTGGGGCAGACCCGTGGGACTGCACACCTTGGGGGAGAGCAGGGAAGGCTCAACTGAAAAGGTGGGGAAAAGTCAAAGGTACCAGAAGATGTCTGTGCAATAGGTGTTTCCATTTACAGCCAGTAAAAAACAGTGACAATAGCCAAAACCCAGTGACAGTATTTGCTGAGCCTTCATGAAGTTAGCCATGCTGAAAGGTCATAACTACAGACTCTGTTGAAAGCTGTTTGTATGGTCCACAAAATTTGGAGATGACCTGCTGATAGGAAAAAAAACAGAGGCTGTCCCCTATTTTCCACTCTCAGTCTTCTTTCAAGACCTGTATAGAAGGCCTGATAAACATTTTTCCTTGCTTTCTCTAACTGTCGTCTCATTATATTAATTCAGTCTCAGCAGACCTTGGCACCTGTCACAGCTGCAGTACAGTTTAGATTGTGTATTAGGAAAAAGTTTCTTCACTGAAAGGGTTATCCAACATTGGCCCAGGCTGCCCAGGGCAGTGGTGGATTCCCCATCCCTGGAGGAATTTATGAGATGTGTAGATGTGGTGCTGAGGGACATGTCTTAGTGGTGACTTGGCAGTGCTGTGTTAATGGTTGGACTGGATGATCTTAGAGGTCTTTTCTAACCAGGGCTATTCTGTGATTCTATAACAAAGCCCACTGCCACCTCACAACAGGGTGAGCAATGGAAATCATCTTCCTGAAGAATAGAGCAGCACAAGTTGGATCACAAAATGATTCAAATCTAATAAAATGCTTTCAGCAAATAATCCCAAACTGTTCAGATGTGAGTTTCCCTTTAATTGCTGAGCTTTTTTACTCAGTCGTAATGTGGTAACTTTCAAAGTGATGACCAAGCATGCACGTCAAGTTTCATTTTTTGGCCACTTCTGTGCTGTGCCTGTGTATCTTTGTGTGCAAATGATGTCCAATATTATTTTACAGACTTTTATTACATATATGGAAACATTGTTCAGCCATACAATTTCCAATTAAACACTCATGAAGCAAGTAGACCTTTCCCACAAATGCTGATATTACTCTACAATAGCCAATAAAACACCCCAGCTTGCTTCATCACCTAATGAATTTCAGTGGTAAATAAGGGAATGGATATTTCACTCCACCTATGTTTTTTTGCCACAGTTACCAAAGCAGCACGTTTTCAGGTCACATGTGTATTTTGTCCTGGAAAAGAATCTATTCTTCTGGTGAAGAGAAGGAAATTTTTAGATTCTCCAGCCCCCCTCACAAAATAATACCTAACTGAAGGTGTTTGCAGTTTCACAGCCCTTGGAACATTCTTCAGTTACTTTTAAGTGGTAAACTTCCCCTAGATACTCCCATGGATCTCTCAGCAGAGAGTTGTAACAGAGGGACTCGTACATGGTTTCTGAAGGGGGACAGGCAGCCTGTGGCATGGACACAATGACACCACTGACAAATATCTCCCAATATGTGCAAGTGGTTTTATAGAATGCATGCAATTCATCAACGTTCACTGAATTTCTGATCATGGATGCTTATTTCATTCACACCAAGAAAATTAGTGTTATTAGTCTGATCGTCAGCTGTATTTTATTCATATCGAGGATGATTCCTCAGACAGATTCTTTCAGTACAATGCTACAGCCAGTGCTTTCACGGAGGTGATTTCTCCATTTGTTCTCAACTCTGAGGAGAGAGCTCCAAGTTGGAAAACTTGAGTTTTGGTCCAGACTTTGATGCTGACTCACTGTCTCCTGGAGTCGCTTCTCTTCAGAGTTCATCTTGTTCTTTAGTGGGGATAATACCATTTCCCTGCCTTTGGGATTCATATAGGGAACAGAACAAAGCACTAGGGTTAGTATTTCTGAATGAACCTCTGCAAGTTAAAGGCTTGGATTCTACTGAGTTGGTACCTTCTGTGTTAGTCTCGCTTAAGGAGTTTTTCTGTATTCTGAAAACTATCACAGCATAAATTACCAGATTTATTTCAGACAACTCCAGCAGGAATTTCTATTTTCAAATAGCACAGAATTAATTTTAATGGAAAACCTTTAGGTTTTATGCTGCACCTTGAACCACTGCAGGTATAATTAATCTGCTCACTGTCATGCGAGTGTCCTCTAGAGACGTTTTTTTTTCTTTTGGAGTCAGCCTGCAGCCCTGAGAAAGAGACTCTCTAAATATTAATCGAAAATAAGAAGAGAGAGATTGTACCTAATCAACCCTACACAAGTACGTGCTGTTAGCGGCAGCAATGGATGTGGATATGATTCCAAATAGTGAACAGTTGATCCTTGTCTGAATTCTGCAAAGCACCTTCTGTTTTTGGCTTTTACAGATGCAGTACACAGTTAGGTAGCCAGTAGCCATAGCGACCTACTCAAATGCAAATGATTCATTCTGCATAGTACAGGGGTATTAAGACTTGATGATATCTACTGGAGCAGGTACACAATACAAATTGCAGAGCCAAGTGAATAATGAAATCACAGTCCAAAATCCCAGGAGTGCTCAGCCAAGGAAATGAAATGGAGATGCAAACAACAGTAATTGCTCCAGTGATTAGGATGTGAACATACATGGACATCACTCCGTACCAAATAAATATGGTGTTATTATGGCTTTCCCCTTTGCTGACAGAAGCTGTTGTTGCTTGCTGATGGTCTCAGTAAAGAGGAGATCTTCAGGATGGCTGCTTATTCATTTGATTCTCTACCCCTGATTTTGTTTACCCAGTTACTACATAATGCAAATATTCCTAGCAGAATCTGGGTTTAACATTTATTCCTTTTATTTCCACTGCATGCACTGGATCTTACTAGATATTTTTGGCCTCAAGTCTCATGTGCTTGATTTACTAGTAAAGTATTGCAGGTGCAGGCTTTCTAGTGTTGTTTTTCCTCAATGTACTATATGCAAACATCTCAATACCAATATGCTTCTCCCAACAAATAAAAATGTCACCCTACAGCACAACAGGCCAGTTTCTTTTCAGGCAAGTCATGTTTGGTCTTCAGAGAACAACCAGCATTTCTGAATGATTCAAGCAAACCCTTGAGAGCATCTAACTCCACAGGAACTCCGGAGCAACTATGCAAATGACATTTAGCTATTTGCACCCTTGCAGCTGAAAGTTATTATGTACTTTTTGCATGCTATGAAGGCCACCAGATGAGATGGTTATGGTCCTCTCAGCCTCTTTTCAGCAGCTTGTTCTACTATGATTTTTTGTCCCAGATAAAAAAACATTGCAGTTTCTGGTGTGAATATCCCAAATGATTAATATTTAACAAAAATAGAGACAACTAGAAGGATGTCTTTGATTTCTTTCAATTTCTGAGTGCACTAGTAAGCTTTTTTTAGCTCTATTCAAAAGTCATCAAGTATTTTTTTTTGCTGTCAAAGATTTATTTCTTTTTTTATCCCCTCCTGTGTTTCCTCATCTCTCCACAGACACAACTCTCAAGCTCTGTCCATGTCAGATTCCTCTCCACAGGATCTAGCTCTTCTGTAGCTTTGCCCAGAGCTGTCCTGCTGTCTGACATCTGTCCAGTGCTCCCCAATGACCTGGAATCCCCAAACACTCCTCTCAGCTCTTGGGCTCTTGTTACCTCCTCTTCCGTTGTATGAGACTGAACGTATTAGTACATACTTTATTTCCTGTACAGACTTTGTACATGAGAGAAAGGTGCTGCTGATAAATTAACTTGTACTTGGAGGTGGTGAAGTTATTAAACAAAAATCTGGGTATTTTTGAATCGGCTTCCACTTTTACCCAGCCACACAAGCCTTCCATGGATGTCTGAACAGAGCCCAAGACAAAAAAGAGGTCTCTAGCTGGGCAAAAGGAGCTGTCTGTACAAAGTCAGGCATGGTGCTTTGTTTCAACACTGTCTTGGAACTGAAATTAAAAAATATAAAGAGGAAATTTAGCAGATGGCATATGTGTATACATATACATGAAACGTATCTTAGATTCTGAGTTCAGTTAACAGAAGACATTTGTACAGAATGAGAAAATACATTGTTATTTTGATTCTTTCGGCAAGCATAGTGTCTCAGATCCTATAATACCTGCTTAATTGCTAACACGGCATGTTGGGATGCTCAAAGACCCCTCCTACCACCTGTTGCTAGAAGGAGAATGCTAGACTCGATTTTGAAAGTTCTAGCTAGTTTGCAACAGTGAAATTAAACCGAATAAATTTAAGAACAGTACCAGACCCTGCTTAATACAGAACAGCTGTTTGCCAAGAGACTTCAACAAAAGTATCCCCATTCCTCAATTTGCTTATAGGAAGCTTAACTCACCACATAATTTAGCCTTTCCTCAACTCTTCCTGGAGAAAAAATATAGTAGCTTTTCTGAAGGCTGTGAAAATCTGAAGCAGTCAACAGAGACTGTTCAGAGGAAGTGAAGTCTGAGCAGTTTACATTATAAAATGACAAATTCAGCTAGAACACAACTCCACCAATATTCAGCAGGCGACAAGGACGTCTCTCGAGCCATAAACCTGCACTCCTAATGTGGACAGAAAGCACCCAATCCAAGAAACTGTTACATGGGTGCAGTGATTTCAACAGCAGCTGGGTGTGCAGGTGCCACAGGTTTCTGTTTCTTCACTCCCTGTACAGCCATTTGAAAGACTAAAAGCATTACCTGAAAGGCTGTGGCTCCATCTGGAGAGACAGAAATGGGAGCTATAAAAAATAGTGACGCTGCTGTAGCCCCAGATGCTCTCTCTGTAAGGGCTCAGGGCTTTTACTCTGACAACTGCCAGCATCCTCCACAGCGCCGATATGTTTGCATTCCCAGCACTACACTGCAGCAGCATTTGTGGTGGGAGGAGTGGGAGGCAGAGGCTAAAGTGTGCATCTGTAACTCTCTTAACTTGCCATTTGTAAATTCATATTAGGAGACTGTGAAAGTGTGTCATGGAGTAGCCTGTGCAATGCCTATATGTGCAAGGTTGTTATTAAAGTGGAAACAAAGTGGAAAGAAAAAGAAATCTCCCTTCATTTGTATTATCAAAATCTGGTAGTTCTTTCCTCAAGATCAAGCCAAGTGGTAGACCTGAAAATAAAGGAAATATTCATTTTAAATTAAAAGTACTGCTTCTTGTTGGCTTCCTGTATTTTTACATGCTGCAGAGATTGCTCATGTATCCTATGGTTATCATCCAGAAGTAAACTTATTTTACAGAATACAATGTAAGAAGTCGGAAGAGAAGGAAGCCTCAAAATATTACATCCTTTGCCAAGTCCTGTTATGAGCCCTTCCTACAGCTGTAATTCACATGTGCCAGGCGAGCTGTCTCGGTGTCCTCCTCAGAAATTCGCACGCAACTGTGGAGTATAAGGCATTTTCTCAGACATTAGCTGATGCTCAGAATAATGTGTCTAGGCTAATATGCACGCATGAGAAAGTACAGATCAGATTGCTTGGTGAGACTGTTGATACTGTTCTGGGACACTGACTGGTGTCATCTCCCATGGCCTTGAAAATTGGCTGTAGGGTACTGATCAGGGTTTTGGTCTCACAAACTGTTATCACAAAGCATAGTGCATAGTGCAGCTATGCAGATTAGGTGATCAACAAAATATAAATGAACTCTGCCAAGAGATTAATTTCTGTAGAGTCTCGTAGTAAGTCTGAAATCACTGATGAGAGGCCAGGAGCGTAATAAAGCAGCTGCGCAACAGCACAGGAACAGGCACGCTCAGTCCATCTAGGAATTGCAACCATCTTTTATAAAATGCTCACAGTATTAGAAACAGGAAAGTTTGATCACAAGCACATAAATCAGCAACTGCAGGAGCTTTGTAATGGATGGTTTTGTGCTGAAGAAGGCGGGGGGAGGCGGGGGGATTGCAATGAAGAACTGCAGACTGTTCTGTGTACAAGAATAATGCCATCCTTAGATCCTCCGTGTTTTGTAATCACCCTGCAATTTCTCTTAGCAAAAGGATTTTAAAATATTTGTTCAAGTTGATTTGGCATACATCTGCCTTATTCTTTTACACGTGAAAAAATGGACCTGTCTTTCCCTGACTTATAGCAGAGACACAAAAACATACTGAGAGTAGGACAGTGGGTGAAATTTCCTTCCCCCATAGCAGGATTTGTGAAAGGCACCCACTGGTACAGACAATGTTGATTCCATTGAAAAAGGGCATAAAACTAGACTTTGCATATTGGCAAGCTAAAGCAAGACTCCTCTCACCGGTTGTTACTGCACAAACCAGTGTCATGACCCACTCACTCTGGGTGCAGAGGATTTCTGCACGCTGTGCCTTCTGCCTCGGCACCCAACGGGGCTGGAGGGCTGCAGCACTGCCCCTTCCCTCCCTCCGGGCTGGGGCTGGGCGCCAGGCACCCAGCACCTATGCAGCTCACATGGTGTGTTTGTTCAGGCACTCATCGGCAGAGGTGTGAACGTCAAAATACTCATTGTAACAGGGATGCCAACATCGTTCTTTGCATTTTTTTAATGAGCCACTAGTGAAGCGTTGAAAGGGATGTGGCTGCTTTTACAATAGCATGGAAATACGCAGAGTTAAAGGGGATCAGTGTCATGTTAGACATTTGAAGAACCATCTATTTTTTTCCAAACATCAACACAGTGTAGTAGAGAGAACAGATTCTGACACCTGCATATGAAAGCCTATCTTTGTACACAAAAGAAAGACCTCCCTGGGAACTAACTCTCAGTTCAGTTTATTGTGAGCTACTGCACTACATAATCATAGAGTGAATCAGATCAAGCTGTAAAAACTAATATCCAGGTAAAGCTTGCTAAGTTCTATTTTCAAAAGTGATTTGTTAGAAGTTGACCTAATTTCATTTAAAGTCACTTTTGAAAATGTGAGAAATGACTCTGAAATGACTGAGGTTATTTCAGATATATCACCTGACATATTTCACTTGCACATTCATTGCAACAAATGGAGCCTCAGTTGTTTTTCAAATTAAAAAAAAAACCAAAACCACATTTTTGAAAAGGTGGAAGGGGGTTGTACAGCACAGCTGAGGTGGCAAATGTATCTGTCATTTGCTCTGGATTTCGAACATAATACATTCAGGAAAGCTCATACAAATTCAGTTTTCAGAGACAGAAGGAGAAATTCTTACATCAGACAAAATTAATGAAAAGTTCTACTGGAATTAGCAGCATCTCAAAACATAATGCGCAAATATTTCTCTCCTAATAGCTGTACGGTATATCTACTAAACCATGGCTATAAACCTAAATATATTGAAAATAATAAACAGATACAATACTGATGTTCAGTGTCTGAGTTCTCAAATGAAAAAAAAACCCCAACATTAAGGAAATTAAGCAGATAAATCCAATATTAGTGGGTCCAATATCTAGGTTGATCCATTTGGCTTCTTATATTTTTTACATCAAACGTAGTATAGCTCTTACTGTCCCACTGTGAGAGTAACTACTCCTTCCCCCTCC
The DNA here is from genome assembly GCA_028020825.1 of Podargus strigoides. Taxonomy (NCBI): domain Eukaryota; kingdom Metazoa; phylum Chordata; class Aves; order Caprimulgiformes; family Podargidae; genus Podargus; species Podargus strigoides. The sequence continues at coordinate 402,783 of CM051643.1, forward strand.
TCCTGGCACTGAAACATTATATGTATAGATATAATTTCTGGGAATAGATAAGTATATTGAATATATAGATCAGATACACTCATACAAATATATATAAAATATGATACACTCACTATGGTGTGTTTTATAGCAATATATTTCTTAAGGTATTTATTGATGTAACTATACATCTACATGAGGAAAGCAGCCCTGACCCCCATTAATCACGTGGGCTGGTGGAAGCAACACATAGCATTGCAGCAGCACTGGCAACATTCAAAGCTGACTAAACCATCACTGATCACTTAATCTTATGAAAAATGTTTAAGAAAGCAGGACACTTAACTGTTCTTATTACATGTTTGTGGGCTGATCCAGGTCTCATCATGATTAACAAAAGCTTTTCTATGAACTAGCAGATACCAGACAGAATTTGAAGGGAACAATCCTACAGCCTCCAGTTCACATCAATAAACACTGAAGATACTCTGGTGCAATTCCACATCAATTTCAACAAATGTGTGTGAGGGCAACCTGTGCCTCTGCCTTCAGCCAGGCTTTTCCACCTTCTGTCTTACTCCAGCACCAGTATATAAGTAATGAGTCCACTCAGAGCTGATTTGGCTGAAGCACACTTTTTTTGGTGAGATTTTTTTGTGCAGTCATCTCAATCTATGTAGGCTTAAATTATCATGGAACCACAACCTCATTCTTCAGGAAACATCCTGAATCTACTGGGAAAGAGGCATTAAAAATCAGTGTGCAGAAATCAGCAAAATACGTATGTCCATATCTATATATCTATGAATATAGATATAAAGGTATAAATGGGAATTGCTTTTTTCTGTTCTTGAAAAACTACATCATCTACTGTCTTAAGTCAGATGCTAACAGTATATTGCTCAAACTTAAATATAAATTACCTCAATTCCTTCAGATATCTGCATTCAAAAAAGAAAAACAAAAGAAGTTATGTGTAGCAGCACAGATGCAAAGAGCTAGCATATTTAAAAAATGTCTCAGGTAAACTTTGTGAGCCACATAACATGTCATAAGAGCAGCTTCAATTAAACAGCAGTACCCGTAAGAACTATCTGACTTATTCTGTGATATGTCTCTGGCTGTGCAGACAAGGCACCCATGTTAAGGAGAAAATGTGGACTGAAAATATGGTGACATAATTAATTAAATGTTTTGACTTCATTTCTTCAGGATTATACCTGGGCAACATTTAGTTAGAATGACACTTAAGTTTTGCTATGCCAAACTGTTCAGGGTTGGCATAGTTCTACTCCCAAGTAAAAATCAGTAGGAGTCTTACTGCTGACTTCCACAGAATATAAGCCAATGCTGAGCACTTCTGAAAATAGCTTTCCATCTGTATACTTATTTAAATGAATAGGGACTGTTAGTAGAAATGGGAACTGAAAAGTTCAGGGTTTTAATTTTAAAAGTTAAAGTTAAATATAGGTTACTACATGAGAAAACTTAAACATTTAGATACCCAGACAAACTTTAACACTTTTTGCTCTCATTTATGGCAGGAAGGGATGGAAAACAGTTTCAGTTCTCCAGATGACACAGCCACAGGATTTCTGAGGTCACTAGACACCATTGACTAGTAATAGCATTTCACACTTCCAGTGGGCAGATGAGGACTCTAACAGAACCATCTAGAAGTTAGTCCTGGGTAGTCAACTCATCTTAAAAGAAATTACTGTATCAGCCAAGGTGGTCAAACCCATCCTTTTCTACATTCAGGTAGATTTCTACTTCCCATTTTTCCAAAGCTTCCCTTTTCTTTCGCTGCTAAACACGGTTGCTTTCTTTAAAGGAATAGCACTTCATGACAAATGAAAGCCTGTTGGCTCTGAGCCAATGACACATTTACTGTAGTCAATATTTAACATATGAATTATCCTACTGATTGCTGCGTGGCTGCTTGTGTGCTTGAAGTTAAACAGCTATACAAGTACTTAGTTGGCTCAAGGCCTGACTAATGCAGAAGCTAGAAAAGTTCATGGTAAGGTGTGGTAATATTCCTTTTTGGCATTTTGAGTTCTCCAAGATTTGGTCCCCTTAGATCTTTCTGACCTCACTGGGCTTTCAGAGGGATTTACAGGCTGAAAGGTCACCTCAGATTCTTGCTCTGTTGTGTACCGCTATGGACAGCTGATGTATATTGGTAGGAACCTTACTAGCTGCAAATTTGGCTCCTGAAGTCTACAAGGCTCGCTTCAGAACAGCAGTGCGGTGCAGGAAGGAGTACCTATGTGACACTGCTCTTGGGAAGTATTAAGAAGAAGATGTGTCTAAGGGAGATGGTTCATTATCTCCTTCTTGTCTAGGGAGTGGGACAGGTAGCTGCAGCTCTGCAAGCAATGGTGGTTTCTCTTTCTTTCAAATTCCAAGTAGGCAAAACAGTAGACTCCAAATCAGACTCCAAAGTCAGTGCAAGATTGCCCTAGGAAATCCTCTCCGTAACACCTGAATAACAGAAGCCAAGGACAGTCACAGTCTTGTGATTTCTGATCCGTAATCTTAAAATATACCAGACAATAGAGGAAATAACACCTTTACTATTTATTTCTTTATCCTTCACCTTTTTCAGTCATAACTTTACATCTAAATATTGCTTTGGTTTGGGGGGGGGGGTTTGTTGTGGGTTTTTTTTCCAACAAGAAGTGCCTGTTGAACATCATGTTTCGAAAATGAAAGAGAAATCCAGAGACTAAGAGTCTATCCTTAAGCTTTCATTGGATCTCAACGGTGGAAGAAAAAAAGACAAAGTTACTCAGTGACATTCAACACATGAGAGGTCAAACTAGGCCTCTGTTCCAACCAAGGTAGGACGATATTTGTTACTGCCTGTAGCTTCTGCAGCTACTTTGTTATTTGTTGCAGGTCAACTATTATCTACGTAGAAGTTTATATTTGAAACACAAATTCCTGGGGCTGTTTTCTGCCTGTGTAATCTCCAACTTCAGTATTCAACCATGCATGTAAACATAAGATTATTCAAAATAATTACAGACTGTCATGTTTTAAGAGTTTTTCCTGGTCAGAGGTTTGAAATCTTTGCGCTTCTTTGTTATATCACCAAATTCAGATTTAAGTCAATACAATTTAAGTGCATTCTCTATTGATTTCCCAATTCAGGTGGCACCTCTAGTGTGTTTTGTTTTGTTTTGTTTTCCTTCTTTTCTTTAAATAGGTCTTTGAAAAGAAATCAGGAAGAAAAGAGGAAATAGTACTGAAGATGAGATAAGCTTATCTTCCCATGGCACTCAGAGCTTGATGATCCCATATTTTGAGCATATTGTGTTGCACTTGTCATCTCAGAAAATCAGTGAAAATCAGCTTTGTTTTTTTTTTGCTTTTCAGGTGCTGTAGAGAACCAATGTTGCGTTAGTGCTTAGGTTAATGTTAGGTTAGTGCTACCAATTGATCACTGCCACCAATGTACAGCAAGCCTCACATCTAATGCCTCACTTGGAAAATTTCTGCACCATGATTAGTCTAAAGTTGACTTAATTCAAGTTGAAACTATCCTTGTCAAAGCCATGAGATCTAGAACAGATGACCCCAATGAGAAGGTGAAAAGAAACTAAAAAATTACAAGGGTGAAACATGAATATTGATGCAAGGTTTAGTCACTCTGACTTTCTACAGAATATTTTCTCAAGTTCTAGGACTTACCCCGGTGCTCCTTGGTGCTGGAATTGAAGTCTGTGGTTGACAGTCCTGCTTCATCCTCATCAGTGTTCTGCCATGTGAGTACCGCTGTGTTTAGGTAGGCGACACAGGGCTAATCTGAATTTAATTTAATTAGATAAATTTAATATAATGGATATTCATCAGTCATAAGACTTTATTCCAAGTGCTAAGAGAATTTCTTTGATCTGTCTTGATTACTATATAGCAAACAGTAACACATTCACACACACACAGAAATCGTAACTAAAAACCTGACAGGGCCTGCACAGTTTGCAGCCTGCAGAAGGAATCACATTGTGTGGTTGTCACTTATCCTAAGGAAAACAATATAGGCTCACAGCAGAGTAGAAGGAAAAGGCATCTTTCACTAAAGAATTACTCATTTCCTCTCATCAGTGTCACTGGACTCGCTACAAGTGGACATGTTTATTGACCTCTGTTGACTAGGTAGCAGTGCTACGTAAACCTCTTCATCACAAACCAAATTGTTTATCTGTGCATGTCATTTCTGGCCATATCATGGAATGTTTTTCAGTCTTTTGCTGGGTGTTCCTTCCTAATGTCTCCTATAGTGTGTGGTAAGTCATGAACAGAGCTGGAAACTTCTACATAGCTAGATCTACAACACAATCTGTTATTGTTTCAGGATGTGATTTAGTAGAAGTTCTGCTCCTCTAGTTGAATGCACACATCTGCCAAAATGTTCAATTTAAGTAAATTGTGTTAGGAATGAAGTCATACTGTCACACAATATAATAATGGAAAGTGGCTGATTACATTTTGTACTATAAAGAGCTGGGTCTCATCATAGCAGGAGATTCAATGCCTTTTAAGAAAAAAACCCCAGCTATCTGAAGTAATGACATTTAAACATTATTTGTAAAGTAAGAAAATATTGGAGCATATCTTTTTAGGCTCATGTCCACATTAATCTCAATATTCAAAAATAAAATAGCTTATCAACCTGAGCAGACCCTCCCTTTCTCAGAACACTAAATTTGAAGACAATCTTGTACATGAATGTCCTTAAAAAATAAAGACATAATCATAAAAAAACCAAAACCACTACCAAAAGATGCCCAAGCACACACAGAGAGTTAAAATCAAAGGAAGTTAATGTTGGCATGAGCCAGCAAACATCAAAGGAAGATATGATAGATTCGTGCCAATAAATTGGTAGTGATGCAAGAGTTTTATGAGCCTTGGCAGTCCTGTTGGCCCAGACATTTTTGCAGGCATAACAGACTGAAGATATTATCCCGTACTGTTACTGAGATATAATGATTTAGAGCCATGAGATGTTTTTATCTTTAGGGCAGACTGAGTTCACACTGTAGCAAGTGCTGTGTTGAGCTAAATAACAGAAGTGAACAGAAAGAACAGAAACAAGCCAAGATGAATGAATATATTTCACAACTAATGAATCTTTTAGAATCAGTGTTTTGAACAGTGCTCCTGCTTTCTAGATATTCCCACCTACAGTTAGTTAGAACCAGCTTTGCAAATTGTATTTTGCCGTGATGCTAAAAGCTGTGTGTATAAAAATAAATTAAAATGGACAAATGCAACTAATGAAAAGAACCAGGCTTTGTCAATAAAAGTGAAAATGCTAATCTAAAGTGCTATGGAGTACCTTTGTTTTGCCATTTTTGGCATTTGTATTGGTGTCCAAAGATTTGTGGAGACATTTCTGGTTGCTTGCTGAGACATTGGAGAGCAAACCTAATCATTTTTGTGAGGAGGAGGAGGAGTGCAGCTAGATAGGAAATGACTGAGTTAACCAAAAGAATGTCATCTCCGAATCTTGATTCAGGAAAGCATTTAAGGAAGTGCACAACTCCGAGCACTTGAACAGACCCACTGAAAAGAGCAGCATCTGCTCACAAGTAGGTACCTGTCTTTGAGCAATGAAACAATGAGCTTTGCTGGGCTTAGTAAGACTGTTTGCATGTTGGAGGAGAGGCAGTTAAATCCCCTTTCCCCTCCCTGAGCTTGTAACAGTACAGCTGTTTTAGTAAGAGGCCCCCTCAGCTCCTGCAGTTAATAAAACAGACATAACATTTTAGAAATTGTCATAAGGAACTCTCTCCTGATCAAAAAGTTTTAAGTTGCATGGCTTATCTAGTTACTGGATTTATTTAGATCAACAGCATGACTGAAATGATCTTGAATAATGTTTAGCATCAATTGCAAAGTCCAGCTAAAATCCTGAAGTTCCTACCCTGGCAAATGGAAGTTGTGGATGCAAGGTCCTTTATCCAGTCCGGTCGTAGATCTTTGTCTGTTTGGCAAGTCCTTAGTTGAGGCAGCACCATCTGTACCACAGAACTTCGCTGTGGTTGAATGTTGAAGTGGAAACTGATCTTTTAGGGCATTCTAAAAATGGGCACATTTCATTGTTCCTGTCAGCACATGATAAATGCTTCTAGAGAATGTAAATGTTTTATAGGTTGTTCCAGTACCAGAGTGGCAAACTTAATGAATTGCTGACTTCAAAGTACATAAGAAGACCAACATTCAGAGTGAGAATCTCCAGATTTCAATATTTCTCTACTTTTTCTCTTTTTTTTCTTTCTTTTTTTTCTATTTTTTTTAAGGTTACAAGGGACTGTAGTAGAGTTGTGGAGTCTATCTGAGGTGTATGTGTGATAGGGATACATTTTACTCTGTCAGGTTCTGACACGCATTCTTTTTGAAGGTGATTATTGATTTTCTGCCTCTACAAGAAGAAATGTCTTTAAAAAATCCCCAACCTCAGAATATAAATCATGGCTTAAGGAAAAAAGGAAACCCCCAATTTTGCCCTTTTAAAAAATATATGTTAAAAAAGGAATGAGGAAGAAAAAAATGAGTGCTTTTCACAGAAATAGGTGTTGCTCTGAAATAACACTGCATTACTTAACTAGCTTGTAGAAGACTTCAAAATTATCAGATGTGGCAAACCAAAGCTTCTTACAATGTCTTTTTCTTTAGCTAGATGCTAAGTGATTGTGCTTAATGTGCTCTCTGTCCAGCATCACACAAGTGATAATAATCTTTGTGGTGGACTGGGTCTTTGGAAATGAAACAAAACATCTTGACTAAGAAAATGTATATGTTACTATGTGACGTAAGGATTTACAGGTATGGCAGCCTTGCAGTGTTTTAAGATGAGTTGTGTCTGTTCTTTGCCATGGAGTTTTGTATTCCAGTCTCATCTCAGCAGCAGCTGTACTTGAAAATGAGCAAGAAAAACTGAACAAGAAGTCAAGGCTTTGACTGGATTTGTATGTTTGGGCCAGTAGCATTTTTACATTAGTGGTAACATTCTTTTACATTGTAGATTATATATGTTTGCTTTTTCTTACCTCCATCCAAAAATGTAACCAAAAATATAGAAGATATCGAGGGGAAAAAAATATTCCAACTGAAAGAGAAGCTTGAGTATTGGGGTTTTTGCCAGTAGCCATCAAGGACAATATGGTTCTACAGTATGATAAAATGTTTGTTTTCTCTTGGCATATAGTTTAGATCCTTGGTACTCAAGAAAGATAGAAAAGAATTAGAAGTGGGTAGAAGGCTGAAATCAGAAGGAAGCTGAGAAATTAAGATGGAACATGGAATGCAGATGGGGGAAAAGCACATGGAGGAGGCAGAAAAGGTGGGAGGAAGAAACAAGTATGAAATAAAACCTGGAAGGGCAACGACAAAGAAAAGGTGGGGTGGAAAAACCTGGATGGTATGGAAAATGAAAAGCCCTCTTACTCCTTAAAGCTTTCTTTTCAGTTCAGGATAGAAGAACCATAGCAGGAAACAGATGAAATTTCTGCCTTTTCAGATTTCAGTGAGAGAAGTTCCCATGCTATTTTGGCAACCTCTATAAACAATAACTTTACTTTAAAATATTTCCCTGCCCCTTATACCCAAAGAAAATGTCAGCTGAGAGGAAAAAAGAAAGTCTCATCCCAAACTGCTGGTAGTCAGGAAGTGTAAAAGTGACAGGGATGACTCATATAATGAACATCAGGCACACTGAAAACAGAAGATAGGAAGAGCAAAATAGGAAGATGAGTGTCTCATGGTCTATTTGAAGTGCTTTAAATCTTTAGTTTATAAAATTGCAGGTGGGAATAGGTGTCTAGAAATAACTAGCCAATGGATAAAATGTCAAAGGATTCTGCCCCCCCCCCCGTCAAATCATATATTGCTTACTGGATAAAACACAGTTAATTTGTTCCAGAGGTCCACAAAAAACACCAATAAAAAGTCCCAAACCTCAAACCATTAAAAAAAAAGAAACCGGCTGCCACCTCTCTCCTGGACATTGAAAGTTTTTCTTCTCCAGGCAAATACTAAACTGTTTGTCTACCACAGGGCAATATTTTTTTTTTCCTCATACTGTCCTGGTTCCCCAGGCACAGCCCCCAGCCCAGCCATGCAGGCAGCCATGAGTAGCCCTGAGTCAGCTGGGAGTTCCAATCAAGGCAGCTGACTCACGGGTGTATCCCATAGCACCTCATCATGCTCATTGTAAAAGGAGGGAGCTCAGGGAGGGTGGAATTCCTCGTCTCCCTGGGGCTTCTCCCTTGTGGTCTTATGCTCCTGCTGTCAACATCAAGAACCTTCCATACTTTATGTCAGTTGTTGTATCAGTTTTGTTATTCTATTAAATCTGTTTCTACTTCTACTCACAGGCCTTCTGCCTTTTTTCCTGATTCTCCCTCTCGGCTGGGGAATCACAGAATCACTATGGTTGGAAAGGACCTCCAGGATCAGGTCCAACCTTTATCCCATCATCTCCCTAACCACTAGACCATTAGACCATGGCCTCAAGTGCTTCATCAACCCGTTTTTTGAACACCCCCAGGGACGGTGACTCTACCACCTCCCTGGGCAGCCTGTGCCAGTGCCCAACCACCCTCTCAGTAAAGAACTTCTTCCTAATATCCAACCTAAACTTCCCCTGACACAACTTGAGGCCATTTCCTCTCATCCTATCATTAGTAATTTGGGAGAAGAGACCAACACCAGCCTCACTATAACGTCCTTTTAGGCAGTTGTAGAGAGCACTGAGGTCTCCTCTCAGTGTCCTCCAGACTAAACAACCCCAGTTCCCTCAGCCGGTCTCCATAAGCCCTGTGTTCCAGACCTCTCACCAGCCTCGTTGCCCTTCTCTGGACTCGCTCCAGCACCTCAATGTCCTTCTTATCCTGTGGTGCCCAGAAGAAGGAGCATCAGGTGGTAGACTAACTGCTACAGTTTAGCCCTGAGTACTGGCTAAATGTAGATACACACAAATGCCCACAACGGTGGTATTTATACCGCTTTTGTCCTGATAAAGAACTGCAGATCTAGGTTTTGGGATAGGTCCTAGAGAAACATGCATTGGCCAGTTAAAGACTAGGTAGAGCTCTGGATGCAATGCTGAACCACAGGGAAATAGCATCTGAAGTGACACTAAGGCTATCCACCTTGTCTGCTCTTACCACTTCAGATTAAAGAGAAAATACCATTATTTACTGATTCTTTTTACATGTGAGAAGCAGTCCCAGGAGTAGTAACTGAGACAAGAGTAATATCAACTTAGGACAGAATTTTCCAGCCTAGTCCTGTGCCACCTCATTTGTGAATGATGAAGCCAGCATGTTACTGAATACACATTTACACTCTGTCAAGCACTGTTCTGAAATAAGTGCTCTTTACAAGCAGGGAAAGCTAGCACATTCACCATGCCTTACATTTGCTTGTGTTCAACCCTACCTGTTCTGTGAATCCCCAAATGAAAATAGAATAATTTACGCTGGAAGGGATGTGTTGAGCACACACTCAGTGGAATTGCCCACATTGTAAATAAAGCCATTAACAGTCTTGGCCCTGGTATTGATCCCTGAGGCATGTCACTAGTTATCAGCTGCCAGCTGGACTTTGTACTGCTGATCACCACCCCTGGAGCGCAGCAGTCCAGCCAAATTTCCACCCACCTTATTGTCCTCTGAGCCCGTCCAGATCTCACCAAAGTGGCAGCAAGAATACTGCAGGAAACACTGTCAAATGCCTCGCTTAAGTCAAGGTATACAACACCCACTGCCGTCCCTTTCATCACAGTCACTGATCTCATCATAGAAAGCAGGCAGGCTGGTCAGGCATGATAACAAAACATTTCTTCTTCAAATAAACTTTGCTTCCTGTCTTCTTCTGAGGTGGAAACTAAAGAGAAAAACATGCAAATCCCAGATACAAATTTTCCCAGGAAATGTGCATGCAATACATTATTACAGGCATACATTGCTGTAACACCTGAAGTCTCAAATTCAAACCCAGGGTGCTATTACAGAGTGATAAAGGAATACTGCCTTTGCTTAAAGAGGATTTACGGTCAAGGACCAAACCTTAACACAAATGACTCGTGATTTCCTGTTACTAGTGTAATACTCTTTCTCTTGGGAAAGATTGTGTAAAGTATTGCTTGCTAATAAAAGGTAGTTGTTTAAGAGTCAGCTTACAGTTTTATTTATCTAAGAATTCACAAAGCTAAGAACCTTAGAAAGAATTATCAAAAGCTACATTTCCACTATATATTACAATCAAGGGGGCAGCATTATACATTTTTGCATACCTATGCAGCAAACATTTTTAGGCAACAGTAACTTATATTTGAGGGACTAAGACTTACACTTCAGCCAGAGATGCTTGCCCACGGTTTCTGAAACACAGAACGTTCAACAATCTCTTTCACACCTATCAGCAGTGTTTTAGAAAAGAACAGGTTCTGCCCTCTGATGAACACAAATCATTATCATCATTAATCAAGGATGATCTCCAGGGTACAGGTAGTGATTCCTTTCTGCAGAGGTTTTTGTTGGCTCCATTGGCTTCTGGAGAACTCAGCAGCTACATGAGTGCTGACAATCCACTGCAAATCCGTCATAGTTAGAAAATTCAGTGTAAGATGCAATAAAATAATTAAAAAAAGAAAGATATTTCCTCTCCTAGCTCAGTCAGAGAACATCCAAGATACAGCAAATCCTATAGATAAAATGAGATAAATTGCTTTCAGATGTCTTGTCCTTATAAAGCATCCTGGATCTCAACAACAGAAGTGGACATGCAAATCTTTCTGACTTTTAATGGACACTAAAGTACTGCAAAGAAATTTTATTTCCCAATTTCAGGAGAAATGTTTCTTGGTCTGTTTTGTCCAGATCATTCCTTATTAACTTAGCCAAACTTGTGTGAAAGGTAAGTAACTTTCAACCATATCTGATTATACCTTAGAAGTTTCATACAATTTCTGTTGCCAGAGCTCAAGAGATGCATCATGTAGAGTCATCTGCCAGGATGGACTGACAGCAATCTGAATCCATTCATAAGTCCTGACTCACCTATGCACAAGAAATAGGCCAAACTCCAGCATGTTCTTAAAACAGAGTCATTCAGTATACTTGGTGTGTCCCAGCTTTCTGTCACGCAGCCTGGACATGGCATAGTGGAAGCATAGCAGTGGCCTCCACGTAACGTAACCGCCTACCAGTGGATGTTCTTGGAGCTGGGAGCAGGCATTGTGTCCAAGCTGCAGCCAGAGGAATGGCAGCCAGGGCCTGGCAGGTGTCTGCACAGCTCAGGCTCCTCCAATGTGCAGGATGAACACGGCAGTGATATTGCACGCAGCTTCCTAGCCTCCTCCTTCTAAATACAATGATGCTACTGGGCTGCTTGCAGAGCTTTGACAAACGGAGAAAACCTGATTAGCAACCCCCTGGAGGGGAGCTCTGTGCTGGCTTGAGTGGGAACTGGATTGAAACCTTCCTAGTTTTCAAAAAGAGTAAGAGGCAAGTGACTGCACTGTGATAAGGGAGCAGTGACAGATCGAGTCACCAGTTTTCCTTCTAAAGTTTTGGAAATTCAGTTTGCAAAATCGCAGTCTAGAAGTACACATCAAGCAAGTTCAGTTCTTCTGCAGACAAAACTGAAGTAGCAGGACATACTGAATTGGGCCTTTTCCTGGGTTATACCTGAAATAAAGTGCTTGTAAGCCTCGTGTAATAGTGGTGAATATGAAAGATTACTCCCTGTCAACAAAGACTAGAAACAAAACACTGCAAAACCACTGCAGATGGTTAAATAAGAGTTTCTCATGTAACACTGCCTTATATAAAAAGTGTCCTCCTCTGTCCTCCAATGTCAACAGGAAACAATTGCGTGTCCTTCAGCATGGCTTGAATACATTTTTATAGTACTATCCTGTGCTGGTGCTTTTAGATTTAAATCATATGCAAAGCTGAGTGCTCTATGATGATTAGGAGGATTTTCTTTTGAGTTTGTAGGTTCAATTCATTCCAGAACAGGAAGCTGTTTTATTTACTTGCTTAATACATCATCAGCATGATGAGCAGGATAGCATTCTAGCTGCAAATGAAGAGGTTCAGAGATTAGCACTTTCCCCAGTGGATGTTATGGCTCATATAACAAACAGCCCTGAACGGAAATGCTAGAGATGCTGGAGATATTTCAGGTCTTGAAACTGTGTTAACTCAGATGAGTCTTGTGTTTTATTACTAAAGATAAAACATACAATTTAATTAAACATGCACCTATAAAATGTAAGGTTCAGTTAACTCTTGACTTTGTTTTAATACAACCTACATAGGTAACTAATGGTAATGTTATGTAAAGATTGAATAGCTTTTCAAGTCATAAAACACCTTGGAGCTATGTTATCTCAATTTATAACAGCTCCAATTTCGAGCTCAGTTTCTGCTCACATCATCACTTAACCCTTCGTATTCTATGCTCTTCTTCACTTGTCTATACAGTTTATCTTTAGACATTATAATAGATCCATTACCACAGCTGTTTTCTGTATTATGGATGTAAGTGAATTTCAACCTGTATGCATCCAAACCCAAGGCTGAATTTTAAAATATGGGAGACACAATATTTAAAAGAACATATAAACAGTGTTACAGTCAGAACATCAAGAGTAGCAGAGCCAAAGAAAGTAGATTTGGATATGCTTCTTGCCTGGGTGCATATTTGAAAGTCAAAGGAATTGAGTTACAGGATGTTATTTTCATATGTATAACCAGATGCCTTAAGGATTCATGTTTTTCTTTAGTATCCAACAATTTTTTAATTATTTTTTTTTGATCAACAAGCCTGAGTAGGGTACTTTTCATCCTGATGTGACTTAACTTCTGTTGTCAAAATAAAATCTAAAGCATTGCTGCTGTGCAAACATGTATTTGTATCCACTTAGCAAGGTCAAGAGACCTGGTCTTCAGCTGGGATAAAGAGAAGAAAATTAAAACGCTGCAACTGTTTTGAAGTAAATCAACTGATGAGCTGTCCAAGATCTCCTTACACCAGGTATTTGTACTATTATCCATCTACCGTATATTTAAAGTACCTTTCCTGAAAACAAGAAACGTAGGCTTTCTTTCTCCAAGACATTGCTTTTCTTTCCTGAGACAGCCTTAGAATATCCACTTTTCAGCAGCTCATTCTTCAGCCACTTTTCAGAAGTAAGAGTAATATTTCAACTTGAATAAATAATATTGGAGGCTTTTTTGAGAAAACAAGGGTTAGCCCACATTCTCCCCAAATCAGTCGGACACACTGAACACCACGTTTTCTGTAAAACAGGAAGAAAACAAAAGCAGTAAGAAGTACATTGGATGCTGAGAGCAATTTTTGCTCTACACCCTTCTAACTGATTTAGGATAACTTAGGATACTTCCTTAGCGTATGCAGTAGGCAGCATCCCTGAAGTACACCTTCCTTTGCTTCTCTTATCAGTGCTTCCTCCCTCATGCATAACTGGTTTGCAGAAACCCTCAGCATGGAGATGTTCAGGCAAGAGCTACAATCGTTTAACTAACATGCTTGTGTGCCAAGAGCGACAGAAATGAAGCTCAGGTGGCACAGTACAGAAACACCAGGCTTGGGGAGATGAGAGCAAGGGCAAGACTGAGAACATGGCACCCTGCCTCTCTGGGGCTTGGGGTACTAAAACTCCCTTTCCTGCAGCTTTCTTGCTCAGGACCAGGTCAGGCAAATCCCACCTTGCACCAGAGCACCAGCGTAACACCAGGGGCCTCAGCACCCAGAGGAAAGCTCAGTGCCAGGTATTTACGTTCCCTTCAGAGGGGTTTTTACTGGCCAAGCACGTGCATGACAAATCCTCTCCTGCACTGCTTGGAGCTCACACCCCCAGAGGTGGGAACATCCCAACACCTCTGCCTTCTTATTGTTTTCTGGTTTAGGGAATTTATTCTGACATGTGGAAGGGCTGCCTGAAGTTATGCCTCTCCCTTTGTGTCATGAAGAGTTGAGCCACAGTAGAGACCCAAGGCAGTTGTGGAACTGGCCTTCTGTCCAAATTTATTAACCGTAACTAAATCACCATCTATTCCTTTGTCTTTTAGACATTCGTTTCTTTCATTTTTTACAAATGGAATAATGTCTATTGACTCAAAGGATGGCTCATCAGACAATATTTTTCTCAGCTGCAGCCCCTCAGATTTCTAGTTAATGAACACATTTAAGCAGAAGTAGACTTAATACAGTTTATATGATAGAATATGTATTACTGCATTAAGAAAAACATTTTAATTGGCATTTGACAGATGTTAAAGGGAATTTTTTCCAAGGTTATATTGACTGCATTATTTTTTCTATCCTGTAGAAAGACCACTCATCAAATTATCTGCCTTGTGACAGCAATAAAAATCCGGATCTCTACAATGTGGGAATTCATCATTCCTTAACTGTTACCCTGAAGGCACATCAAAATCTTTCCCCAGTCAAAATCATTAGTCAATTTTTGAAGTCATGTCTAGAACCATAAAGAAATTAAAAGAAGAACTTTTGTTGTAAGCTGAAAAGTCTCACGAAAATTTCCACTCAACTTTGGTTAGTGAAAAATAAGTAAGGCAAAACCTGCTTTCTATCAGTGCTTTATAAATGTTTAATTTCAAAATTGCAAGAACAGCTTTTATTGATTTGATCTTCCCTCTGGTGTGCCTTCCAAACCAACCATCCACACACATGCACAGGGTGAGGGAAACAATTGTAGTGTTGGATAAAAATCAGTGTTTTTCTTGCCCTCTGCTTTCTGTTTCTCCCCAGTCCCTCCCTATGTGCCACTTTCCTACTGGCAGGTAATGGGGGAATTAAAACCAACTGGAATGAAGGGCTGAGAGATTTTTCCACCTGAATTGAAAACAATTTGTTGAAATGACCCCAAAGGAGAAAAGAAATCCATGTGAAAAGCAATCTTTTCTCCCTTGATGTTTCACATAGAGAAACAACATTTTCAGCCAGTTCAGTCCTTGCGTGCTTAGAAATAGACTCAACATTTGGTTGCTGCCGCCTGCTCTCCAGAGCTCTAAGTTTTAGGTCAGAGAGGTAGTAAGGCACAATACCTAGAAACAAGTAGCACCTGCAATGATCATAACCATTTATTTAAGGGAAAAGGAACATTTTATGCTGTGTTTAAATGGGATTTTTACTTCTAAATTTGGCTTAGGCTTTTGTTTGAATGTCAATAATATTCTCCAGTTACTTGTGTTTACCACAATTTGGATTCATTTTTAAAACTGCAGTTTGAAAATGAAAAGCACACACTTGTTTTCATGAGAGCAGGGAAGACTAACACTGAAGTCTTGTCCAGATCTTCATGCTTCTAGAATAGGAGCAAACTTGCTTTCATCTGCATGGTGCCCAGTGTACACAGTCTGTTCATCCTTACTGATGGGACACCTGACTAACATTTTTAGTTTATTTTGCAAAGAACAGACTAAATCCTCTTTCCTTTTGGACAGAGCTTAATCAGCAAGAGTATAACAAATACAAGACTATTTTCTGAAAGCTCTAGCACAAAGTCCACAAAATTTAGCATGAAGATGCCTTCTTGGCACTTTTATCCTGATCTCAACAACTCTGTGTTTGTACTAGATTTTTTTTTTTTTTTTTTTGCTTTTTCCTGTTATCTTCTCCTTCATTTCTCTTTCATACAGAAGGACAACTAGGATGCTGCTTGAAGGAAACTGTTTTCAACAAGATTTCCTCAGAGTCAAATATTTATAGAAGGTCATACTCAAAGAGCTGCATCTCTCTCTGCTATCCCTTTTAGATATACATTAGGCACTTCACAAACATTTGCATGAATAGGCAGATCATCAGTCTGGTATTGTAAAACCATATACCGAAAATGTCCGAGGATCTGAGGCCTTTCTAGCAACATCTCTTTCTTTGATTTGGTCCATGGAGATGTGCAAAAGCTAGGTTTATTTTCAGTTGGATGGTGAGAAAAGCAAAAAGTTGCATGCATATATAATTCAGATAAAATTTAAGATCTTTAGATCTTTGCTTTATAGGAATGAAAGTCTTCCTCAGTATATTTAAATTCATTCAAAACATGCCACTTGGATCTCAATCTCCAGACAACTGGGGATGGTACTGCTGACTCTGTATTAACCAGCAGCACAGGATTAGGGCATTCAGAGGGAAAACCGAGGTACTAGAGGGAAAAGCAACACTACAATTCCCCTCAGGTCTGTGAATTTAGTTCCTTGATTTTCCATTTTTACCCCTCCCTCCTCCTGCCTGCCCCAAGCAAACTCTTTTGATTTGGCCTTAATGCACAGCTCATCTGGGATAACAAAACCCAGGTGTTTCACCCAATTTACTCTTCACAGGAAAATATTCAGCATCTCCTGAAGACCAGTGTGCCAAGAGGGGCCTCCTTGTTGGACTCAGCATGGCATGGTTGGATACAGAAGTACAAATACTAAATGCCCTGATTTTATGGTTAGAGGTCATCTTAAGGATCAGGAGACAGCAGGCACAGCATACACCTCAGGTTGTGTTCCCAATACCAGTTGAAAAACAGTGAGCATGGTGGCCATGCAGCAGCCAGCCTGCCAGCCAGTGACAAGGGGCTAATTTATCCAGGTTGACTCTCACCAGGGGAAAGAAAGAGCACAGATTTGTGCAGGTATGAATAATGGCAATCCCAGGCCTGGGGGTCATGATGGAGGGGCCTCACTGTGGGGCTGCAAGGCTGGCAGGGAACTGAAAACCCAAGAGCAGTAGCTTAAGGCAGGGGGAGCCTGCTTGGAGGTAACTGGGGGGGCTTTGGGGTAGGGCTGGTGGCACTGGGGTGCACCTGGTGCTTCCTGCAGGCTGTGTGATAGACACCCAGAGTTTTCAAGCTGATGCAGCCCATAATAATTTAATAGAACAGCAAAGATGTTATCAAAACTATCTTCCTAAATTAATCATTCCCTGCTTTCCTGCCTCTGGGTGCGTATCTAAGTATAGATCACGCTACCAGAAATCGCAAAGCGATTAGTATCTATCCATCAATATTAGCAACACACCTGCGTGTAACAGCATTTATCTCGTCTGTGAGACACCTCAGATGATTACATGCCTAGAATGCTTTGCTGAGTACGTCTGTAAAACAAATGTCCTGGCTAAAGTTTTCTAGGCAAAAGACAATTTCCCATTATTTTTCATGGAAAATGTATGGCATACCTAGTCTGAAAACCCAAACCCCTGCAGCTATGCTACAAGGCAGCAGTTTTGAGCTTCGGTGGAGTGCTGACAGTAAATAGGAAGTTACTTAAAAGGCCTGGGCAGCAGCCACAATATTGTAAAGGCAGGCTTCAATTCATTAAAACAAAATTTTAAGTAGGAAGGTAAATTTTGCAGCTGCTAACTAGCACAGAATTTTCCAAAATATTTCCTTAGGTTAAGAATTAAAAAGTACATAAGAACAAATGTCAGTCACATTTTCTTAATTTAATATACTAATGCATTGATATAATTGAGTTGTTTCTTTCTCTGGTAAATTATTGAATTTCATACTGCCTACTCCTTTCACAGAACCATAGAATGGTTTGGGTTCAAAACGACCTTTAAAGGTTACCTAGTTCCACCCCCCCTGCCATGGCAGGGACACCTCCCACCAGCCCAGGTTGCTCAAAGCCCCATCCAACCTGGCCGTGAACACTGCCAGGGAGGGGGCAGCCACAACTCAGGACAACCTGTTCCAGTGTCTCACAAACCTCATAGTGAAGAGTTTCTTCCTTATATCCAATCTGAAACTTTTAGTTAAAAAACATTACCACTACAGGCTCTGGTAAAAAGACTCTCTCCACCTTTCTCCTTTATGACAGGTCACAATAAGGTCTCCCTGGAGCCTTCTCTTCTCCAGGCTGAACAACCCCAGACCTCTCACAGCCCTTCTTCATAGGAGAGGTGTTCCAACCCTCTGATTATTTTCATGGCCCTCCTCTGAACCTGCTCTAACAGGTCCATCTCTGCCTTGTGCTAGGGACCCCAGAGCTGCAGTACTGCAGGTGAGAGTCTCACAAGAGCAGAGTAGAGATAGAAAATCACCTCTCTCAAACTATTATCCCTATCATTTTTTATGCAGGTTTTTTCCACTCCTCCCTGTTTATGACAACAGCCCAAGAACACCACTTTTCCCTTTATCATCTCACATGGTGATGAACAAGTGTCCACAGCAAAATAAGAACAAGAAAAGTTTCAGGGCTGTTTTTCTTTTGCTTGCAAGCTTCTTGTAGAATTCTCCATTGTCCCTTTTAAGTAGATTTCTAGGTTTTATAAAAAAACCCTTAGGATATTAAATATTTACTAGACTACCTCTGGAAAAATGCCAGTTATTTCTGTAGGTTTCATGATAAATACTCAGGGTATCTCATCACACAGATGCTTCTGCTACAAGCACTTGTCAGCTTTCACTGAGAATATCAACATGGGGACTATCAAATCCGAATGCTTATTTAGGCCCCTCAAAGTATTATCACAAAAGATGTTAAGGCAGTTTTGGGCTTTAATGGTTAAAACAGATTTAACCACACAATATAAATCTCTAGAGGCAAACTATACTGGCCACAGAGCAAGGACAATGACTACTAACAAGACAAAACACAAAAGAAAATAACATTTGCTTTTTTTCCTGAATAGTATTGGGAAATTTAAGAAAATTCTTATTTGGAAGATTGAAGATAATGTACTGCCTGTTGGTTATAATGAGGGCTGCTTATTAGGATGTGGTAAACAAACCATCCTCAAGCCCATTAAGACAAATGCCCATGTATTTATAATACAAAATTGGAACGTTATCACCAGTTGCAGGGAAAAAAATAAAGCAGAAACTGCATGTAGGAGAAAAGAAAACAGCCTAGTGCTTTGAAATTCACTGGATCAGATGCATAACTGATACAACTTTAAGATCAATTGAGTCATATTATGAAGGGAATGGTTAATTGAACTGAAATTATGAGGAAAAAATAGGTGTGTCTCTTGTTTTTGTTGTTTTTTTTTTTTAACAAAAGGAAAAAGCAGACTATCCTAAGTGAAGAATGAACAGAATAAAGACCTTAAGAGTGGGAAAAGCTTTTTCCTTCTTTTTTATTGAGTGAATAGGAAAACAGATTAATTCTGGGAGCTGGTCATGGTACAACTTGCTTGCTTACCCTTCACAAACCCTGCATCCACCAGACCCTTGATGAGCTCACTTTATGCAGCTTCTCCACTCCAATGTATTCCATGAGCAAATCAAAACAGAGGTGGTTGTTTGGAGTAGCTGAAGCTACTCAGCTAGAAGCCACCCTGCTATTTTCAAAGGTTTTAATCCATAATGAATCATTTCAGTAATGAGATTATGAGTTACTAATCATGAGTTACATCGTAATAATTCTATGCCCAACATCTGAAGGCTTCGGTAGTGAGAAAACTAAGTAAAATGTAAGAGGCAGAAGCTGAGCAGCTACTCAGACTCACTTTCTTTTCTTAAAGCAAAACCAAACAGCTTTCTGAATGTTGGAAATATCTAGCATAAAAATGTTATTGTATGACTCATCATTGTATGATGCTTATCACAAGCGTGAATAATTTCTTGATAAGCAGTGAGAAGGCAGAGCAATACTATTAAGAATCCAACAGCTGCACCAAGCATAAAATTTCTGTACCTTTTGCACTGTATCGTTCAGCAGAAAATACAGATTCTGATGTATACATTCTTAAATCTATTATGTCTCTACCCATCTGCTAGTGCAAGCTGGGTCCTGAGGTGTATTTTCTTCTTCCTTCAGTACACTGGTTACTCACATACATGGTAGGACACATGGTAGGTAGGAGTCCTCTGAGCTATTTCATCCCTGTCCTGCACAGAGTACACACGAGTCAGAGATTATCATGAGCTCTCTGCTGATCCAAATCTTGAGCAATGGAAAGATAAGGGGAAGCTGGGAAAGTCATGTTGCACAGGTGGTAGCATCATTCCAACAGACCTCCACTCCTCAATTCCTAAACTATTAATATTAATCATTTATAAGTGTGTAACAAATGAAATTGTTATTTGCAAAGTCTTTTTTTCCAGTTATGCAATTTAATAAATCAATGAATTACCAAACAGAAGGAAACAGAAAATAAATTAGAACATCACATTTGTGTTTACATTAAGTGGTCACTTGTATTAATGTTTGTAGCTAGTTTATCTAAGGGCAACATCCTATGATTAATTATTCATCAATATTAATGAATCTTTCGTCCTTTGATTTCTATAAAGAGCTTTGCCCACAATGTAACTCAAGTACAATTTTTGAAGGAAGTTTTGAGAATGTCAAGGAGCTGAAACAGGAGAACACCACTGACAAGAAGGGAAGAGTATGTTACAGAGAAGGTGAGTTCCTCTGTTTGTCAATAAAAAAATAACTTCTATTGATATTTAACTGTGTTATCTACTGCCATTAGAAAAACCACAAAGTCAATCCTTACTTGCCCCTCTTGAAACCCATACTGCAGTAGACCCTCACGGAAGGCACCTGACAACCACTGGCAGATCTGGATGTGTTAAGAGATTGTAGCAGCGACTGCAGGCTTGGCAGAAAAGATGATGCTGCTACCACACTTTGTTATATAAAATATCAAACCTCCAATTCTTTTAGGACCTGTTCAGCCTGTTTACTTCAAGACAATTGTCTGATCACCAGGGTAATGGCTGTCATCCATGGGAGAAGAAGAGAAATCTCCTTCCACAGGGATTTTCAAGACCTGCCTGGAGGAAGCCCCAAGCAGCCTGACCTGATCCGAGAGCTGGTCCTGCTTCGGGCAAGAGGTTGAACCAGAGGCCTCCTGAAAGCCTTTCCCATCCAAGGGATTCTATGAAAAAGGAAGCGTAGGAACAAGGGGTTATAATCCCTGTCCCTTTTACTGGAACTATGAAAGATCTGAGAAAGCAAATAATATGCATAACTGTGTCCAGAATAGTAATCTCGCAGAAAATGAGGAGGACCCATTGAACGTACACTAGCAAGGACTTTCCACACTCGCCAGTTAAAGCTTGCACCAAAATACACAAAATCAGTTCTTGAGCAATGTTTTTAAAGAGAAAACAATCCTTGATCTGTTCTTGCAAGGAAACAATGAAAACTATTAAACAGGTATTGGACTTGGGGTCCTAACTGGAAGAAGACACAGAGCCACAAGTAAACTCCAGAGACCTAAAGAGAGGCAAAATTTGCAAATTACATTATTTTGTTTAAGATTGCATTTAGACAGAATACAGACTGAGGACTGTACAATTTTGGGACCACTCCCATAGTGCACAGCACGTGAGAAGCCAGCACATACCACTACTGCACTAAGGCCAAGCACCTAGAAATTCACTGTGGTGGTATCCAAGTTGTGGGGACACTGCAGCCTCAGTGCTTGATAACAAAACGAAGATCAAATTAAAAAAGCAGCTGTGCTCCTTCTTTTCACTTACAAAATTCATTTTTTTGATGTAAAACAGCATTCATTTCTAGTCTGCACAGGTAAATAGGAAAAAGAGCTTTCTAATCCCAATTTTAGGTAGCATAGAATAGCTTTTAGGTAGCTAAATTATGTTCTGAAGTGCTAAACATCACTGTTTTTCTCATACAGAGGCTGTTTAATTGGATTCCCTGTACTACAACAGCCTGGCTCTGGAGTCAGAGGTGACTGCTGTTAGAACATCAGAAGATAAAGCAGTTTTTCTATATAATATATAGTAGTACCTCAGTGATCTTTTTGGTGGAATGAGATATAAAGAGACCTATTTAACTGACTCATATTATGTCTGATAGCTGAAGCATCTCACTAGATGAAGGGTATCTATTCCCTATCCAAGCAAATCTATATATCAACATTAAATGCTTAGAAGATATGTTCAGGCAAAAGGTGTTTGATGCAAAAAAACATTTGGTAAAATTATGGACTGAGCCTTGCAAGATGGCCAATTATTCCAGTAATGCCTTCCAGTCATTTTGATAGCAGCAGTGTTACCACCACCAGGCCACTATCATTAAAACCTGCATGAAACAGAAAAACAGAACTTCAACTAGAAACAAATAATCAGACATTTTCTTCACAGACTGACCTATTTTTCACAACCTAATCTGTGAAACAAATAAATCAAATCCCCTCTTGTTTGATCCTTTCTAAAGCTTCTTTTCCTCATAAGGGTCCATTCCCATTTACCCCATGAACATCTCCAAATAGATCTCCTAGCCACAGAATACAAATGCCCCTCCTCTGCTCTTTCTGTCTTCATTTTTATGGGGCTGATGTGCTGGCTTTTTAATTGAGATCTAGGCTCCCTGCAGACTGCCACCTTGTTCCATAAACATTTGTCTGGACAGCCTCTCATTCTTCACAGCTTTGGGTAAGTCCATCTCTATTAGCAGATATGAAGCCATAAACAGGAACTTTAAGAACTGTTGTATGGGATTCTGTGTCCTTAAAATAGTCCGTAAGCATATTTTCACAGTTTTTTATGCTCTTTGTGTATTAAGATTAAGTTCTGACTTTGGGACAGAACGCTGTTCTTGCCTGCCCTGTTACAGAGAACTGTGATTGATATCTTTGTAAAATAATCACTGTGTAAGTACCAAAGATAACATCCTAGTCAGCCCTGTTTTGACTCGGGGTGATACTATTGCTATCTAAAAGCTCTTCTATGGTAGGATAAGACAATATTGTCCAATAGGATCCTGGGGTGCATTAAGAAGAGTGTGGCCAGCAGATCCGGAGAGGTTCTCCTCCCCCTCTGCTCTGCCCCAGTGAGTCCACATCTGGAGTACTGTGTCCAGTTCTGGGCTCCCCAGTTCAAGATAGACAAGTAATTACTGGAGAGAATCCAGTGGAGGGCTACAAAGATGATGAGGGGACTGGAGCATCTCTTATGAGGAAAGGCTGAGAGACTTGGGTCTGGTTAGCCTGGAGAAGAGAAGACTGAGAGGGAAACTCATCAATGTTTATAAATATCTAATGCGTGGATGTCAGGAGGATGGGGCCAGACTCTTTTCAGTGGTGCCCAGTGACAGGACAAGGGGCAATGGGCACAAACTGGATACAGGAAGTTCCATCTGAACATGAGGAAAAACATCTTTGCTTTGAGGGTGACAGAGCACTGGCACAGGCTGCCCAGAGAGGTGGTGGAGTCTCCTTCTCTGGAGACATTCAAAACCCACCTGGACACAATCCTGTGAGACCTGCTCTGGCTGAACCTGCTCTGGCAGGGGGGTTGGACTACCTGATCTCCAGAGGTCCCTTCCACTGTTCTGTGATTCTGTGATTATGACAATGAAATAATTCTTTAAAATTTTCACAAATTGGGCCTAATAGAAGTCATTAATTTGCACTTAACTCTGAAGATTTTAGCCTGTTTGCCTCTTTCCTTGTGTAAAAATTGGAAATACTTGGTACAGGCTTCCATATTCTGCTACAAAAGGCAGCCTGCAATGTTTCCTTTCTTTTATGTTCCCACTTTCTTCAAGAGTACTTCTTCCTATATTCAGAAGAAATGGGACAGAAGAGCTACAATTCCAACTCAGTGGCTATGCTTCAAGTTTCCTAGTTCATATAGCATAAGGTAAAAATTAGAGACCTCATGGTTATGATTATAAATCCTAGATAACATGCAAAATTTTAGGCTAGCAGACCACAGTAGAGATTCCTCAGGATATAGACATATACATATGTTTTCCTCAGTAGTATAGTGGGCTGAAGTGGCCCTAAGTCTTCCCATCTCCACTATCAGTTTCTATCCATGCATCATGATTTATGACCATATCAAATATACCTATGCAATGAGATAATGCTGTAATCCTGATAAGCACAGCAATCTTTTTTTAGAAAAGCCCTCTCTGGTGCTGGTCTGCAACCAGTTGCAATGGCATGCAGGAAAGGCCAGTCTACTTCAAGAGTACACACAGGTCAAGGGAGAGTTTAAACCTTTTAAAACTGCTTTTCCTCTAGAGAAAATATAGTTTTAAAACATGTTATTTAATCTGAATACCTCACGTACGGTGTCTCCAATACTATGATTCAGCTGAAAACATTTAAAGTAGGAAGGTAAAATTAGAGTTTAGAAATGTCCAGTTCAATAACGGTGTTTACAGTAGATGAAAACCACCTCCTTTATCCCCATTTCTGTATACCAGTATAGCTGCTGATTTAGCAATGTAATTAAATCATGCCTAATTTTAAGCATGTGAGGTGTCCCATTGGGTTCAAAGATTCATATGCTTAAGTACATTGCTGAATCAGTGCTGAAATGAAAATAGTTACATAATTACAGGATTATATGAACACAGAGTTGCAAATGTGATGTTTAAAAGAGAAAGGCTAATTTACAGGATAAGAACATTTAATTGCAGTTTAGAGATGGAAGGAAATCCACAACCATAAATGATGCAAAACACAGCATGTCTTTTACAATCACTACGGCATCTTTAACTTGGAAAGCTTAAACTGGGAACCCAAGCAGGTGTATGAACAGCACAGTGCTGCAAACAAGTTTTCACATACAGCCTTTGTATATTCCATTCTGTCTGTACACTTCCAGATAAAAATATCTACTTTTCAATGTTCTTGGGTTTTTACTCTCACTCAACACCAGTTTCACTGTGCTGCAATACTCATGTTGTAACTGAATTATTTCACAAGCCAGTTCAATATCTCTGGACTATATTGTGGGGTTGTTTTGTTCGTTTTTTTAAACCATCTAACACTGATTAAACTCAGGATCTATGTCCATACCCACAGATTTCAGTATTATCCAGAGTAGAATCCAGACCTAAGCACCAAATCTACCTATGGTAGAAGGCAGCCCTGCCTTGCAAGAAGGGACTCTCTCACATTGCAGTGGTGGGTGACATGGGTGCCCCCCACTGCCCACAACACCCTTCCTACAGGGAAGGACAAGTTGCTCATGAAGCCTCTGAGCTTTCTCTAGTGCAGATGGCAACATGATGTGCTTGGACAAAACCTTCACACAGACTGCTTCAGGCCTGCACAGCCTCCATGAAGTCAGGACAGATGCATCATCAGATGACCCAATATAAGTTGCTCTGTTTGCAATTCAGAGTCTTCAAAGATGGTCTAAAGATCAGAACAGAAAACTTGTGTGCCTGAGTCATATCCCCCTCTGAATTTCACATCCCTGAATTTTGACTACAGAATGGTTTCTCCCTCTGTTCTGTTTAGAACACACAATCAGCTCCTGGAGGGAGAAGTCTACAATTATCCATTGAAAGAATGGACCTGTCTTATCTTCTGAGTCACTTAGCTGGCCACATGCTGTTCTCAGTCAGATCTAGTTAAGTCAATGAGGTTGCATCAATGTAAGCCTAAAATTTGACCTCAGCTGCGCTGTTGTGCACACCCAGCCAGCTTCCTCAGCTGAATAGCTGGTGACTAAAGAGGAGGTCAGCAACATCTATTAATAAAACTGGAAGCTGTAACTACATATAATAAGTTTGTAAGGCTTTGTTCACATGGCTTCCTCTTTAAAATTTCTCACTGCTGCATAACACTGACGCCATTCTGTCAGATAAAGCAATTTTTCAAGGGGTAGCAGTTCAAATGTGGACAAGCCACTGCTCTGCTTTACAAATCAATACAGCCTGGAATAAGTCTCGATAATCCATGTCTGTTTGAGGGTAGAATAAGATAGGCAAAGCCCACCAAAAAAATCTGCTGCATTAAGAGGAAGTAGTTGAGACACTCCTTTGTTTGGTTAGTAGAAAGAACAAGTTTGGGGTGGTTTTATGAGAACACTTGATGGGTAACTGGGCCCCCCAGGTCAAGAAGGACAGGGAACTGCTTGAGAGAGTCCAGCGTAGAGCCACAAAGTTGATGAAGGGAGTGGAACATCTCCCTTAGGAGGAAAGGCTGAGGGAGCTGGGTCTCTTTAGCTTGGAGAAGAGGAGACTGAGGGGTGACCTCATTATGTTTACAAATACGTGAAGGGTGAGTGTCATGAGGATGGAGCCAGGCTCTTCTCAGTGACATCCAATGATGGGACAAGGGGCAATGGGTGCAAGCTGGAACATAGGAGGTTCCACATAAATGTGAGGAAGAATTTCTTCCCAGTGAGGGTGGCAGAGCACTGGCACAGGCTGCCCAGAGAGGTTGTGGAGTCTCCTTCTCTGGAGACATTCAAAACCCACCTGGACATGTTCCTGTGTGACCTGATCTAGGTATTCCTGCTCTGGCAGGGGGATTGGACTAGATGATCTTTTGAGGTCCCTTCCAATCCCTGACATTCTGTGATTCTGTTATTCTGTAATACTTATTTTTATTTACTTATTGATTGCTTTTCAATTCCATTGAGTGCCTGTTCTAAAACAACACAGTGCTATTGAAGCAGCCCAAAACAGTAAACCAGTAACAACTTCACAACAAAGACTTAAAAAACACATCAATGTGCAATATATTTGCAGAAAATCTTGATACTGTTAAGCTATGTCATGCTTCACAAAATTGTTTCCCCAAACATATAAAGTTGCCGAAATACTACCAAAGATCACCAAGATCAACAAAAGAACTATTTTCTATGGTAAAAAAGAAATACTCAAAGCTTACCAGCAGATGTAATACATTGTGCTTTGTGCTTTACCTGTTAGAAGAGCATAGTGTCACTTTCCCACCATCTAAATCAAAGTAGTCGAAAGACAAAAGCCTGTTTTTAGAAGACAGAAGCAAGTTACTAAGTTTCAGAGTACAAACCTGGCACTGAAAATTGTGCTTTCACAGTCCTTGTTTCACTATTGTGGCTTCAGTACTTAGTATCCTCAGTTACTGAGAGGATGGAGGATCACATTCACATCTGGAGTTACAGACTCATGGCTGTGCTGTAAGAGTAAACCCCTGTGCTTGACACTGTTTTCACCTCACTGTGTCATGTGAGACTAGATAACCAAGGGTGCATTTAACCTAGTCAATGGAATCCTAGGAGCAGGAATAGTTGGGGGCAGTTTCCAGCATAAACTCTGCTGAAGAGTATTTTTGCTCAGGTATGTGAGAAAAGGTTTGTGAGCTTTTCTGGTGGACTTTAGTTCCTGAGAATTTAGGTAAGTCTGAGAATCTACATATAGGTGACTTCTTGCTGTTTCTCTCCTCCTGACTTACCTCCTCTAAACAGTGCAAAATGATCAATTTTGTTGTGAAGAAATTGCCTATTATGCTTGCAAAAAAAATCAAAGCCAGGCTGGAGCAACAGGGGTTTCTCAGCAGGGAGGACCACAGCTGTGGGAAGCCACTCAGCCCAGGCCTCCTGCCTGAACCGCACAGCAGCTCCCTGGAACAGCAGGGGATTTCTCTGGGCATCCATACCGAGATCTTCATCTGAATGTGGTGAGACCCCTCCTTACATTTTAAACCTGCACCCAAAGCAAGAAGTCTTAAAGCAGCCTCACCTGCACAGAAAAAAAGACCTGGGGGAATTCAAAGAAAGTGATTTTCAATTTTAAAAGAATTCCTAATCTTCTGATACTCACCCCACCAGAAACACAGCAGCAGCACCCTCATTCTGATTACAGGAATTACTACTCAAGAAGGTGGCAAAAGAAACAAAATGATATTGTCTGGTGAGTCAGGAAACAAGGGGAAAGGTTTGAGATCAATTGCAGCTAACCTCCACAGCTCAAGTTTAAAGCACTGAACAATAGTCCCCTGCAGCCTGAGGTCTGCAAGCACTGAACAGAATTTAAAAAAAAAATTAAACCGTTCACTTGAATTCATTCAAGCTTTTTTTTTCTCTGAAAAAAAAAAAAAAAGATGTAATGCTTATATTTCATGAAAAAAAGGAAACAATTTAATGAGCTTCACTTACGAAGTAAGTGTGCTATGTTTTCATAGTTGGGCTCTGATGTCAAATATTCCCTTAGGCCAGTGTTGCTATTCTGTGGTCCCAGAAACACTTATCCCAATGAGAGCCTTAGCAGCTTGGTGTTTTAAAGGCAAGTTGCAAGGGTTTGATTTTTCCTAATTATTTTCTAAAAGTTAAAACCTATGCTAGGTCTTTATGATGTAAGAAAACACGCCCTTTTAATCTTTCAGTCTTTTTCTAGTGCTACCATATATTTTTAAATTTGAAAATTATTAAAGCAGTGTTTGTAATAAAAATTAGCAAATTACAAACATATCTCTCAAAGCTACATATGTTAAGCCAAGAATATGTACAAACATGGTAACCTTGCAATTCTTCGGTTTATTTCAGCAAACTGATTAAAAGCTTCTTAAATGGTTGAAATAATTGGCTAAAATAGTTGTGGAACAGTCCCAGTTCCTTTGTGCAGTCAGATATACTGGAATTCACTTCTATGACAAAAGTGTTAACTGAAGGAAGAAAAGGAAACTCACCACTTGAAATTTGCTTGCTCTACCTTGGAAATACCCTTGGTACATAATCCCATCGAATATCAACAATCTGATTATTGAACATCAAAGGCTCAACATAAATTACCTGCCTTCTGCATAACAGTTAGGTTCTTTGCTCTGGGATTAGAACAAATTCTTCTTAGAAAAAAGAACAAATAAGCTTTGCAAAAAGTCTGGGATTTCCATTTTTATTGAGATTTCCTCATCCGCATGAGAATGAGCCTGCAGAACACCAGCTGACTGCAAAAGCATTTAACTGATTATCAGTGAAACCCTTCTAACTGTTCAATTACCTTTGATTAGCAAAGGACACTTAAGGAAACACCATTGCCAACTTTGCCTAGAAATTTTGCTCTGGATTTCAACATGAGAAAAGTGAACAGCGCACCAGGAGCTGAAGGATAGCAAGAGAAGGCACTGGAAAAAAATGTAAGCACTTATAGTCCTTTTAAAAATGTAGGCTGTGGATAAGCTGGTGTTCTCCATTTTTATATATCTATTTTAAGAGAAGATTAAAATCTTCATCAAGTAAGAATGGATGAGAATAAAGCCCTTTATCTCTGGCTACATCCTTTCTCTTTAATCATGCTTTCTTTTCCAGTATACATCTGTCAGAGGTCAGCTGCTATCTCAGCATATATTAAAAAATGGGCTCCCAAAGCCAACAGAAGGCCTGATCACACAGGTTCTATGTATTTGTGGGCTACAGCGACTTTTTCTCCACAGCTTCAAGTTATGGATTAACCATGATTGCTGCAGGGCAGTGGCAGACGAGGCATCAACAGCCAGCAACATCCCAGAGCAATATCCCAAGGCAAATGCAACCTGAGCATCTCCCAGGAAGAACAGATGAAGCTTGTGACAAACTTCCCCTCAGCAAGATGCATCTCAGCAGCCAGGAGCTCTCCCTCCAGCAATTCACTGAGTCCATCTTCCCTTGTTTTTGACAAGCCATCAGCGTTCTTCTGGCCTTGTATTGTATTTGGCTGAGAGGCAACATCTTTAGGAGTTACTGTGAAGTTCTGAGCACCTCTAGTAGGAAATAAATGGTGCATAAAATGCCATAAAGTCTCTTATGAACACACTGATGGACCATGCAGCAGGTCCTCCTGAGCAGCAGGTGAGAGCTGTAAAGGATTTTGATATTCTAGGTGGAGACTGACCAAATTTATTCCCTTCAGTCTCCAGACACCAGAGTATCAGAGGAAGTCAAGGCTCTGCAGGGGCAAAGGAAAGGCTAGAGCTTCTTTCAGGACTAGTGATCTAATTTACAGGTAAAAGAATACAGTATATGAGCAGAGTTGAGTTTACACACTGCTACAATACACTTCTGTTCTAGGTCAGCTCTGTGATGTGCTATGGCCTCTCTTCTCCAGCTCCCATCCCCAAACCCAAACTGAAATTCTGTCTCTGAAGCTTTAGGATTCTCTCCTCACTGCTTACTTCTATCAGGCTACATGTTGAGGCAGCTTTGCTTATCAGCAGAAAGTAGTATTTCTCAATTATCCATTTTACTTTAGATTTCATATAGGTGGATCTTCCAACAGCTCCAAAGAGCTCACTCTTAGAAGAGACAGCTCTGCTTCTTAGAACTTGAGGGAGGTCTGCTACACCATCAAGTTTTCTTGCAAAATTACAGCATGATTTGTAGTTAAGTATTTAATATCTACTGTTTCTTTGGCATGGGAGAAATTACAGAATTCCTGTAGAAATGTGAGATGTGAGCAATGTTTCCTTGGCTATAATGATGACAGAAAAACTATGTAGGCTGAACATTTATATATCACAGATATACCACAGAATATTGTGGATGCCATACTGATTTACAACATAGTAAATCAAGATTATCTAATAGTTATTGCTACTTAACACCTATGGATTTTGGAAGCCTGTGATCCTTCTGTGATGTAGTGTTAAGCTAGCTGTAGGGAAACTAGAGTATTTGAAACATCTGACTCCACCAAAGTCAGCGAAAGTTTTGGGATGGAGCAGGAGGTTTTTCAGACACCCAGGGTTTCACCCCACTTTGTAGTCCCATTATTATAGACTAGGAGAGCAGAGGCAGCCTAACTCCATACTCATATTAGTACGGGGCTGTCTTATGAAAGCCTCACACCAATAGGAACATCCTGCAGAACTTCCAAGAAAAATATTTTACTGAAATGCCACAAAGTCACTGAATTCATAAAAGTTCAGTCAGGTATCTCTAAAGGTACAGAATTACAAGTCTGGAGATCTTCCTTTTGATGGCTGATCAGTACATATTCCCAGGAACATTAAGTCACATATCGTCTTGATTCTTCAGCTTTCCTCAATACAAGCTGCCAAGAATCCCCAACTCACAAGCACAGAGAACCTAAACTGATTTTTTCAGGCACGCACTGGTTATGGAACCAAAGGTACACAAGTTTGTCAGTTCATGCAAGTTGGAAATGGGTAGCATGACTTTTTCCTCCTTCAAAAGCACCCAGTCATCTTGGGCTGACCCTAATTCATGCAGATGAGATTTTTCTTTGTTGCAGCTTGTCAAGAGTTAATAGTTAAGCCAAGAGAAACAAACACTAAGAAAGAATAACACTATTATGGCTACATTACATCCTTTAGCATATTCTTTTAAAAGGCTGAGTATACATATTTGAAGGAATAATTTTCAGACCATTAAGTACAATGCTTTCCCAAAGAAAACATTCTTGCCTGATCACATCTAGAAATAGCTGATAGCTGAGGCTGTGAAAGCAAATTGCCATGGATCAAGTTAAAGTAGGATTTGAAAGCAGTCCAGCTAGACTAGTGAAAAGACTATATATTCACCCTCATTCTGAATTAAAGTGGATTTTTTTTAACAACATAATGGCTTGGAAAGTCTTTGCTTCTTAGCAAGGAGGTATCAACAAATCACAAATGCTAGATGCAAAACATTTCACTGAATTTATAAATAGGTTTTCTGTGCAATGCATCAGGTATAAATTGGTATACAAAAATCACATCAGCTTGTGCAAGACTGTTTAGCATTCTGAGCCTATTTTTACATTATGGCCTTTGAGAAAAAAATCTAATAGATAAATTTAAAAAACGCATAAAAAGGGTTAACAAATTAAATACTTTTTAGGTCTTGTTTTATAGGCTTCCTCTTCAGTTTTATGAGTACTGCTGGAAAAGGTGGATTATGATTTTATTTTTCAGCCCCTCGGTGTTTCTCTTGTCTCCTAGGATCATTTTATGTGCAATGAGAATTTATGAGCGAAAGCCCTCAGTAAAACTGACATTTTCAAAACATGTAGTTGGGTCCTACGAGGCCTTCAGCAGGCATCTCGCTTTCCTGCTGAGCTCAGGAGGAAAGCTGCCGACACGGTCAGCAAGACAACTGATGTTCCAAGAGAATTTTTTAAAAAGGAATAAGGAAGGTACTGGCACACATCTATGTTTGGTTTAACAATCAAGATAAACCAAATAAAAGCTTATTGCACCATATGCTTAAAGAATTTCATGTTAAGAAAACCTGATATTCCAACTGAGAAAGCCTATCCATCTCTGTCACTGTGTTCTATGCATGCATATGCAGGACACAGATCTAATCAGTGGCTGAAGTTGTTCTGTGTCAAAAAGAGTAAAATATTACATTTATTTGATTTCATGGATGTAGCAAAGGTTTGTTTTTCTGGGGAGCTCTTTATAAGATCTTATAATGAAGGTAACAGGTTCCCTTCTTCACAATCATACAAATACTCCTTCAGAAGGATTAAACCCCCTGAATTCTAACTCAGAAACACTGAGCTCTGCTGTGGATTTAATGGCAAGCCTGGCTCTGAATACAGCATTTTTGTATCTCACTGGAATAGCTACTACCAGTCACGTTTGTAACTCTGGCTGCCTTTGGGGTTTTATAGAGTTGGCTCTGTGCTTCCATTAAACAGAAGCTGTGGGTCTCCAGGTGTCTGACAGCCACTTGAAAGTCAGTTTGTAGTTGTTTATGCCTATGTCACTAGAGCTGCTCCTCATGGTATCAGCCAAAGAGACAGCAGCAAACATGCAGCACAACATTTCAAGTGGCCCATGAAAGGGAGGCAATGGGGAGTTTTACAGGCTGTTAGCAGCAATCCTGCATTTCCACTTGGCAAGACTTGGATAGGCACAGAGGAATCCATTTGAATGTGGGGCAAAACCCACCAAGAGCTGCACTGGCGTAGGATTCCCTGGAAGATCATAAAAAAATAAATAATGGGTGTCCTGGATTTATTCCTAAGATACAGTAAGTACTGGGGGAAAACAGACTGAATCTCAGCACTTACGCATTATTCCCCTTACAGTTGTCTACCCACTCTTATTTTATATTTACTACATTTTAAAGCCAGTGGCTCTGCCTCTTCCTCTGCCTGTAAAATAAAACTCTAAACATAGTTATAACTGCTATTATCTTCTGAGTTTTACTTACTGTATCCTTTTCATTCCCCAGGAGGACACTGCTCTTGACAAGTCTGGGGTGATGCTATATTCTGTTCCTGCAACTTCATGTTTGTAAAATTTACCAGAAAATCCATTTTGCTTCTTGCCAAAGGAAAACTCTAGTATACAAGCTGGCTTTAAGTTCTATTTCTTGTCTATATGGTGTGAAGTAAACTTCAAATGGAATAACACAAACAGATGTAATGATTCCTCTGAGCTTGTATAGACTCCAAAAGACACCTAGGATAAGAAGTAAGGACTGACCAATTCACTTCATAAAGTCAGTCCAACAATTATGAACAAGTTACTCTAGCTTGAAATTATCACTCAGTCTTTTTCCAGGCTGTGTTTGGCTATTCAGTGTTTGACTTTCCCAGAACACATTATCTTTATGTGACCCAAACGCATTATCTTTATTTTGTGCCTTTTAACATCACCCACACAGTCCATGTGGAACACCATGTAACACAGACCTGACAGTGGGGAGGAGGTAACTCTGCATCTCAGGAGAAGAATGTCTCAAAACAGATCTTAGTACTGGCCAGATGCATGTGGATCCTCCCAAGTCCACCAACCTACAGGCCTTACCAGCTGGAACTACATCCAAGTTGGAGGGACCAGGAGCATCAGCTGAGATCTAGGTTTGGATGTACACCCCACTTACACCCCATGTTCATCATGTGTGTTAGACTTCAGTCTAGACTCTTGTAGTGTGCTCATGAGGACAAGGACAACCCCTCTGCACTTTCTCACCTCTCCCCAATCCCCCAGCCCCTCATTTTGCTTGGGGAGTAAGGCTGGAGGGTAAACTGTGGAGAACAGCTGTACCACCATAAACACAGTTTTAATCTGCCTCTAGTTAAAAATACATTAACACATCAAAGTCACAGAATCTCCTCCTACTACCAACTCCCACAAAAAAAAGTTGATCAAAATAAAATAAAAGAACATAGTGATAGAGAGACAGAAGCAAATTTTTGCATACAATAAGAATATCTCAAGTGGATTAGCATGAAATAGAAATACATTTAATGTAGCACTATGGTACACAATGAAAGAGAAGGCAAATCAGCCATTAATTAGCTATCTTTTGTCATTCCCAAGACAGCATGTAGCATTAGTCAAAGCCTGGGGTGACAGCTCAGTAGTATATCAAAATACACATTGCATACGTGATGCTCAATTTCTGCCCTGTTTGCTGAATGCTTTAACTCAGAATCCAGATGTTACAACAGCAAGTATCATCTCCTTTCCAGCAACTGGAAGCTTGGCAGCAAATGCAACTGTAGCATTCATTCCTGGGTGAAGAGTTATGTGAAGGTTAAGGGATACAATCACAGTGTTGCTAAATCTTGGTCTCGTGAGTATTCAAAGGCAAATCCAGCCTCTAAGATTATTTTGAGTAATTCCTTATCTTAGATGTAATATGTAATTTTCTTTATTGGCTGTCCTACTAAGGGGTTAGCCTTTCCTACAGGAACTTACAATTCCAGATTTTCCTTCATATTTAATGGTGCCTTCAGCTTAATCCAGTATTTCCTCTTTTTCCAAAGCCTCATTTGCACTGTATGTAAACTTCAAGTTCAGGTTCAAAGACTTGATGGTTGGAGGGGAAAAAAACAATTAGGGAAACCTTCCACAGTGCCAGGTCAACATCCAAGCTTATACTTCGAGTAGATGCTTAAGTCTCATTAAGGTCTATTTTTCTGTATACAAATAATGGCTCAGAAAAATTCCTAGTTGTCTGTCAAACCAGCATACTGACTGCTTCTCTTGCACTTCCAAAATAACATGTCAGGAAGTACATTTGATCAATACATCATCCTAGCTTTACATTTAGAAAGTCTTTTTGAAACCACCCTTTTCATGCTCTGTGAGAGTTAAAGCTATGTGACAAGACTTTTTTAACCAGTGTCTGGTAAAAGAACCACCCACACACTCACAAAATTAAAAAACAACCAAACAAACTTGTGATGCTATGCACTTATTCAGCACAAAGATGTAAACTTAGAAATCTGTTTTTAGAGAAAAACAGATTTTTCCTCCAGCTATGCAGAAGAATCCTTGGCTTTTATTCTAGGACAGAATTGAGAATTACAATGTGTGTCTTTAAACCTAGCCACGATTATCAGTGCTGCATACAGGCAGTATTTACAGAGTTGACTCCAATTTATTGAAGTACTCCATGGTTATTTGCATTGCACTTTCATTGATCCACATATTTAGATGTACAATTGTCAGTTGTGCCTATTAAAAGTTAAGACTTCTATATTTTACTTTTACCTACTTGAGACATCCCACAGCAAGTAAGGGGCTACACCAAGGGGCTACACGATTAAAGCTGGTTAATGGTCTGTGCACCAGATGCACTTCAATATGATTTCTTATTAGAAACACATTTGAACTAATCCAGTCTTTCACTGATGGTTTAGAACCCAGGCAAGTCATTATCAAGGGCTGAAGCACAGTGAAACAGTCAACATAGGAGGAACTGAAGTAAAAGGCCACATATAACCAGAAAGCATCCCAAAAAGATGATCAGAAAGCAGGAGAAGCACCTCAGAGGGCATCCCCCAGCAGTTCCAGACAGATAAGTGGTCATTCACTTTGCTGGTCTCCTGCAATTGCCACAAGCTGGGGAGCAGCAGGCAGCTGGGGCAGGCGCCAGAGACCACCAGCAGCCCTGACAGAGGCAGGGGAGGCAGCCAAAGGCAAAACCTTGCAGGACCCGAGTCACACCTTCTGCCTCCTTCTCCAGCAAGCAGCAGGGATGACTGGTAACAGGGGTCAGAGTGCCTCTGCCACCTTCTCCACAGTCCCCAGGGCTGTGACCCGGCTGTAGCTCCCTCCCGACTGCTGGGGAAAATTAACTATATCCCAGCTGAACCAGGACAAGCAGGAAGAGGTTTGGCTAATTATAAGATAACTTACAATGAGAACACCTTGGTATTTCTCCTAACTGATCTTACAATTAGAACTCCTTACATGAAATAAAATACAAAATACTAACCAGTGAGCATTAACTAAATTGGTGCTGCTGAATGCCAGTTGACACAAGGATATGTCGTATTTGCCCTCCAGGTGATGCCCCAAAATACAC
Organism: Podargus strigoides; assembly: GCA_028020825.1. Lineage (NCBI taxonomy): Eukaryota > Metazoa > Chordata > Aves > Caprimulgiformes > Podargidae > Podargus > Podargus strigoides. The sequence goes on from CM051643.1 coordinate 438,724, forward strand.
TGACAGTTCTTGTATTGCCCTTTTCTTTGTTATTCATGAGTAAATCTCACTGTGGAACAATGGTTTTTCCTCCACTGAGCAGGTGAATAAAATTGGTATCTTTTCTACTTGAATTAACATGCTATTGCCTCCAGAATGATAAAGTTGAAGGATTAAACCCAAGAAGTGGTTGTTTCTCTTACCAGATACATACCAGAAACAGCAGTCATTACACAATGATTGGCTTCCTGAAACACAGCAGATCTAAAATCTTTACATCATCTCCTGGCTATCAGAAGAATAAGAGAAGAGGCAAGAGTTCCCTCATTGCTACTGTTAATAAACATAATACTTAAAAATATGTATCTTTGGACACCCATTCACGTTTCATCCTTGAAACCTGAACAATTCCATTTACCAGGGAGAGATGAGGCATTCAAGAAACTTGAAGTGCCAGGAAATGAATCTAGAGTTTATTTTAATAGATTCATTGTTACCTGCAGATACAGACTAAGCAAACATTTCCTTCAGCAATGAAGTCAATAGCAGCCTTTCCAGCTGCTATAATGACTGCCTTTTTTGACATCTCAGTTGATAGTTGTCTGCTCCCTATTAGTTTGTTGAACCAACACTCACACAATGACAGAGAAAACTAAGACAGTTTTAATTTTAATCTCTAAACAGATGAGCAGTTTCCTTACATATTCATGGTATAATTATCAAGTTGTATCAAACAAAATGTGATTATCAGACAGTGAGCAGAATTACCCAGCACTTCAGATATACATAAAGCAGAAGCTGACAATGGCTGAAAACTTGTCCCTGTTGAGGCACACAGCTCCCTGCCATAGCCCATGAGGCTGTCTGCAACAGGGCACAGGACTGAAGCTCAGTTTTGGCACATGGTAGAGATTTACTTACAAAAAATTAGCTGTGAGTGTATTAAGGGTATTTGGAGGCAGTACTAGGCAGGTGAAGAATTAAGGGAGGAAGACTTTTCACAGCATATATCTTCCTGCCTCTTGTTTTGTGAGAAACTTCTAGATTTGTTCCAGTTACCCCTCCCCTCTGCTTTTGTTTGCTCTCTTTTTATCACTAGCAGTATTTACATCAGAAATGCAGAAGCATGAAAAAAGTTAGAGAAAATGGTGTTGACAACAAAATACTTGAATTTTCCTATTTCTTGAACTTTCTCTTCCCTATGCATGCTCGGGAAGGAGCAGACTTCACATTTCTTTCTGAGTCCCACAGGCTGAGGAGTGGGCTGACAAGTGATTCACCTCCCAGCTGTAAGGATTTTCCTGTCCAATTGAATTAACATGCTGCTGTGATGGGGAATCATTTCTTCCCCTCCTTCTCCCCATTCTCATTATGGAATTTTTACAGACTGGTGCAAGCTTGCTCACATGCACATATTCACATGTAAATACATGCTCACCCAGAAAGCAGGTGTCGTTTCTGTGGCACTGGAACAAAAAGATTCTGTTACGTATCAGAAAACAAAACCTGGCAAGCAATGACACGTCTAAAGCTATACGAATGACTTGCTATACTAGTGTGTAAATAAGAAATATTGAGGGAAACCACAGCCAAAGTAGATATGACTGAGGAACTCCAGAAAGAGCAGGATGCTACTAGTGTTACTGCTCTAGGAAAGGGTCGGATTTAAAAGTTACTTCTTGCTTTCTTGAAACAGCAACTGGGAACTCAAGAGCTTCACCAGACTGGAGTTCTTAAAGTCACAGTGGTGCCAGAGAACCACCACAATTTACAGATATACACGCACACCCCTGCTGATTTAATTGCTGTCATAACAGTAGAGCTCCATGGATATTACCCAGAGCTACAAGGCATGCTAAGAATGATTCCTGAAGTTGCCAGAATTCCTCGTGGATTAAAGCTTACTGTTTATCACATAGTTAATGGAAGACTTTCCTCTGCACTGAAGCAGCCAAATGAGATTTACATTGCTTTGCTTGTCTTTCACTTGAAGTTTCAAGAGCTGCAGATCTCTTACCAAGGCATTTTCCCCAACAACACCCAAGGAAGACCAGGGGAACACTCCCCTTTGCTAACTGTAGCATTCTAGGTATAATTCAATAACAAAGTCACAAATGTCCAGTTTTGGTTGGGTACCATCAGCTTAACTTACCTGCTACTTCAGAAAATGCATGGATCCACCAGCCCTAGGTCCTCTCTACAAGCCCTTCTGAGGAATCTGAAGGAGCCAAACCAACCTGAGGTCCAGTATTTAAGCAACTGAATCCCACCCCAGGTGTTCAGACTACACATTTCATCCAGGATCCACCTGCAGGCAATTAAGAAAATAAGGTGTCTTCAGCAGGTGATTCATCTAATTTAACATCTCACAGCTCTCCTATAATGGGTAGCTTTTCCTTCAGGAGCTCAGAGTCTCAGCTAGCCTAAGCAAAGCATATTTTAAAAGAGATGTGCTAATACTCATTATTGCTATAAGCATCAGTAAATTTCACATTTATCTACCTTAAAGATAGTAACAATAAAAAAAAAAAGAAGAAAAAGCTGTAAGCAAAAGAAGTCTAGACCCTCAAAAAGCAGGGCACATTTCTTTTTCAGATAAACCTTTTTATAGGCAGTATTGTCCTCTTTCTAGCAAAGTCTTTAAATCAGGGAACAATGGCAGCATAAGCTGTCAGATATCTGATACATATAATCACTTCTATGGTCTGGTTTCCCTTCTCATCAATGTAATTTAGGCAACATGACAGACATAGCTTTTATTTGTTTTCTTATTTACTTTAATGGCATTAGGGTGACTTACTGCCTGTATGAAGGCCATTTCAGTGGCCCCTAAAAAAAATCAACAAGGTGGCAAATTGACAGAAGCCTGAAAAAAAAGCAGGAACGAATTATTCTGCTACCAAGTATTAAATTATATTTTTATTATCGTACATTCCTGGGCCTGTAAACCTCAAATTTTGTGGAGATTTTCAAACAAAAAATGGAAACAAAAATCCATCTTCACTCCAGCACATATATATATGTATATCAGAGAAAGGACTTGCCACAGACCCAGAATCTATGGCAATTTTTGAAATCAAATCCAACGTGCATAGTTTGGAGGGGCACTAGTAAATCAAACATATCCATGACTGTTCCCTGGCACTGGGGCTAGGAGCCATGGAGCATCCCGAGCCCACGGAGCACCCTGAGCCCTGGCTGCCCCACGTAGCCCTCTGAAAAGAGCCAGCCCTCTCTTTTCAGAGTGGCTTTAATAGCAGCCTCAGGGACAAAACCTCAGCACAGACATACTGTTCACTGGGGCTGATGTGAAGCTTGGTGCCCTCTGGCCACCCCATTGACAGGAAGGCTGCTGAGGTGAAGAGGACCCAATCTGCTGGTGTGGAGCACTGCTGCTGGCAGGACTGTTCTCCGTGAGAGCCAGGAGCAAGGGAGCTGTTGAAGTCACATCTGGAAACAGAGCAGTGTGATTCTCCTGAGGAAGATGAGGATTCAGTTCTGCAAATGGTAGAGTGCTGTATGCTGGGAAAACATGAGGCTCTTCTCACCCTGAGGCTCAACTGGGTGCTACCCAAAATCTCCATCTGTATTCAGACATTCAGTGCTGGCCACAGCTGATGGCGAGCCAGCAAAAAAAGACCACAGATACTGCCTGTGCTCAGAGATGAAAAATGAGATAACGTAAATGAAGTTTTGAATGAAATCTGTGACTGGGTTGAAGAAAAACCTACATGTTTCTCTTCAGTATTTTCTAGAAGTGCTAGTATCTCAAGAACACCTTGGGTTGTTTCAAGCCTTTTCATGAGTCTTTCTATAGCTGCTTCTCCTGTTTAACATTAATAATCCCAGAGATGTTCAGCTCTTGCTATTTGTGAGCACGGGGATACTAACCAAAACCTGCAGAAGATTTTCATCTCTGAGAGCCATACTGACTGAGATGGGGATTTGGGGCAAATGCTGACTAATGAAGCACTGTGTTTAGCATAGGTGATGTTTTATTTAACTAGAAAGTGACTAAGAAAGAGCCAGTATTGACCCAGAATTCACAGAAACAATGTCTTTTTTACTGCCAAAACATCAATCAATTCTGCAGCGTCCCATGAAGAGGATGACTTCTTCTGCTATAAATGTGAAATCTTACCCAGAAAAGAGGCCTGGTTATTTATTTTAGAGAGACAATACAAAGCAAATGCTCACCAGAAGACCTCTTGGCTCCTTAGGCTGCTTATTTAAAACACAGATTACAGTATGAAGTGAGAATATAAAAATATCTGTGTTTGGAGTACAACTTCAGGGAGGACAGAGAACAGCAGGATCACTTCTGATAGTGTTCCTTCTTTATATGCACACTTGAAAATGTTGTAAAGACATCCTGTATCCTCTCTCTTTCTCAAGCAGCTGAGGGAACCATTTTGGGTCATAGCTTCTCAGATTTTTGACATCCCTTATTAACTAAATTGAGACACAGAGATATATTTACAATGATACCTCTTTTTTATGTTCCAAATGATTTGTTTATCACCTAATCATTTATAGATAAAAAAAAATATTAGATGTTGAAATTAAATCAATTTGTATACAGCATTGTGAATACAAGTGGACACTTTGATCACTACCTGACACAATGGATTGTGTCCCTGAGAGTAATTTGGGTATTAGACTTATGTGCACTTGCCTGCCATCATGCCTATAATAAGTTAAGCTACTTCATATGATCGGCTTCTGAAATGGAATTTACTGAATCAGAGAAGATGGGAGAAAATGAGGAAATAAAGTTTTCCTTACTGCTGAATACTACAAATACCATATGTCACTTCAGCTATGGGAATCTGAGTGTTGTCCTGTTTTAATTTATGGCACAGAATAGAAGTCACACAAATGCTGCCTTCTCTTCAGATGGCAGCTCAAATTTAGATTTGGTTTATGAGAAGTAGTTTCACACAGTATATCAGCTCTGCCAGAGGCATTGTGCAGAGATCAAAGATGGTCAGAGTCAAGGTTTCTGAGCTGTTCTAAAGAGGTCCATGTCTTCTGGATACACAGAGATAAACCTGAGGCCTGGCTTTTGTCTCTGGTTTAGCATGAGCCAGGATCTTGTCTGCCTTTCTTCCCGTAGATACGTCAAGAGCCATGGCTGTCCCTGTTTTCCCGAAGAACATTCTCTTCATGAAAAGACTGACAAGTTATAGAGCAGGGGTCAGCTTGATGCAATTTCAGAGAGTCCAGACACGAAATTACTCAAACGTAAAGAAAAATAAAAGACTTCTTCAGGTTTGATAATCAGAAAGAAACAGGGAGATCATTAACTATAGTCACTTCTACTGGCAGCAGTGGTATTAATTATTGTTGTGAACACAAAAAATTGATCTTACAGTCATTAAAAAGTTGCAAAAGCAGTGTCAGTGCAAGCAATGTCCTGTTCAGCTGAGTTTTCAGTGGTTTAAATTTCATGCAGCACACAGTAAACATACAAATAAACCATTAAACGATGTTCAGGTTAGTGAGGATCTGAAAGAGGAGAAAGAGGCTTCTTCCCCAGTGTTATCTGGAAGGTAGCCTTTAGCATGGAAAGGATGGGGCAGATCTATACTGGGAAGGCATTTAGCTGTACAAATGTGTGGTGGGTTGACCCTGGCTGGACACCAGGTGCCCCACCAAAACCATTCTATCACTCCCCTCCTCAGCTGCACAGAGGAGAGAAAATATAATGAAAGGCTCCTGGGTCAAGATAAGGGCAGAGAGATCACGCAGCAATTTACCATCACGGGCAATTTGGGGAAATTAAATTAATTTACTGCCAATCAACTCAGAGTAGGGTAATGAGAAATACAAATCCTAAAACTCCTTCCTGCTTACCCATCCCTTCTTCCCAGGCTCGATTTCACTCCCTGTTTCTCTACCTCCTCCTCCCCAGCCCCTCAGGGGAATAAGGGCTGCAATCAGTTCATCACACGTTGTTTCTGCTGCTCCTTCCTCCTCAGGGGAGGACTCCTCACACTTTTCCCTTGCTTCAGCGCAGGGCCCCTCGCACAGGAGATGGTCTTCCAAGAACTTCTCCAATGTGAGTCCTTCCTATGGGCTGCAGTTCTTCACAAACTGCTCCAGCGTGGGCTCCTCTCTTCACAGGTCCACAGGTCCTGCCAGGAGCCTGCTTCAGGGCAGGGTCACAGCCTCCTTCAGGTGCATCCACCTGCTCCGGGAGTGTAGGGTCCTCCACAGGCTGCAGGTGGATGTCTGCTCCACTGTTAACCTCCATGGGCTGTAGGGGGACAGCCTGCCTCACCATGGTCTTCACCATGGGCTGCAGGGGAACCTCTGCTCCAGCACCTGCAGCACCTCTCACCCCTCCTTCTTCACTGACCTCGGTGTCCGCAGGACTGTTTCTCACATATTCTCACTCCTCTCTTTGGCTGCAGTTGCGCAGTTGTTTTTTTTTTTTTTCCCCATTCTTAATTATATTATTGCAGAGGTGCTGCCACCAGCACTGATGGGTTTGGCCTTGGCCAGCGGTGGGTCCATCCTGGAGCTGCTGGCACTGGCTCTATCAGACATAAGGCAAAGTTCTAGCAGCTTCTCACAGCAGCCATCCCTGTAGCCCCATCGCTACCAAAACCTTGCCACACAAACCCAGTACAGGACATCAGCTGAGCTGTGCGTGGTTGTACAGGTCTGACTCTGGTTCCTGTAGTCAAGGATGAGAAAGCACAATTTTTAATTTTGAAGGAAAACAGTTCTGAAAAGCCAACTAGCAGGAAAGTAAACTTGTTGAATCCCAGGGAAGAAAGTCTTACGCAAATATGTCATGATTTACTTGAAATTAGGCTTCTGGATTTCTTCAGTCCCTGATTAAGCTATGTGGAGCATTAGACCAACTAAATGGAATAGACTGTAAGATCGAACTTTCCTATCACAGTGTTTTATCTGGGGGCTGCTAGTGGCAGGAGCATTTCAAGTAGTTGCAAACATTTTAAAAATCTGTGTTTATTTATTCATTCTTTCAGTCTCAACAATCCTCAGTTGAAGGCAAAAGGGAGGTCAGGGACACATGGATGTGTAACAATCAAAAGCTTCTAGGAAAGCACCAAGTTTATCCCTTCTTCTGGGAAAGGCTGACAGCAACCCTTTATTTTTACCAAGACAGATAGAATTATTGGAGGTCTATTTATTGGAGATTCTTTTGAAAATCATAATAGGAGGGAGAAGAAAAGATGGCCTTTCACCAAAAGCTAGGAGAACCTGAAAAAACTCCTACTTATCACTGCATAAAAGGAATACACTGTTCAAGAGATGTCTGCAAGCTGGCCTCCCACTGCGTCGAGCCTAATTTGATTGGAGAGAAACAGAAAAATAGTGGCCCTTGAAAACCCAAAATTGCACTGCAAAAATCTGGTCTAATGTTAACATGGACCTTCAGCTGCCATTGCCACAGTCAGATGTTTTAGAAGTGTTGATTTTCTTGTACTGATGATAAAATGTTATGAGAGTATTTGTCCAGTGAGTGCTTAGTGGCATTTTTTTCAAAGTTAAGTACATTATCTCATCTGCTTCAGAACATTTTTTTTTTCAGAGAAACTGTATGACATTAGACTGCCGTGAGTATGACTGCCTGCCAAATCTTCTTTGTCTCTTCAATATTTAATTACAAGTCCAAAGAATAACACAAATGTAGAAAACTGTAGTCTGAAAAGCTATGCTTACTGCAACCCATTTTTCTCAACAAGGAGAACAACAAAGTCAGAGCAAGGTTTTTGGCCCAGTCAAACAATCAAAACATCTTTGCGTGAATATTCATTCACACTTTCTAAGACTTCAGCTGGTTACACTGGTTTTGCCTGCCTTCCATGAATTTCAGATTTCCTGTTGAGAATATTCGTCTTGGAAATGAAGTCCCATAGGAGTCATGTCGACCTGCGTAGCGAAGTGACCCATGTGGCACAGCTGTGGGTGTAACTCCACCTCCGCAGCGTTACCTCACTCTGATCTCTCCTCTCCACCAAACTGCTGAGATCTGCTCCTGGAGCAACATCACACTTGTTAACTGGCCATGCTCTTGACATGAGTGCGGTGCATACCCACTGTTCTGATCCAGTGGATCTGCACAAGTTCAGGCATGTCTTGGTTTTCTCTACAAGAATCCATGTACAGTGTGGTACAACTCAAAGAATTGTTTTGAAAAGTAGGATCGACCCATTTTGATACACAAAAAGATTTGAGAACATCCACATGAATTGCTATCTTACATTTAGAAGCTCATCTTCAGGTGACGCACCAGTCTGGTCCCTTAACTGATCACCTTCCTTGAAGGAAGATGAATTTTTAGCATCTGTCAGATCTCTCGTGTCCTTTCCTGCTTCTGTTTTCTGGACCATCAAGGAATAAGTTCAAAGGGAGACTGAACCTGAATCTAGGGGCCTTTTTTCCCCCTTCCTGCCTGTTTCCTCAGACTTTTTGGGTGAATTAAGCCAACACAGTCATGTGACAAACCATTTACAGTGCTAACACACAGTTATAGAGCAATCCCCAGCTCATCAGACTACGTGTCCCACAAAATAGAGTTTTATTATTATTAGCCCTGCCATCATTTATGCAGAATGCTTTGGTTCTAAAGGAAAATTAAGGGCAGTAAGAAAATTAAAATAATGACATAGAACTAAAGAAAGGAGGAAACTATTTGCCCCAGTAGGACTCTTAAGGTCAAGCAAAACAAGGATATCTCTGGCTACCCTCCAAGTGACTCTCCCAAAAGGCCCACTGAGCTGTACCATATTTTGTTAAATCATCTATGTTTGTCCTTTTTATAGTCCTGAACATTACTCCTAGATTGGCTGAAATGTAAAGTCCCTGGTGTTACCATTATGATGCTTAGGCAGAACATACTCAGGTGTAGAAGGCCAAGTGCTTGTGTGGGCAGTTCTGTGTGTCAGAAATGTTGAGAAGGAGAGAAAGGTATTTTGAGTAGGCAAATGACCATATCAATCACAAGTGAAGCAGGGGACAACTCACCACAACAGGGACTTACCTGGCCCAGGGAACTGACCCATGAATCAGCCTTCCTGGTGATGGGTTTCCTTAGGCTACGAGCTCAACTCAGTTTTTTACTGGGGGGAGTCTCAGTTATTTCTTCCAACACTGATAATCGGGTCTTTCAGTTTACTCTCTACATTGGCAGCCTAGGCAAGCCTTTTTAGACCCAGGCCCTCATGGCTTTTGGGTGAGAAATGTCCATTCTAGAGGCAAGTCGGGGCTTCGAGGGGGCTTCAAGGGACCTTGCAGCGTGTCATTCAATTTTCACTGGGGAACGCTATTTCCTCTGCAAAACTCCTCCACCATCCATAAGCTAGGGCGGGGGAATTCACAATTATTTTTTGTCAAAAGCAATTTTTAAAATTGTCAGAATCATTCTGTCTTCATCTGTACCCACAGGCAGATGTCTACACAGGGCTACCCACTGTTGTGGTTAATGACACAGGTCTTTTCTACTTTGCAAAGACCTCTGTATGGTCTGTCTTTCATGAAGACCGTCTTTCATTTCTTTTTCACACACACACAAACCTCCACAGCCCCGTTTCCCTGCTCGTTACAGGTAGCACAGGTGATGTGAGTGGCAGTCTCCTAAAAGCTTTTTGGTTAGCAGACAGGGGCACAACACTCCATTAATCCATTCAAGTTCTTTAATGGCCTCACCAGAACCACTTGCTGACTTTAAGTGGTTCTGTTTTACAATGCTCTGCTGTTACAGAGAAATGCCATCCCTACCTTACAGGCAGGGAACTGAAGCACAGCAATGACTAGATGCTGAAAATCACAGCTGCAGCAGAGTTATGAGAAAAAGCAAAGTACATCCTAGGTGAGTGTCCTATTCATTCAACTATCCTATTAACAGTCTGGAGAGAAAAATGAGGGTAAAATAATGAGGGAAGGAGATATTAATAGAAAGAAAGGAACCACGGGAAAGAAAGATTTATCAGCTGATTTTACTGTGTAATCAGGCAATTGTTCTCCATTTTGACTGCTTGAGAGTGTCCCCTGTTGCATAACTAAAATGGCATTTGGGGCAAGTTTTCTTATTTCATTTACTGCTGCTGCAAGTGTGGGATGTTTGGGAATGAGAAGGGCCACTGGAAGAGCAAGCAATATTTGCTTTGACCCAGGACCCCAGGGGAAAGCAGAAAAGAGAAAAGCAGGACAGAGAGAAGAGGACTTCTGGTCAGTCGCTTGAGAACGTGTCCTGTAAACAGGTCAAACTGTGACCACTGGCTAGCTGTCTCGACACACTGCAAGTGTATGCAGCTCCAGGCACTGCTTACTCAAAAACTGAGGTGCTTAGAGTCATATTTTTTGTTCTGAGGAAATGGCTCAGAGCTTCAGGCACTCAAGTTTCAGAAATGCAGGACAAACTCAATTTGAACATAAAAAAAACAGAACAGAAAAATAAAGGGGAAACCAGCCATTCTGCAAAGTAACCTAGAGCCACTCTCCCTTGGATATCTCATAAATAGGGTTATCAACAGATACTCACCTTTGGGAAGATGTTTGAAACTCCAACAAAGGCTGTATTTAAATAATTATATAAACCATACTTTTCTAGACTATTCCTGCTCCCATTTAAATCAAGTTTTCTTTTGCAATAAAACCAAAAATCTAGATATTTAACTACCATCTCCCAAGACAATGCTATTATTATAAAAGAAAAGCAAATTTAGAGAGTTAATAATAGAGTATAGATTATGTTTTCTTGAGCAAAAAGAATCACTTCATAATATATTGCTCGCAATAAAGAGTAAGCCTCAGATTTCGTGCAGCAATATTAATTACTAAGAAGAGAGAATGAAAGAAATCACTTCAGATTAAGATTCCTCTGAATCACAGCAGAGAAGATAGAGTGCATCTTCTGAATAAACAGATTATGTTACAGGGAATAAAATTAGCAGGCAATCTTCAGCGATGCTTGCCTCTAACAGTTCTCCATATGACTTCTTGTGGGCAGGCCCATGGGAGAACAACTGATGGCAGAATGATTATTTCAGCTTCCCGTGTTATCATTCTGCAGGCTTTCTCAGAGAGAGGGGATATTAACTATTCCACCTCTTCTCTGAGCTGCAGAGAAATTAGGCTTCACATCAGCATGTAATGTGTGTGTAACAAATAATTGCTTATCACAAAAGCTTTTTGATCTGAAAGTATGAGAAATGGCATGCAGAAGAGAAAGGAATTCATGTATTACTGCTGGAGGAATGATAAATTTCAAATAATTGATGTAAAATAAGCTTGCCATCAAGAAATCAATGCAATAACCACAGGTCCTCATACATGAAAGACAGAGGTACGTGTTTTGCATGTTGCAGTGAGAATATTTTCACTGATTTTGGTGGACTCAGCCATTCTCCCCTGCAGACCAGGATACTGCCCTTGGCAGTGGAGCCCTCCCAGGGCAGCACAAGCCAGTGTTACTGGGGCTGGGCTCTTCTGCTTTTTGGCTAACTCAACCTTCTAGGAGCCATTTCTTTAACATACACACAGTTCATCCCTCATAGGAACAAGGTTTTTGAAGGCCCTGGGCTCTGGAGGAATTTGTTGCAGTCTGCCTCTGAAGAAAGCTCTGTTTCCTCCTGAGGTGATGAGAAAACTAACCATGTTCATGGTGCCGAAGCCTGCCAGTCTGCACGGGTCTTCCCAAGCCCCTCCTGAAGTCACCAGCAACCTGGCAGTTACCCCAGCTTCATGCCTTTGAATGCCTCAACCTTGACTAAATAGTCTTCTCCAGCCTGCTGAGAACAAGGAAAAGGTCAGAAATCCTCAGGGGCGTCCATGCTGCTACGTAGGCTGCAGCATCTGAAGGATTGCTGGTGGGACAATGGGAGGTGGCAAAGACAAAGAACACCTCCACAGGCTGCTCTTGGTGGATGGGGTGCCATGTGGGGAGCAGGGGCAGTGTCACAGGCAGGTAGTCCCAGTCGTAATGCCAGGTTGGTGACAGGGAGCAGAAATGTATGCCCCAGAGCTACTGTATGTTAGGGTTGGGGAGATGAGTACCACACCATCAGCCTACCCTGGATGCCAAAAACTCTTGCCCATGTGTGCTGAGTCAAGGAAACCTGTCATTTTAGCAGTTTACTTGTAAGAATCTCTCCTGCCCTAGAAAACTTGTGGGGAATCCATATTAACAATAAAAACAGAAAAAAAAGAAGGTTCTGAAATACTAACTTTCTCCTTACTGTGTGGCATTCACAGAAATGTGTCTCCTTTTTGTCAGCTGAAAGAAACTCTTTGCTTTGCAGAGCTCTGCAGAGATCCTGAACTGCACCTTTGTTATTTGGTGACGAGGACGGGGTCAAGCATGAGAGAAGCACTTCATCCTCTGAACTTTAGAGGTACTTTTTTAAAGGCATGGAGTTAACTGTCCCTCCTAGAAAGATGAATAAAATAAATGCACTGGGTTTTTATTCAGAGCTGGTGGGTAGACTATGCTGTACCCTGTCTGCTCTCTGCCATGCAAAAGGCACTCCTGCCTTGCCCTGTGATGGCCAAGGCTTGCCCATGCCCATTTATGACAGTGTTTCTGTTAAGGACTCCTGTTGGCCCCAGAGGTTTCTCCAAAGTTTCATGCAACAGAGAAACAGCAGCTGCCTAGAGAGAATGATGTAACAGTTTGCCCTTTGGGAAATACTACCTAATAAGAATTTACTCCCTCTTTGAAAAACAGGTAAGAGAACATTTTTATATATATATATATATATATGTATGTATATTTAAACTTTTATATTTAAATCCTTACTAAGGAAGAAACTGGCTTACATTATGCTTGGAGGAGTGCCCTACCTTGTATTTGATAGCAAGATCTCATCTGGGGTATATAAACCCCAGCCCACTGATGGCTGAGCTGGTTCTGGAAGAAGAGGTAACCATGTACATTTGAATTCCAAAAAAGGCAAGCACCTCTGTGGAGGAACAGAGGGATTTTGCTTACTTCACTACTCACCTTGTCCCCTAGCACCCCCGTGCCTCAACAAAGTCCTCTCACAGCACTCTTTGGGGATGTGGAGCTGACAGGAAAGAAAAAAAAAACCACAACATGATAAATTCCTATAGGTAGTAACAAATACAGTACTTAATTTCTGACATTCTGTGATAGTTAATAGTTATTTCTTCACTGTTTTCATTAGAAGAGTCAAACAACCTTTAAGGTGATGAGATGGCTTTTGTGCTAGCTTGGGTTTTTTTAAGGTTTGTGTCTGCAAGGTCCCCAAAAGGCAAAAGGGCTCTGCCTTGGTGAGTAACTTAAAAGGGATGTACAGTTTCCTTGCCTTTCTGAGAAGCATTTACAACTAACTGGTAGATAGGACATGTGAAGCAGTACAACCTTCCTTTGTGGTAACTATGGTATAAGGTACTTAATTCCCCCACAGTTATTCCCACCCAGGAAGAACAGTGCAATGCAGCCAAATGAGGCATCCTCATGCCAACTGAAACCCTAGTTATACATTGGGAAGTAGAGAGAAGGGGAAAAACAAATCTCAGTTACTAAAGCGGTTGTTAATAAAATAGGCATATTTCAAGCATGAAGTCAGAAAGAAGGTATTTGATGGCATGGAGAACTGAATGTGGGATGACAGGTGTCCCCCTAATCACAGACCAGTGGTCCCTCCTCTGAAGAAGAGGAGGGCTCTTTGCAAGAGAAAACATGTGTTGGCTGTTGTTGCTTCTGGGGATTGCCATGATTTGGGTTTGGGCACCCATGAGTAGACTGCCCAGTGACAGGAAATAAGCACAGGTCTCACTGTATAATATTTTCACCTGAAGTATTTTATTTCCATGTGTTGTTGTGCTTGCTTTGATGTGACACAATGAAGGACTGTATCTGTGGATGATCCAGTCATCTTGTGCTGGGATTTCACCTGTCAGTGCATTCACCATCCTCTCAAAAAAGACAAAGGGCTCAAAGCTGCTGCTCACCCTACTGAGAGGAAGAATTACACTCCAATCAGAAGAGCTGGGGCCAAGGGACTTTTACTCATGTACTCATAGTTGTGCTCAACAGGCAGATTTCAGAGGAAAGGAGGAGGGAACTTATGTGTGAAAATGAGCTAGGGACATAAAACGGTAATTTGCCAAATTACCTGCTGACCTCAGTCTCATTAAACTCCCATTTTTGGCAATGTTTCATGAAGAATCTGGCATATCCCAGAAGCTGGATATGAGGTACCAGGCGCCAGGGATGGAGGTAGTCCAAGGAGAGGGGCTAGCAGGGGCACCCAGCTCACCCCATGGCCGTGTGGCAGCAGTGTAGACCAGCTCCACCATCTCCCCCGACCCAGAGTCCACCACACAGGGTCCCCACCAAACGCAGATGCTGATGGCATCATCACAGAGAGAGGGGCACTTATGGTGCTGTGCCTTGTTGCAACAGAGCAGCCATCAGGATCCATCCTGTTTGATGCATAAAAATTGAATCATAGAACCATAGAACAATTATGGTTGGAAGGGACCTCCAGGGTCATCAAGTCCAACCTTTATCCCACCATCTCCCTAACCACTAGACCATTAGACCATGGCCTCAAGTGCTTCATCAACCCGTTTTTTGAACACCCCCAGGGACGGCGACTCCACCACCTCCCTGGGCAGCCTGTGCCAGTGCCCAACCACCCTCTCAGTAAAGAACTTCTTCCTAATATCCAACCTAAACTTCCCCTGACACAACTTGAGGCCATTTCCTCTCATCCTATTATTAGTAATTTGGGAGAAGAGACCAACACCAGCCTCACTACAACCTCCTTTTAGGTACTTGTAGAGGGCAATGAGGTCTCCTCTGTCTCCTCCAGACTAAACAACCCCAGTTCCCTCAGCCGGTCTCCATAAGGCCTGTGTTCCAGACCTCTCACCAGCCTCGTTGCCCTTCTCTGGACTCGCTCCAGCACCTTAATGTCCTTCTTATCCTGTGGTGCCCAGAACTGGACACAGCACTCAAGGTGTGGTCTCACGAGTGCCGAGTACAGGGGCACGATCGCCTCCCTACTCCTGCTGGTCACACCATTTCTGATACAGGCCAGGATGCCATTGGCCTTCTTGGCCAAACTTACAGATTTATTTCAGGTTTAAATGGGGAGGGAGCTCTTCCTTTCTTCAGCTCAGTTGAGATTTTCAAAAGACTGTATCTTCTTTATGTGAAAGATGGGTACTTGCCTATTTTTTTTTTTTAAGCTGTGAGATAGCTAATTATCTCACTGAAAAATTGCATGTGTGGGACTGACTCCTGTTGTTTGTAGAGCATGGTTGAGGAAAGTTGCTGTCAATATTAAAATAAACAACCATGACTTTTATTTCCACTTGATTTTGCAATAAGATAGCTAGGACTGGTTATTAGTTTAGCCTGTGGTAAAACACCTATTTTTTTTTTTTTTTCCTTCCTTTTTTTCAGCAACCTTTATTTAAGCCTGGACAGAAATACGAATGCATGTACAATAAATCTGAATTTTCTCGAAAGCTCTGTGAAGATGATCTATTTCAAAGATGAAATTAATTTACCCCAAGGAGCAGGCAATTGGCAGCATCTGAGCTGAAGATGTCTCTGCCCCCTCCCAGACCCATCAGGCCTGCAGGGCGTGCAGGCAGCCCTGTGGCAGGCAGCAGCCTTCCTGCCTTTGACTCTTGCATGGTGGCCCCAACGGGTCTGCTGCATATTCCCAGCAAAACTGGGGAAAGTGCTCAAAATCTGCCAAGAAAAACTCTCTGGGTATATAAGGCAGACAGAGAAAAACCTGTAAAAACCTGGAGACAAAGTCATCTTAGCCCAAGCGGGCTACAAACCTAGATAGGTGGAAAGATTTTCTGTATTACAGTGATTTCATTACTTTTGCCTCCAGGTCATGAAAGTTTATTCAGCAGTACACAATCATGGAAAACAAAGGGGGAAAAAAAACCCCTCCTTTTCACAAAGTCACAGGCCAGCTGTGCATTTCAGGGTAAACAAACCAAACTAAAGAATACCGTCCTATCCAATTCAGAATCACTCTTCATCTATCAAAAGACAACCTTCTTGTAGGCTGTCTATTGGAAGGCAAACTATAACCCACATTATGTACAAAGTATAAAAAAGGGGCACCTCCCAGGCCACTTAGATGGTTCTAAATTCCTTCTGGTCTTGACGACACCCCTGCAGTGTGCACAAGGTTAACAATTCTTTCTCCTGCTAAGGGGCTGAGGGCAGGCGTGTTGGCCTGCAGCCATCACAAGAAGTGATGTTGGTGGCATGGTCTCAGCAAAAGGTTTAGATCATTAAGTCTGTATTGTACTCCAGCCCAGGAAAAACTAAATTTCAGAATCAGTGAGGAAAGCCAGTGATGAGCCTTAGTCAAGCTCTGCAATACCACATAGGTAACAGAAAACATTAATTACCAGGGAAGCCAAATACACTACGGGAGCTTCATCTTCCATGTAAATGAACTCTCAAACCAAAAGGTTTCTTTAAAAGGCATTACCACTCCTACTGTACTCTGTTCTCACACAGCCTTTGTGGGATATCAGATCTCACTCAACTCAACACGCTCATCTCAAATTTATTAGTAATGACATGAGTCGTAGCAGCAGCAAGGATGTGGGGGCAAGGGGCTTACAGCGGTGAATTGGGAGGTGGTGCAGCGTCTCCACAACACCTGTGTGCCTCCCTATTGTGGGTCTGCATGTTGTGTCCTCTCTGCTGCCCTCCCAGGTGGGCTACAATGTGTGACAATCACAATTCTACATCATCATGCAGACTTAGCATGAAGTCTTGCCAGCACTTTTCAATGAATGACGTTAGCAAAGACACTTTTAACTGTCAGCCTTGTATTTGGTATTTCTGTTGGCAAAACTGAGTATTTTGTCATGCCTTATTTCATTTCTAAGTTCAAGTCTTCACTCAGACCTTGATGCTTCACTCAGACCTAACTAGATGCTGAGTAATTTTACTCCTGAATTACACAGAGATTAGCAAATCATATATAAACAAAACCATTAAAAAAAAAAAAAGAAGCTATTTTGTGATTGTGTTGTCTTGAATAAATAGAGACTCTGAAAAGGTATTATGTTCAGTATCAATTATTCGTATTTCCAACAAGTAACTGACACATCTTCAAGTTAAGACTTCCATCCACACTGGCTATAAAATACCATTTTCACTATGATTGGAATGGCTGTTACTGGCTGTCAATTAAAATACATATCATGTACCAGGCAATAGAAGCTGACAACACCAGTAAGAAGTAACACTTGACAGTCACTTGGGAAATACATAGGCAAGAGAAGACTGAAAATTGCTGAAGATCTTTACCTACAGCTTCTTACTTTTAAACATTGACCTCCAAGACAGGAAGAACAGAAAGATTTATCTGCACTTGAAAACTTGCCTTACCTCCTGTTGTTCTGTTTCTTTTTCATAACCAGGATAAATGAAATATTTCTAACTTACAGATTGCATACGCATATTTTAAAGGAGCAGCACCACTGTCACTCGACTGCCCAGCATGAAAAATTTCTCTCAGCAGAAATCCTTGGCTGTCATTTTCCAGCCCTTGTACCCAGAGTGAACTGGAGCTAATTACCTGAAGTGAGTAAGTCTTCAGGTAAAGCCCAGGGAAGATTTATCATTTTGTTTATTTAGCCCTTAGATCCACTGAAATTGGCCTTTCATAGCAATGTATCATTTGTACAGGAAGGAGGATTTTTTTTTTTTCAGAAGCTGGAAATTCAAACCCTTGGGTGGGCACCCAGATATGAAGATGACTTACACAAAAAACCCTATACTGTCTCAAAAATTAAGTCTGGAGATTGCAGAGTTGGCAATACAATTGCCCAACAGTTTCCAAGGCTGGATGCAGTTGCTCAGAGCTGTGCCCTTTTCCTCCATCTGTGCTGCCATTGGCCTCTGCAGGAAGGCAAGGAACAGGCAGAGCTACTGCCAGAGGTCAGCCTGTACTCTGATTTCTTACTCTGGGGGCTTGAAGAAGCGAATGGCAGAGACTTAATTGCCCTTTTTCAATTGCAAAGGTTGAAAATACCAGCTCATCAAATTGACATAAAATGAGTAACTATTTCTGGATGTAGGTCCCACTTTGCTTAATCCAACTTCATCATGCAAGTCTTATGTAAGGGTCATGGTGAACAGGGCACCAGGTGAACTAGACACTTTCCTCGGCCTAGACCAGAATTATTCTTCCATCATAGACAGAATTGATCACTGTTGTCTTATTTCATTTATGAAAACTCTCATTAGATACCTTGACTATCATGATCAAAAAAAAGTCTCTTATCCATGGATGGAGAAGTGCTTTAAAACTTCAGTGAATCTTGAGCTCCAACTAGTGGGATGCTTTGTTTTCCTTCACTTCCCACAAGCCAAGATCTAAGATCTGAATCAATCCCTTTTATTATCCTTCCTGGTGTCAGAAGAATCACTGTTCAAGCTTACCAGTGAGCAAATCAGGCTTAAAAAAGAAATTCTCTGCACTCATCAGCTAAAGAAAGAACATATGCTGGGCTCCCAATCTTTTTTAAAATGAATATGACAGGTGTAGAAGGGATAGGAACATCAGGATGCTACTCTTGTGGCTTTAAAGACAAGAATCAATAAACCTACATGTTTATGTTGTGAGTTTTCCTAGGCTTCTTGATTATCAAGTCAATCTTACCTTTCCATGGGACTTCAATCCTTGAGACATGCAGCATACCCTCTCTGCATCACATCACTAGTCACAGCTTGTCCTCAATTTCACCCACTGAGGCTGACCAGAAATTATAATCAGCAATAAACACCAACAACCAGAAAGATTTTAATGATAGATTTTTTGAAGAAAGCTAAGTATTGGCTCTGGCCATGTCCCCCATTTGTTTTGCCACCCCTGCAGGTGCTGCGTATCAACCCCTGCAGAACCAGGGAGCATGTGCAGTGGGGCATGAGGACTCACAGCTGGGGAAAGGCAGCTCTCCCGAGTAGGGAAGGGTTACTAAACTGCCCTAGTTTGATTGCAATCACATAGTGAGATCTGGTGGAAACTCTGCTTTACTCTACCAGTCTCTCCTCAGATGTGACAGGGACCATTTACACCTTCCTGTAGTCCCTTGTAGATTATGAAGATGGATATAGAGCATAGCAAGGGCTGTGGCAGACCTCTCAAACACAGCTTCACAGTATGTCAGTAAGGAGCCCAAATCTATCACCCAGCTGGTATGGTTTATCTCCAAGTTCATCACCATGTGCACACACAT
Source organism: Podargus strigoides (assembly GCA_028020825.1). Classification (NCBI taxonomy): domain Eukaryota; kingdom Metazoa; phylum Chordata; class Aves; order Caprimulgiformes; family Podargidae; genus Podargus; species Podargus strigoides. The sequence continues at coordinate 457,942 of CM051643.1, forward strand.
GTATCAGCTGATTTCCCAATCCTGAATCAGCTGGCTGATCCCTCACCCTCCACCTCTCATAGGAAGAGCACCATCAAATGAGGAACAGTGATGCAGCATGTATGTATTTAATTTCGGTCCTAAATCTCAGGAATTTACCTGATGAGGTCTCAGCTGAGGCACAGTAGTGGAGCCTGCACTACCACAGCACTTCTTTGATGAATGCCCACAATAGCTCTGTCTTGTTTTTTAAACACAGAAATAATGATGACGATAATTGACAAGGGCAGCCTCAGATTTCATAAATTCTGAGGTAGCAGGTACAGAAGCAACCTTGTCTCTTAGCTGTCAATAAAAGGTAGGTACCCTGGTATCCCTTTATGCCTTGGCAAGCAGTAAACCACCCCAAGCCCCCTACCATAACAAAGTGGATCACTGCTATGACACTCAGCCTCAAATATGGGCCAGTCACAAGTATATGGATTTATTCCATGTGCACATTCTGCATATCCTGCTGTACAATCTACATAATCTGTAGTTATTGAGTTATTGTTCATGTTTCATGGTATAACAAAATATACACTGAAGTCTGAGTCCCACTACGTGGGTTCACAGATTCTCAGGCATAGATTAACATTTTGCCATCAATGAGTTAATGCTTGTGTAAGAGGCATTAGATATCTAAAAATTAACCTGGGAGCATATTATATTAAACAAATCAAGCAAACAAACCCCAAAATAAAACAAGGGTAAAACCAACTTCTTCATTGAGCACTTGTCCATAAGGCCCCAGAGGCAAAGCAGGGGGCTACAGGTACTGAAGTCACAAGGCAGATCCAGGGAACATTTGGGCTTTGCAGTTGCACAGATGCCCACAACACATCCTCCTCTCATGTTAAAGATGTCCTACAGTGAAGGAAAACAGAAACATTCAGACAAGAGGAAACATGCTATCAGCTTGATAGCTGGCAATACACAGGGAAAAAGATCTCTCAGAGCTGAGCTAAACCAGAAAGCAGATGCGGGCATGACTTCTTTTTCCATTTCCCTTTCCTCTTTCTAAACTTACTGACCACCTTTGGATTTTTGGGAAGCAGAGAGTGGAGTTCCACCACAAGCAAGGCTTGGGTGACAGCTGCCCTTCCTCCCCTGCAGGAGTCCCTGTTTAAAACCCGCTTTTCCCGTGATCAGCGCTCTTGGGAAACGCTCTTTGGCAAGCAGCAGTAAAATGAGGCTGCAGCCCTGAGGGATGTTGAGGGAGTGTGTAAAATCAGGGCAATGAGGTGAGTCAACATAAAAACGACCAGGCAATTTGGATAGACTGGCGAAAGGCCATACCAGTCTCAGATTAGTTCCTGTGATGGAGGACTTCCCATCAACACAACGTGGCGTCTGTCAAGAGAAAGCTGACGGTTGCTTACCAGCCATGAAGAAAAGGCTTTGCCTGTGTTTCTGAAAATGAAGGTATCGCAGATGCGTTTCGACGGGCTGAGAGATGTTCTGTTATGGGCACTTACGCAAGGAAGGAGCAGCGCCTCGAGGCCACAGAGGGCTCGGGCTCAAGCGTGGGGAAAAGCAGTGCCACACCGCTCCGCTCCAGGCTGCCTCCCCCAGGCTTCAGCTGCACCAAGTCAGCTGCCCTCGCTGGCAGCAGCCCGGCTCGCCTCCGTGAGGGAACTGGCTCCATATGCCAGGCTGACAAAGAACCCCCACTTTCTTCAAAAACACCTCAGTCTTTGGCTTCCCTTTTGTTTCTGTTGGCTTTAGTCCATTCTTAGTCATCACTGTGACAGCAATGGCATCCAAAGGCTGCCCTTTCCTACCTCCACTGAGGACAGAAGATACGTAGCATAGCATAACAAAAATAATTAACATTTTCCATTTCCAGTGCTGTGTAAATGCCGACCATCTAATCTTCACAGCAAAGCTGACAGACGAACGTCACTGCTCTCGTTACTGCCCCCAGCACCTTGCGTGCCATGATCCCTGAGCAGGAGCTCCTGGACCCTTCCCCAGGCTGTGTCCCTGACTGCATGGCAGCTCTCCAGCACGCTCCGTGCTTCTGCTCTTCCTACAGCGACGGTCACTGGCAACAGCATCAGTGAGCCACCCTCTGTAGGTCATACAACATCAAAGAGTCTCCACCATTTTGTTCTTTCCCCCATCTCTCCCTTCTGTAGAGCAAAGGACCATCACCCCTCCTTCCTTCAGTCCTCTGTTCATCCCTTTCAGCTGCACACCAAACCCATGGCAGAGCGGGAGGGGGGGGGTTATAATGGGTGCACTGCAACCCAGCCCTGGAGTGGGGCTCTGCTTTTCAGCCCTCAGACGTTGCTGCAATATAACCACCACCACTAGGCTGGGTGTACCTACTGGAAAGTAATCACAGGGACCACTTGCTAAAAGGTCCTCGTCATTATTTTCTCAAGGTGTTTTGTCCTAGCACTGATGTTTTAGTGAAACTGAAGAAATATATTCAATTTACCTTATTTTTTTGGTGCAATTTCTGCCTCAGGGTGTTACGTGCAGTTACTGTGTGCTGTTAGATACCTGTTGTGTTTTATTCCAAGGTGACTAAACCAATTATTTTTCTAGTTACTAAAGCATTTGGAGAGCTTCCAGGATGAAAGTGAATCCAGAAACACCAAACATTTACTGTTCTAATAGACAGCCATCAGTGCTTTATGGACTATCCCATTACATCCAGAAAAATATCATTGTGGCTTCACAAAGGGTCTTGAGAACATTTGCTTTAAATTGAAAGACTCTGTTTCTACTACACCAAGAACACTGTTAATATTGATCCAGGTGCTCTATGGAGCAATCTAATCTTTTCATTGCGGCAGTATTGAAAATCTAGTCCAGTACACTGCCAAAACTGCATCTTTCAAAGTTACCAACATTAAAAAAGCAAATTGTTACATTTTTCATTAATTAAAAAAGACTTAAAATAGCATTAATGATCCCTCCATCAGAGTGCATCATTTAGGTAATGGCAGTTTAGCACATTAACTTCCCTTGGCTTTGCCTTGCCCTTTTAACTCCTCCAACTGATTATTACCTAATTTGTAAAGTCTCCCAAATGGGTCATTAGCTCTTAAACACATTTCTCCTGCTGTTTGGTACATACCCTAGAAACAGTAGGCTGTCAGAGAGACAACTGGTATGGAAGTACCTCTTTCTGGGGAAAAAAAAGTTAAAGAAAGGCCAGATTAAATTAAGTTTGCAAAATGAATCATGGCTTGAAATATCCCTGATACATGATTAACTAAGACATCACAGAGAATTCATTTTTTTCTATAAAAGAGGACTGGCATCAGAGCATATGTAAGCATATGTGCCCTTGTAAGCACCTGCAGCTCCTGCTGCTTCCAATCCATAACTGCAACCAGGCAGTCATCTAATGTGCTAAACTAGGAAACCAAGGAGAGAGGCTCAGGGGCCCAGGCCCTCCTGTGCTCTTGGCACCGTGACCTTCCCGCTCTGCCTCCCCAGCTCAGCCTAGAAATCGTGAGCCAAAGGCAGAGCAGCTCGAGACCACAAGAAAATCAGCAGCATCTGGTCCAAATATATGACCTGCCCAGGGCACCGCTACATTCAGACCAAATCAGCGACATTGTCCACTGCCAGGTGAGAAAAGCAAAAGACCACTCGGCCTCTCCTAGCTATAGGTGACATTTTTGTATTTTTTTCTTGCTTTACAATATGATGTAGGGCATGAGACTGAAATAAGTCAGTGTGACTAAGTAAAAACTCTTTGTACTAACCCACTCATCTGTAAGCTGTTCATGTGAGACAGAATAAATGACTACTGGCCGGCAATACCTGCACTGCAGGAACTTTGAACACGGAGGTGTTGAACAAATTACACATTTCCACACAAAGAAAATAATACTTAAGGTATAACAACACTTCAACTAAATTCAACTGATAAAACAAATGCTCTCATTTGTTTATGCAGCAACTTCTTTGTTCTATTCCTTTATGTTTACAAATCTTTCTGACTCCCTCCTCCTCTTGGGATGTCTCAGTTTGCTTGCTTATTTTCAATGCAATAATCCCTCTTTCTGAAAAGAGGCTGCTCTGTACTAGTTTCACCCAGTTTGCTGGAAGTGCAACACCTTTGTGTTTTATGCCCTTCACAAGGACAAGAGATGTGGTGTCCTTTGACATAAACATCATTGTCTGGTATGGCCCAATATACATAGATCTGCAGAACATTAATTAGCATACTAAAATCAACATCCTCACTAGTGTTTTCAAAGCAAATAAACAGCTCTCTATCACTATGAAATTATTAATTTCTTATTTCCATAATTTTTCCCTGGAATAAGCCATGTACACACTGTAGGTATTTCAGTCACTATGACCTTCATGCAGTATCACCAGAGGCAACACACACATCACAAACATGAAAAACAGAGGACTCTGTGATCAAAGACTTTTAGTTATTTTCCAGAAATGCCTTTTTATTTAAGAAATATGCTTTATAACTTGTTCTGACAAATGTCACGGCTGGAGAAATTCTTCCTCTAAGGGAAGATTTATGATCTATAGGATAGTTTTCTTTCTCTGTATTTTTCCGGAGACTGGATTCATCAAATACAAACTGCTCTTTGATTTGTGTGTCTGCATGTTCAGCACAAAGAAATGTAACACGAGAATGGGAAAAAAGACAATACTCTTTAGCTAGATGTAACTTTTTGGCACAGAAATATCATCTGGTGTGACCAACTGGAAAGTGCTGAGGTACTAGTATAGAACGATGTGGCAGGAACAGAACTTCCCACAGAGAAAACCATGCTTATTCTGTTCTTCATGCTGGCCACCATGTTGGCAGGCACATCAACACCCCAGCAGATGGGTTTGAGGAGGAACTGCCAGAGCACTGCATGCAGAAGGTTGCACTTCACGGGAGGATTTCAGCCGAGGAACATCAGTTTCTCGAGAGGTCATGGTACCAGCTGAAATGTTGCAGAACAGCCCAGAGTAGAAGTAATTGTAAGGATAACCTAGTTCAGGACAGAAATGAGTATATCACTTTCCTTCCTTACGGAAGGCTCGAAGGACCCAGCAGCAACCAAAACCTGTGACACAGTTCCATTTTCCTCTGACTGGGTTACAAATGCCTAGGTAGCCAATGGGCCTGTGACTCAGGGCTCAGTTTGGCCACAACACAGATCTTCTGAACTTAATAGTGGTGAGGACTGGGGCCATTTGTGCTTTCAAGTGGGGTTTCAAAAGGATAAGCTTAGTCAGCCTGGAGAGGACAAACACAATTACAAAATCTAAGCAAGAAAAGTCAATAAAGTCTTGTTTAGAAGAAAACCTCTAAATAACTTTTGTGCTCAAAGTTAAAAGGTTGCTTGAGTTCTTCCCTGAATCAGGACTGCATGCCAAAAATATCAAAATTAGGGGGTGATGAGAGGTTGTCAGTTGACCTCACCTGGATACGATACCACCTTCTGCAAGCTGGTTTTTTATTTGTTAATACAGTAATACATCTGAAAAGAAGATGAGGGCTACAGTGGAAAACATTTAAATGCATTCTGACCTCTGGGAATCAGTAGTAAACTGCAGCCTCTCCCTCTGAAACAGACCCCATGCCACAGGTGCTGTCTTTTTGTCACCTTCTGCTATTTTGCCTGCAGCATTCTCAAACTGTCCAGCCACCCAACTCAAACTAAGGGCATTCAGCACTTTCAAATCCCCAAAGAGAACCACTGTCTTTGTGGTTTGCATACAAAACTTAGAAAAATACTAGTCTCACTATTGAAGGATGATGCTTTAGGTAATGGGACACTGTTCTGAAGTCAAATAGCTGCTGCTGAATTACAGTTAGCACCATGATTATATGGAATGTGTTAAATCATGAAGGCCTGCACTTTACATACTAGAGATTAAGTAATTTTGAACAATATGTGTGACCAATGCAAAAAGTATTATTTGGTGACTTACAGTTTTAAAATGCTCAAGACAACATTTAAAAGTAATCAGATGCTCACAGTCTCATTGCTCATCTCTTTGGTTAGGCTGAGTATCATTATTACTGATAAACAATATGATTTTTTTTAATGGCCTTTATGTAACCCAATTGAAGGCAAATCTATGATGTTTTAATATTTGGTTTGTATTTCTTCTATCATTTGTGAGTTTTCCTGATTCAGTATTTTTTTTAAGAATCAAAGTATCATTTGCTGATAAAAAAAGGCATTGTAGCATATGTCCAATGTTTACAGTATTTAAGTCCAGGGAGAAGTGAATCAGCTATAAATTATTGTATTTCACATATACAAATGGTCTTTATGTTTACATTTCAGGCCACAAACTAGTCTCAAACTGTTTAAGAGTAGGCACTTAACCTGCACTTGGCCAAAAATAATATCCATAAATTTTTGGTTACTGAATAACTCCAACAGCACTTTTCTTGATATGCTTATCAGACCAATAAGCACAGGTGATCATCTGGTATTATCAGCCCAAAGTAGTAACTGAAAATAGCTTCAGTCTTCCCGTTCTTCCTTATTCCCCTTGTTTCAGGCAAAGGCGTTAACACATGCTTGAAGACAACAGTTGGAGTTTTCCCCCAAAATAAACTCTCTTGTGCCTTTGAAACAGCTTGTTGAACCATTTGCATCACTTGGATGTTCTTACATGGGAAGACCCTCACTCCCATGTGCTGTAGTGGGCTGCAGCTGAAGCTAAGCACTGATGCTAAGCACTACTCCTCAGGCACTAACTTACAGGATCTATTTCTTTGGTCATGTGTTGTTTAATCATGAAATGTGATGGTCCAGAGCGGACAGTATTTTTCTTCATCCTGAACCTGATGGTAACCATCCCAGGTTATTTCAACACCTGGCCATATCTGTTGATGCAGACCCCATCCTATTTGTCCCTGAGCTGATAATATTTGTCCCAACGGTGCTGTCTCAACAGGCAGTTGATATCCGTGTGAAGCCATGTAATTATTTCCCTGAGTATCCAGGGTAAGGAGGAGGTGGGGGATACTGTATCACAGTCTGTGGAGTTGGAGTATAAGGTGGAGGTAGGTCAGCTGGGTACTCCATTTCGTAGTCGTAACTGTATGGCGGTGGAGCCACTGAAATGGGAGAAAAAAGAAGACAGTTAAAAATCTTTTTTTTTTTTCAGATGCAGGCCCCCAGGTATTTTCTAGTTGACATTCAGACTTCCACACAACAGATGTAAAGTCTCCTGGCAACATGGTCACTCTTTTTTCAGACTGTCACTATACAGTCACCTTATGTCAATGAAAGTCCCTGCTTACTGCCCTTTTCTGCACGGCTTAGCCATGTGCCCACGGACGTGTTGTGCTGGTAGCAGTGCCTGAGTGGCCCATATGGCAGATTATACCAGGGTGATGTGGCACAGCTAAACATTTTCAGGGGAGGAAGGTTGGGCTTTTATCAGATCCATTCCCTTCTGCCCTCTTCAGCAGCAACATGGATTTATGTCACCTCAAAACGACAGGGTAGGCAGGGCTTTTGCTGAACTCCCAGGGATGTGTTACATGCCATGCCAAACAGCAGCATCAGAGCTCCCAGGGCAAAAGCCAGATATCCTCCTAGGACATTCCCAGGGCTCAGGCTGAGGAATAACAGAGCTTTCACCTTGTTCACCCCAATGGAGATATCTGAGGAGAGTCCAACATTTGTAAACTGGGTCAGGCATTTAGGAAGCAACAAAAATATTCTCAAACAGCTGAAAATATTTTTCACAACTATTTCTACTGACCTTAGAGAAGAACGACTAATTCAGTGATCAAAAAGACAGCAAATGCCGCAGAATGATAGCACGCTAGGAGCTGAAGGCTCCTTATGAAGACCTCATTAGAGCAGTCTCTACAAACGTTAAGGTCCAGAGTTTGCTCATGTCACCATGTCACTGTTAAGGTCCAGAGTTTGCTCATGTCTCTGTTCATGTCACCATGGATGCTTTCCTATCCCCTCCCTAGATGTCTCAAGCAGACTGGCAGTGAAATAGCACTTAAACAGAGAGGAAACAGAAACCTAGGATGTTTGTGATGGGGGGAAGAGACTCAAATCCCAGCATGTCAGAAAAAGCACTCCAGCACTCCCTGCTCTCTGAAAACCCAGCTACCACTGTGGCTGAGGCCAAAGGAAGGGCATCTCTTTGCTCACCGTTCCTGTCCAAAACAGGTAATGGCAGGAGAGAGGGCTGGTCACAAACCCTGCAGCCAAAGCCAGATCAGTCATTACTCCATAAGTGTTCATGACAATGGGGAACACAGAAATCATTTCAGAGCTTCCCCATCTTCCACAAACTGCTGCTGCTGAGAGGAAGAACTGCTTGAACTAATGTCTGCACCAGGAATGGGGAGCGTGCAGAACTGCCTGGAGGTGGAGAGACAGGGGTGAGTCATTGCAGGAGCAGACTTGGGGAGGAAAAGGCCTCAGCCCCAGAGTCTTCATTTTTCTCTTGTTTTTACAGCTTGCAGTGACTATTAGATTCTGAACTAGCTCTTCAGCAATTCATGGTTGAGAATATTGCAGATTTCCTTCATTATTCATCTCTCTGTGCAAAACAATGTTGCTATGATAAGGTTGATTATAGATGGTTTTAGTTTAACTGGAAGGTAAGAGCATGAGGGAGAAAACAGACAGAGCAATGAATGTGATAAAGGAACACATAATAAATATTGCATAGCTTGCCTATAAGTATTCATAATGCACCTGGGGTTTGCTGCAACCTTTGCAACAGGATAGAATATAAAGGCAAGGGATCTCTAAGAGTGGGATGAGAGGACTTTATCCATAAAACACCATTGCTTTTATTACAATGAACATTCAAGTTATCCCAAGGCAACCTCTCCTAGATTTGTAATTAACAATGTCACTGCAACAGAGACATAGAGGATTCCATAACGACTGTTACGCTGCTTCCAGGGTCAGCTTTGCTCTTCAGCAATGTTGCTACTGTCACATGGTGGGGAGCCCAAACAAATGAGCCTTGCAGACCCCAGCTGGCTCAGTGCGGATACCCTTTTAGTGCTTCTGTATCTCAGTCCTAGACGGATGCGAGTTGACACGTGTGGTGCAGAGAGTGGCTTGGCACAGAGCAAGCTCAGGTACAGCCTGATGCACCAGTTTCCACTCACTATGGGCTCAACTACACTGGAGCAGACCCATGAGGAGTCCCTGCTGTCCCCTGGGGTGCCCCAGAGCCTGTGACCACTTATTAGCTCAGTGCCAGATCTGACTTGGGCTCTGTGCCTCCCCTAGTCCTGCCCTACACCTAAAAAACCATTACACCAAAACAACACAAACTCACAAACAAGCCTGCATTGAGCACATCCAACACCAAGCTAGAGCTAACAAGCACTGCCAGATCTCAGCTAACTTTGACCAAGGCACAGTGGGCATCTCTGCACTGTGCTCCAAGCTCCTATCAGTTCAGGCATGGTGCCAGGTGGATGCAGAAAGCCAGCTCAGATCCAGCACTGCATGCCAGCCAGCAGACCCTCCGGGGGGACACAGCAGAGAACACACTGTGTGCCTTTGTAGGAGTTATCTGGGATCCTGCAGCACACCAGAGGGCTCACGAGCTCTGGCTGAGTACCAGCCAGCTCAGGCTGCATTAGGCTCCCCACAGCACCACTCGAAGCCTTTGCGCTATGATCCACAGACCTTATTGTCCAGGTTTTGCCCTCTCTGTGGCATGCCAGGCCCCCGTTATATTGGACAATGAAGGGGAGCTAACTGCACGTGAACAAGAGCAAATACAAGAACCAGAACACAAAAGAAGAACAACTGATCTGTTGCCAGAGAGCTTCTGGCACCGGGAGAAGCTCTATCCTGCACAATGCAGCACGGCCCTGAGCGGGGTCTCAACGTGCTACTGCGGGCACCGCGAGCCATACATCTGTGTGAGCATGGCACTCAGCCAGACCTCATTAGGCCACTGAGTAGCTGAATAAATTAGCCCAGGCAAAGTGCTGCACTGACGAACGCCGCACACGCTGAGCTGTCTTGCGTTTCTCAGCAGGGAGTCGTGCTGTTCCCCTCCTGACTGAGAAGAGCTGCCTGCTCTATTCATGCCCTCCATTTACTGCAAAGCTGACACTTCCCAAAGATATGCTCACTCCTACCATGAACGCAGGCACACTTGCAGAGGTGTTATTTCACTTCCTTACCTGGGTACGTGCTGATAGTGTTGATGTGCGTAGTTCGGATGACCCCTACTCGAGTCCCACGGTTGTTCTTCATGCACATGCAGATACAGATGGCAATCCCAGCAATCACTCCCATTATAAATACTATCCCGAAAACAATTCCAGCTATTGCTGTGCCTCTGCAAGGGGAATGGAAACATGCAGTCAGTTTCAGCCAAATAATGTTTAAAAACCAAAATTATTTTCTCAGGAGAGGCCTCCCCTTGAGAAAAAAAAAAAGTGCATATTGATTAATGAAAATGCTGCAAATTTTGATCCACCAGGGCATCTGAATAGAAGAAATGAAGGATCTCCAGGATCAAAATGAGAAACTATATCAAAGTCACCTTTGCAATTTTGCCAGATGCTGGTTTACCATCCCATTCCATGGCCTTCTGAATTTAACAACTTCTAAATATTACCAAGAATAATTCCTTCCCTTTCCCCTCACTACACAAGATTATTTTCTTTTTCTCCTAAAGGCATTGGTATGATTTTCTTTTGAAAAGAAAGAGTAAGTCATCCCCAGTAATACATTCCAGAAGCATCCCGAAGCGCCTGCATGCTGTGCTTCCACAGGAATGGTTTTGTCATTGTTTTATCTTAGGTCAAAAAGTCCTTCTGCTGTGCTTCTAAACCCACAGATTAAGAAAAGCCTCCTATTCCTGAGAATGAGCAGCAAGAAGCAAAGCGAATGCCCACTCTTTCACACATCTGCTGCTGCAGCCAGCATAAGTATTTGAGGCTTAAATGCCTTATTTTAAAATGGTCCAGAAGAAAGAGTTTAGTTCAGCCCCTGAAGTAATGAATCAGTTTCCTTGAAATTCTACAGAGGAAGGAAAGGAATCCTTATTGCATGGATACACAGCAGAAAATTGTCACCAAGAGGCACTGGAGACCTCCCAATAATATTGAGGGCAAAATCAGCCATTCTGGTGAACCCTAGTTCACTCAGGTTTGTTGTCAGGCACAGGCAGTGAAGCATATGTTATATGAAAGATGGTATTTATAGCCTGCCCTTTTATGAAAAAAACACCAATGACTTGCCAGAAATATTCTTACTCTGTGCATCTCTTCATCTTCCAGCAAAGATTTCACATAGCAGCCTCGCTGGAACTTTTTTACTGGACATTTTAATCAATCCAAACTGATAGTTTGTCAATGTGAATAAGCTCCACAAGGAATTAGTGCAATGCAGGGAATAAAACAGGCACTGCAGTACTACAAAGACAAATATTAAAAGATCGCTTGGCTTCCCCATGCGAGTATGGGAATAAGTAGCAGAACTGATTTTCAAAATGCTGATAGTCTATTGCCTTCCAAAAAGTCAGCAAGAGCTGGGGTGGCTTTAGTACTTGAAAAATCAGACCTTCTACTTAAGAACCTAAATATGAATTTGAAAGCTTGCTTTTAGGCCCCAACCATTCAGGGACTTGGCCGAGATTTGCAGTACAATGACTGAGTTGTATAGCATAAGTAAACGCAGACAATTTGCTGTCTTACTAAAATACACTGAATTGTGCTCTGCTGTTATGTAGCAATGGATGAATACTGTGCAGGGAGAGTAAACATGTTAATATTTTACAGAATATATAAAGGTCTAATTTACAGAACCCTAACTCGTGGCAGCAAGCAGCTGGCTGTAAAACCAGTAGCTCAAAACACCGATGTGATCAAGTGCTTTGGTATTAACCACCACGAGTAACTGAGAAACACCCCCCAAGCCCCCCTGCATTCCTGGTAGTTTGCATCTAACAAAAAGAAAGTCTGATGCTCTTGGAAGACGAGACCAAGAGACCTCCAGTTTTCCAATGCAGCTCTCCCTGGGAACATCACCTCTGCATTGAGAGAAACTGCCGTAAGAAAAAAACAGCTTGATTCAGGAGGCACTTTAACACAATACTCTCTTCGTTCTGGAAAGTTTTCTTGTCATACCACAATTAAAATATCAGGCATAATACAAGGTACCCCTATTAAATGCAACAGTGAATTCCTCATGCTTTTGCTACATCCATCGTAGGACAATGCTGTGCCCTTTGCTGAGGCACTGCATTGCAGAGTCGCAGGGAACTCTGTTAGGTTGAAATAATCCCTCTTCCAGGTGGAAGAAGTAGAACCAGCCACCCCTGACCACTGGCCTCAGGTCCTGCACTTCTGCTTTGTACACGGTCCAGTGCTGCCCAACTCCTGCATGCCAGGTACACCCTGCTTGGCTGATCTGCTCAAATCCCAGAAACCACAACATCTTCTTGCACTGCTGCACCCTGAGGAAAACCCAACCTCCACCCTAAAGGCTGACACAAGTGGGTAACACACAGCACACATTACCTTCCCAATGCTAAACTAAAAATTCTATATTAATAAAGCTCATTCTAAACACAGTTTAAATAGAGTTTGTCTCAGCTGTCTCCAAAGGCAAAAGTGTCCCATTTGTTCCAGAAGTGGTCAGCCAGATGCCATTTGGTCATCTGCCCCGAGCAGTGGATTGCACTCATGTGCTGGTCCCTACTGGACACTTCAGCCTCACACCCAAAGCCCACTCTCCTCTCCTCCATGAACAGCAACAGCTCCAAGACAAAATCACTCCACTACTTTAAGTGCAATTCCATGATAGTTTACATAAGAAGTAAGAGTGTTCATAAGGAAAGGAAAAAAGATGAAAAAACGTCTGATACCATCTTCAAAAGGAGTTTCCACCTTTCCTGTGATATTAAGCAGATATTTATACACCTGCCAGCTTGCTTTGGGTGACAGAACTGAGATCTGAGGACTCACTTGCAGTCCTATTGCTTTTCTCAGTGACCCTTTGGCAGTGTTGGCTGACTGTCATGACCTTGCTTCTGCAAAGAAACAGCAGCAGGGCAACACACAGGTTTAGAAAGCATCTCTCTGCCTGCCTGCATCTGAAATTCAACACGGGCTGAAATCCACTGGCAAAACTTCCAAGTTTGAAAAGGCCTCTCAGTCCAAACACAACTATACTGGAAAGCAAAAAGCACTTCTGCCAGGCTAGCAAACCTGGGTCAGTACGCAAAATAAGGAATACCCACTAAAGCATTCTTGTGCTGGTCCCTACTGTAGCTCCTGGTGGTATATCCATAAACGAGAAACAAAAATGGTCACCAAAGAAAATATTCACCAGTTTAGCTCTGCTAAGTGCAAGTCTTGCTCACCATTCTGAAATCAGGACAAAAAGCTGTTTAAATAGCTAGACCCACCGCTGTTCATGGATTCAGGTTTTCACACTGCAGTGGTAAATTTAGACCACCTATGGACGGTGACGCAAAGAGAGCCTGAGATATGGAGCAGAAGATGTAGGTCACTTTTCAAATCTGGTACCAGCCTGCCTGAGTACCATCAGAAAGGTGCTCGCTGGTCTCCAGATCAGACCCAGCGTCACGCACGTGAAAGTATTCCAGGACTCGAGTGTTTGAGCTGAAAAGGATCTGTTTGAGAGGACTTCAGAAGATGTACTCTCCCGAATGTCTATAATAGAATATATATAATGCTCTACCACTCTCTGACAGTGAGCCAAAGCATAAACCCATCCCCCTTCAGAGACCTGCAGTCCCTGCCACTCACAACAGCCCCGAGTGAAAGTAGGAGCACTCTGCCGCTGAACCTCAGGCTGTACCTTCTCAGCACCAAATCCTGGCAGGATGATGGTCATGCAGTAGCTGTTCCAGGCACACAGTACAAAAATAAATGCTTCTTTTTGTGGAAATCCTGTGGTATGACTAGAACGTATGAAGAAAAATAAGCATGTATTTTTTATAAAACGACAAAGTTTCTCTTTGTGCTATTAGGGAATTTATCAAAATAAATATCCTGTAAGCAAATATCCCTTATTTTACATTAAAAAATGCTTGCTTGTCTCTCTTTCTATCACTGACATTTTAGACTTCTGTATAGAAGAGACACAGAGGGATCCAGAGATTTTTCATGCTATCGCCACCATAGACCCATTCAAGGGAAAGTGTCTAAAAGGAAAAGGACACTGTAAAGCAAAAGAAGACCTGGAAACCACATAGCAGACTCATATAGCAACCAGGAAGTTTGAAATAAAGGGACAACTTTGAAATGGAACAATTTGCAGGAAAACATTATGCAAAGTCCTTTAAAGAAACTACACCAATGAAGAGAAAAGGACTGCCACAGAAAAACGATGCACAGAAAAGTAGAGATGGAGAGGGGAAAAGTAATCTTAAAGCTGTGGAAATGTCAAGAAACATTGTTGGGGTAAAAATTAAATATTCAAAGAAGCAGCTTTCCAACTGTTTTTAGCAATATCCCTCTGGAAAGAATATAATTCTCATTCACCTTGTAATGCAAAATGTTTTAATCCCTGAGTCTGCCCCCTTCTCTCTGGCTGCCCACCCAGCAAAGTGCATGTCCCAAAACCTCCCTGCATCACTGTGGCTGAGGGATGCTGTGCAGCTTGTCCCCCAGTCTCCTCCTGCCTCTAAGGTGTCCTCAGCATAGGGCCACGCATCTGGCTGCAGTCACAGGTCAGGCCAAACCAGGTGAGGCAAAAGGGGACAGATGCCTGCCAGCCTGGCCTCGCTGCACCAAAGACCTCCAGCCATGCCTTGCATCCCAATGCTGCTTCAGCCTCCTACCCAAAACGATCCTGCTGAGGCTTGGGTTGCCCTCCTTCCCTCACTTTCTCACTCATGCCTCCACACCTGTCCCTCCTCAGTGTGCCAGGACAGCGCCAGGTGCTGGCACCGTTCACCTCTGAGGATGCCGTGGGGACAGTTTCCATTTGCACATTCTCCTGTGACCCCACCTGGCAGCAGCCCTTGCCCCCTGGGTGTCTTGGTCTGTTGGCTGTCTCCACACCCCCGAATCTTCAGCTTTGGGTTGTGTGACCCTCACCTCTGCCTTTTTTGCGTTCGTTATCCTTCACAAGAAGGTGGTTTCTCTTGATTCCCATTTTCCTGCAGCCCTTCCCCTTCCTGGAACAGCTTTTGGAGAAACCACTAGGGCCACGTAGCCAAAAAGAAGCCTTGGGAAGAGCATAAGAAAAGGGAGAAAATGTGTGTTTGTCTCCTGGCCTCCTTCACTGTTTTGCAGCTCAGCAACTTTCTGACTCAGGCAGGTTGGTTTGTTTTTTAACTGCATTGCTCAGTGGTTTTCTTCTCTGCAAACCTGCTCAGCCTCATCTTGAGCTTGTATAAATTTTAGCATACACAGTCTCATGAGGCAAAGAGCTCCCCAGCTTAATTATGTAGCTGAAGAACTGTCTCCTCTGGTCAATTCTGAACTGAATGCCTGGGAGTTTCACCTGAGCCTCCTAGCTCTCAGCTTGTCAGCTACCAGATAATCCTTCTGTCTGGGATTTTACGGACCTTTATCATCACACCTGGCAGCCAACTCTTCATCCCATGAAAGCCCCATCCTACTTGGCTGTTCTGCATATAGGGACTGCTTCATGACTCTGATCACCTGGGTCACCTGTCCTGGCACTTCTTCTCATCCTCTTCTGTCATTTTCTGAGAGCTGCAGCAGAAGCACATGTGACAGAGGCACAATAACACTTGGTGGGTTTGCCTCTATTTTCTTCTTAAATAATCCACAGTATTAGATCAGTTTTTTTTCTTGACTGTCAAACAGTCAGGAACTAAGATTTTATGGGACTATTTACCATCAGACCAAGTCTCATTTCTGAGAGGTAATGTCAGCCCAGAGCCTATCAGTTTGTGTGGGAGGTTGGGTTGTTTTTCCTGGATGCATCACGTAGTTTTTATGATGGAGTCTCTTTCTCTGTAGACATTCAAAACCTGCCTGGACTCCATCCTGTGCGACCTGCTCTGGGTGAACTTGCTCTGGCAGGGGGGCTGAACTAGATGATCTCCAGAGGTCCCTTCCAGCCCCCACCATTCTGTGATTCTGTGATCTCCTGCCTGGACTCGTGTCCACTACCACAGGATGCAAGCTAAAGCTGTAGCACAGGTGAACTAGTGATACTAGTTTTTCCAAAGTGCAGCTCACTCTTTAATACTGTGTCAATTTAGAAAGTATCATTGCAGAATTGACAGAGCTCCACACCAGAGATGCATTTATATAGGCATAGAGGTCTTTTCATCCCGTAATAGCTCATGTTAGCAATTTTACAGAAATTTGACCGAGTATGGCAAGAAGTTGTTAGAAGCATGTGAAGATCAGTATTCCCACCCTGCCTTCACTGTATTTCATTACCATATTAGTGCAAGAAAGACGTGCCATTCTCAGTCTTCACTTTGCTCAGCTGATCTCTTCCATCTCATCATCCTTCTTAATTTCCAGTACTTTTTTAGTTCTCCAATTAATTTATTGCCAACTCTCTGTATCTATGATTTGCTGGCACTGCATCTCTAGAATAATATTACTAATAATGAATGCAATACATTTTGGAATACTACTGCTAATACTAATAAACACCCTTTAACTTTTTCCCCATTCAGGCATTCAAAAAGAAGCTGATTAGAGATTTTTTAAAACTCATTCTCTGAGCTAAAATAAAATTAAAAAAACCAACAATGATCTTCGATCTTCTGATCCAGCCACTGACATTTTGAAAAATGTACTCTTTGAACTCTTAATCAGACTTGATGTTACTTGGAGGGAGGGAGTGTTGGGCTATTTATTTAATTTGGTTGGCAAACCCCAGTTTACCCCAGAAGCGCAGCAGGGTCACGTGCCGTTTTTTCCTGCCTCCTCCAGCGCAGGCAGACCCATTCTGGGGGGTTTGCCCCTCTCCATGGTTATCCCTTTATTTTTATAAGGACAAGACCACATTGTGAGTGATCCTCTAAGAGACTGGCTTTGCGATGCGGGGCATTGTGGCTTTATGGCTGGGGTACCTTAAGAAACCCATGTCAAAAGCCAGCTGGGGTACCCCATGGCTGAGCCAGCAGCCTTCTCACCACAGAGTTCTGCATCACTGGAACACAGACACCAGGGTATCGTGGGCTGAAAAGCCATCCAACTCAGGAATCAGTTAAACAGTCAGGTGCTGCCTCCAGGTTTAAATGAAATAATTAGTTCACAGAGTAGCAACTCAAATGGACCAGGCTTGTCTTTGAGGCTTTATGTTGCAAGTTGTACTTAGACAAAATTCCTACTAGTATTTCCTTTAAATACATGTTGCAGTGCAGGGCGGAAGGAGATGATTGTCTGCATCTGTAAACAAATCCTGCCTGCCTGTTAAAACTGGGTACAGACTGTACTCGGACACTATTTCCCTTCTTTTCCTCCTACTTGTTTTTATTTAAGGTGTGTTGTTAATGTTTAATTCCTTCCAAATAGTTTCCACTGTACCATTCCCCCTCTACCTTGTTGTATTTGCAAGATTATTAACTCAAGCACCAAAATATCCTGAGTAGCAGCTGTACAATGAAAAGGTAGCGAGCAATCACTTCCATTCCTGGCCTCCCTCCTCCCAGCTCCTTGTGGACATGGCATCATTTTGAGACTGTTCCATGCTGTTGAGCTACATAATATTGCAAAGGGTTAAAGAACAGTATGCTCTGTCTTTTAGTATTGCCAGTGCCTGAGCAATAGGGTACCTTCTCCAGCTTGTTAAAAGGCTGCTAGGCCACTGAAGCATAACTGTGGCACACTTGAAAAGCCAAAGAGAAAATAATATAAACTGCAAACTGAAAGGATATGTAATTACAGCTTGTTCTGGTTTGGGCTATTATTGGACAGGCTTTTCAGACAATCTGCCTTTTGAGAAATATGTAGACATTTTATGCTTATTTCCTTTGTGCCAAACCATACGCTTTTCTCCCCACCACGCTGCTGGAGGTGCTGCTTGGCCAGTGGTGCTGCAAAGTGCTTCACATAAGCGACCCTGGAAAGGCCAGTGTAGCTGCTACAGTACAGGGAGTGGGGAAAGCGAGCTCTTCCTCTAGGCTGGTTCCCAAACTACTTCCCCTGCCTGTGTACCACAGGCCTGAGATCCTCTGCCTAGACAGAGGGGGTGGAGGGAGGGATGCTTAAGCCTCACCGCAGGGCTGGCTCAGAAATAGTTTTATGGACAGAGGGAGTGATGCACGAACTATAGCTGGGAGGTGCATGCTGCAATATAGCAAGCACGATACTTAATACACAGTGGTATTATTAACTGATCTTGGCTAAGCAAATACATTTTGATCAGTCCCAGCCTGTCCAGCATTTTCTTCAGACTAATACGTGCACACACGCAGATGATGGTTTTGAAACACTGAGTCTGTCTGGCAGTTCAAAAATTTCAGAATATTGCCAGAATGTGAAACAAAACCCCAGCGATGCATATTTAAATTAAAACAAGAGATTAAAAAAAAAAAAAAGTCAGAAGTAATAGGGGGAAAAACTTTTTTTTTTGACCTTTTATGTGAAAGAATTCCGATTAAGATATTGCAAAGTTTCCAGTTACCACTTTTCACCCTCATGCTCTCCTGCTGCTTCTCTGTCCTTGTTTTGCAGCAGCTCCTCTCGCCCCACCTTCCCCTCTCAGCCAACCTGTGCTGTTCCCTGCAGTCATGACCTTCCCTCGCTCTGTAATGTGCTTCACATGCTTCCCTGGAAAGGAAACAGAAGCCATAATGCAATTTCCACTTTCCAAAACATTCCTCATCGTGCTCACAAATCCAAGGACCAATCTGACATTGGCTTAAATAGAAAATTATGGCACAACTGTACCTAATGTAGTCTTTGCATTAATTTAGGGATTTTAATTCTTTTTATGCCTACAGTTTCTATTGCTGGCTGAGCCTGCCATTTAAAACACTTTCTGAATCAACCGCAATAGGAGAGGCTGAAATTGCTGCCCAACTTCCAGCCCTTTGAGCATCAAAGCGGAAGAGGTCAGGATAATATGGTGGGCTTCCAAGAAGACCAAGAAGTTAATAACCCCCAGTAATAGCTCCCTTCTGGCAGCCAGTTTACTGAGTATAAATAATTCGGAGAATCGCAGGAATATTATCTTTCTGGTAATTCTTAACCTACTCTTTCTGACACTGATTTTATTTGTACCAGCTTCTGCAGATGCTTGACTTTGCACATTCCATGAGCTCAGCGCAGGAGAATCCTGCAGCTTCCCTCCCAGGAAGCTCTTGCTGTAGGAGCCTGACTTACTATTGTGACTTTTGGACCTCTTGCCTGTCAGATCCTGACATTTCTGAGCAATCGACAGTCAAATCTGCCTAGTTTTACCCAGGCATCCATCTGGAGTATTTCTACCCAGCCTGAAGCCAAGCCTGTAAATTCACGGTTGCCATAAAAGCTGATAGTTCGGAACCTTTTAGCATGCTTGCTGCCTGCTTTGTGCCTGTAACAAACCCCAAAGCCAGCCACACATGATGTGATTTTGATGTGCTAGGGCTAACCGTTTTTTTGGTCAGTGAAACAAGTAAGCAGGCACTAAGGGAAAGGGCCAAAAGACAGGGCTCTTAACTCTTGCTCGATGAGGCAGAGGAGCACCAAGGCAGGATGGAGGCAATCCACAGACTAATTAATTTTAAAAGAGAAAGAACTGTGATGGCTGTAATTTAAAAGAGCCGTTCCTCATGAGTTCCAAGGCAATGGGCTAAACAGAGAAGTAAATGCTAGGTATGGAAACCAAAGGAGAGCTCTGCCATGCTTCAGGACATCTTCTTTGTCCTCCCTTCATTTTCTTGCTGTTGGCCTTGATGTCTATCTTCATAGTTTCACTCTGCCCATTCGGATAAACTTCACTTGCAAAGTTGTGCACAGTGAAGGCTGGTCCTTACTGTATTTAATTTTCTCCACATAAGACTGTCTCCTTCTCAACAGCCTTGTGCGTGCCATCTTGCCACTACTGAGCACTGTGGCACAAGCTGTAGCTGCTGGCAGAGATGTGAGGTGACCATCCTCTGCTGCCACATTTCCTTTAGCTGGAAGAAAGAAACCAATGAAAGACAATGAAGTGGTTGTTGGCAGAAAACCCTCTATCGTTTAACATGACAGCCACACCTTTTCATTGTGGTTTCTGAAAATGAACAACAAAACCAACAAAAATAGTAGTAGCACTCTCATCTCTGCAATTCATTTGAGTGGCATGTTTATCATGGACAGGCATCCAGGTGACTTTCCTCAGCTGTTGAGAGCTGAGACCTGATTCTTGGACAAAGCATCCCACAAGTACTGATGCTGTCACAGCAGAGACCAGAACCGGGTGGCTCAGGAGGGCAGTGCTGGAAAAGACTCCCTCTGCGCCTTCCCAGTGGTGGCACAAACTCATGCCAAGCTCAACTGACTGTATCTCTGGCTAAAACTCAGTGACTGAGTGAATCAAGGTTACAACATGTTATTTCCCTGCCAGTTAAATCCTTTCCACAACAGGTTTGTCTTTGAGAAGCAAAATGCCACTGACTATAACTCTAAGACAATGTTATTATTTGGTTTGCTAATGAGAAACCTGTTTGTATTATGTAAATGTGACTCTTCTAGCCTGCAGCCCTGGACGTTCCCCCCAGGGGCTCCCAAAGCAGGCCATGGTTCAAGCATTCAGTCTTAAAATACTCAAACAGAAACAAAAGCCCAAACTTGGTATCTTGCATTCAGTCCATGCTACATATAAAATTGCATGTTGCTGACTTGATATCTCCTTCCCAACTATGGAAAAGTTGAGGCCAACAGAAACATTTTTTTCCTTCTTGGTGGTCAGCTCTAAAGACAAAAGTAACCTAGATGCCAATCAAGTAGCTTGTGTAAATTGCTAAGTAAGACATATTTTTAATATTGAAAGATTCCTGCCTAGATGCAGCATAGCCCCTAAATAAACACTTGGTTAATCATTGAAAAAAGTGCACTATTGGGTCCTGACAGAGACAGCAGAAGCCAAGTATGAGCTTTCAGAGGAATGAAGACCACAGAGTCCAGAGGGAGAAGCCACTAAGTAAATGCTACAGACCAGATATTACAAAACCGACTGCAGCTCTTCCTTGTGCAAACTAAACTGGAAGAGGATCATAGAGACCTTCATCCCTGAAATGCTCCCTGCTCATTTAGCCCATTTTTCAGGAGTCCATCATTCTTCCTCAATGAGGATCACAGATCTTCCTCTGGCATCCTAGGATATATCCTCATCACCTATTTAAAAGCTGCATGGGATCTCAGATGATCCAGAGTAACTTATTTACAGGAACACACTGTTTCTTCATGAATTGCCTCTCTCTGAAATAAGTACTGCCTTGGGAGAGATCAGCACACACCTGAACACAGCCATGCCAGGAGTGCAAACCATATTTATCCACATCACTGGTAAAGCATCGGAAGAGCAGAAACAAATTGGAGGCTTTGGCTCCCTACTACACCTCCTGGAAATGCCAGCAATTCTCCTGCTCCTTTTAATGGTAGGAGCCTCTAGGATGCTGAAGTTGGCGGGACACCAGCACCATGAGGGAGGGAGCAGTGGGGCCCACTTGCTGAAGCAGTGTCAAGACTGGTGCCAGTTACCTGGTCACTACAGCTGGGAGGAGGAAACAGCTTTGATAGTGAAAAGCCAAACCCCTTCCAGTTCCTGCAAAGCTGAATGCACGTGACACACCATTCACGGTCCTTGCCCAACTAACAGTATCATTTCATTTGTGCTCTTTCATTGATTAGTGAGCTATAAATTACTACTAGAGCAGAAACTTAATTTTTTTTTTTCTTCTTGAAGATTGACGGAAGGAGGAATTTTGCCTTTTTATGCAACAAAGAGGAAGACTGTAACCAAAATCCTTTTTCACAACAACAACAAAGTGAAAAAAAAAACACAGAATAAGACAAAGCAATAAAATATCCGAAAACGAACAGATGCCTGCAAACAGCACTACTTTATGGACCTGAATAAAAAGGTTTTTGACTTTTTCAGAAGTCTGATTCTCAGAACATAAGCTGTGGCCCCAAAATGCATTTATGCTTTATTAAATTTCAACTCAAACTGGAAGATTTTACTGCTGTGAGACAGACAAATGAAAAAGATGTAGGATTTCTTTGGACATTGAATAATATGAAGTGGTTCCAGGAAATCTGGGAGAAAAAGTCTGGATTAAGAGATTAAAAAGACAGCATCATAAATTATTTGATTCCATTTTAAAAAGAAAATAATAAATTATGTGCATTGTCTGAGTAACAGTGCAATAGCCTTTTAAAAAAGCAGTGCTAGCTAGTACTGTATATTTTGAGACTAAATAAATCTATCTGGGCTTTGAATTAACCAGCATAGGGATTTTTCCCTCATATCTTCCAAAAAAAATAAGACAACACTGAAAGTTTAATTTTAGAAATTCTGGAGCAGATTGAAAGAAAAAAAATGTTTTTCATCTTCTCTTTCCATCTCTTTTTTCTAATGTACTTTAATATTCAACTCTTACCCCTGTGAAAGCAATAGAAGAGCCTCTTCTGCATTCTTTTCTGCATCACATTTATAGCACCAATTCCATTTTTCTTTCTCATTCTCTCTTCCCAGGTGCTGTGTCAGAGCTTATGAGGACCACAAAGACCACTGAGTCTAAGCCAGTGGACATTCTGGCTCTAAATCACCATTTGCAAAAACCTACAATGAACTTGAAAGTATTTATATAAGTATTTGCAGGATTGCTTATTATGTAGCATAAGCAAATTACGGTTTTAGTGGTTTGGAATATCCTTGTTAAACATGCACGAAGTGCCATTTACAAATGTAAAAGGAGTTAAGTGCTTGGATATATGAATCATTTTACGTTTCTGGAGAAAAGGACTATGAGTCAGAAAACTAAAAAAACCTGAACATTAAACTGTAGTTACAGAAACATGCTGTGGCTCTTGCAGATTCCATAAAATGATGAAAGTTGCTTTATCTGAAGGCAGCTATGCTGAGGATGCAGAAGTCACCGCATGATAAAGACACATGCACACGCTACATTAAGTAACATTGAGCTAGGTTTGACCTCTTCCACCTCAGGAGCTGTTCAGGGGACTGGAGAAGAGCCAGTTACTGATGAATCAGCACTAACTTCCCTTGCAAGTGCATGAAATCCTTGCTTATCTGCCTGCATGACCCAGACAAAGGACAGGGAAACCCCACTGAGAAGCACAGGAGAGCAGACCAAGGACCCAACCCCTTCCTTCCCTTTCCCAGGGGACAGGACGTGGCTTATTCCTGTAGGGCTGTGCAGAAGAGACTCTCCTTTGCCCTGGTCCCTTCCTCACAGTTTTCGGTGCCACTTTACCTTGGGTTTTATGCTAATGAGATGTAATAAATTAACTGCCGTGATTTCTTTCAGCTCAGAGCCCAGTGCCTTTTCCCCTCTCACGTGGGGAAGGTGAGAAGCGCTTTCCCCAAGGGCCTTGCTTGGAAACCTCAGGAATGAACTTAAACATATGCTTAGGTTTAAATATCACACTCCCAATGAAGTCAACAGACTCCATGTGCTTCGCTGAATAAAAGGCTAAATCCACTGTCTGTCAGACAATTAAAATGTTATCCTTCCGTTTTAGTTTTGCCTAAGGTAACAGCTTTGCCACTCGCTCGCCTGTTTGAAAAGAAATGCTCTGCTCCCTCCTCTTGGGAAGGCGAGGACGCCTGGCAGGAGGCTCTCCCATCCTGCGACTGTCACATTTGGCAGCAAACACAACCGGGAACACCAAAGTGCAGCCAGCCTTCAGGTGGCCTTCGCCATACTGCACGCTCTAGTAAGTTCATGCTCCTTAACAGGGCTGAGCATTCATCATGGCTCGCTGAAACAGCGATGGCATCCGCAAGCCAGAAGAGCTCATATCCACACAAGTATCTCTGGCAGCAAAAATAGAGATGTAGCGAGGATCTGAGCTATTTTGACAGAACGATCTGTAAACATAACATCTTGCAAAGTTTTCCTCGAGGCTTCAAGTACTGCTGTTATGTCACAGCCTGTTACTAATCTAAACTTTACACCATTTTGCAACAGTGTGAAGGAAGTGACTGAATGCCATTATATGGCTTGCAAAATATTCAATATCAAATGCATCCACAACTGTTAAACCACATATTCATACAGTGTTCATTAAGATACATGCTGATGGGGTCAATTTTTTTTTCCAAGTGTTGCAGTCCACTACAGTCACTTCAGACATATATGAAACTGTTGGAAAGAGCAGACAGGTCAGTCAATGGCACAGTGAAGTAACACAGAAAATATCTATCCCCAGGAAAATGAATTCTGTCCCTTGGCATATGCAAGCCACGTACCCCACTGATTAAACAATAATTATATTCTTGAATCAAGAAATGCCCTTTAGCCTACACAGTTGACAGGAACGCTACGATACATGCAAGGACATGTACTCTGCCACACAGCAGCTCCCCAGAACAACTCCAGTCTGGAAACACCATCACTTAAAAACGGATCAAAAAAGCTATTTCACAGTTTTATATTAAAATGGCATATGCAGGGTCAAGTTAGAAACGTATCACTAGAATTAACACACTTGTAGAGGAAGCTTGCAAAGGAAAAGGTTTTCAACAATCAGAAGAGTATGGCTCCGAACAGAAGATGCAGCGGGGGTTAGGTACTTGAGAGGTGTGAATATTGAGCTTGGCAAATTTAGGAAAGCAATCACGTGATGGGTTGCCTGTGATAGCAGGAGCCCAGTCGCAGTGACCCAGGAGTGCAATGCAAGCACAAGCTCTGAATTCAAAGCTAAGCTGCAGTAGGTTTAAAAAAAAAATAAAATGCAAAGACATCAAAAGGACTCGTGTCTCTCTGAGTAAGTGCTAAGTCACCAAAGCTGCTGGGAAAGCTCTGGGCTTAGAGACTGAGATGGATCTAATTAGCAGCCCCCATTCCAAACGTCTCCAGATTTTCAGTTCTTTTCTTTCTGAGGCAGCTGCATGCATCAACTGTTCTCATATAAAATACAGGAACACTCTTGTATTAAGCAAACATTTAGTCCAGCACAGATACTTTTATCCCATCAGGACAAATGGAGATGAGACAGTACCCTCAGACAGGCGTCATCATGGCATAGGAGTGGCATTCTTAGTCACCCACCTAATGCTACCAGAAGCATGTGATGGACCAGCCAACTTGAACTACCAATTCAATAAAACTAATTGTACTGTACAGCAAAATATCTGAGGTACAAAGTAGAATTATGCTTCCCAACTCTGGGGAAGACAAGTGGGAAATGAAAGAAGAACAGTGAGGTGAAGCAAAAAGGCAGATGGTATAATAAGGCAAATAAAGTAAAAAATGGGAATCTAAGAGCAACTACACTGAAGAACTAAAGAGACTAATAAAAGAAATAATTAATTGGTCCTCTCTGTGCCTCTGAGGATCTCTCCTTGTGCCTTTCAAACTTCAAAGGCTACTTGCACTCAAACAAGCCGAGCTGAATGCAAAGGTCCTGACTCAACAAAACACTTCATCACTTAGAGCTGAATATGTGTTTAAATGCTTTGTGGCACTGGGACTCCAGCGCTTAAGGGGAACGAGGAAAGCAGGAACAGAAAAATAAGTGGCAGTATGTTGGACTTGGCAGAAGCAGCAGAATGCACTGCGTCTAGTACGTGACATGAGCTGAAACGGAAGGAGGCTGGGAACAGAGTTAAGAATTAACAGGGTTTTAAGTACCAACAGCCTAGATGACATAATGGCTGAGAAGGTCTAATCCTGAATTGAAGCTAATGAGGCACAGTGATTTCTCTAAAACGGATCAGAGTCTCACGAGCAGTGGTGCCTTGCTTTTCAAACAATGGCCTTGCTGCTTCTCCACCTTTGTGAACAGTGAACATTTCAACCAGACTGAAGGTTTGGGATAGGCACGCTTTAGAACAGGACATCAGTAGCACACATATTGTAGGAGTTAGCGAGGCTGGGGGCTATAGGAGTGTCTCAATTCCAGTCACCTGACAAGAGAGCATCCAGAAGCATGGGAAATGAACCAGAAACCCATGGCTGTATCACCTAATACACACCTACTCCCATCACAGAATGAATTCCCATCATGGGAAGCCACTATGTTTTGGCCATACAATGAGGATGCGTTGAAGCACGTTTTGCAAAAAGGGTGATGAAGAATGAGAACAGCAGTTGAGTAAGGTGTCAGATGCATTAATTAGCAAATTAGCTACTCTTGTATTTAAGGAAATTTAATCACTGCACAAAAGCAAAGCACCACCAGGAACACTAAAGAAAAAGTTTAAAACTTCAAAGAAAGGAGGAAAGCAAAATGTTACTGTGTATAATGAAGAAAATAGAGAAAACAGGGAAAAATAGGAAGGCGTTTCATCATACAGTTGTCATTTTCAGTCTTTTGCAATGGACAGCTTACGCTCTGAGTGGCTATTTTGCAGTTCCACTATTTCATACTTCAGCTATGTATGTCTGCCTGAACAAAAAACATGATTTAACAATCAGGTAAATGCATTTTTATCTGCCTGTCTTTAATGCTACCCTCTTGTCTACAGCTCTGAATAGAAAGTAAAGTTGATACAAAACCCATAAAGCAAGAGAATACAATGACCAGTGTATATGACTTAATGGTGTAATTAAACAGAAATATTTCTGGGCATAAAAATGCACTCACACCTTTCTTATGACCTGCCAGCTTGTGAGTAATGAAGTATGCGACCAGCAGGTTGAGGGAGGTGATTCTGCCCCTCCACTTTCATGAGACCCCATCTGCAGCACTGTGTTCAGCTCTGGGGCCCTCAACATAAGAAGGACATGGACCTGTTGGAGCGAGTTCAGAGGAGGCCATGAAGAATCAGAGGGCTGGAGCACCTCTGCTATGAAGACAGGCTGGGAGAGTTGGGGTTGTTCAGCCTGGAGAAGAGAAGGCTCCGGGGAGACCTTACAGCACCTTCCAGTACCTGAAGGGGCCTACAAGAAAGCTGGAGAGGGACTTTTTACAAGGGCATGTAGTGATAGGATGAGAGGTAATGGTTTTTAACTGAGAGTAGATTTAGACTGGATATAAGGAAGTTATTATTTACTATAAGGATGGTGAGACACCGGCACAGGTTGCCCAGGGAAGTTGTGGCTGCCCTCTCCCTGGCAGTGTTTAAGGCCAGGTTGGATGGGGCTTGGAGCAACCTGGTCTGATGGGAGGTGTCCCTGCCCATGGCAGTGGGGTTGGAACTAGATGTTCTTGAAGGTCCCTTCCAACCCAAAACATTCTGATTCTATATGATCTTCTAGCTACTTAAGTATTGTAATGTTTCTCTAGTTTGGTTTTGCTTAGGAATTATTTAATAATCATCATTTTCCATACTGTGTTTCTATGCTGCTTTATCACATCAATAATTAAAAAGCAAGAGATTTATAGCTTCTTTTTTTCTGATCAGAGAATTCATCTGGATAAAGTAACATACATGCTTGCATGTTTTAAGACATTAATTTCAAACATCAGGAAATCCCTTGATTTTCAGCTTTCATCTCCTGCACTCACCAAAGATGACAAAGCTTCTAACAGGACTGCGTCAATGACAAACACCATTATTTTTAAGAAGGACTTTGCAAGTGAACACAAGAAAGTAAAATAAAAAACAGTCTTTCTGTATTTCTAACATCTAAGATATTTATTTCGGAACTGCTGTCCAGTACCTGCCTCATAGTACAGTCACCGCAGTGAGATATAAATACTGCAGCTGCCAAAGAAGTAGCGTGAAGTATCCAAGGAATCATTTCAGTCCCACTGTGGTTTTGCTTTCCTTTGTTAGCAACTTTTCTTGAAGGGTTATCATCTATTTCAAAATATTTTTACAACCCAACCCCTTCATTTCTTTAATGGGTTTGGAGATTATGAACAGACTCTCCCACCACAAAGGAATCAGATAATGCTCAGATAAACATCTGTTTAGAGACTGAAGGCTGTGCTAGACCTATGACCCGATTACAGGTGGTCTGGAGACCCTTTTGTAAACACTAACTTTTGGAAAGCAGAGAAACAGATAAATTAAATCCTTCCATTTCAAAGCAGCAATTTGACAAAGTGCTTTTTCCTATTTTTTCCCCTTCAAAAACAAGGTGCAGGAGATTTCAGAGAAAAATGTTTTCACTACTAATAAGAGGCTTAGCTGAAAGCTCATATGATTTAAACTATGGTGTTCCTTTCTTCCTATTTAATTGTCAAAGAGGACAAACATGTTTTAATTTTGCCTTTTCCTTGTTTACTAATTGCACAGAAAGCTGTTTTGTTTAGTTTATTCAGTTCCTTACAGAATTAAACTCTACAAAACCAAAATGTAAATTGCACTCAATCATTGACAGACTACCAGCAAGCAGTTAGGTCTTATTTGAAGTAAGAGAGAGTTTAAATGCATATTAGCTTCAGAAGTCATGATCAAATATGCTGCTTTTCCTGCCCTTAGAGCTGTGCTGGATTTCCAGCAATGCCCACCAAGATATGCAGTTTGACTGCCTTTGACTGGTGTTTTGCACTGTGCTTCTGGTCCCACTACGCAACGTTCAGCCTCAAGTGAACAAGCCATCTCAGGGTGAGGGAAAGCAGGAGGTGGGCAAAGAGAAGATCTCTTTCTCTGCTTCCTGAAGAGCCTCACCTCTTTTTAATTAATTGACACCATGCATGTGTGACAATATTCACAACACAGGAAATAGCTTCTCCTTTTTGTCCAGAGGACAAAGAAGTTGTTTCAGATCCCCAGCTGGCTTGAGAGGATGTAGGTCTATGTAAGCTGACAAATATTAATGCGGATATTCATCAGCCAAGGACCTAGCTCAGAGGGTTTTAGAATAAATTATCCCAAGTAGCATTCAAATGAGCCTTACTGTACTTCCCCGTGTAAAACTATGGGTAATGACAAAAGAAACAGTTTCTCCAACTCTTAGAGCACTGTACTAAGCAGGGATCCACACTGCAGCCCACTGAGGAGCACACACTGGAGTGGGGGAAAAGTGTGATGAGAAAGGAGCAGCAGAGAGGAGCTGTTATGGACACATCACCCTTGTGCTGCTCAGGGTGGGGAGGCAGAGGAGCTGGGGATGAAGGAATGAAGTTGAGCTCAGGATGAAGCCTGGGGTGTCTTTGTCACCATCCAACTCTATATTTAATTGACAAAAAAATAAATTAATTCTCCCTGGTTGAGTCTGTTTTGCCCATGACAGTAATTGATAGGGATCTCTCTGTCCTTAGCTTGATCCATAAGCTTTTTCATCTTATTTTCTTCCACCTGTCCACCTGCTGAAGAGAGGGAGTGAGAGGGCAGCTTGGTGGGCATTTGGCAGCCATATAAAGTCAAACCACCACAAGCAGATAAATCATCTAGAGCCTTAAATCTAATTTTCTTTGATGATTCCATCTCTCAGAGAGAGATGTTCCAAGACATCCAAGTACCCGGCACCTGTGCCAGGAGGAGTCAGATTTTTAACTCATTAGAAGGGAGGATCCATCTTAGAAAGGCCCAGGACTGGCCCTTAGCTCTTCCCAGAGATTCCCACCCACACTGCAGGGACTGTCCAGGTTTCTGCTAACCACTTACTCAACTGCCACAAATTACAGCCTGATGTATTAAGAAAACAAAAAACTGTGGTGAATTAAACTGCATGAAGCTTGACTGCCATTTTAGGGCAAGGGACACAGTTTTTCATTTAATGTCTGGGCTTTTGTTTGTTTGTTTTGGTAATATTAATGTGACCTCTGAATCAGGGCAGTAGAAGTTATGCCTCTTCCAAAATTTTCTGCTTGGTGAGAGCAAATACAAAGCCATTTACTATTGAGATATCAGAACTGGCACAGACCAGCAAAGAATACATTGCATTTAAAAACGTAACACACAGGTGCTCAGAGGTTAAGCTCACCTATTCTAGTCTCAAGCTGACACGACATAAAATCAGAGGTAGAACAGCTTTTGTGAACCAAGCTGAGGGAACAAGCCATTCATTAAAATGTCATACTGAAAAAATGGAGATAAGTGACAATAGTTTAAATAGAAAGCAAAAATAGAATGAGGGGCAAACCCCCCCCCCCCTATTTAGCAGTCCAATAACATTAAAAAAGACTTGATAGTTGCTGGTTAACCATCATCTCCAGAAAATACCTCAAAATCTCCATGATTTAGTGTGGAAAGAGAAAAATAAAGACAACCCCAACACTACAAAAGAAAAGGAAACACATTCTCTGTCTTTAAGGCTTAAGTCAGCAAACATCTGTGTATTATCTAAATTTATGAAGATAAAGCTAGATGACACCTCTCACAAATACCTGTGCCCACCCTACTAACCTTCCACAGGGAAACTTTTGGTGCTTTTTTTAGGATGTGCGCAGCATCCTATTATGTCGAGCTGCAAAGAAATTAGTGCTAGAAGGGCAAAGCTGGGAAATGCAGCCAAGAAAATCATACCCTAGAAGTTACAGTCATGGCAGAAAGAAGATTTGCTGCTGTCCTGGGGCTAATGGGGAGAAGTGGATGATATTTAGTCCTTTCCTACTCTACCAGTCTCCACTCCTGGGGACAGGACCTGAGTAAGTTTGTCAGAAGCAATCAAATAAAATGGAGATGTCATGCTGGAAGGGACAGCATGGCTGGACAAACTAGAGGTCACAGCCTGGATTTTGCCTCCAGTGCCTGTCTTCTCTTCACTATCTGAAAAGACAAATGGATTTTTTATACATTCACTCCTATGTAGCAGGTTTGCTTTGCCAAGATAAACTCTAAAAATCACATCTTTTGAGTTGTTAATGCTGGTGTCCCTAACTGGGTTTCACAAATCTTGTTTAGGATAGCAAATTATCTTTATAAAAGCACTCCTGTAAGGTAAATAAACAACCTTGTTTTACAGAAGAGGAGGTACAAGAGTTTTAACTGCAGCAGTTCCTGCAAAAGAACCCAGGCTTGCCAGTCCTCATACATAATAGCTGCTTCCCACAGGCACCCATCTTCCTATTGCAAAATAAAGCTTTAAAATTTCCAAGTGTTTTACTGTATTGATGTGGAGATACTAAAAAGCAGTGCTAGAAGCTTCTTCAACAGCACAAAGATCTGTATGGAAGTGCAGAATTTGATGCAGGCTATAGGATCCTTTCTCTTAGCATACACATTCAAAGGGTTTAACACATAAAAAATGCACTCCAGAAATTGCTGCTGAGCTGAAGAGCCCTCCAGTGATTCAATCTGACTCCAGCCTTGAGTTTCCTTTACCTTTCACAAGGAGTTCTCACCCAAAGATGCTGGCAGTCATAAAGGTTTGTGGCTACCAGTAAATTTCCATGATTCATTAGTTTGGATCTGTGCTAAATATGAACTGAAGTTGAAGAAGTTTCAGGTTAGGGCACTGATATATAAGCAAGGCTGGCAATAAATGGAAAAGTACAGCCCGAGAACATACTACAGGGAGTTTCAATCTCACCCAGGCATCTCTACTCAAAACCAGACTTTGGGTTTATTGGGTGCTTCTCCTGCCTCAGGTGCTGTGGCAAACAGGACATTTACTGAAACACTAATCCTTGATATGCTCAATACATAAGCATTGAGGGCTGCAGATAAGCTGAGTGTAGCTGATGGAAATAGTAAGCTTCGGGCATTTCCCCTCTTTCATACAGTCACCCTTAGGTTTTTCTCCCTGTTTGCCTGGAGGATGAATAGAATGAGTGAATCCAAGGGAAAAAGTTTCGTAGGTTTGCTTGTTGTGTAGAAGGGGAAGAAAGGCAGGTCCAGGTAAACACAGAATACTGGGATCCTGTCATGCCCCATGGGCTATGCATGGCCCTAAATCCCTTACAATCTCTGTGATGCTCCTGCTTTCATACAACTGGTGCTGTACCAGAGGGTGAGTTATTTGACAAGACACATGGATTTCTCGGATCATTATTACATGCTCAGACCTTTAAAACCAGGAGTGAAATGGTGGCACAAATGTAATACAGGAAGACAGTACCCACTCCCCTAAGAATCTTAATGGCACCACTGTGCACTTTTGAACCAGGCAGAAAAATCAAGATGGTATGTAATAAAATGTAAGTGAGCTTTTGTAGAACAAGTCTGATCAAAACCCCCACCAATGTGTTTTCCACTCTTCAACATTACAGTTTTTTTAATCTTTGTGTCAACTTCCCCATGTTTCAAATAAACCAGAAACCATTAATACATTTTCTTTCATTTCAGGAACCAGGCAGGCTCTTGGCTCTGGACTTGGTGATTGGAAACAGTTATTTTGCCTCAGCACTGAGCCTGCATGACATGAAATGCTTTGGAAGCCACGATGGCATTGGCAGCATAATTCTTTCAATGTTATCTATGCGGTGTAAATCCAACCTTTTTTGAAATTCATTGCCTGCCAAGCAAAACCATTCATGCATAATACATATCTTGGAGTTGGACACAAGATTACTGACATTATGTTACTCCCGATTTCCTTTGTTGTGGAAGCTCTGCATTCCTGGCAAACAGGAAAAAATAAAAATCTCACATCTCTCATAAAGACATACCTCTCAACTATGTTTTTATTTACCACTTCTGAGCAGTGACTCAAAGTTTGGCATCAGTATAAGAGTTACTCCTGCTCTTCCTTTTCATAAAGTTTAGAATTTATTTGCATTGTTCGTAAACTACTTTCAAAATGACATTAAGAGAGAGCATGCCTTACAACAAGCACAACCACAGGACAAGTAACAGCATGTGTTATAAAGAAGGTATGCATCAGTCATTCTTGGGGTAATTCTAGCTAGTAACAAAATAAAAAATGAGGCAGCTCCGAGGTAAGCCTGTAATTTTCCTATGAAAGCCGTTAAGTCTACATTCTGCTAATATTTTTCCTGCTTCTATAAAGCAAGACAGTGTCACATTTGAGCTTTGCTTTGTCATCATTTTGAACCTGAGCTTCTTATTAACCACCTTGAAAACAAATATGTGCTCCCAGGAAGAAATACATGCATATGCCCTGTGTTGCACACGTGGTATGGGCAGTGCGTCGACGACACGACAGGGCTACAGATATTCAGGAAAAACAACTTCACACCATGCCAGGCTGTCTCTGTGTCAACAGTATAATGCCTGCTCATGAGGTTTGCAGACTACAGCAGTTTTGGTCTTCCTGCATGCAATTCCTACCTCTGGGCACAGATGATTAGAGTCTGACCTGTGGGGTGTTTGCAATGGAAATCCTCCTGGCTATGGGAAAGTCCCAGGACTCCGCATCAGATCTGCAGTAAGATGGCCTGTCCTACCCCTCATCTCCATAAGCATGAGAGAAGAATGGCCAAAGATTGGTTTGACAGACTGTCTACATTTAGCCAGCAGCCAGGGATAAACTGCAGCAGTTCTACCACTCAATGACCCCTCCCCAGCTGAGAAGAGGAATTGGGGAAAAAAGGGAGAAGCCCCGTGGGTTGAAGTAGAAACAGATTTAGTGAAATAACAAAACTAATACAACAACCAACATAAAGTATACAAGGTTCTACTTAGCCTGGTCCTTGAGGTCAACAGCAGGAGTAGAAAGCCATGAGGTAGAAGCCCCAGGAAGAAAAACTCCGCCCTTAGTGAGCTCCCTCCTTTTATAATGAGCTTAATTTAAGTGGTATGGGATACCCCTGTGAGTCAGCTGCCTTGATTGGATCTCCCAGCTGACTCAGGGCTACTCATGGCTGCCTGCATGGCTGGCCCATGGGTCTGTGCCTGGGGAACCAGGACACAGATTATAGAATGGTTTGGGTTGGAAAGGAGTTTTAAAGGTCATCTCCAACCCCCCTGCAATGAGCAGGGACACCTTCAACTAGATCAGGTTGTTCAGAGCCCTGTCCAACCTGATCTTGACTGTTTTCAGGGATGGGGCATCTTCAGCTTCTCTGGGCAACCTGTTTCAGTGTTTCACCATCCTCATCTTAAAAAAACTCTTCCTTATATCAAGTCTGAATCTACCCTCTTTTAGTTTAAAAACATTCAAATAATTTCTACGGGCTACCAGTGGGTCAAATGTAGAAGAAACTCAGCCTTTGAGATAATTGAAAGCCAGCCTGTAACCATGTTCTTCTAAGTTGTCCCACTGGCCACTTGGGAGTGTGACTAATCACCTGGACAGTTATTAATCACAGAATCACAGAATGTTAGGGATTGGAAGGGACCTCAAAAGATCATCTAGTCCAATCCCCCTGCCAGAGCAGGAATACCTAGATCAGGTCACACAGGAACATGTCCAGGCGGGTTTTGAATGTCTCCAGAGAAGGAGACTCCACAACCTCTCTGGGCAGCCTGTGCCAGTGTTCTGCCACCCTCACTGTGAAGAAATTCTTCCTCACATTTATGTGGAACCTCCTATGTTCCAGCTTACACCCATTGTCCCTTGTCCTATCATTGGATGTCACTGAGAAGAGCCTGGCTCCATCCTCATGACACTCACCCTTGACATATTTATAAACATTAATGAGGTCACCCCTCAGTCTCCTCTTCTCCAAGCTAAAGAGACCCAGCTCCCTCAGCCTTTCCTCATAAGGGAGATGTTCCACTCCCTTCATCATCTTTGTGGCTCTGCGCTGGACTCTCTCAAGCAGTTCCCTGTCCTTCTTGAACTGGGGGGCCCAGAACTGGACACAATACTCCAGATGTGGCCTCACCAAGGCAGAATAGAGGGGAAGGAGAACCTCTCTTGACCTACTAACCACACCCCTTCTAATACACCCCAGGATGCCATTGGCCTTCTTGGCCACAAGGGCACATTGCTGGCTCATGGTCATCCTCCTGTCCACCAGGACCCCCAGGTCCCTTTCCCCTACGCTGCTCTCCAGCAGGTCAGCTCCCAACCTGTACTGGTACATGGGGTTATTTTTAAGGTGTTTTCAATAACGTGTTTTTGAAGAAGTCAGTATGATTCAAACTCTTGGCTTTGTACTAGAAAATAGTATAGTGAGCATAATAAATATGCAGAATTAAATTGTGGAGCAGAAGTTGGCAATGGCTGCTGGCATGGACCTACCAAACATTCAAGACTCTGACCCAGGTGTATTGAGTTCTCCCCCACTGTTAATCACATCTGAGTCAATATTTCTTTCAAGGATTATTCGGAGTACAATGATAATAGAAGGAGTACAGTGACAACATTTGTACTAACAAATTATGCAATATATCGTGACAGTTTCTTGGCAGTTTCAAAACAAGGAAAGAGGTCTTTAGGGTAGCTTTCCATTAATAACAATATGTCCACTAATAGAGGGAAGCATTTGTTTTTTCCACCTCACCATTGTGATTTTTCAGAGTAATTGTAGAAATCCACTCTGCTTTCACTTCAGAATCTCACATGGCAGGGCTCAAAGATTTCCTTGTTTCTTTGTTGAAACACTCCTTTTGTTCACTACACCTCCTTTCTCCTGGTTTATATCCCTGTGCATAGATGTTTGCTTAGTTAAAGCCTAAGACAGTAAGAAAAGGCTGTTTCATGGGAACTAATCAGTGAGGGCAGTCTTGGGTCCACATATCACAGCTGTGGAGGGCCATGTCTGCAGCAGAGCAGCAGCACACAAGGTGAGTTCCTAACAGTGCTGCACACCCTGGAAGCTCCTGTGCTCAATTTCGTGGTGGTCCTGGGGTGGTGGTGTTAAACAGGGCACGCAGGCAGTGAGTGTCTGAAAGCAGCTGTTCCCCTATAGGGAAGGGCTGCCATAAAAGCCACTGCTGGCTGAGACGCCTGCCGCCTCTGCATTGCCTCTGAAAACACAGAGCCTCTGGAGCTGTTCCAGAAGGTTACTCAGTTTTCCAGTGTGCAAAGCAACAAAGCAATCACTGCTACTGCCAAGCCAGTACCCCCCAACCGCGTTACCCGAGCTGCGGCTGCGCCCTTGGCTGCGGGGAGCAACCTTTTCAAAGGAAAACAGTCAAGTGCCGTGGACACGTGGAGAAGGCTGGCCATGCAATCCTGAGCAAAGTGCAGAGTGAACACATGGTTGTAGCTACCTGGCACAGTTATGTTTTCTTCTCTCTTTGTCAGCACCTAAACAACCTGCCTTGGGGAGCGAGGATGAAGGAAAATAGGAGAAGATGGAGATCAGGGCAGTCCGCAGGAAGACATAAACATGATTGCCAGAAGAGGAGAAAAGAACTTCTTACATGCAAAAGTTATTTTCCATTCAATTCAGAAGTAACTTTAAATATGTGACGGTCTCCACTACTGTTCTGGCAAAAGTGACTTTTCCTTCTGAGCAACCTTTCAGCATTATTTTCATCCTGCTGGTTTCTGCATTTGGCCAGGCTGATCTCCTGCCAAGGGCTGCTGCTCAGCTCTCCACTCCTCTGATCCTCACAGGACTCCTACCAGTCCTGCCTCTCATCTCAGGATCAGGAACAAGAGACAGTCAGCCCTGGGAGAAGCTGACCTCTAAATGCAACAATCGGAGGGAGCCATGCCACTGCCAAGAAGGACCAGCAACAAATCACACTCCATTGCCTCTCATGTGTAACCATCCATTTAAAGTCTGCAGAGAAAGAAAAAACCTCTCCTTCCTACCACGTCCAGTAGGAGTTTCTTACTGCTGACCAAGGCTGAAATGGAACACCAGGACCTATGCCAGCACATGCAGACGTAGAAGCAGATGCAAACCATGCACTGTCCTTCCAGGGATAAAGTGATGCAAACCCCAGAAATTCAAGACCAGAATTTTCCATTTAAAAATTATGCCAGGATTTGTAAACTTGATACAACCTCAGGATTTTTACTGTTCTGATTCATAAAGCAGTGATTTTCAACCCAACGGTAAAGAAAGGATTTATATTTGAAAGCGTATTTAGGGTTTATTGGCAGGATTTGTACTTTAAAGGCATAGAAGGATTTGTAAATGTAATTTCTTACTTATAAAAGCTTTTGAAGATTTTTGTGTGGTAAATCCAATTAATGTAATTTTAATGTTATGATTAAAAATCAGGCAACCCTGTCCCCCAATTTTTGAACCACGTCACATCCCCATCAGTGAGAGCCACTGGAATAGTAAGGGTGCCCTGCCATTGAGCGAGGTGGTCTGGAAAAGCCTCAGCTGCATACCATGGGGACAGGGGAGGCAAGGAGCATGGCTCCAGTCAGATGGGTGCTGGAGAAGAAACACTGATGGCACGGAGGTCTTCAACTTTTTTCTCAGTACCTTCCTTGCTTGCTCATCACCACCTCTTCTGAGTCACAGCAGGGAAACAGCCAGGGCTCTTAGCCCCAGAGAAGCTGACAGGAGACCACCTCCTCCTTTGGGACCAGCTGTGTCCCCTCTCCCAGCTCATCCAGGGCAATAGATACAAGGGAAGGAAAGGATCTGCTGGGTGATCAACCCAGAGTTCAGGACAGCTGTCTGCAGAGCATGGCTGTCTCCAGGCTGATGAACCTAATGATATCTCCTGACACTTTGATGGATCTCCCTTCTGCATCTATCCCTGTCTGGGTCGGGGCACCCCCAAACACACAGAGTGATGGCTCAGCACACAGCATTCACAGCACTGCTGCCCACTGGCACAGCTTCATGCCAAAGATGCTTGTGCTTCAGTGAAGACACTGCCATAAAGCTTATTGCTACCTGAGAGACCAAGACCCGGACACCACTAGTCCTTGAAACTCCAGCCTTCCCAAGCTCCGTTACCTCTGCAGGGGCTATTTTGAGGAGCTAAACTAATTTAGATCCTAAATAGATTTAGGTTTTAGAGATTTAGGAACTCTACTGTGCACAGGTGCCCAGGGGCTGCCAGGGGCTGCAGGGCAGCTCTGTGAGGAGTGACTGGGGCTGTCCCCATACCAGACACAGTGGGTTCCAGCCAGCTCCACCTGCAAGGCATGGCTCAGCCTCGCAGCCATCAGGGTAATGCCTGGGGAACGTCTGTGTGAGAAAGGGCAAAACGCTGCCTGGCAGTGAGGGGAAAAGTGTGAGGAATAGTCCTGTGACCACTGAGGGCAGAGGGGGACGAGGGAAGAAGTGCTCCAGGCACTCCAGCAGGGATCCCCTGCAGCCCCTGGAGAGACCATGGTGGAGCAGAATGTGCCCTGAAGGAAGCTGCATCCCATGGGAAAGAGCCATTCTGGAGCAGGCTTGTCCTGGAGGACTGCAGCCCGTGGAGAGCCCACACTGGAGCCGGGGAAAAGTGTATGGTGGAAGGAGCAGCAGAGAGGAGCTGCTATGGGCAGAAGGCAGCACCCATTTCCCCAGATCCCGCTGTGATGCTCGGAGGAGGAAGGAGGCAGGAGCTGAAGATGAAGGAGTGAAGTTGAGTCTGGGAAAAGGGGGGGTGGCAGGGGTAAAGTGGTTTCGTTTTTTTCCTTGTTTATCAACATCCAACTCTATTCTAACTGGTGATAACTTAATTTTCTCCAAGTCAAGTCTGTTTTGCCCATGACGGTAATTGATCTCCCTGTCCTCACGTTGACCCACAAGCTTTTTCATATTATTTTCTTCTACCTGTCCACCTGTTGAAGAGACAAAGCGAGAGAGCGGCTGGGGGGGTGCCTGGCAGCTGGCCAAGGTCAGCCCACCACAGGAACATGAGAGATGTTGGCACAATTCGGGCTGCTGAGCTAGCAGCACCCGTGCTAGCCTTTTTCCACGACTGAAGTTTCACGTTTTGTAACTCTTCCTTGCCAGTCTGTCGGTATTTTTACTTGTTAATCTCATTACGAGGTTATGTTTCAGAGAAAAACAACAACCCTGTTCCTGATGTTTGAAACAGCTAATGAAAGAAAAAAGAATTCCAAGTACTTAATTATCCACAAGAAGTGAGTTGATTACAGTAGCGTTAAAACTAACCAGTATCACAAACGCACTTGGATTTTAACCAGAGTCTGTTTTCTGCATTCAGATTTGCCAATCAGTTTCTAAGTCTCCCGTGTCAGCAGCTAGAACAGCCTGTTTCTTTTCAAACAATGAAAATTACTTTTTTAAAGAAACCAGATTCCAACTTTAGGGCCAGTTATCTGCATGGTAAGATCTGGGACCGAGTTCATTAGCTATGCCAGGCCCTGCCAATCTGCATCTGGTAAAGATTTGCATAGAGATGAGGTCAGTGGAGCAAGAGACCTGATATGAGGAGAAATGGGGTTTGAGTGGTGATATAATTCCATCCCTCGCTCATTTACAATGTTTAGACAACTCACTTCATCTCACGGGGTCGAGGGGGAAGAAATGATTTTCTGCTTCTTCCAAAAGGAACTGTAAAGCAGTATCTGGTTCCTAGCAGCTTTGGGATTACAGGCGGTATAAAACGTGGAGGTAATTCTGATTTAATTTCACTTTTAAATTCTGTCAGTGTGCATCCAGTAAACAGGGAATATTCTTTATTATGGCTAACAGTACCACAGGGTTTCAACCAAGACTATGAACCTACTCAGCCAGAAAAAAAGAGAAAATAAAAAAGACAATACACACATTCTCACAGATTTGGGAACACTTGATTCCTTCAGTGCATTTATAGGCTGAGCTGACAACAGCTTGTCCAAGGCTGCCTGGAACATCAGTGCCAGAGCCAAGATTTTACCTGTGACTGTCACAAGTACTAATCCAGCACTTGAGCCTGAATCCTGTCCTTGACACTTTCACAAAATGAACCAAGAGGGAGGAAATCCCAGAATTAGCTGAGATAATTCTGATGAATCACAAAAACTATAGTCTGGCTGGAACATGTGTTTCTCTCCCACGCATCAGAAACAAGGATGATGCAGATAATCCCCAACAAACCACTGGCTTGGTAAAACAATTAATTACTGACCTTATAAAGGTTTAACGGGATAAAAAAATCCTGCCAACAGAACAGTACAATGTACAATTAAGTTTTATCTTTCAAAGAAGAAACCTCATTTGTACTAAAATATTGAGTGAGTTATACTTTCTCTTTTTCAACAGATCATTTAAGATTTAACAGATTGCTGAATAAATTGTTTAAATATGCAAATCATCTGGGCATTTTGTAATATTTCTCCAAGGGCTTTTTCCCAGTAGTTCTCACCAGATCATGCAAATTACTAGTGATTCAGAGAAGGAAGCATGTAATATTTTAATTGACAGAGTGTTTATTTCGGCTCCAGTTCTTTTACATCTTCCCTCTCAGATAAAGAGAAACATATGACCTCCAGGAATCCCCATATTCCGTGGGGCTCATGACAAAATTGAGTATTAGGAGAGACAGAGCACAGGAAATTAAGTGTTTTATGTAAATAAAATGAGCTGACATTGGGAATACAAATAGTACTAAATTACACTATATAGTCTAGCCTGTACACCTAATTTCCATGATAAATGATGAGCTCTAATGGGCATTCATGCATTCCTTGCACGGCATCACCAGAACTTCATTTCGCCTCTCCCCATGTCCTGCTTAGAGTCCGGCAGCTGCCACTTCCTCGGAGCCCGTGGGCAGCTCTACGAAGGGAGCCCCAGACATCGGGCTCACCACCACCTCCAGGCTGGGTTTCCACCACCACACGCTGCTGCAGCCAAACCCCATTTCCATGAAGCACTCCCATATGGATGTTGAGGGAATCTATCTTTCCAGCCTAAAGCCATAAAAAGGAAACAAGCTTTTCTACTTCTTGCCCACAACTGTCTCCTGAGACTAACTCTTTAATTATCCTACCTAACCACCAGCAGCCAAAAATCTGAACCTCTGGGCCAGAAAAGGGAAAAAAAAAAAAAATAAAAAAAGGGAAAAAAGGGCAACTTTTTTCTTAAGGAGTCATGCACTGATTTCACTTACCCACTGCCTGGTGAAAAGGGCAATACATTTGTAATTGCACTACAGAATAACATTACACACATTACTATTTTTTCCTGTTTTCTTAAAGCTCAACCTCAGTACCAACCTAGAGAGCAAGCAACACAGACCCCATGCAGTCCCTGCCAGCCAAATGGTTTCCCTCATATCCTTTTGCCAAGAAGCAAACCCTGCAGGGGCAGACTGGGGTACGCTGGCTTCAGCATATGCACGGTTCCCCAGTGATCCACTTCAATCAGAATCTGAAAACAGCAATTCCAGCCCTGCAGCATGGTGTGAGCTCTGCTACCTCATGCATTATTTCAGCATGAAATATTTATAAACTGGAGAACAGGGGCAAGCTCCTTCTTTAAAAAGTGTAATGAATTTTTTTTAAATGTATGAGCGCAACTTGTAAGAATCTGCAGCTTGTTTTACATCCTGGGTTTAATAGCCCGGTCCCCACTCCTCATCCATGCAAAAGGAGCTATTACCTTGTAATCGACTTTTATGTTTTTCAAAATTGAACTTAGAATAAGCAGGCATTTTTATATCTTAGGGCTAATTTTGCTTGTCTTTACATTAGGTCTCAACACCACACCTGCATGTTTTTGTAGAAAAAAAAAAAAATAACAGTATTTGTATCAGAATTACCTTTTCCCTGGCAGCAGTTTGTATTCTGTAACTAAAATGGTGGTCACAGTCCACAGTGACACACTGTCACTAAACTTGGTCCTTGAAAAGCCATAGGAGACTGATGGAGGCAAATCTGACACCTTAAGGGCCAAACCAGAATTTCCACAATACAAAACAATTGGTAGAAAAAGCCACTGACAGGTAGATTCCCTTGCTCTACCAGATTACACCTGTAAAATGTAACTCCTGCTATAGCTAGAAACCAGAAGGTGGGACTTCAAAAAAGCTGCAGGTAAATTGGCTCCCTGTGCACACTGGGGTCCTCAGCAAGTGCAGCAGTCTTACAGCTTGGAGGACTTGGGGCTGAAGAGCACAGATCTCTGCAAATTAACCTTCTGCTTTGACGTGTTACTCTGCTAACGAATCCTGCAGAAGCAGTTACACAACTGACCTGTTCTCTGTAGCACTGATGAAGCCTTGCTCTTTTTTTTCACCTACAGATTTAGAAATATTTACCAGCAGAGAACTAATTGACTCTCAGGAGAACAAACCCAATTTTACTTCCTTTGAAACATGAGGAAAATAATTCCAGATGCGTAGCACCTCGCAAGCAGGAATACAGCAATTGTTACTACCTAGCATTTCTGAAGTAATTTGATTACAGAATAACTAATTACTTTTATTTTTCATGAAACATGGAGTGGTTTCATGTATATTTTTTTGTATTTCCTATTTGGCAAAACAAAGGTTAACTGACCTGCCTTCCACTCAGCCCTAAAATGTGTCTTATCTCTGTCACCTGCTGGTATATGCCTTAATTTATATTTCCTTCAAGCCTGCACTATAAATAGACTTCTGTGGAGGTACTGCATGTGCAGAGATCCTTATAAATGCCAGGACTAC
This sequence comes from Podargus strigoides, assembly GCA_028020825.1. Classification (NCBI taxonomy): domain Eukaryota; kingdom Metazoa; phylum Chordata; class Aves; order Caprimulgiformes; family Podargidae; genus Podargus; species Podargus strigoides. Next base: position 500,241 of record CM051643.1, read on the forward strand.
TGAGAATCCATCCCAGGGAGCCAAGAGACGTGCGTAGAGCTGAGCAACCAAGCATGCCACGCAGCCTCTGCCGGCTAAGGGGAGCACAGCTTTCAGAAGGAATGGGCAATTCCTACGAGTCCTGGTTTAAACAGAACATGAAAAAGCTTAAGCCCTGTAACAGAACACTAAAAATTAGTTATAACTTGGATTATCTGTGCAATTTTAAATTCCTGGTTTGAAAACTGCACTGTTTAAACATCAGGACAGATGCACCACAGCTAAGTTAGCAAATGCAAATCCTCTTAAGACATTTGCATCCCCTTATTAAAATGATAATAGGAGAGTACTAAAGTGAGTTGCTAAAAAGATTATGCTTTTACATTATTAAGGGTAGCTTGTCTGGCTTTAACCACTTATCTCAGTACAAGGAATCTTCCAGGAAATCAACCATTTGCTCAAGTTGATAACTTTTTTCCCACTTCGGGTTATCACTCCCCTTTGGTTGCTCATTCCTACAGAGCATCATCTGCTTCACTGGCAGATACTGCAGTGAAATGTACTATGTGAGGAACAAAACTCTGTACTTGATCTATTTCTGTCTGTCTGGACACATCCTTACCACCAGCACCACCAAAAAAAAGGCTCAATTTCAGTGCAGCACAGGCTGTGCTAAACCTATGCCATCTGGTGCAGACATAGACAGTAAGTACCTATTGAAATTTAGAGAGCAGTTACAGCATGACCTGCAGACCACGGCACTAGATATTCCTGTCTGAGCAACATTATGTGCTTCCATTATCACTTTGCCTTTTAAATGGAGCCCTAAAGCTGACAGCACATTAGCTATTTTTGCAGGTGTTGTCTCTGTTACACACCACCTTCTCTGTGGCAATATAACTAATTCACTGGAAGCTATCAGGTGTGGACTATACACTGCAATATTCACTGTCCTGCATCCTGGCATTAAGTGAACAGATATAAAATGTATCAGATTTACATCAAAGCACCTCTCTTGGAGTCAAACTGCAGTCTTGTTTTTAGTATACGACTTTGCTTCAGGTTCTAAATGGAGATTAGACCGATTTTTAAATGTGCTGATTGTGAGTTTGAGACATCCAGGGGAGGTGTAATAAAATATACTTCCATGTGATCAATTCAGAAATACTGCTGTAAGATCAGCAGTGAAATTATTTGCTAGCATCAGTCCATTTTTTGAACTGAAAGGGATCCATCCAGCTCCCAGTAACCATAACTGGCTATTGAGCCACCATAACTGGTGCCAGTCATGATGCTGACTGGTCGACTCAGAAGGAGGACTGAAAAGCAAATGCCATTTCTGCTCAGGGGGAGCAGTAGAGGACAGAGTTACTGCTAGGAAGGTTGCAGTCCTCCAATCTCCTCCACCACAGTCCATGAAATACAGTGTGAAACTTTCCACTGATTCCCTGGGAGCTGAACTGGGACCCAGGTTACAAACCAAACAGATTTTAAAAGAAGTTCATTACAAATGAAAGAAAAAAAAGAGAAACCATCTACACGGGTTACAGCAAATCCACATACTCTCAGCACAATCACTAGTACTTATAAAATAAACAGTATTTTAAACACTTTGGCCCTTGTAAAACGATTCAAGAAATGTTACAACATGCCTTAGCATAAAAGTACTCTGGTTCCCACTAAAAATGAAGGCTTTCAGAAACCTGTACCAGTTTTGGAAAGATCACTTGGGTTCAGACATCACTATGTATTCCACAGTAGATGCTTTTTTCTTACATCCCATTCCTTGTGAGAACCAGCCCAGTGGACTACCTGAAAGCACAGCACCTCCTGCCTTGCTAACCTCACTACAGTAAAATGTCACCTTCTCCTCTTCCTCCTCACTGCCCTGGTGAGGTGTGGTGGGAGAGTTTGGGGATGGGTGAGCTGCCTTTCCACATGCTGCTCATGCAGCCAGCGTGTCAGCAACCTGGCAGCAAGAGGAGGTGATTCATGAAACGGCTTCAGCCATTCATTCTCATACCCTGAAAACAGGACAGGCTTCCAGAAAGAGAGGGATTAGGTGGGTGATGTTACTCCACAACCCCTTTCAGGTTCTGCACTCTGCAGGTTGCTCTGCAAGACAGAAGAAACATCCCTGGGAACTGGCACTTCTATTTGGAGGATGATAACCTCTGCCACTCCTTTCCTGCCTCTCCTCGAACACCAAGCACCCCTGGAGGGGGCAGATATGCTCCACTGTCACCCCTCATTTCTCATACCTGCCTGCTGAGCCCTGCCGCCACCTTTGTGAGCTCCTCAGGACAGCTTACCACGAACTGTGTAAAGTGAACCAAACCAATCGCTTGACAGACCTATTAAACGACAAGATGCAGGCAACAACGGATGTGCCAGGGAATAATCAAATGCTTTGAGAACATAAAAAGAAGCAAACCAGCAAATTCACTCTGACTTTGGGGGGAGAGGCTTTAAATCAAGGCAATGCCTTTTTAAAGTTGTAGACTAATGCAGTAAACCACGGGGAACGTAGTCCCCTTCAGCAAACAGTCACTGGACAAACTTCTAGAGCCCATTTACTCTGCGAAGTTGGATGGTACAACATCCTGGTTCACGAAGAAACAGAAGAATGCCACAAAGATTCTATACTGATAATGCATTGCTATGATGATCAGGCTCCCACCATCTTTTCCATCTATTATATTTCAGAGATTAAAATGGCACACATGAACCATGCATCAACCATCACTGTGAACATGGACCAGAGGCATTTATTACCACTCTAGTTCTACAGCCTCAACAAGATTCCTATTGACTTCAAAACAAATCAAGTTGGCATTTTCATGACCATTGGAAATCTTTTTTCAGACTGTAGAAATTAAGCCTGAGACAGACATATAAAAGCAGATTTAATTTTTTTTTTAAAAAAGTCTTGAAAATATCTTGCTAAAAATAAAACTAAAAAAATCCTGTTTCATAGATTAAATATAACCCTGCTATGAAGAATATGCTAAGTAGCTTAAGAGAATGAATATATTATTACTGAAATGTATTTCGAACAGGGTAGAGCTTATTCTCACTCTCTTCTTGACCTTTATTTGAGAAGATGCTCTGAAATTCTGTGTATTTTGTATTACATCTGATGGCACTAACTCAAAGGAGTTTTTGATCTGTATTCAACTATCAGAGATCACAGAGTAATCCAAACCCCCTCTCCCTTCTCCATTTAATTCACCATCTTGGACAGCTTTCAAAAATAGGAATGCAGTCACATCTGATTAAGAGTTTATTTATTATTTTTCATGGTTTAGCAGAAATAATGTAAAGATGTTAGTGGAAAGTATGGGAGGATCAAGAATCAGGGTAACTAAGCAGACATAGAACACCAGGGCTTTCTGAGGTATGCGTGTGTGTTTTCTCTTTTTTAAAAAAAACACAAAAAGGAACAGGAAAGAGCCATGGTGCCGAGACTAAAATTCAGGAAGTGCGTGCACTGAAGTCAGTGTACTCAAAGACATGCAGTTTTCCAATTCAAGGGGTAAAACTTCGGTCACAGAAAGCAAGTGTCCCAAGAGCCATGGGTGACTCCACAGGAATCCACCTGCAGAAAGTCTGAGTCTTTTGAGGCCTCCCAGAAGCTTTCCTCTGGAAGTCAGCCTCATGCTGGATACCTGAAAATGGGATCTGGGATCCCTGAACACTTTTGAACCCAGGGGCTAGGAAGCACTTTGTTATGTTTTTAATTAGGTTGCATAGATCATTTCTCATTATAACTCCTGGAACACCACAATAAAAATCACAATTAGTATGATGACATTTTTTCTGCCTTTTCTTAACATGCTAACATCACAGGAGAATACATCTTGGTTATGTTCAGGTAAGTTATGCCACAGAAATCAAGAAAAAAGAATCCTGCACTTCCTCGCTACTTGTTTGTCCTGGCCAGGAGGTACTGCCCCTCCAGGGAGAGGGCACACTCAGTTCTCAGGCCCCTGTGCTTCTGGTTTGAACTGGTGTTTTGCCTGGCACCAGCTGTGATGAATTTTGGTTGTAATCAGTAAGAGCTGGAATGAGGCCAGCAACATATTTCACATGAGCTGGTAAAGATTTTTGGCCATCAAGGGTCTGAGCCACTTACAGGTCTGAAACTCCCATACCAAGACCAGAGAGGGGTTTTTGTACTACTACATGCAATATGCGTTAAGGGGCTAAGTTTAAATCTGTAGAGAGATGTACATGCTCTTACACATTGAAAACATTTCCATGGAAGACATATACAAATGGTACAAACCCACTGCTCTGTGAAAACCATGTAATTGAAGGCTGCACCAAAAGTAGACAAAGGAGGAACAAATTAAGGTCACAGAAACCCTCTTAAATCTGTCACCTGAGAACTTCCAAAGCACATTCATTTAAAATGTATCTTTCTCACACACACATTTAGGACCAGGGATTTTGCATTTACTTCCTAGGTCCTGATTGGCATTGGAAAGTTTTCAGTGCTAGTACTAATCCCTGAAGAACCTCACTGCAAACAACCCTCATTACACGATAATTCTTTGCTGCCTCCACTTTTCAACATGTCAGCCACTTCTTAATCCTTTTAACTTCTTAATGAAGGAGTAGTTACACAACAGCATCGTCCCATGGAAGGTCACCAATCTGTCCCTTGAGAGCGCTTCCCTGGCACGTGGCAGGGAGAAAAGGGCTGGGATCCTGCTCACAGGGACAGACAGCTGTGGGAGGATAGGGCTCCCAGCCTGGGAGAAGCAGCAGCAGGCATTTAGGGTTGAGGAGTAACACCGCTGCAATACACAGTCTCCTTTGAAGAGATGTCCTACTTACAGCTCAGCTTCCTGGGCAGAGGCAGCGACAGCATCCACCCAGGGGCTGCAGCCCAACCCACCTCAGGATGGCTGATCCGTGCCCACGCGCATCCCTACAGCACACGAGGCACAGCGTCGTCCCTCTGGGGAACAGCAACAACGATGCTCAGCCTATGCGGAGAAAGGAGAGCTTTTTCCTCTGAACCATTATGGTTCTGCGGCGGACAAGCTGCACTTTCTAGCCCGAACTGTATTTTATTTTGGCTCCTAGGCCTGTTTGGAGCTGCTACAGCAGAAGAACAAATGCCTGGCAAGGGGAGCTCTTCCAAGCGACGTGCTTGCGGCTGAGGCTTTTGTGTTGCTGCAGTTATCATCAGGGCTTTCCAAGTCCACTGGCAGGCCTGGCAGGTGGGGTAGAGTCAACAAGTAAAATCAGCTGGCTGTTTTCTGAGGAATAAGCAGCTAAACCCCAGAAGAATAAAACAGGATTGGAAACACTTGGATACAAATTAGAGGCAAGTTTGAAGTTCAGCCTCAAGCAACTTCTTATATAGGTCAGAGCACAAAACCCAAAGATGAAGATTTGAAATCACAGGTGGAGAAACCTCCAAGCCTTGTTTTATGGCACAGGCACCTGGACAAAAAGGTTTGTGTTTCTCTTGCAAAACCACTATGAGGATTTTGTTGACAATACCAAGGAAAAAGATACTTCTCAGACCTGAGGGTGGCCAGTGGAGCACAGGGAATCCTTATGGTGGCGAACCTACTGCAGCGCTCTTGTGGACAGGCCAGGGACAGCCTGAAAGATTTTGTTTGCTAGTTTTGGAGGAAAATCTCATAGCTCTTCTCATGATGGACCATTCTTTCAGCCAGTGCATGTCAGTACAAACCAAGTGACTTGAGGGTTTTGCCCAGTTGACAGTTTGTATCTCCTGACACAAGTTGAAAAAAACACGAGACTGATAAAAATATAGCAAGCTATACAATCATAGGACAGTGGTACTACTGGTGGTTATGAAGGAGCTGTTAGTTCTGGCAGTTATTAAAACCATTCCATGCAAGTGACAGAATACAGTAATAAATCAGCTGACTTGTTTTACATATCCACACATCCAGTGTTTCTGTGAGCACAGCAAGTACTCAGCCTGGAAAAACAATGGCATCTCATTACAAAGCCCTATCAGCAACTGCAACATACCTTAAATTTTTGACACATAATGAAGCCAAAGTGAAAATCCTCACTTGAGGCGGAGCTCCTTCAGATTTAAACAGCTGCTCCTAACTAGTAACTTTCTTACCAGTTACCGGTCTCACAGAGCAGTAATTGCTTCTATATTAGCTAAAAGAAGTACTGCATATTCCCGTAGCACAAGGGCTGTATTTTAATAGGGTGGCCTTGGGAGCCTTCTGGAAAGGTGCAAGAGGGCACTTGTGTAGCGAGAGCATGTCCTCACAACCCGCAATGCCTCCATGTCCTCGCTGTCGAGGTGCCAGCCTCTCCCGGGGGAACCCTCTGGCCGCCCCCTACTCACTAGGTGAATGCTGAGCACCAGGCTGGACCAACGCACTGGAAACCATCCCCTTCCCAGAGCATGGCACCATGGGCAGGACAGGGAGGATGAACTGCAGGTGTCCACCAGTGATGGGCAGTGGGATCAGGTGTCTGCTAAGCAAGCACGCTTGGGGGAAGAGCTCGTAGCTACCTAGGTGCAACCTGCCCTTTGCCTTCAATTCTGGAGCACAAACGCTGTGAACAAGTCTCCTTCAAACCCCAGTATATGACAAGGCATAGCAGCAGTTTTCCATCTTTGACACAGCCCTGCTCTCCTCCACACAGTCTGGGCAGCTGGAAGCTCCTCAGAAGGAGTTTCGGTGATTTTCTGGATGAGACAGCAAGCCTTCCTCTCCGGGGAGTAACCTCCTCACCTTTTATGCAACAAGAACGTCCAAGTAACGCAGCTTCTTTATGGAAGAGATGAGTCTACCTTTAATGAGACTATAACTTAGTCGTTGCAAGTTCCTGGGGTAACGTGGGATTGCAAGTAGCTCTGTGATGACAACAAATCTCTGGAAGGGAAATAAACCAGAAGTATACAGAAATTTAACTGATTCTGTCTCAAAGGTACCTGACTGTACCTGTACCTTAGAGATTTCAAATGACATGGAGATAAACTACAGGTGTTATTTTTATGGACTCCTAAAAATATCTGATGATGTAGTGGACATTCAGAAGAGAGTGCAGGGAGGAGCTCTGGGCTGGCAATCACAACAGCCTCCCTACAGTCTCCCATCACCCACCTGCCCAAGTGGGATCCCCTGGCAAGGCTTCCCAGCCCTTTGGAGGGGATCACAGGGCTCTTCAGGTTCCTACCGGGGCATCCTTCTGGGTAACTACTCACAGATATGCAGAACAAAACCTCCCTTGTAGGAGGTAAAAAGAGCACCTCCCTCCTTTAAACAAGGATCCACGGCTCAAAAACCAAAATAAAGTTGCTTTGCAGCTTGCTAAATTGGAGTGATGTAAACCAGGGCTGTTTCCCAAGCAGTGCATAGGGCAGTGCACATGCAGAGGTGATTGTCCCTGCTGGATAAACAATACTGATCACCTTCTGCTGCACAAATGCCGGCCTGGAGGTCAGCTTCTAAGCAGCTGCTGTCAGCATGTGACTGCAGAGGAATACAGGAGGGAGACCCTGTACCTACCAGCTTGCTGAGAGCTTCAAAACATTTGATCAGCCTAGGCTTAAAATGGAACATATTCTTATTTCTGTGGCTAGTGTGGAAGGATCTTCCTAGGTCATCAAATCCATCCTCTGCTGGCACAACCAGCCATGCCATAGAGGCCATTCCACGAGCTGATCGTACTTCCTCATACCCCTACTTCAGAAGAAAAGATGATTGAGGAGGGGCGTGAGGAGCCAGCAGGAAAAATTCCTCTCCTGAAGGAGAATATGGAATTTTAATGCAAAATAAATTATGTTAGAAGACAGTGACAATGTAAGTTTACCAAATACAAACATTAAATAGCATAGCTCCTCCCCCTCATCTCAGCACGTTATCTTAATGTAGCATATTATTTGAAACATACAGCAGACAGGCCACTATGTTTACAGCACCCCTGTCACATAGCAATTTTGAAAGCATTATTGTCAGGTTGACATTTTATTACATTTCTGGAAATATGCCTATTCAATCATTAAGTTTCGTTCAACAACCGTGAAGGCTCAGGAACAAAGACGTATTGTGCTTTACTTCAGACAATTTAAAATGTTTTTGAAAATGAAGAATGAGGGCCATAACTTTTCATCCATCCCTTATCCCCTTGAAGCTCTATTATTTCACTCTCCACTGGAATTTAATATCAAATTATCCCTGCAAGGAGCCACTGGAGGAAGGCAATGCGAGGTAAGTAGACTGGTGATCCTGTCATCCATTTTCATAATTTCAGTTTATGTAAAGAGGCCACCTATTTCCAAGCCAAACACAGGGTTACCGCCGCGGACTGAACAAACAATATTAGCTTTCAGCCATGGAAATATATTCACTATCATCAGACACAGCCTCACCGAGGTCTTTGGGGACTAGGCCCACGCAGCACAGCAAGCAGTCGGCACACTGCAGCATGGGAGAATCACAGAGTTGTCAGAGTTGGAAGGGACCTCCAGGGATCATCTAGTACAGCTCCCCTGCTTAAAAGCAGGATCCCCTAGAGCACAGCACTCAGGACTGCATCCAGGCAAGTCTTGAAAATCTCCAGAGGAGACTCCACCCCCTCTCTGGGCAGCCTGTGCCAGTGCTCTGGCACCCTCACTGAAAAGAAGTTCTTTCTCATATTCAAATGGAACCTCCTGTGTTCCAGCTTGTGTCCGTTACCCCTTGTCCTGTCACTGGGAACCACTGAAAAGAGTCTGGCTCCATCCTCCCTCAATCCACCCTGTAGGTATTTATAAACATTAATTAAATCACCCCTCAGCCTTCTCTTCTCCAGGCCAAAGAGTCCCAGCTCTCTCAGCCTTTCCTCACAGGGGAGATGCTCCAATCCCCCAGTCGTCCTCGTTGCCCTCCTCTGGATTCTCTCCAGTAGGTCCCTGTCTCTCTTCAACTGGGGAGCCCAGGACTGGACGCAGTATTCCAGTTGCAGCCTCACCAGGGCAGAGTAGAGGGGAGAATGACCTCCCTCGACCTACTGGCCACACACTGCCCTGTGCAGCCCAGGGTCACATTGGCCTTCTTGGTGGCAAGGGCACATTGTTGGCTCATGGATAATGTACTGTCTACGAGGACTCCCAGATCCTTCTCCTCAGAACTGCTTTCCAGGAGGTCCCCCCCTAACCTATACTGGTGCCTGGCATTCTTCTTCCCCAGGGGCAGCACCCTGCACTTGCCCTTATTGAACCCCATGAGGTTCTTCTCTGCCCAGCTCTCCAGCCTGTCCAGGTCCCGCTGGATGGCAGCACAGCCCTCTGGTGTGTCACCACCCCTCCCAGCTTGGGATCATCAGCAAACTTGCTGAGGATACACTCTGTCCCCTCGTCCAGGTCATTGATGAATATGTTGAACAAGACCGGATCGAGTGTTGACCCCTGGGGGACACCACTGGTTACAGGCCTCCAACTCAACTCTGCTCCATTGATCACACCCCTCTGTGATCTGTCACACAGCCAGCTCTCGTCCCCTCGTCTAACCCACACTTCGTGAGTTTCCTAATGAGGGTGTTATGGGAGACGGTGTCAAAAGCCTTGCTGAAGTCAAGACAGATGGCATCTGCTGCTCTCCCCTCATCCAGCCAACCAGTTATAACATCATAGAAGGCTATAAGATTTGTCAAGCATGATTTACCCTTGGTAAATCCATGCTAACCACTCCCAATAACTTTCTGTTCTGCAACACGTTTGGAGATGACCTCCAGAACAAGTCGCTCCATCACCTTCCCAGGGGTGGAGGCAAGACTGGCCTGTAGTTCCCTGGGTCCTCCTTCTTGCCCTTTTTTTAGACTGGAGTGATGTTGGTCTTCCTCCAGTCTTCAGGCACTGCTGTTCTCCATGACCTTTTAAAGATGATGGAGAGTGGCCCAGCAATAACATCTGCCAGCTCTCTCAACACTCGCCGGTGCATCCCATCAGGGCCCATGGACTTATGGATGTCCAGTTTGAACAAGTGATGTCTAATGTGGTCCTCCTCTATCAAGGGAAAATCTTCTCTCCAGACCTTCCCTCTTGCCTCCAGGATTTGGGATTCACGAGAGACCGCTTTAGTAGAGAAGACCGAGGCAAAGAAGGTATTCAGTAACTCCGCCTTTTCTGTGTCTTCCACCACCAGGGGACCCGCCTCATTCATCAGTGGGCCAACATTTTCCCCAGTCTTCCTTTTTCTATTGAGGTACTGAAAGAACCTCTTCTTAATATCTTTAACTGTAGTGGCCAAGTTGAGTTCCGCTTGAGATTTGGCCCTTCTAGTTTTCCCTCTGCATAGCTTCACTACATTTTGGTATTCCTCATAGGTTGTCAACACCCTTTTCCAAAGGCTGTAGACTTTCCTTTTGTTCCTGAGGTCCAGCCAAAGCTCTCTATTTAGCCAGGCTGGCCTTTTTCCCTGCCGGCTCATCTTTCGGGACCTGGGGATGGCCTTCTCCTGTGCTTTTAAAAGTTGCTCCTTGAAGTATGCCCAGCCATCCTGGGCACCTTTGACCTTCAGGACTGTCTTCCAAGGGACACTCTCGACCACGCTCCTAAGCAGGCCAAAGTCTGCCCTTCGGAAGTCCAGGGTGGCAGTTCTGTTGGCTCCCCACCTTGTTTCTCCAAGAATTGAAAACTCTATCATTTCATGGTCACTCTGCCCAAGACGACCTCCAGCCTTTACATCCCCCACAAGACATTCTCTGTTAACAAGCAGCAGGTCTAGTAGTGCGCTGTCCCTAGTTGGCTCCCTTACCAGCTGTGTTAGGAAGTTGTCTTCCACACACTCTAGGAACCTCCAGGACTGTTCTCCCTCTGCTGTGTTATATTTCCAGCAGATATCTGGGAGAAGCTGTGCCCCAGAGCAGAGACATCAGCAAACAGAAAGGCAAACAAAAATAACTGTTGTCTTAAAAGAATGCAACATTTGCAAATGAGATACCCTGACAAAACAGGTTTGTAGGGAAGTTACTAATTACTTAGATTAGATTAAGACCAAGGCTTCTCACTCACAGCTGGGAGAGTTTTTGTGCTGGATGTGACACACAAGTACTCCTCACACATCGGGCCATTCTTCATCCCAAGAGTTTTCCATCTGAATATGCTTATCCATGGCATATTCAGTATCTATATTCAGACATCAAACTTGGGCTCCGAATAATCAAAATTCTGCCCCTAATGCGAATAATTCATCTTTATTTTCGGCAGTTTATACTGCTTTTAGAGCTGAAGAGCCCATCACCAGCAGGAGTACATGCTACATGGATGGCAGATGGGCAATGATGCCCAGACACTGTTGTCTTCCCTGACAGGTTACTGTGAGCGTGAAACAACTGACAATCAGAAGTGTTTTGAAACCTTCAGAAGTTAATATACTACACAAAGGGAAAGCAAAGATGATTACAAAATAGCTGTATTTTTTATACAAAGTATTGCACTAAAAAAACTCTTGTTACTCTTCCAGGAAAATCTCAAAGATTCCAAGAAACGTATTTCAACAAGGTTTTGTACTAAATACTACTAGAGTTGCTTTAGTCCCAACAATGAGAAATGTTAAATTTATGCTGGCTGCTTATTTTCTTTCCTCTTGGTTTACATTTCTAAAGCAACAGATGAGGAGAGGCCCAGAAGCTTAGGGACTTGAAGGATTTGATCCAAACAAAGTAATTAAGAGCTGCTGTCATGTACTGTTTAAACACCATCATATAATAAGTGCTACTTATACGCAAGTAATTAATTTTGGGTCTCTCCACTGCTTGTCTTCCATTTCTGAATTCTCCTCAGTCTGCTATCAGAATATTTCTGCTTCTCTTTTTCTCCACAGGTCTATTGCAGAGGTGCTGTGATGCGGGACGAAGCACTCCGCCCTCCTCCCCATTCACCACCCCAGCCAAAGTCACAGAGGCCAACTAGCCAAAAATGCTCCTGGCAAGGGGGTCTCACAGGCTCCACGGTGCCTCGGTGTTGGCAGCTGAGTGCTGCCAACAGGTACCAGCAATGTGGTGCTTCAACAATACAGACACCAGAACAGGATTGTAATGCCAGATGCTACTCTAGTTGGTTTTAGTGTTCTAGGAAAGTGGCAAAGTAGAATTTTAGAAGAAAAAACTTTATAAGATAATAATTGCGTATACACATACACATATGTATGCATGTATATATACACACATCATGTAGGAAAGATAATAGGTGGCAGCTGCAGTCGCCTGCCCTCTCCTTGACAACCTTCCTGTTCTCCCCAGTTTATGTTACCTTACCCATGTCCCCCGAGAGCTCTGTCCTCTGAAGTGCAAGACATCCACTGGTGAAGCTGGATGGTGGGACAGGCCACTCTCCAAGGCTAACTGTTTCCTTCCTGTCCCCAAGGGATTATTTCTATTCTGTTCCTTTTACAGGGAGGAAGAGGGAGCACCAGTGGTGAGGGGGGGGAAGAAAGGGCCACTGCTTACATCCAGGTCCTCTCTTACGCTGCTATTAGAAGGAAAAAGTCAAATGCATGGGCACAACAGGAATAAGCAGTACAGAACATCAGAGACCAGAACTGCAGTTAATGTGATAGCATAAGCACACACATTTGGGAGCGCACTTTGTGTATTATTCCTAGTACTAACACCGGTGCCCTACAGGCTGCTGAGCAGCTGGAAACAGCTACAGGGCAGCAGTACCCTAATTATACCTTTGTCAGATCACCCTGACCATGGACTGTATGAAAAACTGGAGTACAGATAGCTTGTACAGTCCTTTTACACTTCAATAGCAGCATAGCAAGTCCACAAGGCACCTAAAAATAAGGTTCATTGTGTCTTGGCTGATGAACAGATGTTTCAACAATAGCTTTAGATCCTTAGTACCTCTTGTGCTTGTGACAAACTGTACCATGGGCCTCAATAAAGAGAGAAGCTGGAACATTCCGCATTAAACCAAGCCTCCCTTGTGAGTAAAAGGAATAACTCCATTTAATGACAGCAGTAAAAATCTTATCTGTGTGGATGAGCCAACAGAGGGCGACACGATGAAGAAACATGCCTGCCCAGTTTGTGGTATTAGTGCCCCTCCATACCATACTAAATACTTACTTACAGAGTAAGTCCCAGGAGAAATCTTGTATTTTACAGAAATAATTCATTATGGGGGGAAATAAAAAGTTTTTTATGATAGTGGAAGTGATTCTGAAAATAAACATCATAACTTTTTTCTTTTTTAAATAGAGAAAAAAATCATTGAGAAAATGTCATTGTGGAATTTCTGTCTAGCTGTGGTTATAAATCTAAAAGGAACTTGTGGCTGCCCTGTGAATTAATAGTTCATTTCCGTTAATTTTTAATAACTCGCTTATATGCGCTGAACTTTGTTTCTGTTCCTTAAAGAGGCACATTAAGATTAGAATGAGAGTTTATCTTTCTAGGACAATATTGTTCACATATTGAATTAGTGCTACAGGTTTTATTTGGATTGGTTGCAGTTACACTGTGCACAGCATCGAACAGCCCTCTTGCACAGCTTTTGACCCATAAGTATCTTCATTAATAACCTTGCTCTGAGCTGGTGTGATATTACTTACTACAGAGCAACCAATACAACATGCAACAGACTAATCCTCTGAGAATCCCACAAGCTCAGTGAAATCTTAGAATTAGCCAAAAATACAGACATTTTCCAGCTGGGGGCAGGGGAGGCATGTATGCATGGGATGTGCAGGGAGTGGATGAGTCAGCTGAGGTGGGATTTGTCCTGTGTATCTCCTGACCCTCCAGGAGCGACGCACCTTATGAAGCAGTGCTTGAGCTGGGAGCAGGGGGGCATGAAGTGGCAGTGAATGTGGAAGGTACTATGGTGATTAAAAAAAAAAAAAAGAAAAAAAGAAAAAAACGTTTTTTTCTAACACTTGGATTCAACAAGGTACTTGAGCTTACAACTTGTCCCATTAGAGGCAGTGCACGAAATCCCCACTGAAGTAATTAGCTTATTGATTTGAACGGGATGAGGACTCCATCCATTGCATCTACTCACCACCTTGAAGTTACAAACACATTTAACTCCTCTGCTGAACTGATGCCTAGCAGACTATCTGAATTCTCTTGAAAGCATTGAATGAACAGATGACTGAACAAAATTACAGATTCTCATCAAATTCAAAGGTGGACCTTTTCCCTACTTGAAAAAGGAAAAGGTGAGGGCTTATAAAATAACAGTCAGAAGAAAGGACAGTCCTCTTGTGATCAACATAATCCCCAGGATCAGTCTTTACGTCAGTCTTACTGAGTGTTGAGAAAACATTTATCTTTTACATGACCGAACCTTATGGGAAAATCCTACAGGCTTGCAAAACAGACCACTGCAAGTGATAAACACAAAATTATCTCTCCTTTTCACTGAAAAATCTTTTCAAAGTAAACAGTCCAGTATAAGCAAGCTAATTCACTGAATTCCTTATGAATGTTTATTTTTTCCCCCTTAGTGAGTTTTCTGTAAGCCACAGTGAGCATTTCAGTGATTTATACCTTAATGCTTCCATTTTCAGGCCAAATTCTAACAGTCTTCCAAATGATGAAAAACAGATGATCCAGAGGGATGTCAACAACTCAAGTTTTAGCACAAAGCTGTGCTAGCCTTTTTTCTTATGAACCACTGAACTTGCATGTTTACAAAGACTTCCAGTTTTCACTAAAAAAAGTATTCTAGTTCTTAATGGCTACCTATTAAATTAAAAAACTCTAAACTTCAAGAAATTATCAAACAAACAAAAGAAATCAGTCCCATTAGTCCCAAACATTTCAAAACAGTCAGACACCTAAAAAAAAAAAAAGAGCTGGGAGACTTGAAGCGGGAGCTATCTTTTGAGAGCTGCTGTTTGGCAAGCAAACCAGTTTTTTTCCCATTTTGAGCTGCTTGTCACAACACAGGGTCAGAAATGAAAACACAAAGGGCTAAAGAAGAGGCGCCCTGTGTTTCAATTCTGGCACTGACAAGGGTTTCCTCTGCAGCCGTTGTCGAGAGCAGATACTGCTGTGGTCGTAAATCTGATCACACATTCTCAGCTGAAAGATATGAACCAGGACAATAGGCATGGAACAAAAAACAACTGGAAGTTCAAACACTTCGCAAAGGTCACATTTCAAATACCAGTTCTCTCTCCAGCAGATCTTACAATGAAAATGTGGTCCTAGGTCTAAGCTGTGGTTTATCAATTCCCTGCACTGAGAGTTCGATACCTCTCTTGTGGATGTTTTCCCAGGCTGAAGCACGGACAGCATGCTTTCACAGGTACTCCAGATGTTGAAGACCAGAGATTAAAAGGCTGAACTGCTATTCACCTCTTAGACAGAATGAAAGGGAAATGGTTTTAGTCTATTTATCAGAGTCTTGCCCTTGCTGATGACACGTTCATAGCCAGCCCCCAGCACTAGCATCCTCAGGCTCTGCTCCATGTGCTCAGGGAGACTCTCCTGATCAGAAGCCCAAACGGAAAAAATAATTATTGAACTAGGCCTTTGGTGCACCTCTGACATCACATCAGAAGTCACAGAGCCAGAGGCATGAAATGACAATTGCCAGGTAAATTGCAGTTTTACATATTGTCCCAAAGTGCTTCAATCATGGGAAATTTTGAACATTGCATTGATGAACACTGTTTTATTTTAAGCAGAGTACCATACAACTGTGTGCAGACAGAGAACCATCCCCAACCCATATGCTGCTTCACATATTTACTGTGGGATGCCTGAAAGTGTCTAATTTTAATTATTTGGCATCTACAGCAAATGCCAAGCTTCCTGATTTTTTTTAAATCACTATCAACTCCCGAGGCTACATCTCTATATTCCTAACTCTTAAAATGTTAATTCTGTCCTTTGGTGCACTCCTCCTCCATCCCACATTCTCACATCAAATGAATCAGCTTAAGGGACATTCTTTCTTTCACAAACAAAAATGGTATTCTCTGAGGTCAGCTGCTTGTCTCAAAAGTACTACTGGATATAAACCACTTCATGTCAAATGCCACACTTAAGACACACTACACATGGCTTTTTCTTCAGTTTTGCAGGCTGAGGCACACACATAATTTTTATGCTAGATGTTTTCTCTGCCTCTTTTCCTCCCATTCTCTCTGTCTGCCTTCCTTCCTTCCGGGCCACATTGTGCAACCCCTAGACTTAAACCAAAACAAAAAACCCACCCAAAAAGCTCATCCCATCCAACATACATTAAGTTCATGTAAATAACACCTGATATTTCAGTGGTCACTGAACTGAAGTGGTCACTTGATCCCTCATTGTCTCTTGTAAGATTTTTCTACCTACTCTCTTGCAAATCACCATCCGCTACCTGTAATGGGATCACAGTTCTCTAGAGATTTTATTTAATTTTTCCTCCAGTTACTTTTGAAATGTTTGGAATCATGTGTTTTGTTTTATTTTTCTGAATTAAAGTTGCCTGAAGTTGCCTGTCATTCTGAAGACATTTACCAAGAAACGCCATACACTTTGCAATGTAATGTAGCACCCCTGCACCTTAGCTTTCTTCTTTTGCTTAAGCCAATATTTCAGGTTACTATCCTTAAAGACTTACCCAGGCAAATACAGACCAATCACCAGGGCTGAATGTTTTAAAAATGAATTTTCTTAAATACTGTGGGCCAATCTGGGTATAAATCCCGTAATTTCCACTGCATATTCAACTGGCCCAGCAGTATTCATTTGAAAGAACAGCTGGACTATTTGTCCTCTTTGCTCCATTATTTATCTGGAATCTGGGATTATTTCACATCAGCTCACAGCTTCTGTGCAATCCAGAACCACCTCGACAGCATCTACTAGCATCTCTGCCCAGAGAGCTCACCACGGCTCAAAAGTTACCTGTAGGCCACAATAAACACAAAGCACAATGTGGTGGAAAAGACTAAACTGGAAATTAGCCCACAGACATTCCATCAGGATATGCATGAGGGACAGACAATTTGGGGCCTCTCAAAAGCAAATAGAAAGATTGCTGTCAGAAACACACACTCAAATCTGGGTTCTGCAGAAGAAACCCCTTTTGTAGCGACTGCTACCTCTGAGGAGCTCTGGGATTTGAGGCTGGAGCTGAAGGCAATAACCAGATGTCTCCAATTCCTCTGAGTGACAGAAGTCAAAATGCTGCCACTTGGTTAGTTAGGGAGAGGCTGTTGTGGACAGACCTGGAGCATCTGCCACAGAGAAAACACGCGGGAGTCCTTGCAGTAAGCTGTAGAAGCAGATGCAACACAGGTAAACTGATAAAAGGTCAGTCAAAAATGATTCAATAGCTTAGAAACTAGCTTTGGAAGGGGAAGGTAATTTGAGTTTCTCGAGCTGAAGGGCTGGGATGATACTGAAGGCTGGGAAGGGTGCCCCCAAGCTTTCTTCTGGTGAGGAGTGAAAAGGTGGGCAGTAGGAATGGTCTGAGCACTCAAGCACTCCTGCATCTATTCCTTCATCCCACAGACACAGCTCCATTATGCTGCACAAGTCCAAACATCAATCTGTAATTTGCCCAAGAAAAAAACATTTTTAGAAGGGCTAGCTACTAAGCACTAGATGCTGAGCAAATAAACAGGAGGAAATGCATATGCATCAGAGGAAATCATGACAGGCTGTAGCTATTGAAAACTAGTAGGAAGGGAAATATAGCTGAAACATTAATGCTGTAACAATTTAGTCCAAAAAAGTATCATGAAGGAGGGAGAGGAGGAGGAAGGATGTGTTACTTTACATTAGAGATGCTCATGGGATTACAGATGACTCAATCACAGACCTTGAATGTTTACAGATTATACCTGTAGTCCAACTAAAAATGGAGTTACTGTAACATCTCTTACAGGTCTTGAAATACTAATACTAGAGTGAGCTGGTAACTCCGCATCTGTTCTTCATGTGTTGAAAGAAAAACAGGCTAATCACAAATGCACACAGCCTGGAGGATGTTTGCTGAAAACCTCATCTGACTAAAGAAAAAAAATCCCCTGGTGTCCTAAAAAGATGAAGATTTCTTAAAATAGAAAATTCTAAAACCCTACATGGAATATCTGAATGTTGAATCTCATTTTAATGAGTGAAGAGAGCTAATTAATCACCTAAAAGCTACAAGCAACTTAAGTAGCAATGATCATGATCTAGTCACACTGAGTTTATTTTAAAATCAGTACGTACATTATTGCCTGGTGTTATAGTCTGTTTGCACAACTGCTGGCATATAGGTATAGAAAGAGAAGGGTGAGAGGCGTGAAACAAAACAGAGAGTTGTTTAAAAAGAACCTACTGCATGCCAAAAGGCTTTTCCAAAACTGCAAGAGAGAGTTACGCTTGTGAAAATAACCATCCCAGAGAAGATAGAGAGCAGAAACTTCAGAAGGACATGCAAATTTATAAAGAATGGAGAGAGAAGATAAATTAGTGGCAAACAAATGAAGAAGAATAGGCAACCTCTAAAGAAGCACAGGAGCCAATACAACAGTGAGGTGTTTAACACTAATGGTGTTTAAGACAGTAAAAAGGCACTTCTGAAAGAACCCACACAGACAAAGTCCATTGTTTGGTGCAGATAGTAGGATCAAAAATGATGATACAGGGGGAAAAAAAGGATATTTAAATAACAGCATTACATGGAATTATCAGGACACATGGTTTGTTGGATTAAAAATGGTTCTTTAAAAGATTTCAATACGCAGTTGCTAACATAAGCAGATAGGTCACTAGTGGCCATTTCCAAATTTCAGGGATCACATCTTCTAATGCAGTTTCATTGGTTTATCATTTGGGGGTGGAGCAACATGAAACTTCTGTGGGGAAAGCTTGCACACAGGAAAAAAAAAAAAAAGACCAATATAGTGTCAGATAATGAAAAGGGAAGGTTGTTCTTATGTTCTTATGTTCTTCTCATAGTTAAAGTCACAATAACATCTTGTGCAATGCAACTAAATGCAAGATAGTAACCCCAGCACAGAACAGCTTGCAGGCTTAAAGCAGTAGACATGCTTTGAAGACCCTTACTTAAGGACTTGGAGCTAGAACAAATTGAAAAGTTCGTTTACGTCTTCTGTGATCATCACAGATAGCTGCTTCAAAATAGGTACTCAAAGAGAGACACAGGAAAAAATAATCCTAGCAAAGCTTCTGTCCAAACCCTGTGCTCAGCCCTGCTAGCCACACTTCAAGAAGGAAGTGAAAATACTAGAGGGAGCTCCAAGGCCAAAGAATTGACCTCTGGGCAGGGCAAAGCAAAACAAAGCAAATCTTACATGTGAGGCTGACAGAGTTCACCCAGCTCAGCGATAAGGTTGAGAGCTGTCATGACGACTATTTAGGGCCACATTTCAAACTTGCAGATAAGTTAAGAGCTCACAGTAAGAACTTCAGTCTTCGTTTCCCAGAAAAATTTCCCAGCAGTGTTAGTAAATGAACTATAGAACAGTTTACCAGGACAGATGGTCAACTCATTAATGCCTGAAGTTTTCAAAATGAGATTACACATGTTTAAAGAAGACATGCCCAAAACAGCTTTTAGGGGGAAAAAAAATTAAAATCTATGGCTCAATCATGCAAAACATCAGCTCAGAGGAGTCTAATGATCCCTGACTGGTCTTCGAGTCTGTGAATTGGAGTACTTAACCATAAAAAATTAGAAGACTCAAATGTCTGCTCTGAGACATGTTGTGGCAAACAGCACTTGTAAGTGTACCTCCAGTATTCAAAACCACCCAGATACACACAAACCTTTCCAGTGTGTCAGAGCTGCTTGCACTCAGCTCTAATTCAATAGCTGTTTACATTTGTTACATAAACATACAAAAAAGAGTAGGTGTCAACCTGGCACTGAAGGCATGGTTTGAACATTTCAGCAGTCACTCTGAAGAATCCCCTGGTTGACCCTTTCCAAAGCAGAGCTTTGACATAGGCTAGACAAATGCCAGTGATGTTCACGTGGAAGCGGGACATGAAACCCACTTGCTTTGTCGCTCTCTGGGAAGCCTCCAAGATATCCTATGCTATTGTGTCCATCGTTCCTAACCACACGTGAGCCGGAATAAGGTATTAAAAAACAGCACCTCCTTCCACACATGTAAATGGGAAAGCAATTTTGGAATGAAGAAAGAAAAAAAATATCAAAGCAGACATTCCCTAGGTGAGCGGGGGCGGGGGAAATCACTTGTCATTTTCCAAGAGTAATCAATCTTAAGTACATGCTATTTTATTTCCAGAGGAATGAAGGATTCTGGTGCTCTATCATAATTCTATTTACTTTAACCCAGGAAGTGTCTGATCTGCTTTAAAAACTGTGGATCAATTCTGTATTAAAATACCATCACTCTGCCTACTCCTTCAAAGTGCTATAAAATATGCTGAAGGGAACACTGGCACCTTCCTCAGGTACCATAGCTCAAACAAAACCTGCAACAGAGTCGTCTTTTTAGAAAAAGCAACTACCACCTTCCCACTCACTCCTCCTCAAGCACTAAGCGGTCCCAATGACTTTTTTTCTTTTTCTGGTTTTAGTCAAGAATATAAACCAAAAGTATGTCATAGACTGCATGCTAAAGGTTAAGGACATTACTGGTGGGGCTGATGAAACACAAGGTAAGATGCTCTATTTTGAAGAACAACATGTTTTGTTTAGGTTTGTCCTCGCACATGCATGTAATACTTCTTGGTCGTCACTTAAATTAAGACCAGAGCCTAGAGTCAGGTCTACTAGAACGCAGACTTTTCTTCTTCCTCACCAAAGCAGAGCGGACAGCTGCACTGAAGCCTATGTTTTTAATCAACATATTTTTCTCTGGATGGGAAATATTCATATCCACCTCATTTCACCTGCTGTGGTTTTTTTTAAGCACTGTGAAACATGCTATTCATACTGCAGTGTTAAAGGGACAGATCACCCTCACCTAGAATCTATTCAATAAATTTCACCAAAAGCCAAAACACCATTTGACAAAAACAAGCAAGTGAACGAAAAGGGGGAGGGGGGGAGGAGGAAAGGACTCAAAGCAAACAGAATCTCAAATCCAAGTCATTTGAAGAGTGGTTTAACTCAGGTAAAGCTCACATCCACAAACTATATTATTGTACACAAGTTAAGGACATAACCCTCAATTTTAGCAAGCTTTCTGGTATGCTTCAAAAGTACAGGCAACGTGAGACCTTAGAGGAATACTGATGTTCGTTACCAGCAAGGAAAAAAATCAAACCAAATCAAACTCAAAAACCCCAAACCCCAATGCTGTTTATTGCCAAAACAGTTTCCCACAACCCGATTTTACATCAAGACCATGAACACAGCACATCATTTTTTTTCTAAAGAGCAAATATACTTACGAAAGGACATTCCCAATATAGGCATAATATGAACAGCAGTAGGGAGTAGTCCCATCACAGCAGTAAGCTTTGCAGTCATTATCACACTGAGCCAGACAATCTTCTGCTGAATAAAAATAACATTCATGTGGTCAAACAGCAGCAACAACAAACGGCTGTACAGCACAGCTTTAAAGAAAATGCAATCTAACAGTTTTATACAATCACAGGACTTCACTCGAGGTGTGACCTGACCCTGTAATCCAAATGGCAGCCCATTCCCACTCATTCTGCCTTTCAGCAGGAAGTTCAGAGTTAGGTGCTTTGTGCATGGCTACTTTGTAGCTGGCCATATCAGTTCCTTCTCATGCTTAATCATTTAAAGTAAAAAAAAAAAAAGCATTTTGAAATGTCAAGACACCATGGATCACCTTTTTCCATTCCAGCAAGGAGTCCAGAAGGAAACCTGAGTCCAGGCTGCCTGTCTCGCTGAGCTGCAGGAGAGGCGAAGGAAGCTGTCTGGCAATGGGCTACCTCCCCCAGTCCCTGCCCAGCCCCAGCCCGGGGTGTAAATCAGAGTTGCCTGGGGCTCCTTCATCCCCTGCCAGCGGGCAGCAGCTCCTCTCACACCACTCCAGCTCCAGGGCCATGGCCAGCGTGGCACAGCAGCGCCCAGCACAGGGGGCCAGCAGTGCCCTCTCTGCCCCATTGCTGTGCCAGAGACTATCCTGCCCAGCTGGGGGCACAAACACTTCCAGCAGCGATGCACTGCTGGACTGAGGAACAATGCAAATTGTGAAACGACAGTAAGAGAGCTCTTTACAATTAAGAAATATGGAAGAACATGCCCCCTTTTATTGCTGTGGGAACCTATTTTAAAGCTATCAACCTCTTGTCTCCAAGTACTGCCACTGCACTGCAAAAGCGTTCTCGCAAATCCCATTCTTCCCAAATCTCATCCCAGTTCCCCACTGGCAGGACCTCAGCTGCAGCCTGGATGAACCCAAACTGACTCCCTGCCCCACACGCCATCACGCTTGGTCAACTTTCTGGTCACGCAAATGCACACTGCCACAGTGGAGGCAGTGAAGGCAAAGATGATAAACTCTGCTTCTGCGTTCCCCAGGACACTGTGGCTCCCGTTCCCATGGCAGCACATCACAACTAAGGGGTTCCCACCCTCCGTGTAGCTTTTACTACCGTTCCTGTTACTGGTTTTCATCCGTGCTGGCCCAGTTTTCGGGCCTCATCTCAGCTGCTGCCACGCTCCTACCACACCTCTGGCTGCCAACTCCCACCTCGCCCCAAGGCTCCTTTGCACACTGACTGCAGTGAATGGCTTTTGCTGCTGATCCGCCCCGAAACGCAGCACCTCAGCCTGGCTCGCTAGATTCTGGCAGGTCAGCTCTCCGACCCTGCTCACGCTCGGTCTCTGCTTCCGACTGGCACGGGCCCTGCCGTGAAGGGTGACTGCCATGCCCACGTACGGGACTCCCCAAGCCTTTTGCACCCTTACCCTTGCAGGGCTCCCCACGCCAGCAGCTTCAGGCCCTGGCACTCTTACCCATTCCTGGCACTCTTACCCATTCCTGGCACTAGCGCTCGTGTCCCCGGCCGTGCCCCCAGACACCCGGCAAGAAGCGAGCGCAGCAGTGGCTTGGGGCTCCCCCTTGCTCAACAAACCCGGCGGCACGGAGGGGTGTCCTCGGCCTGCCCGGGACACCTCACGGCGCCTCTCCCGCAGGGCGCGGGAGGGACTGTCGCACCGCACACCCTGCCCGAGGGAGGGCTGCCGAGACACCCGGGAGCGCCGTGCCAGCTCGGGCTGACAGCACAACCCGGCAGCATGGAAACGCCCCCACGCCTGCCTTCACCAGCCGCGGCCCCGCTGCCCGCGGCGGCTGAGGGCGGGGGGCAGCAGGGGGCACCGCCGGACCCCGGCCCTCACTGCCCCGCTCGCACCCGCTGCCTGCGGCGTCGCGCCTCCCCCCGCCCGCGCCGCCCGGCCCCGCTGACCTGCCAGGAGGAGGAGGAGCAGCGAGGGGAGCAGCAACCCCCCGGCGGGGCGCCCCTCGGCACCGCGCGGCCCCGCTGCCTTCATGCCCGCGCCGACCGCCCCGTCGCGGAGGCGGGCCGGGCCGGGAGGTGGCGGCGGGCGGTGCCGTCGGGGCCGGTCCGGGGCCGGTCCGCTACCCCCCGCCGCGGCGGGGCCGCCCCCGGGCTGGCCCGGCGGCGCCGTGGGTGGCGGCAGTGGGGCCGCCCCGTCGCGGCACGGCCCCTCACGCTTCCCCGCCTCCCTCCGCCTTTGTCCGCCCGGCTCGGCCCGGGCCCGGGCCCGCGGGGGGAGCCCCGAGGCGGCGGCCATCTGGCTCCTGCTGTCTCGTCAGGCGCCGCGTTCCCGGGCTTTTCCAGCTGGGATTTAAATCGTGATTGTCCGCAAACCGGGATTAAGTTCGTGATTTGTTTGCCAGCGCACGAGCAGCAGCGAGCGGGACGGGGCGGCCCGGTGACGGAGCGGTGCCCGCCGTGCAGTGACGGCCGAACCGGGCTGGGCTCGGCCTGGGCCCGCCTGGCAGCCACGGCCCGGCTGTGCCCCCACCAAAAACCCGCACAGGCCTGTCCCTGCTGTCCGTACCCGCCGTGACCAGGCCACAGCCACACTGTGTCAGACGTATCTGCCAGGAGTCCCCTTCTGTAACCGTACCCAGCCCTGCGTGACAGTCCCCGCAGCCAGGGCCCGGGGCGTTCCCCCGCGGCTCACGGAACACAGGGCCACATCAAGAGCTGCAGGGCCAGGAACGCCCCTCCAAACAGTGAAGTATGCGCACAAAAATGAGAAACATCCACAGGTGT
Organism: Podargus strigoides; assembly: GCA_028020825.1. Taxonomy (NCBI): domain Eukaryota; kingdom Metazoa; phylum Chordata; class Aves; order Caprimulgiformes; family Podargidae; genus Podargus; species Podargus strigoides. Next base: position 524,382 of record CM051643.1, read on the forward strand.
TTCTGCTCATAATGGGCTTCCTGCCCCTGCTGCCTTAGAGGGGAAGGCTGACCCACCAACACGGAATGGAATTGTTTTTGAAGAATGTAGCTATTCTGCATTGTTTTGTTTATCAACACACAGCTGAGTGTTTTTTCAAACGTGCGTCAAAACCTGACCATCAAAGGAAAACAACTTTCCATGTTCCTAACTACCCTGCAGCGCGTATCCCTTAGTTTATGCAACAGCCTGAATTAAATTTATAACAAGAACTTTCAATTCGCATGTTAGCTGCTGAGAGTAAAACTCGGACCAGGTGAGTAACTTAATTTCAAAGGAATTGCATCTGCTCCCTGGGTCTTCAGCTGGTCACAAGCCACAGTTTGTCCCTGAATAAATCCCTGAAAAAATACAATTTTGCCAAGTGATGGCATTGGTAGTGAAAGAAGAGAATTTGTCAGATAAAGGAGGCTCAGATCTGGTAGAAACTGACATCTCCAGGTTTTTAATTTTGATTAGTCATCTTCAGTTGCCATGACAGACTGTCCTAGAAAAGACTTTTGTTGGTATTTATTTTCTGTTCTTCCATTTCTGTGGTTGATTAGGTTAATGGTTAGACTTAATGATCTTAGAGGTCTCTTCCAACCAAGGCTATTCTGTGATTCTATGATTCCGTCCCCTGCTGTCCCCTCCCGTTAATAGCTCTCTCAGCAAGTCACTTTCCAGTATTTCCCAAAAATGTTGGGTAAAATTGTCTAGTAGTTGTGAGCCAGCATGGCACATTTGACTATTGAATACTGATTTGCATATAACAAGATCACGAACCTTCTGTAGCTGTTCTTTTTGTTGGCAGGTGGTAAGTCCTTTGAAACTCTGTAACACTCCCCGGCCCTATTAAGGACTGTATGATTGAAAGGTTCGTCTGACAAAGTATCTCTGTCCTCATTCCATTGCTCCCAGCGTCACGGAAGGCATTTGTAGTCAGCTGAGATGAGGAAGAGCCACATCAAGGTGATGTCATCTGGTTGTGCTGGGGTGATGTGAGGGATTTCTGGGGCCAAAAGCTATTTCTTGTTCTCAGAAAGAGATTTTAAAAGGAAGACTGCATCACAGGAAAGAACATCAAAGATTAGAGCTAAGGTCCTCTAGCCACAGTGATACTCGTTAGAAAACTCCGTATCAGCACCATGTGATGACAAAATCATATCTTATCAGAAATGGTTTTTTGAATGATGGTTTTGAAAAGCATGTAGGATTGATAAAATTATGTTAAGTGTACAAGTCCTGAAGTGCTAATCTTCAGGCGCAGTTCAAGGAGAAAAACCCACTCCCAGTACACTAGTGTTTTGAAACCCACTATCATCAGGCATCTCTGTCTCCAGAAGCTTAATTAGCAGTTTAGAAACAGTAATTACCACACAGGGAGCACTAGAGGAAACTTAATAGAGAAAAAGGCATATGCTTGGGACAAGCATTTAAACTTTTTTAACCTCTAGATTACCTCTAGAGAAATCACTTCAAAACAATTAACAGGATGTCTTATATACATACTGAAGATGTCTCTTACTGAACTCAAGCTGCTAACTGGCTCAACATGAAGAATGATAAATCTTCTACATGTTTTCCAGCATGTGAACAGCTGACCAGCTTCAGAGCACCTCCAAAAGAGCCTGGACATACTTTGTGGCAGCAGGGTAGCTGTTGATTTGGGCAAACCCCTGGTTCTTGAAAGAGAGGAGGCTAGGAAGATGGTTTTTCATCTCTGCCTCATGTTATTCTGTAGTGGTATTGAGGGGCAGTCTCATCTTCTCCGTGTTAGCCACCTTCGAGCACCTCCTGGCACTGCAAGATTCAGGTGTGTGATTCTCAATGAAGAGCGGTGACCATATCTGCTCTGGTACCAGGGAGAAGTGTGAATCTTGCCCTTATTTTCCTGTAGGTTCCTTGTGTCAGTGTGCAGTGGTAGGAGTACAACAGATACACTATATTTCAGACAGCAAATATAATTTCATTGTGTATTTCATTTAAAATCTTCTCTTTTCCTCCACCATGAAAGAATAACCAGCATTACCTGACAGAGGGCATGCTCCAATCTCTGCTGAAGTTAGTGAAAAGCTTCCCAATGATTCCACTATTAGCTAGACCAAGCTTTTGATTACTCATTCCCTCCCATCTCCCTTTATTTATCCCATGACTAGGCAAAAAGTCTTAATCTTCTGTCATCCTTTAACCCATATCCAGGGCTCAACTGTAGCAGTTGCTCTACCACCCGATGCCCCCTTCCCAGCTGGGAAAGGGAACTGGAGGAAAAAAAGGAGAAGTCCCATGGGTTGAAATCTAAACAGATTTAACAAAGCAGCAAAACTAATACAAGCACCAACATAAAGTAAACAAGCTCATACTCAGTCTGGTCCTTGGGAGCAGCAGAAAGAGCAATAGAGAGGAACCCCAAAAAAGAGGAACTCCCTACCTGTAACAAACTCCCTCCTTTTATAATGAGCAGATGTCAGTGGTGTGGGGTACACCTGTGAGTCAGCTTGGGGCAGCTGCCCTGACTGAAACTCCCAGCTGACTCAGGGCTGCTCATGGCCTGCCATGGCTGGGCTGGGGGCTGTGCCTGGAAACTAAGACAAACGGAAATATTTTTGCACTTCTAATCAGCTCCATTGCCACTTCGGGTACTCTTTCTACTAAATCTTTTTCTGAGGACAGCCTGAATACTAAATGCAATATTTAAAATGGATTTTCAATATCAGACTCTGTGTGAATATCAAAATGAGTGCCATGTCTTTTCCTGACCGCATTAGGTCTATTGTAGTATTGGCATATAGTTACACGTACACTATTAATGACTATAACAGAAAAAAATACATGCTTGCTTTCTTTTTCAAAAATTTTGCCTATGATTACATTGCTACTTATCTCCACAGAAGCCACTTTATTATTTCCTTCGGGGCTTCTGATTTATACCAGTATCCTTGACACTGGAGAATTTATCACAGAGTTCCCAGAAGGTAATGAGACAGTCCTGTTCTTCTCTGCACAGGCTGCTGGTCTCTCTCACATGAGGAATGTACTCAACACTCCTGCCTGTCGCCGTATAGCGCTCACAAAATCATAACGCAGGAATGCCATTATTCCTCAGCAGCGAACAACATCTCTTATGGCCCCTTCAGTTATACCTGCTGTGTTAAGGTAGATGTAATCTCTGCAGGTTAGCAGGTATATTCTACAGAATTATATTAATTCTACAGGTAGAAATACATTATTTTTGTAAACTTGAGTAAGAGAGTGAAATCTTTACCTACATTTTGCCTCCAGAAAAGATCAAGGCAGCAGAGAAGAAGACAGGTAAATTTTTTTTTCACTATTTGCAAGGCAGACATTTCCCTGTTCGTATCATTTTCATGCATTTGCCTACACGAAGGGAAACAGTGAGAACCTTTGGATTTTTCTCTAATAAGAGCAAGAAGTGTCTCAAAAACACTGTATCCTTTCTGGTAGTGCACCAGACAGTGATTTGTAAACCTATGCTGACAGTAGGCATCTGCTGAAAGGCTGAATTTCATTCAGACTTGATAAACGCTGTTTAAAAATACAGGCACTTGTGTGCTTTATTGGTTTCTTTAATGAAATATTTATTTAATAAACTAATCAGTAGTGTTTGGTGAAGTTTCGAAAACAGTAAAAACCTCTGGGGAAAATTGACTAACCACAGCAGTCTTCGGTTTAGGCATTAACATTGATATTCTTTCTCTTCCGAACCTTCTCCCATCCTAACAATGAAATTTTTTTTTGGCATAATTCAGTACAAGAATTAAAAACCTGAGTAATGAAATAGTCTTTCTTAAATATGCATGCTGCTTTTGAGGATGCATGATTTGATAGGATCAAAATCAGAAACATAAGAACTTAGTCCAAACTAGACTTTTATTTCCTTTCGAAAGTAAGCATTAGCTATTAAACACTCGTGACATAAAATCCATGGTTAAAGTGAGTTAACTATCAAAGTAAAATGTACTAGGAGAGCTAGTTTATCATCTGACTAATAATCCTCTTTTGTTTTTTTCTTTTAAAATTCAGGGGGGTTATTTTGAAAATTTTATTCTGCACATGGTTCTAGGGGACAATGGTCAGTTTTTGTGAATAGTGTCGTTTTTTAGAATGACAGTCATTGAGGAAGGTATATAAAGGGATGAGCAATAAGCTGGAGATTAACAAGCTAAAATGTGGTATCAATGTCCTGGTCACTGTTATTTTCCACATTTCTTCTACAGAACATTTTAAATGATCAGCCAAACCATAAATTATGTTGGAAAGCATTGAAATAGTATGGAGAGCTCTGTACCAAATTATCTAAGTGCCAGGAAAAGTGATGTACCCCAGAAAGCAATAAATTCCCATAGTTTGTCAAGGGCTATTACTGGCAGCCAAGTTTTAGCATTATTCTAATACTTAGTTTTGTGCCTTAGGAAAAATCCAGCAGCCCAAGATTCAGGGAACCATAAATTTGATTCAGCGATGCCACACCTAAGAATTTGGCCTGTAATTTTTAAATTATATGAAATACTTGTAGAAAATATTTAGAAAATACTAAATATTACTTCTCTTTAATAAAGTTGATTGTTTACAAATATATATCACTGTGCCCTAAACTTCATAGGAAGTGTTGGCCTCTGTCACATTCAATGCAAACAAAGCAAGACCTCTAAAGACATGATGGAGGCTAACATTAAAGAATCATTTACAAGAAGATTAATATTCCCACTTAAGGAACAATGAACTCAGTGAGATGCAAGTTTCTACTCTGAACAGAACACTTTTTTAGTTTTAAACAGAGCAATTCAGAGCACAGTCACAATGCTTCCACCACTCAATGCTGAGTGGGATTTTAACAGCTTATGTTGGGGATAGATAGATGAAAGTTTCATTGGATCAGCAGTTGCTGGTGAAGGATGCATTAGTGTCCCAAGAACAGCTCTGTCTGGTATGATACGTTTTCTCTTACAAAGTCTACTCTATCTTGTATTTTCCCAACACATCATGTGTTATCTCAGTTTGTCTTTGTTATTTAGCACCTATGATAAGAGCAGAATGAAGGGGTGGTAGGAAGATCTCTGGGTTTGGGGATTTCCGCCCCCCCCCCCATGTAATGAACCTACTAAAATAATTTTTCCTTAGAAATGTACAGTGCAAACAGCCAAATGTCACCTTTTCCTACAGCATCCAGCACATGGAGTGAGTAGCCTCAAGTTCCTTTATCGGTGTCCGTTGTAATTACTGATGCTTGGCTGATATTTGTGACTTTCAGAGAACTTTGTGAAAAATATCGCTAAATTTACTCTTCTTCTTTGCTAAACAGATCTATATAGGAAAACGTTTTGTAGAAAGAAACACCAGACTATAGATTATTCATTTCAGTCCAGTGGTAAACTGGATTATAAATTAATACACTTATTTACTTGAATAAAGAAATGAAATAGCAAGTAGCACAAACTAGCTAAGACTGGTGGCAAATTAAAAGGAGCACACTGAGTAGGACTTGTAGCTTGTTATATTTAGGAGGAAGGCAATAGTTATTCTGCTGATCCTTTAGTCCCTGGCCTACAGTTACAAGGGTTGAAAGAGGTAGTCTTCTGTAGTGGCATGTTCTTACATATTTTCTTGGGCAAAGCTAGCTATTTGCTGTTTTTAAAAGGCCATCTTTTGTGTAACATCCTTTTAATCCTTATGGTTGCAACAAAATATACATGGCTCCCAGTGCTTGTCAACATTGTATGACTTGACAGGAACTGTTATGCTGGAGAAAATTTAGCTAATCCTCTTGAAGCCTAAGGGAATACAGACTTGCTGGTGTGAAAGGATGGCAGTCTTAACATGCTGCTCATGGAAATGGTGGTGGAATGTCGCTAGCCCAGCAGATACCCTATGCTAATGGGCCTGGTCATTCCCTTCAGTATCCTATTCCATGGATGGAAACAGGAGAGTGGCATTTGATAACATTATTTTATCAAACTCTCACACAAGGAAGAACCCAGTCCCTGTTAGCCGGACTCAGCACCATGCCTTTCAAAATTCTTTTGGTCTGTATGTCCACACCTCAAATCCTTACATAAATTGATATGGGGGACAGCAGTGGTAGATGAGGAGTTGGTACGACGGGGAAGAGGAAGAAACTCAACTACCATAGTCACAATTTTGCAACTATGAAAAGACTCAAAGTCACATGTCTGAAGGCGACCACTGTTATTAGCTTCAGTATTTGAATTGCTCTCGTCAAAATACAGTTGCTCTTCCTTAAGCAACTTCAGGATGTGGAAGCAAATCTTTGGCTATTTCTCTGTCTTACATAAGGATGCTTTCACAAGTGGCAGCATACTTTCATAGAAAAACAAATCAAAATGTTCTAAACTTTTCAGTTAAAGAAGATGGCAAATGTTTTGGAGAGGGGTAGAACTCATTCAAGTTGGAGGCAGACAGAAGGGTCAAACCAGCACCATCTATATTCAGCAACATTCCTAATCATCACGGCTGGTAGCACTGGAATTACTATTCAGACTGTATGCTCATTAGCACCTTGGCAGCTTGCTAGTTCACTCGAACTGGCAATAGAAACAAGTGATTTGTATTAATGAACTGCTGGAAAAAAACACATCCTCACAATTGCTAGATGTTTTTCAGCTTCCCAAACAAGCTCAGCTGTACAACTTATGTCTCCTATTTTCAATGCTTTATGAAGGTGCCATGAAGTAGAGGATGTTAGAATAAAAATATTGCCAGTATTCTTGTAGTGGTATTCTGCTCCCTGGTCTGTAAGGAAATAAGGTAGAGACACTATACAGCTTTTCTAATCCACTATGAGAAGTCAGTGACAGAGTCAAGATTTGAATCTAAATGATCCTGAGCTCCTCCTTCAAGTGCACTCATAAATGACATCTCAAACACAGCACTCAAAATACTAGGTAGACTAGTTTCATCAGCAGGTTCTGGTGAGAAAGTCAAGACAAAACTGGTCATACCTTCCCATCACACTCTGGCCACACACATAAATGAAGAAAGCTGCTTCAAGAACTATGGTGCTTCTCTGGTTCAAAATGCAGAGTGTAACCCCATATAAAAGCTATAAACCTGTTGTTCTTCCTAGCAATACACTAAATGCACACATATGCGCATATATAGATGTTCCATATATATGTCTATCTATGTATTTTTACTTGCATACATATATACACACGCACACATAATATATGTAAATATATAAATAGACAAGGAGCCTGAGTTCTGATAAACAAGCACACAAAAATACTGAGCCAGTTAATAGTCTAGTGAAGCTGGAGGAAGGAAACTGAAGTGCAGTGCAGAATTAATACGTATCACTCGTGTAATAAGTGAAGAGTAGTTGGATGTTGCAGAAAGAGGACAAGGGACACAGCTTAATGGCATCCTCTTAGCATTGTTGTCATTCTGTTAGCTAGATGTGGGTAACCCCAAGCCTTACCCATCACTTCCAAGCCTCACAAGACATTACAGCAGGATTTCAAAAGAGTGAGCAGACAGCATGGAATCGTCATAGAGAACCAGTGCTTCAGGCTAAGAAGCAACGTCCATAGTAGGCACTGGATTCAGAGGAGGAGACTGCAGTATTCAGAGACTCTCCCCATGCTGTCCTTGTCTTGGCCCATGAGCTTTTCATTATATTTTCTCCCCACATCCCACTGAGGTGGGGGGAGTAGTGAGCAAGCAGCCTCCTGGTGCTTAGTTGGTGGCTGGGCCTAAACTACAACTAGAGACATTTTAAAGGTTTTTCTTTTGGATTGGGAGGCAACTTGCAGGCAATGTCACCCTTGCCAGCAGCACAACAGCTGTTAATTGTATTCTGCAGGGTTCATCATGTGGTGACACAAGATGTGGAACTGAAAAGCAAAGGGCTGGAACAGCACAGGCATATAATCATAAGGGGAGGCCATTATAATCAAGCCATATACATTCCATTTTGGAACTGAAAAAATTATCTTTTCAGAGTGATGAAAGACTTGGTAAAATGGACTGTAGGAGATAAGCCAAGAGATTACTAACTTAATCAGAAAGCATCTCCATATACATTTAGATTTAATTGCATCTATCCAGAATTATCCTGTTTATAATGGATCACACAATGGGTTACTCAGTATACAATTAATAACTGTTTTTTATAAAAGGTAGGGAAAAAGCAAGCTCTCCCCCCTGTACTAATCCACATGCACTGTAGGGGCAGCTAGGGTTGCAGTAGGGTGTTTTATCAAGTACTTCAGCAGTCACTCGTAGGGACATTCTTTCTGAAGATCCCATTTAGACACCAGAATGAGTCAGTTTGTGAAAACTCTTGCAGCATAGGACTTTGTACTTACCATGTCACAAAAGCAACACTCTGTGCACATTTATTTAGCGTTCCAGGAAGGTGGGAGATGGAGGAGGAGGGGACAAAGGAAAACTCTACATCCGTGTGTTGATTCTGAGTGACTAAAAAGCTGTTCTGTTGGAAAATTTTGTCTCTACAGCTCTTAGGCATCTAGATTGTCCATGTGCTAAACCGTGATAGGTATGGGATTTTACTAAGAGCACACCAATGCAGTCATGTAATTCACTTACAGGAGAGCTGCCTAGACATTCCTACTAGCTATCAAAAAAAAAAAGTAGCAATAAATACAAGGAATCTCAAAGATGTTTCACAGCCTAGGCATGAGTTTACATGTTGTTAATTACAATAAAGTGACTGTCAATGAAAATTAGGATTTGCAGACAGTTATCACACAATGATTGATATTTTCTGTATTCAGAACAGAAAATATTTCTACCTATAAAAAAAGGTTGACATCTTAATTATAATCACTGTATTACACCAGCTGGCCACATGCAGTTTTACTAACACATTAAAAAAGAAGTTGGCACGTATAAAACGTGTTCACAACCATATCGCTCAAAAGAAATACTGTTTTGGCTTTCTAAAGACAATATTATTGGTCAATAATATCTGTGTCCACATGACAAGCAGTCAAGGAGTGACCTCTTCAGGAGACAGTGATATTCTAACTCCCATTTGACGGAGATTTCCTTACCGGGCATGATGGCACCTGGGATAATAAAACAAGAGGAAAATATCCATAAAAAAAAGCAATGTTCTTGAGGATTAGGTAAATCCTGCTTTAGCATTCAGATTTAAACCCCCACTAAATTAATGAAAGATGTTTGAAACATGCCATTTATGTTTGGAATTCATGTCTAGAGCCTCTGCTGTTGTAAACTGCCTTAGAGCCACTGAAATTGGAGCAGTTACACCAGTCTACAGCAAATAAGGATCTGGCTCATGATGCTTATGCACAAAGCCTGTAGAAGGTGCAAACTGCAGGAAAACATAAATGCAAACTCATAAAGTGCGAAGGTATTGAGTCACAGGATCAAGTCCCAATTACTTTTTTTGGAAACCACAATAAGAAGCAGAAAGAATGACAGGAACAGAAGGCTGAAAGCAAAAAATTAGAGTTATTCTCAGAAGTGGCAAGGACTTCCTTTGTGAGGTCCCTAACCTTTGTATTCTTCATTTATCAAACCATAAATTAAATTGGACAATAACAGCTACCCACAAAGAGCTTAGTTCACTATTGTTTTGTAAGATACATTGAAAACAATCAAGAGAATCTGCAATAGAAGGTAAATTATATTTTATGTCTGAAATTCATAATGAATAATAAATCAATAAGCAGTACATTTAAATGTATAACACTTTTAGCATTGCCAGCATGACAGTAAAAGAAAGAAGGATTGTTTTGGTAGCACAAATGTTGCTGTTGAACCTGTTCTATAGTAAGAAACATCATAACCAAAATTCAGAGAAGAAAAATTTTGTTCACTTGCTGACAGAGAAAAAAAACAAGGCTTTTAAAACTTTTACTATTGTTAGTTCCATTATTATATAAGGATAAAAGAAGTCTTTACTAATATGTTGTGCAAGTGAATGCACAGTTCATGGTAGCATCCACGTCTGAAGGCTGGAATATAGCTGAATATATCCAAGGCTGTTTGTTATTTGGAAGAAGAAATAGAATCAGCATCATCCACATTTTCCAGAAGAGAGATCATTTTACAGATTTTAAAGGTCTATTTGCTACAAGAGCTGCTTTTTTTTTTTTTTTTTTTTTTTTTTTTTTTTTACTACCATTCTCTCTGTTGAGTAAAGAAAAAGGAAGCATTACTTTGAGCCCAGGGATTCCTGCACAGTCTCTTCTTCAAATTCTACAACAAAGACCACCAACACCATCTGCCTAGTTTCGGAAATGTTTCTTGCCTAAATTCTGTGTTTCACAGAACCCTTTAAAAAAATCCCTGTAAAAATGCTGTTGGTTTTGCAGAGAGATGGCAATATTAAAAATCTGCAATTGTATTTCACTTATTTGTCAAAAATAAATAACTGCTTTTCTTACTCATGACCTTAAATGACTTGTCTAATTGTTGTAAGTCACTTACAGGTGTCTCGGATGTTATAAATCTGGGCATTCATTGATTCAGGCATACTTTTCTTTTGTACAGAAATAAAAGGATGAAAAAGTCCCATTTTTTGTATTTCTAGGAATGGTCTCAATACTTCCACTAGTATGAGTGGGACTACCTGTTTGGTAAAGTTAAGCTTGTGATTAAAAGCATTGCTGGATCCACACCTAAAAGCTGTAACTTTTACCAGATTGTTACTTTCGCAGATCGCTGCTTATGTACTAATCAGTTTACAATGGTGGTCCTGCATATTTTGTAGAAAATTACACTATTTAAGTGGCCTTTTAAATTGCATACATAACACACAAAAGGATAATAAAAACATTTTAGAATTCTCTAGAAATTATTTAAAAGAGATCACTCTTCAGTGTTGATATTTTCAAAATTTATATAAACCAACCACCTGCTGAAGCAGGATGCTCAAACCTGTCCTTAATGTTGGTTTAAATACTTCCCTTAAATACTTCAAGGGAAGAAGACGTGTGAGTATTTGCTAAATAAGCATGGGCTTAATTCATAAAAGCTTCTGTGAAATGGTCCTGAAAAACAGATGGAAAAGCTTTTCCTATAGTGTAAAGCTTTCACAACCATTTCCTATTAGCTGTACTGCATGTTTATCCTGTTGTTAGTCAGGAAAGGAATACATAGATTTATATATCATTCTCATGTTAAGGCAAATTATTTCTGTGGCAGATTTTAATAACTCTCAAAATCCTAATATATACTTCATGGTAGGGATTTGGGAAGCTTGGAGAAGCCCCAGGAGAGGCAGGAACAAGTAGAAGGTAGGTGATGCATCCTAGATGCAACATTCTATATGTCTAAGACTTTCATGACATGTTGGATAACATATATTTCTTCATGCACACCCCACTAACAACTCAAAATATATATTCAGTTCAGTTGAATAAATAAAAAGTCACATACAAAGATGAACAAGAGTACTATCTGCAGAAAATTTAATGGACTTGAATGACTCTCTTAAATGGTAAATAAAAATTTGAATAACAGGTATAATTGCCTATTTACCAGATAGGCTAGAGTAAATTCTCTATTGTCATTCTGGTCTGCTGAGTAGATAATATGCTTTTAAAAATCTTAATTACACGCTTAGCTGATAGACTAATAGCTCCAATGGGAATAATTTTGCTCTATTAAGTATGAATAAATATGTATTTACCCAAGATGGAGCCTTCCTAGTCTCCTGAACGAAAGGTAAGAATTGTTGGTTTCTACCCAAACATGGAAGAATAATAATTAAAAGAAACCCCAAACCAGAAAATGGACAAAATAAGGTATTTTTACCTAGTAGAATGACTACATTAAAATAAATACATGAAAAAGATTTCACAGACAATAAAGCATTTAAGTAACACTTCTCCAGTCTCTCCCTAGATACTGTTCCAGCTATAAATATCCACAGGTGAGAATGACACTGCCCTTACATCTTTAAAATGCTGACAGCCATATATTAATTTCCATCTTTGCAGGACAAACGGTGCTACAGAGAATACATAGCCCTGCCAGCTGGGAGGTATTTCCATTCTGTGGGGCTTTGTAGGCATCAAGAGAGACCTTGAGGAGACAGTCCTTCCAGATGCTCTGAGCAGCTGTGTAAGCAGCTCCACACCAGCCTGTTCAGCACACATGAACCGGTGCACCCAGTTCTCTTTGAATATGGTAGAGAAATGCCCAACATCCCTTTGCATCCCAGGACAACTAGGTACTGTAAGTCTAACTCAACACCCTGCTCCAAGCAGTTCAAAGTCAGATCAGGTTGGTCAGGCTTTGTACAGTCACGTTTCGAATATTTCCAAGGATGGAGGTTCTGCAAATTCACTGGGCAACCTGTGTCATTGTGTAAACACCATCATTGTGATCTTTTTACCTTACGGTTGAATTTCTCTCCTGACTTGTGAACATTGCTTCCTGTCCTTTTTGCTGTGTGCCTCCAACCATGCTGAGTCTGTCTCTTCTATAAACCCCAGAAGACAGCTGAAGGTGGCAGTTGGTCCCCTGGACACCCTGAAACAAGCTCTTCTCCAGTCTGAACAATCTAAATTCCCCCAGCCTCTCCTTGCTCATCATGTCCACCAGCCCCTTAATGTCCTAGTGATCCGTCCCCAGACTTGGTCCGGTGTGCTGGTGTTTCTCTTGCCAGTCCTCCATCTGGGGTCTTAAAAGAGCTGTGTATAGGAGAAGCATCACTTCCCTCAACCTGCTGGCTACACTCTTTCTGACTAGTTTCAGTGTGTGGTGGGCCTCCGTTGCTGTAAGCGTGCGCTGCTGCTCATATTCGAGCTGTCAGCTACCAGCACCCCCAGCTCCTTCTCTGCAAAGCTGTCTCCTCACTAGACAGTTCTCAGGCCATGCTGCTTCACAGGATTGTTTAGTCTCAGGTGAAAGACTGCATTCGGCTTTGCTTAACTTCAGGAGAATTTTTTCGGCCCATTTCTCCAGCCTGTCGAGGTCTCTTTGCATGAAGCTCTGCCTTCTACCTTGTCAACTGCTTCCCCTTGGTTTGGTGTTATCCGCAAAGTTGAATTCTGTCACATCACCCAGGTCACAGGTGGAGATGTCACAGCTGGGAACAGTACTCAAAACTGAGGAACTTCAGCTGCTAGCTAGATTTTGAACCACTGAGTACTATTATTTGAGCCCAATGCTCTTGTCAGCTTTTCACCCATTTTACAGTCCATACTCTTCAAATTTGCTATAAAGACAAGGAATAATAAGTGGTTTTTGCACTTTAACACTCTGAGTCCATATTGTGACTTCATGCAGATGCTGAATGGAGAGAGAAAGAAATGATCCTCATAGCAATCCATAATTGCAGAATGCAGCTTGCCATCCTCCCTATGCATTCAGTACATTTCTCTATTTAAGTGCATACCCTTGGACATATGTCATTTTTCTGATGAAAAACTACAGTACTGTATGTCCAAGAGTGTGAGTTCCTGCACAGAAGCTCAGAATGATGAAAATGGCCCTCCAACATTATCAGGAAGGCACACATTAGGATTTTATAATCCTCCTTGTCCAAATCTAGATTGTTCTAAGATACACTTAGACAATACAAGGAGTATATTTGCAGCTGGATTTTGACTATTTTTTCCTAAGAGTTTGATATGGAATGGCATGTACAACACTGACAGTAGCTGGTTAGAGGCTATGGATGGATGATTGGCTTCTCCACTTGATGTTGACCTCTTGAGAATTTGAAGTTGAAAGGGAAGACCTCTTCCCTCGTTTTGCTTAAGAATTGCACCAGGAGCTCAGGAATATCCTTCATCAGTCAGAAGGGGAATAGACTAGATTTGTAGCTCAAGGATCAAGACTCTTTAGAGAAGGCTGATATCTCTTAAGAGCAAGCGTATTAAAAACTCATATAGAGATGGCCTAACTATCTGTATAGGAAGCACAAATCTGTGCTACAGAGGAAAACTTGATGAATGTGTGCATTATCCCACTTCTAATGTGGTGGAATAATAGTTTAACATAAGAATTCCTGGTCCAGGCCAGGGTGGACGTCTGGTTTGTTCAGTACGGTGCCTGACGGTGACTAGGAAGTGATGCATAGGATGGAGCATAAGGAAGAGACAAAACCACCCTGCAATGCTTCTTCATTCTGAGACTTAGACTTGTTTGATAATCCTTGAAGACCCTTTTTTGCATGAACGTGTCTGAATTTCTTTTTGAAACCCTGAGAAAGCTTATGGCGCACTCAGCCTCCAGCAGCAAGGGATTCCACACCTGAGCTATGCATTGTGTAAGGTGGCTCCTTTTGTTTGCTTTCAGCCTGTTGCTTTTATGATTAATTTGATGCCCCTTTGTCCTTATACTGGGATGCAGTGAATAATCATCCTTCATTTACCTCTGCATTATCAGGACTTCAGAGATATCATCAAGGTCATTTATCTTCCGGGCTGAAGGGTTCTAGTCTGCTTAATCTCTCCTTGTACGGAAGCCCCACATCTTAACTATCCGTATTACCTTTTGCTGCACCTTTTCTAGTAGTACTGTATTCTCTTGAGATGGGGGGATGAAGGTTATGCGTCCTACTGAGGATGCAGCTACCATCTAGATCTACACAGCAGCCTAGTGATGTTTGTTCTTTTGTTCTCTGTTCTATTTGCTTTTTTGACCACTGCTGAGCTTTAAGCTGGCATTTTCATAGAACTATTTACTATAATTCCAAGATCCCTTTTCTGAACAGTGCTTGCTAGTTCAGAACCCATCATTCTGTTTGCAAAGTGAGGATTGTTTTTCCTCACGTGAATCACCTCACAAACAGTGAAATTCATATGCCATTTTGTTGACCTATCATTATTCTAAGAACCTTTTGCAGCCTGTCACATTTGACTTTTTTCTTTTCTTTTGACCTTTGCTCTGAAAAATGTAGTATCATTTGCAAATTGACACTGTGCTCTCTACTTATTTTTAGATCATTTAGGGATACGTTAGAGAGTATAGGCCCTAGCACCAATTTCTGCAACCTCTCCCCTTTTGCAAAAATGCCATTTGTTCCTACCTTTTGTTTCCTGCCTCTTAGTAAAGTACTACTCCATGAGAGGACTTTCTTCTGTTAGTCTGTAGCAACTGAGTCTCTTGAAGAGCTTTCTGCTTGGAGAAGAAGAGAGAATCTTGCTGAAAGCCTTCTGGAGATGAAGTAGAAGATGAGCTTGTGATGCTTGTCTGTGTGCTCAGTCCACTCAGTCCACTTCAGAGGGCTCACGCAGACTTGTCTCTACAGAAAAATAATGTGATCTTCCCTAATGTCATGTTTGTGCATTTATGAATTTGGTTCTGTCAGTTTGCCCTACACTGTTGTCAGGCCTACAGGTCTTCCTTTGCCAGTATAAAAAGAAGAAACAACAAAAACGATGCTGCTAAAAGCTGTTGGGGAAAGGAAGTGGCCACGTTTTGTTTTCTGTTTTGACTCACCTCTGGTAAATTCTCTGTCCCAGTAGATATACTCCCTGCTATAATGTATGGTAGCATCCTACACTACCTATTCTCCTCTTACAATGGTAATCTGAGATGCAGTTAATGAGAAGAATGGGGAAGCTTCTCATGCAAGGACATGGCTGACACTGGAATCATCATGCAGATCCCAAACAGCACTGTCATGAATAAAAGTTTTGCACATGCAAAGACTGATTAAAAAAATCCCACCAGTGAAGACCTCAGATTTCTGCTGGTCATTTATGGACACAGCTATGTGTTGATGTTTACTGAAGCATACCTTAATATGTCTTTTCCCCTGTCCTCCAGTATTTTAAAAAGGTAAATGTTAGTTTCATAGGATACTTGGAGCTTCACACATGCCATATGACAATAAGATTGCCATGGAGACTTCTCATCCTTGAATACTGGTGTAATTAATGTAGAAGAATTCAGTTCCTTTTATCTGCATGAGAGTTACAAGACAGTCTCTTCTTTTTTTGTCGACTTTTTTTTCTAGTGAATATCCATGCTTTGTGCAACAGAGCAAGGCATGTAAATCTGCAAAGTCTCCTGACCTCTGAAAGAATGCAGAAAATATAAAAATACAATGTTCACTGCTGTAAGCAAAGACCGAGATTACAGCCTGTGTGAAAAATGCATCAGTAGCAACACAAAAGCAGTTACTTGCAGTAGGATGTGTACAAAGCAGCAGGAAAGTCGGAAACATGACTAATCACAAAATGGCAGCTCCCCTCCCTTCTCTTCCTTGTGGCATCAGTAATCAGTAATAATTTGCCATGTATGATATGGAAATGTCTCTTTAATTAATTCATTGATAGCTTAGTAGTCACCCAACATACAAAACTCTGACCTGGAAAACTTCCTTTATCTGATGTCACAGAAGTAAATGTGTTGTTGTTTGGAGATTATCACCAAAAGCAACATGCTGCATTGTCAGTGTAATGCCTTGGAAAAAAAAAAAAGGCTGCATATTTAAGACCTATTGGATAAAGAAAGAGATGTTGGCTTTAAGTCAGAGAAAAGATTCTCCTGTAATTCTGTATAATTATTTACATTTGGGATGCTCTCCAAGACTGGACCAAAGTGAGGCTGCCTTACATATTAAGGCCACCTTATGTTTTTTCTTCCGTCCCGTCTGTCATGGACTGGATGATGCTTTTCACTGCAGAACTACTGAAACCATGACTGCAGGAAAGACAAGAAAACGAGCTATTACAACAAAACAGGGTTTCAACACAATTGTTTAAAGGTCATTTTTGTTTTGCTTTTCTTAGCACCTATTTAATCTCAGCACCTCATATTCTGTATAAATCAGTAAGGTTCTGTTACAATTTCTACACTCTTAGTGTTTCACTTAAGAATTTGAAATAAACAACTACCTAGACTGTCTCCCAACAAAAAAACCCCACATATTATTTTTGGTTTTATATATTCCAGGGTATGCTCTTAGTAGAGAGTAATATATGTTAATTAACTCAGCTCAAATGCTGAAAGATAATCTCTCATGTTGAACTTACTTAATGGTCTTTTTTTTTCCTCTTGGAGACATAAACTAAGGTACAAATCATGCAGAATTTAAGGGCAACTGTAAAATACCTAGAAAACATCACCTTTCAAACTCTTTGATATTCCATCTGATATTCACTGGAGCTTCAGGAGTCACAATATTTCTTTTTTTTCACCTGCATACTTACACCGTCTCTACTATTTTTGAAGTGGAAATACAGGAGAATTAACTACTGACAAAGCCACACAACTCAGTCCTTGTAACTTCATTTTGTGAGACTAATTAAAGTAAGAAAACCTCAGCTTTTTCTTCAGCACATGGTTCAGTTTTACGTCTACAATGGAGTTGCCAAGTAGAATTAAAAGGAAACAGACTTCAGGAGCAGCAATCACTTCTGGAGTACAGGAAAGAGAGGCCAGACCAAGCCACAGCACTGCAGTGGGCAGAGCACAACCGACTGGTTATTGGTAAAAACATACTTCTGGAGGACGTACCACTTCTGCTCCCTGCAACAGCTGGCTCTTAACCAGAAGCCTTTTGAGCAGGGTCTGGACTGGAAAACAGAGGATGTGGTCTCAGTTTCTGACTCCCTTACAATCTTCTTGGGGCCCGTATACTCACAAGGGTTTTCAAGGACCTGACACCCAGCGAACAGAGGTGCCCAAACACCTCGAGGACGCTGGGCTGGAGTTCCTTGTCCATAAGTGAGTCTGTTCTCATCCTCCTCTTTTCAACCTTTTGCTCATTCTGTCTGTGAAGACTGAAAAAGTAATCTTTTATTCCATATCTTATAGAGTACCTTATTTAACTGAAAACCTGCTCTCATGTTATGGGTAAATTAGTAGATGAGATGCACCCAAGATGATGCAGCTGGCACACTGCTCCTTGTCTTCATAGCCATTCCTGTGAGTCAGATGGCCCTAGAGGGGTGTCTCATGCCATCTGAGTGGGACCCTATATCATCTGCATCAATGGAAAGGGAAGAGCACAGAAAGGCTGGGAACAAACCTTTCCAGGGACCGGGAACTGTCAGACCTCTCCACACAGGGCTGCATTCAGGTGTGTTGGACCCTACTATTATAGCTGCATTCTCTGTGGAAACATTTGGTGGTAAGCAAAAGGAACACAGAGAGAGAGGGAGAGGAGGAGTGTCTCTGCATCCGTGACTGTGTCTCTGTAACTGGAGGTAACCATAATTTCACACCAGACATACAGCTTGTGCCTGCTCTTGATGCTCTTCTGATGTAGCCATTAAGAAACTTAAAATGTCAGATTCATATTTCTGGAACCTGTCCTCAGCTTGTCATAAACCAGGTTCTTATATAAAACATACATACCCTATATTTTAATTTCAACTTTGGGTTAATTTCTAAGGGTCTTTCTGTCTTAATTTGCAGAATTCTCTTGAAAGTGATTACCAAATGATCTGCTAAACAACCAGAGCCTGTCAGAGTGCCTGGCACCCCTAGTGAGATGAGTTACAATGACCAATATGGAATAAGAGATAGGACAGACTTTCCTATCTGAGGGTATTTTGCTGACATGAGTTCCAAGATTACACATTCACTTACAGAAAAAGGTTGTGAGTAGAAGCAGATCTCCCTGTCATACATTTAGACAGAAAGGTTATTAAAAATATTTGTTGACCAAACATTGCAGGCGGTGATCTCAGTTTGGGGCACAGGGCTTATTCTGTGGTGTAACTCATTCAGTGTTATTTTTGGCTCACAGGAGTTGAATGGAAAGGAGAAGAGAGAGTCTATGCCTACCATTGCTGTTTGGAAGATATATTACGGTGCCAATGCCCAAGCAGCCTGTTGGCAAGTGCATCGCAAATGCCCAGGTAACGCCTTAGAAGGGAGCCCACATCAGCAGCCAAATTTTATTTAGTGAGCAAGGAACCAGAAGTGCCATACAGGCTGATGTGAGAAGTCAGTATGAGATGGGACTGCAGAGGGACCATGGCTTGCCTGGAGCAGTTTTACTCCTTGTGTGGTTTATGTCATGCGTGTGGCACCTAACTCCACCCTGCTATTGGTCTGATTCTGAGCAAGGTTCTCCTGCACAGTTCTCTATGTCAGCACACCGTATCTTTTAGAAAGAAAGTTGGGAACATTGCTAGGCATTGCAAATGTCCCATAGTTGAAAATGACTGCTTTCATGTGCTGTCAGCGTTTGTTGGTTCTGCTCTTGGGAATGCTGTTATCCTAGCCAGGCTCGGCTTGCCCTGATGCAGCCTGTGGGATGTGACCTGGCTGGAGAAGAGAAGGGCACCACACCACCCTGACAGACCTGCATCCCTCCTTCCTCCCCATGTAGGACTTTATTGAGGGTATTTGAGTTACTGTCTATGGTTAGCCCGTACTCGGGGCTAAACCGCAGCAGTCAGTCTGTCACCCAGGGCTCCCTCCCCAGCTGGGAAGGAGAATCAGGGAAAAAGAGGAAAAGGGTTGAAGTATGAACAGATTTAATAGAATAACAAAATTGAGACAATAATCAATATAAAGCATAGAGGGGTCTGCTCAACCGCTGGTTCTCAACACTGACAGCAGGACCAGAGGACCACCAGCAAGGAACCTCAGGGAGAAGAGGAACTTCCCCCTCCCTGAGCTCCCTCCTTTTATAATTACCATGATGAGGTGGTGTGGGATACACCCGTGAGTCAGCTGCCTTGATTGGAACTCTCAGCTGACTCGGGGCTACTCTTGACCTGCCTGCATGGCTGGCCCATGGGTCTGTGCCTGGGGGATCAGGACAGTTACCCACTGATTTTTCTTTTTTAAATCTAAAAAACCCTGAAGATATTTGGTGCTCTGACTAGCTCTGATAGAGAGGTCTTCAGAGAAAGCCAGAAACCCCATGGCTTGTCCCTTTTTACAATTGTATTTTGAGATAATGTCGCTTAAGCCAGTTTAGATCCATTTAGTGAATACCATTCTAAACCATTCTAATTTCTACCATTTGCAACCATTTTAATTTCTTGACCAAAAGACAGAATAGTGTCCAGTCAGGAAAACTGCACAAGCCTAAATACATTACCTCCATATGTTCCATTTATTAACAACATATATATTGTCCTAAAAAGTTCTTTTAAGAAATAGGTGCATGTAGGCTGGTGTGCTATCTCACACCTTCAAAGAGACATAACAGATATGCCATATTTTTCTGGTATGGGTTAAAGGCAGTGTTCCGACTGTGGTATTTGTATTTTGTCCAGTATCGCTTTGTGGTATATACCTATAATAAGCTCCCAAACATGAGGTAGCTATCTAAAAGATCTGGGATATTTTAGTTTTGCTTTTCTAAAAGTATAATTCCAATTCTGCTACCTTCAGTCACACTCAGACTTTATTCCTCAAGCATTGACCTGAATTCATGGGGAATTCATAGATTAAGAGCACACTCAATGCAAGAAAAAGTATCAGGATCTAGTTCTAAACAGTAGAATTATGTGAATGCACATGGTATTTGAACTATTGTTTTGAAAGTATATGACAGTAATAACCCCTTACTTGCCCAACAAGAAATAGAAGTGACTAATATATCACAGGTATAGCAAGTTTTTTTTCTTGATGGGTCAGTTCTCAGGAAACCATCAAGATTACCTCTAAGCTTTTCTGTCCTTGCCCCTGCCTCCAAATTTAAATAACTGAGGAACATTTCTGAAATTATCTGCTTAAGCTTATGCACCACGTGCTTTAAAAATCAATGAGTGCAAATTTCTTAATGCTGCTTGATTTCTTTTACAACACCAAAATATTTTCAAAAGACAGGAGTAAAGCGCTCACCATGGCAGTAGCAACTATTGTGAGAAAAAATGTAATGATAAAGTCAGTTTCTAATAGCTAACAACACTGACAGGCAGACACAAATGCACTATGGATCTTACGTTTTCCCAAGGATGCGCATGACATTTTATGGCTTTAAAATGAGGACCTTCCACAATGAAAAATGAGATGAGTTTCCTCCTGATGTTTGCTCTTCTCACCACGAATTTCCCCATTAACTGCTGCTTTCTTTGGCAATCAGAACTTTTTATTTTCTAGGAAGTAAGTTGTCATTTTAATAGAACTAAATGATGGACTGTTCACAGAGTAAATGACTTGGAAGTATGTGGAGAAAGGTGTCTGCCCCAACGGGGTCCTGTTCTTCAGCTCCCTGCTCTGGTGAATACTTGCGCTGAAATAAACAGGATTGCTTTCATCGCAGGGGCTTTCAGAAATGTGTACAATTGATCCCACAGCTGGGATCCAGTTGTGCAGTCTCTGATGCTGAGGAGGAAGGAGAGTGCTGGATCTAACAAATAGCGGAGTCAAGTCCTGGTGGCACGGGAAGGTGGTATTCCAAGATTCAAGGAAGAATTCTTTTGAGCAGACACTGAGTAGTGCAAAACACTGACAATGACAAAGTAGTAACAGAATAACGTTGCTGATTGAGTTTCAGTGTATTTTATTTGATTGGCTTACAAGTAGTGAAAACACACTAAAAACACTTTTGGCTGTTCCAAGTCATCCACAGAGCCTAGAAGGATTAGAACTGGATTTCTAATGTTCTCAGAAAAGTCTTTTTTAAGCTCTCTTCTCCCCTTATTTCTATTAATCATAAAGATTGTACAATGCCTATTTCAAAATTACTTTTAACAGCCAGTTCAATTCTGACAGCATGCTGTTATCCTTTTCTAATGTATTGTCTTTTTGTATTTTATGGATCACAGACTAGGCTATATGAAAACTTTCCCTCATTCTGACAGCACAGGACAGCCAGACACAAATCCATGTATCTATCTAAATTAGGCTATCAGACCACAAAGTTTCTTCTTTGTTTTATTACAGCTGTTCAGCATGCTGGCATAATTCAGAAGCCATCCTAATCATTCTCTTCAATCGATTCTCCCACAATTATGAAAAACGGGGTTGAGAAGAAGAAAACACAGTTCTTACTGTAACAACATGCTGTTCTCTTGCCTCTGGGTGCTTGAAACACTAGTCTTGGATGCAGATTTGGATTTCTTATCTGGTTTTCCCCAGGTCTGGAAGCTTTGGGTACCTCATTGAATCGTCCTGTGCCTTGGTTTCCCAGCTGTGCAAGTAAGATAGATACAAATATCGCCTCTCTTGTGTTGGCAGAGTGCTAAGCAGAGAGAGCTCTAGTTGTACCAACAACCAAATGAAGAAAACACATCAAAGATATCTTATTTGTAACACCAGGCTCCAAACAGGTCTGCAAGCATTTCAGCACCTTTCTTTAATAATAAGGTGGACAGGCAGCATATTCATAAAAGACCATAAGTCAGTACCAGCAGAGATGAACAGGACATTAGTGTGTTCTACAGATGAACAGAGCTGACTGATTTTGTTTTCCTTCTTTTTTTTTTCTAAAATTTGAGAATCCAGTTTTCAGTTGAGTTAATTGCTAGTCAGAGGAGCTGTGACAATTTCCTCCAGCTGAGAGGTCTGCCCACTACTGCTTTACCATGGTCCCTGAGCTGTGTGATATGCTGCTGAAGAAACACAATTTTAGGGCTAATACTAAATTTCTTTTATCACAAAGCTGTTGTCATATCAAATACAGTATCAGCATGTGTCAAAAGGAGAATCGTGAGAATAACAACACTGAAAAAGCCCCACAGTTCTATTTTTAGTGGGAGTGAAATCTCTTCAAAACAATTCCAAAGGACATGAAATGCAGAAAACTGAGTCATACTGCAATGAATAAAAAGATTTCTCTTTCTGATGAAAGTTTTGAAGTGATCATGCCTGTTCACTTGATATAAGTTGGTTACAACAGCCTTTTGGACTAGTTTACCTAATGATTTGAAATCTTGCCTGCTGCAGGTAGAAGCCGTTAGCCAGCCCACTCACAATTCTGGTGGTTTAAAACCACTCCAACTCAAATCCAGGAGAGGTACTGGATAAACCATGTTGCTGCTGGCCCAGGAAGTTTATGTCCAACCCCTGAGGGCACTGTTAGCCCTGACTGTCCCATTCCCACCCCCTGGGGTTCCTCCCACCCCACCCACAGCTCTATCCATCTCAGTCTCCGGGGGCCATCAGCCCCTGCCCCAGTGATGCCACATGAGGGTCGGTCTACAGCTGCCCACAGCCCTGCCCTGCCCGACCATGGGTCCCCCAAGGTGGGTCCAGCCTCATCCCATCCCCAGGGAGGTGCCTGATTCCCAAAGCTAGGGCTGCTCTGTGTGTCCCCTGGCTGCCCTGATCTTGGCTGGGGCGCTGGGATGGGCTCTGCCATTCCAGGGGAACTCCTGCTGCTCCCAGCACTCTGGTCCCCAGGGAGGCGACAACCCAGGCAGAGGCCTGACAGTGTAGGCTCAGCGTCAATTTTCTGAATAGAAGTTCTATATTAAAAGCAATTTTTGGTCTGTCTCAGATTTCCAAGGATAAGGAAGATTTATGAAAATTTTTCATTGCCACTTAACTGTTTAAACCATAAATATGGAAAACCAAGAAGTCTCGCTAAGTCTTACTTCAAAGTGTCCAGGGAAATTCTAGCTAGGCTGGTTTTCAGTGTCTTAATAAACTTATTCTGGGTAAACCATGCAAACACTGCGTATGTTAGCAGAAATCTAATGTCTCAGCTATGAAACACATAAGCAGAAGTTTGAGCCTCATCATTGAGACGTGTGTGCTCACGCACACATGTGGTGATGGCAGAGCAGGGACTGGAATTGCTGCCACAGAGCAATTCAAGAGGGATCCCATTTCCCCAGTTGAAACAACAACAGAAAGTATTCCCCAGTAAAATTCTTGGACGGTAAGACAGAGAGACATGAAGAAAGGAAAATGTCC
Organism: Podargus strigoides; assembly: GCA_028020825.1. Taxonomy (NCBI): domain Eukaryota; kingdom Metazoa; phylum Chordata; class Aves; order Caprimulgiformes; family Podargidae; genus Podargus; species Podargus strigoides. Next base: position 548,166 of record CM051643.1, read on the forward strand.
TGCAGAACAGTCTTGATTATACAGAGACCTCTTATTAGAATATTAATCTTGATAAGGGCTAAACCCTTTTTGAAATAACTTCTCTCTTCCCCACAGATGTATAGTTCCTTGGAGAGAAGGAAAAGGTTTACATAGGGCACATTTCAATAGCTCAGCAATTTCTTACTTTATGTATTAATCTTTCCATGAATCAAGTAAGTGTGTGATGGTTTAAAGGGAAGACTTTGCACAGGCAGAGTATTGTCTGGAAGCTGATACTGCAGTGGGTTTGTTAATGAAGTGACAAGCATCCATGTAGTAAAAGACCTAATAGCGAACTTGCGGTCAATGATCTGTAACTCCAGCTGGATGAAAAACACAGTGGAGCGTAGATGTCTGAGTGAGAAAAGCAACCACAAATGTTATAATCAAGACTATCATTAAGCAAAGCCTAAGCATGTAAACAGAAAGAGAACATGTGCTACACTGCACTGCATTTGTCCACACAGGTCGGTCCTATAACAGAAAAACTCACTCCTGGGAACACTGCATGATTTTAGTGCAGAGTCACACTCATGCTTTCTTTGTTTGCTCATTGTGTGCTTGGCATGGAACATGCTGCTTCAGAGAGGAAAATGCCTAACAGAGCTTCTACATTACGAACACATACACTGCCCAATTATTTTGAGAGCTCAGCACGGTGCCCTTTTCCCCATGGTGGATTCCTTCTGTTAGACAGGAAACACACACATATTGCCAGTCTTCATCACCCCCTGCATCTTTTGAGGTGGTCCTAGGGAGGGAATAGATAGCAAGATTTCCACTCCACATTACTAAGTTTCTTATTCTCTTCCTAACACACTGTGTTTCAGGGAACAAGGAATAGGTTCCTCACTGATTAAAGAAAAAGTTCTGAAGCCATTAACTAAATTTCCATACTCTATTATGCCTACAAAAGGCTATTATGAAGAACATCAACAAGGATGGCCAAGGATGGAAGAAGATCTGTAGGAAAAGAGAGAAGAAACACAAGCATGCAGCACTATTCAGGTGCGAAAGGGAAGCTGACACGAAATCGTCAATGGGAAGAAGTTGTTATGTTTGAACAGGGAGGTGATGATACGAGCTGCCTGTGAGGCAGTTGGGATATGGGTCAGATAGGCTGCCTGAATGAAAACCAAAATAAACCTCACAGAAACTCATCAGAAACTTTATGGACAAAGGTGTAAACTCATGTGTTCTTTTAATCTTCTGTATATGGTCGTTATTCAGACAGAATTTTCAACTACCAAGCTAGTGCATGACACTAGCTAGAGCCATCGATGTATCGCAAATGACCAACACACAAAACGTGTTTTATTCTAAGTGCCACTGTAACATCAAATTTCAGTACTGAATAATGAGTTTTTGAATCCTTTTAAGATCTTCTAATTTATTTCAGCCTTAAATTATGTTATCTAGCAGCTGTTAATCTCTGTTCATTCCATCTGCTGTGGATTATGCCATAGTGTAGTTCCTTCAAGGGCTGCACAAAACTCCCCACTGCAACTTGGAGGCTACACAAGTGTTTGCTGTGTGCTCTCAGCAACCCCTACCCTGGTCCCAGCAACAGCCACCTGCCTAATGGCACACAAAGAGATAGGTTAGAACTGAGGGAAGGGAAAGAGTGGCATGGAAGGGGCCTAGGACTAAAACAGAGGAAGGCTGGGGAGGAGAGGAGGGAGGAAGAACTTGATGATGAGGCCAGAGTGGAAGGTGCAATATTCACTAGAGCAAACTCGGTGTATGGATGGGGCACTAGGATGCATATGGGTCAGTGTTAGCCACTTCTTAGGAGGTCAATAACCAGGAAATGAAGGCTGGCACCTCCTTTAGTGTCAGCCATGAGAGTGGAAGGGATGGCTGATGCTTGAAGAGTCCACATGGTTGAGTTTGGCTTTTAATTACTACCCTGTATAGGACTGACAGAGGAAAAAAACCTCCCAAAGAATCCTGCTCTCTCCACAATTACCCTGCATACAATTCTATTTGAAATAACAGGCCGTACCACACATACCAGGTCACGATCCAATCCTGCAATCTTTTGTCATGTAGATTGTACTTGGAAAGTAGAGTACTTGGAAATTCAGACTAGAGGCAATAGACTGGAATTCAAAATCATTGGAGTTTTCTTGCTTTTGCCAACCCAGTTATTCAGGCATCATAAACATACCTCCAGAATAATGTAAGAGTTTAAAAATAAAATAAATACAGCATTATTTTTATTCACCTTCCAGTTTTCTGTTTCCACTATCCAGACATCGAATATCACTCTGAAAAAAACTCTGGTTTATAAAATGAAGAAAAAAAAAAAAAGCAAGCTGTACATTTCACATAGTCATGTGAATTAAGGATCAGAAAGACCTTGGTGAAAAGAGAGGACCTGCTAATACTGATCATGGACCTGAGAAGGAATGGCAGTACAGCACAGGCCTTCTCATTGCTTGTCACAGCTGAATTTATTCCTGTCACATGAATTATCATAGAAATTGTGTGCAGCACATTCTGCTTGAAAACCAGGCAGCAAATACAGCAAAGCATAGAAAGTGTGTACTTTCAGTGCTCACTCTCTTCTGTCTGGTTCAAAGAGCAGCAACAAAAAAAAAGTTATTAATCTCCTTTCTCTGCCTTCTTCTATCCTCGTCATTACTCTTCACTGAAAGAAGAGGAAGGGGAAGGAAGGTTAAAAGGTGAAGTTGTTTTGTGCCTCATCTTAAAAATGAACTAATCTTCCTAGCTTCCTTCTGATAGCTCCAGCTGCCAGGTGAGTCTTCTTTTCAGCTGCTACCACCAATACAGGATTTTCTAAAGCAATGTGTTGCTCTGTGGCACTTTTCAGATTCTCATTGTCAAATTTTACTATAAGACAACAAAATACAGCTTTTGATATCCCCTGCTTGCCTTGAACCCTACAGTAACGAATAAAAATGCCATAAAATGAAAGAAATCTAAGGCTTACCGCTCACCCCCACCTGCTTTTAAACCCAAACTCATGGCCTACTACCGTGCTTGAGGTTTTTTTTCTCCTTTCTCTTGTTTGTGACTGCAAATCCAAATCTGCCAAGCTGAACAGTTTATATGTTATGGAGTGAAAGAAACAAACTGTCCAACAAAAATGCCACTCTCCTGCTGAAACTGTTGACACATCGTTTGTTGTTCACAGTTGAGGACTCTGTATATTACTCATAGGCCTTGTGCTTACAAGGTCAGTGAGTGACACAAAAACATGGGAAATAGTGAGTTTAAAATGTTGGCCTGGATGTAAAGTGGCCCTGTCATCCTCCTGTATATGATCTGATCAAGTGCTTGTAATATTCCACTAAATGTTAATGGCTAAGTCCATCAAAGTTAAAACTATACTTAAAATTACAAACCCATGCTAATAATAAGATACATTCAAAGAGGCCCTTGATAACATTATGCACTGCTACCTTTAAGACACAAAAGAGAAGGGCATACATTAGTCACTTAATGTGTTTTTTAGGTGCCCAATAAACCTTTAGCTGAAGCAAATTTACAGCCCTGATCCATCACTGGGACCACTGGGATGAGTAAGGAGCGTAGAACCCAGCTGCCAAAGAAGAGTGCCAGAGCCCTGCTAGTTTGTCCCTACAAAGTGTGCCTCCGGGTGCATTCAAAGGGAAGTGATCTGCAGCAAATGCCTTGGGAGAAGAGCTCATGGATCTGCCCATCCTAGGATCAAACTTGGGCTTGTTTGTAATGTAATCATCTAGGACTGACTAGTCAAAAAAATAAAAATACTAAGCTGTCCACCTCATTCATTTTACTTCTCTGTGTTTAGCCTATTTGCATTATATATAACACCCCCATCAGCATAACTTATGAGAATGACTTTTTTCAGTGTGCCCATACCCTATTAACTCTCACATATATCAGAGAGGTTTAGGAGTTGAAAAGAAATAGGTGGCATTAAAAAGACCAGGAAATGCCACTCTGCTGTAGTCAGAATGTGGTGCTGCTTGCCCAAGATGGACCACCTGCACCTTGGTCTGGGCCCCATCTCTGAGGACAGTTGCTGACACCGAACAGGCGTCGCTTGCAGGCATCAGTTCAGCTGACGTGATTGTGATCCTTAGGCTATATTTTAAGACTATGAGTGAGACTGGGAAGGCTTTGTAATAGCCATGGCAGAAAGGGTGCCCTTCATGGTCTTTTCTACATTATGGGTGCATAAAGCTGTACAAGGCCTACGAGCTCTACCTATGAACTGTTAAATCAAGTAGTTTAGCCGATAAGGACAGGCAGGAATAAAGTAGTCTAGCATTTCTTTTTTGCAGTGCCCCCTATGGGAATCATGCTACTGCTTCCATTGCCGACACACTTCTTCACTTTCTTTCCTACACCTCAAAGTCACCTGCCACCTGATGAACTAAAAGGCTATCATAATCTCTTTTTTAAAAAATCACTTCACCATACACACCCCACACAGTCCCTACTGAGGGGCTGAATAACTGGGCAAACAGCAGGACACTGCGGACAGTACAGTGTTGTTGCTTGTATGTTTATGCTTTGCAAGTAAATAACATAACATAAACATTTTAAAATGTTTGCTTCCTTTACTTCGAAAGGCTATGTCAGCATTGTTTCTGGGCTGTTTCTTCTCATAGGCAAATATTGCCCTTTAAAACGGCAGCTACTTCTAAGAACAGCTAGCAGCTTGTATAAGCTATAAAGATATTAGAGATGTACCAGTGTGGCGTGAGCGATAATTAAGACACAATGTGGCACCTTAACTGAGATGAGGAGCAAATAAAAATGTCTGCTTGTATTTGAACTGGATTGTATTTAGTAACTTCAGACATCAGGGACTCTCGCTCCCCTGGATGTCCCACTCCATTAGCCTGGGCATAGCTGGATCAAGTTCACTGAGAAATATGATGAAGCGCTACCATAAGGGGTTTGACCAGCAATTAAACTAACCCTTTCCTTACTGTACAGTGAACCAGATGCTAGTGTGTGTGAGGGATTTGATTTTCAGCAAAACAAACAGGATGGAGACAGAGTGTAGGCCAGAAGTGTTTGTGGCACTCTGGCCATTTTTTGTAGGGTGTTTCACAATTTTCATCCTAGGACCATAGGGAGCTATACAAAGAAAGTCAGAATCATCTTATTGCTAAAGTCAGCTATATTCACAACTTTTGCTTTCTTTGTTCAGATGCAGCGTTCCCACAGAAGCAGAATCAGAAGTGAGGACCTTTCTTTTGCTGTTTCAGTCATGCCAGGCGAGGGCAGCCCCTGGGACTGGAGTACAGCTGGCAGGGGACACGGGACCAGCTATACTTAGCAGCTGGCCTTTTTTCTCTTCCTTCAGGCTGGGAGTGCATCCCTAGTGCATGGCACTCTTGAGTACAACTGGAAAACATGGTTCAGGTGTGATCGTATCAGGTTTCCAGAAGCACTTCCAAAATGGTAATTCAGAGTGGGTCATGTACTTGTTATACATTTTCATGATATCCTCTTTTCTTAATCAGTTTGCATGCATGGCTATGCCTAACCAAAAAAAAAAGAAAAAAGCCCTGACACTTCTTCATTGCTGAAGGAAGCAATAAAATGGCAAATGATCAAACACAGCATTAATTTGTTGCATTTTTTTGCAGCTGAACAGCCAGATAATACACTTTTTACAGAGTTTTTTTACACCAGAAGCCTGCAGGATCTTTGGGCATCATTCTGGTATGAAATAATATGCTTTTTTTTCTAGTGTAGACAAGGCTATGAATCATGCATATGTTCTAAAATTTCAGGTTCTAGTATATCAGATTTAACAGCTTGGTAATCATATTGTTAAATGCATTTACTTATGGTAAGTTCAAAATTACTAACAACTTTCAATCTGTGAGGGTAATTACATGAAGGGCAAACAAATGTACTTATTTCTAAGAGCACAGATTAAACCCTAAGTAATAAAAGTCAAATGTGGAGGATCTTACTGAGGCTCACACTAAAATCAATGGCAATTTTGCTGGCGTTACAATAGGGGAGGCAGTGGGAAGGTTACAGAAACATGATAAAGGAAAGAGCCCTCATATTTTTAGAGATACTGATGTCTATAAAATAATAAAAGCTATTCATAATGTACTGTAAAAATAACATGGACTAATTTAACTAATTAACATATCTAGCCAACTTTTTTTTCTTTTTTTTCTTTTTTTTTTTTCTCAGAGCCAATGGAAAGCAACATTGGCCACAAGGGTACCTTAGCTTGGAGGCAATGGTTCATTTTCTTAAGAGCAGCATGCTATTTGCTTGAATCTGTTCACTCTTCAGCTTTCCCTCAGATAGTTTATAAGCAGTCTCTTGTGACTCTCTTAACAATCAAAGTTCAGACAGTTGTGCTAGATCCTACTACTGAAACCACTTGTGTAAACATTTGTGGCCATAGAGACTTGAATGCAGGATCAAGGCATACACTGCTTGGTCCAGACTGGATACGTATATCCTCAAGGTCTCTTTGCTCTTTATGTGTTTGGTAAGTGTAATTCTTCAATTTTTAAAATGATATTTATAAATTCAAACATCATTTTCATGGATATCTTCTGTAACTGCATATAATTGTAATGCTGTGGTGACTATTCTCACTTGTAAACCCATTTGCTGGAATGGTTCAAGGCTGCAAACATCTGAATGCAGGTAAAGCCATTTTATTTTTAAAAGACATTTTCCCAGGTTTTCCATTCAGTAATTTGCCAATGAATAAGTGCTAAAATATTTGGTATCCCACAGACAGGAAAACTAAAGTGATCAGCCAGTAACTGGCTTGGTGCTGTTCATCTACATAAGAGTTTTGCATCCCGCATTTGATGTTGAACATCGCAGCAGGGAGTGGTGAGTAAATGCCTCCTGCCCCTTCTTTCCCTGACATCCCTCTGCTGGGCAAGGCTCCCGGCCAGCACCACTCTCAGATGGATGCACTGCTGTTACAGAAGGACGGGCCTCAGCTGTTAGGGAAAAGCCGACTCCTATGGATGGGAGGGATGCGAGGGAAGGAAGGAAGACGGGCTGTATCTCCAAAGGTGTCACCTCATTAAAAACACCTCAAAGTTATATTAACCAGAACTTTCTTACTTCCATTTCAATACCTTGTATCCTTTTTCTCACTTCAAAAATAACCAAGTTAGACTGTTAGAATCGTAAATCTTCAAAATTATCTTTCTCCTATTTGATTAATGCAAGGAATCTTGCTAGGAATCCTCGTTGTCTTTTGAAGAAGCAGGCTACTTTATATGAAGATTTTTATTCTTCTATAAAAACAGATTATAGAAAACATCATATAATTTTTATATCACTGATATTATTGCTTTGTGTTTCACAGTTGAATTGGCAAGAAGCAGCAACTTGCACATTTAATAGCATAAGGTGCCGTGTACATTTCCAGACATATAAAAGCATAATAACAATAAATTGTAATGGTGAATGTAGAAACATCATGCAGACAGGACTGGATAAAGTGTGCTCCTCTAACTAGGGACAAGTTATTATCTGTAGACATTCCGATTAGTCATACCTGACTTCATCTCTTCTCCCACAGGCTCACTGTGTTTACTGAAATTAATCTGAGTATCAGGCAGGCAGGCAGTCCTAGGGTGACTTTTGCTTTCAAACCTATTCTCACAGCCATTGCCCTCAAATTAAAGAACTGAATGTATTCTATGGTGTTTCCAGCTGCAGAAAGTTGTGCAGTTGACTGAATTTCTTCTCTTTTTAATCATCTTTCTTTGTCAACTTTGTAGGTGAGTTCAAGTTTGTTGAGCATTGATACTTTTTCCAAAATAAGATGTAATTTACAAATATATTTTTCTTTCTTTTACATCACTGGCCTCCATGGCATTACTGATGAATCTGAAAAAATCATTAAGGGCCTTATCTACTTTTTAAGAATTGTGGTGTGCATCTCTCACAATGTCATATTTTGATCCTACCATTCATCCTAGAAGTTCCCAGATCATTGCCACCGGCTCATCTCTCACTATCACTGGAAGGTAGCCCTCTTTACAAAGTAAACTGTGCCAACCACTGCACTGAGTAGCATTAGGAGAGGTGGGAGGAAAATTAGCATTTTGCACCCAAACATTCAAGTTTTTAACCTCCTCATTAACTCTGTTACAGGAACTTTAATAACTATCTAGGAAACACAAGAGCTAAAATATTAAAATATCTTAAAAGATCCTACTTAATAGCTTAGAATGGATTGTCTCTAACCTTAGAGCAAGGCAGGCATGAGCTGGTCCTGCAGCAGTGTGAAAACACAGCTTCAAGGAGATCTTCCCTTGGGCAAGGGGGAAGGAAAATCACTTTCTGCACATACCTATCCTTGCTGATTAACACATTTGTATGTCATCTTCTCCTCTATCCCTACCCCTTCATTTTGTTCACTTGCTGTGTCTCAGCTTTATGGTGGTCACATTTCTTTGGTTCCGTGCGACATTTTGTGCAAGTTACTTTAAAGTTTGTTTGATTATTTGGGAAAAAAGCAAATGTGAAACAGCCAACATCTCTGATGCACACACAGCTGAGGAGGGAGGCCAAGAAGCTCTACAGAAGCTAACAGCCCTGGCCAAGGGAGGCCTTTGTGTGGGTGAGCAGAAGCCTAAATGTAAGGGTGTCTGTCTGATCTCCTGTGGGTGAAGGGGCTGGTAATAAGAAAAGGGAACCAAAAGGTAGCATTATTAAAGCACACTTTAATCTGCTTCTGATCCCAGCCAAAGAGGAGTCCTAGCCATTCCTGGCCAAAGGTGAGGCTGCCTCATAGGAAGCTCAGCCAGGAGCTTTGGCACGTGTCCCAGCTGAGCAAAGCTCATCCAGCAAAACATGGTCCCAAGATATCGCTGCTGTGTGAGAGACCTGACCAGAACATTGTCCATGGCTGCCAGGTCAGCGGCGTTACAAATGCTAGTGGGTGTCATCAGGGATATATCTGTGGGTCCTGGTACTTTGCCATGTAGTGGCCCAGAACCAGACACAATGGGAATCCTGTTCTCTCAGCTGGGGCATCAGGCACAACTAGAAGTAATTTTAATCACTTGGTTTTTATTTGTTTTCTTAACTATTGGCTCAATGAGGCCCTTGTGCTGCTTCATATATCTGAGATGTCATAGGCTGAGAGCAGAGAGATACAGACAAGGGCACTTTCCTTGTGTGAACTTGCCTGTGAGAGAAGTGGTTTTCCACTCTGACTTTTAGATTGTAGAGTTGCAGAATGAAGAAATTTCTCTTTTGCCCATGCTTACCTTCCACACGTTTACCAATGCCTGAATATATATTTTAAAAAACATACTGTGACAAAATCTGGTTTTAACTGATTTTTTCCTTTGGTTGGTGTGAAAATCATCAAGCTAGCTCTTTTGACTATGGGTGATGCCATGAACTTTATTACTAGCAAGTATCTGTTCCATGCTACATGAGCAAAGCACCTCACTCAGCCCCCTATGCAATCATGCCAACCATACCTTGAAATCTTACAGCCATGTTATACAGAAAGAAAAATGTGGAAGACAGCCTAGAATAGGCAACATGTAGAAAACAAGATGCAGAAGATGATTTATTATTACGATTATTTCCTGTAAAGTAAAGGCTGCTCAAAAAAAGCTATTTCTACTCTTGTGTTTGTAGGAGAGTTCCAGCAGCATATTAGAAATATCCAAAATCTTGTATAGCTGATATGGGCTGAACTCATATATATCCTTAACAGCCTATCACTCTTACTTGTAAAGATGTGAATGAAGTCAGGAAAATAAATAGAGAACAGATAGTTCTACACACGAGAAGTTTTTCAGTGCAGGGACTAACTTGTTAGTGCTCTTCACCTGTATTCATGTTGTGCCCAGCATGGTAGGTCCTACCACCAATTAGAGCCCATGGGTGGCTGCTGTAAGAGAGAGGCAGAACAACAGAAAACTATAATAGCACAGGGGAAGGAAGGGCGGTGGGGGAAAGAAAGAAAAGTGAAAGAAATTACTTCTGAGGAGATGTTAGAGGAACAGCAGGAGGGTGCTTTTCCTCTGTGCCATTTTTGGTGCAGGGAATAAAACAGTAATGCCTATTTATCAGTTTCTCTTCCTTGCTAAGCAGATTCTAAGCAGCTAAATTATTTCTTTAGCAGAGAGTTTGAGATTGGCACAGACTTGACATTAAGCAACTAATTTTTATTTCTCATTATGACCACATGCAAAATTTTATCTAGGCTGCAGTTTGGCCTTGCATAGGCTAGATATCTGTGTGAGTATCTGCTGGTGCTATAGCTTCTGCCACAACGATCCAGAAAGAAAAAGGAATAAAGAAGAAACACTATAATGCTGCAGCCTCAGATCTGAGTCTTTTCTTCCCTGCTTGCACTCATTACCCTTCTGTTGTATTCACGTTAAGTCATAAAAGAACACAGTGCCTGATACTCATTTATGCCAGTGTTGTGCAGAAAACCAAGCCTTAAAACACATTCATTTGTTGAACATAGCATGATACCACAAATAATAATTATGGTACTAATTTCAGAAAAGATCACACAGCAAGTGCTAGCCTACAGCAACAAAGCATTTCATTTCCTAGTATCTTTTTTTTTTTTAATTTTTTGGTACAAGCTACATGAAATGACCTAAATTAAAAGCTCCTGATGAAAGAAAAAAGTAAAACAAGAACCCTAGACAATTCAAACAGAACACGTGAGCTATTTAAAGGTTGGAAAAACAAAATCCAAAGCAAATTGCACCATATTGAACAGTGTGAAACGAGGTCATTTTACTTTAAATGGCATTCAACTGATCTTTCTGTTTGCTTGTTCTGGGTTTGCAAACTGCCTTAGTTGCATGTGGTTTCACATTAAGGTCATCAATCCCTCTTCAGAATTTTTTTTATCATTTTTGGCATTTGATTTTTTTTTTCTTCTCTGTTTATTTATTGGACTGGGAGTGGGAGGAACAGAAGAGAAATTAGGTTCTACAACATCTTTTCATCATCTTTCACATGGGACAAAAATATTTCATCTTCCCCATATAGACAGAACATGAAAATTCCAGAGTATGAAAGAACAAAAAAACCCTAACCTGAATATTCCTAATCAGTGATTTATAGATTTTATCAGCAACTCCTGCAAGCCAATTGGCATTCACTTAATGTTCGCCCTTTTAGGAAATTGGAAGCTTCAAATCAACTTGCAGTTCTGCTTTTAAGTACTTGTTACCTGTAAATTTAAAATCAATCCCTCTTTTTCTCAGGCGCTGATGAGTTCACATAGCAAGGCTGTAAGGTAAAACATGATGGTGTTTCCTTGGAACCGTGCCACTTGAGAAGTGCTAATGGCAGGACTTGAAAAGAAAATTTATATTTTCAGCATGGCCTCACTTTTAGGACAGAACAACACCTAAGAAGCGGAAGAGCTGATTTTCACTGACGTGTTATTGGACCAGCATGAAATATTCTACTTGAAGGGAAGAAGAGTTTTGTCTGAGATCAAGCCTCATCTATGAGCTAACAATGATTTATTAAGCTCTTTGTAGAGATTTCTTGACCTGTCTGTATCCAGTGCCTACTGACTTTCTGAAGTTGTTTCAGGAGCATTTCAGTTTCAAGTAAAATTTATCATCAGATAGCAAAAATTCACACAATTCTTTTTCACAAGTTTGATGATCCCATCATATGTGATCAGCACAGCCCTTTTTTGAGACAGAGAAAAGGAGAGAGAATTATAGTGACAACCTGACCCAGCTGAGGAAAAAAAAAGTAATCAGATAAAAAAGTAATTTTCTCTGACTGCCTTAGTATTTTTATCTGTGTTGTGGTGGCCTTGTATAGTTTTGCTTTGTGTAACAGTCCCAGATTTGGGGCTATCTTAAAAATAATGTGATCAAAAATAAGAAATAAGGTAAATCCTTGTTGCATAAAGAAACTTCCTTTTCCTTCCTGACTCCTATTAAGTAAATGTCTAGAAATGCTGTCTTTCTCTTTCCATAGCTTTTTAAAAAGCTTTGGGAACTCTGCATTTTCACTCATGTAAGTTGGTGATAGGCACTCACAGGCACTCATTTATGACCTGGCTTTCTGCCTTGGCAGGTTTACTGCTGCTGGGGGCTCTGATCTCGGATGTTGTTCAGGCTTGCCCTTTGCTATTGCATGGCGCTCATCCACATGGACACCAGTGATGGACATCTGGAGCATATCTAGAGTTACTGCATGGCTCTGGGTGCTGATAGGTCCATAGGTCCATTCAGGCCTTTTTATGATTTCCAGTGTGTCTCCACACTAGACCTTTGAAGGGAATGGGTAAAGAGCTGTGGATATCACTGGCCTGAAACTCCACATCACCTCACCCATTCAAATCTTACTTTCTTCATTTAATGGAAGTGAATCACTCAGAGAGGAGGGCACTAGGCCTTTAAGAACATAGCAATGTCACACAAGTTGCATTCTTTCTTCTCTTCTGAACAGATCTGCATATCTGATTGCAGTGGACTGTTAAAGAATGTATGTCAAAACCCTCCAAAATGGGTTGAGAAAAACAGGAATGATAAGTCAACATCTGGAGTGAGCACATAATATAAATACTCCCTACCACAGTAGACAGAACTAAGAGTGCCAACTTTTTACAGTTTTGTAAATAAATCCTTTTTCATCTAATCTTTGTGAACATTTTTGGGAGGCAAATACTCCCACAGAACAAATTACCAAGTTTTTTTGTGCTAGCTATGCATAGGTCCATTTTTATTGTTTCCCTTCTATCTCACCTTCTCTTCACATCCATAGCAAAATAAGAAAAAGGAAAGAGTCATGACAGAAAAAGAAAGAAGAAAAGGCAGAGAAACAACCTCCTCCTTCCCTCTAAATTTCAAAAAGTGACTGGTTGCTATCTGTAATGCAGAATGTATGTACAGCCCTATTTAGACAAACTGCCAAAGCCATGCAACATAAGAACCTTGATCACAAACTAAAATGTGAGTACCCCTTTGTTGTGTATCATTTCACAGGTGGAGTCCAGTGAAAATCTGATACTTCATGTTCCTGCTTTGCATTCACACAAATAGTCCTTTAAAATAATCCCTTCCTTTCCATCCTCATTATACAACTGTTTATTAAAAAGCAACAGCAAAATTTCCCCATATTGAAAAGAAGGGGGTGGTTGGTTAATACCAGTTCTCCATATCTAAAACCACATTGACTTCTACTTGCAGAAACACTGTGGAAGATGGTTAATCCATCATTGCTTTATAGTGCCAGAGAGAGTTCCTGAAGTAAAAGTATCTCCTGGAAAAAGTGTGCAATGCCATAAATGGCTACGTTAGATTTAGACATCAAGGGATGATATACAGAGGCACTTCTGAAAGATCGAATAACACTTCTGATACTGTCCTACTGCAAGACTAGAGGCCAGCTTTTGCCACTAGCACAGTGCATATACTACTACAAATGTATGCTGCAAGGATTTTCTTATTGTCTAGAAAATTGATTTTTTAGATAAAAATTCAGAGACACACCAGTGAATTCGTACATGGCTGTGACACCATTGACTTTCTCCAAAAGCTCTATTTATGCGTGGTTATGAAAAGTCTTTGGTAATCTGCACATATTTCTGCACTTTATTATATTGCAGTGCTAGCAAAATCATTTAAAAAAATCCATATTACAATGCTTGTAAAAAAAGAATAGGGTTTGAATATAGTTTGATGGACTATTTATTGTAGAGAAATCCACATACAGCTGAAAAATGAGATCATAACATCTATTTCTGTTCATTCAGGTATTTAGATTCAGTTTTGTATTCTGGAGCTGTATTCATAAGAATTTTTCTTTATGTTCTTCTGCCTGAGTTTTTCTTTAATGACTGGTAAAAAAGACATAGGAAAGAGTCTTCAAATAATAGAGTCAATTTTCCTTTACCAGAAGTAATAACTTGCACACCTGAAACATTTTCAGTACCTTAACCTAAGACAATACAGGTAAGACTTCTTGAGAAAATACTGAAGAAGCCACAGTGAAATACTAGTCTGGACAACCAGATATTAATCATTATTGTCTCTTCCCTGGGTTCAAGTGATATTTTGAGGAGGTTTATGAGCATTCAGTGCAATTACTTTCTGGACTGGTTATCAATCAATGGACATTGCAATGCCCTCTTTATCTAGCCTCCTAAGGTATTTCTCTTTCCAGTCCTCAGATACATCTCTCACTAAAGGAAAAATATCCTATGTTTAATTCATCTTGGGCTGCCTGCATAAAACCAACATGCACTGTTGAAAAAAAAAAAAAAAGACAAAACTACCTCCCATACTTGAACTTTGTGTTGCCAAGTATCTCACTTTGTTATTGTCTTCTGAACAGGCAAATGAAGACCAACACCCAGCTCTAAGAAACACCTTATTTCAGTCTTGCTAATTCCAGATACTCCAAGTTATGAATTTATACATTCCTATGACCACATGCCCTTATTGCCTTCAAAATGAAAAAGTGTTTTTTATGTATATAAGTAACTTTCTGTTTTTTCTGTTTCCCTTTACACATTGAAATATGGTCTTACTTTCCAGTTTCCATCCAGACTGATGAGGTTCAGAAATTTTTATTTTTATAAATGAGATGATACTCATATCCACATGATCCAGGAGGTATGATATCAAAGAAAAAAGTGAAGCTATAAAACTCAGTAAAATTGGTGGACTCAAGCACAGTACTGTCAATCAAACAGCAGATATGGTTGCAAAACTAAGTAGTGTGATTTCCCAAAAGCACTGTGATGAACCAAAAAAGTGTGCTATAAATCTCTGGTGCTTTTAAGAATAATGTGTCTGGTCTGATTGCACTATTAAGTGTTGCAGAACCCTTTGCCAAAATGAGCAGAGTTAAATGAAAGGTGGCTGTACAGGTTTACCTAAGGGCACCCCTAGGGAAGGTAAGACAATGGACTCCACAAGGGGTGTTCCCATACATCTAATAATCCATGTTTATAACCACAGAGAAGGAATTGGTCTTGCCCTGTGACAGTCTTGATTTACCTGAGAGAATGGAGATCTAAGTGATCTGTTGAAAACTGGCTCTGTGGAAAAGAGGAGGCTGCAGGTATAACCCGAGGCTTGCAGAGGTTTTGCCAGGAGAGACAGTGGCAAGCTTGGAGGCAGAGGTGGGACAAGACAAACCTGCCACAGCTGTTGCTATGGAGTACAGCTTAGGAAAAAGAAACAACTTTGTTAGGAAAACAACTTTGGTCTTCCTCTTCATGCTGATTTTATTGTGCTTTGTTCTGAGGAAGCTGTCTATGCCACCTGGCCAATTGTCGTAGCTCCAAAGGAAGGACCTACAGCTGAGGCTGAACCAGCTGAACTCACCGGCTAGAAACTGCAGGTGGGGAGGAAGGTGCAGGAAGGTGCAGCCCGGCCTTGGATCGGACAGTAGTGGGGGAGGTGGTTCATGGGTTCTCAGCCTCATGCACCTACCCTTCAGCACTCCTAGGAAAGGAGAAGGTTTAGAGAAAGAAAGGGACTCTGAAACAACCTGCCAGAGATCCAGTAAATGAGTAATAGTTGGGATATCTTTCTTCTAGCTGTTCTTCCCTAGCTAGAAAGTCTAGCTCCATGCTGTCTGCCTTGTCAGGCCAGGTAGCAGCAGACTGCACAAAAGCTCCTCAGGGGTTTTTTGGAGGTAGTTTCACTTTCCCAAGCAGGAGGGAGAGAGAAACTTGGCGCAAGATTCCCAGTGTTTGCCAGGGCAAATTTTCAGATACTTTTACTCTCAATGAATATCAGCATCGGATTCATTTATTAAGAAACAAGGACTGTCATTGTGCTTGTATAATCCACCTGATTTGTAAAAACCATTCTCTGTATGCTGAAAAACATTTTATTTTCCAACATAAAACAGAACACAAAGAAGTCTGACTTAAAATCCAAAGTAGGAACTTTTCAGCTGTAGTTTTGCTACAGTTTAACTACTTCAACAATTATATTAAGTTTCTTATTAATATGTAGAAGTCATTTATCTTCTACTTAAATTGTAGGAAATCAGCAATGCTGAGCAAGAAATAAAGAGTGTCTAATAATCACAGTGCCTAAATACAAACAAAAATCCTAAATCAGAGGTCAGAATAAAACTTGTCTGTGGGGCAAATGAATACAGATTCACAAAAACAGAGAATAATTTTGGTTGGAAGGGATCTCTGGAGAACATTTAAAGCAATCCTCTGCACAGGGCTTCCTTCTTACCTGGTACTGGTTGCCAAGACTAGGCTCTAGTGTCCTGATCATCTGGTTTAATGTCACCAATCACTCAGGAGAACTGTACTTATATTAAGATTAATAGATTATTTTAAGAAAATATTCAGAAGGGTAGATGACATTCAATATAAATAAAGTGAAGCAGATGGAAAATGAAATAAATCCACCAATACATACACAACGATAGGTATATAAATACCTCAGTACAATGGTAGATACATAAAACGAGTGGATCTAACTTGATTCTAGCTCACCTCATCCCTAAAAAGAAACTTTAGAACAGTATGAGCTGAAAATGGGCTAAGTATCACATGAGTCTTTTCTGATTAAGCTTTTCAAAAGCACTAATGCCTGGACAAATTCCAGTCTCTCTGAAATGTCCAGTAGCTTGCCACTGGAGTATGATGCTGGGTAACACTGAGCATTCAACAGTATTCCCATTGAGGGGAAAAGTGCCTTCACATTTTCTAAAGGGTCCATTTTGTAATTGTAAGAAGATTTTGTAATGAGTAATGTAATAAAAGTCTTTGCTATATACCAATAATTATTGCACAAAGTATCACGTGTTTACTTTTAGGGTATAATTTACTATTGAGTATGTGTATGAGGTAGCTACAAAGAAACACACTCTTCTAAGGAAATAGCTGTAACAAATGGCTGCATCTTCAGAAATCAACAGAATGTGAAATACTGTCGTTTAATGCACTCAATAGCCAAATCCAAACATATGTTAGTACTTATTAATGATATCAATCTAATGATTCCCAAATGAAATGACAATAATTTCAGAAAAGACCATTTTAAAAGAGGGAAACTATAGGAATAGAAACACTGAAAGCTGAGCTCTGCCAGCATGAATGCAAATCTCTCTGTCTCACAAGGCAGGAGAGAGGGATGGGATAAAGCTGTGTCATGCAGACTGCCAGAATGGAAATGCTAGCATGGCCAAGGCAGGCAGGCATCCTTTGCCACTGCTCACAAAGGCAGTTAGGCTATTGTCTCTGTAGTTAAACCATCCCAGAAGGAAAGACAAGCATTTACAAACATCAGAGACTTCAACTTATTTCCTACTTGGCTTGACAAACCAATATGTGGGGAATCCCCAGCTCCCATCACATAACCACTGATCAGGCGTGGAAGGCAAGTGTGAAATCCACCTGCAGCACCCCTGCCTCCATGCCGAGCCATGCCCAGACCGGTCACGCTGCACACCTCTGCGCTGCTGTACTCACACCCAGCGCTCAGCAAAGATCTTCTCTCTACAGCAAAGCTCTTTGCTCTGCTCTGCTCATCTCTGATTTACTCATTGTACTGTTTCCCCTGACCACTGACAGAGACACCATAACTAAAGCAGCCGTTCCGATCAGTCATTTCATCTGAAGGCATTCAGTGGTCAATATTTACCAGGTAAGGTTGCATTGGACTCATGGCATTTATTTGGCATTCACTGTAACAAGAGGTGATATTTAATGCTCTGTGGGTCACTGCAGCAACAGGTCTCGTTATGAGGAGAGGGATTGTACCCTGTTTCACTGCATTCGGCCGACTTTGAACACTGTAGTCTTAACGCTCAAAGACACAGATCCACTGGTGTGTGTAATACACTGAGTATAGCAGATCAGTCTTGCTGCAGTGAAGCTAGAAAATGTGTACTCTTCAGGAAGGAAAGCTGATGAAATTAAAGAGACTTGATTTTATTTATCTCCACTGATATGGCATGACATCTACTGTACCTACCTACTAATGTGGGTTCCTTTTTATTGCATTGAACTAATTTAGGGCCTCATCCTTATTCCCGATACCAGTGCAAGGGTTTTCATTGGTCTCAGCAAGCACTAAATCCACAGTTCTGACTCTGCTTTTCTCTGCCAGAAGAAAGCAGTTGCAGATACCAGACATTCTGCAAGGGAGGCCACGGGGCTTGGCACAGCATCTCTTTTGATCAGCTGGATATGAGAGAGCAGTTCAGCTTATAAAAATAACACAAGGATCACTTGGAGTGTGTGTAAGCATCAAGACAGCAAAGTCAACCTTCGTGTGAAACCATGAGAAAGGAAGATTTTCAGAAATGAACAAGGGAGTTTTGCAGGGTTTTCCGTGAGAAACAGCTAACTGCCTTTGAAAATGTACCCCCCGAAGTATATGCTACCTTTTCCATTTTCTTTCCCCTCCCTAAGCTTTCCCTTTTTTCAGCCATTTTACTAACAAACAGTTGTGAAAAATATCCTTACTTTCATTTTCAGTATTAGTCAAATCAAATTAATTAGTCTTAACTTTCCTCCACAACCCGATCAAATTCTCTTTCAAAGTTTTATCTTTAGCATCTGTCTCATTATGTTTAAAATTATCTGTTCTCATCCATCAGAACTTTATACTGGGACACTTGCATGTCCACTTACTTAGAAGTCATATAAGCAATCCTCTGAAATACTAAATAGGACTAGAAGTGACCTGAGTTTCAAACTGCCAATTTCTTCCATGGGCAAAGAGATTTTGGGTAAGCAATGCATTTATTTCTCCTCACAATTTGGAACAAAGATGCCTATTTTCACTTGCCAAGTTACAAAAATGTTTGGAAGGACTTCTCTCAGCTCTGCTGATGTAAACAACTGGAGTGCCAAGAAGAGGAAAGCAATTATTATAAGAAAACTCAAAACATCTTATCAACTGTAGAGCTATTTCCCAAAAAGAAGAGGCAGACACATCACCAGAGTCATCTCAGTGCAGACGTCCCATCTGCATTTGACAATACACAAGCAGCACCAAACTTTCTTGATTGAGTGGCAAGCAAGGAAATAGTTTCATACTCCCAGGTCTTCACTATCTGCCTGTCAGGATAGTCCCATGTAAGTTATTACGCAGTTTATTTCTGTAGGTAAATGTCCTATGTAATTAGCTTGGAGATGGATGGTATAATTACAAAATATTTAGAAAATTATAAATATACTTAAATTCATTATACAATTTTCTTGTAACTGACAATAATACTAGTGTTGCTCTTGGCAGTGAAGAGAGGTGGACAGGGGAAAGGTGCCTCCCAATAGACCAGTAACACTTTCAGGTGTATCGTTGCCATCCTCCCTATTGCTAACTTTTTTCCTGAAGATTTCTATAGCATTGCAGAAAGAATACATTAGTCTTTTGAATATTACCACTGCTGGGTATATACCAGGGACACCCAGCTCTATTGACAAAGTTTGTATTTCAGCACCAAGTTCTCAGTTTCACTTTTGTCAACACTGTTTGCACGGTGATGGTCCTGACAGCCCTTATGTAGATTGATGAATAAGAGTTTGATGGATTAGTTGTTTAGTCCAATGTTAAATTATTCCTGAATGTCTTTGCGTGGAAGAAATCACCATTCCAGCAAAAGAGTAGGTTTCATTTATCACTCAGTCTTTTTTTTTTTTTTTTTTTTTTTTTTTTTTAAAAAAAAAAATAACTCCCAAGAAGATCATCTGCAGACAAGAACAGATGTTGGGGAAGAAAGGTGGGGACTGACTGGTGGGCAGTCTTACCAGCCAGTTAGTGAGGGTGGGAAGGTGAATATAAAACATTATGAGGTTATTTTACCAAATATCGTTTCAAACTGAAAAGTCAAAATATTTCATTTTCAGTTTGTCAAAACAAATTATAAATTCTTCCTTTCCACCTTTGGATTCAGAAATATTTGAAGTGACTATGAACCACTTTTTGGGAGATGGGGACAAGCGATATTTGCTATACAATGAGATAAGGACTTAGCACAAATAGTAACTGAGTCTAAAAGAGCAGGAAAAGTATGTTTTAAAAAATGGTAGTTAAGAAGAAAAAAAAAAAAAGAAAAAATAGATCATATAATCATAGAGTGGTTTGGGTTGGAAGTGACCTTTGAAGATCATTTAGTCCAAACCTCCTGCCACGGGCAAGGACATCTGTCACTAGATCAGAAAATATTGGAATAGGGACAGAACACAAAGTTTTAGGATTTAATTTACCCATGAAGGAACTGTCTCTTTCTATACACTACTCCTGAAATGCGAGACTGGGAAAGTATATATAAACTGGCAGAAAGGCATTACCTTTCACATAACCATAACTACTGTAGAGTCCCCATGCATTATTTTGAAGTACAGATGCACCAAAAATAAATAAACAAACCCATAATCTACTCCAAAACTGAAAGGGGAAAAGTTGTCTCTCAGCTTTGAAGGGCCTTTACCCTGAACTCTTTTGCAAGCTTCCACATTACAGAGAATAGTCACAGCCCTTAGGGACAGGAGCCCCCTCAGAGTTCGGGTGCACCTTGTGGATCTCCTGTAAGGCTACTGCTAAGTGTTGGTTATTCTTTTAAAAACTTCTCTTTTCCCCAGCACTAGTACTTTTAGTGTTGCTTAAAAAAAAAATAAAATAAAATTGAAAAGAGTCTGGAATAGCTAAGTTTTTATAATGAATGACTCTACAGAGTAAGTAAACTAAACCCCCAAAAGTCCATGCCTGCTGCTCAGCTATTATAGTTAATTAGTCAATTCTGTCAGCTAGGCTAAGGAGGTTGATACAACCAGCTTCTCTAAGATGAAATGGGCCATCTAATTATCTACTTTTATAGCTCATTATACCTCATTTTGAACTCGAAGCACAAATTAATTCAGGGGAATTCAGTGGCTGTGTTAAACTCGAGGCCACGTTATTTCATCATGGAAGTCCTCGTTGGTATTAACAATGCGTATCTCTGAATCTATCTTAAATCAATATACCTCGACATTTAGCATTATTATTCTGTTTTTAACGTTTTCCTCGAACTGGCTCTCTGAAGCTGCTGCCTGGTGGTTCCCTGCTGCTGCCAGCACGGTGTGAACGTGCCCGGCTGCTGCCGCCTGTCCCACAGGGCACCTGCTGGTCGCTAAGTGGCACTGGAGAAGGAAGGCCAAAGGGAGAAAAGGCGCCGGGGAGCGAACTTCACACGAGATTTTTTAATATAAAATTAAGATTGAGACAAACAACCCAGCCTCCCCTCAGCGGCGGCGGCGGCACTGCCCACCGCGCGCGCCGCCTGCCCCCCCGCGGCCGCCGGCCGCAGCGCGCCCTGCGCTCGGGCCCCACGCGCGGGAAGGGCCCTGGGCCACGGCCGCGGGATAGGCCGCGTGAGGCTCAGGGGGAAGCGGGGGTCCACTGCCTTCGTCACCAATTCACACACCGTCAGGGACCCAATTCCTTCCCCTTCAGAATGCTGAGGTGATTTTTGCCTCCACTAACAACTGATTTTAACAGAGTGCTTGTGGAGCCAGGGACGGCAGCGCCATAACTGAACTGGCTTCCCTCTCCTCCAGCCACTTCTTTTGGGGACACAAAAATGCTGTATATGCACGATTTCATTGCTGTTAAAAAAGAAAAAAACAAAACCCCAACAAAAAACGGTCAAATTCTTAAGCGGAAACTTACTTAAAAGAGTCCTCTGTGCCCATAAATGTTGTATTTATGTATTTGTTTCTCGTGATTAATTAAATTTGTACTGGGTATAATTAGAGAAATGAGTGGATTGGGTTTGCTGTAATACCTAGGCGGTTCTTCAGATGAGGGAAAGCTAAAATAGATCAGACATTAGGAAGAAATCCTTTCCTGTGGGGGTGGTGAGACACTGGCCCAGGGTGCCCAGAGAAGCTGTGGCTGCCCCCTCCCTGGCAGTGTCCCAGGCCAGGTTGGATGGGGCTTGGAGCAACCTGGGCTGGTGGGAGGTGTCCCTGCCATGGCAGGGGGGTTGGAACGAGCTGATCTTCCAACCCAAAACATTCTATGATTCTATGAAAATGGCAAACGCGTCACTGCAGCGAGATTCATGGCATCCATTTGCAGCCATCCTCGGCTAGACACCAGCTGGGCCCCTTTCAGCAAGCTCTGTGCCTTGGGCCAGAATTTATTACCTGTGCATGGCCTGTCTGTCCTGAGCAACCCCCTGGACTTTCCTTCTCTGCTCTGTGCCTCCCTGAGATTGCACTAAGCTGCCTCATTGGTCACACATCAAAACAACAAAACGCAATTGTGACTGGATATTTCATTACTGTACCTTAAAATAGATTAGTCGAAATATACAGCTAGCCAGCAGTTTGAGGGGCCTGGATAAAAAATAACCAGGAAAATCTAGATGTCCACCTTGCAAGTAAAGCATTTTTTTCACATTTGATTTAAAAGCTGTACTGCTGCCATTAACTTCCCATGCAACTACCTCAAACAGATACTGAAGAGCAACCAGCTCAGCAGTTAGGTGCCAATGAGCAGAAGTGAACAGTCTTTCTTATCACATGCTTCATATTCATGGCCAGGGGTTCTGTGCTGTTTGTGCAGTCATTCAAGCAAATAATGAATCAAATTTCAATGCAATTTTCAGTGCAGGGGAACCTTTTGCTATATTTACAGTTTTACAAATCATGCAGGAGCTTTTATTTTGATAAAATAAGCATCAGATGCTGATGCTTACCAAATATCCTGTATTTAGATTGTTTAGTCAAAAATAGCTACAGAGAAAGAGCATCCATCACTGGTAGTGATTAGTCTGACAAACCCCCTGCCTGGCTACAGCAGATGACACTGCCTCAGAAAGCCGAGATGATCCTTCTAGAACCTATAAACCTTTCCACAGTGGTACTGTTAACTGCCCCTGAGAGCAAGGTGCTCCTGAATTAGGTGCTATACATAAACAGCTGATGATGGCCGGTCTGCGCTTTGATTGATTAGTGAAGGAGTGTTTTGCTTTGCTGTCTCTGCTGAGGGAAAACCAACCAACATTTTCAAATTTTTTCAACCTGCTTTTGAGTAATGAGCTCAAGCCACTTAAGTTCCACCAAAGTTCATTGTAAGTGATAAATCTACACTTGGTCCAAAAATTAATCCAAAAAATTACCTGAATCCCTGTGCTTTATTCTAATTTTTGAGCAGTTTGTTTACACTTTTTCTGAGAAGTACTTTGAAGGCAGAAAGAAAAGAAAAGGCATTGATTCCCTGACTCATACCCAAATGAAGAGACACCTATGACTTCAGGGACTTGCAAGCTGCTTATCTACCGTTCACAGATGTTTCATCAGTCTGACCTGGGTGAACAACTCACCCCCCAGTTTCCATTAGTTAGTTAGTGAATAAAATACTTTATGCCAGCTGGGTTTTTCTGTACTAGTGCTGCTGCTGCCTCCCTTGCTGCTTACTACACAGTAGTGTGGCCAACAAACATCACTGAGCAAAAGCACTGACATGGCAGGGACTGCCACAACGCCCTGGTACAGGCCTTGTTCTTTTCCCCCCTTCTGTCTCAAAAAGAGAACAGGGTTGACTTTGGTTGTCCTTGTTGTGTAAGTATCTATATCTACAAAATTAAGAACTCTGAGCATCTTCTCAAACAGTTCATTTCTATCTATTCCCAGTAAAAGAAAAAACAACAAAAAAACACCAACCAAAACCCCACAAAACATTGTGTCCTATTCTGCTCTTTCAGAGCTCTTGATATTCACATCCAAAATAATGTACACAATTTTGTTATTGGCTGCAGGTAAATAGCTGTAAAGAGAAGTCTTATAAAACACTGCTTAGATTTCTACAGATGCATTTTTGCCTTTCAGATGAAACATATTACTCAAGGCTCTTACTGTGAAAGTTAGAGTCCTTTTAAGATGCACTTAAAAAAACCAAAAAACCCTCCAAAACCTACAACCCAAACCTTAGACAACCTGATTAAGGACCTGTACCTGACATTCCTTTAAGAGTTTCTGCCACTGTTGAGCCCAGGTTTCTCAGGCAACAGCAGAAGAAATCCCTGGATATGATCTCAGCAACCTCGCTGTTTGAAAGAAGACTGTTACTGCACCAGAAATAAAAAAGAAACAGCAAATGAAAATGAGTGCATGTGTGGGTATTTCTCAACAGATTCAAGGAGTCAGCACTTCAGCTTTTTTATTTTCTCTTTTTTTTTTTTGTCTTCCTGTTCTGTTTTCTTTCACAAACAGGCTTGTAGTGGTCCTCCTTTTGTAAACTCTGCAAGAAGCCTCATCCAGCTTACAGCGAGTGAGACATTAGTCTGTCACAATCAAACCGAAATAAGATGATGCAGGACATTCCTTTGAAATCCATGAAAGATACGTCTTTTGGTGCTGTGCTGCTTCCATCACATTCACAGAATCACAGAATCATCTAGGTTGGAAAAGACCTTGAAGATCATCGAGTCCAGCCATCAACCTAACACTGACAGTCCACAACTACACCATATCCCTGAGCACTATGTCAGCCTGACTCTTAAGCACCTCCAGGGATGGTGACTCCACCAGTGCCCTGGACAGCCTGTTTCAATGTCTAACAACCTGTTCTGTGAAGGAATACTTCCTAATATTCAGGCTTAACCTCCCCTGGCACAACTTGAGGCCATTACCCCTTGTCCTATTGCTTGTTACTTGGTTGAAGAGACTCATCCCCACCTCGCCACAACCTTCTTTCATGTAGTTGTAGAGGGTGATTCCCCTCAGCCTCCTCTTCTCCAGACTAAACAACCCCAGTTCCCTCAGCCTCTCCTCATCAGACTTGTGCTCCAGACCCTTCACCAGCTTCGCTGCCCTTCTTTGGACACACTCAAGTATTTCAATGTTCTTTTTGTAGTGAGGGGCCCAAAACTGAACACAGTACTTGAGGCGTGGCCTCACCAGTGCTAAGTACAGGGGTAAGATCACTGCCCTGCCCAATTCCTATCCTAGTGTCTACTACGTGACATGGTTTGGCAGAAGCAAGTCAACGTTTGGCTTTTCTCAGCTAACACAGAATACATCATCATTCTCCACAGCTTCCTCAGCTTTGCATAATTAACAAGCTTCCCCCCTGAAAGCTTACTCCTATCACATGCGTAATCTCTTCCACTTCATGGAGAATGGAAGTGGAAAGTGTTGCATCTGTTAAAGGGATAAAGACTGATGAGAATTCCCAAAAGAGAGAAGAAAAAAAAGTATGAGAAATTGGTAACACAGATCTATCCCCCTTTTTGTGTTCCTGCCTGAAGGATTTGCTGCCCAAAGTAGAATGTTTTAACAGTGGCAAGTGGATGGTCTTGCCTTGAGTTGTTAATGATGTGAAGAGCAACTCTCACATTAACTTTCTGAAGCATGTAGAATACCATAAAATGCATATACATCCTGGGGGAATGATTTTTCAAGAGCCATTTGCTTACTGAGGCTAACAGATTATATTAATAAACTATCATCTATTTATTCCTTAAATCTTAAAAAAGA
The DNA here is from genome assembly GCA_028020825.1 of Podargus strigoides. Classification (NCBI taxonomy): domain Eukaryota; kingdom Metazoa; phylum Chordata; class Aves; order Caprimulgiformes; family Podargidae; genus Podargus; species Podargus strigoides. The sequence goes on from CM051643.1 coordinate 573,628, forward strand.
AATTCCTCTTTTCTAAAACGCAGAAGCAAAGCATGTGATAAACATTTTCAAGTCACATTACAGAAATAAAGGCATGCATAATATTACTTATATGCAGATACAGAGCCATGATGATCTGTGATGGTAGGGAAGGCTTGTTGAGAGAGGCCATTTCTTTTACTAGAACAATAGAGAGCTGGAAAAAACCCACACAGTCTCTTCTTCAGGTTTGAAATACATAAAAACCTTTGCAGCCCTGACAAGAGTTGGCAAACTTCTACCAGCAAATAATTTATTTGTCGAGAAACATAGTTTTAGGGCAGACAAAAATCTTTGCCAAATCTTAAGTATTCACCATGAGTTACAGCCAAGAAGAGAAAGAGCTGGAATGTCAAATGGATTTATCTTATTTCTTCTGAAATGGAAACAGTGACCAAGCTCATAAACAAAAACCCTGACAAAGACACACAGACACACGCACACAGTTCACGTTCCATTCACAAAATAGCAGGCAATCCTCCGCACGCTAAAGCAGGGCAGCTGGGAAGTTGGGGCTCAGATGTCCTTGTCACATTTGTACATCTGAGTTTTCCATATTCTGGAGAGTATCCTAACTGTCTTTTGACCATTTGGAGGTACAGCTTCCTTGCTTGCAACTGTGTTATATTTTAAACTCACTAGATCAGTGAAGGGGACTGAGCCAAAGCCAGATTTTGTGTGACCATATCCAAGAGTATGGGGAAATAAAAGGAAGAGGGAAAAAAAAAAAAAAAGATTCCTCGCGTTTCCATGCCACATCTTTTAAGAAGATAATTTGGCTTTAAAAATACTAATTAAAAAAAAAGTAAAAGATTTTTTAGACTTCAACTCCTAACTCCCTTATGTTCAAAATAACTATTTTGACACAATGTTCTAATATATGTGCAACCAGACACCCATATGCAGCAGTGTTTCTTGTTAGACTCAGCAATAAAGATTTCTTTCTGAAAAACTTCTCATTTTCAAGCCAGCATATGATTTTGAGCATTTTCATATGATTGGAATCAAAAGGGAGCCAAGGTGAACTAAGAAACAGCATAAACAAAATAGATGCTTAGATGACATGATTTATTAAATGAGACTAAGTGATTTACTGTTTGCAATTTATAAAAAGAAAAACAATCACAACAACATTACAAATCTTGATTTCTGGTGTATTTTTAATGTCAAGAGATAAATGCTGTACAAAATGAACTGAAATAAAACCACGCAGCTCATTCAGTAGTGAAATACAGCTGCCTCTAGGTTGGGAAGCAGTAAATGCTGATCAGGACCATAAGAACAAACCTCAGAGGACAATAGGGATGGGGAAACTGTAAATGCTGTATGTGGTATCATCTGCTTCCATGGTACAGAATTGAGGATGACTCTCTTAAGTCCAACACTAACCCAAAACACTAGCAGTGTAGTGGCAGAGGCAAACATCACGCCCCTTGAACTGCTGAGTCTTCCTCATCTAACGCCTGTTGCAGCTCCAACACTGGTGAGGTCTAGAAGGGATTAAATGCTCAGGAACACAGATGCAAAACTGCCTGATGTTCTTCCCTGGGATAGCAGCAGGAGAAACTGCCAGGAATTATTCCCCACACCTCAGAGGGTGAAACTGTGAGCATCTTTCCTGGCAATGAGAGTGCCAGACCCCCTGAGGACTGGGTTTATGACCTGAAAGGTGTTTCTAAGACAGCTGCTAGCTGCAGCTGAGCACATATTTCCTTCCCACCATCCCAGTCCCCAGCTGGGCCTATTTAACACACCATTTTTCAGGATCTGCAAGGGGTCAGACTGACTCCATGTCTCTTTAGTGCAAGAAATAGCATTAGTGGGGACAGGGTCTTACCATGCTGCTGTGTGGTAGTATGAGATGAAGAAAGGGGACCAGTGACCTGGGACACCAGGGAACCCTGCCCACAGCTGATGGATCAGTTGCATGCCCAGTGTTTTGAGTGTCCTTCACCCTTCCTGTGTGCTGGCAGGTGCCTCTTTGGATACCTGAGTTTGTGATGCGCGTTCTCTTCCTTCAGGTTAAACACTTATGTGACAACAGCAGCACAGGACAGTGTCAGTTGATAGCGTGGGCTGCTTGCCTGCCCTGCAATTTTGCCCCAGAGTTTTCTTGGCCTCCAAACAGCTCATTATCAGAAGGGCAAGCGACGACTCAGCAGCTGTGCAGCAACATCTTGCTCTCAACACCTCCAGCGTACATCAGATGGGGAAATCAGCTTGCAATAAGCAGAAATATTTCCCGACCCAGATTCAGGCATTTGAGCCTCTTTCCAACTGTAGAGATAAAACACTGTGCTGAGGCAAGAAACAGCGATAGCTGTCAGAAAGACGCCTTTGCCCTCCCTCACTGTGTGTGGCACAACTGTTAAGGGAATTCATATGGGATTTCCCAACAGAAATGAAAGTGTGTTTCAATTCTGAAACCTCTCTACTTGATTTGTTTCATTGTTTCTGCCAAGCAGCTGACTGCAAAGCCCTGCTGCAATGCAAAATCTTACACAACAAGCTATTTGCTGAGCGCCCTGATAAAAAGACACCTAAGCAGAGAAACAGCATCGTCCCAACTTATGCATCCTTCTGAAGGAATTGACTGGTACCTCTAGGCTTACCAAAAGGCTCCCGCAGTATCTCAGCCTGTGCAGCACCCGTTGTCACCCTGCATAGCTGGGAACTCGCAGGGAGGTAGGTAGGAACTTCACACCCGGTGGCATGAAGCACCACAGTAACATCCACTGTGGCTGCCCAGAGCACTAAATTAGGAAAGACTGAAATGTCTTTGAAAGACAAATGTCAGAGTTTCATTAAAAAAGAAAATCCACATTAAATAATCCCCATTTAAACCGGGATAACAGCATTCTGCAGATAGCAAAAATACAAATGGCACAAGACTATGTTGTACTTTATTTTGGAGCTAGGGAATAAATATAAGTCTACCGTATTCAAAAATTTCCTGAGGTTTTCTATGAACAGATGTCCACTTTTCTGAAAAAGGCAACATAGTTCATCATTGTCCTCCTTCACTGCCCATAACAAGAGGGTCTTTATACATGGCTGCAACACAAAGGCTAATTGACACTTGAGAGTAATATTGCTGGAGGGGGAATGTGTATGGAAGTGCTTCAGAGTTGGGTTTTTAAAAAATTAATAAAGTCTTTATATTTATTCCTTTTAAACTGAAATGAGTTCTTATGAAATTCTGATGACAGTTCTGATGGCACTTTCTCGTGGATCGTGCACCTTAAGCAAGCAGGAGTGCCATTTTACAGTCCCACTGTGGAGTTGCTGCTTGTGGGACGCATTTCATGGCATCTGTGACACTAGGGTTTTTGCACTGATGCTGTGACCTCCACTCAAAAATGATGCAAAGATGATCAAAGGGCAATACTAGATGTCAACCTTAACTCCAGATGGCTTTTGCTAATTTAAAGATTCAGATGGTGAGGTAATAGCAATGTTATCAGGGCATCTGGTGTGCTGATTTTTTTCTCCTGTTGCTGAAGTTAAACGTACTCCACTATCTAAACTAACATGAATAGTACAGTTCTGTTTCCCACTGCCACATCCTCCATCCTTTTCCTTTTGCAATTCCCACTGCATCCTCTCTATCAAGTCCTTCCAGCTGTTATCCTTACTGAGAGCACAGGCTGCACTCAGGTGCTGCTAGAGCCGTGGATGGGGGATCCAGCAGTTTGGGCTCATCCCTACCTTTCTGCACCCTTGGAAGCAGCCAAGTGGGCTGTGCAGCCCAGCTCTGCTCCACAGAGGTGGGGCATTCCCTGGGCGCTACCTCTCCCCTCCATCCCTGAGTGGCCAAGGCCTGCCTAGCTCGCTCTTTGTCCTGCGTGGGCTGAGCCTGACAGCCCTTGGCTGGCTGAGGGGAGCCAGTGCCATGTCCTGGCCCCTGCACGGCTGCTTCTGTCTCACCCACCCTGGGTTTCCAAAGGGAATCCATTAGACTCCCTAGTCACAAGGGTTGCTGGAGCAGAGCTGTGAGTCAGCACGGTAAAAACTCCCCTTGCTTTCCCCACGGCAGGACCATGTTTTTTAATAAACTCAGTAAGAAACCCAAAAATGCAGCAGGGGTTGAAGATGACCCAGCTGAAATAGTATAATTGGATTTGGAATGGGGAAGCCTGTTTCAAAAGAAAATTCCTGGGATGCTTGTTTTTAAAGTGGTAGAAGCAACCTCAAGAAAACAAGAAAGCATCTGCTAGAAAATGAAGAGTAACACAAGGTCTGATCTCAGGACTTACCCTAATGTGGCTGTGTTGCCCTGCAAATATCCCACATCCTTGAGAGCAAAATCATCTTCAGATTAACAAAATCAACAAAATCAAGGTAAATCACTCCAGACATTTCTGAGCGCAATTTGTCACAGAGCGCAATTCCCACAGAGGTAAAAAGGGCATATGTAAAACTGGACAGGAAGACAGCTTTCAGCCAACTAAGGTGGCCAGTATTTTGGGGGCAGCTTTTTAATATGATTTTTGAGATGCTGTTAACTTAATGAAATTCAATGGTGCTTAAAGCAGGTTGTTTGTAATTGCACTATGCAGATGAAAGAGCAGGACTCTGTTTATATCACAATACTATATGATGGCTTCAAGTGAGCCTGGGGAACTACTGTCCTAAAAACACTACAAAACAAAATCTAGAATAAATTGTAAGCTTGAACAAACAAGACAGGCAAAAAAAAAAAAAAGTATTACTAATAATGCTTCGTCTTCAGAGAAAGAGACTGCGACAGAGCCTGTCTTGCATCTTATCAAAAAGCTTCCAGGAGACTGCATAGTTTTATTCATAGAGAAATAGGGTAAGCCAAAATTAGACGCAAATTAAGAGATGGCAAAGTGCTGAGTGTCTCTATTACCCACGTGATTTCTTCAGAGGGCCAAATTATTTCTAGCCTCTGGGGAGATTTGGTCTACTCTACAGTATCCATATTCTGTATGAGAAAGCCACAGTCAAAAGCTGCCTCGCTGAGGGACTCAACAAACGCTTCTGCAGATCACTTGCTTTTTTTTGAAGTTGAAATAGTTGCTTTTGTGTCAGTTGCTTTTCTTTCAAATCCTCAGATCATGCATGTTAAGTGTAGAGCTTTTTTAGTCTAAGAATGTACATGAAACACTCAGAGGAAAAATTGTGTTGTTATTTGGCTGGACAAATGTAGAGAAAGACTGAGTTTTCCTCATGATATTCTTTCTCCTGAAGCCATCACTTGCAAGTGAACTGTATCTGATACAAACTGTGAAAATTCACAAAGGACATGCAAACAAAAGAATTGCTGCATAACAATTTTCAGTCTGGACATGAAGATACCGTGTGTTATGTAATAGTTACTAGTGCCAAGAGACAGCAATGAAAGAAAAAACAATGGATAGGTATATTGCAAATACAGACATAATGAAAAAGAAAAGGCGGATAAAATCTGGATGCCAGCAGTTCCAGTGTATGGTTTATGTACACTTTTTACTACACCCTCTTCCTGTTTGCCTGAGAGCTTATCTGTGATGAAAAACACAAACATTGTTTAAGGTCTGACTAATACCCACAAAAACAAGGACAGACGGAGAAGGACATGAGAACTCCCATTTCTGTACATTCTCTGATGTCTTACAAATTTGATAACATTGCTGAATGAAGCATCACACTTACATCTGAACAAGTGATGATCTGCAATTGCTCAAATTAGACTTTTTTTGTCTAGAATAGGATCACTTTTTACCTTTATAGGTAAAATTTAGCTCAAATTGTATACAAGCAAACAGTTCTTACTAGGTTACATGCAAAGACTAATGATAAGTATTCCTAACCCTCTTTGGTCCATATTTAGGCTGACATATAAAGCAGACTTTTTTTTTTTTTTTTTTTCTTCCTTTTAAGAGCTGAATGACATTTAAAATCAGGCATCTCGGCAAGCTCTTGTACTAAGGATTTCAATATTTACTTTCCTTAAATAACCTCTTCAAAATTTTCTGCATCTTTGCACTTCTCTTCAGGAAAAACAATTTGCTAATATCAAGCATTAAGGAAAATTTGCACAATGGCAGGCAAAACAAATTTCTGGTTTGTTCAAACAAGACATTCCCTCAATTTTTGACTTCCTTTCTTTGAAGACCCATAAGCTATTAAATTTGATTTACATCTTTCAAGCTGAAAGAAACAGAATTTGTCATTTATCACTTCCAAGTACCTAACTTCGGGAGCAACCATACAGAGATACACCTGATCATATCAAGATCTATACAAACAATTAACTTCACCTATTGCATGTTTGTCTTCAATGGATTTACTTGTGTATAAAGGTAAATGGGTCCCAAGGCACTGAAAGAATCAGAGGTCCAAGTTGCCACTAAGTTCACAACAGAACTTCCCTTCTTTGAAATTCTTTCTATCCTCCCTGGTACACTGAATGTGTCTGAGCACGCATTGTTCTCCATCATCAAACACTGAACTGCAAAATCATACTGCAACGTGACTTTTCTATTTGCAGTCCCTTTGATAGGTTTGTTATAGGACAGACACATTGTGAAAGCACCAAGATACTTCAACACGAGTGAAAAAAGGGTTTTAAAAGAGTTCTGCAGTCTGGTTAATTGGATCATTCATCACCAAAATCTGTCTTTAGAGCATAGTTAGTATTTGCTTCACAGCTGATCATTGGTTATTCTATGTGGATGAATACATTTCTTTAAAATATTATTGGCCTATGATTTCACAGATTTCTGCATGCAACCAATTATGTAACTGGTAAGTTACTATTAATAAAACTCCTTTCCATAAATCAACCAGCTTGAAAAAATATTTCAGTCTAACTTCTACATTTTAACATTTCTTTTTTTTTATGCCACATTTTTGCAACCTCTGTTTTTGATGGAGAAGGAAAAGCAGGATTCTGGCCATCTAAAACACATTTCCAAAGTTGTGATGGCTAGTCCCTTTAAATAATAACCTAACTGGTCAAGCACTCCCATGGCAAAGCAAAGACTTAGTACACCAACTTCATGGTGCATCTAGCCCCATCAGTTCAAGGGGCAAGGGACCAGAGGTCATTGCTGAACCTTAACCTCTCTCACAATGGCATGCAGAACTGCCTGGCCAATTTCCTCTGGGTTTTATTTAGCAGGCATGTGGCCAGCATGGGAAGCAGCCTTTCCCACAGATGTTTGGTATAAAATAAGCTATTTACCAGTGTGAGTTATACAGTCAGGCTGTGATCAGAATAGATCAGGTCTCTATGTAACAGAGCAGTTCCCATGTTCTCTGAAACAATGGGTTACAACAGCTAAATTAAAACTAATTTGTGCCTGAAGCCTGTTTTCTTGCATTATTCAGAGGGCAGTGATTTACATCCATTTCTCACCAGGACTGGTGTTTCTTGGGAGAATGGGAAGGGTCACAGGACAAGTGGCGGCACTGTCCAAGGTGACCAACTGAACAGACCTCGTATAAACACCAGCGCTTTCTGACAGCCCAAGTCCCATCTGTGCTAACCATTCCAGCAGTTCCCTTTAATACAAGCATTTTTCTTCCCCAAAAGCCTTCTAACATGGTGGTCTTGTTGCTTTCCTTTTTTTTAAAAAAATCCCCAACCCCCAGATATTAAGTCAGTCAGTCTAAGTTCCTTTCCCAAAACAATTGGACTCTGTCCTCTCACATATTTGCCATTTGTTAGGACAAGTACCACTGCACTTGTTTCATGTGCAAAAAATGCACAGACATAAATCATTATGTTCTTCTGGGACTACAAGGACCATGGGTATTAATCCACGGTAAATTGTCAGATTGGACCAATTCTCCATCAGGCCTATGAATGTCTCTGAATGTCATGAGACTGATTAGATATGTTTTTTAAATGTATATCTTTGCAGCACATTGGAAAACATTTCAATTCAGCCTCCTTTCTCTTCAGTGATTTATACTTATCTCAGACAGACAATCTTCTTCCCTTGCCATACCTGCGTGAGGGCAGTGGTCTTCAACAACATCATAAGAACTTACTAGCATCTTTGTAGACCTGAACCATTGCCTTGAGTATTCTGACTTCTGTCCTTCACTCTAAAGCCACATGGGTCCTTTTTAACCTCCAAGAGCAAGAAAGTTTCTTTTATAAAGTTTGCCTTGCAGCTGTGATAAATATAATAATTTACTGATTTACTGAACTGATTAGACTGAAAGCATTGTAAAACAATCCTTCCAGCAGTTGCAACTAGAAAAAAAACCAAACAACTAACCTTTCTGGGGCAGGCAGGGGGGGACTGACACGAGTTTAAGCAGCACACTTAATTTCTGGGACTGTAACTGAGCCATCCTAAACCTGGGTACTTTCCGAGCCCAGGTTTTAAACCTAGTCCTTGCACAGGGGTTTGAGAGACTGCTGAGTTTATCCTCATTTTCCTAAATTCTAGAGATTTTCAAAAGCTTCCAGTCTTTGTTTTGAGTCAGAAAAAGTAGAAACCCCTGGATAAGAGCTACAGAATCTCAGTCTCCTCCTCCAGTGAAACCAGCTCTATCCTTTTTCTTCCCCAGGAGTCACTGACCCAGCCCGTGCCTGTTTTCCCCACACTGAGGCTAGGTGGTCCCAGGGCTGACAGAAGGATTGTGAGACCCAGGAGAGCCACCGGCTGCCCTGACCCTGCTGCTGCATCAGCTCTGAAAACTGCTGGATGCAATGTTGCACTCAACTCTGAACCTCTGAGCCCACGGACATGGAACGTCAGAGCTTTTGCCAAGAAACCCTAGTGAGTTTCAAATTAGCGTAGTAGAAGAGAGATGCTTCAAAGGCTTATGTGTTTAACCACATTTGGGCAAAATTTCATGAGCAAAGCAGTTTCTCCACAGACACACACATGGCTCTCCCCGACCAGAAGTTATGTTGCTGCTACGAAGCATGACAATCTTGCCCTGTCCCAGTAGAACACTTGTAAGAATTCAGGGACATGGGAAAACACATCATGCCACAATTATCTTGAGAACAGATGACTTTTTTTTTTTTGGCAGAAATGTTAAAAAAACACATCAATAACTGTAAAATAAAACTGCAAGTGTTCACCCTGAGGCAAAGGCCTGGCATAAGAAATTTCAGAGCACTGAAAAATAATTTACCCCAGCAGAAGCAGGATTTTACAAGGGAAATTGTTGGCCAAATGTAAGTATTGGCAGCATTGCCAGCTCTGCTTATAAGAAATAACGCGCCTATGCAAATCAGCCAGTTCTTGAAAATTTACAAACCCCAAATGCTGTACCTCAGTCATACAGCCAACAGGAAAGTTTATTACTTTGAGATGTTAGCCATATTTTAAGTAAAGTCTTTTCAGGAAAGGCTTATAAAAGATTTAGAAAAAAGAGAACTTAGCTGGCACAGCGCTACTAGTAGACACTTGGTAATGCCTCCGGCTGCTCTGTTACCACTCTTTTCTACTCCCCTAGTTTCACCAGGAGTTATGTCTTTCCCAGGCAGGGTGAGGCCCATTCGGGTCAGGGCTGTTACCATGCGTTGTCTGTCTCCTCAGTTTCAGCACACCTCTAAAGCAGTCATATGAGCTTCCATTGTTCTTAAGCCTCTCCTCAGCACGTGCGTACTGATGTCACTACATCACTTCACAAGGGACTGTGGAGAATGAGGGCTAGAATGTGCTTTGAGCCTTTTGCATGCAGACCCCTTCCATGCCCATGTGCTTCATGGGTGGGGGTTGATGTTTTGCTCAGGGAGAACATGGTGAACATCTTAATGCAGTCCCTTTGGCACTTTGAGAAATGAGATATTATCATCTTTCTCTTCTTTGCTCTCCACTCTCTTGTAGTATGTGTAATATACAGAAAACCCCTGTGAATTTCTAGTTGTATTTATCAAATGTCAGAGGATACATAGGAGCTTGCCTTCAAAGCACAAATCTGTATGAAAACAGGCTTCAGGTGTTTTGCTGTGCACTGCTATAACTTGCTTATTACTTGGGAGATGTGATCAGGGGTGCTATAGGCTAGGTGTGCACAGGACTGAAACCTCTATTTTGACCAAGCCCAGAGAGCAAAAATTTTGTGTTCAGTTATCACAGACCAAAAAGCAAGATCCCCAAATAATAATTTGCATTGCAAGAGATAATGTTCCCAGTTCTTTGGCAGCTTTCATGCTGGCCCCCATTTCTCCTCTCTTGTAGTAATGAGGAGTTGCTAAAAAACAAATTTCTTGGACTGATCTAGCTTAAAATACACTTTTGCTGTCATGCTTCTAGTACTCAGTGTAGCAGCCACCCTGTCTGTAATCTCCACAGTCTGGACTCTTCTCCATTTGTGCATGCTGGAACAGTAGATCTCTGTTTTTTTGACATTCACCCAAGTATTTAATGTACATGTCCACATCTTTATCCTGCTCTAAAAGAGTCATCATAGAAAAAAAAGAAATAATAGGGAGAAAGAAGTCAATAAAGGGAGAGAGTAAAATGAAAGAGAAATCAGCTCATTTTTGACAGAAAGAAAAATGTAGCAAGCCTAAAAATCTCCTCAGATCCTGAAAGCAAAGTGAATAATTTGACAAAGACATAGCTATATATTGCAAGGGTAAAATAGGATGCATTTTAATATTTTTAAGCTAGCTCATGTTTCACATTTGGTTTTCTTATAATAGGCAGACGAGTATTCTAGCATTAAATACATCTTCCCCAATATGCTCTTTTATATTTTACACACAATTTGAAACATCTGTTAAATGATTTGTTTTCCTAAAGCACAGCAGAGAGCATGCTTGGATGATCCACTGCTGTTTGTAAAATGTTTCTCTCGGTGGAACACTTCCCTTCTTCCATTTCCTCTCCATTTTTGCTATTTGCTTCTTCTGAAAATAATAACACTAATCTGAATGCACCATAACAGATTACAGTATCGATTGTGCTGTAAGAATGAAACAATAATATACAACAGACGCCATGTTTTACTACTGAAAGATCACAACATTAGTAAGATGGAGTCTTTAGAAGTGAGTATGGTTCTCTTGAGAATGATGAATGGAGATGCCACACTACTGTAGTACAGATCATTGTGCCACAGCTTATTTGGAATCTGTCATTTAAGAGTGGTTAATTTTTTGACAGGCAACTTGGTATAGAGGTGTTCTCTGTCTCTTAGCATTTGGGAAATGACGTTGAATACGATTTATCTTTTAATGTATGCCCTAGTCATCTTTCCCATTCACTTCCTAGGTGAGATGTGAGATTTTTCATTTTCAGGTACAGTTATACATAGCCCTTAAAATCTGGTTGACTTTTTGTTGCAGTTAAACGTACAGCCTGTTATAGTATTGTACAGCCTTCTAATGGCTACTGTTTTGAAGATGCCACTGCCAGCCTTGCAATTGTTGGGAAAGAACATATCATTCCACTTCCTAAACCTTACAAGCCACATACCTGTTGTGGGGTTTTTTTAAAACAGTTTTAGTCCTGAAATTGATTACACTCTTAGCAATAGAATTATAGCAGTCAGCATGCTGAAAGAAGTTGCATTCAAGTACATTGAAATAATACTGACTATATACAAGCCTGTATTCCACTGAGCCAAATTCATCCCTTCAGTCATTTTAGTGCCACCTGCATGCTAGCTTACACATTTTTTGTCTAGAAGAAATTAAGAATGAAGTGAGCAGAAAGTATCAGCCACTGGAAGCCTGGTCTTGCAATCCGTCCAGGAACAGTGCTCTCTTGAGATGAATAATTTTTAGCAGTGAGTTTTGCATGTGAGTCCAGTGAGTGCATAATTTGAACATGTAGTTTTCTGGACTGAAGATTATTTCTTTTCCTTGTATCTGTGTGAGATTATTTCCAGGATTAACTAACAGTGAAAGCTTTTATTCCCCCTAGTCCTTTAAAAATATATTTTAATTGTTTATTTTGCACATGACACCCTTAGCTGGCTCAGGAACTGCATGTGAAATGCAGAAATACAAACCTTCCCCTCTAATACAGATGGCTACTACATCAAAAGAAAAGCACTTTTTCACGCAATAATCATTTAGGAAGTCTGGGGTGGGGGAGAGCTTATAAATAGATATGGCCCCTTAGGCAACTTATCTTTTAAAAACAAAACCCCAAAACATTAATTACCATGAAATTCACCCAGGCTGAGTAATGACCACAACTATTCTCACATTATATCACAAAATATAAACATATGTTCAGAAGTAGAGCTGGACATGAAAAGTTATGAGGTTACTGAAAGGTAATGGGGAAAGGTTCAAGGAATCTCTCCCTCTACGGACCACAAAAATTAGAGAAAAATGCAGTCACAAAACTGGAGGGTGTTTCCTCTGGCAAAAAAGAAATGCAATCCATGGAAATTTGTCAGATTTTCTGACTGGTAACTATTATCTTCAAAAACATAATGAATATAGCACTTCAGACAATAGGCAGTTGCTGTGAATTTTATTTTGTAAATGATAAATTATTCTCTCACTGAAGTCTATAATAGGCCTAGCTTCTAAGTGGAAATTTAAGAGTCTAAAGGAGTTTCAATGGCTCCAAACCTTTTCAGATGTTTTTCAAAAGCAAAGAAGTAATCTAACAACTCTAGGTCATGGATGGAGAAAGGGGCAAAGGGAGGAAAGGGAGTGAGGACATCCACAAAGACGTGTGACCTCCAGAATCCAGCTTTCCCCATCCCCTCTTTACACCAGTTGGCACACTGAGGTTGGCAAGAAATGAAGGTCAGCAATGAACAAAAACAAACAGAAGGGAGCATAAAATAACAATTTCAAGCTGTATAAGAGATGTGAAGGGAGAATGCCATATTCTGCATATTTCTCTTTAATGACACTGGAAATGACACTGTCTCTGGACTCTTGTGCCTCAGAGACTGCCCATACACTTTAGGAAAAAGGAAATTACAAATCAATCAACACCCTTATTTTATGTTAACTTGAACCATTATTGAGTTTCTTTGCTGTTATGACAGTTTTTCTCTTCTAAGAGATCTTTATTAGTATTCTTATTCCAACAAGTCAATATGACAGTTTATTACTCCATTTCTGTTAATAATACCTAGCAATGTGTAGTCATCTAACACTTATAGAAACTGTAGAGATACAAATAATATTTTGTGGACTACGCAACAGATAGAAAACTAAACTGCTGGAATCTTCCTTATTAAAAAAACCAAACCCAACCCCAGAAAGACTTTGGTGAGTGTTCCTGTGTGGTCTGCTCTAGGATCCTGCTCTAGCAGGGGGGTTGGACTAGATGATCTTCGGAGGTCCCTTCCAACCCCTACCACTCTGTGATTCTGTGTGATTCTGTGAGGGGAGTAGATAAATATGGAAATAAATCTATAGATACTTCAAATGTCACAGTAATCCTCCCAACTGTAAACCTTAGTTATGCTAAAGCAAGATCAGAATTTATCCCCTTCCTGAACACTACCAAGCCAGCATCAATAAAATCTTCACTTAGTTCCAACATGAACGAAAACTGGTTTCTTTGTTGTTGAGGGCACCTGACATGAAGCTGACCAGTCACCGTTCCTTGAAATTGCTGTCATAAATAATATATATACCAGCTCAGTATCTCATTTGTTTTATATTTTGCTGTGGAGGACAGGATTGAAAGGACATGCTTTCCAAACTGAGTGAGAACAACTCTATCTCTGTGTTCATGTCCAAAAGCATGCAAGCACAAGAGACAAGTGAATTTTCTGTAGTGGAAGCAATATGAAAGCCTAGATGTGTATTTGGGAAGGAGTGAAGTCCCTAGGTGGCAGCTGCGTTCACTGACTGAAGCAAGATTTGGTCATTGGCAACCTACTGTGATGACTTGTAAGCAGGAAACCTCAGCTCATGTGTTCTTTCCTTCTTAACACACAGATGTGGAAGCTCTGAAACAAATTTTCATTAAAAGATCAGATAATACACTGAATTGATTCATAACACTTAATGAGCCCTGTCAGAGGAGTCACTGGTCACTTATCTCCAAAGAATCCAGAAAAGAAATGGAAATTGCCATCTGAAACACAGGGTAAACACAAAACATTTGACATAATCAGCCACTGTGGAAGCCAGAGGAGCACATGAAAGAGGATGGCCAGAAACTGTCAGTCGAACAGCAGGAAGGAAAATGTATGGGGCTTCACAATACGCAGGGCTATAGAGGGGAGCCACCATGGGCGGGGATGGCAGAACCTTGATTTGCCTCCTCAGAAACATCCGAGTGGGAGAAGGGATTTAGGCAAGGAATAAGAAGTTACAGGGGCTCTCTGCTACATGTGTGTACAAGCCAGACACTGTGCCCCAAGAGGAAGAGGACTGTGAAATAAGTACTCAATTACCTGAAATTAGAACCAGTGACATGGTTAACTTATTATTCTGCAAGCTGCTGCCTTAGGAAATGCTTGATATTGAGAAGATTAACTTTATTCATGTATTTTAGCCTACCAAGCAAAAGTTTAATAAATAACTGTTATGGCCCTGAACTTTTCCTGTGCTTTTATGCAGATTTGAAACATCAGTTTGCCATACTGCATGGATAGAAGCTTATTTGAAACTGAATGCACTGAAAAATTGTGCAAGAATAAGTGATGAAGAAAATAACTAGAATTTCATGTAAGCACTGGCAAGGGGAGAATAATTATGTAACTAAGCTTTCTGCATGCCCTTCACAAACCTTTGTAAGTGGAAATACTGCTACTTTTTAAGGATAAAAACACCATGGAGACTGTAAGTTGCAAGATTTTATGAGAACCATTAAAGGGCCTTTCTTCTCTTCACATCTGGTTTGGCCTGTGTTGTAGATTTCACGCTGTTTAGCTAAATTAAAAATATGGAGTCAGGATTGCTTAAAATCAAGCAAATGCACTATTACTGAAGTCTAGGACAATAACTGATATATCTTTAAGATTACCTCAGAGGTTGCTTATTCATGTGTATGTATCTTTTGGTTTTTACTTATTTTACTTAGCTAAAAAAAAAGTCAAATGTAAGAATTTTTACAGTAAAAAGCATTAGGTATTGGGCTTCAGACTACTTAGGGAGCTGATGTGACACAATATTACAAGTCATGTCAAATTATACCAGGTGTGAAGAATTGTTTTCATTTCACCAATATTAATGTATTATTAATTTATAGTATTTACTGGAAAAAGAAAACAATACTGGAAAAAAATTAATCAAAGCCTGTCTAACCATACATGTGGTACAATCCTCACTGCTTGCTCAGAGTCCTTTCACGGGCTTATCTATTTTTAGACAGCTCTGGACCAGAATGAGAACTGGGGTTAATTACTGAAGGAACCATAGTATTTTGCATGAGATTTGGGGACAAGAATTTTAAAACTTGGCTTTCATGTGTTGATGCAAAGTCATTCTTTCTGCAGTTGTTTCCAAAACAATCCATTTTGCCAAACTTTTACCTCTTAGAAGGAAGTAGAAACTGCAGCTCTCCACAATGCACCTAAATACATTGCTGAGAAGGTGTTCACAATGTCTTCTAACACAGAGGATGTTTGGTAAGCCTATATTTTCTAAGCAGCACTAGGTTTTTCTTCTTTTGTACAGACTTTTAAGTGCCCTGGAGTCTTCATCACCAGTTTGGGCACGCACACTCATCTTTTCAGAGTCATTAAGCCCCTATCAAGTCTGATTTGCTCCTGTTGCAATGGGTTTTGAGCTCAGTTCATCTTAGGTGTACGTGACCTGGGGCAGCCATAATGGGTGCTCAGCACCAACAAACGTTTTACCTTCATTTTTACCAAAATTTAAATTGTTCCTGGGTGATCACACTGTGCTAAGGCATGAGCATCCCAGCTGTGGGCTGAGGCATCTTGGTGCTATGTGTTGTACTGTCACAAGAAGGGACTTCCCCCATCACAAAGACTTGTCCTTGCTGTTTAATGCAAGGACAATGAGTATGCCAGCACTGCTCAGCCTGGGCTCGATGAACTGCAGCATTTATTTTATGATGGTCATGTAAGTTGTCAGTGTGCTCAGCACGCTGCTCAAAGCCATGGTGGGTATGACACTAATGCAATATACAAGTTGTCAGAGGGAACCTGAGACATGGCAGTATCATGTAACAAGTTCAAATGAACTTACTGTACACGCCTTATAGCAGATGACTGGAGTTGTGAAGATGCATCTGCAAGAGGCCTGAGATGTGACAACCACTAGCCATCTGGATAGTGCAAAATGCAGACTGAAAAAGCAAAATATATTCGCTGTCAACAAGGCTTTTCTCCTCAGAGAAAGTTCTGTTCGTAGGAAACTAAAATAACCTCAACAATTTTTTCTTCAGGAAAAAAAGGTCCTCCATGCCCATCCATCTGCCCCCACAACAGCAATAACAAAAAAAAAAAAAAAAAAGAAAAAAATGAAAGAGGTATCTCTGCTCTTTTACTGCTTCTAAGTGGAGCTGTTTGCCTAGGAAATACAGAGGCAGGTAAGTCTTTGAATTAAAACTTTCATCTGAAAAGCAAACTGACTGCTGGGTTTCATTAATTTGTATTATTACATAAATGTCTCTTCTGTTTAGGAATCATTAGATCCCATCTGTACGTTCCCCCTTTCTGAAGTACAGTTTACCCCTTGCCTTGCTCTCCACCCAGAAGTTAGCAGGAAGGTACTTCTTTCAGTCCTTCCTCTATCCTAATGGCTTGATCTCTGTAAATGTGGGGTTGGATGTCGTGTTTACTGCTTCACATGAACACTTTGCAGGAAATAAATACAAGAGCGCAATGGAAACATCTCACAGGTCTGCAGCCAGGTCGCTCCACTCCGCTTCTGTGGCTGAGTCCCCTACTGCCTCCTCTGCCAGCTGTGCCCTGCTGCCACAAGCTACCAAACACACCACCCATGGCCTACAGCCCTCTAACATTTCTCCTCAGGCTCTTATGCTCCCTGCTTTCTCTGGGGGTATGAGGTGGGAGGTTGAGATGCAAAGAAAAATGATAAAAGCTTAATTCTTCTAGAGGCCTGCAAGGACTAACATTATCTCATTGATTCTGAAGCGAAACTCATCCTTAATTTCAACAGGGAGTTTAAATTTTGTGTCAAGACAGATATCACATTATCTCACCCTATAAATTAACTTTCTCTCCTTTTAATGTAGCACTCTCTCTGCCCAAGAAAAGTGCACATTTCATGGATGGAAAGAAAAAAAAAAAAAGAAGATAGAAAGAAAGCAAGCTTTTTGATGCAGAAAGAGAATGGAGGAGAAAGAGGAGACCATATGGCCCAGATACTATAGCTGCTTATTGTACAACACGCAGAGATTTGGGGATTTTATGCTCTGCTGTCGTGCTTGAGTGACACAAGGATGTTTGTTAACACAGAGCCCCTTGCATTTGAAAGACCTACTCAGCCCTTGGCAAATATAGAAATACTCTTCTCCAATTTAAAACTAAAAACCACAATGTTTGCTTATTTGTGCAACTACTGAGATGAAAAAAATTATAGATTAATATAAACAGTAAGGGATAAATTATCTTCACTCTGGCCATTTCAAATAGGCTACTCGGTATTTCTTTTAGTACCTGCTAACAGCTTTTCAGAATTCCTTTCTAACATTTGCAATGCGTGCACCATTGCACAATATTTACATTTCAAACAAAAAAAGGAAAGCTTCCTGCTCTCAAAAATAGTTGTTCCTGATAAAGCCACTTAAAATAATACCCTACCTCTCGATCTTAAAATCGCCAACAGCATCATTTCACCACTTACTACACAGACAAAAGAACATGCAGGCTGTAAAGATAAGTACCCAAACCACAGGAAATTTAGTAATTAAAGACTGCATCACAGTGCGCCTTACCCTCTGTCACTAACAGCAAACATTGGCCTGTAATTAGCTATATTATTGTAGCACTATAGGACAAGGCATTTTACAGGGAGAGGAAGAGAAAGCCACTGCCCCAGATTCCACCATCTTCAGCTAATTCTAGGGCTGCAGCCAACACGTCCCACTCAGTCTCTTCTTCCAAGGCATATTTCTTGTGTCTGCTACCTGGGTCACATTAAACTAATCAGCATGGACTGAGCAGGAAAGGTTCAGGCAACCTCCTGGCCTGGGAGGCCTGACCCTGGCTCTTGCACACAGCTTTCCCAGAACACTGCTGGCTGGGGAGGACAACATGGTCAGATGTCCGAAGCAGCGGAATTACCTTGGGAACAGCCCTTTGGTTTGTGAAATGGGAGGAGAAAAAGGCTCAGACCTATCCTTACTGCAAAGAAAACATCAGTGATAAGAAATGCTTCTTTGGAGACCACCCCTCTCACCTATGTATTTCCCTTGTCAGAGCTGCCCATGAGAAGATTTTTCCAAGCCAAAAGCATTATCTGAATCCCTGGTCTTGCTTAGCTGAGATAGCCCATAATTAAATACTACCAAACTATTAAAGCTAATAAATGGGCCAAATGCTGACACCTGCTGACCCACTCCTTCAGCAGGATAAGGAATCTGTGAAGCTGCTGGATCTTCTTCCTCGTCCCAAGGACTTTCTGCCCTCAGGTGACACAGAGCAGCTTCTCAGCAAAGCTGCCCTGTGTCCGTGGCGTGAAGGAAGCCCACCTGAACAGCTGCTGGGTCTCTTGCAGCTCTCTCGGAGTGGGGGCTGCCTGGCCACTTGCCTCCTTTTGCCTGTGATGGAGGAAAGTGGTATAGCTCTCCATTTCCCTGCCCTTTCCTTGCAGCTGTGCCATCCTTGCTCTGCTTACAGTTTGGACAGGTTGGTGAACTGGCATATTTCAAACTCTACTTGATAACTGTTTCCAGTCACAACTGTGACATTAACAGTTCTGGGCCCAAACTTCCCAGCTGTGACTTTCCTAGGAGAAAGGGACTGACCTTAAAGGAATCTTAAAGGGATTCACATTGACCTCATGTGGCTTTACGGTTATAAGTATATCCATAGGGCTGGACTCCTTGATCAGGACACTGAGGTTTGCATTTATTGTTACTATGTAGTACTAGCAAATGCATTTCATTCCCCAGCCTCTCTTCATCTGCCAGTATGCTATAGTTGTGGAAAGTGTTGTGGAAAATCACTTCATCAGGAAGGAATCAAACACTGTTGTGAAATTTTCCTTAGAGTAATCCCATAATCTGGCAGTTCTTTGAAGAAGTCGTGCATCTGTAATGTGCAGACATCTTATTTCTAGGGAACAAAGCTTGCCTGTAATGACTATTTGATTTTAAATTTAAGCTTAAACAAGACTGCTGTAACTGTTGCTTCTGCATGACACTGCCTTCACATTCGGATTTCAAAGGACTGTAATATTAAATTGTTTAAAAATAGCATTTATTGTTTCCAAAAATAATTCTGGCATCCTCAGATTTTAAAGTGCTGCTGACTGTGCTTTGTCTTCTGAGAGTTTGTCAGCTTTTCCATCACAGACCCTGCTGAGAAGCATGTGGGGTGGGTTTTATTATTTTCAGCCAGCTGAAATGGCAAGTGAGGTGAAATATTTACTCTCCCGAGTATTGGATGCTTATTTGTGTAAAGTTATGTCCATTAAGATGGTTTTGGTGGAGGCATCAGCAAACCTTGTATGCTACCCAGTTCTTGAAATATTTTGAAATCTCCCCCAGGTTTCTGGTAGTGGATATTTATCCACTACCAAATATTTAAAGGTGGTAGATAACTAGCAGGGGCACGGGGACACATAAGAGAAGATGTGCAACACCCAACCTCCTTCGCAGCCCCACCACATTGTAGTTTGAAATGAAGGAGAAAAGCAGCAGCGCTGGCCTTGTGATCTCCTGCACCTCTGAGCAGCAAGGAAAGGTAATAGAGAGAACAGTTATTGCCTCCCTTTTCTTCCCACTCAGCATGAAAACCAAGTGGGAGAGGAAGACTGATTTCCTAAAGCACACAAGAAAGAGAAAGCTATTTAATGCTTGTCTGTATGTAACTGGATTTGCCAACGTGGCTTTAACCAGTGGAGCTATTTCTGTACATGTGAAAGTGCAAACCTAATTTAGATCAGCGAGTGAAATTTCCTTGTTGGTATAGCTTAGATCAGTTCTCAGAACAGAATAAAGGACTTAGACCAGTATAAGTGCATCTTCATTAGGATTTTTTGCTGTTACAGCTATAACAAATTGGGTTGTGTTTTTCTTTTCCATGTTCTTCAATGACATTACTATGCCAGCAATGCTTTTAAGAGCAAGCCTTACTTAGGCAGGTCTTGCGTGAGTCTCTCAAACAGCCCCTAGAAAAAGGAAACAAGCTCTCACTAGTCAGACGCGTAGGCAGACCCGAAGCAAGAAGAGAAATGGCTGGCTTACAATATACATCAGACTCCACTGAAGGACAACATGAAGTAGATTTAGGCCACTTGACATTCAGGATGTCAGATAGTCAGGTAGATGGAAAAACCCATGGCCATGTGAGTTGTGGTGTAAAACAGCTAAGCAGCATGCCTGTAAGTTAAAAATTCTCCTCTAGAGTTGCAAAAATGTATGTGCCAAACACTTATCTTTTAGTAGTTGAGGTCTTGAGTAGCAAACTATTCCTGGCATCCAACTGAAATCAAAAGCAAATTGTAGGATCCATTTTCCTGGCAATGAAAAAATCCACCATCTTTTTGTTTTCTTCTACATAGTTCCCAGCACCGCTCCACAACAGGTCAGGTCTCCATGGGTGAAAAGCTGGGGCTGTCTGGATGACAGCAGGTCAAACTCCACTCTTCAACCCAGTTCTGTCAAAGGACCCTCCATCATCACTGACATTAAAAAGAAAAGTGATTCTCCCCCAGAACTGACAACTGAAAACACCTGGACAATAGCTACAGTAACTTTATGAAATTGTGTCTTCTGTTCTCTGACACAGTGTTCCTCTTCAGGCCAGGTCACTAAACCACATCTGTGCTGGAGACAATAAACTAGATTTCATGCCCTCCTGATTTAACAAAGTCCTTTGTAGTGTTGCCATTGCAAAGCTGTTTGAACTGAATGACTGGGACCTACTATCTCTATTCTTGGAAGTTATGCCGTTTCTTCTTACAGGCAGCTTTTTTGCTCCGTGTTAGGTAGATTGCAAACAGTCATCAGATCAACCATTTCCAACGGGGAGCTCTCTCCTAGTATCTTTAGTGAAAGTAGTGTGCAAACCTTAGCTTTTTTTTTTGTTCTTTGAACAAATAATTTGCATGTTACCAGTGAGAACAGGTGTCTTGAGAGAAACCAGTGATGTGTAGAATTAATGATGCCAACCACACAAGTTATTTTGGTAGCTCTGAGCTCAGGTTCACCCTGGCTGCAGGCCACATACAGTTCTGCTTGAACCCACGGTGGAGTGGGTTTTGATTGGTGCACAGCTCAGTGGCAGCCCTGGAGTCCAAGAGGCATGTCAGTACCTGCAGCTGGGGCAGGGGAACCTAGCTAGAGAGGCTGCTTTGCAAAACCCCAAAGCACCTCTGGCACTAGCTTGTTTATACTAGCTGATGTTGCCAATATCTTCATCTTCTGCTTCAAGTCTTTACATGTCCCTCTTAATACTAGAAAGTGAAATTTCCATCCTGCTGTAAGCAACCCAGAGACTGTTTCAAGTGCTCACATACCTGTCAAATTCCCAACAAATATTCTGTCAGTGTCACCCATGAACTCTTGTCTAGAAACTCTCAAGCACCCATCTCCCGGTAGGAGAGTCCAGCTGCAAAGCCCCTCGACCTCCAAGCACGGAGGGTGACTTCACTGGGATAGTGTCAGTCTCTGCTGCTTCTTCCTCCTCCTCTGCACTATAGCCCAAAGGCAGCAGCTCTCTCATTCATTCCTTGCAGTTAATGCTGTCAGGCAGTGCTGGGAACATCTGTGGCACAGACTTAAATAATATCAATCTACTGATTTTTAAAGTCAGACCAACAGGAATCTAATTTAAAACCTGGAATAAAGTTGTAAGTATGACTTAGTCACACCAAAACCAGTGTTGTTATGTGGGTAATATCTATTACTTCAGACTGAGCTTTGGAGACAGGCTGATACAAATTTTTGTTCCTATGCAAATGG
Source organism: Podargus strigoides (assembly GCA_028020825.1). Taxonomy (NCBI): domain Eukaryota; kingdom Metazoa; phylum Chordata; class Aves; order Caprimulgiformes; family Podargidae; genus Podargus; species Podargus strigoides. The sequence goes on from CM051643.1 coordinate 595,623, forward strand.
AAGCATTAGCTCTGAATTGCCTGGCTTTTGCTAGCTGATATCAGATTCAAAATTATTTTATGCAGGATTTTAACATTTATATTCTTTAATTCCTCTGACCTTCTTGTCTGCCAGGCAGCTGTTTAATGTCCCCTTGGATCCACTCCAGCTGAAGCTGAATTCAGATGTCACTCTAGGGGCTCTCCTTTCTGATATCAGCTATTATTCCTTTAAAAGTGCAAATAAATAAAACTATAAATTAAAAGAATCAAGAGGAAACATGTGCAGAGGGGTTTTTGTTTGTTTTTTTTTTTAATTCATCAAAGGCAGCTGAGTCCCTCTAGTGCTTCCGTGTTGTGCTCTGCACTTGTTCCAGCAGGAGGATAATGAGAAATAGAAAACATCAGTCCTCATTCTTTTAGCATATCCACAAATGTGTGTATTGGTTCACTGGAAGAGAAAAGGAGACAGACAATACATTGCTTTTAATTCACTTCTAAACCTGCCCAGGCCCAATTGTGAAATCTAATTTCTGACATATGTTTCAAAAGTTTCCACAATTAACAATTCCACAAAAGTCCTTCTCCCCTTCCCTTCCCTTCCCTTCCCTTCCCTTCCCTTCCCTTCCCTTCCCTTCCCTTCCCTTCCCTTCCCTTCCCTTCCCTTCCCTTCCCTTCCCTTCCCTTCCCTTCCCTTCCCTTCCCTTCCCTTCCCTTCCCTTCCCTTCCCTTCCTTTTTTTTTTTTTACCTGGAAGTTCACAGTTTCACATAACTATGAAAAACTTCTAATCAAAATTTTGCCTCTGGAGTTAATTCAACATGTAATTAAGATTCAGATTAAACAAAACAAGGTAAGATGTTCTTTTGTCCCTCTCAGGTTTAACCAGTACTGTCCTCAGATGGGTGTAAGCATGTGCTTAAGTGCCCTGATGAATCAGAGCTGTACCCACAGGACATCTTTCTTTTATTAAAGTAGCTACAGACAAGGCCAGTTTTGTGGCTTGGTTTAAAAAGAGTATTTCATGGGTTTGCTGCTTAAGTTAATTATTCAAAAATTTTGGTAGGCAAAAGTGGATCATATGTGTGAGAAATATAAATAGTATGGACTTTAGTAGGATGTGGTCAATATCTACGCAACTTTGAAGCCATTTCTAATATAAGTGATGCCGTGGTGATGTCAGATTTTTTTTTCCCAGTCTGGCTGTCAGGAAATTCAAGAAAACAGAATAAGACAAACATAAATTAATTGTTTCAAAGCTTCATATTTTTGATGGCATTTGTTTTCAATTAGAATAAAAAATTTAAAAAGATTTCCCATTAACATATATTGCTTGACAGAAATTTTTAATCCAAATAATTGAATTTCAGTTGTTTTCTTATCCCTAATTTCATCTCCAGTTTTGTACATGAAAAATCTTACAATGTGGGAATACATATTTAAATTGTTTGGGAGAATACAGGCATATTGTCTTAGTTAGACTTGAAAATCTATCAGTGCACAATTAAAATGGCCACTGCTTTCAGCTTGCCTGATTATAATCTCTACCATATGACTTCCCTCAGCTCCAATTGTTCCCACTATATTGGAACAACCAGCTCCTTTTTGTGTTTGTAGGAAAATATATTATAGTTGAGTGCAACTAATACTGGAGAAAATATTAATTTTGAAATGGAATATCTGGGAAGAATCATGAGCTGGTAGAAACTCAAATTAGTTTTGTAGCATTCTTACACAAAAGCACAGTTTATTAAGGATGACAGATTTTTGCACTGGTTCAACTTTGATTTGAGATGCTTAAATTTAAATACTGTCCAGGCATCTGGGATCTCATTGGTTTATGGTCATAGTCTGCAATATGACAAAGGATGATCCTTTATCACATTGAAGGTACCAAGCACATGTAGCCAACTTACAGGCAAAGGTACCGTATGAAACTGTACTTCCATTGCCCAACATTAAATCTCTTCTGCACAAGACCCTCTTACACTGTTGGGCACTGCAAGTCCAAACAATGCTGCTTTCATCTCCGGCAATAATCAGTCTGCCCCAGGCCCTGGGAGCACAAGCATTTATTAAAACACCATGTTCATAACACCACTTGTTGTGAACCTGATAACGATTTTTTTACTTCATTTCTGTCAATATAGGTTGTTCTGCATTTTGAGGAGGAATGTCAAGCATGGATGTATGTTTGTAGCTGCTGTTTTACTGGGACAGCATAAAGGTTTGGTGCTGCCATGGAAGAGCTATCAAGTGGGCCCTGCTAGGAGAGGTGGCAATCTCCTGGTCTGTTCTTTTTATGCCTCCACATGTTATAGCAGTGCACTCTGTTTATGCAATATGGGGGGAAATGCAAATATTTACGCAAAATGAGGGCTATTGCTGAATGCTTACATACACTCCTATTGCAGCCTAGACATGTCCTAGGGATTTGCCTCTGTTTTCAGGGGGTGTGAGGGTGGGCGATCGGTTTGCTATATTTGGGTGACCTTTGCTAGGGGAAACTTTTCACCTAATTACACCTTCTTTGCCTTGAGGACTAAGCAGTCATGACCATATCACACAGGATTTGATCTGTGCTCCAAACGGTGGTTTGTAGGTGTGTTTGCAATTGCATGGGATGAAAAGCTTTCCCAGGTGTACGAGGCCCAGAATAACATCAGGCTGTTGAAGCAAAGCTGTGTGAGCAATTTCATAACCAGCTGATGAGCAGAAGCCAGACATTACGGTGGGAGTGTTTGCTGAGGAGTTTGAGCTATTCTTCTGAAGCTGCTTTTCTGAATTCTAAAGAGCAGTATTTTCTAACTTAGCTAGTGGGTTAAGATGTTTTGTGTAAATTTTCCCCCCACCTAGACCATATCACATATGTGTCCTACGACATTCAACAATCACATTACTCTGCATCGGCTTACCCACTTGTGATGCGTCAATGTTTTTCTGTACAAGGTGTGTCAGACTTTATTGAAACATATACAGTGCCTAGAGATGTTGATTTGAATGAAAGCTACTGCAAAACTACAAATGAAAGAATCCAGTTGCCACATTACAAGCTAGGTATTTCAGAAAGTGAAATGCCAGCTTTGCTAGTACCTGGCAAATCAGAGTGTTGTTCATATGGATAACTCTGGGGCCTTTATGCTCTAAGTCAATGTCCTGACATTAAAATTACAGCCCCAGATATCTGCAGGCAGCTGATGGCTCTGAAATGCAGGTGTCAGCTGCTAAAATATATAGCAGCTCTAGACAATTGCAGGATTTTTCCATATCAGATATACAGAATTATTTTCGAAGCTCAAACAGAACCAAATTCTCTAATAGCAACCAACCTTTCTCTCCTCTGAAACCACGTGTATTACAATCAGTGGCAAAATAGTTATTTGGGCAACACCAATATCTCTTGCTTTTTACAACAACAATTGGACTAAAGAGGGGAATGCAGCATCTTAAGAACCCTATCACATACTGGGTGGTTTTTTTTCCTATTTACTGTTAATACAATTTCAAGCATTAAATCATATTATTTATGATTTTAACAGTGCCACATGAAAACAGCTACTCCATATTTTCTAGTAGCACCTTTTACAGTGCTTAGGTGTGCTACAGTGCTTAAAATTGCAGGGATACTGCAATTTTACAACTAATCAGCCTGGAAGGTAGTTCCTCAGCATAATAATTTTCCTCTTTGAACTCCTGGTTATTTTCTAACTTAGATGGTGAAGATGGAAGATTGCATTCTGGAGATCTAGCCCTCAGACTGGATTTATGACCCAATGCCAAGCTCTTTAAGGCCACTGAAAGGCTGGGAAGAATTTTCCTCAGTCTCATGATACCAGAAATGGCAAAGAACTACTCAGTACATTGCTAACATTTGCCCCACTCTGCAAACAAAGAGACTTTGGCCTTACCAAGAACTGTAAGATCACTCAGCCTTGGAAGCAATGAAACCAAGAGTGATTAAGGAAGACTTGTTTCATTCCTTTAGACACCTGCCTCTCCCCACACCTCCGAGAATACTTGAAGACACAGATTTCATCTACCAAGCCCACACTACTCAGCTAAACACATTTATCTTATGTTTCTGAAATGTTAAAGAAACAGGCTATAGCATTTAGCCTCTCTGAACCTGGGAGGAAGCCAGACAAATTTGGCTCCAAACTGGAGTGAGGTTGTCCTCAGTTGAAATGCTGGGCACTGGAAACCTCCCGCCCAACCCATCAAGCTGGACAGCTGAGACAACCTGGTTGAAAACAACAATCTTTGTCTAGGTTCTGAAGCCCATTTGGGCATTAGTGGCACCAGTCCAAGGCAGAAAGCACCAGCTCTTACACTCACCCCAGCACAAGCTTGAGTGTCACTTCTGCTCCTGAGAGCACGCCTTACGAGTCAGTAATGAAGTGTTGCAACTCCTGCTCACAGTAATGAAAGCACACACAAAAAGCACTTAACTATCCAGTCCTTTGTAATAAAAGCCATAAATTGCCAGACTCTTGGTGCAGGGGTTGTGTTTAATTGTGATCTTGATTGCTACACAGCTGAACTATGCTCTACTGGTTTTGCTTGTTTCCCTGGGTCACCCAGAGCAGCAGAGATTCTTGTAACTAAAGGGTGCTTTGGAAAGAAGGGAGCAGTTATTTGATTGCATTGCTTAATTAATACATTATTTGGAGCATGTTCTCTATAACCTAGCTCTATTAAAAATAGCTTATAATTTTAGGAACCATATTCGTATATAACAGATGCAACTGCTGAGAATTCATGATCTAGTCAAAGAAAAATACACAGTCAGTAAACTATGACTGGGAAATGCCATCTTGGTCAGCTATGCTACAAATATGGGTAACGAGTTGACTTTCTGCTGCTATGTTTATGTTGTAAAGGAATGAATGCCACCATAGCAAATAGGCTGCCATTATGTCATAACTTTTTATTAGTTCATCAGTCATTTTATTATGCAGTCGTTTGCAAGAGTGTAAAAAAAAAAAAAAAAGTTGTTATTGCCATTTGTTCGTGTAAAATACTGAATTTGCTTGATTTCCCTCGCAGCTTCTGACTCCTCACATAGCTCTAGTTAACCATGGGGCCGATTAATCTAGGTAACGAAGGCTGAAGCATTTTGGAAATGCAGAACGCTTCAGCACCTTTTTTTAAAAAAGGGGGCATTTGCTGCATTTAATTGGATCCAAGTTCCCTTCAGCGTGAAAGGCGATGCCTTTGAAACACCATTTTCCTCTCCCAAGAGCCTCTTTAAGTGCTACTGCAAAGAAATAAGAGTATATCAGCACCTTGGACTTGCTTTAATTGACATGGGTAGGTCTGGGAGAAGCTATTTCCTCCACAGGGCTTTCTTAGCCTTGCCTTGAATGTTTCTTCTAGGTTGATGAGAGCAAATTTGGGCAATCATCATCACCCTGCAGTTGCAGGACCTCACCAATTCTGTAGATATGGCAGGGTCTTGCAGTTTCAACACTATAGCTCCTTGGGCTCTTAAACAGAGAGTGTCTCAGGCAACACCAACTAACAGCTATGTGTTAGGATACGAAGTCTACAAGGAGTAAGAGTGACAGCAGAAAATGAAAATAAAATGACATTTTTTTTTCTCTGAAAAATATATATATTCCTCATTTTAACCTGCTGTAGTAAATTATACATGTGTATATATACACATACACAAATAATTATTTGTTGCATTTATAAATACTTGTGAGTATTTATAAAACTACTGTATTTATAAAACCTGAAAGTGATTAGTACCCTCCTAAATGTAAGAAGTAAAATGTTCCCCAGTATTTTTGCATGTCAAAGACAAAGTCATGCTCAATGAAGTGTGACGTGATGAGAATTTTTCTATGTGCTTTAGAGGGGCCAGGATTTTATCCGTGGAATAAAGTGGGAACTATTTCTGCAAGACAGAGTTGAAACATTGGCAGAGGAAATTTTAATAGATTTTTACATGACACAAAGCCAAAAGTATTCATAAATGACTGATGTCTCAAATTCCATGGCAAAAATCCTGCCGAGTTCAACAGAAGATTTTCCCTCGACGGCAGTGGTCACGAGATCAGAAATGAGGGAGCAAAATCTGTTTCTTGATGCTTAGTATGTATTTTACCATTATAAAACGTGTTACCAACAGCATTAGAACAGCTCATTCATACAGTACTTCTAATAAGAAAAGCATGATGAGGAGGCTCGCCAGAAATTTGTGAGGGAAACCTCTGACTCCTAGTTAATGGTTTTGAATTGTGAATCCTTCTTTCCCAGTAGGGTAAGGTTAAGTGGAACAGGTAAAACTACTACTTTTCTACGTATTTTGTTGGTTATAAACACCACTGACAGCAATTCTCCCTCTATAAGCAGTTATTAAAACCAGTGGTATCAGTCTAGTTGCACTCCATTTTTTTTAAAACATGAAATGACAGTGCTGAGCACTGGGTTAGTGGTTAAGTAATAAAATACAAAATTACTCCTTTTTAACGTGGTGTATGACATTATGTGTAGAGTTTTCCAAACCCCTTCACTAACACAGTCAATTAGTCGCCTAAGCTATCAGTCATTTTGAAAAATGTGGTTTAGCTTTTTTCTTAACATAACCTTAGATTGCAAGCTCTTTCTGCCTGATGAGCTAGTTTTACTCCAGTGAAATAAAGACACTTAATTTCCAAAACTTATAGGGTTCATTTATTACCTCTAGTAACATATAATACTGTATAAATACTCTATCCTTGTTATACGTCCTTTTAAAAAAGCGATAACTTAGAAGATCACATTAGACAAGAAGTATAAAAATAAATACGCTCATTATATGCATTTATTATTACAAATTATAACCCTTCCCAGAAGGGAAAGAAATATAAAATACTTATGAAGTATATAAAATCTATATTACTATATTTTACTATATACATATGGAAAGCCATATTCTCTCATTGTCTATGGACTGGCACAAACTTTAATTATATGAATGTTGGCGTATTGCTGTGGATGGACCTGCTATCCTTCAGCTTTGTCTTCCCGCCTTATCAGTCATTTGAGCACTACAGACCCATCAGAGGCCACATAGGAGAGGTTCCCATTCATAGTGGGGTTTCTTTGATCTTTCTTTTAACCCAAATGCAAATAATTTCCATTGGCTGGGGTAAGGTAAAAGATTAGAATGCGAAAGCACAACTCAAACACTCACAAATGCTATCAGTCTGTTTGACAGGATGGTAGGACCAAGCTCGAATTGGAAAAGCAGTGGAAGGTACACAGAAGGCACAAAGAGCAACTACTCTGAGATGCTACCTGCTCCATGAAGATTTCCACTTTTTCGAGCCTCTGGATTACATACGTCACCCCAACGGCATCAGGGTGGACAAGAAAAATGGACAGGCACATTGGGATGACATAAGGACACTTTAAAAAAAATGACATCCTAGTTATTTGTGGAATTGACTGACTGTTCATGGTATTTCTTACTCTTTACAGGTAGAGAATATGGCTTTATTTTTATATAAAACTATTCTCTGAAACAATAGCAGCCATGAATGACAAAGTTCCTTTTCCAATCCTGTTTTTTGCCCTTCGTGAGGTAGGTAAGCCCTGACCAATTATTTTAAGCTACCTTTCCCGCTCCCCTTTCCCTCTCTTTGCTACACATGGGGACCTCATCAGTACCACAACATAAATCCAAAAGCGGGGAGCAATAACTGAACCCCAAAATGTTTGCTTAAATGTGCTTTGGGCACTGCTCACGTTTTGTTTCATTTGTAACTGACTTAAAAAAAAGGCAACTGTAATGCCCTCGGGCCTTATCTGCTGAAGACAAGTGAGTGACATGGGTCTGCTATCCTATCGAATTTTCAGTTGGCAGGTATTTTTAGGTTGCAATGTCAACTAAAGCTATTTGCACTGTCCCACCTCAACGGATCCTCAACGTGAATTTTGTCTGCAAAAACACATGCGTTGCCTCTAGCCCTCTTTTTTCAGTGCATTGTTCTGAAGGAAAAAAAAAAATAAAATAGTTAAAAAAAAATTAGCTTTCCCAACTTATACTATTTAACTGCAGTCCGTAACGTTGCAGAAGTCTATTAGGTGTTTCGGTTTCTTGGAAGACTCACAGCTTTCTTGCAGCAGCACGCTGCCGTCATAAGAAATACATTTCAACAGTCTCTTCTTGAAACCTTTCCCGCACGTCTTGGAGCACGGCGACCAGTCCCCCAGCTGCCACTGCGGGCAGGGCACGTCGGCACAGGGACGGACGTCGCTCGGCTTCAGCTCCCGGGCGCAGTCGGCGGCCAGCCGCCCCTGGGGATCCCGGCACTCCACCGCCCGCCGCTGCCAGCCTGAGCCACACGACTTGGAGCACTCGCCCCACTCCTCGATGACCCACTCGGAGGAGATGATCTCCCTGATGGCGTTGAAGGACTCTTTCTTTCTACTTGGCGGCTTCTCTGACCCAGGCTGAGCAGGCTTCTTCACAAAATAGGTGAACTTGATCTTGGGCTGAGGTAGGTCCCCAACCGTGAGGACCTGGATGGTCAGGGGCTCCTTCAGAGGGCTGAAACTGCGGATCCTCTCCAGGGCAGCGGAGGAGCCGCTGTACCTCAGCACGCTGCCCTTGTAGGTGATGTCCTGCTCCAGCGTCGACAGGGTGTAATCGCCGTTGAGGATGTATGTGCCATCTGCAGCTTTGATGGCGAGGAAGCTGCCATCATGTCTCGCACCCCTGTGGTTTCGCTGCTTCACCTCAATGTTCGTAGCCCCAGCTGGAATGGTGACCACGTCATGGTAGCCGGGTCTGCCCAAGAGAAAAGAGAAAGACTGAGTCCTCCGCTTTTCCCTGAGAAAGGGCAGAAGTTGCCCAGCACAAGACTGAAATGCATTTGAAGCTGAAGCGTTAAAGATCACGAGCTGCTGACATAATCGAATTAATGGATTAAGGGATTTGCCAAGTCATATCCCATTCATTGTCACGGCAGAGGTGTGCCCACATGTAAGAGACTTTCCTTCGCTGGGATCTTATTGTAAGTTATCTTTAGTCAGATGGCTCTGACAGATCAAATAGCAATTCCAATGATCAACTGGGGCAACACCTCACTGACCTGGAAACCCAAAGCTTACACCCACAAAACTTTCACCAGAACGAAATAATAGCAGCAGTCATATACTCACTTTGCTCTAACAAAGGTGCCAGACACCTTCTTGCAACTGGATCCATTGCCACCGCAGACACCGCATTTGTCAAACTTCTTACTGGATCCTATCATGCGGTCACAGCCAGCCTTTACACACTGTCCCTGGACGCAGACAGAGGTGGAGTCGGGGCTACATGGGGTACCGTCCACAACCTTTGCAGGAAACAAGTAGTAGGGCGTTTGATTAGAAGATTCACATTGCTTTGAAATTGTGTAATACAGACACGTAAAAAATGCGAAATACGGACAGGTGAAGTTCTGCAGCACCTGTATTTTCAGGGCTTTTGAAACTAAAAACCAAAGCAGCCCATAGAGATAGTTGGAGGTATGTAGTGCTACTTCATCTCACTTGCAAAAATGATGCCAAGGTGACAGGAGAAAACCACCAATTTCAGTTTTTAATAACACTCCCCCCCAAAAAACCGCAACCCCACAGAACTGTTTTACAGATTTCATATAAAGAAAGAACATCGTTTTCTAATGTTACTAGAAGGTAGTCATGTCCTCGAAGTACAGGACCAAAATTGCTTTTAATGGTGTTCAATGTATCCTTTATTTCTAGGAGTACTTCCCTACAAAAAACATCTGTGTCATCGCCCTGGTAGGTTTTGGCTCTCACTATCTTATGACAGTGAGTTCAAGTAGCTATGCAAGATGAACATTTTTCCTTTTGTTTATTTTAAGCTGTCAGCATACTAGTAACTGGTATGAGAAAGCACCAAAGTTTTGGCAAAGAACCCCCACAGTTTTCCAAACATATCTCAGTGTCATAAAACTGGTGGAAGGAGAGGAAAGGAAACTAGGGTGGAGTGGGTAGAAGAGGTGGTACGTGTGAAATAACTGGAAGGACTGTGCCAGAAATTTTAAAGTGTGCTTGCACTCATCAAGCTGTACATGTAGGAAGAGGGGGGAAAATCCTTAGCTTAAATATGAGGAAGACATCATTTCAGATTTCTACACGCCTTGATTTTTAACTTCAGATAAAGAGTTAGGGAAATTACAAATCCTACTCATGATTAGATGGAAGAGGTAAAGTTCTGAAATACCTTTGGCTGTAAAACAAAGAAGTATCCTGTTCCTTTTGCTCTGCAGACCAGCTTGCATCTGTCCTTTGGAGAGACACCAGCAAACTTGGGTGTCCACTCCACTGCAGGTCCACTTCCAAAGGGAGACTTGGAAAACTCATTGTGCTTTTCACATTGTTCCTCCCTAAAGGTTTTGCCTGCAGGCAGAGAGGAAAGACAGGTGGACATGAGATCATCTGTATATGCTCTTCTTCCACAAGATGCCCTTCCTCTGCCTCAAAAATGGGGAAAAGATTACCATCATTGTCCGGACAGTCCTCGATGTTACATGATCTGTATCGCACCCGCTTCCCTTCACAGTATTTCCCCCCATTCCTTGGGATGGGGTTGTCACACTCCCTGAAGGAGTACTGCACTCCACCGCCACAGGTCCGTGAGCACTCTCCCCATGTCCCCCAGGACCCCCAGCTCCCATGCACCGGTGTCTGGAATGATAAGCAGAACAAAAAACGTTAATAGAGCAAAATCAAAACCAAACCAAACCACAAAAAACACAATCATGCTCATTTTTACCTAAGCCACTTGTAAAATAAGCTCTATGTTTGTTTTATTAGCTATCTGCCTCCATTTATTCAAGCCCTTTTAACTGATTACTCCCACTGAAGCATTATCTGTGCTACTCTGCAGTCCAGGATATACTCCCATTTCTTTTCAAATACTTACATCATAATGCTTCTTCTCAGTTTTATTCACACATTTGCCATTCATGCACCACTTCCCTTCTCCACAACTGGTGCCGTCTGCCCAAGGGAAGTGTTTGGTTTGGCACACGAGCAGTCCTCCAGAAGTGCCAGTACACCACAGCGTCGTACATGTACTGGCTGCATCGGGGCAGTGTTTGGACTCGTCTCCAAATGTAAACTGGCACTGTCTGTTGGCATCATACAACGTGCCAGGCAGGTCAGATGGAAGCTGGATTGGTTTGTGGGGCTTGTCCAACAAACACTCACCTGAAAAGGAGGAAAAAAAAAAAAAAAAAAAAAAAAGTAGACAATGCTGTCATTGAGTTCAGTTTCAAAAGGGAAAAATATATTTCCATCTCGGGAACTGCATTTGCTTTGTAACATTAAGTCTTTGAGCCAATTTGTGCTACCATTTTTGTAAAACTAAGGGTCTTCTAAATTCATTTGCAGGATGTAAAAGGTTAACTCTACGCTGCAGCAGAAACCACTCTGTTAAAAAAACAGAAAGAAAAAGAAAAGCAAAGCAGGAAAGCACAAGAGCTTAAATGCCACATGAACGGAAAGCTTAATAATCTTACCATGACCGTTATCCAAAAATGTTGTAATCATGTAGGCACTGCATGGAGACCAAGGCTGGCTGCGATCCAGATTGGAAAGCATTGATGCCATCATGTGGAAATCCCGGCTTATTCCATTAATACCAGCACACTGCTTTGCATCATCATGAGGCATGTTAAACACGTGGCCTTAAAAAAAAAACAGAAAAGGAAAGTTTGAGATTTTAGGAAGTCTGTCCTATGCATTACCAATACTATTTCATATATTGCTCCAGAGCTGCTCACAGCCTAGTCTTTAAACAATAACCCGATCTGACTACTGCCAAACTGCAAGCAGATGACACTGTGTCTTTGCTCCCCTCCGAGGCTTCTCACATGCTTTTTTTTTCTTGTCATCAGTCAAATACACAGCTCTTGCAAACAATGCCATGCTGACCCAATTTGCTTTCCACAGTTCAATCCTGCCACACAGCAAAGCTTTGCCTCCTCCCGACTGTGCCAGGGAGCACAGGGTGCCCCGTGCCCCGCAGGGTGAGCCTGCGGTGTGGGCAGGGCAGCTCTCTGCTTTACAGCACTGAGCTGGCTTCAATTAATCATGTGAAATTGCCTTTCAAAGTTTCAAATACCTAGTTCGTGGGCTGTTGTAAAGGCAGCCTGTAAACCATCGTCTTCTATGATAGAGCAACTGCGGTTTAGATCACAAACTGTTCCCACATCAGCCATCCCAAGAGTATCACATGTCTTGGCACCGCAGAGGTCCTGTAAAAAAAGGCAGTTTCATTATTAATCAGATCAGAGACTTAACCTTGGCAAGGAACACCCAGCCCTGGCAGTTTGCCTTTACTTATGGAAAGAGCATAAATATTCAGCACTTCAATGGGTATGATGGCAAAAATCTGTCTTTGGAATACACACAAGGCTTACACGTAGAAATAAAACGCGTAATTTCCATGCTAAATCTGCTAAAAATATACGAGGCACAAATACATTGCACATGCTGTGGGTTTCACCAGAGACGGCGCAACCAACAAAACGAATTATTAAAAGGCAGTTCATGTCATTTTCAGCCTGCTTTGCTAAAGCTGTGGTGACAGAAGACTGCCCCCGAGCAGTTTTTCGGAGGTCTGCTGGCAGAGAGGGCCTCCGGGGGTAGGGAGCCATGGGTGTCGGGATTGTGTCGCCCTTCACGTGTCCCTCACCTGCCTGGTGAAGAGGATCGCAGTGTCGTAGTGCTCCGCGTGCCGGTCACTGGGCGGGTTGTGCTGCTTCTGCCAGCTGCAGAAGTTCCTCAGCGTGAGGGCTGCGTTGGAGGAGATGTCGGGTCCCTTCCGCTCCTCGTAGATGACCATGACTTTCACCACCACGAGACTGACCGAGTTGCGGATGCTGGGGTGCTTGTAGAGCTTGGCGGCCACGGAGAGCAGCGTGAGGAGGTAGTGCTTCAGCCCGCTGCCGTGGAACTCGGCCATGGACTGGTCGGCCACCAGCATGGTCTCCACGTAGCGAGGGCTGGACACGAACCGCTTCTTCCTCCTGCTTCTCGTCTCTGCGTTAGAAGAGAGGGAGAAGGAGGGAAAGCGCAGGTGAGCAGGGCAGAGAAACGCTGCTGCAAGAGACCGCTACGAGCAACCCGACCCCACTGGTACCCGGGATCTGCACCTAAGGGACGCACCCCGTGGCTCCCGTCCCCAAACTTCCACAGCCCCGTCTGCAGAGCCCTCCCGGAGCGTGCCGGGGGAGGAGGGACGGTACCGGGACCCCTCGGGGTGAGACCCGCCGCCAGCCCCTTCCCTCCCCGTCCCCACGGCGGGCGGCGCGGCGCCCCGACGGTACCTGCGTGCCCGGCAGGCTCCGGCTCCGGCCCCCGCCGCCTCCCGCCCCCGCCTCGGCCACGGCGCAGCGGGAGGCGGGGGCGGCCCGGCGGGTCCCGCGCAGGCGGAGGAGGTGGGCGCCGCGGCGGTGCGCGGTGCCGGGGGCCGGCTGGAATGAGGTACTGGCGGCCCCGCAGGGAGAAGGCGCCGCGCATCCCCCGCGCAGAGGCTGAGGGCGGCGGCGGAGCTGGGGTCCCGGTTGACGGTGCCGGAGTAGAAGCAGCGGGAGAGGTCATCCTCCAGCGGCGGCGGCGGCGGCCCCGCCCAGGTACTGCAGGGTGAAGTCCGGGGCCAGGAAGCTGCTGTCGGGCTCCAGCTCCAGCGTCAGCCGCTCGCCGAAGGCCGCCAGGCGGAAGCGCTCCCGCCCGCCGGCAGCGCCCAGGCGCCGCGGCACCACCAGCGCCCGCCGCTCCGCGCTGCACAGCCCCAGCGCCGCCGCCAGCGCCGCCACCAGCACCGCCACCGGCAGGCGCCTCCCGGTCCTCATCGCAGCCGCCGGGCTCGGGGCGGGGCAGGCTTGCTGCTGTGGCCGCTGGCCTGACGGAGCCCTTTGTATTGCTTTATTTGTTTCTATCTAGATATAGTTTTATTATAATTATTTTTTGCTTTCAGGTTTTGGGGGTCTCTCGGTTTCTCTCTGCCGGCGGAGGGGCGGCGAAGGCCGGACGGGACCCGCGGTCACTGCAGAGGCGGCGTCGGCGTCCCCATGGCCGGGGCGCGGCGGCGAGGAGCGCGGGGAGCAGCCGTCCCCCTCCGAGCGTGTCTCTGTCGGTCTGTCCTTCTCTCGCCGCCGTCCCTCTTTCCCGCCTCCTCTTCAGGTCCCCCAGCAGCGGCAGTCGCGGAGGAAGCGCTGGCGAGTCCCCGCTCGCCCCTCCGGCAGCCCCAGGACGGTCCCGCGGGGCGGGGGTAGGCGAGCGCCGCGAAGCCTCCCGTCCTTGCAGAGCACAGAGCGAACGGCACCGCAGCCCCCGCGCCGGGCCGCCCGCGCTCCCTCCGGTACCCTCCGCCGTGCGGGCTGACTGCGGCGGTGGGGCCGGCGCCGCCGCCCTTTATGGGGTTTGTCCGGGCCGCCCCCACCCCGGCGCGGCCCGCCGCCCCCCGCCGCGCCGCCCCTCGGCCGGGCCGCTGAGCTCACTGCGTGCGTAAGGCGGCCCCGGGCGGCCCCCGCCCCTCCCTCCCCCCCCACCGCCCTCGGCGGGGCGGGGACGGGGCGCGGCGCGGCGGGCAGAAAACCCGGGTCGGGGCCCTCGGCTACCGGGCGGCGGCTGCGGCCCCTTCGCCCGCCCTCGCGGCTGCCGGGCGGCGGGAGTGTCCTTCCCCCGGCCCCCGAGGGCAGCCGGGCCCGCACCGGGCTGTGCGGGGCGGAGGCGCTCCGCGGGGCACCCGCCGCTCGGTGGAGCGGGGCGGACGGGGCTCGGGGCTCCCCGGGGCTGCGGAGTGGCAGGTGGACAGCCCGGAGCTCCGGGGGTGGGGACGGAGAGAGAGCCCTGGTCGTGTTCGTGGCTTTACATTATTTTTATTATTATTATTTAAATTATTGTGTTTTAAGCAATTCTTGCCCCTCCCCGGCCTTAACAGCTCCAGTGCACCTGTGCTCCTGGGAAACTGCTGCTTCCAGATCGCTCAGAGACATTTCCATAGGTGCAGCCAATGTTTTCCTTCGAAGCCATAGCCAGCCGCAGCGGCAGGGCTAACCCATCGCGTGTGCCACACGCAGGCGATGCCCGAGGCCCGGTGGTACGGCGTGCGCGGTGCCGAGGCCGTTCTGGAGCGTGAGGGCGAAGGAGCGGTGAGCAAATGTGTGAGTGGACACAGAAGCAGCGTACCTGTTGATCACAGCTCCAGGGCTTCCCAATTGAACAGAGATGCTCCCGTGTCCGTGGATGCTGTGTTTCATACAAGTAGGCTGAAAACAGCAGTAGCACCATATACGATCCTTGTGACGGAGCGAACATTGCTGAAATCTTTGGTATCCTCTATTCTCTTAGGATGGAGTGTCCCTTCATGCCACTAAATCTAAACCAAAGGGTTTTCCTACTAGTTTAAACCATGTCAGAAAAAGTTGGAGCCACCCTTCTGTGTCAATCGCAGAGTCTAGCTGAATGCTAAGTTCTGATAATACATTAATTTCCCGTGGTGTTCTATAAATGCACAATTTTTTGAAGTTGTGCAAAAAACATACAAAAAGATTAAGCTGGTTTTCCAGTTACTTCTTCCACAGAAGCGCCGTTGTCCCACAGAGTGATGAGCAAAACCAGAACTGGGCCTCAAATGAGGGATGTTCCTTGGGAGACAGCGGGAAACACTGGACTTTCTGAGCAGAGCCTTGGCTTTGAGAGACCGTGGCCGCCGCTTTGTAACACATCAGGAGCGGAAATATCCGTTCAGTCACAGCAGAGGCCTGATTTTCAGCTCAAGTCGGTGATGTGTGCCAATCTCTACCCTTATCTTTCAGATCCGGTAATGCGTACCCAACTCTGTCATGCTTTTCCTAGGATGGAAAACTCACAACAAAGGTACAGTTCATTCATGCTGTGAATTTTGTGTTGTGTATGATACATATGTAGGAGTTGTATATTTTTTGAATATTTAGCGAATTACAAGTTTAAAAGTCTAGAAATATGGCTTATAAAACATAGACTTGAAAGGAAAGCTTTGTTATAATTTATTTTTGAACTTAATTCTAATTAGTTAATACTTGCAAAGATATTAATTAAAAATATGAAAACCTTCTAGTCTGTCAGTGTAGTCAGTGTAATGCCTCTTCAGTGCCCTCCAAGGACATGTCCACCCAGCTGCCGGGTGCACCTTTGTGGTAATACTTTGCTGGGTTTTTTTGATGTAAAATCTCTGATTTGAAAAGCTCCTGACCACCTTAAAATAGGGGTTTTTTGGTGTAGAAAGTCTTCCCGATTTTCCACCAGGTGGCACTCGCCTATAAAGAATTTTTCTCGAGGAGTGTTTCAGGGTTCCAACTGTGCTCTGGTGAAAAGGCTGACATTTTAGTACTGTTCTTAACATTTTCGTGGTTAAGGCAAAAGTTTTCCTGGCCTTTATATAATATCCGAGAAAGTGTTTGAGTAAACTGCATGAAAACGAATCATGATGCGAAGGAATATTTACAAAAGGTTTGCTTCCTGACAAACGTGGTGTTGCAATCCATGTTCTATCTACTCCATACCAACTCCAGTCGTATTTTGTGTAAAACAGGACTTGGAAAGCTAAACGTACTGAAATTTTGCAGACTTTCACTTAGTAGGCTGAAAACCTAGAAAAGGCATAAACCTTTTCTTTTTAATAAATTTCTAGTGCTTCTTGGGGAAAAAAACCTATCAAGGAGGTGCAAAAAATTGTATTGCAAAGTAAACCACCAGGTGGAGCTAATAGATCATCGTATTTTGGTCTATGGTGCAAGAATAGTTTATGTATTAGCCCTAAGTGTTGTCAGGACCCGAGCAGTATTAACAATGGCGAAGCTTTAATTCCTTTGCCAGTGTTTGCATAAACTGCTCTTTCCAAAATTAAAAAAAAAAGCCCACAAACCCACACTTTTTCAGCCTATTTGTTTAAATGCTGCAGAATGATATCTTCCTTCAAAACCTGTTACAATTTAGAACTAAAACAGCAGATGGCACATTAGACCCAAGGAATAGGGGATTAAAGCCCTGATGCTGTTAAAAAAATCCTCAGAAGAACACTTGCAATAACCTTAAGCCTTTTTTTTTTTTTTTTTTGGTCGGAAATTCATCTGATTTTGTAGAACTCTCTTCCCATCGCCGCTTGTGACTACTGAAAGGTTCACCCATAATCAGCACTCCTATCTAAGCACTTTCTTCTTAGTTGTTGGGCAGCACGAGGGGTTTGTCTTCGTGCAGAGGAAGGGAATTCTTTGTCATTCAGGGTGAATGACTGTACCCAACAAGATTATTTGTGGAGATTGTTCCTCTGATATGATGATATGTATGATTAGCTTATTGTTTTTTTCCATTTATTTATTGATTTTGATGTCATTAACAGTTGGGTTTTGTTAAGCAGGGTAACAGGGATAAGAGAGAAAACCTCTAATTTTGACTAAGTGTTTTGGTAATGAGCAGTAATGGGAAAAAAACAAAACTATATCTGTCGTCACTTTAATGAGAAAGATAATTTTTTAATTATTATTATTTATGTGATTTAATATGGTTATCTGTTTCCCCATAATTTCTGCTCTTACATGAGGTAATTATCAAAGTTTCTGAAAAAATATAGATGTGGAAATTTTGGGAGCCCCCGAATTTTATTCCTAGGTAGCCTGTGTAGGCCAGTATGCACTTGAAATGAAGCACTACCAATTCTTTCTGCATTCCGTTAGTAAACTTTTGTCAAAATTGGATTAACTGGGAACTTGGTCCACCTCTGGCTGTGTGAGTCAAACATTTTATTATTCCGCAAATATAATGCATCAGACTTTGGGGTTCATGATGTAAGTTAGTTCAATTTATAAAGGTAAAGGCATCCAGGAAGCTTGATTTAGTTTAAACTCAACAACATTTGTAGAAATAAGAATCCATTTATTTGGTGCTGGTCCTTATTTAGATCACAAATACATTTTCTGCAGATATTCTGCCCTAACATAATACCACTCCTATGATTTTTTATACAATTACAGGCATTATAACTGATGCCATATTTTCTCTCTTTAACAGGTTTTTGGGGGCACAAGTAGGAGCATATGTAATCCAGGTCACCTTACATGTCTCCTAAAGAGTGCCGAACTATCTTTAAGCTGGATTTTTCTTGTGGCTTCTTCATACAAATTTTTACATCTGGTTTATTTGTTTGCTCCTGAAACAAGCATGGTGAGAAAGGAGTTGAATTTTGTCCATGATAAAATGTTTTCAACCATTTTATCATTGGGCAGGGGCAGAGGGAAGTGAAAAACAAGGATGGCGAAAGTCAGTTGCAAAGTGTAGGGACTGCAACCGTGGGTCTTAATGTTTCCTTACTGGTTATCGGGCAGCTGTAAAATCCTCCTAGTCACCAGTGGCTCACCGTGTCCTCCTTGTGTTGTAGCCATGAGTCATAGTCTTCTCCTAGCAGGTCAGATCTAGTGATGAAGATGGTGATGAGGGTTGTACTGAGACGTGATACGGAGTGCCTTTCCTTCTGTAGCTGCTTGAACGGTCTGCACTGGCTGGTGTGCTGAAGCTGAATCAATTCCGTGAGGAAGGGCAGGCCGTGGTCTTGACCAGGAGTTTGACACATTCATAACCATGTGTATAACTGTCTACTGTAGTATCCCTGTCTGATTGGAGACATCAAAGGATGTTAGCACTTCCCGGCTGTTTGTTGATTGATGTGCTTGTTAGAACCTATGAGCTAATGCATTTTAAGTGGAGGAGGGAAAGCTGTGCATATATTTAATACTAGTTTTCTGGCTAGATCAACACCCAGGGGATACCCTAGCATTTAGTTTTATGTTAACCTCTCCCCCAGCTATTATCAGTCACATACCATAGCAAAAGTCTGTTATCACAGCCTGGTAAGTCTGAAGAGAGAGGTTTGCATAAGAATGTGAATTCGGACATGGCTGTATCACACGTAAATCCAGAAGCAAGTGGTTTAAAAGACTGTTGAGGTCTGACATGTGATTTTTGCTTTCTGGTGGTAGAAGTATTCCTGCTGAAGAATTTGTGCCACCATCTAAATTGCTTGTGAACAGCTGATCTAAATCCAAATTCTCACGGTCAAAACAACTGCTGGTGTCAAATATACAAAAAATCTCCCTGGAAAGAAGGGATCAAATAAAAAGAATTAGGCAAAACAAAATGTTGCACTATAGTACATCTGCAAAAGTGTTTCAGAAGTTAAATATAACTGTAACATTGGCTGCAAAGTCCCTAGGCAACTGGCAAGGAGCACATTCATGCATACCCTGAGCTCCATGACATTTTGATATTTTTATCACGCTGTGATTTCAACAGATACTACACTTTCTCCATGTACTTTGGACAGAGGGTCTCACAAGTACTGCAAGAAGTGTTACAGTTTCCATGAAAGTCCTCATAATGAAAACTCATCACTGTACCTATTAATAATTTTCTACCTTTGAGACGTCTGTGTGATGTAGGAGACAATTACCGTCACTTAGCAGATGTAGACATTGGCCACACTGATTCCAAAGAGATTTCCATCTTGCTAGACAGTGCTCTGCTTTTTGCTCTCCTGGTCTATCCAGACATGTGCTGGTCATTCTTTGGCCTATATAATGCTGATACTCCCTATAAAAAGTATGAAGAAATTTGAACATAACAAATATTTTCTGTAGCATTAAATGTCAAGCTGGGCAGTTCCCTCCCCCTCGCTCTAGCACAGCCACACAAACAATACCGTTGGCTTCACAGAGGGTGTGATGCATCGCAGCAAGTGGTGGAAACAGGCAGCTCAGCCTGGCAGGCAAGGGAAGGGCAGGAAGCCTTCTGAGCTGGTGTTGCAGTCCAGCCATCACTTGGGTCTATTAGCTCTTGGCAATACTGCTTCCAGACCTGAACTGCCACATACACGTCATATTGTGCTGAACTTAATGTGCATGAAGACATACTAATATGAGGATCTATTTTACTAACCTTCCTTTTCTTTTTCACATTCTCACTGTGTACTTCTAATAGCCTCATCTACATGCTTTATCTTATCCATATTTTGGTTTCATCCCCTCTTGTCCCATCCTTACTTTCCATTATGCTGGATAATCGAGAGTTGGCAGTAAGTCCGTTTAACAAAGGACAAAAAACATTAGGGAAAGTGATTAACCTCTCCACTCCACAAACAATTTATATACGTGTTTAGACTCATCTAATCCATGCTTTGCTAAAAGCTGGATTAGATGGGGTTTCTTCCTGGTTTTCAGGGATGGGGCTGGCACTCTTGAACTGCAGTTCTTGGGGCTTCTCTTGGTCTGAGAGGGTTTACCTGTTCTGAGAGGGTTCACTCTTTTTCTCCCTCTCCCTATCCAAAAGGCCTCACCTTTCCTATGTGTGTCTGAAGATGGCCACTGCTAGATGAATGGCATTTAGGACATTCATGTGAAAATTTTCTTTTTGTTTAGCACATCTTTTTTACCTCTTGAAGAACCGTGACATCTAGGGAAAAAAGTTAGACCCTTTCTAACTATCATTATAAATTCGTGTGTGTGGAGTCAGTGTATCATCTGCTCTCTGTTACAGTCCAACACACTGCTTGAGATAACCTAAAACCAGAGTTTAAAGTACAGACTTGTATTCATTATGAGGTTCTCCATCACCTATGATAGAGATGCCACACTAATTGCAATAATCAAGGTAGTGTTAAAAATGTTAGATTGCAATTTTTCCCCTTTTCTTTTCCTTTAAACATGGGTCTTGCCTTTCTACACCCTGAGAAATGTTTTTCTGCACTTACTGTAATGAAAGGGAACTCCCCAGTTCCGGTGTCTTTTTTATAAAGGTTAGATATCTTGCATTTTAACATACACATATCTTAGACCACTCTGTCACATTTGCTGATACTAAATAATGCCCAACTTGTGCCACATTGGTGTCTGACACATAATTAAAGCCCTGCTCAGTACAGTCGAGGGTAGGTTTTTCTATACGAGCAGGACAGATGCCCTCCAACACCTTCTAGAAAGGGTGAGAAAGAAGAATTTCAATTGTTTCAAATATATGAGCCACCTGTGTGTTCCTCAGTATGCTGAGGACACGGTCCTTGAATTTATTGAGGTACTGACCTTGCTTCCTTTGCCTTTTGATAAAATGACAATGTCTTCCTGTCTCTGTGGCCTGACATCTGGATTGCTAAGACCAGAATATCTGTAGACTGTGCGAGACCAGAAGATGCTACTCTTTCTGTCAGCGTTGGCACAGAGGTGCACATTATGAGCAATCTTAACCTTTTTTACATGTATTTTAGTACCTACTCTTACATACTAGGTCATGGTTGGTTTTTTTTCCCATTTAAATCCTGTTTTGATTCTAAACAAGAGCCTATATTGGCTGAGCAGGCACTGACTTCCATGAGACTTGCAGCACAAATGGAAAATAACATTTATAGTCTCCTCAGCTTACTGTTGGTGTTCTTTCTCTGAAGCCCGAGGCTTCAAATCAACATGCAACAGTAGCTGTTTGAGAACTAAATGAGGAAATGTCTTTATTACTTAAAAAGCAGAGTGAAATTTGGGGAAAAAAAAAAGTATGGAATTGAACAACAGTTACTCATTTCTGCATCCAGCAGTTGAATAATAAACCTCAACAGCTCTGAGCTTTTCTTTTGTAAAGAGAGGGGGTTTGATATGTAGGTGCAACTTTTTTAAGGCCAAAAGAGTTGCTAGTCCCAGTGTTTTGACTAATCTCTGCAGTACCTGCAGGCAATTCTAATGGAGATCATCTGTTAGAGTCTATCTTGCTGCCAAGCTGGACCTGTATCACACGTGGAGGAAGTGCCAGCCAGCCAAGCATGAAATATTCTTACCTGTATCTCTTTTATTCAGAACTGATGGAAAAAATGTAAGCGAGTAGAAATCTCAGCAATACGTACCTCAAGAGAGAGAACCTTAAAAGGCAGCTTCACTTAACAGCAAATTTGGGGATTTGCATTAGGATCTTTATTTAGATGCTTTAATCCAGGCATTCATCAATTTATCCTGTGACCTAAGCAAATATTTCAGAAATACTGCAAGAGATTATAATGCAAAGTCATGGTTTTTAAGTACAGTTCTATTGTCTTTCTTTAATATTTGCTATATACCAAAATAGGGTAAGATGTTTCTGTAGCTTTTGGGAGACCTAGATGTGCTACAGGCTCCTTTTGAGGTGAGGAGCAAATCACCTAAGTTTAAATCCAGCAAAAAGTCAGCTCTATTTTTTGAAATCTTGTTGGCTGTCAGAGCCCTCATTAATTACCTCCTTCTAAGAATTGTATTTTTGTATTCTTCATTGTGTGCTTATATGGCTCTCAAATAAGCAACTCACAGTTGTTAAGGAGTGTCTCCTCAAGCCCCTACCAAGTGTTATCTTTATTTAAAGGTAAAAAATTGAGATACAAAGAGATTCAGCAATTTATTAGCAGTAAGACAAAATACCTTCGTGACATCAATGCAGTTCATCTGCCATAACTTATTTTGGCCATTTCAGGACTGGGCTCATGATGTTGCTAATCTGTTCTTGCTTTTTGACAGTTTTATCCACATTTTGAAGAGAACATGGGACAGCTACCTGTTATTTTTTTCTGCTTTCAGTGACCCTTGTTTTCTAGTATGAGACTGGAACTTCAGATTGCTTCTTTGCACTTCTGTAACATTAGGGAAAAAGTAAATGAGAAGTACTGGTTTGCTCCCAGCTACATGGGCACATAAGTCAATCAGAGTTGTTTAGGTGGCTTGGGTGGAACTCCCTTAGTTCTGGATACATCTATACCTCAACACTGACACACTGTTTTAATCATGAGGTCAGCTGAGCTGAAGACAAGCCTTCATCATAGATTTTGCCTGACACATTGGCATGCTTAATATCTCAATTTTATCAATGAAATGAGTAAAATAAAAGGTTGTAACACTAATCTCGGGCAAAGAACTATAGGGTATTGTGGTGGGTTTCCCTTGGCTGGCTGCCAGCTGCCCACCCAGCTGCTCCCTCATTCATCCTCCTCAGCAGGACAGAGGGAAGAAAATAAGATAGAAAAGCTCGTGGACTGAGATAAAGGGAGATCACTTCCCAGTTATTGTCATGAGCAAACCAGACTTGACTTGGGAAAAATTGATTTGTTGGCAATTAAAATAGAGTAGGATGGTATGAAACAAAGACAAAATCTAACCCCCTCTCTCCCTTGCTTTTTTTTCCTATGCTCAACATCACTCTCTAATTCCTGACCCTTCTGCCTCCCTTGCAAGTGATGCAGGAGGATTAGGAATGGAGGGTTGTGGTAAGTGGGTGACAGTTCCTCTTTGCTGCTCTTTCCTCCTCAGATATTGCCCCTGCTCCAGTGTGAGACCTCTCCATGGGCTGCAGTCCTTCACAGCAAACCTGTTCCAGCATGGGTCCTTCCCACAGGCTGCCGGGATCCCTGCTGGGGCACCTGGAGCACCTTCTTCCCCTCCTGTCCCCTTGGGGCTCACAGGGCTGTTCCTCACACTTTCCCCCTTGCCTCTCACCGCCGGGCAGCGTTTTGCCCTTTCTCACCCGGGCTTTCCCTGGGGCACTGCCATCATGTCTGTGGGGCTGAGCTGTGCTCTGGAACCGGCTGGGTCTGGCACGGAGCAGCCGTGGCCTCTCCTCACAGAGGCACCTGGGAACCTGCACCCTGTACAGATATTCCGGTTAAAAATGCTGCAGAAAGGCAATGCAGAGCAATACCCTGTAGCTGTCGCTTCCTAACTCATTGTCTTGTTGCCTGACCTCACTGTCCCTGTCACTTGCTGCCCATCGCCTTTGTGTTTTCCCTCTCACAAGTCCCCTTCTAGCCTGGGTGTCAGGGAGGGGGCAGCAGAGGAAGATCACTCTCTGAGGAGGGCAGGTAAGGTGAGGAGGTCTCTTGCCACCCTCTGCTTCGCTCCCTGCCACCAAGGGCATGGATCAGACCGGTAGCCATCAGCTGAAGTGTGTGAGTGTGGGGGCAGCCTGGACCTGCTCCCTCCGGTCTTTGGAAGGTTTTCAGTCGCTGTCATAGTTCACTGCAGAGTTGTGCTCGCTATCTCCCTGTCTGATCTGGAGCAGCTCATGTGAGCCACTCCTCTGGCATGTAACCTCACTTGCACAACTCCATATTAAGACTATTAATACCCTTTGCCCACATGAGCAACCCTCGTTGCAGCAATGCAACACGTAGTTCAATCACATAATAGTAACAAGAGAACTGGAGCAGACACATAGGCCCCAATCCTGGAAATATTTATAGTTAGGCTTAACTTCTAGCATCTTGCTAACCCCTCAAGTGTTCACGGGATTGAAACTTAATAAAATGTTGGCTGAAATATTCTGTTTACAAATGATATCAAAAGGAAGCATGTGCAATGGCTTATACAAGAAATGCAGTTTTTAAAACAAAACACCCTTCCATCCATCTTTTGTGTCAATTTATACCATAGACACTATAAGAAAGCGTGGCCAGAAATAAACAGACACTAGTAAACTAATACCCAGATTCATATTTTCACTCTTTTTACCAATAGGTCTTCTAGAAAAACAGCACTTGTGCTTAAGACCAAACACCAAAAAGCCAGTGAACAAAACTTTCTAACTTCCCTTTAACATCGCTAAATTTCTCCTCTTGGCTTTAATACATAAACCCTTATGCAGAGCCTTTGCTGTCATGGTGTAAGCTGGCTCTGATTTCCATTGAGTAGAAAGCTAAGCATGTGGACACATTTTCAGGGGATGCTTGGGACCCCTGTTGATGTGCTGCCTTTGCTATGCCAACCAGATCTTTTTTACGTAGCATGGCACAAGTTATGTCATTGTTTTGAGTGATAAAGAACTAAAATTGGGAAGCATGGGATGTTCATGAAACCTTTTCATTCAGTGTTATTTCCATCTGTGTTGTAGGGAAGTCACAGCACACTTGAATGGCTCAGATTGCCAAATGCATGCTTTAAAGTTAAAAGCTATACTTAAGGCAAACGTAGAGGTTTGGGTATATGATTAAGGTTGATCAAGGAAAAAGATCACAGGTTTTGAAATGTCTCGAGTTTTCTAGGAATGTGTCGGCCTAAGAAGAGAGGGAAAGGGTAAAGTAAGCATGGGGAAAGCTTTTCCTGATGTTGTTATATCTACCAATTGATCTCCATGTTTTGACTCATTCTCTTATTGCTGAGTCCCACCTTCTGTTTATTTGGAGGATTATAAATTTGAATTCAATATATATTGAAATATGTGATTAAAATATTGCAGACAGAGAAATGCACCATAGATTCACATGGAAGCATTTTTTTTTTTTTAGCAGAATAATTAATTTCATTGCCTGCACAAACTCAGCCATCATTTCTGATCATAAGCTGGGCATAACTGGAAAGCAGGCATCACTCTTGTCCGCTGGCAATGCCCTCTCCTGCTGTGAAAGAGGCATGGGCCTGATGCCTAGTTTGGCCTCTTGCTCCCTGGGGTCCCTGGGAATACAGCTGAGGCAACCCCAAATTCTTTGGGTGCCAGTCGCCTCTGCCTGCCTCAGCTGTGTGCCAGAGCCTGGGCAGAGGGACGTCTGCGTGCCCCTTGCAAAATGCCAGTGGGTGAAGAGGCACGAGAATGTCCTCCAGCTGCTTGTGGCTGATCCAGGCTGGTTTGGGCTTGGTAGAGCTGCTGGCCGAGGTCATGTGGCTGCTCGTGGGCTGCTCTCCAGTGGTGTATTGGCAAGAGCAGGGTGGTGCTGGTCCAGGGGCAGCCCAGGATAATCCCACAGGGAGTTAATGAGGGGCATAGGCTGGAGGAAACTTTCTGGGCTTCTGATGCTGACATCCCAAGGGGAAGCACAGTCTAGTTAGATATTATGTGGCTTCAAAGGCATGAATGAAAGCATGTAGAGAACCCCCTTCCCTGAGACCTCCAAGGTCCTTCTGAGCCTGGACTTGTTCCTACACTTACAAAGTAGAACAGCAAAATTTCCAAACATCTGGAAAGAAGAAAATCAGTGTTATTCTGCGCTGCTTCTCTCACCAACATTTTCTTTCTCAATTATTTAAAAATCTCACAGGTTGTTGCTCAATAACATTTATGAACTGGGCGTAGTACAAAAATCCTAGCTACAGCGCAAATATGCACAGCTGTCACATGTAACACACCTTGTAAAACCAAAGCATCATCAGGTATTTTAGCAAACAGAGAGGTAAAATAATTCCACTTTATAAACCCATGCATTTATATAATTTTAGTGATGCCAACTGAGCTGTCATTGCTTTATATGGTAAACACATGAGCTAAAATAGTTTGTGTAAAGATATTGCAATAAGACAAAAAAGTGAAACCAAATTTAACTGAGAGGGCCCTGCCAGCTTTATTAATTTGGATTTCAAAGCTCTCCAAGAAAAATGTTCTCTTTTTGCCTTTTCAAAGGAATTCAAACTCAAACATAATATCGGAAACAAGCTGAAAGGCTGTAAACACTCAAGCTATGACATGAGACACTAAAAACTCACAAACTAAGAAGTGACAACATTAACTCATGCTGTTTGCTTCAGGGAGGGCAGAAAAGCAAAAGTCAATTCAGGTGAGGATATCTGCTGCTAAAACTGCCAGCATTTGTTGCTTTATATTAATCTTCGTGTCCCCAGTCCCACAGTATTTTTCGCATATTGTCGGACAGCTGCACTTGAACAGAGCCCCATTGACTTCGTGTCATTTGAGCATCTATTTTGCATTCAAGGGCTTTGATCTGTGTGGCTGGAAGGCTCTTTGCAGCTTCGTCTGCAGCAGCGTCCCAGCACACGCCCGCCACTTTCTTAGCACAGTGCAATTCTTCTTGACTACTGCAGCTCTGCAAAGAGCTATGGAAATAGGTTGGGTGTTAACTCCCATTAGATCATTTGATTGTGCAGTTACAATGTGAGAAGTACCAAAATCTCTAGCTGTGAGCAATATAAGCGGTGGTTGCCCACATGACAGACATTTAATTATTAGGGCCAATGAAAAGAGACCAGATTATTGATGTTGGAGACCGTTGCATAAGGAGACTGCCTTATGTGCCTCACAGGTGCAGTTTCATGATAAGGCCTGCTGTAGGTGAACATAGGTAGACTTGCTTTCCAACAGGAGGGATGGAGACAAAGGGCACAATAGCTGTAAAATTGAACTTGATGAATTTCTGAACTGAATTACATGTATCTATCTTCTACCACAGCAGAGGAAGGGATACACTGATGAAGGAAGCACCTTCCAGACTCATGACTCTTAAAATGCTACAAACCATACATGCATAAACTCCTTGCTTGGGCTTATTTCAACAACCACATAAGCTTGTGAGCAGTGTTTGATTATCCAAGAGTAGGGGAACACAAACCTTCTGACACCTTCAGAAAGCTTCCAACAAGCACTTGGACTAGGAAGCAGTGCCTGGGGAACATTTCCACGCAGAGATAAGTTTAATTGCAGACATCAGCATTTTGTTGGGGAGGCCGCCTTGTCCAGAATTTTGCTGTGTGTGCATCTGTCATTTCTACCCTAACAGCTAGCAAAAAAGGATCAGCTGGTGCTCTAGACTGCAAGGCCAAGTGCTGTAAATATCTACAATTAATGCTGTTCCACACATGAGTAATTCCTTTGGCTCTGTCTGTGCTGTCTCTGGGACCATGAGTCAGGCAGCACAGCACAAACCTTGACCTGCTCTTTGTAGGCCAATGTTGCTGGCAAGGGGTTATCCAAAGCCCAGCTACCTCCAGGCCCTGTACTCTCCCCATAGCACATGAAATTAGGCTTTGCTATGGGAAGTAGCTTGTTTGTTCCAGGGCAGAATGAGATGAGGGGTAGAAAGGCCTCTCATCTCATGAAGGGAAAAGGAAACCCTGCTGAAAGCAAATTCACTACATTGAATTTGTAATTGCCTAAGATGAAACCAGTTGGCCACTGACCTTTGCCAAGGGCCATTGTCATCTAATCCTATTCTAGACTATCTGTGGAAAAGGCAGGGGTTTATGGCTAGATGTGGTTATTAGTTGCCATGTATCTGGTACCATGGGCATAATATTTATTGTACGCTTTAAGTACTTTGGCATCAGTAAGTGTTAAGTTAGATTTTTGGATGCTTGGGTTTTTTTTTTTTTAATTTTTGACCATATGATTTGTTTTTAGAGCTAGCAAGGAATACGGAATAAAGACAGAATATAAACAATTAATTTAGTGAGTTTACTGTTGGTCTTATGTTAGGAGTCAGAAGAAAGAAATTTGGTGCTATAGGGTGTGACTGGGATACATAGATAATTATCTTATAAAATAGCATGAACATTGGCCAAAGTTGGAAAAAAGCACTGATTCTAAATAGGAAAATATTTTGCTGCTGGGAATTTGGGGATTTGTGTGCTATGACTGGGGGGTTTCTTTATGCAGCATGGAAACACTCCCAGCAATTCATCCTCTGCTGAGTTTCTTTGTCATCTGACTACTGCCACTCAGCTGTGTAGGCTCTTCACTTAACTGTGGCTGGGGGGGAGGGCTGGAAGCATTTTGATGCTGGAAGAAGACTGAAATCTCATAATTAAAGGCACAAAAACCAAAAAAAAATCCCCTGAAAAGTAATAGTAAAAAAATGCAGCAGACTTGAGCTGTTACAGAGGTGTCTGCTGCCTATCAAGGTAATTTTCAGTTATTGTAAACTGAACAGTGTAAGCAAAGGGTGCAATGTGGTTGATTTTACGAGGGTGCACAAATACTCCTGCACCATAGAAGTGCCCTGAAGGAGCTTGTGGAAACTGCAGTATCTGTGCTGTTTCAAAGAGCTACTTTGCATGAGGCTCCTCTGACCCATTTTCCCTTAAATTCTGAAAGTTGGTACAAGATTGATACAGACACTTCCCATCCCTAGCGGCTCAACAACAGCCTCATGCCAAGCAAGAGAGGCCTAGGCGAGTATTTTCTCACCCAGCTGTTGAGCATCAGTCTGTCTCTATGGTGTATTTACAGCTGTTGTCATCGGTTGTACCTCCTCACCTTCGTATCATGGACTCTGCCAAGCTGGTCCCATGGCAGCAAATAGTGCCTTCGCTCCTGCACCCCTGCCTGGCACAGCCTGACGGCAGCACAGGACCCTTCATCTCTGCCTGTTGGTTCTCTAGAGAGCTCATACACATTAGAAAGCAGAATCTTACGGAGAGCTTTAACCTAGGATAAACCCCCCAAACTCTCTAGGAACAAGTTTAAGGAACTAATAACGAATGATGGCAAATGTGTGACTGATGCGATTAAGCTGTTCTGTAGAATTAGGACCACCCAAAAGATGGTACTAAACAACCTGTAGTCACACACACATACACACACGTGGAATTTGCTAATAATACTCAAAGAAAAGTCCAATAGCTTAGTTCTGTACTTTTGTGTGCAAAAGTAGAAGTCGTCTTAGATAATTCTATGTTAGACCTACAGGAAAATTGAGGACAAACACTTTTATATAAGCAGATAAACTTTCTACTGTAAATATTACTTTTCTAGACCCACATGAAAGCATTCATATTTTTGTAAACATGACAATGTGACATTTGGTGAGCAGTGCAAATGTGTTAAAATTACTCAGTAGTTAGACACTGCACTTAAAATATTTGTTTCTTTAGGAGCTACTGATGCTGTTTCTGTACATTGACCTTTGTAAATCTGTGGTTATTGGGCTAAAAGTACTTTTATTTATGTGGGTGCAATGTGCAGTCATTCCACCAATGCCCACAGAGCCACATGGAATGACAAGTGTTAGCAAGGGGAAGCTCTGGCATATTGTCACTATGTTTTTTAATAGGTAGAGCTGATTATTTTGATTTTTAAAATAGCTTAGTTGTCTGTGATGGGAAGAACAAGACAGGTTCCTACTAGTCACCTTCCATTTTATGATGGAATAGTTGAAGGGGGGAAAAATCCCTTTCATATTTATAACCTCTGAAAACTCAGTAACAGGATCTAATTTATAATAAACCCTACAGGTAGGAGTGTTCACAAAAAATGCTGGAGGAGGAATCCTCACATCCTGTAGGAGCAATTTTCTACTATTACTTCAGTTTCATTATTTTAATCAAATACCGTATGTTAATAATAAAGGATACAAATGAAAGAACACCGCCTTTGCTTAGAGCAGAAATCATTTGGGTACCAAAAGGAGTTGAGAGATCTTATGCCTTCTGCAAATATTTGATTCCCCTGTATTCTGAGGCTTTTCTTTTGAATGTGGTTACCTGTAAACCTACAGCTAAAGTAGAAGGATAAAAAGAAACTTTCCAGGAACTGGGAGCGATGTAGGGGGAATTAAGCAATGTAAAGTCTGCCTGGATACAAAAGCTTCTTTTACCATTTTCTCCAAAGCTTGTCCCCTCGATGAGTCGAGCATATTTCTCACTTCCACCTTTCTTACTGCCACAGCCAGCGTGGGTGCATATGGAGTGTTGAGCTCTCCATAGCTCTATGCACTCATGAAATTAAAGGCATTTAAATCAACTGTATCAGCTCAGAAAAGGGAGTCAAGGTTTTACATTTGGATAGGGTTTATTTTTTGACAGCTCAGGTAAGGCATTTGGATGTTAGGGTTTTATTCAAGGAATGAGCAGGAGCATATTTAGTAGCACTGCAGAAAAACTGTGCACAGACATGGAAGCACCAGCTTGTTTGACTACATTTATTCACCATGGGGTAAAGAAGGCAAAAAAGAAGAGATAGTGGAAGAACACACACAATGGATGGGTGAGGAGCTGGGTTCTCTTTGTGCTGGTAGCACAGTGTGATCTACTCACTGAGAGATTCTGCACAACGCACAGCATTCAAAGCCACCATATATTTCATGGCTACATTTTGGATCTCACTTTCACAGCTTGTTGAAGCTAAAGGCTTACCAATATTACATGCATAATGGGGATACTGAGTTGTAATAACCAGTACTAATATGGAATTCCATAATTGAGTTTGAAAGCTCTGTAGTAACATACAATTTTAATATTGTATATCAAGGCTAAGTGAAACAAATACTTTCACATCTCTCCAGGGCTTTCATAATTTGTTTTAAACAACTTCATATTAGTAAAAAATTCTGCAAAAAAGTCTTAGCATAAAAATTAGATCACTCAACAGGAATATATTTTGGGCAGAGGGAGGGGAACAAAGCATTTTTCTGACAGTCATTGCAAAATGTGTAACCTTTGCATTTTGAGGGGTTTTGAATTCACCGCAGATATTTTCTGTACAAAAAAGGATATATAGTTTCTTATACAAGCTTAAAGATAACTTTGCAATGAAGTAAGAGCTGGAGGACATAAAGGGGAGGGATAATAGGAAGGGAGAGTGTCTGAACTGGAACATTACTAATTCTCACAATGGTAGCTCAGTGAAAAAAAATGCTGCAGAACAAACCTGCCTTCATGCAGTCAATTTTTGGAAAGAATTATAGCCATTTGGAACTGAGTTTTTACTTGAAAACTCTTTGGAAACAGGATACTGCTCCCAAGCACTTTCAGCCCTTTTGAGACTTGGACTGAGATTCATCTCACTCAGCTTCAGACATCTGCAGTGTAGCTGTCTACATCTGAACCCTATGTCCCTTTGTCACTGGAAAGAAATACACATTGGTAATGTGCAGTTCATCTAACCTATTATGGACATCTGCTGTAGGGTGAAATGAACAGTATGTGTGAAGTCTCCATTTTCTTTCTCCTGAATCTAAAAGGGACCTATAAAGACTGTTTCAGGTGCATCATATAAAGACTATTTCAGATGCATATTCGAAACTCCATGAGAGGAAACCCCTCCCCAGTGTCAAATATTTTTATTTTTTTTTAATTTTTGAAATACTATGAAACAGTTGCTACAGTTTTGTGTACTTAGACTTAAAAAAATTAGTAGGATGATCAGTGTAATACACTCTTGGCATACAACATGCCCCTGGAATAATTTATGACAGCAGTGTTTGTCTTCGTGGACCAACTTGCATAGAAGTTAACCACTGTACCATAAGGCAGTCTGTAGAGCAGTCTGAGGTCAGGGATGCACTTGTCTGATCAGAGGTGGAAGCCTTCTCCACATCTAATCACCTAGACGCTCTCTACCCGCTTTATAGTTGATGGAGAGGAACAAGAGCCTGTGGGGCACAGCTCATCTTATCCTAAAGTCAATGGAAAAAGCCGTAAGTCTCGTACATTTCAAGTGCCTACTTTTCTCTGTCAATTAGTAAAGGTGCCTGGGTTGACTAATTAAAGGCACTTCAAGAGTTGCTGTAGGCAGGACCAGTGCTTCTGTCTGCAGTGGGGAACTGCTTCTGTGGATACAGCTGCAAGAAGGGACTTGAATGAGAAAAATAACTGAGAATGTCAACCTGATGCTGAAAGCAGCTGTAAAAAATCCTGGTAAAAGAGGAACAGTTGTTTTATATCGCTATTTTGGAGCCTAGAAGCCCACAGTACGTTCCTGGCTGTGTGTCTGCTCTCTGTATGACTTAAACCAGGATACTTACGACTTTTATGTCTTCATCTTTATGTCTTCCAGTTGCTTCAGCTGGAAAACAGGGGTAAGGCTATCTTCTGGTGCCTCTTTGTTTGACACCACTTCATCTGATCTGGGTAAGTATAGGCAAACTCTGAAATCTTGCAGCTCAGCTTCACAGTAAAGGGAAACTTGGGGATATTTTATTAGGATTATGCTTCAAATGCCGACGTTTTCTTTTAGCTTAGTCCTGGATCAACCCAGCACAACTTGTTCGGGAGAAAAATCCAAGCAATGAATTAATCAGTGAGTCCTTGGGGATACAAACTTCATTTTATTTTGTGGCATCGTACGTATATGCTTTGTCATTTCTTTTCATTCTTCTGTTGCTGCAATGCATGCTGGTTTAAGTTTGGGAACTGGAGGCAAAAGCAGGGAGCAGACATCCCTGTGGGTGCACAGCCTTCCTCTTTCTGGAACTGTTCCCCAGAGAAGGCTCATGTAACTCCACCATTAGCCACACAACCCAGTTGTGCACTAAGAACATGTGTGAGGGGGCCAATTGATGACTCCTGACGTTAAGCTAACCAGTGGGAAGGGATTTTTTAATACTCTGAAGTGTTATTGCAATAGCTCGCTATGTTTATTGTATAAAAGAAACTAAAATACCTAACATAGCTATATAACACATCACTTGCACAGAGGCAGTGAAAATCATTTTGAAGGCAAAAATCTCAGTAACGAAGATACTTCACAGGGAGAAAAAGGGTTTTAATCAGTGAGAAGTGCATTAACACAGAATAATAGGTGATGTGGTCCCATTGCTGAGCCTGGAGACTAAACTGTAGTGATATCATCCTCACAGTTTTGGACTGGACCTGTATCTCTGCTGTTACTTCTCCTTCCCCTCTGTTTTTCATTTCAGGCTTGTGTACTGTATGTGCTTGTGGGTACTTACACCATCTGCAGAACGTTTCTGCAATTTGTTTGTGAAATATCTTGCAGCTTGAAGCTACTGTGGTGGAAATTATTAGTGATCACAATATGTGCAATGCCTAATTAGTACTGGAACTCAAGCCTTATCTTCTTCTCACACCCAGTCAAAAATTTCAAAGTGACTTGTATCATAGTGGTAGTGTTGCATTTTAATAAAACTTCCCAATTCAGTCTGTGAAAGAATTCCTGCTTTTTAAGTGTCTGTTCATCTTATTTTTATCATGCTTCTTGATTGATTCAATTTTTTTGACATTCTTGTACATTTGTATTCATTTGCTATACAGGGGCTTGAAAGAGCAGAATTAGACTGTTTGCTGGAGTGGTCTGTTACAATGTTTTATCCTAATAAGAATGCATTAAATCATCCAACTATCTGCTGGAAAATGTGTTAATTATTTTCAGAGTGGGTAAAAGGTCACAGCCAACAGGGCAAGGGAAAGACAAGCAAGTTCCATATAACTGTGCATTGGAATTAAGCCTAGGGAGGGAAAAAAAATACTTATAAATACAGTCCATAAAAATAATTATAAAGCTTTTCTAAAAGCTTTACCAGGTTATCAAACAGGAAATTTAAGAATTATTTTGTGTCAAGGCTTACTCACAGAAGCAGAGTTTTGGTACTAGGAAAGAAAAGGGACATTTTATTTTCAAATTCATAAAGCAAACTCAAAGCAACATAAAGCAAAAAAAAAAATAAAGCAAAGCAAACTTTGCTCATCATGCAGGAAATACACCAGACTTAAGAAATCCTGCCACTGACCTCTATGGTAGAGTAAAACTAAGAGAGAGGGGGAACTAACTCACTAATTTTTTAATTACTATTATGACAAAATTTTAAAGAGAGTTTGAATCCCAAATGTGCATTCTAAGAAAGGAAAATATTTTCTTTCATTGAACAGCCCTGGAGGGTGGGTGGCTTTTTCTCCCACCCTGAGAGGGTTTTGTTTTTTTTTCTTTTTTCTTGCATGTACGTGTAAAAATACGAAGTCATTTGAAAGAAGTTCACTTAATTCTTCACTCTCAGCTCACATTTGTTACAGATTTTGTTTGGCTTCCAGTTTGCCAGAAGGGGAGGGAAGAGTGTGCTCTAGCCAGGGAATGCTGCTGTCCACTGAAAAATGTGTTTGGATGGAGGAACTCTTTTTCATGGATGAATTGTGGCTTTTGGCAGCAGAGGTGGCAGGAAGCAGTTGCCATAACTACTATACCATTAAAACAAGAAAAAAAAAGCGCCTTTAAGTAAAAAGACATTTTTGAAATTATGCTTTTATTAACAGTCCTGGTAGAATCAATCAGTTCAATATGATGGGTGACAGGATACTGAATGTGGTCTCTCGGTTTACTCTAAGGATATGATTTTAGGGCTATATTCAGGCATTGACTTGTAAGGTACATAGGGGAGGAAAATATGTAGACAGCCAGAGAACTGAACATAATCTGCCTTGCGTGGGATTTCAGGGCTTGGCTGGAATCACACTATGGTGTTAAATAGCAGAATAAAAAAAATAATATGTTTTTCAAAAACTTTAAGGATAGGATTTACAAATTCAACTGAAATGATTTAGAACCATGAGTTATATTTAAAAAAAATTTTAAAATAATAATAATTATAAAAAAGCACCCAGATACAGTTGTTAACACTGAGTATCACTGGAGTAGAACCAGGGATGTTTTATACTGAGTCAAACCCAGCTGAAGGTTCTTCAGCATTACACCATGCATTATTATCACTGGCAAATTGCTTTGGCACTTTTTTTGTGTGCTGTTGGAATCAGAAAACATTTCACACTGCTAAAATAACCTCTGTTTATTGCCACATGGATACCAATGTAGTTTTTGTGGTCCTCTGGCTACTTTGCTGCAGTGCTTTGAGATGTGTCCCAAATGACCAGACTATTTATTTACTCATGGGACTTTTACTGAATGAATCAGGTGAAGTGGACTCATACCTCTGCTTAAACACTGACTCCCAGACAGGCTTTATTCCTTCATTCTCACAGATTTCTGGGGTCAGCACCTATGAGACTGTCCCTCAACAAGCCTTTACAACACACAGTCATGGTCCACCTTCAGCCAGGACCCTGGTCCCACGGAGAGAAGTGTTTCCATGTTCCCATTTTGTTCAGCCAAGGACACCAACAGCCCTTGGGGTATTTGTTAATTGAGTTTCAGACTGAATCACTTGTCTGTGAAGTGTGTTTCCTATTGTACATCTCACTGACCTAAGCACATATATCAAAGAAATTTTCTAGTCTACCTACTAACCCTTTGCTTTAAACACAAGTATTACTTTAGGAAGTACATTAGGAATGACTGATTCACTCCCACCCCTTTGTGATTCCTAATGTATATTACAACTACAATTGCTTCCATACAAGAGTAGGAACCTCCTGGCCTATCTAATTAAATAAATCAACTAAGACTTTATTTCAAGCTTTTAAAAGGCTTAAAATGATAAAGCCCTCTGGGCTTCAATCTTCAGTATTTTTAGAAACAATATCCATATTCTCATAAAGGCTATGAAGTTTTCAGCTATTACTTCTAATGGACATCTCTATTTATCCTTATATAATAAAAAGTTTTGATCCTTACATTTATGTGATAAGTTGAATCTTGTATTAAATCATCCTAAACTGTCGCTGTATCTAACTGAGAAGTAAAGCATTTTTCCTCTATCACTACTCCATTCTTTTATTTTAGCTGTTCTGCTTTATATTTTAAAGTTTACCCAATATAGGGATTTCTAAAAGATCCAAATTAACTCCCCAAGTTTTCCAAAGTTTTTGGATGCTGCTTGGTTATGGCTTCCATCCAGATTTAAGATAGAAGAGATACAGTTCATAGATATTGTTCCTTCTTGGAGCTTTCCCCCATTCTTTTGTAGCAAATGAGAAGTAACTACATCTCCTAATTTTTTTTGCCAATGTATTTCCCCCCCCGCCCCCGCCCCCTAATCTACATGGTTGTTATCTTATGATCCTCTTTTACGTATTTCTAGAAATGTGACTAGCTCTGAAAACAAACCAGGTGGTGATTTAAATAAACACTATGAATATGGCCAAAGGAAATGGCTCCTGGGGCAGAAAGTGCAGGCTCTGGGGAACAGGAGCCTGAGACTGGAGTTGTGCTGGAAAGGCCTTCAGCACGCTGAGGCAGGCAGAGACCTTTTCGAGACAGAATTGTTCCACAGTAACCTCACAACTTGTCTTAGGTTCTGGCTCTGTCTTTGCCTTGCCTTAGGAAACTATTTTTGGGGAAAAAAAATAGCCAAAGATATACAACGAACTCATCCCAAAATAATAATTATTTTGATGGAAAGGAAAATGAAACATCCTTTGCTTCTTTCTCCTCTCCTCTGAAGGAGAAG
This sequence comes from Podargus strigoides, assembly GCA_028020825.1. NCBI lineage: Eukaryota > Metazoa > Chordata > Aves > Caprimulgiformes > Podargidae > Podargus > Podargus strigoides. The sequence continues at coordinate 632,432 of CM051643.1, forward strand.
TTCTTCGTATATAATACTTCAGTTCAGCATTCCATTTTAACCTGATGAAGGGCTATCATTTTGCTGGAGAGTTCCTGCATGCGTGGAGAGGCTGAGATTTGTACAGAGAAGTCCTACAACTTCCCTCCTCCCTTTGAAGTGCAGCTGAAGAGCATTACAGTGGGTCTGTACGGCCGAGAGCCTGGCTGTGGATTTTGGCATTTGGATGCCAGGCTGGTTGGTAATTTCCCCTTAAGTCCTTTCATAGCTCACATTCCTGTTGGAAGAACCTGTACCTCCGTGACCGCTGGTTTACCATACGGAGTCTGTCTCTGCTATCTGCGGCCGCGCTGCCATTCGGGGTACCCTCAGAAGCAATGCCATTTCACATGCTTTTATTCAGTTGTGTGCAGCATATATTTAAAATGAAATGTTGGCCGAAACCCCTCTGGATGGCTGTCAGATCTTAGCGTGCCACATAAATATCAGTGTGAAAACATTCCTCCCAGCCCACACAGAATGCATCCAACACTGTTTTTTCTGGACAAAACCATCCCTAAGTACAGCGAAGGACCACTTTCAGTGGGCAGGGCCCTGTCTTAAATTGACCACTTTAAAGTGCTCTGCAAGTTTCCAGTATAATTTTCATTACCCTTTAGTTACAGACCACCTTTGCTAGGTAACTGAGCTTGTTTGCCAACCTGTTGGGTCGCTGCCATCCAGGCGATTGCCTCAGTGGCCTGTTGCCAGCTTTCAACTATTTCAAGATGTGGGTTACCTGATGCTCTCAGGCACATGGGACCATAGTGATGTTCACCAAGCAGATGTTTCCCTGTGGTACCTTCATGGTTTTATGGCTGCACGGGGTCAGTTTCCAATGGACCTCTGCTGGATTGCCAGCTGAGGGCAATGTGCACAATTTTTGCAAGGATGTGCACTTTCTGTGCACTAACACATGCCTACGGCCCTGCTGTGGTTACTGGCATGGCCAGGGCTGAATTTACATCTGCAAACCCCACCGGGTCATACGGCCTTCGATCATTACAGCAGATCAGCAAAATTATCAATGGGCATGAGCAGACCCAGTTCCCATGAGCAGAGAGCCCAGGCACAACACCTGCTACTGCAGCAGCTCAGAGCTTGAAAGGAGTAAGTGCCTCAGTGCCTCCCGAGCCAAAAAAATGTAAGATCCATTTTGACTGCACTCCCTCAAAATAACACCACAAATGTGTAAGGGGGGGAAAGGCAGCTAGCAGAGCTGACGCTATAACAAGAATTAATTTCTGATGCACACCTGTGCGAAGCGCTCAGATGAGCTGGAGATAGGAATGTCCTCGCATAATCTGCAAGTTCAGCCAGTTTCACCCCTCGAGACAGACAGAGTAGATGCCAGCAGGGCTCTCACATGGCACTGCCAGGCTCACCCCCAACCCCTCTTCTCCCAGCAGCTGCAGGGGCCGGGGAGGCCGTTCCCGTGGCGTCCATCTGGCAGCAGCCATGGCTTACAGGGAAGTGGTGTTGCTAATGGGAGTCTGCTCAGCAGAACTCACGTTTATGCAGTCAGAGGTACGTGGGAGGGTGTGGCTTTAATTCTCCAGATTCGGGTCCTTTAGGTAAAGCCTTACTGAGACAGAGGAGTAGATGGAAGAAATAAAATGAAGACACACCAGTGAACCAAATTACAGGTAAGCAAAGATACACGCTTATGAGTTTCCTGTGGCAAAATTCATTAAAGCTAATAAAGATTACAGAATACACTTCTTACCCCTTACACCTGCTGAGGCACCCCTCTCTCTCCCATACCTAAATGCACATGCATTCCCCAGAATTTCATCTGACTGTCCTGTCTTACTCTATTTGTTTAGCAACACCTGGAGCAGTGAGACGATGGTGACAGTGGCCACAGTGGCTGTTTTAATAAGCTCATCCTTAGGTTGCTCATGATTGCTAATACAAAGCTTCCTTGATCAATTGCTTAAGAAAATGTCCATGTGCTTTCTCTTAGACATACTTTTCCCAGAATAATCAAGGGAAAGCAAAGAAATTGCTGCCATGGTCCTCCAAGCATGGAAAATAATAATAATTTTTCCTTGGCTTTTGCTAAATTATTTTTCCCACACATTTTCTGTTCAGCCCTATCCTTGGGTCAGCTTTGAATGCAGAGTGGTCTAAGTATGATGAATTTATTACTTTAAACTTTGCAGAGCACAGCATCAGGAGAGTGAGGTAATGGTGTAAGCAATGTGGAAAGACTCAAACATTTTCTAGTTTAATTATTGGATATATTTTGATGTGTCCAGAACTTATATATATTTTTTTAAGAGGATTAGTTTGGCTGGAGGACTGAAATTGGATCAAATCCATCTTGCATCCCCACCTAAAAATGAGATGTGGGTCTACAAGTTCAGAGTCTTGGGAACAGAAGTCTCCCTCCTCACATGTAATTACATGTAGTTTCTGAAGAGGTGAAATGTCACGTTATGAAGAGATGGAAAATGCATTAAGGGAGAATGAGTTCATCGTCCTGATACAGAGCAGTCCCTGCACAGTAATGGGATTATGACAGCGTTGGACATTTGAGAAAGTCTGTAGTGCTGTCTCTGCTCTATTTGATTTGTATATGAACGGATTTCCGTTCCCAGTAACGGCTTTCTCTGAGCTACTGCAAACTCAGGTGGAGACAAGGAGCTGGTGGAGGTTTTGCTGTGCCCCAGCATCCTGGCTGAGGAAAGAAGCAGGGAGGGATGAAAACCTGTTAGCCAGTTTTCACTAAAATAACCAAGATTTTCTGAAACATCTTTATATAGACTATGTAACAGTAATATTACAAATATGTAATACTGTGCATATACAGACATATACCGTACGAAGCACTAGCAGAAAATCTCTCTTGTAATGTTGACACAGGTAGTGTCACAGATTATTGGACAATTTTTTCTGAAGACCTTGGGCCTCTCTATAAGTGCTGGCAGCTCTGTAAAGCTTCACTGCCATTGTTTGAATAACCTAGGAAGAAAAGCAGTTCCTAGGCATATATATATACTGTTTCTGTAAATAAGAATCAATTTCATTTACAGGTTGTAAAACAAAATAAAGAAAAAACTCCACAAAAATCCAAAGGCAAAATCCAAAAATTCATAAAAATGCCAACAATCAATAGATTAGACATGCAAATGGGTAAGATTTAGAAAGGATGAGTTTGCTTTCATTTTTGGAAAGGAAGCATTATTTTCAGGAACAAGAAAAACCCCAACTTAGTGTTGTGGAATGAGAAAGGATAAGGAAGAAATCAGCATGAAAATTAAATTATAATGCATAACGCGGTTCTATTAGAAAAGTAAATCTTGGTAATAAATCATCTGAAGAGCCACACTTCAACTGGAGTGTGTATCCAACTATTTCACCAGCCCAATCCCTTAATTATTGCTTTTATCTTTCCTCTGACACATAGGCTGTACGACCTCTTCTGCACACACCTGTACGCTGCCTTTACCTGCTCCGGCAGGTTTTTACCACCCTTAGATCGGTTTCTATGGCTGATAATGAATCTCATTCTGAATATTCAGTCCACTAATCCTGCAGGATGTTGCTTTTGGACAGATCCCATGGATTTCACGGGGCTTTGCAGAGGCTCAGGAGGTCACAGGGATACACCATCTTTCTGGACTGCAGTGAATAGGTAGTTTGAGGCTCTGGCAAGGCGCCGAATGCCACTTTCTGCACTTTCCTGTTATGCTTCCTGACTCACAAAAACATGTTGACAGAACTCCACCCCACCACAACTGAAGTGCAATGTTTACACACAGAAAGAATATTTACGCCTTGATGTAGGGATCAGCTCAATCTCTTTTTGCTCATCTGTCTCTCGTGGTGCACAAATGGCACACGGTACTCCACAAATACAGCACACAGAACAAGTATTTTGGACCTATGATACAGGTTGTATTTATTACTTTTACTGAAATCACAGAATCAAATGTTTTAAGGTTACAACTGGTAAATTATACATATGTAGTAGTTGACAAAACAAAGTATTGGCCTTCAATGTGTCACAGTACAGTGTAGACTTTGTACAATTCAGTTCAAATGAATTTATATTTTGCATAACATATTATTTATGATGTAAACTGGCTGACATAGTAGTGCTCTAAAAATGTTAACTCTTTTCCATTAGACACATACTGGGATGAAAAAAGTTTTGTGACACATCTTGGTTTGTCAAAGGGTACTGGTATTTCAGTCAAGTTATCTGTAGTGCACAAAGTGACACTTCCCACAAGATCCTGACACCAATAGAGCGTATAAAGAGGCACACGAAATAAACTAAGCAAAATCAAACATTGTGCTTTCCCATCAGTCTTCCATACACTACCTCTCTCGTTTTATCTTATTTGATGTTAGGCAGATGACACGGCAATAGAAATTAAATGGATTTATTGCTATGAAGGAGTATTATGCTGTCTCCAAATTACCTGAATTCAGTATATTATTTCCTGTACCTGATGGGATTTTAACGATGCATATATGTTTGACTGTCAATGAGTATGTTTCATATGGTAAACCATCTGAAGATTTCACAGTTCACATGATAAATTGTGTAAACCAGTTCCTATAAATTAAAAGACAAATTATGCTGTCACTTAAAGTGGTATAAGTCTGAAGCAGCTCCTGCAAAGCCAAATGGTGTAATGAAGTTACTCTGAATTTGCATAGGTATAACTAAAACCGGTGTAACTATTTTGCCCTGTGAGTGGGAGTAATGGAGACTCAAATAGTCATTTGTGTATGTATGTACACGCATGTCCTTATATATACACAACAATACACATGCACACATAAAAAAATATGCATTTGCATTTAGCCACAGTTAAGTTCTACATATGTCCACATATGTGTTTCAATATGGACTATGCAAGGCCAATGCTCGTGGAAATGATTTTAGTGTCCTTACAGTGACACTGACACTATGGACAACTTCCTGGGCAAATGACATTGTGAGTTTTGTTTTCAACCTGCAGCTCTGCAGTGTGCAGAGCAGTGGGACAGTATCAAGATGTTTGGTAGCACGTATCTGGAGATAAGCCTATGTTTGGGGTGTATGCTATGACTGAAAACTTACACTTGTAATAAAATCTTCTAAACCTCGAAGCTACGTTTTGTAGTGACAGCTGAGGACTTGACAATCTCTCTCACGTTAAGAGTCATTACCAGTACACATGATAAACCAGAAATATTTGCATTTGCAATGTTATTCAAAGCAAGAATGCTGAAGTAACTTTACTATAGAAGCTAGTATCAGTGTACCCACAGTAAAAAACCCTCTTGAAAATGTTACCAATGACAAGTATGGATGCAACGAAGCACTCTGGCAACTATAAAACATAATCACTTAATTAGAAAAAGGAACAATCCTTCCAAACGTTTTTAATCTGAAAATTGCAGCTCATGCTCACAAAATCTAATTTTGACTCTTGCCATAGGCTCCATCTTCTTCAATGACAAAGAACATCATGGCATTCATTAGAAGCACTCACCTAAACATGCTGCTGAAAACTCACACTTGTTGATGCTTCATCCTTAGAAATCCTGTTTAAATCCTGCCCTAGAGATCGTCAAAGTCAAGGTTTATAGTCATTCCCTGGCATTTTGGAGTGGGTCTTCAGTGAGGAAGCATCACCCATGGCCCCCTGAAACTTCAGCTACAGCCTTGTGGCTGGCTCTGTCTTTGGTAGTGCCTGGATGGCAGCAGCCACTGGGCAGAGAGGCTGAGCTGGAATTTAACTGGTGTGAATGTGGGCACTGATAAGCAAGATAACTATAACAGTTTGAAATAGATTATTTGCGGTCTGTAGTACTGCCCTTATGCTGAAGTGACTACAGAAATGATTTGTACTATTAAATACACTGACTGTAGAAAAGCTGTAGGTTTGTCTATATTGCATTTTTTTCCTTATGCTTAGCCCAGCACACGTTTCCTTGAGTTCAGCAGTAGTTGGACTGGATGAAAAGTGGAAGCAAACAGATACTATTTCCAAGGAAACACTGGGAATGCATGCTTTGCTGGCTTTTTTGCATCTAACTAACTGCCTGATGTGGTGCAAAGAGCTAGAATATAATGAAGGCAAACACTGCAAAGCACACGAGCCTCTCTGTAGTGTTTTCACTTAAAAACAAGAAGCTGCATGAGAGAAGACTGGCTTGCCACCCTGATAACTCAGAGAAACTTCATTCACATATAGAGGACTCTCATTTGCTACAAGCCTGAACTTGCTGCCATTGGATCAAAGGGCAAGACTCCTACCAGTTCTGGTGGTAAATCAAAGAGCCATGAACTGCACGCACATGTATGAAGCGAGTCTGCTGTCTGACTTATTTAGGAGCTAATATGGGGTTTAGGTCCACAGACCTTTGTGACTTGCTAGTTGAGAGATTTTCAAAGAAGTGAAGTGTAACAACGAGCTTTGAGCATGAGGTGCCACGAAATTAAAAATCTACAACTTCTCGAAGAAAAAGAGTGTAGCAGAAAAAGAATATACATCTATGCAGTGTGCACACATGTATACACATATTCTCCAGCAGAAAGCTTTCTAAATAAAAACATACAAAAAATAACCAGTGCCATACATAATGTAAACTCACAAGGCATACTTTCAACATAAATTTGAAGCATAAATTAAAAGAGAGTGAGAAAGAGCAAGACAGAGACGATAGCAAAACATTTTAAATATAGAATTTGCACAATTGGTATTTTTGTTAAATAAGAATAAATAAATTCATTACATCAGTTCACATACCAGTTGTAAAAACAATAAATTATTTTATTTTTTTCAGTGCTGTGTTGCTTTTTTTTTTTTTTTTTTTTTTTTTACAATTTTGATTAATCCACAAGATCATTCCCTCTCCCTCTTGTGATAAAACTGTTTCCACAGGAGGGCAGCTAAATGGAATTTCTTGTATACAGTCAAACCAAAGGTGACAGGCTTTTTCCAAATGAGAATGTCTTATTTGAAAAGCAAATGCTCTAAAAATCACCCGTGCTTAGAGGTCCAACTTCACCTAAGGGCACTGGAGATGCATCCCAAAAAGTCAGCAGTGAATTTAACACTGAGGATTTTTTGTTTATATGCAAAGAGCAATACTCCTTGTTTCTATACCCCAGGTGCATTTTATGAACCTTGTTTGGCGACTCTCGGTAGTAATGTAAACAACAACGCAACTGTGAGTGGCAAGGCATTTAGTTCAGGACAGAAGCTGAAATGACAAAGTCACATAGCTTGCACCAATTTTTCATTCATCAGTTACATGAAATAGCTATGACTGACAAAAGCAAGGTTTAGAACTGGAGTCTGATTACAAAGAACAGCTAAAAAGCAAGTATCAACTAGAGCACGCTGACCTAGTTTATCTTACACTTGCAGGGTTGCTCCCTTGGTCTGTCCCCTTTGCCCTCTCACCATAAAACGGCAACTGCTTTTTGCTCATGCTAATTTGCTATGCTGGTGAAAAGGGAAAAATCCCTATAGTGGTTTATTTTCATATCTATTTATTTTTTATAAATAAACTCTTTCTATGAAAAAGATGATCTTGATCTAAGGAAGCTTTAACTTTATACCCACGTATGGTATTACTCTTCTGGAGCCTGAACAGCATCCAAAAGCTTTACTCATCCTGTTGAATATATAATAAATTATTACTATGATGCAAACACAAATACTTGCACATTCTGTCTCTATTATGATAACACAGGAAGAACAAACGCCATTTAATACAGCAGCTGTATGCAGAGACAAATGTTAAGCCTACGGTGAGACACGTTAAGTCTCCTTATTTTTCCTCTTGTGATGATTTCTATTTGCTATGAACTTTTTTGAGAGGTTCTAGAACATGTGAAATACATATATAAGTGTAAAAATCAGATTACTTGAAAGGAAAATAAGACCCTTCAAAGTGATCTTATGTTAATAGGTAGAGAAGGCATAAATCTTAACTTTCCAGAACTCTGCAAATATTCAGAGCCTTGATCTCAGTTCTTAGGGTGGAATCACAGATTAAGTGGGGAATTTTCCTCAAGATCCAAAATTTTGCATGACTACTCCTAATAAGAAGGCCACACCATTCTTCAAAGCTGAAGATGACTTGTAACATTCTTGGTAAGAGGAGGCCATGGCTCTATTACTGTTTATTTAGAACAGGGTACAAAAATAGATACTTCTCCAGGTTTCATACTTGTAGATGTAGCAATTCTATGCTGTTTTGAAATCATCACATGCTTTCTTAGAGTTCATACAAACATACCACAGTTGCAAAAACATGTTTGTGTCAGCCTGGAGTGAGACCCGCCCTTGGTGCTCACACAAAGTTTTTTCTACTGATTTCATGACAGGGATTTTCAGAAGAGCCTGGGGTATTTCAGTGTTCGAGTACCACTGACTTACAGCAGTGAGGCTTGTCCAAAAATCCTCCTGCAGTCTCATACTGTCCTGTGTGGATGAAAGAAGGAATAAAAGACAGATGGGATTCTATTTTCATCAGCATATTATAGCCATTTCTTTCGGTACCTGTTATCCTGGGGCTTAATTCAAAGCCTGCTGATATAAAAGGAAGCAATTTTAACAGCGTTGCTATCAGGCCTCCACCTATTATCTGCATAAGGTGAAATGCCCATCCTTGGCCACAAAACTTCTACCAGACAATAATGGGATTCAGAAGTTGCTGCCAATGAAAACTATTACCAGCTACTGCCTGTACTGTGGAAACAGTCTTATTGATATTGGGCAAGTCCTCCACATCCTGATGTGGTTTGACTTCCTAGTGACCTCTCTTTCCTCCCAAATGTGGTAGATAGATATACAAAACATGATTGCCTTCTATAGCTTTAGAAAAAAACAAAACCACACACAAAACAATCAAAAAAGGACAAATACTACAAACTTTTGCTGGTAAGATGAATACCAGAGTTAGACATGATGGACAAAACAGTGATAAAATATTAACTGCTTGCTGTGTTTTTTGACCTTTATAACCTCTTCAGAAGATGTAGGTACATTACACATTGTTAGATTCCAGGTGGAAGCCATAGAGAAAATAACAGAGAAAGCAGCTGAACACAGCCTCAGAATATCTGAGTTAGAAGACACTTGATTATCTTACCTGTAATTTTTGGTTCTCTAACTAGTTTCTACAAAATACAGTATGCCTTTGTTTTATGGAAAGAAGAAGCTAGCAGCTATTGTTCATCGACAACAAGGACACCAAGCTGTGACATGGCTGCAACTAGTGGAAGGTTTACAAGCAAAGTGTACACAAATTCCTTCCAGCAGCCAAGTCCTCCTCGTGTGTGTGTCTGACATACACATGGTGAGGAGTCGCTGATGATGCTGGTTATTGAGCAATGGATATGTGGGGATCCCTGGTCTGCAAGCCGCTGCAATGCTCCTTCTGAGAATTTCTTGGTGGAAACACAGTATTTGTCATAGAATAATGATCTGCTGTCAGGAAATTCCTAGCATGAAAATGCGTTTCCTTTTGTCAAAACCAAAAGGTATTACTTTTTAAAACCAGCAGCAAGTTCTTCATTTTCCAGTAAAACATCTGCGGTCCTTTCTGAAGAACGGACCAAGTCCATGAGGGCTGCAGATATACTTTGGTCAATCACTTTGCTTATGTAGCTTGTCTTTAGATTTTTTAATAGAGCCAAGTGATATAAAGTGACATACCAAATGAAAAGATATTTACAAAACAGTATAAAATAAGCTACTGTGGTATCATGGGTACATGTGATATTTTCCAAGGACATACTGTATTAGAGGTAGGTGAAAAAGAGGAGATGATTCTGTAACCTTCAAATATCCCAGGATCCTCCATTCACTAGTTTTTCTTTTGCATTATTCTATTTTATATTTTTTGCAGACACAGAGGGCTTATAACAACTTTAATGTTTAGGTTTTTGACACATTAAGATCACCCCACTATTATTTAAAGCAGTGCACATCTTCATTTGGTCCAAATAGGCAGATTCTGCCCATAATTTGAGACTGTATGTAAGTACATTGAAGCCTTTGCTTCTCTCTCTCTGGGCAGACCTAATACCAGTATGTCAACAATGGCTTAATCAAACCTCTTTTAAAGAAGATCACAACCACAGGTTAACACTTTTTCAACAAGCACTGTTTAAATGCTGACGGTCTCTGAGAGAGAAGACATCCCTTAGCCAATTTTCCATGCCCATCTTTGCACTGGACAGTCCTGGTGTGCCATCCTGTGTCACATGTTCGAGAACAAGAAAGCCACGGCCCCGTAACCCAGCGGGGTTGCATGAGCTCTGGAGTCACTTTGCTGCTGCCGCTGCCACTGCTGGTGACAGAGTTAGTCATTTGCCCTTGCCTCTTTGGCACGAAGAAACTGTAGCGGACATCCACGGATTGAGTTGGATCAGTCGCGAGTATCTGGACAATAAGAACTTCTTTTGTGGCAGAATGTCCCATTGCATGCAAGAAATCATCTTTGTGACTCCAGCCGCTGTAGTTCATGACAGTCCCGTTGATGTCAATGATTGTTTCTGAAGTGGAGATCATGTATTTTCCGTTCACAAGGTACTCACCGTTTTTCTTTTTTAGGGCCAGGTAGGCAGTGAATCTGCTCTGGTCCTTAGGCTTGAACTGCCGAACTTTGATGTGGGTTGCCCCTTCTGGGATTTTCACTATATCTGTGTAGCCCTTGCTGAATGAAGGGGAAAAAAAAAAAGAGAGTATTTCAGTAGCTAGTGTGAAATAATCCTCAAGTCTTACTGCAAAGCCCAACAAAGTCACTGGCATGACACATCCTGCTTTGTTTTAGTTCAGACCCTGAATCCATATAGCTTGAGGGTCATCTAAGATTAAGTTGAGCAGGTTCCACTGTTTGTCTATTATATTGTTCTTGAAGAAATTTCTACCACACTTATTTCAAATTGCTTAATCTTTAGCTTAGTAACCATTTTACGTGAGTCAGATACAAGAGGAATGAAAAATAACAGATAGCTTATATATTTCAGCAGAGGGTGGGAGATATGAAATACGATGCACACTTTGCCTGCCAAGGAAAGATAATGAGATATGCATTGGTTACAGCTGTTTCTTGCTGTCTTTGCTATAATGATGATTAAGGAAAGCATGAGCAGAGTAACAGCTGGGTAGAGGTACCTTGGGAACATTCAAAAATAATCCTGATCACTGAGAAAAAAAATGTTTACTTTGAAATTCATAAAGTTGAAAATTAATTGTCAAGTGTCTAATATGAGGTGCACCCAAATGTTTAATTTGTACCATCACACAGTTCTCTCAGTTGCTACTTAGGAAGTATCTTAATACAGGTTTAGAAAGAGATATTTAACCCTTCTACCAAAAGTGACAAGCATTCAAATCCTGCAAGTGTGCTGGAATTTATCACTGTCTCAAGTATGTTATTTATTTTAACTTTACTGACACAGAGAAAAAAACCTAAAGACTGTGCATAGCTATAAGCTACCAGCTGGACTTTGGAGATACGCATTTCATTTCTAAACCTGTGACAAAACCATTCTGCAAGTATCTCTTATATGAAAAGTTTAATGCTGAAACTACTAGAAAAAAAAAAGGAATGAGAAAATATACTAAAAATACAGAAAGTGAAGGGGTCTCCCTTGGGATTGTCTAAAGAACAGACTTCTAATTTTGACCATTTTTGGCTGCACAAGTAGAGACTGCTCAGACTACAGATGAAATGCTTCTGCCTTTCCTCTGCTATTTCCAGCAGTTATGGGACAATGACTAAAACTATTGATTTAGCACCTCCATAAACCTGAAGGAATATGGTGCGAAAAACAGGGACTCTGCTCTACCGCATTGCACAAATATTTTGATGTGACGGTCGCCAAAATAACTCTGTTAAAACATGTTATTGAAGTTACAAAATCATTTGTTCAAAAACTAAAAGCAATGCTGGAGAATTCAAGTCATCTGCATAAAGGACTGTAACACTACACATGCACAAAGAAGCACTTGCAGCTTTAATTCTCCTGTTTCCCAACTTCTGCCTCTTTGGAGTTACAGTCTTTAAAAAAAAGTTCTTAGGAAAGAAGTTTTCCATAAAATTATATTTCAACTGCTTTAAAAGTACAAACAAATGGTGCTACAGCAATTGTCTGCAATAGGAAATACTAGTTTCCCCTTGTAGATTTAATAGTTACCCAGTACATTTAATGTACAGGTTGCTATAGTTTGGTTTATAATGGCCAGCAATGCAGGAGCTGCTATTTTTTAGTGGAGAAATTATAATTTTATAGCCACTGCCCTTCATATGTAATAACAGTTTACAGACAATTAAGATTTCAGTATTTTAATGAGGGGTTTATTTTAAAGTCAATTACTCACATAAGGTAATTGTCTCAAACAGTATTTCCAGTAAAAAGTAAATCACCATCACCCCAGAATTCAATCAAAATCAAGTTAGAACATACTGGTTTCTTACATGTTGACTGTTACTTTCTAAATGGGACAACATTTTGAATGCATTGAGGTTGAATTAATATTTTACTCTCTGACCAGTCTCATTTCAGTTAAAGGCATGATTTGAGGAGTAAGATGGTAACTTCACAGGAATAATTATAATATAAACTCACCATTTTCAAGTATATCTATGCTACAAATCTGGCCTCACTGAAATTCATGGAGTCCTATTAACATCTTTGCTGGAGTCTGGATTCCAGCAGAAGGATCATTACTGAATCCCATGAAATATATCTAACACTGACCTCTTAATTTAGACATCCCAGACATTCCAATATTTACAAACTGGAAAAGATTTCATTTACATGATTACTAATTTGGATGAAAAGTCATTCGTTTTGGCAGAGGTGTTTTGGCATCCTTAGGTGAGTAATCATTGGTTTATAGGAAGAAGATTAGTTATGTTTATTTTTAGAATAAATTCACTCTCAAAGCCATTTTTGACTGCCATTAATCAGTATGTCAAAATGTATAGTATTTCTATAAAGGTCATTTCAGGAGTCAGATTTCAACTTCTGGTAGCTTTCAATATGCTATGTAAGAATTTGGCAGATATAAACCCAAATCAAGTTTATGTACATTTGAAGAGATGGTGCACTAATGCAGTCACAGATACTGAGTAGAAATTGTCGACTGAAAGTTTCTAAGCGTAGATGATTACAACAGTCCTGTTAGATTATTATCATAAATAATAAAAATCCCTATTTTTCTGTGAACGTTAAGAATTAAAGAGGGAGGGAAACAAGAGTTCAGACAGAAGGCAGACTTACTTGACATTGGTATCTCCGTACAAAGCTTACTGCTACCCTCAATGTGGTCAGGGAAAACCATGGGGGCAGTTCCTCTTACTTTCAATGCCTTTATTATAGTTAAAAGCTGAACTCTGACAGAAGAATGTCTTATGGGTAACTGCTATAAAAATTTTGACTTAAAAAAATCCATCTGGACATTGACACTATGCCAATGGACATGAAGGGATATAGCAAATGCCCTGTTTACGCCTGTTTACTTCCAACACCTCATCTACTCATCTAAGCTCCACATATACTCAGCAGTGTGAAAAGGTATTTTTAGGGAATAATCCCTTTCACGTATTAAGGATGACTTTTACAGCTGTGCTGTAACACTGTCTGCTTCTCTCCACTAACTACACCAGGAATCCATGTCACTAAATCAGGTGAGATGTCCTCACTGTCATTCAAAGCTAGATGAGATGAAACACGTCCTCAACGTGTAACTTGTTAACACAGCATCATCTGAGAAATGCAGAGTTTCAGATACACTGGTCAGATTACGCTGACCCCAACAACATTCTGATCCACTCTTTCCTCTCTCCTCTAGAAAACACAAGCCATCTGACCAGCAAGATCAGCAAGTAGCACCAAGTAGCCTTATTCTAGTCAAACTTCCTATTACTGGGTGCTCACCTGTACCCTGGCACTTTGTGTAAGAAATGGACTGGGTACAGTGTTTTCCCAGTTGATTATTTGCCAGTTTCAGGGTATTGCTACAAGGCCAGCTGTAAACATCTGGGAAGTGCAATAAAGCACTTTTGCTCAAGCTTCATATGAAAGTCAGTTGCATTTAGAGACAGAGAGAAAGCAAGCACACAGCAGAGTTACTATTTGCATAACAAGATACATTTACTAATACTCAAGATCAATACCTTTTTTTGGTAAAGGTTCCCATGACTTTTGTGCAGCTTGAATTGTCTCCTCCACACACCCCACATTTGTCATACTGGAGCTTTGAACCGATGATGCCATCGCAACCAGTTCGGATGCATTTTCCCCGGACACAGACTGAGTTACTGTATGGTCGACATTCAGTACCATCAGTTACCTGGGCAATCAAATGACCGTGATTTAAAACCACCATGGAAAGGATTTGCTTTTGTGAATCTGACTGGCAAAACCCAGTTACTTATTTATGTCCCCCATACAGAATCCTGACAGCCCGGACTGAGTTTCAATAACATTCCCAGCACAAAACCAGAGTAAATTTAGCAAAGTTCTGAAAGCAATCACAGAGTCATAGAACAGCCCTGAGAGATAACTCCACTGTACGACACTAAAATGACCCTGGCTTTAATGATGATAGCACAGCTTATTAATAATAACAATAACAGTACTTGTAGATAGCCTTGCTTGTGAGCTTTCTACATCTAAATGTGACATTCATAGATGTAAATGCTACCTTCGTAACACTTAGAGGCAGAAAACTGCAAGTATAAGTGTTGGGGACATTTTAGTTGAAATTGCATCTGATATAACAAACTGACAACAAGTCACTTCTATACTAATTGAATAATTATTCTATATTAATTGGCTTCATAAGAGCTACTCTGGGCTCCCTTAACATAATTCATGGTAAAACTTATTCTTTTACTCATAGTACTCTTTCTCCTTCAGAAGACCCCAGAATGACAGATGACTCTCCATGCCAAAACCCCTTTATCCACTACTGAAAACAAACTCGTGCGGAGCGCACTTCGAGGCCCATATTTTTCATGAATCCACATACTGAGATGTGGAAAAACTTACCTCATTCTAGAGGCCAATTCTGGTCCTAATGTATAACCAGTGGGTCAAACCATTAAATCTAATCACACAGTTAACATCTTTGAATCATGTGATTAACTTCTTTTCCCTGGTGGTAGAGACAGATTTCTAAGATACAGGACACTTCTAAACTGAGCATGAAATCATGACTGGAGATGCCGTTACCTTCTGAGAAAATACCACATAATAGCCAGTCCCTTTGGCTCGGCAGGTGAGCTTGCAAACATCTCCGGGAAGTACTCCAGCGTACTTGGGGACCCATTCAACAAATGTCTTGACACCTTTCGCGTCAGACTGATAGCCGTTCCTTGCTTCACACTGCTCTTGTCGAAAAGATTTAGCTGTAGAATTATTCACATCATTAGTGACTATTTCAGACCACACTGCAAATATCATTAGATTATTCCAATTTCTTTTTAACATAATTCTAAAGTTACATCACTTCACCTCTTTACTTTGAATTGGCCCTCAAATCCTTCAACTCTTTTAGCTTGCAAAACTTCCCATGACATAATTAAGCATTAAAGGACTAAAGTTTGCATTATGGTTCATTTTCCAGGACTGAAATTTCTTTTCATTCAAGTGTTCTTTCTGTATGGCAGTAAAGTAGGGATGGGGGAAGGATTACAGTACGGTATTAATGATTAATGTCTTGCCTTGGTAAATGCATTTTGGAGAATCTACAATGGCCCTTTGTTGTTTCCCTTCTCAGGAGATGTTCGATATTTGCTATTTATGAACACAGAGGCTGGAGCACGAAGGCACTTACCATTTGCTGGGCAGGGTGCGACGTTGCAGGAGCGGTAGATGGCCCTCTTGCCGGTGCAGTACCGGCCGTTGTTTCTAGGAGCTGGGTTATTGCAGTGACGATAAGCAAACTGAACTCCTCCGCCACAGGTACGGGAGCACTGTCCCCAAGGTCCCCAGGACCCCCAGTTACCATGGCTTGAAGCCTGAAATATATTGAACAGCGGGAGGTAAGGACATCATCCATGTGTGAATAATGGCGCTACAGCTCAGAGACACTGCTAACCTTTCCCACAACTGAAGGCAATTCCTTGGTCATTTTTATCAGGGGTAACATGTCTTAGGAGCCTTCTTTCTCCCAGCAGAGTTACTACTTTCTGTCTTTTATCTGCACATTGCATACCTCTCATTTGGCACTGCACATGCAAGGGCAATACTAGGCCTTGCTCTGCACAGCCACCTTCATCCTGTTTCATGGAAGACAAACACGCACCAGAAGTAGTGTCCATAGTCTCATGTGCTGCCCTCTTTTTTTTGCTATTCCTACCAATGAACTCCCTTAAACTAGATCCAGGGGATTTGGCTTCCAGGATATGTTCATAAATATAATCTGTGATTAATTAACTGCAATTATTGTGATGTGTAGGTATTGCTCTGAAGAGATGCAATGGCAAGAGATGGAGTTGTCAGACACAGTTTGCAAGTCTACTAATTTAGCTCCCTAAAAAGAGTATTGCAACCACTTACAGGTATTGCATGAAAAAGTATGTAATTCTATTAAAAATGGTGTTATAAGGGCTGTAGGTTGATTAGAATGACTCACAACGCTCTCCAGGTCTGTACCTCTCCTGTGGATATAGGAGAAGGGGCAGTGCTACTGTCTACCCAGTTAATTTAGAAGTATCTGAACTGTGCAGCTGACAGTTCCCAAGAGCCTGGGGACTATTCAGATGCATACAGTTTACAGAGGGGACTCTGTCACTGGAGGTACAAACTTTTCTGCTCCAGAAATTATACTCCAGATGAACTTCATCAGTCTTTCTCTTCACTGGAGTTAGGGCCCTGAAGCCTTTCAGATAAAGGCTGTAAATTAAATTTACAGATTTAATTTACCTTGCAGTCCATTGCCAAGAAGGCAGGAAGGTAAGAATAGGTCCTTGACAATCATTCCATACGTTCTGAGACCTGACTTAATGGGCAAATTCTCTGCTCTCAAGGGATGCTCCTAGTTTTCCAGGAATGACTGCTTTCATACTTCAAGAAAACATGCTTCCTGAAACTCAGCAATGTTTTTCCTATATCCCTCACCCATAACACTCCAATTACATGCTGAAAAATAAGGCAGCTTTCAATCTGACTTCCATAAAGTCCCTTTCACTCCCACAGAAATCAGCACCTTTGAGAATCACGCCTTCTCGAATCCCCTAGGGTCACAGATGGTAACTTACTGAGTAGTATTTCTTCTTGGTTTTGTCAACACATTTTCCCTGGAGGCAGATCCTCCCTTTTCCACATGGTGTTCCCTCCACAGCAGGCAGCTTCTTAGTCAGACACACCATCTGACCTTGGCGCACAACTGCACACCAGAGGCGAGAGCACACGTCCATCCCGGGACACACTGTGTATTCGGATCCAAATGCCAGTTTGCACTGACGAATGGCATCGTAGGTTTGTCCTGGGAGCTCCTCAGGGCCCAGGATCTGCTTTCTCGGTTGGTCCAGCAAACAGTTACCTAAAAGAGCAAACCAACCTATTATTACTCATTTCCATTTTCTCTGCAGTGCTACAAATCTGTCATTCAAGTTAGGCAGACTGATAATGACAGCAAAGCTCATTCAAAGGATGCTGACATGAATGGAAAGGCTCTCTGAGGTGTCATCAGGTTTTGGACAAGGTCATACTATTGCAACTGTGTTCTCACTGAGTAGCTGTCTATTTTCAATCCAAGGGTGTAAATGAGTTTTACTTAGGTCCCTTTGGCCTTTCATCCTGGTTTCCTTTATTTGAATTGACTCTGAACACATTCCACTCTATTTATCAATTTCTGATTGAAGGAATGATCAAGACTCATGGCCTAGTATGCAAAACTGTCATTTGAGTTTTGAGACAGAATGTCAGAAATAGTAAAGCTTCTAAAGGGATGCCAGAAAAATCACAAAACCCAGACTGGTAGCCAATGAAGCACTTCAAAAAAACCCTGAAAACCCCAATAGATCAAAAAGGAAAAGGAAAAATATAAGCTGCATATCAAAACTAATGTTGGTAGTAATTCTGGATTGGGCTTTCCTTGTAAGGAACAATATTTGGCTGCTTCTGGAATTAGTTTGAAGAGGATTATCCATTTAATACAAAAATATGCAAATAACAGAAAGAAAAGAAAAAACATAGTATAAACATAAAGAATTGAATACGTGTTTTGAGATATACTGCAGAGGGCAAGATTGGTCTGGCACATTCGAGGAATAAGAATCCACATTTTGGTTCTAAAAGATCTACTGATAGATTTTTTTTTTACTGTTGAAAAACTTGTTGACATGTAGAACTATTTATTCAGTGTAAACTCTTTTACACTTTGTGAAAGGGATATGTGATCTGGCCAAGCCTTACTTATCCCTGGCCAAAATAACTTACCACGATTTACCTCACTTTGGAACCTACACCAGGGTTCTTCAGTTGGATCATGGGTGAAAAAAGGCTATCTATAAAATCCTCATTATTTTCAAGATAATGGGATAGAATTTCAAGTGATGGCAATGAATTTAAACAAACCAAATATCCCATCTCTCAATGGCTTGTGTTTTCCCTCTAGAACATACACTTACTGCAATTGTTCTGTTCTTCCTCTAAAGCCTAAGGCCAATTAGCCAAATCAGCCAAGAGTTCTTTCTGCACCACCGCTTACTACCAAAAAACTCTCTGTCTTGTAAAATTTATTCCATTTGTCCTTTGCTGACCCTGATTTACCCTAGCCTTATCTTTAATCTGCTGACTTTTTTAATGAAGACAAGGTGTGCCAATGCTAACTGATGAGCTAAGCACATGAGATAAAGATAATTAGAAGTACCCTAGCGTTCAAAGCCTGTTGTAGTGGAAAATATTAAAGTCATAGTGAAGAGTGAAGTACAGACATTTTTTTTTCCTGGGGTTTCTGAAAAGGACATCATTGGCAAAAGTTGCTGTCAAAAATACACTCTGTAAAAGTAAAGCACAGCAGAAGTCCTACTTTGTATACCTTGTGATGAGGGAGGAAGCTAGTACAGTGTTAGGGCAGTGATGGAAGATCACTAGGATGTCAACATTTAGTGGTATACATTATTATTACATATATACTGCAGTGTTTATCAAATAACCAAGTACAACCATTATTCAGTATTTTAAAACATTGTAATAACACATAATTTCACCATGACAAACACTGCTGCCCATCACTGAGATCTACCATGACTGACGTGACTGGAAATAAAGAGAAAAAAGAAAAAAGTCACGTCCTTGCATATACTTGATTTGTCAATCATTTTAGTTAACACCTGTTGGAATATCTTTCATATGTGAGTAACAAACAGGTTTCACAAGCTTACATGGCAAATATTTCATTTTTCCCCCTTTAGAATACAGAGGAATGAGATCCAAAGTTCTCCTTAACCGATACTGCTCTGAGGAAACATGTCTAATGTCTATGAAGCCAGGTGCTCCAGCTCATCTCACATGATAAAGTCGAAACTGAAGGTAGGAAAGGCCCCTAAGGCTTCCCAACAGGGAAAAAAAAAAAAAAAAAAAAAGTTTACATTTATAGATTGGTATTGGTAATCTATGTTTAGACAGGTACAATGAAAGGGTGGGTGTTTTCACCACCAGCTGGTCCCATCTCCTACTTGCCATGGTCAAAAAGACAGAGTCAAGAAGTTGGAGAATGGTTTGCCCTGGGCCCCCTGGTTGAGAGGGTGGAGAGGGCTTCAATTCACTACATTACACTGCAACATACAGAGCATGTAGATACTGCTATTCCCATTTTCTCTCCTGAGTACCAAAGAACATCTGTGTGCCCAGGAATAAAGCAACATTGTTGTCTGATGACAGTGTTAATTAAGCCATCTCATTATCTCTCCTCAATGTTATGTGCAATATATCTTGAGAATAAAAGGCAGAATAAGATCTGTGCAGGAAGCAGATAACCAGGATATAAATTAATTAAAACAGAAATAGTCCTTGTTTCAGGTTGCACAGAGCACCAAGCACTCTGACTAAACACAATAAAGCACAAGCAATCATATCACAGCCTAGTGGTTGGCATGACAATAAAGGCAATTAGCACCTTAGGAGAGGGTTGGCTAAAAGCAGATGGAAATAAACGTCAGTGTCTTCTGGACACTAACCGAGCCTTTTCTTCCTAAATGTCAAACTGCTGTCTGGGGTCATCTCATGAGTGTAAAACAAACGGTGATATCATGATGATGATGCTCATAGATCTCAGAGTGGGCCTTGGGAGACAGGGAATCAGCACCTTGATCCTCCCCAGACTGCCTGGTCGACCTTGGACAAGACATTTATATTGAGATTTATTTAGCTGACTTTAACTGTGTGTAATGCTGGTAACTGCAATTCAGTCAGCTGTCAGATGTTTCTCTGCTCAGGCAAATGAGTTTATGGTGTAATTCAGCACCAGTAATGCAACTGATGAGATCAAACCATCAATTAAAACCCCTCTGCACCACGACTGGAGCTTAAATGCCCAGTTTAGGAGTAGCTACCTACACTGCAAATACCCACATTTTATGAGTCCACTTCCCAACATCACTTTCCAAATTTAGAA
This sequence comes from Podargus strigoides, assembly GCA_028020825.1. Lineage (NCBI taxonomy): Eukaryota > Metazoa > Chordata > Aves > Caprimulgiformes > Podargidae > Podargus > Podargus strigoides. The sequence continues at coordinate 653,053 of CM051643.1, forward strand.
AATAGGAACATCAGTATCTGACAAAGTGATATTAAGGAATTAGAGTCAAGACTGTGATGTTTTCTGTTCCAGCAGTAAGGGGTGAATATCTAAATCTATATGGGAAACTTAAAGCTTTGATAAGACATTGATTGTTCTTTTGTAATGGAATACTTCTCACAGACCCAAACTTCTGGACTTCATTCACATTTCATTATGCTTACCCATAAGGAGCAGCAGACGAAGAACTTTATTTCCCACACTAATGCTGTCATGCCCTGTTTGTCACAAAGCACAATTCATAAGCTCATGTCCGTTCAGACCAAAAGCCCAGTGCAAACTGCTTATGCTGCCTATCAAAGGACTCTCCTCTTGTTCCCACACAAGCTTCCTGTGACTCTGCAAAATCCGGTCACAAACATCCTAAAAGAAAGCCTGGTATGTGAGTATCTCTATTCTTTTGTGACAACTGCTATTTTGTGCCTTCCTCCCCTACATTATGCCTGCAGCACTGCTCAAAATTGCACTTGAATGGTTAAGGATGTTTTCCTCTGCCTAGCAGTGCTTGAGAAAGACAGGATTTTCTGCTTTCTATGAGGAGATTGCAGTGGAGCACCTTCTTGAAAACAAAAAGGGAGGGAAAAAGCTGCAACTACACAACAGTACATCTGCCCCAGGTAAGAAAAAATATAAGCAACTCAAAAAGCAGACACATGCTTATTCTGGAGGAATCACAGAAATATGGCACATTTGCACTCTTCTGTTGTCAGCCCAAAGCAGCGTCATCCTCCACTAGGATCCTCTGGTTTCTGGTACGCTCAGTGTACATTACAACTGGGAATTATGGAGATATGGATTCATTCACTGGCTGAAGGAAGAAAATAAAACCAGAAGTTCCCTTCCTAAAATAATGCATGTCCTTTCAGCACAATAATTTGAAGAAAACACAATTTATATCATTGACTTCCATTTTATGTCATAGACAGTGTTTGTGTTCTGTTAAGACAAACCTTTGATTTAAAATAAATAACTGAAATATGATAAACTTTAACAGAAAAGGAAGACTGTTAATTAGAAAAGGTCTCTGAAGGCCTGATCCATCAAGAGAAGAGATTCCCTAAACTTTGTATATTTGAAAATACACCAATAGCATCAGTAATGAAATTAATTCCCAGAGGACTATGGACCTCTATGATGAGAGGTTCAAATTTTCTGTGAATTATTTCATCGCATCGATAACCCTTTGAGACTACATGCCTGAGTGATAACTACTCATGAGTATTAGAAAGGGCAATGTACCCTAACCCATGCGTTAATCAACTGAAAGGTCCTAAGCTCTTTACATGTAGCAAAGAATACCTGACTTTGTGAAAAATGTCAGCAGTTGAGGACTGCTGAACTTCGTGTACAGGACTCATGCTGAACAAGGAGACCATAACACAGCTCTGAAGGATCTGAAGCTCCTACCTACTTTTACTGAAAAAAAAAGTGGCAGAGTTATATTCTTAGACCTATAGGACTGATTTTTACAGCCCCTCTTTACTTCCACATTGAGACTGGGTCCAGCTCCTGGATAAGGGTCCAAATTTCGAGCATCCCTCCAGGTACAAACAAGCTGAAGGTGAGGTGGGTGGGTGAAATGCTCTTTTTGCTTTCTTTATTGTTGGGGAAAGTAGCTAGCTGGATGTAAAGAGAAGTCAGGGAAAAAATGAGAACAACCTTTCTACTCTCCTGCAGCAGCAGAGAAACAGAAAAGGCAATGCAGTTCAGAGTTCCTTGTGCTCTCTAAGAGGTCATTCATGGATGGCAAGGGAGGTCCACTTTTTTACCCCACTGAACTGTACTGTACCCCAGCAACTAAACTCAAAAAGGAAAGTTCTCTTCGTATGTGGAAACTAACTTGGTAATATTAAGTCAATGCCAGGGCAATATGGACCATAAAAAAGGACAGTACAGATTAATGGATCCAATAAAATTGAGAGAAAAAATGAAGTCATTCTCCAAAAGAAGAAAACAGAAGAAAATTTTTCAGAGAGCAGTGAAATTAGCCAACAAAATATTTAAATGCAAAAACCCCTTTACATTCAGCAGACATACCATACTTTTTATCCATAAGCATTTTGGTTACCATAACAACTTGATCCATTCGCTCAGTTATGTCATTTTTATCTCAGTATTCTGGAATTTGAATGGTTTGTTTAAGAACTGCAGTTGCTTTGGGAACACAATGAAGACTTTAAAATTCATTAAAAAGTGAAGACTATGCTTTTTTATTAATACTTTTGGAAAATAAATGTTTGCACTTACTCTCCAAAGGGTAAATGACATATTTAACAAATACTAGTTACATGACTTGGAAGGTAAACTCTTGGGGCAGAAGTAATCTTGTCTCACATACAGTGCAGAGGAGTCTTAATTCTTGCTTATAACCCCTCTACATAAACATAATAAATACAATGGCATAATAAACATAATAAATATACTGGCACTATAAACATAATATATGTCATTAATGGTAACAAGAGCACATACACTCTGCTCGTATCTGTAGTCTAATGCTAAGTAGACCATATCAGCCATTTTAATTTCTGTGAGGAAAAAGCCATTTCCTTATGTCTCCTGTTTAAAGTAATCTCTGAGCTCCTATCTGTGGCATTTGGGAAGACAATACTAATTTCATGCTTTTACAAAAAACCTCTCCATGTTCCAAACCAAATTATGGCCAACACACACTCCATCAGCTCTTTCTTTTCTCTTGCCTTTGAACCACGCAAAGGGAGACTGACAGCCTTTTAGACCTTTGCCTTGTTCTGAAGACACTTCCAAGATAGTCCTGAAGATAAGCAAGGAATGAACACGGTGGTAGAAAATATTCTTATTAAAGAAATAGATCACAATAAAAACTAACATGTTGCTGATACAAGGTGTGATAATACATACCATGACCATCGTCAAAAAATTCCGTTATAGTTGCTGAAGTGCATTTGGACCAGGGTTTTGAAGCATCAATGCTAGTGAGAATGGAGGACATCAGGCGCTTATCTTCCATGGAGCCAAAGTTCTCCTCACAAAACTTGGAGTCATCATGGGAAAGCCCAAGCAAGTGCCCTATAGAAATGAAACAAACAAATAAAATGATATGACTATCCATAACAGAGTTTACCAGCTGGAGCTCACAATCAAGGTAAAATGAAATGTGTAGTTCATTCTCAAATTTTGAACAGCAGCCCAAAGCAAGCCACTTGAAACGTGGTATCTCTGCTTGAAGACAAAAAATGCTGTGATAGTTTACACCATTACATATAGCAAGGAATTAATGCCATTAACTGACATATGATCAAACTGTGCTAATTGAAACCTGATGAAGACTTAAGTGAACTGTACTCATTTATATTAGTCAACAGTTTAGTTCCTATTGTTTTTTCCAAATCATTGTCAGTAAGAAAGACTAATGCTTCACTCTGTAAAGATGGTCTGCAACTGTCCAGAAAGGTGCTACAATATCTTTCCAAATGGACAAAATTGCTAGTATTTATGGAGCAACCAAACGAACGGTATGTAAATTCTTAGAGCGCAGTCCTCACTGAAGGGTAAAACGATCTGAATAAGGTTTTCAAATAATCTCTTCCATGTAGAGAGTCTTGTTTTGTGGAAGGGTGCTTTTTAGTATTGCTTTGGTTAGGCTTTTAGTTTTGCTGGGTTTTATTTTTACCAGTATACGGTATTGGATATTTATACTCCAGAACACAAAATAATGTGCACACACAGCAACACACGATGAAACTTGCAAACCCCCTTAACGTCCAGGGGAGTTCAGTTCAGTGCTAGGTGAGTTCTTACAAGAGTGACAGCAACCTTTTCTGTAGTTCAGTGATCCTCATCTTCTTTAGTCTCTGGGCAACAATAATAGATTGCAGGCAACACACTTTGTTCTCTCTGCAAACATCAGGTTCACACTGGATTACTTCACAGCCGACTTACTATCCAAGAGGCAGGAAACTGAATGGGTACCAAACCTGCAGGAAGCTCAAGCCTGAACTTAATATTCAGTCTTCAACCTAGGTCAGGAAATGATTAATCAGACATCCAGGGCCAGACCAAGAGTGCTTTAATGATAAGGGCAAAGACCACCTGACAAAGCTACTGCAGAGAAGTAAACCTGATGCCCTCAAAGAGCAGCTGAAGACACACATCGTATTATTCTGAAATAATCAGAAGCCTTCTAAGTACCATCTGCTTCATGTTTTGGTGTAACTGCTGTAGATTGGCTGTAAGGTGACACAAGTAGGGACACCGATCGCAGGATATCATATTCTGATATCCCTAGTAACACGCGTGACAATAGTAATAACAATAATAATACCTACAATACAGGCTGGAAAAGAAGAAAATCAGCAGATTTTACCTACTTGCCTTACATAAACTTGCTGTTATGTTGTTTTCATCTGCTTTAGAGAGAAGTCAAGAGGAAAGAGATGGAGGCATCACTCAGTATTGAACTGTATCTGAGATTAGGAAAGCAGCTATCTACCAGAAGTCTGTGTTAACGCTGCAGGAGATCAGAAATCAGGGTTTCTGTCCTGTGAGAGAAGCCAAGGTATCATCTGGCAGCCTTACTCCCAGAGATGCTGGGTTCCTGACCTAAGGATGGAGCTACAGTAAAAATGGTAAGAGGAACTTGATCTGTCACATCCAGGTGATGATACCATCATCATACCATCACTGATACCAGTGATGACCGAGAACAGCCTGTCTGTCTTCTGCAGCTACTGAATCCCCACTGGAGGGGAGGCTTGAAGGGGAATGAAGAAGGCATTTCTCTTTTTTCTCTTTTCTACTGATATGCACACTTTTACCAACATCACTTAAATAGAGCTACTCTTTGAATAGTATTATAAATGCTAGTAAGAATTTATTCAAGGAAACTGGGTTAACACTGACGAGAGTCAATACTCCTTTCCCTGTTACGACTGTTGCTAATTGCTATTGTGATGCTATATCACAAGTACATAGTTGCAAAACCATAATGAATCAAACTTTCATACTGAAGGTATGTCTGATTACTGGTGTATTTTAAATGAAAGATTTGGGCTTTCTTTTTTTTTTCTGATAGGTTAAACCACTTTCCTTTGGCAATACTTATCATATATGGGCCAGATAATGCTGTTTTTATTTTGTGCTGAGACACGGCTGAATATCAGTAGGTACATGTCAAGTTTCAATCTGATATAGCACTATATAAATACTTGCTCTGAAAAGATGACAACATCTTTGTTTTATATAAGCCAAATTCTGGTGTTGAGCAAAATAATTCACTAGTAAGATTATGATGTCAAGCAGACACATTTCTCTGACAGAGCAACCAAGTAATTGGTGCAGCCCTTCTATCCTACAGAACAAATTCTGTGGTAGTGTCACAAGGTAAGCATGAATGAATCAGCAGCTACTGTGCCAATGAGGACTTCCTCTGACTCTGCCAAAGTCCTAGACACGGAGAAGGAGAGTCTTCAGGAAACACATAGATGTTATCTGCTGTTCTCTGCAATGTTATCGCTATGCTTGTATTTGTGCTAATGCACTGAATGGCACCAGGTCACACCTCATCTCTGAGAACTACGAGTAGAGCTGACAGGTTAATGAACCTCAACACATGCCTAGTAGTAATCTAACTAGAACCATTTTCTGCTGACATTAAATAACTCCTCGTAGCATGTTTCACCAGTGTTCTGCTACCTTAAGCAAACATTTACCAGAGAGAGCTTTAGCCCCATCCCCTTTAAATCAGGACTGCACACACACACTGGTTTGCAGAGCTGTTCAGGAGTTTCAGCCAGTTTTTTGTACTTTACTTGAATCTGTGCACTTGAATATGCATATATTAACAATTAATTATACAGAAATATTTGCAAAAAATTAGCCCAGCAAGTATACAGAACACTGTACTGGTTGAGCTAAGTCTCACTATAGCAACCTTCTCTGAGACAGCTTGTATGCTCAAAGTTTGCAGGAAGAATGCTTTTGTATTTAATTTCCCAAGACTGTTCATAGTTCTAACAGTGCAAGAAATCACTGCCACATGCTTGTGAAAAAAGGTAATGAGACTCAGTCAGTGGAAAAGGAGTTTCATTTCTAAGGTACTAAACAGCTCTGGGTTTTATCTAACAGAAGCTGCTGGTTTGTTCAAAACTTTTGTCTGAATAACATCACATGGCACACAATGCATGTTCAGTGTAGGATATGAATAATAGTTGGGTGCAAACCAGCAATTTGAGAATTTATTTTTTTTTCAGAATGCTCAACATTTTACAGCACCTTTCAAAACTACCTGAAATTCTGTGATATGAAGGATTCAGTCTTGTAGGGCAGAATTCCAGTTTCTTATCCTTAACACCATCTGACACCACTCTGCAACACTCCACCCATTTAAGATACACCACCACCCTCTGTAGGAATCCCCTCCTTGCATAACTGTACTTCACCTTTTGTAACTTTTTACATCCTACGTGACAGACATCCCACATGAGCACATAATAAGACTTAATACAGTGCAGATACGCACAGGCCCTGTTAACACTGAGGCTTCTGAATGTGTAACTTGGACATCTTGGAGTTTCTCTGCTACCTATGACATCCTTTAAATACAGATACAGGTGTGCAAGTTCCTCCTTGCACCAACTTCATCAGACCTGGCTTCAGAAAGACCCTTTCATCTTTTTACTTTTCTTCATCTTTTTGTTTTTCAGCCTCTGCTCCTTCTGCAGTGCCATTTGTAAACCACCTCAGCTTGGACTACCTACTGTCAGAGCAATGTGACGGCACCACATCAAACTGGAAATCCTACAGCTGGTCAACGTGAATGCCCCTGGAGCAGGACAGGGAGTATATTGTGCTTCAGCTTGCTCCTGGCTTCCCTGCCTAAAGATGGTATCGTTTCCTTCCCTCTCTGCTCTGAGAGATGTGCTGACTCTGCAGAGAATGTAACTGCTGAGCCACAGACTGAGTTGTTCTTCTTCCTTTCTTTTAAACCTCATCCATAGAGACAAAAAAAAATATCCTTCAGATATGAAAAAGCTTGCAGCCAAATTTCAAGGTCTTCACTTTGAGCAGAGAGGTTGCAAATTTTTCCCTAAAACGACTGCAAATTAGTCTCCCTCTCAGAAGCAGCTGAACAGTCTCTGTGGAGAAGTTCAGAGTAAATAAATAAAATGAAATGCTTCTCAGGCAACTATTCAGCACAGAACATTTAATCCCAAATACTTTGGCAAAAGCACAGGAAACTGAAATAGGGTCATCTTCTGGAAAGTGTCAAGCTACTGGCTTCACCTTTAATTATAGTGCAGCATAACTTCTATACCTTACAATGGTAAGTGGGGTAAACTGAGGCCATACCTCATTAACAGTGTACTTTGTCATAGTAAATCAGGCCATTGTTCTAAGGCACGACGAGAACTAATCACTTACTTGACATACTTCAGTTTTTTGAGGAGAGGCTTGTGAGTCTGTCTTGTTATTTTTTAAATTTTCAAAAATAATTTAAAAAAATTAAGACAAGGAAAGAAGTAGTAAGTAGTGAAAAATTTCAAAAATACACAATTCTGATTGTCAGTATTTGAGCTTCTAAATTAGCTAACAGTGACATTAGTGATGGTAATGTCTATTCATGGCATTAAATATATGGATTCTATCTGTCCATACTGATTTCCAAGTTAACTTTGTATGTATGCTCACAAACACTGCAAATGCAACTTTCAAATAATTTTATGGAACTAAAATTCCTAATTCTTATCACAACCTAAATCTCTCTCTGTCCTAACTTTGCCTTTTAAGGCATTCTGACCAGACTTAAACCAGATTAAAAAAATCATAATTCAAAATACCACAGAAATCTGTAACCTCTAAATATTGCCTACAGAAGTGAGAACAACAAAGTACTCCATCTCCACTGTTCGTCCTTTTGCATCCAAGAACTAAAGAAGGGACACTTCCCCTTCGATGTGAAAAGTGTCCTCCCCCTCTCGCATCCATAAAGATGGTGGTATTACCACATATTGCTCAGGAAATGAGAGTGGTTTCTGGCATTTACTGGTGAGGTGCTTCCTTTCATAAGAACCAATGTGAAAAAGTGACAGGTGATCCCTCAGGTGATTCCCTCAAGTGCTCTTGTATGTAAGCATAATTCCAGCGAAAGCCCTGGGAAAAGCAAAGACAGAACTAACACAAATCTTACAATGAAGGCTTTAAAAAAGTATGCCAATTTTAGCACCACACCATTTTATACTGCTATGAACTTCAAACCAAGCTACTGAAAAAAAAGAAAAAAAAAAGACTCCCAGCAGCTGCGTAAAACGATGACTGAGAATGGGTTAGTAGATCATCTGATGTTTTCTACTTAACGAAGCATCTTACTGGTGTTGACAGTTCCCACTGAGTGAAAATGACATAATATAATTTTGCCAGCAGGATGGTGTTTAGTTAAGTTATGCTGTAGGAACACACAAAATGGTAAAAGAACCAGATGGTGAGGAGGCGGGGTTTACCCTCATGCAAGTACAGAGGAGTGAGCCTTCCCAAACAGCAAAAAGACCAAACAGCTAAATGGACTCATCACCCTTCCTCACTGCCTTCTCCCCTTGAGGTGAGATGAAATATGACTACACCAGTAAACTGTTGAAAGCAGTATGAAAGTGACCTGCAGACTTTAGGCCCTAGTATATTTTGAAACATTACCTGCAAGGAACTGTTGGCACAGCTCAGTCTGTTTAGATCCTGAAGTAAGAAATGAAGAACTCAACAGCAGCCAGCAGCCCCTGAATCTCAGTTCACCTGCATTGTCTGCATTCCTCATAGTGGTCCTTGCACTGCACCGAAGGTCAACACCTGTTCTCCAGCCCAACAGGAAATAATACCCCTAATAGGTTCAAACAGAACTACTACACCTTGTAGGAATGGAGTCTATATTCCTAAAATAAGGTGATAACTCTCCAACGCAATTCTGACAAGTCAGCTAAAACTTACATGCTCTCTAAATATCAGGAGACAAAGGGCTCCGCAGGTAAATCAGGCGCGCATCAGAGCTATGCTGGATGTGTGCTGAAGCATTGCACTGCAGCTATTTTATTCCCAGGAGCACTAGAAAGCAAAAGTTCTGAATTTTCTCAAAATATGTTGCCAGACTATCTGTAGAGGTTCTCTGTGTCAACAGCATGCAAAAATTACTCTGATCTCATTTGTTTTCCACTGGTATCTCAAGTATAGGGATAAAGAAAACAAAAAGCACCCCTAAGATACAGCAAGTAAAACCCAGCTTCTGCTAAAACACAAACTGTAGCAGCTCTTTCTTCTGGGAAAAAAATCCCAACTTTGTTTATGGACATAGGCAGATCTCTAGTTCTTGAACTGAAGAACATGCCAAAGTACAGCTCTTGCACTGAATTTGACCACAGGACACATGCAAAGTGACACAGCACCCTAAAAAATGCCGCAGGCATTGTAATTTGTTTTCTTAGAAAAGCTCAGCTCTGATGAAGCATGTGTTTTGCAGTGAGGTCATGCCTTTCACCTAATTGTCAGTGGGGATGACTGGGGTACAAAAGAAGGTCAAGTGATTCGCCCAAGGATACCCAGTGAGTCCCTGGCTCTCATGGGATCAGGATTCAGGAAGCTACTGGCTCAACATTCCTTGGTCTGATCACCAGCCCATACCTTCTGCACGAGCCTCTCGCTCTCTCCATCACTAAAAAAGGATTGCATGCTGTAACTTTTAAAATAAAACCATTTCTTTCTGCATGTGCTGTTTTTCTAACTTGTACGAGTACTTGGCTCCTCGTTAAGAACTGCATACTGGTGTCACTCAGAAATCCTCTTGGAGTCATGGGAATTTTGCATGAAAAATGAGGGACCTAAGTAATAACGATTAATACTGGGTTTTTTTATAAAACAGAAGTGTTTTGAATTACACAAGCTTAAAAAAAACATGCATAGAATGTAAAACTGGCTATTCCTCTTTCTTCATACTTGAACTTTCCTTCTAATTTTCTTTTCTTTGAGTGCTATCCATCACTTATGAAAGGAAAAAAAAAAATTAAAAAAAAAAAATCACTCTTTTAAATCTCCAGCCCAGAGGCAGATTTTAATATTTCTGGCTTAAAAGCGTTCTTCAGACTGAATGAAACAATAGTCTGAAGTGCAGCTTCTTTTCAGGAGCAGACATTAAAAAAAAAAAAAGCCACAATCAGACATTCATGCACCAGTCCTGCAGACTTTACAAAACAAACTTCTGCTGAAACAGCTTGTTGTAACAGACTTCTGTGGGAGATCACAGATATATCACCCCTGTCAAACAGACAATTTGCAGGCAAGATTCTGTCCAGGCAACGTGGAATAGGCAATCAGAAACCACTGTATCCACATAGGCTCAAATAATCATTGAAAAGATGTGGTCTTGGAGGTCCACGCTACATCTGCTATCCTAATTAATGGGACATGTAGAAGATAAATATTAATTTTAATGAAAAAGTGGGACATGGTGACACACCCATTTCACATCTGTCCAACTCAGAGTAGCTTGCGAAGAATATAATTCATGGTAGCTCATGGTAAATCAATGAACTCTGAGAGAGTAGGTAGTGCAAGAATGTAAAGAATGCATTGCCTGCTGCCTGTTTATGGGGCAATTCTGCCTTTTTCTCTGTACTTGAAGTACTTTCCGCACAGAAACTGCATGATCATATTGGCAGCATTTAACTGCCAATGAGGAAAATAATCCCTACTTTCCCCTGCAATCTGGAAGTCTGGGGACACACACAGCTGAAGTGGACTTCTTTCAGAACCACAGAATCACGTAGGTTGGAAAAGATCCTCAAGATCATGGAGTCCAACTGTAAACCTAACACTCCCAAGTCCAACACTAAACCATGTCCCTAAAATAATATTTGATAATGAATGTTCTGAAACATTAGGCAAAAGCTAGTTTCATTCTCAATCCCCTTCTGGTTGCAGAGATAAATATGTTTCATTCTATATATCTGGCTTTCAGTCATGATGTTTCAGGCTCTGTAGCAGCTTTTCAAAGCATAGTGCTTGTTTAATTCAATTCTTCATGAGGTTACATGTACACAAAGATCAGCACCACTCTAGAAAACCCCTGAAAACTTGGGAATGTTAGTGCTGTGTCTGAGTCACTTCCTGAAGTCTCTGGTTGAGAACTTGGCCCTCCATTTCCTCACCTCTCTGTCAGAATCTCTTCACAGACACTAAGAAGGCAAAGATCCCCAGACTACTCAGCCTTAAAAGTATGTGATAGATAGATAAAGAAAAGCTCAAGCATATTCAGAACCTGAGGATTCCATATTTCCACATCACATCAATTTCCCTTTTCCATCTCTCCACTTCTCCATACAAACTGTCTCAGATGCACTAGAAAAGGTTTGGTTTAAGCATCATGTGTGCTGCAGGCACAACAATAATATATAACATGTAACATTACAAGTTAATCAAAATATTGTTGGACAAGCCAAGAATTTTTACCCCGTATTTTAACCTGCAACCTTTTGTACAGCTGATGTTTGTGTTCTGAATCATCAGTTAAATTTCCTGCCCCACTCCTCCTAGGAAGGCTCAGTTTTGACTGCCCATCTTTTTTCTTAACCAAAGGGATAGGTTCGTGAGGGCTTAATTCAACAGGTTTTGCAAGCAGAAGTTTAGATAGAACCTTGAAAAAGGTTCAAAGAGAAGGAATCGAGCAATTCTTCTCATGTATGTCATCTGAGATGACTTGGATCAGTGTACTCTCTCTCTCTTTCTTCTTGTTTTAAGAAAGCAAATCTGCCTAATTATGATTACCTGGATATTTGCCTAAGCTTCATCTGTCATGAAGGAAACATAATACGAAAGTCAGACAACCTTCAGCATTTTTTCATGTGCCTATGAGATTCTGTGCCCTTGGCAATGTATCCCCCTTGAAATGAAAGGCTACAAAAGATTTGTACCTGTCAAGCCTGAAGCTTCTCTTTATCTGCTATATCTTGACAGCCCTGAAATCAAAGGGCTACATGTTCAGCAGCGGAAAAGAAAAGATGACTGTATTTAGTTACTTGAAGTGTATACAAAATGAGCACGTGTGGCAAAATGTGGAATTAGAATAGTTTTTGAGTCTTCTATGTACATCAAAAGCAAGACAATCATATCAATATCATACACATTGTTCTTTGCTTCAGTTTATTCTGAAGAAGAGTCAGAATCATACAGCTTGCTATAAAGTTTACATAGGTTAGACATGGTAGACATGGCCCTCTTTCTACAGGGGCCCACAACTCAAATACAGGCTCAGGCTCTGAATAAATACTTTCAATCTGCTCAGAATTCAGAAAAATGATATTTTGATGTCTTTCAGTGAACCGCCTGAGTAGGGGCTCCAGGAGTGATACCTGACTTCTAAAATGGCTTTTTAACATAAAATCATGCTTTCTAATAAAGCCCTATACTTTGCTGACAGTGCTTGTCATATTTTTGTCCTCAGTGACGGCAGATGCCCAGGTGGCCACGAAGGCCAACAGCATCCTGGCTTGCATCAGAAACGGTGTGACCAGCAGGAGCTGGGAGGTGATTGTCCCCTGTACTCGGCTCTGGTGAGGCCGCACCTCGAATACTGTGTTCAGTTTTGGGCCCCTCACTACAAGAAGGACACTGAGCTGCTGGAGCGTGTCCAGAGAAGGGAACAGAGCTGGGGAAGGGTCTGGAGCACAAGTCTGATGAGGAGCAGCTGAGGGAACTGGGGTGGTTCAGTCTGGAGCAGAGGAGGCTGAGGGGAGACCTCATTGCTCTCCACAACTCCCTGAAAGGAGGGGGTAGCGAGGCAGGGGTCAGTCTCTTCTCCTGGGTAACAGTGATAGAATGAGGGGTAATGGCCTCAAGTTGTGCCAAGGGAGGTTTAGATTAGATATTAGGAAAAAAATTTTGACTGAAAGGGTTATCAGGCATTGGCACAGGCTGCCCAGGGCAGTGGTGGAGTTCCCATCCCTGGAGGGATTTCAAGGAACGTGTAGATGAAGTGCTAAGGGACATGGTTTAGTGGGGAACTGGCAGTGTTAGGTTAATGGTTGGACTTGATGATCTTGCAGGTCTCTTCCAACCAAGGCTGTTCTGTGATTCGGTGAATGACGGCATGCTGAAAAAGACTTGGTATTAAACATGTTATTTCCTAGTTTTAGTTTCTGTATAGTTCCTTGATTTTAGGTGTTACGCAGTATAGCTGTGGAGGAAGTTGTGATAACTTCACATAACCACAGAAAGTGAGGCTGAGAGGAGACCTTGAAAAGCCATCTCGTGCATCTCTCCACCCTGGGGTAGCACCAGGGTTCCCTAAGCCACGGCTGTTTTAGCCAGGCAGCTCCTGCAAACTTCCAGTAATGGAGATTTCACAGCCTCCCCAAGCAATTCATTCCTGCCCTTAACTGTCCTTCTGGTTAGATGATTTTGGCTAATGCTTAAAGTAAATCTCCCTTGCTGCAATTTAAGGCCATTACCCTTTGTGCTGTCCCAAGTGGACATGAGGAATGATTTATTACGTAAATTTTTGCAATGATTTTTTTAATATATTTGAAAACTGCTTTTATGTTCCCCTTTGGCCTTCCCTCCTCTAAAGTCACATGTAAAAGATAAAAGAAAACTAATGGACAGAGGTTTAATTAGTTCCATTTAGCATTTTTAAAGCTATATTCTAAAAATAAAACACTTGGAAAGAACATCAGTAAACCATATTACTCAGGAGGACAGAAGGAGTAATAGCATGCCAGCGCGGCTGCATGACAGAGAAAACAGGAACTTTGCAAAAGGTCAAATGAACACTACCACTGAGCAAAAAGGCAGCAGTTTCTCTTTATCTCCTCTTGGAAGAAAAAAAGAAAGAAAAAAAAGAAAAAAGTTCTTCAAGATTGAGGGAAAGAATAAAGATACATGTAAATTAAGTTATTAGACCCATGTAACTCTCACTGAACTAAACTGGAGCTTTGCCTGCTTAAAGACTGCAGGAAGGATGCTTTTGTATTTAAGGACTAGATAGAATCTCAAGAGACAAGTTTAATCCTTGGCTTTCCTTGAGACTTCCTTTGTGATTTTGGGATATTACCTATTGATAAAGCCAGCAGTAGCTCCACTTATTTTCTCTTCAACTCTTCTCATTTTGTTTTTGTAGATGACAAAACCTTTAGGATGATGGGCTGTCTGTACCAAAGCAAGGGGGAATCCAGCACAGGAGGAAGCCAAAGTCAGCAGAAACTTCTGACCACGTCAGTTTCTGCATCACAAAATGTAACATCAGGCTACTAAACAAGGGAATGTCATGCATTGGATATATCCCATTGCAAGAGATGTTAAATGTAACTTCAAATTGATTGACTGTGTCTGTTGGGAATGTTGGGTTATGCTTATCTTCACGGGATGCACAAGTTGGGTTATAATTCAACACTGTAAAAAGCAACAAAATCTCCAACCCTTAAGTCCAGAGTATCAGAGTGAGAATCTAGTTATTTTTGTTTCCTGATGGTTCTTTTAATAGGAATATTTGGAGAAGCAATATGCTACTGCTGACCTATGAAAAACATTAAATAAATGTTGAGATTATGAGTAATCATAGGTTCTTGAATGCTTTTCTCCAGATCAAATTACTAATGATAGGACGAGAGGAAATGGCCTCAAGTTGCATCAGGGGAAGTTTAGGTTGGATATTAGGAAGAAGTTCTTTCCTGAGAGGGTGGTTGGGCACTGGCACAGGCTGCCCAGGGAGGTGATGGAGTTGCCGTCCCTGGAGGTGTTCAAAAAACGAGTGGATAAAGCACGTGAGGCCATGATCTAATGGTCTAGTGGTTAGGGAGATGATGGGATAAAGGTTGGACTTGATGATCCTGGAGGTCCTTTCCAACCATAGTGATTCTATGATTCTATGTCTCTGTGAAGCAGGGAAATGCATGAAATAAAGGAACAGCATTTCTTTATGGACAAAAGGCTGATGATAAAAAGACTCAGAGAATGTCTGCACATGGGGCCTAAGCTAGCTCAGATATCCCTGCAAAGCTATGGAGGCATAGCTGAAGGAGTTGCTTCAAGTCAAAAAAGACATCCATCTGCCACAATATGGAGCTGAACTGATGATTTCAGGCAAAGTCTAGAAGACTATTTTTGTGACAGCAAAGCTATTACTGTCCAAACTGATAGCAGCATGTCCCTTGGTAGAAAATAACCATATACTGTTTTACCATTAGTGGCTGGATGTTTTGACAGGCTATGGTTTAAAAACATTTATTCTATTAGCAGTGCTTCCCTTTATTCTGAGAAGAAACTGGACTATCACATTCAAAGTTACAAGGTTTCCTCCTGTTTTTTTGTTGCATTATCCCCCATGGCAAGGGGGGTAGAACTACATGATCTTTAAGGTCCCTTCCAACCCAAACCATTCTATTATTCTATGATTCTATGATTTTCTGCATTTGACACTGGAGACAAATTATTCCTGATTTTCCTACATACAACTAGGACAAGATTCAGGTCCTATCTCACCAGTCTTTCTATATGGATCTCCATCTCTTATTGTCAGCTAATCAGCTGTACTAAGAATTTGCTTGCATCTATTTCTTTCTGTGCTCTCGTTTACAGCTCTTTGGAGATTTTGCCTGTTACTGCTGCTCATTAATATTCTTCCCCTCAAAAACCACTGGTCAAAATCCATTTATTTTATCTGAAAAAATTAAATAAACATCTACCACATAATGTAGTAGAAATCCTGGCAAAAGAAGCCACAGGCTTTATTCTGTAGCAGGCTGCTTTTTCACTTCCTATGCACGTATCCAACCTGAGCCCCTGGGCTGTGCATCGTCCTGTTTGGTTGAGCTGCAATTCCATTTACATTGGTTTGCTTCCAGGGAAAGAATATGATCCTCAAGAATGCTTTTGGTTCCTTCAGAGAGGAAACGAGCATTCAGATCCCCGTGAAGTCAAAGTGAGGACACGCAGCCATTCTCCAGGATCAAGTCCATGTTAATGATGCTGCATCTGCTACACATGCACACACAGCAGGGTTATTTAAAAAACTGCAGACGTTGA
This sequence comes from Podargus strigoides, assembly GCA_028020825.1. NCBI lineage: Eukaryota > Metazoa > Chordata > Aves > Caprimulgiformes > Podargidae > Podargus > Podargus strigoides. Next base: position 669,127 of record CM051643.1, read on the forward strand.
CTGATTTGCTTAGCAGCTCACCTTGCTCTTCCTAGTGACAGAAAGGAGCACCTTAGGCTTAGAGCCTTCAGCATCCCCTCTGCCTTGTGGGACATCTCCTATATTGCCAGGTGAATTCCACCGAATAACTAAGCTGCTGTAAAATTAAAGCTACACTCTACCCACAGGACAGGGGGAACTTTAAGACTTCCAAATTGTAGGAAGAAATCTGGTCTCCAAATAAAATAAAGCAAGGTTTTCCCCAAAGTGCTTAACTAAAGGGTATCCATGCCACACTTTTATTTTTCATCTTTTTTTGACCTTTAATTTAATGTAAGTACTGAAGCAATTTTAGCTGTGTTTTCTTCTCAACTTCTCCCACTTTAGGCCACACACACAAAGATCATTCTGTGACTTGACACCCCTCCTTTCTTAAAATCTTATGGTGAGGAGGAAAAAAAAAAAGGATGTTATTTTAAACAACCTCAAACTAGATTTTTTTTTTTGTCCATTAGGGTACTTATTTATTCATTTCAATTCATGCCTTTTTTACATAGAAAATTATAGCTTTTACAGATTCCTGTAAACGTCTAGGCATGAAAATGGCACTTTTTCAAAAATGTGCTTCTAGATCACTAAAAATAATTCGCTTGTGTTTACATTTTCCTTGTGTGGAATTCAAAGTAATAATATGTATATTTACTGCTCATCTCTTTCTTTATTGATCTCCATTCTTTCATTTTTAGTCTATCTAAACGTGTATTTATTGCTGATAAGATGTTAGTCGAGACAAATTACTCACCTCTTCACACACCACATACATCAACATTGGCATATCACAAGAACGTCCCTCATCCGGCCTTGCCAGTGCCTATTAATCTTCAGCAGTAAGCATCACTTCTGGATGCAAGGAGATACAAGCAGTCCCTCTAGCAGACTGGCCTTTGAGTGACAGGCTAAGGTTGCCCATCTATCTACTTGTCCCAGTTCTAGACCAGGTTTCTGATGGGCCATTAACTTCACAGCATCCAGGTTTGATGCCACTAAACTCATCTGATGTGACGTATCTGATGTATTGCTGTACTTATCTGCAATGCTCTGAATTAGTGATTGCAGAGGGCTTTTTCTTTTTGTAATTATATTCTAGTTTATTAAAATTAAAATTCTGGGGTATGGGGGCTCATTCTGCCACAACACTTTTAAGTTTTCATGCAACACATGATCCCTCTCCGGCCACTACTGATTTCATTTCTTTGTGGCATCATAAGAGCAGTTGGGTCAGGTTCACTAGTCATTGAAGGGTCAGGCCACTGACATGCCAACTGCTTTTTCGTTCTTGGTGACCTCTGGTTGCTGAGCCAGGTATATATAAGGCACATAACTCTTGGACTCTACCTGCTAGCTACTTGAAAATTGAACTACTGCAATGATACTCCCAAAGCAAACTTTACTTTGGTTTGGCATGAGGTACAAGGCAATTCAGAAATTGGCTCTCTCTGAAAGTTCTCCTTTCCTCGTTATTTCCTTCCAAGAATGTTAAAAAAAAAAAAAAGTTCTCCACTTTTAAATTGCTGTTCACTCACCAAAGCGAATAGCCCTCATATTGAATGTATTTCCAATGAACAGCTCACAAAACATTAGTAAATTAAAATTAATCAAGATGGCAGCAGTATCTCTCAAGGAATATATCATGACAGACATAATGTCCCAGAACACGAACTTTCTTCTTTCACTAATTCTATCTTAAATCCTTCTGAAGGGTGAATGTAAGGCTCCTACATTAAATTGCTTTCCACTGAAGTGGAAACTGAAACAAAGCTAAACAGGTTTTGACCAAACCATCTAAATACTATTTCACTGATTTTAGGATTCACATTAGTACCATATTTTATCACAAAGGTGGAATTTCCATACAGTCAGAAAAATATTAGAATTCAGGTGGGTTTTTTTCCACAAAAACCTTCTCTGCAGGTAATACATTATCCCAAGAAAAAGTTTTGTAACAGCAGAGCATACAAGTAGTTCAAAAAGGTGAGTTATTTTCCACTGTGTATGCACTAAATGCATGTGAATTACAGTAGATGGGCCAAATGCTTTCTCAGGAGGGACATGCATTGACATCTTTGGACAGTAGCAGCAGCCTTTGAATTTTCACTTCAACTACTCCTTAGAAACGACACTGTCAGAAAGGAAACACCTACTGTGCGCCTTCTCTTGCCTTCTGATCCCTTATTAGTTAACCCTGAAGTGCATATGTATACAGCCTTAATCCCCGAGTGAGTATCTGGACCAGGGGAAATCTGGAATTAATTGCGAAGTATTTTGGTTACTAATGCAGCTGTTACAAGTGTTTGATTTGGCAAGTGAACAGAAAAGGCACTGCATACCAATTTCGTGAGCCACTGTAAAAGCTGCGTGGAGGCCATCATCTTCAATCACTGCACAGCTGCGCTCAGGAGAGCATATGGTCCCAACGTCTGCCATTCCCAGAGTATCACATGAATGATGCCCACATAAATCCTGCCCAGGAAGGAAAAAAAAAACAACAAAACAACTCCTTAAAATAAATTTTTACACCCATAGGTAACAACAAGTTAAAAAAACAAAGTTGCACTTTGCAAACAGCAGAACCTGGATAAAAACATCAACATAAGCTTCCATCTAAAAATATCAGTGCAGTAAAGTTAGTGGGAATATTTCCATTGACTTTAACAGGATTTGTATACATTCTGTAATTAATGATTTTAATTTGTATTTCTGCAGTGCATACAGAGGCTCACACTTGCATTGAGTTAGGTACTCAAATACATGCTGCAGAAGCATTTCTTCAATGACAAATCAAAATAGAAGAAATACTCTCTTTATTTACAGAAAGTAAACGAAGGCACAGAGAGAAAGCTTCAGATTCCTGATTGTTCCTTGAACCAGACACCACCTTTCTTTTCAAAAGGCAAGTCTTATACCTGCACTTAAAGAAATGAGATTGTTGTATATTAAACCTCATGTCACACCTGTGAAGTGGTACAACGTTTGATAACGTATTACCCAACATACCAAGCATTCAAGCAATTGTCAGAGGTTGCTTAAAGAGTCAGTGATATTACAAAGCATAAAATCCCTAGTCTTACTAGTGCAACAACTCGATCACATGCTTCCTACTTGTAGATATGGGGTGTCTCCAAAAACCATGCAGATAGCATTAGCTTTTTTCTTTCCATGCCAGGATGATAACGATAATGATGAAGGTAGTTTTGGTCAGACATAGTATTTTAATCATCAGCAATAACTTTTCAGTGCTTCTGAAAAGTGCCTCAATTTCAGGATCAGTTCTTCTGGCTTCCAGGTGTCTGGGAACTCTTTTTGGTAAGTGCACTCTTGGTGCTACTTAATGTCAGGATTTAAATGCCACAGTACCAATGAACAAAACAGCCTCACAAGAGAGAAGGAATAAAGTTCAAAAATAGTACAGTTCCCAAATTTTCACAGGTATAATCCATGGTTTAACAAAAACTTACATTCTGTAGCAATGCAGATAATATGCAGGGAATTTTCTCTCTAACCACACTGGCTCCCAACCTTGACACTCAATTATCTCCCCAGACTTTGCTTCTGGCTCTGCATGGGTTATGGGAAGGTATAGGATAAGGATGCCCATTTTCAAGTACTTTAAAAGAAATGCAATTTTTTCCAGTTTTATTTAGACAAATAAACTTCCTATAATTTTCAGCATTTCTGGACCAATGTTGGAAGAGGCCCTAAGTGAGGTCATGTTGTTATGGTGTCTATCATCTCAGGCATATTCAACAAGGATACTTAAACTCCAATTACTTTTGCTTAGTTTCATATCCATTTAGCCTTTTATGTGTCACTTCTGAATCTGGTCATTTCAGTTTAAGGGTACATTTAACATAGAGTAAACTCTATGCAAATGTAACTGTAAGTGGTTTACCTACAGCAGCATGAGTGATAAAACTCAGAAAAAATGCATGTGCGTAGTACCAATAAAAATACTGTTTCATGGTAATACAATTAGTCTAAATAAATTAGAGGAACCTGTATAGGAAGTAAGATACCTTTATACTAGTGCAATTTGAATTGAATCTATACAAGCACCTGAACAGAAATTCTTACACAAGTACCAAAAAGCACACAAAGAAGACAGAAAACAGCTTCCTCAAGGAGGTCTAAATTACTCTTAGGTTGATAGTGCCAAGAATAGTATAAAATACATTAATTCAGGCCCTGACTTTGCATGCAGATTCTGTGTCACTTGGTCTTTTCTTGTATTTGAATGTCATTATTATGTAGATACTTACATCAGTACTGCTCCCAGTATGGGCACAATTATATCAGCACACAGATGTCTTATGCCAGTGCATGATTTACTTCATTTACATGCAAGAAGAAGCTATGCCAGTGATATGACTATGAAGCTATAGCAGCAGACGAAACCAGACCTCAAAATGATTCTCCAGATTTGATGACAAGTATAATTAAAAGAATACAATCTTTCTAAGCAGGCAATCTCATAAAATTCCTTAGAGTTACTTTGATGGGATGCATAGAGTATGGAAAATTACAACAGGGATGTTAACCATAAGCAGCCCTTCTGACTCTTAGCTGGTTAGTAATTCCACCCTCAAAATTTCCAAAGCTATGCACAGGATTGCATTATGCCACCTTCATTAGACATCCAAAAAACAGCTACATACATATGCAAGCACTAACAGACACAGCAATGTTTGTTTACTTTTCATATGTTACGTGTTACTGACAATTTACTGCACTGCATGCCTGGGTTTTCCTCAGACTCATCACTTCATCAAACCACTGTTCCTCCATTTCCATCATTTCCCGCAGTATGACACATAACCACCATATCTCAGCATCCCACTAGTAACTTTTGTGGCAGTGTTCATCTGTGTAACAGTAGTCTAGACAAAACAAAGCAGGCTATACACTTTTTGTATGAAGTACCTTAACTTTTGGTCAGATAAAATTAATTTCTTGAAGGGCTGTATGAGTTAATGGTCACCCCCAGGAAATCCCACAGCAGAAGATAAGTGATTATGAAGATTGCTTATCTGTAAAATTACCTAGCTCCTCCAACACCTGGCAGACAGCTGGAAAACAGCTGTCCTCAGATGGTGTCGGACCAACGATCCCCATAAAGAAGAAGAGAGGAGAGCAACTGCACTGTGGTCAGAAAGTGGTGGACAGTGACACAGTAAGGCCCCCATTCCCTTCAGCCAGCTGTGTGACCACATCCACGCTGCTTTCCCAGCAGCCTCCCACCAGATCCCAGCTGGGCAGTGGTGGAGGGGGCTTGGAAAGGATCTTGAAAACAGGGACAGGAAATATTTTCTGGCCTTAGCTTCTTTGTATGAAGCTGTTACTGGGGAGGGATGTCTATGGTTTGCCCTCCTGCTGCTAGAGCAGGGCACGCGCTGGCTACGCTTTGAGCAGAGATTGTGTGCTGAGCCTTCTGGTTTTCGTTGCAGACTTCAGTCCTCAGTGACTGCATGAGGATGCATTTTGTAAGCAAATGCTGATGTTGTCAATAATCACTTTGGCAGATTAGTGAAGACTCAGCTCCATTACGTTCTCAACTCATAGTCTCATTTATCTCTTATTTCTCTTGCCTCTGCATGATTTGAAGCTTAACATATTTCTATTCATAGCATCACACAGTATATTATATATATACTCTCTCTCTATATATATAGTATATTACTTAGTATATTATATATTATATATATAGTATATGTAATTGAAGCCAATTAAGTGGCATCTCCAAGACAAATATTCTGAAAAGTTTGCTATTGGGTCAACTCACCATTCCCTAGCTACATGGTCCTTCCTAACAGCATGATTTCAAGTGATGTTATTGAAAATCACACCTGTCTACACTTCCAGTGATTTAAATCTTTATGGCAAAATATCTTTTGACTTAAACCTCCTGCAGCTGTACTGGCCATGGATTATTTGTTACGAGCATCAATAACCGTATTTTGAGTTTTCCAAGGCAGTCTTGGAAAGTAGTCTTCGACTTTTATGAAGTAAAGTTTCTGGGAGTACATTAAAAGTTTTTATGTCCCTTGAAAACAATATTTTGTTAAAAACAGGCCCTGATGTAATGATGCAATCTAAAAAAATCTGTGTGGGTCTCCTCAACTTTTCATACTCCAGTTAAAGCACTAAGAAACCAAGGACTCGCACAATACTTAAAATCAGTTTCCAATGATTATTTCACTATGGTGTGGGGCTTCTACTTAGAAAGTTAATCGCTTACTAAGATCTTTATACTCATGTAATTGTCTCCAAATAGCAGCAGAGGCTTCAAAGAATAAGTGTTTCTTGATATTTCTAAAGAAGGACTGCAGAGTCTGGCCCTTGATCTGCATTACAGTGGTTTCAAAATAGAAAAATGACTGGAAATGCATTTGCAGCACAGGAGGCTATTGATGTTAAGACTTAAGCTTTGGCAAAGGAGTGACTTAGGAAAACTGAGCTGTACATCATAAGACCAGTAGTTAATTAGACAGCTTGTTAAAGGCCAAGTTTTCTTGGCATTCGTAAGTACATCAAGAGCAGCTGGCTGTTTGCCATGTACATGTGGCATTGTTGTGAATGAAGATAACTGTCGTGGCTCCCTGCTGGAGCAGTTAATTTATTTTACCTGAAAATCCTTGATTTGTGCAGTAGGCTTAAAAACAAGAATAGATTGTTTAGTGAAAGCTGGTATTGGGGCAGAGACTGCGGACTGGATCCTAAACAGGACTGAAGTACCAATATGGACAGTTTAGTGGCATGTAAGGGCAGAAGAACGAAACCAGATCACATGACCTCTGGTCTTTGAGGTATCTATCCTTCATAGGGCTTGCAGTTTGTGACCTTATGGGCCCCAAAGTGCCACAGTTTTACAGTCCTGAGCAGCTTAGCACTTAGCTTATACTAAAGCTTGACTGGGGTTGAGATGCTTAATGTTTCTCAGTTTTGACCCCCGAGGGAAGTCAAGCCTACATATGTTCTCAGATCAGATGTACAAGAAACCAACAGGATTAGGCTTTCCATCAGGCACAGCTGCACATCACCTTTTAAAGCACAGCTAACAGCTTTTACATCTCTGTGTGTTTGTTCGTTTGCTTTTCTGCTTTCTTTACAATGGCTCATCAGTAAAGCCTCTGCCCATTAAGAAGGCAATCCAGCTTCACATTCCTTTGAGGGATGAGGATACTTAGAAGCGTGTTTCTTAGGAGAGTGCCCTATGGTCTACACCAGACTATGGTCTACAGTGAAGGTCTGCACATCCCCATGCATGCAAGGAGTTGGGGCTCCTCCTGTTGCAGTCCGTGTGCCAAAGGTTTCCCTAGCCCAGGCTGCAGTTAATGCTTACAGCACTTTGTGAAGGGACCTCATTTTTGGTCCCTATTCCTCAGCCTGCTTCTGTATTTTACAGTGAGCAGTCCTTTGGTAAATTACAGAAACAGCCTTCTCTCCATGCTTGGGGAACACAAGCTGCCTTGCTCTAAGCAGTGCACTCCAGACAGCGGCTTCAGGTCACGATTTCTCTCCTTCTCACCATATGAATCTTGAATTACTTGCTAAACAGTGACATAGCTTTGGTCAGAGGGGTGGAAAGTTTCCTTAACACCTGGAACAGCTTACAACCGACCGGTTAAGGACCTCTCCAGGGAGGTGGGCGATACAAACCTAAAATCCCTCAAGCAGAGGAAAGAATTAAATACGACTTTCTGACTTCCTGCAGCAGCATTCCCACTGCAGGCCTGTAAAGGGAGGGTGGGTCAGGCGGTATTGGGGACCCACACATCCACCCTCCCGCCCCTCACCTCCCCAAAGGGGGTGACAGTTTATGAACGTCACAGCAATGCAGAATGGCACATGTGGAGGAAAGGAAGGTTCACCCAAACGGGAAGTATTACAGGTATCAGCCAAGGAGCACAGAGTATCTGGAAGTCAAAAGGAGCACAAGACCTAAGACAAAAGACAACAAAAGGTATTGAAAATAAGGGCTTACTGGGGAACAAAGTAATTAGGGAATTACCTATTTTACCCCTCAACCAATACTAGGACACTTAAAAAGAGAGATTTTATAGGCCAAAACAGTGGAATGCTACCCTGGTGGAAGCCAGATGTGAAAAGTCCTCTTCCTGAGACAGTGGTGGGTCTCGCTCACAGGGATATCCAGGCTAGGACACCACGGAGGGTGCATGGCCACTGCTGTGAAGCAAAGGACTCCTGTCAGACTCACTGGGATACTGCATTGTCCTCCCAAGGCCATATTTTGAGAGGAAAGACCAAAGTTCGGTTACCTTTTGAGGAAAATGGGAGTGGTGACACCAGCCATATCTATCAAAACAAAAATCACATATTTTCCTCCAGTAGTTTGACTGAAAAAATGAGGTTGTCTTCTTTGCAGGTTAATCTGATAAATACAGGCCTTATTTTGGGGCATTTGAATCTCAAACGTACAGAGCTGTCTTTCTGAATGCTAGGTAAGGTGAAACTCGAGAAAACCCAATGTATGGGCAATGTCCTGTTGGGCAAAGCTTAGCACATGCATGCTACGCTTGCTAGCTTCAGAAACTACCTTCTCAGCAGGCTGCATATTTAGGCATGTTCTTGCTCTCCCCTTGTATGGTACAAGGACCCTAGGCACTTGTCTCCAAGGATGCTCTGCAACAATGTTTTAGAAATACTCCCTAAATTGGATTACGCTTTTATGTTCTGAATGTCCTTATTAACAAAACTTCTTCTTTTTTCCTAAAGCACATAAAGAAAATGCAGCACCATTATGCCAACCACAGATGATTTAAAAATAATCACAAAACACACATAAAGCTTTTGGACTCTGTGTGGGGAGAGGAAGGGCAAACAATGTTTCAGCCATGGAACAGGTGACTGGTAAACAAGGAAACATGTGCGATTTAACTTGCCTAACCCATAGTTCCTCTGTGGGGAAACTCCACGTGATCTCTGTAGATTAATGTGCATCACACTACTTCTCCTGCACAAATAACATCCCACTTTATTCTCCCCAGGGACATAATCTAAATGTATTAGATTTGAAACAAAATTGGTGAAAACACTATGAAACTGCTAGACACATCACATTATAATTTCTTCAGAGGAATAATAATAAACATTAGTGAAATATATTCTATTGACTACTGGTACAGTGACCTGTTCTAGTAATGTGGGATATTAATTGTAGGAAGATGATAATATAGAAAAAAAAGAAAATTATAATATAGAAAAAAAAAGAAAAAAAAAAAAGAACTAGAGCCAAAGAAAGCATGTGCTCCACGCAATGAAATTATCATCTATAGAGCTAAGATAATCCAAAGTTTGCTGTTAAATTTCAACAGCACTGGCAGATTGACAGTTAAACTAAATCACACACACAAGACCCATTTAATTATTGTGTGCAAAAAGGCAGGACAGTGGCCTTTGGCTCTAGCATGAACTTTCTGTTAGAGCCAGGCATGATGGTACTTACTGCAGATGATGCTAACAAGCACTTAGGAAAGTACTTTTTCTCGCTCTTGTTGCCTGTGAGAAATATCTATTTTAATTTTCACATGATTAAAAATTGGGGGAAAGGAAAGAAAGAGAACTGGATTTTGTCCAAATGCATTCAGTAGTTCACTTGAAATTTAACTAAGGGTCACTAATGAAATAGATTGGATGAATACTAGAGGATAATTGCAGAGCAGGCTAGACCTTGGAAAAGAATAGTTTGAGTTCAAGTGCAGTTTGCAAGTCACATCTAATATATTTTTCTATGGTGACAAATAATCTGGCAAGTGTGTTATCACACCCATAAAAACCTAAAGACTGACAATAACCTGTTTCCAGCTTCCCAGAACTGTTCACCATAAAAAAGCCTGAAACAGACTAAATTCTAAATTTGTTGTTGACTTCACGGACACTGAGAACAAAGCGAGCTAATCTCCAGGGTGAGAGGGCTTTACAAACTCTTCCTCCTTCCCACCACACAGTCGCTCATCCACCACCACACAGGGTGGAGGACCCACCTGGCCACCAGATGATCAAATCCTTACAACACCATATTCCATGAAGGATGCTCTGAGGATGCATGCAGCCCAAAAATTCACGACTGCTGTCAAGGACTCACACAAAGTAGTTGAACAGCAAGGGACCCATGTACTCTCTAAGGCTGTTAAGGCCAAACTGCCTTAATGAGAGCTCTCATAGGATTTATTAGAAAATGATCACCTTTTGGTACTGACAAATCAGACCTCTATCAGGCCTGATACTGGCCATTGTTGGTCAAAAAGACTGATTGAGACCACTGGGAAAATACACTTTTTCTGATCATATTTTGGGAACTAAAAATAATCACTGTGGAACTCAACTATGCTTCTGGAATATTTAGTGACAGATAATTTCTGTGTCCATTGAAGATTTTTACAATCTTCTACACAGGTGATAATAATGACCAGACAGGTCACTGTAGTTTTCCTTGAAGTTCCAGAGTAAACGCAGGATTCACTGCAGCTCATGGGTGGGGCTTGCCACCACTGATAAGAAATATAGAGCATTAAAATAGTTCTAACACCAGTTGTCTGTGAACTGAACTGACATTCATATTAATTTACTATTTACCATGCTCTGCAGCATGATTGCTTTAAAACCCTTAACAAATTAAATACAGATTATCATCAAAAGTGAGTGGATGTTTTAATCCAGAATGAGTAAATCTCCTTCTAGAAATCTTTTTGCATGGGATGTACTTGCTAGTATGAATGATGATAATAATTTGAACTGTCAGTGCTAATTTCATAAGGGAGAGCTGTCGGCACACTCTTAGTCTATCAATGTTTATTAATTTGTCTTTAAACAAGTAACGACAACAGAAGAGGAGGAAGTGATGTTGCTGAATTCTGACAGGATTCTTCCTTTCTAAGGAACTCGATTAAAGCTACTATCTTTTCAGAGAGCCTCTTTCGGTGTCAAAAATAACATCCAAGTAAATGTCACACCAGAACGAATATAATTATTATATTAGAGACTTTTAGGGCAACAGGCATGCATAATTTAGATTCTAACTCCACATAAACAGTTGCATACAGCTGAGGACATGCGTTGGGTTGAGGAACGATTTGCAAATATTATTCTGTTGACGCAGAGAAACAAAGTTCAAGGTGGCCTCAGTTAGTAAACAGAGACGGAAAATGTACCTCACACATTTACCCCATGCCTAAATACCAAGCCATTTAGAAGAAGACATCTGGATGTTCAAAAATTAGCATGACGGTATTCAGAGCCCATCAAAACATGCAGCCATGGCTTGGCGTCTTGTAGCTAAGCAACGTACTTCATACATTCAAAACATAGTTGTGAAAGTTGGATCCTCCTGCCAATTGCTGCCACTCTCATTGAAAAGCTAAACTGGAAAAAATCTCTCTCTAGTTCAAAGTGGGTCTGTTTTCTCCGGGAAACATCTCTACTGCTTTTTCATCCTTTAACCCTTTTCATGTTTACATTCCAAGAGGAGCAAATAGATTCGTGTTGACATTTCAAGTGTAAGCATATAAAAATCGTGTGGACTCACACATACTCCCTGCAAAGAACATCACGAACACATGTAGCAAGGAACTGCAGTCCTATTCTTACTGAGTCAAATACTGAAATGTAATGCCAAACAATGTGCGTGTGCACACAGTAAATCATTAAAGCAGATTAAGTTACACTGAACTGCACTGAGGAGTTAATCCCATAGTTAAACATGTTAAAATGTAAACCAAGAAACGGAAGCCTGTACTTTTTTCTTGCAAAGCATTTATATCCCTAAGTAACAGTGCAAGCAATACTTGCATCTTAAGAGTGAAAGGAGACCACGTGAACTGTGACATTTTCTGCAGTTTAGGTACCACTTACATCCAAAAGAACTAACTCTATGCATGGAAGATGCATTGCTCAGGAGTCTTTGAAAGTGGATTACTGATTAGCAGCACACTCTTACTCTAGCAGGAGGGCATCCATGCAAAGAATTACAGATAAGCATCTGTAAAGCAAGTGCACTTTCAATTCACATCCTATCTCAACCCAAATTAACTTAACAATTATGTTAAGATTCACAGTCTGCCACCCCAAGAGTTTCTGAATTGTAATAAATTCCAGGGAAATAAATGGGAATACTGGCAGAGAAAAAGAGTCTTCAGTGAAAAGTGATGAATCTGAGGCCCAGGCTTAATTAATAAGCCATTAGAAAGGATGTTTATAAAAAAAAATCAAGAGCATTCTGACCCAGCCTAAGTAGCCTGCTTTCATTCAGATTATGATGATAGAAAAGTGAAAGCTTGCAAACTGGACGGATGGGCTTTAAACTGCTAAAAAAGTCTCCTGCTGCACAAGTGATGCCTGACTGACACAGAACCTAATGCTTCAACTATTTACAGCTATAAAAGCAAGCCAGGCGCTTTTTTTCCCCCTTCTGGAGCAACTCCTTCCACAAACCATCCAAAGCATCCTTTTTGGCAGGCTTCTATGATGTAGAAAAGCAGGAGAACTCAAACGAACGGAAAGTCATGAAGTTATTTTTTTCATACTCGGGGAAGGGAAAGAAAGAAAACACCAAGCCCAAACCGCTGAAGGGATATTCTTACAGAAGAACTTCATTGCATATACTTGGCCACATGTCTACTAGAGCGATGTCCCTTAACGACCTCTGGCAATGCAATTAATTAACAACTGGGCAGACAGCAAGGAAAGCTCTGCAAGGGTAAGACCGGCCGAATCTGACCCACAGTTGATCAGGACACTGATTTTTCGCTTGGGGAACGAGGGAGAGCCTGCACCCCCTTGCCACCAGCCCAACTCACTCAGCTCCTGCAGCTCTGTTTACCTGCGGTTTGCAGTTACGTCCTGCCCTTGAACCACAAGCGCTGCCGGCTGCCAGTGCGGTGGAGCTATTCTTGGTGGAAACAGCATCTCAATGCACTCAACAAGGAAGTCCCATGTACTTTTAAGGTGTTTTCCACCATTTTCACTAGCAGGTTTGTTTGGGGACTAATTTAGGCTAGGTAGCGCTGTCAGCCCTTTGCCCAGACCACTTTCCCGGAGAGAGAGGGGCTCCGTGTGAAACATCTCACTGGGAAAGATGGAACAATGTCACCTCTCAAGCAGAGATAAGTTTGGTGGCCTCAGCTGAGTCCCGCAGTCAGGCACATCACCACCTCTCCTCCCTGGCAGGAGTCCCAGCACGGCACTGGCACTGCCAGCCGCGTACCTGCAGTGGGGATGCCCTTGCCGGGGAGGGGGCACATGCAAACGCACACACCATTTGTGGGGTTTTCATCCCTCCTTCCACCCCGCAGCCGTGTGTGTGGCGCTGGTCCCGGGACCCAGTGCAGCGCGACGGAAAGGCCGAAGGCGCGAGCGGGGAGGCAGCCGCGGGCAGAGCGGGGCGGTGTGGCCTCACGGCAGCCCAGGCACCCCACGGCACATGGTTCGAAGGACACCACGTTCCCGTCGGCTGGGGTGACGCCTACCTCGCGGGTGAAGAGGATGGCAGCGTCGTAGTGCTCGTCGTGGTCGTCGTCGAGGCGGTTGTGCTGGTGCTGCCACTTGCAGAAGTTCTTGAGCGTGGTGGCGGCATTCCTGTTGACCTCCAGCCCCTTCTCCTTCTCGCCCAGGGCCACCACCTTCACCACCGCCAGCCGGACGTGGTTCTCCAGGCTGGCGTGGGCGTAGAGCCGGGAGGCGATGGAGGACAAGGTGAGCAGGTAATGCTGCAGCCCCTTCCCGTACTTGCGGACCATGGAGGCGTCGGCCACCAGCAGCAGCTCCACCTGCCGGGCCCGCGAGACGGAGCGACGCCTCCGCCGCCGCCGGCCGGCCCCGGCCCCCTGTCCCGCCGCCGCGGCCGGGTCGCGGGTCTCGCAGCTGGTGCGGGCCGGCACCGTCTCGAAGCTGAAGCGGTCCCTGCGGAAGAGGTGGGGGGCGCGGGCCGGGCCTTCCCCGTAGATCTGCGGGCCGGCCGCCTCCCCGCCGCGCCGCAACGGCCGGACGGTGTAGCGGGAGCGGCCCACGGCGAAGAAGCCGTCGAGGCCGCCGCAGAGGTTGAAGACGGCCAGGGAGCGCGGGCTGCCGTCCACCGTGCCGCGGTAGTAGCAGCGCGGCGGCCCGCCGGCCCGCGGCGCCCGCGCCCCCACCGCCTCGTCCCGCTCCAGGTCGAGCAGGAAGCGCTGGGCCCCGGCGTAGAGGACGTAGCCCGCCTTGCCGCCCCCCGCGTAGGTCGGGTCGAGGCGCCGCACGATGCCGCTGGCCCCGCGGGGCGGCCCGGGGGGAGGGCCGGGCCGGGGCCGGGGCCGGGGCGGCGGCGGGGGCGCTCCCTCGGCGGCAGGTGCCGGCGGCTGGGGCAGGGCGAGGCGCAGCCCGGCGGCCAGCAGCAGGGACACCGGCGTCAGCAGCATGCCTGCCTCGCCGTCAGCAGCGGCCGCAGCGGCGGTGGCAATTAGCAGTAGCGATAATCAGAGCTGGGCAGGGGGGCGGGAAGAGCCGGTCGGCGCCGTGCAGCAGCGTGGTGAAGGGAAGGAGGGAAGGGGGAAGGAGGGGAGGGAAAAAAAGAAAAAATAAAATAAAAAGAAAGTTCTTACTCCCAAACTCGAGTCAAGTGTGAGTGGGAGAGAAAAAAATGTCAACAAAAGCCGCTCGCGTGTGAACTTTGTGTTTCTCTGCAGGGGAGAGCCGGGAGCACATGGACGGCGAGAGGCGAAAGTCCCGGACCGCCGCTGCCGGGAGGCACAGCGCGGAGAGGAGGAGGAGGAGGAGGAGGAGAGGGGGCTCGGACCCGGCAAGCGGAGAAGTTTGAGCGCTTCCCACTCCACTCCTCTGCTGCGGCCGCCGGGTTCCACCAGCAGCGGCAGGGAACAGGGGCTCTGCTGCCACTCGGCACTTTACCGGGCTCCCGGGGCTCCCGTGCCTTCTGTCGCCCCCCTCTTGTTTTGAAGAGAAGGAGCAGAAGGGGAGAGAAGAAATTCAGGCACCAAAAACTGCCTCCATGGTCTCCGGTGAGATGGTTAAAAAGGAGGGGGGTGGGGAGGGGGAAAAAGAAAAAGAAAAAAAAGCCCAAGAAGCGGAAAACGTCCCGGATTTGTGTCCAAGCCCCCTGCCTGTATCTTTTCTGTTGTTGTTGTTATCCCCAGTCTGCCGATGCGAACAAGAGGAGCAGGGAGAGAAATGTGAAGATGAGAGGAGGTGGAACAATGAATTTATAGCGGAATGCCATCCTGCAATGGCAATTTCAACAATTCGTCACTGCAGGCTGCCTCTTAAAGGGAGAGCTTCAAAACCACCACTCCCACCCTTCCCTCGCGGTTCATCAGACAGACGGAGAAACGGGGGAGGGGGGAGCGCGGGGGGAGGAGGCACGGAGGGAGAGGGAGCGGGAGAGAGGGCGAGAGGAAAAATGTTTGTGTATGACAAACGCCAGATTTCCCTCCAGCCGCTTAAAGCCACAGAGTCGCCCGGCGCTGGAGAGGAGCCCGGCGGCGGGGGACGGGGGGACTGCGCTTACCTCCCGCCCGCCCGCTCCCGCTCCGCACGGCGATGCCGGTCCCGCGGCTGCCCTGGCGGGGGCAGGCAGGTTTGCACCGGGCTGCGGGAGCGGGGCAGGGGGGGAGGGAAGCGCTGGTGGTGCGGAGCGCCCGTGCGGGGCCGGAGGGGACCGGAGCGGCTGTGCCCGTCCCCTGCCGCTGCCCCTTCCGCGGGTAGCACCAAACCCCCGCCCTTTGTCTGGGCGGCCGCGGTCCCTCTGCACCCAGCCTGTCATTAAGTGCCGGCAAGCTGTCATCTAGTTGGAGCGGGCTGTGATTTCCCCCGAGGAGGAGGGCGGGCGGGGAAGAGTTAATGCTTGCTTTGACCTTTGGGATGACTTCAGATACTTAGATCATCTCCCGGCCGCCTGACACACACATCCAGTCTCCCTGTCCCCTCATCGTCCTTCCCCCGCTTCGTGCGCCCACAGGGACACCACAAAGGGCAGATGTCTGCGTTTACTTTCTCATCTGCCCTTTCCATCTTAACATTGCCCGTAGAGCGAGCGGAGACTGGCAAACAGCTCACTGCCGAGACCGAGGGCTGGAAGGCAGCGTGGGCTGCGGGAAGAGAGGAGCATCCCTGTCGCTGAGGCAAGGGACCTGCCGTCACCAGGTGCCGTGCCTTGCACCGAGTCACACACGGACACGTGGGAAACAAAAATGCTTAACATCTCCTGTTTCCTCTCCGCGTCCCAAGGCGGGTGCCAGGAGCAGGTGCTCTGGCTGCAGGGCTCCAAAGGGGATGCAGCTCTCCAGTCCCGTCCCAGCCTGCACACAGCATCTCAGCCCGACCACTGTCTGCAAGGCAGTGATGTGCACAGCCCTAATACTTCACCGGGTCAGGACCGTGCGGTGGGATGTGCAGAGAACGATGAGCCAGCGGCCGCCCCCGTAGCCTCCAGAGGCTGCTTCAAGAGTCTGATACTTCTGTAAAGAACAGGTTAACTAATGCAACAAACGTTTCAAAAATTAACGCTCCCATGTAAATGATTATGTTAACATAACCCTGAGGTTATGCTTGTGATATATTTAATGCACTAAAGTTTTGCAGGTGTTCTTTCTTTTTCCCTTTTTTCCAGAAATGGTGATACTTGAGAACAAAATTTCATTTCTCAATTTCCTGGTATTTCTTTTTCTACATTTCAGTGTTTTATCATCACCAAAAATTCTTGACCGTAGTCAGTAAGTTCCAAAATTAAGAGTTATATGTCAGGAGAATCACATGACATTTGGGCATTGGTCCAGGGCTATTCAACATTTTAAAATGTAAACATTTTCTCAGTTACTTTAGTTACAAAATTAAGACAGTTAAAAAAAACCTAAAAGGAGGGAGAGAGAAGAAGGCGGCATATTTTGATTAAAAAAGAACCTGTTACTTGTCTCCCACTTTTTCTTGGATGTCTTTTACTTTTCATGTGAGCCTAGTAGATATCTGTTCAGCAACAACTATATTTTTGTTGACTTTACGGGGACCTGATCAAGCCCTGGATTCACATATATGTCTGGATCCAAACTCCCTGACACCTCAGGGAGAGGCACTAAAGATGAGATCTGGAATAAGGAATGTAGTATCTCAGAAACTCTCATTTAAAAAGTGTTAGTTTGTCAATGAAAAGGAATATGGTGCACAAGAGGTCAGTGTAATGTTCTCCCATGCTACAGCATAATTCCAACTGTCTGTCCATACAGCCTGGGAAAAACAGGAATGCTTAGAAGGGTTAGTGGTAATTAAATGGTGCTTCTCACTGCTTGTCTCTTGTGTTGTCTTGTTATCTTTGATTTCCCAAACGACAGGAAAAGCTGGCTAGGCTTCCACAGTGCTCTCTTTCACCAAGCAAAGATCTAGGCTTTCCAGGAAGGTACAGATTAGCCCGTGCAGATTGCCCCATAGATTATGAAGTCTTCCCTATTTACATTTCAAAACTGTAATAACTCAGCAGTGCAATAATGGAAAGACAGGTCAGTCATGCTTCATGCAACAAGAGGAACCCTCTTCCAGTCTGAGAGTCTTGCAGTGTGAGGATAAATCACTTAAACGAATCGTCTTCTTTTTCCTCCCAGTTTTGCCCTTTTAGCCTCTTTTTACAGTTGCAGCATTGCCTTTAAACAAGAAAGCCTGTTAGCATGTCCCAAGTTGTGGATGACACTAAATCCTTGTCAAACAGTTCTGACCTGGAAATCTCAAAGCTGACCTTTCCTGTCTGAGAGTCAGAGAGCCAGAAATCCTCAGTTAGCATTAAGCCACAACACAAGTTTTGTACACTTTGGACCAAATTCAATCCTGATGTAAAAAGATGCAGTCCTCTTGAGTCTCTGGGAACTGCATGCTTCTTTCATTTAGGTTGTGTTTCAGTCCCTGGCTTTGTCCATGAAAGAGTTCAGAATCCTTCAAGTCACGGCCTTGGTAGCTGAGGGTTCCTGATTACACAGTATTTTAGCCACATAAGAAATATTACTTTAAGGATTATGAACATTCATATGAAGGAATGGCTTGAGAGACATGGAGATATCGACAAAGTTGTTAATTGTTTTATCTAGATGTCCTTCAAATTGTCTTACAGAAGGGTTCCCCCTCTTTTTCATTTCTCAGTCACATTACTAGGGGTAGAAAACCATGAATCAAAGGTGTCAACAAATTAGTCCCATGTCTGCCTACAGCCCCCTCATAGTAGTCAAGGCCTATCAGAGATGTCCTACCCAACACCACCTGTCTTTCACTGTTAACTTACCTCTTCCTCCTTGGAAATTAAAAAAAACTCTGTTTAACTTTTATTGTTCTGGTGTTAGGAGTGTCTGACATTTCTATGTAATTGCACAGGGGAGATAGCAATTACTGGGGGAGATAGTAGTTTTTTCTGTGAAATTGTAGAAAGATCCAACCAAACCCAAGAAAATCGCCTGCTTAACATGTTCTAAAATAATATCGAACAAACAACATTTGATAGACTTGTGATCAAGACAGGTTTGTAGCTGGGAACTGGACCCAGGCTTGGGTAAGTTCTTAACCAAGAATCTACCTGTTGCAATACACCTGTTAACATAGGACAGCTTTGTCCCTCCTGAGAATTGAAAGCCTCTGTTCAGTCGATGGGACATTTTCAATATGCATATCAGCAAGATCAAGCTTGCCTGCAACAGGAGGCTGTTTGAATCTTTTTCCCCTAGAAATTTATCAGTGATACTTTGCTGCCTCTCAGATGCACCGTGGTTTATTAGTCTTGTCAGCGGTTTTAACAATACAAACATGATGATTATAATGTTCAAGTCTATTAATTTTAAAGCTTTCCTATGGTGTTGCATTAAACTGAAGGTATTTATTTCTAAAGTGTTCATTATTAAAATACTCATTATAGTAATTTTGCAATGAACTCTTAAAGATGAATATTTTTGATTAGTGTTCTGGAAATGATGAGATATACCAGCATTTGGAATAAGTTATACAGCCTTTGACCCCCACCCTAGAACGGCGGCAGAGTCACCATTGTCCCTTGTTTGGACTAAGTGTCTTTACGTGGCTTGAATGCTATGAAAACCCATTCAGATGGAGACCTCCTGGCAGATGTTTTGACTGACTGACTTGCTTGTTGGTATTGAAGTTGGTTTGTGGTTGATAAGTAAGCCAACATCACCATTATTGGTGTATCCTTCCTGCCAGCCTTACCAGATGCGTTGGGAAATGAGTGCTTCTGGAGACTGAGCTAACTTTTTCATTCTCCTCATATTGCATGTGGCAAAGGCAGTAGTGGGAAGCTTGCTGTGGGCTGCATGTTCTCTCATTACCACGGCTGGCATTTCCTCCACACACAGCTGGCATTTCTAAGGACTCTGGTCTAAAGTTTTTTTAGGCCTTAAATTATTTATTTAAAGGTCAAGTAATGTCTACCTCAGAAAAACAATGAAAAGTATTTTCACAATGGAGATAATAGCAGCCTATGTTCCTCAGTTCCTCATCCGTAGTTGTTGTAATTGGCCAGGTTTTTAAATACAAATATCTTCAGATAAAATAAAATCATTACACTAAAGCAGTCATATTTGGTAAGAAATGTAGGTCTTCTTGGTGTGAAGTACTGCAGCTTTAAGGCAGAATGTTTTACTTGCTTCTTTATGATCAACGACATCTTCTTCAACTACAGCCGTGTGGGAGCAAAGGAGATGCCTTTGGCTTGGGGTTTATGTTTTTATAAATAAGTGACATGTGTAAGTAACGAATCAAGTGTATAACAGCTCCAGCATGCTGAAGATTTTATATTTGACATCAGCTTCATTTTTCTATAAGAGCTAAGGAGGCAGCTGTAAGGGGTATAGTGTTAAAGCTGGGTTGGGCACCGTTGAAATACCTGTATTGTTTTAGTGTACCAGCACAAGAATACTGTGAATTTGTGGGTATCATATCAAATTAAAATAGGAAACTGTCTGAGGCCTGACGAGAAATCAAATTGTTAGGATATCCACTTATGGAGGAGGAAAAGAGATTTCTGCAAGATTAATCATATATAAAATATATATCACATAATCAAAAGTATACCTCTTGCCTGCATAGGAGGATCCAGAGGAGGGGTGAGTTTACTGATCAAAAGAAGCTTTGACATTGTCCAGTCATGAGGAAAAGGAGGCGCAAATGACAAGTTTTATTTCCTAGGTATTGACCTAGAGAATAGACTAGAATGACGTCCTCACCTTCCTACAACTGTTGCAAGAAATGAACTCACATAAACCCTAAGATCAGTGAATAATTGTGACCATTGAACATACTATGGATTTTGTTTAAAAACACATGTTGGGTGGAGGCAGAGCTCTGCAGGAAATATCAGATGTTAGTACAGTAACTATCAGACCCTTTTCTTTTTTTTTTTTTCCTGAACAGCAGCAAGATAATCAGAGGAAGGGTAAGATGTTAAACTTTCCTTATAAAGAAAATGGCACTTGTTATAAAAATACATTTTAAGAGTGCAAGATGTACACATGATGTATTCTACAGCTGTTCTTGCAGAAGACTAGAAGGCCTGAAAAACTCTGGAGTCTAGTTTGTATGAGAAGTAGCAGACATTTAATTAATCTCAGTCCTAGAATTTTACAGCCAAAATGTGCTCTCTGAACATCTCTGCTCCAGTTAGCAGAACATCTGTAGTAGAAAAACAGAACCTGAATAAATCCAAGTATTCTTGTACCCCTCCAAATCTTACCGCTTTTTATCACTTCTTTAAATATTTTTCCAAAGATTTGTATGTTCAGCTTCTCATCGTCCTCCCAGCTCCATTCGTGAACCTATCCTTTCAGCCAGCTATGTGCCTTGAAATTTTTGAGCCACATCTAAACAAAAAATAATTCAATACTGATTTAGCAGGCAAATAGCCTCCCCTGATTTCTCCACAAGCCTAGTTTGCTCTTTTTTGCACATAGGCTGGGTATATGTTCTTCCGTATATTCTGAAATAACTGGATATGAAGCACTGGGGCAACTAAATTATACTAAAAGAAATACCTTGAATGTTCTTTTCTTTTTTTTAGTCAGGTCTTCAGTTGATGCAAATTGGGATAGTTCCATGTGGGCAAACTGTTAGAGGCATAGCTTTATGAGTTTACACGTCTATAAATGATATTACAGTACTGTAGGTGGAATATCTTTTTCCATGTCATCTGAGGCATAAAACAGAAAATGTACTTCCCTAGACTTCAAAGTTAAAACTGTAAGAATGATTAAAGAGAAATTTAAAACAAACATTCACTTGCCAGATCTCACCTGGCATTAATACACACGCTGCACCACTTAAGATATCAAGTTCAGGTTGCCATGTACACACATTTTTCCATCTGAATCCTGGTTGCCCTGAAACTCAGGGGCAGAGAACTTTGCAGGTCCTCTGAGGCAGGAGCCACGGGTAGTGCTTTCAGGTGGCACCACTGCCTGGCAAAAAGCTTCATCTGGCTTGTCCTCACCCAGAATAGGAATCTTTGCCATGACAGGGAAACGTGGATGGAGACTCTGCAGATTGCTCTCCCCGCAGATGCTTCTGTAACGTTAATCTACAAGTAGGATCATTTTGTGAGCACTTCTTTGTCTTGTCTAAGAAGGTATGTGAGTGTGCACAGGGTGCATCTAGGGTGAGATCACGAATGTGCTTTTGGAGTGACTCTCCCTATCATCTCCACTGACTGTGCTTTGGTTTGCACCAGGTAGGGGTCATGGACCACACAAGCAGGATTCCTTTGGGATGAAACTAAACCAGAAGATATGCTCCAATGGTTGTATAAAGCACAGGACTAGACTAGAGCTGGACCAAATAAATCCTCCTGAAGGCATACTGAGTGGATGTCATGACCTTAGCAACAACTGTTCTGCTGTCCAGATCTCCTCCTATCCAGCTGCACTACTTCCTAGGGTGGAGAGTCCTGCTACTACTGCTGAGGAACATCAGAAGGACACCAACAGACTGCAGTGGCAGCTGAAGGCTACACAATATTCCTTTTCAAATGTAGATGTTTTTGACACTTTTGCAAGCTAGAATGTTGTACAAAGAAATGATAAGAGAATGCATAAGTAAGACAGGGATATAGTTTTCTGAATACATTTTACTGCCTTTAACAGTGGAAAAGCATGCATTTTAAGGGTTAGCACATATCTTGTAATGCATGCATTTCTGTCAAAAGGACCAGAAGGTCCGTGTAACATTTAAATGCTATGTTAGTCTTATTTTAAGGGCTTAAATGGGTCTCAAATGGTGCATAAGGCTTATGCTGGCCTTGGGCATGAGGGCACAATTCACCCTGAAAGAAAAGACCAAACATAAGTCTCATCACAGCTGCAATATTCATTTCTGGAATGTACCCAGCAGGTCTTATCCAAGCCACTACAGACAGGCAGTTTGAGTTTTTCCAGTTCCTAATGATTACACAGTATCCTGGAGTCAGTTGGACAATTTCCATCAAGAGTGAAACTCTTTGTGTTTAACATCCCCCTAAAATAAAAGTCATATAAGTGAAGGGCCTCAGTCTTTTTCTTCTTTTATTGCGGTTTTTGAAAAGGTTTAGCCCACAGGGATTGGAGCACTGGGCAAAACTACAAAATATGCAGTACATCCTGTTGCAACAAAGTAGGCAGATCCTCTCCCATAGCAACCACACTGGTACAGTGGAAGACTTTGTATAGTTTTTCTGACCATACGGTACTATAACGTGCATGGTATTTCATTATGGTTTCCATTTCAGGAAGTTAAATGGTGGAAATAGCTAAGTATCATGACTCCATTTTCACCATTGTTCTGAGAGGGGGTGGAATGGGTAAATCTCCCTGGAGCTCTATTACGTGATACTGCAATGTACCACAGGAAATTATTTCCCTCTTTACTGGACACCCAGAATATTGTCAAGTCCAAGTTTTGAAAATCTTCAGAAGCCTTGTTGCAAAGAAATTTGCAAAGAAATAAACAAATGAAGTGCCTAGTAGATATAACACATGGACAGAGCAGAGAATAGCTTGATCTTAAGTTGATGTGAACAACTGGTCCTTTCAAAATCCGTCTATCATGATCTTCAGCAGGAGAAAAAACAGAGCAGGTCCACTAGGCAACAACTCTACCTCCACTATACATTATGCTGCAAAATGTCATTCCTACTTCTTGTGACCTGGAATAGATTTACAAAGCAGTATAAAAACACACACACCGACAGAGCCAGCCTACCTTTCAAGGTGTTAGGAGAACAGAGCATGAAACCTTTAAGTCAACCCAAACTTTTGCTCTCCTATGTCTGAGTAACAGAGATTTCATCATAGCCTCAAGGCTGTTTCCCAAATTACCTACCCTCTCTCAGAACCCTTCTGCTTCTCTGCTCCCTTGTCTGTAATATTTTCAGATTTTTTTTCTCCCCAGAGGACATTTTGAAATATGCATGTCATGGTCCAGATCATAACCACACCAGGCAACCTTTTTTCCTCCCTGATGTTTACTGGGTTTTATATTCTCCAGTATGAACTGAAAAATGTGTGTACTCAAGCCCTTGCCAACGAACAGCATGACTTTCCATGGTTCATAAAAACTCACCCATCCCCTGTGATGGAAAACCATTCTCCTTTGCACAGAGCAGGAGTTCACTACTCGGAAACCATATGGTGACATGTTTTAAAAGAAAACATAACAAAACAATGTCCCACCCATGACCCTTCCCAACAACCCCCCTCCTTTTCTTCCTGGAAAACCAACCAGTGCAATCACCTGGTCTACCGCAAGGTTCCAGCTGCTGTTGTGCGAGGAAGGATGAGGATTAGCACCATGTTTGTGTTTGGCAGCTGTAAGTCAGCCTGTAGTCAGCCCTGCCACCTTCTTCTTTGGTCACTGACTTATGCCCAAGGCACAGGGAAGCCAGGGGACATTAAGGGGTAGTTTGTGCTTGAGCCTCAGCCTTCCTGCTGCAGCCAGGAAGTTCTCAAACCTGAGCGTCCAGGCATACGTGCATGAGTGTGCACATAAAGTTTGCAGTCAATGTACATTTGGGCTCCAGAAGGGCCTCGTGTTCACACCTAAAATACTCAGCTTGACCCACTTGACTCATTAAAACCAAGATTTTGATATTTCCAGGGAAGAAATGACAACCTTTGATAAGGTGTTCCAGTGCTTATTAACCTTAACTGTTAAAAAGTTGCATGCGACTTCTAATCTGAATTAATTTAGCCAAAGTTCTCAGCCATCACACCTTGTTAACTTTTGCTTGCTGGTCTGAAGAATCTGCTACTTCTTTTTCCTAGTTAGTAAAATTATAGATAATAGCTCTTATATTTTCTTTGGGAGACAATGCACAATAAGGACCTTTCGCCTATGCAAAGATGTATTTTTCAATACTTCAGTCATCCTCAGGGTCCTTGTCTTCGCAACCTTTGATTTATCATAATTCTCTCTAAGCTGTGGATATTGCAGCTGGACAAAGCAAT
The DNA here is from genome assembly GCA_028020825.1 of Podargus strigoides. Lineage (NCBI taxonomy): Eukaryota > Metazoa > Chordata > Aves > Caprimulgiformes > Podargidae > Podargus > Podargus strigoides. Next base: position 693,615 of record CM051643.1, read on the forward strand.
GCTGCTCATGGCAGTGTAAAATACACATACAACCTGACTTGCCATAACTCTGTTGGGCAGAGCACCACACCAGGAACTCATATTAGCTGGTTAACAGCAGCAGCTTCTCCCTTTCCTTTTGCAGAGCCTCTGCTTCTCTGGAGAAAATGTTCCTCTTCTAAGGTCATGGCTTACAGTCTTTGTTTCCAGATGTACTGCTCTGCTCAGTACTTATTCTTTGGGATCCTAAATTCTTCATGTCAGTGTCCAGTCCATTTTAAAGCTCAGACTGCCTCCAAAAATTATTTTATGATTTTATGTCTATTTCCATGTCACTGATAAAAATATTTCTATTCTGTTGTGCCAAGAATTGTGTTCTTTGGTATGCAGCAGAAAAGTCTTGATGATAATAAGCGCTTCTTTACAATCACATGTTGAGGTCTATTAGTTTCCAATGCAGTCAATGTTTGCTGCATATTTTCCATGCCTAGGCAGATCCGCATGAACAACACTGAGCAACTACACTGTAATAAGGCTGAATAATGGACCTTTGTCACATACTCGCTTCCTTCTTCTTTTCCTTTGTCTGCTCGAGCATTTGTCACTCAGGCCCAGGGCTGCCATCTAGAACATCACTGTTGGGGTCCCACAGAGCAGAGTCAGGCTTCTCGAGTGTCACTGACAAAGATGTGACCTCACTCCAGTTCTGTTTTGTCTGCTCGTTTCTACTTACAGGGCTGAGATAGCACCTTCCTCCTGTACTTGACAGGGCCATAAAACAACCCGTCCTTTCCTGTTTGCATCTTCTGAAGAACTCTTCCTGGTAAATTCTCATTGCAGATTTTTTTTGGTCTTACTTAGAACATCAGTCTACACTTTTCTGTGATCTTTAACTCATCAGTCTACTCATTGGCCTTGACAAAAAGCCTTAGGGCATATCACTGTCCATAAACTGTACTTTTCCTTGGAAGTAAAGGTTGAATGACGTCCTATATTCTGTTTGTTTGGGGTTTTTCTGGTTTTGTGGTTAGTTTGGGGGGTTTTTTTGGTGTGTTTTTCTTTTTTGGGGGGATTTTTTTTTTTTGGGGTTGTTTTTTGTTTGGTTGGTTGTTTTTTTTGTGTGTGGGGTTTTTTTGTTTGTTTTTTCTTTTTCTTTTGTTTTTGTTTTTGTTTTTTTGTTGTTGTTGGTTTTGGGTTTTTGTTTGTTTTTTTTTTTAATCTGTGTGTTCATTTACAATGATATGGAGTAATCCCCATTATAACTAGCCAAGGAATTATGATGCAGCAGTGTCTTGCTCCCAGTTTGCACATGTGGAAATGAATGACTGCAGAAATTGCAAGGCAGTGGCATATCAGACTGTCTGTTCACTGCAGTATAACCGTCATAGACCTTCCTCCTCTCTCATTTGTCTAAACCTGTTTTAACAAGCACCTGGAAAGGTTGAGGTCAGATGTTCCTGCTGATCCTGCTCTGTAAACCCAGAGTGAGTCCTTTACATATTTCTCTCAAAACAGTGAGTCGCATGGGGCAGAGGCAAAATTCCAAAACAAAGCAAGCAGATGCTGTGGGGCCGTGAAAGCCACATGAAGTTGGAGCTCTGGTGGCTTTCATTACGTTGTGGTGTGAGTGTCCTGCGCTCACATAGCCTGATGAATTCTAGCAAGCTCCGCCATTGAGTTTCAAGCTCTTTCTGCAGATTTGAAGGCACTCTGTGTGCATGTATGTTTGCCTGCACAAAGGGGGGGATTTTATTTTATTTTTTGATGTTGGAAAGCAAGACACTCATTCTCCAGCCTCTTTACTCACAATTTGCTGGGCTACCAGGGAAACACTAGGAGAGTTATTGGTCAATAGCTTTTATAGTAAAAGTTAGTAATGTTTCCCAGTACTAAATGTTGTGGGAAAGACATGAATTCCTTTCAAGTTCTGAATCAGATTCTTTTTTTTTTTCCTTCAACCCATTCCTCAGATCTGGGGAATTCCAAAAAGAAGGATTTTCATACTGAAACCAAACCCATCTATATTGTTAATGGAACTGTCAAACTGATGTTTTTACAATGCGTGATTCAGAGAACTCAGCCACCCACACGCTAACTGTAACCACAAGAGGCAATACTTCAGAGCATCCTATCTGAGAATTCATCTATATGGACATTTCAGACAGACCTGAGGCTCCTTTGCTTATGCTTCGAGCTGCCTGGACATCATCCAGCTCTCATTTAGAAGTCTTGCAGACATGTTAGCTCAGTTCTGTGTTTGAGGTAATATCAAAGCCCTTGCAATCATCTGAGTTGAGATGATGCCTTGTAGGTAAACCTCAGTCCTCAGGTGATTCGGAGTAGAGTTGCCTCCATGGATATCAGAGGAATTTTGCCTCAGAAGAAAAACATGTAAGGGAGTACGTGTTTTTCTGCTTTCTGTTATGTATGTGTAGCATAACCATCGCTCTTGCCCAAGATATTTTTCTACAGAACCGATGCTTAGTCTACAGCCAGTTTCAAGGAGACTCCATGCATCCAGCAGCCTCCCTGTTGAACATGAAGCAGCTCACTAATAACCACCACGCCCGGCCCTTCTTTCTTTCCCTTCCTTTGTACCCACTCAGGCCTGGCCAAAATCCAGTCCTCAGCCGAAGCCTGTAGGACTCCTTTCCTACTGCACATACTTTACAGATCAAAAACCTAAGACTTGCATCAGAGGAAAAACAACCAGAACCCCCCTGCCTGTAGTCACGTGTCATACCCTGAAGCAATATCGAGGGCTCTTGGCTCTCAGTCTCAGCAGACAACAAGTTTGCACCTGAATCATTTGGAAGCAAAATCTTTTCAGGAAAAAGACGTCCGGTCCAAAATATAGTATCAATTCCTTTGTTTAGTTTAGCTGAATCCCGTGGTTTTGCATTTTCATCCCTCAATCCTCCCTACCAGAGAAACAAATCTGGGGTAATTTGAACACATGTATACTCTTCACTAACTCCCAACACTGGTAACTTGTTCCATATTCTCCGTACCATTTGCATTAAATAGTTCTGCCACGTTTCCTCCTTGCTCCAAATGCAGTGAAACAGATGGGTAAACAAAGCAAAGAATGGCTACGTCTCACTGTGCTTGATTTTTTGTTTGAAATCTATGCAAACTTCGGGACTAATTAGGTAATTTTAAAATAAGGGAAATTCCTGTGAAATCTTTTTTTACTTCTTCAAACAAAATGAAACGTGGAAGCATTCTGGATTACAGCATGCAAACTGATGTGGAGATAAGATAGGCTTTGTTTTGTTTGAGACTCAGAAAGATACTCTAGGTAAAGTTCCTTGTTGTTGTCAGCCTACTTACCTGACTGAAATGCAATTTAAAGTTATCCTTTACCAGCTTTTTTCACAACACTTTTACAGAAGTAGGAAGAAAGTGGCAATGGGAAGTCTTGCTATGGGAGGTTTGCTGAATGATGATGAAAATTTTGTTACACTTGAAAAACAGCTCAGAATAACCAGTCTGCTGTTTTTTTTCTGAAAAGTCAGACCCATGGATGACGGTGTCCTTCACGTTATGTTGATCCTGTCTGTACCTCTGAAAAACCCACCCAAAAATGAAAACAGAAGTAATGAAACGTCTCTCATGTGAAAGGGTGTACATCAAAAGGTTGTTAGGTAGTGTTTTAATCTGAGGCTGAGATAACTGGTATTTTACTGACTCAGACGACAGTGCTTAATGATTGTTAACAGTATCTAGTGGCTGTGAATGTTCAACCTGTATTTGCTTTGCTTTCTGTTTTGCCTCTGACTACCTCTACTAAAGAAGGCAAGAAAAGTCTTTCGAAAGGCTGGGAGATCATTTTGCAAAACCTTTGCAAAAAGGCTGGCAGATCTTTGTGACCTTTCAGTGTGTTGATTACACTCTGCCCTTTTCAGCTGTCCTACCTTCATCTGCAGCTGTTTTCTTAAAATGTCACTAACAGGTGATGCCTCTGGATTCCCATTTCTCCATCACAGGCAAATAGTGTCCTCTGCTCGGGCAGCACAGGTAGTGTGGCCTCCTGCTGCCCTGGCTGGAGGGGTCGGCTGTTTTTTTCCTACCTCTTTATGATGCCCAAGAGGCTGTTTGACTCCAGCAGCATCCCTCAGTCAAACACAAAACGTGTTTGACTCGTTGCTCTACATGGAAGCCCTTCACTCCCACAGAGCTGTGGAGGGAGCAGGGATGAGATGGGATCTACTTGTTCTTAGAAAGCAGGAGATTGATTTCTGAAAAATAACTTCACAAAATAAAGAAGTTGCCTTCAGCTTAATGGCTACAAGTTATTTGGGTTTTTTGAAGGGCTGGGACCTTTTCTTGTTGTTTAGCGTGCCAACAATAAAAGTTCCTCAATTAAAAATAAATACAGATTTGGTACCTGAAAAGGCTAATTTCTGCTTCCATAGATGTAAGACACTGCAATGCTTGATTAGAGGTTTTCTGGAAACCAGACCGAAGCTGAAGGCTCGCAGCAAAGTGGTCTTGAAATATCCATCACCCCTCGGATATACATGAAAATCTGTAGACATTCTGTTTTTAGTACTGTCCTTGTTATATAAGCATTTTCAAAAGCTAGCTTTTTATAACCTGCCACTGCTGTCTTTTTTTATTGCAAATTTCACAAAATATGTAAAGGGTGAGTGTCATGAGGATGGAGCCAGGCTCTTCTCAGTGACATCCAATGATAGGACAAGGGGCAATGGGTGCAAGCTGGAACATAGGAGGTTCCACATAAATGTGAGGAAGAACTTCTTCACAGTGAGGGTAACAGAACACTGGAACAGGCTGCCCAGAGAGGTTGTGGAGTCTCCTTCTCTGGAGACATTCAAACCCACCTGGATGTGTTCCTGTGTGACCTGACCTAGGTGTTCCTGCTCTGGCAGGGGGATTGGACTGGATGAACTTTTGAGGTCCCTTCCAATCCCTAACATTCTGTGATTCTGTGATTCTGTGATTCTCTACTCCTCTGGCCACCAAGCAGTTACAGCAGGAAGCTGTGCAGGTTCAGTAGATAAATAAACATGAAATCAGGCTAATAGAGGTGAAATTCTTCATAAAGGGACTTACACCAGGCAAGGAGCCTGGATGGCATCTATTTCTCCAAGGTCCTTCTTATTAGGGGATTTGAGACTCTCACAGTCATTTGCTGCATAGCACAGAAGAACGAGGAGGTTCATCTTACCCTTCTTTCCAAGTCAAGCAGCTGAGAAAAGCTGATATTGTAACATCAGGTGTGGTGGCCAAAGTCACATGGGGAGCCTGGGTGGGACGGACAAACCCCTAGAGCCCAGGCAAGCCCAGTAACAAAGCTGTTTTCATTTCAACAGGGACAGAAAGTCACCTCTGTGAGTAGCCAAGGACAGATATATCAGACTGACCTGGGAACACAGTGACCCACATTACAATAAATTATTTCCTCTGAGACCTACTGATGGCCTGTAAAGGAGGAGAAGACTCAGCTGCAGTCCTGGACACGCAGGTGTGAGAGCCAGGAGTGCTGTCCTCGAGGCTGGGGTGGGTGAGGAGCTGCCTTGGATTCTCCACCTCTGCCAGTCACCCTGCTCCCCGCACAGCCACTGCTGCACCCCAGGCACAGAGGCAGAGCAGCTCCCTGTCAACAGGGAAGGGGGCAATGTTGATGCCTCTGAGAATCTTAACACTCCCCCATTAACCACTGATGAAATCCTCCCCTTACTTCACAGTGCTCAAGGCCTTGTCCTTCTCTTTTTTTGCCATGTTAGGAGTCAAGTTTTTAAGCCCTTTGGCTTGCATATTCACAAGCGATGAAGAGCGAAGTGAGTGGGCAGGATGGAGTTATGTCACCTGGACATCCTGGCTGAACAGGGACACACTGAGGCACGTCGAAATCGAGAGAAATGAGGAATCTTTCAGAACTCCAATTTTTTTTCTCTTGTTTTAGTTCTTGGGCTTATTCAGGGTGTGCTGAATATGTTAGACCCTTATCCAAACTCCATACGCATCCAAACTTGCAATAAGCTGGAGTTGGAGTACCTACAAATTACCTATAGGAGACCTTTTGGGAAATGGCAGCAAAACCTGCTCAGCAGGTTCTCATGCTCACATTTCAGATAAGTACCTGAGGCCTTTGTGGAAATCCTAAATGCCATTGAAAGTAATTGAGAAACGGCTATGGAGTTTTCCTAAACCCCAAATAATTTAGGAATATGTGTAGTGATCCCTTTGAATGGTATGCCTTGGAAAATCCAAGCAATGTGGATTTATCATTCCAAATCAGAGATAATTGTGGAAAACCTGTCTTTTTAGTTGTCCTGGAGGACCTCAGCTAGCATATTTTATCTTCTTCTCCTGCATCTCTACCTCAATTTGTTCTCAGATCTTGGAATAAGTGAACTCTTCGGTACCCAACCAATTCAAGAACAGTGTTCTTACATGTGGAATTACGTCTGAAAGCATGTGCCTCTTGAATCTGTGAATATTATTGCTATGATACTGAAACAGTTCTATTTCATGCATTTGATATTCGGGCTATGCTGACAGATCTACAACTTTGCCTAATAACAGTATTTGAAAAAGTAAGATGTCACTAAGCATTAATTTTACATGACACAATTTTATTTTTATCATTCTGTTTGCCTAAACAAAAGCAAACTTGCCTTGCATAATTTTTCCTTTACTGATGTTAGCTGTACAAATATTTACTGACTCACCTAAGCCAGGGTTTGAACTAAAACATTTTTTATCCAGCTAAATAAGGTGATTTAAATGGTCATATACCATTAAAAAGAAGACTTTTTATATGCTTCAAAATATAAGTTTTACTTTTGGTGAAAGGGAGGGTAATTTGCAACATTCAGTCTTGAACTATGCTTTATTTTATAATGCAGTAAATAAATTAATTTTGCTGCCTATCAACTCAAAACCAATTAAAATGAAATTGTTATATGATTGGCCTGTTCAGAACCTCATTCTGTTGTTTTTGTTCAGAGTAAAAGGACGAGTAAAATGTCTCTAAAGGGTGTTTTATCTAGACTGACGTTGCAAAATGTCATTGTGGGTTTTTAAAAAATTTGTTTGTTTGTTTTGCTGGAGGTGCAGACTTGTATCCAGGTTCCCAAATAATGCAAACATGCAATCTCATCAGTGAAAAGATGCACAGCCTACAGCAGTCTTTCTTTTAACAACAAGCAAGCAGGGAAACTGGAGGAGATCCATCCTACAAGAGGAAGGGGAAAGGGAGGCACCCGTTGTGCAGGCTGCCTGAGAGGCCGTGAGCATAACATTAGCTCTATTTGTAAGGATTTTTTTCTCCTGTTTCCTCATTTTAGCTTTGGTTTAAAAAGTAAAATAAAAATGTATAATGCCACTAGTCAGAGCACTAAGTCTTTCTTCCTCCTAGATCCTGCTTTATATTTTGGTGATGTGAAAATTGGGATCTGAATGCAAATGGGCCCATTGTTCATTCTGTCCTTTTTTTCTCTAAATTTTTAGTTTGAATGTAGCACTGATTGTCTGTTTCTAAGGCCATGATTAATGAGAGCAGCCCACATCCTTAGCAAAACCAGGAATGCCTCCTTGACATTTTCCAAGTCTGCACCAGAGACAATATTCCCTGAACTGCAGAGGAGTCATCCAGCTGACCTCAGTGGTTTGGAGCTTAGACCCAAGGTGTGTGGTGGAATGTGCGGAAGAGAGGATCTGGATCAAATTCCTCTGTCGTGTCTATTTTATAGAGGAAAGAACTGGTTAGTGGGCCTTCCCACCTCAGGTCTCAGTGCTCAATCATTTCATCATCCAGGAGAGGGAAGACAGTTGTGAAGAGTCTCTAACTGCTGTTTTCAAAAGAAATGCCTTTCTAATGCCTCTGCACTAGAGGCATCTGTTCTTATTTATGAAGTTTTCCATGCACAAGAAGATATCACACATTTTTGTTCTGAAGAGTTTATTCCTGATTTAAAAGAAAAAAAACAACAAAAAAACAACACATGAAGGGCAAAAAAAAAAAATCTCACATCGTGAAAATATCTCCAAAGAAAGTGGGACTAGGTGCTTGGCTCTTTGGTGAGGTGGTGTCACCCAGGCTGGCCCTGGTTCAGCAAAGCTCTCAAGAGTGTCCATAAGCCCTGTTCACTCCAGTGGGCCATTAAGCCTGGTCTTAGACTGGACTTTCTGTAAGAGCTGCCAAACAAACTTGTAGTACTGCCTTCCCCACAATGATGCAGGGGGAAAGCTGATTAAAGCTGATGTAAGAGACTCCTAGCGAAAGCCAAGTGCTCTGTACAACAGCAAGTTTTATAGATGTCATAAAACTCAGGAACTCTTCTGTTAGCCAGCCACCAATTTTTGACTGCCATATACAAACAACTAATGCACTATTCACATAGCTAATGGCATAGAGCACTCTGGCATTAAGTCCCAGCATTTGTAATACTCCATAAAAAAACCATCAGGACTCTCCTCACTTGTAGAGCTACATAAACCTTGTCTCTCATTTGGAGATGTCCAAGAGCATTTAGGCTGCCAAAGGTTACTCTGGCTGCTGATTGCCTGGTGCTGTTGCACCATGCAGCAGATATAAGGGTGTTGGAGAGCCTCTGCAAGTGATTACAGTGCTCACTGCAACCCTGAATCACCAGGATAAACCCTCCTCTCTCCATCGCTACGTACCAGTCTCACATAGCTCCATAATATTTGAGCAGGGAATGAACTACTGCGAGTTTTAAAGCTGGGCTGCTTTTTGGGAAATATTCAGGCATGTGAGATTTCCAAGTTCACAGTATGGAGAAAAACAAGGCCATAGTAGAAAGTGACCTAGGATGATGGAGAGAAAAAGAATGAAGTAGAGAAGTCCTGTTCTGGTATGTCACCCATTTAATCTGCTATTATTACCCACATAGTTATATTTATTCAGATACAGAGCAACTCAGATCTGTTTCATTGCTCCTGTCCTGGTTGTGCTGGTTCCTTGTACTGACAGGTTTCAGCTTCAGCTGAAATTAGATACTAGAGGAAATGAACTGGATTTATGTGTGTGTGTAGAAGGGTTGCTCAGGCAGGATCTATATTTATTAAAGCACTGTCTGGAAATTCTCATAGAGTGTCTTTATAACTTGTAAACATTTAATATAAAAGGAGATTCAAAATACAATCAAGAATACAATGGGGTTTACAGGTTCATGCAGTTATCCATCTCCAATCCTATAATCCATCCTTAGGTGGTGACTTGCATGATTCTGGCCTGATTCTACAACCCTCCTGATATGGAAATACATATGTTCATATGAATAACTGTTTAAAATAAATGCTATTTTATTACATGGTTTATATATTTCAGAATCAAACCTTCTGAGAAAAAGACAATATTGTTTGCAGACAAAATAGTCACGACAGAAAAGTATTACTTACGTGCAAATGACCAAACAGAAGACAATATGTGAATTTCTCTCACATAGGGAAAACAGTGGAAATATAATATTTCTAAGGTGAGAGGACAATACTTTAAAAAATATGATCACTTTAATTTAGAGGCATAAAAATAAGCCTTGGAGGGGTGTGAAGTAGTCCATGTCTCTGTTGAGGACTAGATTTTAATGAGAAAGAATGAAAGAAAAACTTTGTCTGGTGTTAATTATGTTTATTAACAAAAAGTACACTTTTAATAGTTTGTTATTAGTTCTCATATTCTTAGAAGAAAAAGATGGCTGTGTTCCTGTGTGGCTGATAAAGGATGTCATCAGCATGTGATTTCTTTGCATGCTTGGTGGGTTGGGTTTTTTTCAATGTATACAATGCTTTTCCATTTCTGAAACAAAGATAATTTTTGTTGACTGGGTATCCTAGTATGGAAAACTTATAGTGGGCAGACAATTATATTTTCCTTTGCTTTTAATTGCTACTACTTATAATATTAAGAAAGTTAGATTCCCTCACTGAGCAATGTTATTAGTTATTCAGAGCAGATAATTTATGAGGAAGTACAGATTATATATACATTTGGGACGAAATACTTATAAATCTGTAGTATCTAATAACATGGCTCTGCTGAAGAAAAAGTAATTTGAAATTAGTCACCTTGAATACAAATTTGTCTCTGATACCAATAAAACCTTCTCTGTAGGAAGAGGTTATCCTATAGCCATCAGATTCTCTTCTGAGCCTGGAAAGAGAAACAGTTTCTCACTCCCACTAAACTGAATACTGAAACACAGATTTTTCACCTTCCTACTGTTGCTGATCCAGTCTCTGGAATAAATTAAACCACAGAAGTTTTAACTAGGGAGAGCTCACAGTGCCTGAGCCTGCTTAGTGAATTCCTTGAAACAACAGATTCTTGGCACCAAAAATTTTTTCAGATGCTCTTTCTGTTGTAAAAAGGATTAATAATAACCAAATATTGCTAGTTAATTTCTCCAGAGTCCTTAAAGGGTGGAAGCATTGTGTAGATGAGGTAGAACCCTTCACTACTCTCGGTATTCAAACCGCTGCTGGGTACTCATAGTCTTTGAAATGTCTGCTTTTAATTATGCACATTGCCTCTCTGCCAGATAGCAGGTGGAATAGTTTTCAATTCAAGTGGGAGCTAATATAAACTCCTCACAGCAAAGTCTCTGCAAGAGGATTCTCTTTCAAGGCTGCCTGTGTCAAGCTGAGACTAGGTGTGCGCAGGAGAATATTCTCCTTTCAGTTAATTGCACAAGAAGTAAGGTCTTCTCCTGTGTACTGATAAAATTCAGTAGAGCTTGAACTTCCCCTGCTCCTCTGTTATCTGTCTACTAGCTAGCTATTTGGTTGCACTGTGCTTTGGTGAAATAACACTATCTCTTTGTATCCAGCCTGGCATAACTAACGTAGACCTGCTGTTTGTTCTCATTCATTCTCACCTTAAATTGAATCTGTCAGGGAAACTTTTTCCCCTTTTATGGCACTTTTTCCAGGTTTTCCCTGCATTGTCTATGGACAGGACAAACACAGCTGCATACGCAGGCGTGACAAAATCAGGCATTCAAAGTCCCTATTTTGTTACACGTTTGCATGTGCCAAAGGGCTTTTGTGCACAAGCTACTCGTTGACAGACATAAGGAGGTAGAGGTTTGAAAATTCCTGGAGATATTATTACACTATACGAAGAGTATCTGTCAGCAATCAGGAGAAATCCTAGAGACCCAGGGTCTGATCCTCCAAAACGACTTACAGAACTTTGGTAAAGTTGAGTTAAAGAAGACACAGCTAATTACAGCTTAAAAGAACATTACATTTTTAAAATTCTGATTCAAGAAAAGGCAGGCCCTAAGTATGTGTCTAATTGCTTTTCTGAGTAAATGTAAATTGAAATAAAAACAGCCAACTGAAAACAACCTAATAGCCCCCATAAGCCTCTCAGACCCTTGGTTTCATTTGCAACTAGTTCCTCTAGTGTGGATGGGAGAGGAGGGCTTGTTAAAAGACAGCATGTGCTTAACACAACTACTGCTTTAAAAAGTGTTAATATTTGTCTTGAAAATGAAAAATATAGGATACCACTACCCAGTAACTGGGTTTCACTATGAAATCTATAGTCACCAGTCGTACTTGTGTCATGTTGACCCTGTTGTTGAGCACAGCACAGGGGTTTTGCCAGTTCAAGGCCTTGGTTTTGCAAGCAAAGCAGAAACAACTCTCAAGGGTAGGTCTATCAAAGCAGCAGAAACTCAACACCACAGACTCATTTTTTATTTGAGAAGAAGCTTTCCCCAGAAAAGATGAGACTTCTGATGTTATGGGGTGGTAATTAAGAATGCAGTCAGGAACTCGCTGTCTCTGGAAGGAGACTGTAATATCAGCAGGAGAACAGGAAATGTAAGTAAGAAGAGGGGGGACTAGCAAAAGTAAGAGGGAATGAGTCTATCTGCATTTTGTTCAACAACTTTGCTCTGAAAAAAACTGTAATAATAGTTCTTCACTTCAGTATCCCAAAGGTTATTACATTTCTTTCTCAAACACTTAAAAGGTCGGTTTCTCATACAGGTATTAGCATTTCTCAGATAAAGTGACCAGCTCCTCAGCTATTGTACAGAGATGTCACTGTCAATTTTCACTAGTTGGAGATGTAGGCAAAAAAATCAAAGAAGGGCTTAAGTGGGGTTTAAGATGGGCGTAAGCTCTTTGCAAAGCCTGAGTAACAGCTGGCATGCAATGTAAGTATTGTTCGACTGGTGTGTAACAATCCTGTGTCTGCTCCCCTTACATGAACACCCTCCTGAAGAGCCTGTTAATCTCTGCTGTGACACAGCACCATAAACAGCACGAGCACCATAAATAGGGTAACTGAAGCATGCACAGGACTACAAAAATACTTACATGTAATGATGAAACCTAGCAAACTGTAAAAAACCACACCCACCACCCCAAAACATGTAAAGTAGAATAGTAGGAGTGATCCAACTGCTCTTAAAGGCCCTCTCTATCTTCAGCACTGTGATGAAATTTCACATGACTGTAAGACTCCTACAAAGGCAGGATTCACTTTTTAACACATTTTTTGTACAAGACATTTCATAGAGAGAATGTGTTCGTTTAGGTAGTTATTAAAAACTATGTATAACTGTTGAAGAAAAATGTCAGTTGAATGTATGAAAAGAAAATCAGACAGCAGTAATGATGACATGCAATATTCCTTGAGCACAGTGGTTTGCTGCCATTTCAGAAATCATCTATTACTACGATACCTGAGGACTCAATATAGGATACTGATGTAAACAATTAGAAGAGCACTGTATGCCTGGGTTGTTCCAAATCATGTTCCAGTGCAGAGGGTTTTCACATGTATCTGTCTCATATTTTTAATAAGAGGAAATAGGTTCTTTGACATGCAAAACCCAGTTGAAAGTAACACATGAATTTAAAGGAATTATTTACACTAGAAACAACCTTCAACCAACCCCACAAATTGCTCCCATCTCTCACTCTCCTGTGCTGAAACTGTGGTGTGTTAAGAGTCATCCCACGGTCTAAGAAAAAATCAGGCCCCATGTAATGACAAAGTATCTGCTGGTTTCCTTAAATACTATTCTAGTCCTACTAAAGTGAAGCAGAGATAGAGTTTTAATGTAATAAGCTTAAAATACTTTTTTTTTTTTCTTTCCTATCTTAGTTTAAGATAAAACTATAATGGTATTTGAGCTTTTTTTCAAAGACATGTAATTGCCCAGATGATAAAGCTGGTCACTGTGACAAAAGGCATAATGGAAGGAATGTGCTTCACTTCTCACCTGTCTTTCCCAAAATGTGCTGGCAGCCAAGTATGATATTTGAGACAGTTTCAAAAGAATGCTTCTCTTCTCAAATAAAAGAAAGCTTTATCCAGATACTCTTTTTAATTCCGAAGTCCAAAAGAGGCCATGCACTTAACATCCTCAGAAGCTGGGCTGGACTGAAATGGAAATATTTGAGCCAGCACATGTGTTGCTACTTCTTTTGGCTCTATAATTAAAAAAAAAAAAAAAAAAAAAAAAAAATCATTATTAAATCTGCTAAAGGGTTCAGTTTTGCGTGGTCCTCGGTGACCTGAAACTCCAGGAAGGCAATAAAGTTGAGAGTGCTCAGCCTCTTCTGGGATGCTCCATATGGTACCTGACAAGCACACGGCTTCCTGACATATGCTGAAGCAGCAGCACCTGTGAAGCCATGACAGTGCTTGAAGTACTGGGAGAGCGCTGCAATCCAACTCTTTAAAGATGAACATCACAAATGTCCCAATATATCAAGTAACTCCTGACAACTGTAGACAAGAGAACTGCTTAGCGTCACAGTACTGGGTAAGAACAAGCACAGAATGACATCTTTAAATTTAAATGGAAACGGACATAAACATATATCTTGCTCTAATTTACCCTCCAAATTTCCAGGTACTGCAGTGGGTTGCAAACAAATCTGTTGCCCTTGCAAAAGGCTGTTCAAGACCAAAGGATAAGTCTTGATATTTAATATAACCCAGAAATTACTCCCTTAAGCTTTTTGAGGGGAAAAAAGATGTAGCAAAAGCATCTAATGTTGTCACAAAACTGGATAAGATAACATTTACATAGGTCACTGAGAAATTTCTCAAGCTTTACCAGCGCATCTTTTGGTTTTGGTTTCCCACACCTCCATCCCTTCCAAAAGTTGGGAGTTTTCACAGACCACACCCAGACCCTGTGAACATGTGCTTTTCTTTTAAAAGGATAACAAAAATTTCTTTGAAAAAACCAAAGACTTTCAGCTGAAAATTAATTTTTTTTTTTCATGGCTTCAGCAGATTTAAACTGTTGAAGTTTTCCTTATGGCGGCCAGCATCTTGTTTTTTTTTCCTTTTTCAAAGCTTAAATTTGATTTTAATGAAAATTTAACATTTTCCATTGAAAATTTTCTTGTGAACATCATTAGTTTTCAGCAGAGACTGAAAGTTTTCTCTCTTGCCCTGCTCATATCTGTTCCATATCTATTGTTCTCTCTCCCAGTGGAAAGAAGAAGGGAGAAGTAAGGATAAATACTTGTGAACCAGAATCAGTCCAGTAAGAATGGCTTTGACACATCCCAGCTTCTCACCCAGCCCCTCTAATGAAGTGTCTGTCACCTCATGGCATTCGCCTCTGTTGGTTTACCATCACACCTTTCTTTCCTCAGCAGGCTCCATGGCTTGTTTGTATCTGTAACCAGTGGAAGACCAGAGCTCTGTGCGGTCCTGCCCACCTTGCAAGGCAACGAGATACGAGCATTATCCTGAGTACCTTACACTATTAAACTGTTCTAAAGTGTCATCAATTTGCATGGCTTTTTCCCCATCATTTGTAATCTAAACTGGATCCCACTCAGACTTTAAGATAATTAGCAAAGAAAAAGAGCAAAAGGTTTTCTACAGCTCTGTTTTGGCTGAGAGCAGTAGTATGGCTTCGAAGCAAATTCCCCTGCTTGTCCCCACTTGCTGCACTTCATTTCTATTCTCAGGGTGGTTTTGGTACGTCTTAACAGGTTTTATGTCAGAGACACCTAAGGCAAATGGTCTGTTCCAGCTGCATGCCAAACTCATTCCAGCTCCTAATGGAGACAACAACCAAGAGCAACAACACATCCTTTTGGTAGATGATGGGGGTGGCCTGTCCAGCAACCATTGTAAAACCACTGTGTTGCACACAATGTACATGTAGGAGACTGAGCACCATCTTCCCTTACAGCATCAAGCTAATGTAAAGTAGCCAGAAAGTGTTAAACATGTATTTGCAGAATAGGCCAAATAATATGTTCTCTGTTGGGGAGTTTAAGCTTTCAATTTAAAACATGCTAAAACCTTTAATAACAATTACATGATTACTATTATTAAGCCTCTATTATTTTTATTTTAAGTTTGCTACTGAACAGTTACTACCCTATAAAGCACCTTCATAGTCATAACTAAACTACTTGTTAACAGGTGCATTTTACTATGTATTAACCTGGTCTCCTTTCACTGCTTTCAAGTCATTAGCACATTTTCTCAATGCAGTTGTGTGGCACCAGGCATCTAATGACTTAGAGGGAGGATTTGCTCTGCTTTATGCCTTCTGGAGCAGCCTAAAGATTGAGTAATTTCTTTGTCTTTACCTCTCTATCTTTTGGAAGCCTTTCCTCTCACCACCCCTTCCAGCTCCAAATGTTCTTGTCTTTTTATTCTTTGTCTTTTCCTTCTTTTTCTCCTGTGGATTTCTATGCAGTTACACCCTCCACCAGTGAAGTAAAAAGTCTACAATGTCATTGTAGCTATCCTTGTGATGGAAAGTGGCCAACATTAGCCACTGTCCCAGTGAGGTTTACTGGCTCAGTGAAACAAGGTCATATAGAACTCATCCTTCCAAGCTTTCCTTTCGCACAGAAGGAGCTGGTCCCCAGAGAACCGTGTAAACCTGGAGAATCAAACATCTGGAAGCTGTATGCACATCGCTGTTTTAATTCACACACTAATTAATGACATTTAAAATTTTAAAACCCCCAACTTTAGGAATACCTACCTCAATTCCCGAGTACGTGCAGTCACTGTGGAAGGCTTGTGTTCCTGTCCTTTCCTAGAGAAGTTCATGAAAAGCTTTCGGAAATGTCAATAAAATGGAGCTGTTTTTCTCTTTTAAGACAGATCAGTGGTGTTTTTCCAACTTTTATTTAAGGGTGGGGAGTAAAGTCTCTTAAACAGCTTCCTTCCTCACCAATAAAACATTTGCATGTTTTTTCCTCATGCAGACCTTTGTAAATAGGGCATTATACAGCATAAATCACACTTTTAAAATCTTTTGTTGGCTCTCACATTTCTTCATTCTAATGATCTTCTATTAATTCGTTTCACCATTCAGGGTCACTAAGAGCTTTTTACCTGTAGCTGAACAGGCAGGTGATCTGCATAAAGAAAACCTCGAGGCTAAAAAAGTAGAAAAGCTAAAAGCAAACCCACTCTTACTTGCTGATCACAACAGCAACTCAGTAGGCTTGCTGCTGTGCAGAGGCAGTCCAGAACAGCAGGACTCAGTTGCCTAAGCATAAACACTCTGTGTCACTGGAAATACCTTGGAATAGCTGTGACAACCATGCAGGCTTGGCAGCACTGGCAGAGGTCCTATGGGAGATTTGTGTCCTTCTGGATCAGCAGTTAGAGGCCAGGTGGGATCCCTAGGGCATCTCAAGTGTCCCTAAACACCTGTGTTTTGGCAACTGAATCAGTACTGAAATGCAGCACTCCCATTCCAGGAGGCATGATTCTGATTAAACTTAAACTGATGCCACTCCTGATAGAGTTAATAAGGACCATTTTTTTGACTCCATAGGCTGAAATTACTCTGAAAAGTGAATAGGTAAACCATGTTGATGTCTCTCCAGATTTTTAAACATATAAATCAACTTCCTTTCTTCTTTATAATCATTATACTTCATAAAAAACAATTCACAGTCTTGTTCTAATTTCTCATTTTTGTTTCTAATGTATTAAGACATTATTGCTGTGTTTTTCAGCTTCCTTCTATAATTGTAAAGGTTTGGAAACTTTTTTCACTGTTGATGTTCCAGGACATACATGGTTTTAGGAGATACAACTTTAAAAAAGAAAAATGGCAAAACTTAAAATATGAAACATTAAAAAACCCCCACAAGTCTTTGCAACACTGAAGCTATTAGTGCTATACTGGTTAAACATGACTTTGTATAGCTCGAGAGTTTGAAGAACTGGATGTGTTAGAATATGGTTTTCTGGAAAACTTGCATGCTTTATGCAAGTTTTAGCAAAAACTGTGTGCTCTGTATACATTCTGAGTTTTATTGCCTATTAGTAAAATGTAAATAAGTGAATCTAGTGGAATGAAAGTAGGTCTAATTAAGCATCACTTCTGATTATGATTTGATTATTTTAAGAAAGTACAGAATAATTTGTGGAAGTCTTGGGTTGGTAGCATCCACTTTTGTCTTTGAATTTGCTACCGCTATGACAGAAGTATGAAAGATATTTATGAAGCTGGTGAGTAAGAAAAACATTAACTTTCGTTATCAAAAGCTGAAAGAGTGTTTTTTAGTGAGGAAAAATTTTAAAAGTTAATGATTGTTGGTCACTGAAGCCCTCATTGTTCACTCTTCTTGCTTGTCCGATTAAATTAATTGAAAGAAGTGGAGTAAATGAACAAGTGTTAACTTGTGTACCTTCGTGGCAATAACAAGTATTTTCTGGATGTGGCTAATTTAGCTCTCAAAAGGAGTTGCTTTGTGTTTTAAACTTGAGAACCCCCGTTGTTTGGCTAGCTCTTGGATTAGTGCCTTCTGGAGGACAGTAAGAGCAACCAGAATTAGCAATACTGAAACCTTGGATGATTTACAGGCTGTATGGAAACCGCAGAGAGTCAGGCAGTAAGGCCCAGTAACTCCCTTGCTTTATAACTTCTGCCTTGCTACCAGTGCCTGTAGCAAGAAACCGTTTTGTCAGGCAGGTGGCCCTGATAAAGAAGGGTCACTTGAGGGTAATCTAACCTCTGAAAAAGAGAACGTTTTCAGTTGCAGGGAAGATGTGAATTGTTCAAAAAACCTCTCAGTGAGAAAATTAAATAGGGACCAAAAAATCTTTTTAAAACTAATCATAAAGCAAACTAAATAATGAATAGAATCTATCTTCTGTTAAAATGCAATGTGAAACTGCATTGGAAACAGTGATAACTGTTTAAAAAGTAACTTTTACTAAAATAGATTTCTCAAGTTGCTAACTTGCGTTATGAGATATTGCCTAACTCAAGAAGAGATAAAGTTGTCAGAGTTGCCATACTTTTCAGTGAACCGGTGTCAGCTTTTCTATTAGAGAAAATAATTTTCCTTTTGATCGTACTGCCTTCCGTGGATGGCTTGGGAACACTGGCAGAGAAATCTTGCTTGGTGCAGGGTGTGGAATTTCACAAACACAATGCGTTGGGGAAGCTAGTAGCATTACTGTCTTATTGCTCTTGCCACCGCTGAATCACATTTCTGACCACTGTAAAAAAGTTTAATCATCTTATCTGCATGGTCTTACTCTTTGCACATGATTCACTTGCCTTCAGCATAGACAGTGGCTTAGGACTGTGGCTCTAAAGATAAAATCTAAGAAATTTGTCAGAGGTAGGGGAGACTCTACTTAGCATGCTATTTTAAAGCTTCATTACTCACATTTTTGCAGGGTATTATATCACCTTGCTATTGCATCTTTGAGTTGTTTTACACACGCTTCTTGTAACATGGTGTAGCACAGTTATAAGAGAAGAAAAATATTACTGTCTACTAACTGGCTGCAGCAGAAAAGCCTAAATCTGTTGCCATATAATTGTGAAAACAGTGATATTCTGTTGGCTAGAAGAGGAGTAGCTTCAGTGTTGATGTATGCCTTTTCCTTGATTTTCACTTAGTTCTTCTTAGAACAGATGTTGTGTTTCAGTCAGGTACAATCTCCATCTGTTTCCCAAAGTTGAAGCTTTAGGCTTTCCACATGTAATTAACAATAACAGTCTTTAACACTGACTAAGGCACATATTCAAACCTGGGAGAACGGTAGTTGGTAAGGCAGTCAAGTTGGTTTGAAGTGGGAAGCCTGGAAATGTCTGGAAGCATGCTTTAGTTGTCTTGATTTTCTTATTTTCTCTGCAAATATCATTTTTTACGTCGGCTTTCATTCAAAATTCAGGTTAAGGTGTCCAACAGACCCCACAGTGCAGAGGTAGCCAATCTGGCAGCTCTAGTCACCCATCACAGCTCCCTTCTCCACAGAAGAACGAGCTGCATCCCTGTGGCAAGGTAATTGCATCAGGGGTTTCTGAGAAAGGTCCCATTTCCTTCCTAGCTTGTCTTGAGACAATACCCAATTTCTTGGTCAGGGACAGTGCTGTCATCTTCTGAGGAAAAAATCCTGTGGGACAGTGCAATTCATTCCCTGGCAACTGCCAATGACTGCTGTTCTCTATAGGAATATATATATTCTTCATGTTTGGTGATTTTCTGGCAGTTTGCAGGTGAATTTGAAGAGAGCAGATGTTATGAGGCATTAAAGCACATAACTCCGTCTCACAGTGACTCACTGGACATATGTAGCATCATTACATGTTCCAGTAGCACGTTCCTTGGAGGATTGACTGGACTTTTTATCCTCTTCCTCTTGAGGTCTATGTGGTTTAATTTGGATGGGGCTCGTAACCTGCTCCGCCGTGCACGGGCGTTGAAGGTCTTTGGCCAGCACTGAGAAGGGCGTGTATGCAGCCTCATGCACGCCTGGCTGTGCTGACCACACCGTCCTGCCTGCTATGGGCCTGGCTCAGCAGGACCAATGGCCGAGCGGGGCAGGGCTGTGGGCAGCTGAAGACCAGCCCTTCTGGAATCTACAATTTTTTTTCCATTCAATTTTACTCTTAGAAGAAATGGTTGGAGACATTTCTCCAAATGCTAAAAGCAGCAGCAGAAGAAACTGATGTTTTATTAAAAAAGAATCAAACAAAGATGCAAACTAAAGGTAATCTAAAAATATTTTTTGTATCTTTCAATTAGACCAATCTTGCATGTAACTCTTAAGAATCTGTCCTTTGTTTTTAAAATAATGCTTTCTCTTTAAAGAAAATTACCTTCTAGTATCTTCAGAAAATTCAAGATCATTTACATCCTGTTTTACATCATCTTTTAATGCTGTAAGATGAGAAGAAAATAGTGTCTGGCATCACTGCTACACAGAGGTCTATCTAAAAGCCTTTACATTTGTTCTCATACAATAGTTGTGGTAAAATGATATCTCTGCCCATGGCTGGGAAGTTCTGAAAGATTAAGCAATCTTCATCTAGCAGAATGCAAAGCCCGATTTTCCTCCTTCTGAAGGCCTCCTGCACTGTAAGCTTACTACAAAATCCAACTTGCAATGATGTTGCTTTGTAAAAGTATAATGAAAGGATTTGGAATAGCCCTTTTAAGTCAATTACTTTGCATGATTAACTGTAGTTTGTTGGAAGGCACTTCTCATTATACTATGTTTTATCATAGCTATTAACATTATCAGTTGGTACTTGATATAAAGATTACTCTTGTATAATAAGCATGATGAAAGACCTGTTTGTGTCTCTCATATCAAGCACACTGGAGATCTCTTACAAACTCATTACCTTTATGAGAGCAGCTTGCAAATACAAAGCACTCTGGAAACCTAAGCTCATATTTCTCGCTTTGTATGGAAATACACTCAAACCTTAGCCTTAAATGAACTATGCTTCAATTTACACCTAAATATACACCAAGAATAAATTCTTCAGCTCTGATACAACTTTGTACAATCCTAGGGACCTTCCCAAACAAATGTAATTGAAAGGTTGAGGGGTTTATTTGTTAACTCGCAACGTCAACGTGCTAGTGAGTCATCTGGTGACTGTTATATGTCTGAAATTACACATAACTAGGGCTACTTTTTATCCCTACACTAGTATGATCTGACAGATTCTGATGTAAAGGAAGAGCAGTTTTAGACCAGAAATGTCAGGACAGCATTTAGCCAAGATCCTTCTTATTCCTTGTGCAGGAGCACAGCATTAATGGCAAGAGGTGAGTGGGTATGAGGGAGAGCTAAAAGGGCAGTCCACATGGCTGGCAAGGGGGGAATCTGTGAGAGCAGGGCAGGAAAGCAGAGCTGAGAGTCTTCACTGGCTTTCAGTAAGAGCTTGAGCAGATTAGGCAGTGAAGGGGAAGGCAATGAAGGGTCTGAAGAGGCAGGTCTGACAGGCAGAATGAGCAGCTATGAAGATGGTTTTGGCAGAAAGTGCATGTGCACTCATGTATTCAAGAAGAAGAGAGAAGGCTGTGATGGGAGAGATGAGGGGAGAGGGAAAATCTGTTTGAGCAGTGGAACAAGATCTTGGAAATAGCTTGAGAGGGGAGCTGAGAAGAGTTAGATATGTGAGGTGATGGAGAAAGCAGTCACAAATGACAGCTTTTTTTCTAATTCAGTAGGACAGAAGGGCAATAATATTTCTAGCAGTTGTGGAAAGGCAGGAATGCAAAGCAGACTGGGTCTTGGCCACAATATATTTAGGATAAAGTCTTCAGGAGAAAGTGTCAGAAATACAATGATGTAGAAAATGATGAAGGGAGGCAGCCTGAGTTTAAAAAAAAATCTGGTCTAAGTTTGACCTTTTCTATTCTCGCATTTGTGTTTCCTTCAGTTCCAAGCAGGTGAGCAAGTAATGTATTTTTCCATATTAGATCATAAAATCACTGTCTTCTCCCTCATTAGCTTCAGGGAGGAGGAGAAAGACACAAAATGAGCAGTTTTGTGACAAAGGCACTCATATTGTTGCCCTTCAATCAATAGGATTAGTCCAGTGTATCCTGTACTGCACATTTTAACACTTCGTGTTCAGCCAGACAGGATTTTTTTCTCATTTTCACGTTTTGCACCAAGCTTCAGGTCTGCACAGATACACAACATGCTTCGCCATAAGAATTTCCTTCTTACCATCAACTAACAGCACACATGGCAGTTCACATAGCTTGTGTCAAAGCAAGTTGGAACTTGTTACAAGTTAAAGAGTGGCCATATACTGTTTTCTTTAGGCACTCAATTAAAGGCAGGTGTCTGGCCCCTCATCAGTTGTAGGTGGTCTTTTACTTTTGGGTTGTTTTTCTTTTCTTGGTGGTGACTCAAGTGCTTTCTTCACTTTCAAAATCTGTAAAACAACCCACAACCATTTTGTAATATTCTTTTTAGCTACATGTGCAAAAGTTTCCAAGTAACAGTCAGGACTTGGTAAGTAATTTTTCTTACTTCTTCTCCTGGGTACACATTTATTCCAGATTCCTAATAGTGGTTAGTGATTTCAAAAGAAATGGAATAACAGATGCACACGTGTAGATGGCAGACATGCCAATTTTCCATTGATGAGTTCAGAGGACACTGTAAATTATGCCTGCTGCCAGAAGACCCCAGAAATGGGTCAGTCAGAGGATTCCTGCTTTGTTTATCCTACAATTTTGGGACTTGGAATTTAACCCCTCTCTCTGTCTCTTCCTCTCAACAAAAAAGCTGAGAAGGCACCACATGTTTGGATTTAGCCGCTTTTGGATGTAATTGCACGAAACTCACGTTGACTCTGGGATCTTTGCCAGAGTACATGCTGACAGAAGACAGCATAGACCTTGGTTTGATAATGAACCTTTCTTCAGTCATCAGTATTTTACATTAAACAGTATAATCATGGAGTACCACTGTTAGCCTGAGGGTCAAGAACTGCTGCGATCCAAGTTTGGCCTTTGCTTAGCGCATACAATGCTCACAAGACTACGTGACTAGGATCATTTACTGTAAGAAAAAATTCATTTTAAATGGACTATTTACCCATACCAGTTTACTAGAGATAAGCTCCCTCCTTTGGAAAAACACAACTCTTCAAGAAACAGCCATTCCCTTACAGTTGAGCCACATCACACATACCTTAAATAAAAAAACCCAAACACTTGCTTTAGCAGCCTACTGCTTATTTTAAGCAGTGGTGCAGAAGAAAGTTTCGCCCAGTCTTTATACAGCTGTGTCTTGCAGGAAATGGTGCATGGAGCTGTTTCCCTAAACTTGCCCAGCTCCCACGCGTGCCAAGATCATGGGCCCTTCATGCTCTGGAATTGAAGAGTTTACCCCTCCAAAGCTTCCTCAGCACATAGCTAACAAAGGGGGTGGGCAGGGAAGGAGTAGGGGACTAGGGAAAGAGTGGGAAGAGCCTGGCTGTGTGTCAGAGGGTTTCCAGATGGCAGGCAGGCCAGCTGGGGCAATAGCTGAACCAGGCTGCCTGACACTCAGGAGTCCAGGACAAATGGCTGCTGCATGTGCACACTATGCCCAGAATACATTAGATTTGTCATGCATGTGCAGGCCATCTGTGAAGCAAATGCTCAGTAGTCCCAGTGAGCTAAGATGGAAATATGAGGGCCCCTGCAGAGCACAACTGTCACTGGAAAGTGACTCCCTCCTGAACTGGGTGAGGAAGGACTCTGTCTCTCTACAGTAGCCCTACAGTATTTTGGCATCAGCCTGCCAGCATTAAAGGTTTTTCAGTGACAGCATGACCATGAGAATATTACACACAACTGTGAAGTAAGATGGGTGTTAAATTGCGCCCACAAAGTACATCTGTTTTTAAAAGTGGGCAATTACATATGCCAACTTCTAATTTAGGCAAACTAAAGTAACCATTCACTTTTGCCCTGCTTTATACAATGCCAGCTGCTGGCAATAAAATATTAACCTTTCTTGCCCTCCTTTCATTGCATGGCACTGTTGGAGCATAAGGAAACACACCCAGTAGTCTATTTGTGATTTAACCTGTACTTATTTCTGCTTTCAATTATTTAGGATATTAGTGAGATATTCCAGAATCACAAAACCATAGAAAAAATTAGGTTGGAAGGGACCTCTGAAGGCTCTGTAGTCCAAACTCCAGTTAAAGTAACACTAACTGCAGACTTACACAGGGCTTTGTCCAGCTGAATTTTTAAAATCTCTGAGGATAGAGACTCCATAGCATCCCTGAGCACCTGTGCCAGTGCTTGGCCACTCTCATAGTAAAGCAGTCTTTCCTTATGTCCAGCTAGGATTTTGTCTTCTTTATAACTCCTCTTTAAATAGAAAGAGAAGAATTTTCAAGGACATTTCTATCCTCTATTTTTTTTCTGCTTGAAGACTTATACTCGTCGTTCTTTATTTCATGATCAATGACAGGTTCATGTACGGTTGCCTTTAGCACTTCATTCATTGGCCCGTTTCTTCATCTTGCTGGAGTAAGCTTATTATCAGGCTAATTATTTCAATTATGAAACTGTTCTTATCTTAACTCATGAGTTTTACGTTTTTTGATCCTGCTTCCCATCCCACTGCAGGGAAGAGGTGTGAGTGAGCGGCTGTGTGGTGCTTGGTTACCAGCTGGGATTAAACGACAACAACTACCATCTTTTTTTTTCTCTCTTTACATGGCATTACACAGATGTGTTATGACTCTCACTTTTTAACCTTGGATTTATATATAGGCAAACAGGACACTTTTTGGTAGAATTTTTCCTACCTCACAAGAACATAATGAGTATAAATGCAAAAATTGCTCTATGCGTGCCTCAGAGAAAGATGTGCTTTAACAAAATAATTTGGGCATTCTTTTAACATTATAGTACCTTTCCAGAATCCAGTCAGGAATATTTTTGAAGAGACTAATTGGTCACTGAAATATACTGGAAATTATACAACTATTAGGTGTTTGTCTATGGAAATCTTTCCCTAGTTAAGGTCCTCTTTGTATTGATCTGAATCCATCACTGGTGATAGAGTGGCATCTGAATCTTTCTAGAATTGTTACAAAAATTTGCTACCTCTTTAGTTCAAATTAGCCTCCTGAGATGTGATTTAAGTTTCATGACATGGCAATGTTGCATCATGATGCAAAGACACATGATATGAAGGTTGTGTCCTTTCTAGTCAGCTTGTTATACCAGTACAATACGATCTTGGCATCAGAAGTGCAAAGGTGGAAATGATGCTGTATTGAACACAGTTTTATCCTGTTGAACAACTGTAAAAAAATGTCTCATAGCTTGCCTTAAGCAAATACTTGTTTTTCTTCCCATGTATAGATCCTAAATGCGTATACCATGTATATAGAAAATACAGATCCCATGGATATCCTCACAATTGCCCTCTGGTACTACATTCCCATGGTTTCTATCTGCTTGAAATACCCCACTACCACTTACTTTGTCTTTTCATGAATTTCTGCAATTTTAATTATTTTCTAATTTATTTTTTTTCCTAAAAGAATTTTCAAGCATATGCCTGACTTGCTAAATGTAAAGATATGTGCTATAGACAATCTTTAATAAACAGTCTCTCAAAGAAAAATGTATCAGCTTTCTGCCTCTGCTATGTATTCATGATGAATATGCTGTCTTGTGTTAGAAAGGTAGCAATGAGGGAATTGCTGACAGAACACCATCACAAGAAGAGACAAAAGTGACTCTTTTTATGTGGTCTTTCATTAGGAATCTTTGTAACACAGGTATGATACCCACAACAAAAAGGAGACATCCCTCAGGTTATTGGAAATGTTTTAAGCAGGAACAAAAGTAGGAACCAGGTAAACAGAGGCTATTTACACTCTGCTGGAGAGAAGTAATAAGGCTGTAATAGACAGCTACAGACAGGCAATGACATAGTGACGAATGAAAAGAAATAGGAAAAAGCAATTGAAAAATTCTCTTATTCCTTCTATGAAAAATAAGTAGGAAAAACACCATGCTAACTGGAAAAAATTGCAAATCTAGAAGGCGTCTGATATCCTTCCTGTTATGTTAAAAGAAATGGGGATCTGGAAGCAAGCAAGAGGGAAAAAAAGTACCAAAACAAATAATCGACTTGTTTACGAGGAGGATTGCAGCAGCTGGATGAGCAGCTTGAATGGAATGGGACAGGACAGGACGGTCTGGCCCAAGCCCATGCTTCACACAGGCACAGCCTCCTCGCAGGAGTGGCAGTATCCCCAGCCAATAACCTTCTAAACAAAAATATAACTTCAGCACTCCTCCTGCAGTCTGAGGAGTAATGACAAGCACGGGGCCATGCAGCTTCTGAGGCTGGATTAACTGTTTTGTGGGTTTCCTTTTCTGCTTTCCCTTTGATTTTCAGTTTTCCTACTTCTGATCATATAGTTAGATCCTTCCCGTGCAATCCTGTACTTGCTGGTTCCTAAATCAAATGCTACTGAGCTGTATGTCCCAGCAAAAGGGCACATCTAACCTGTGATCACGGCTGGGACTGCACCTCCTGGAGGGGTATCGTAGCCTGCGAGGGTGCTACTTGCAGCATTGTTTGAACAGCCTTGTCAGCAGTCTGAAAAGATGCAGAGTGAATTCTTTCACTCACCTTGTATCCATTTCTCCTTGTTTTTTAGTTTCTTGCCTCATATATGTTTGCTTGTTCTGTGCTCACTGTAGTGCCGCTCTCCCTCTTTGTGCTTTCCTCTCTTCCTCTCGCTGTACTGTTTCCCACTTTCTCTTTTTACCTCCCATTTGCTTTATTCACTCGCTTCTGCTGCAGTTCCTCCTGTTCCCTCTCTTCAATTATCCTCACCTTGTTCCTGTCAGGTGCATCTTCACTTTTACAAAGTTACTCTGTAATAGCACCATTTGTTTTCAAATTCACTTTTTAATGGCTACGCACAGCAAAATACTGACAAAAACACTTGTAGGCTACATTAAGTGTCAGAGGACTTCAAACAGGTGAAACTCTGCTCTTCCAGAGACGGCCCTGGCTCGCATCAGCACACAGCTCGCATCACTGGTAACTACTGATGAGATGGAAATGATGGACAATGGAGCACAGTGGCCTCCATCACTGCAGTCCAATCCATCCTCCCACATCCGTCGTCCTTCTGTCCCAGTGGCTGTGATGAGGTACAGAGATGGTCAAAGCCCAAAAATGGGGAATTCAGCTCACAGAGATTGAGTGTGGCGAAGCCACGTGTTGCACCAGGGTAGTTCAGTGCTTGGACACTCAGCAGCTGAGTCAGGGAGGCAAAAGTTCAAAGAAGGGCAGCATCTACAATCAGAAACATGTTTTGGGCCTGGGGACTAGAAGAGTTAAAAATAGGAACATGTGGGCCTAATTACAGAACAAAGGAAAAAGGGGCTAGAAAAAGGAACAAATTGGGGAAATTAGGAACAGTTGGTCAACCAGAGTACTGCAAACAATGTCAGATACTGCTCCTGCTTTCTTTACAGAAGAGATCTGAATCATGTAACAGATGACCCACACTCTGCATGGGAATAAAATGCATGTGGTCTTAAAACATGAGACGTGCACTTGAAAAGATGACCCTTGCATGGAAAGAATAGGAGTTAACTTTGTCCTTGTGGAAGCTGCACAGGCACAAAGGCTGTAACAGCTTTCAAAGCCCACAAAACTTTCTGGCAGAGACCTGACTGAACTTTGAGCAAGCTAGGTCCTGCCCTCTTCCTCAGATCCTCACAACCTTGCTCCCTGTAAGCTGCAGAGTGTAGAATTGGATGGATTCTCCTTAATGGTTTAATGAAATACATCTTTGAGCAGTACTAAGATTTTAAAGAATGTCAGGTTCTACTGTATTGGAATACAATGCTTCATCTGGTGTATCTGTATGTACACAACTGTTTCTAGACATTAAAACTCCAATACAATAAAAAGATCAGTGGCAGTTGTACTACAATTTGAAAATGCAGTGGCCTCATGATAGCAGACAGCAGCCAAACTTACTTTTGACCTGGACCTAAATCTTGTGTTAGTACTTAGATTTCTTGATCCAATTATATTTGCCTGTTCTGAGCAGCTTCCATGCTTGTACAGATGGTGGAAGATTGTCTCAGCTATAAGGCAAAGAAGCCACCTATCAGGGTAAAGTAGTGGCCAAACCAAATGTGGAAATTACTGGATCAGTGTATTAGACTGCTACTTTTCTTTCTTCTTGCTCTGATTCGAGCAGGACATGTTTAAACACCCACTGCTCCTGTGCTCCAGCTGGACTTCTGATTTCACATTTGCCAGTACCACCTAACAGTAAGTGTAACGACTTCCTGGTAATGTCTTACTTTACAGTGATGAAACACTGCTATAAAACATTGTCTTTTGTCCCAGCATTTATAGTACAAGCTTTTGTATATTGGATCTAGATTAAGATGAGGATCTTATGCAGATACATAACTGTTTCTTTCCATTAATATATTTCCAGCAAAAATCAGAGATTAACATGGTAAAGTCAGAGTCATTATGAGTCTTCAGTCAGCACAGGAAGCCTTTATGGCAGAAATCTAACTATATCATCTAACTGACACAGAAACAGTAAAAATTTGGGTGATCAGTTTTGGTGTTCGGCATTGATGATGACTAAATAGGAAGTACTCTTCCCTCAGAACAAGAAGAAATCTCAGCCGACCTTGAGATCTTGCAGTCCTCACCAAACTCTGTCACTTACAGAAGTATGGATATTAATGCAGCACTACACTTGTAATTACACATGTAATTTTTTCGTCATAATTGTTCTTGGACACAGAGATACTTGAAATGCTGATAATCAAATAGTCATTTTATCATTGAAGCCGCCTTCTGTGCTCTTCTATGCTCCCAGAGCTGCTCAGATAAAGCAGGAATCAGTACTTTGAAGTAATCTGAAGAGATTTAGTTTGGATCAATTTTTCTTGGAAGACAGTAAAGGAAAAAATGTAATTTTTTAAAAAGCACTCTGATTCAAGAGTCACAGAAATTGTGACAGCCACTGAAACCTATTGCAGAAACCTGCAGTGATGTTTTTAATTTAAAAGAGAATAATTGCTAACATTACTCATTTTTGTTTACATGTGGCTAGTTTGGTTTGGACAGGTTGTGTTTGGACAGACACATCTCTCTGTATATGTTTACAAGTCTGTGAATTACTAATGGGCAAGAATGCCTCGGGCTCCACTCACTTTCCTACACATGGATACCCAGTAGTACCATGGGTGTCCTTCATGGCATCCTGCTGTGCCCAAGGACAGAGATGTCCTGCAAACTCTGTATGGCATCTGCTTGCCCAGTGCTGTTGGATACTGTGCAGCACCTCAAATGGCACTGGGTGACTGAATCAAGCCCCTGAAGTAAAAGTTCTAGATAGCTAAAAATAAATTTGTTTTCAACAAATAAGTTCCATTATGGGAGTGTTCAGGTACTAGATATATGCTCGTATCAACTCTCCAAATATCAATGCACTTACAGTCTGAGTTTTAGATAAACCTTACTATGTGGAGTTACAAAATGTAAATCTGAAACCATTTTTTTGAGGGAAAAATCCTCCAAGAAGGCAAATGTATTAGTTTCATATTTTTACTTTTTTTTTTAGTCCTGCGTGCTTCCAGCAAAGTAACAGTATTCCATGATAAATACCAAGATAATTCTAAATATACAGTGTTTAAACCCATACAGCGTTTTTCTAAGAGTTTACACCTTAGCTGAATTATAACACTGTGTCATCTGTATGTTATTGTTGACATCTGTAAAGCATGGAGGATAAATTAAAAGTTTATATTTGAGCTAATTGCATGATGATAAACTTTCCTCTAAACACAGATGTTTCTTATTTGCTCCAAAGAATAAACAAAGATATGAGAAAACATTATTTTGGGTCCAGATGATGTCCATGGCCAATCTGGCTTACTTTTACACCCATCTGTGTCTTGTATGGACAACGCCACCCATGACTTTAATAAAGTGGCCATCTCCACCAAGATGCATCTATAGAGGACTCTAGCATTTTTATGATACAGAAATTATTTCTAGTCACCAAAAAAAAGGGAAAACAGTTTTAGAGTAGAGCATATAAGTTATCTCCTATGGACATTAGAGAATAGTAAGGAACAGGCTGAAAATATAATTCTCTAATTTCCAAAAGAATATTTGAAAGAACCTTTCCTCTTTCCTCCCTGAGGTATTACTGAAATGATAGTTTCTGTAAGTTTCCACACAAAGAAAGTTTCCAAAAATATTTTTGTGCTTAACCCCAATATGCTGCTAAGACATAAAGTTTAAACATTTCTTTTCTGCAACTCCCAGAGTTTTATTTCTCCTTTTTTTTTTTATGTAGGGCTATTTTGCAATGCTTGATCTCCAGTGCCTAAATGTGGGAAGGCTGATAATTTACACTGGAAGTAGCATTTGGGAAACTTGTATATCTGGAGAGCTGGTTTGAAAAGAAATTGCAAAAATGCACTAAAGAGGAAAATTAGCTGCCAAAATAAGACTGGCACACTTGAGGATTTTAAACGCCAAGCTTACTACATAATGGACTGATTAGTTATGTCTAAATTTGTTACTGAAGTACAGTCAATGCTGGTGTTCTT
This sequence comes from Podargus strigoides, assembly GCA_028020825.1. NCBI lineage: Eukaryota > Metazoa > Chordata > Aves > Caprimulgiformes > Podargidae > Podargus > Podargus strigoides. The sequence goes on from CM051643.1 coordinate 723,969, forward strand.
CAGAACTGTGCAAAGATAAAAAGTGCAGCAAACATTTGAATGCAGAGACTTAAGCTTTAGGGTATTCTATTAAAATATATAATGTATTCAGTATTATAAAGTATTGGACACGTTCAGACAACACTCCACTAGGAGGGTGGCTGAATATTCTCTTCAGTTTGACCTCAGGGCACTGTTCATGGTTTAAGGTTACCTCTTCCCCCAGTGGCTGTGGAGCTTAACTTTGCTTCAGTGGGATCATATTCATCAGCAAGCTGGGAGTTTTCCTTCCTTGCTTCTCTACCAGATTTTTGAATTTCAGTTCAGTCCTTGATAACAAGGTTTCCAAGCACCATATGGAAGCTTTTCATCCAAACACTTCTACCAAAATGCTGCTTCAGTTACTGCCTTGGTAGGCTGGATGGGAACTTATGGTGAAGCAACAAAAAGCTCAAGAACCCAGCCTGAGTTCAGGAATTCAAAGAACAGAGGGAGATTAAGCCTTCTACTTCCCCAGATAACTGCCCATCAGTTTTTACCTGGATTCTCCGTTTGGTCTTTAATCACAAAATTTCATGCATAAAACTGATCATGGGAGAAAATTCAGAGTGTATGGCTTTAACTTTCCCCTGTACTATGTGTGGGTCTGTTCCTGGCTCTGCTGAAAAAAAACCTTTTGAGTTAAAGGGGTCAGTAATAGAAATTCCATACTTACACGTGCTGGAGTTTCATTTCAGTGACATCATTTATCGGTTTGACTTTGCCAAAGGGAAGAAGTTCACATTACAGGATTCAAAACCAGCATCTAGAATGAAATAGGTTAAAAAGATCTCAGATTTCAAAAGGACATGCCATTCATGGACCCTCACTCTACTCACTTGGGTACGTTTCTTGAGATTTGAATTTGTAACCAAAACTTTCTTAGTTAATGAATTGCAACCTTGAAAAGCACTTACAAAACGAAAACACATTCCAGACAATAAAAAAAGACTGTGTTAAAAAAGCTCATATTATTTTTTGGAAAGGCATAAAGAGAATTTCATGCAGATTCAACAGGGAAAAGGCATGCCAGATAAAAAAACTTAACCATGTTAACTTTCTAGAAGACAAGAGGACAAACACACTTCACGTATGTCAACTCACAAAAATCCTATAACTCCAGAGAAGTGTTCTTGTAACTTAATACATACTGTGGCCTATTTTTAGTTGCTGGAATATGGTTTCTAATACTAATTTTTGTTTTTCATCTTACTGTGTAAAACCTAAGCTAAAGCTGTACGAAAGATAATGAATCAAATACACAAACACAGGTGACTAATCTAGTCTTGGAAATGCCTGTAATTAACTGTGTGAATAATATATAAAACAGTTGAGCTAATTTAAGAATGAAGTGAAGGGGATATCCAACAGAGATTAATTCTATTCCTGTTTCAAGCTTTGGCTGTAGATGCTATGAACGAAAGAGAGAAAAGAAGATTGGTGTGAGAATCTCTTCTTACCCTCACCTTCTCTTCTTAGCTGATATTACATTTCTCTCTGACTGTGTTTCTTATGGATTCATACCCTATTGTACTCACTTCCACACACTTAGCTTGCTCATGGGCATTTGACAGCAATAAGAGCAAGTGAGCAGACCAGAGAGTGAAAAGGAAAGCTGGTCAGAGAGTAGCAGATGGCACGGTTCTGCTTGGTGATAGTATCCCTGAAAGGCTCATTTAAATACCAATCTAGAAATGAGGAATCCCACATGATTTTTAGTTCACTGTCTCTAGATGTTACCAACTTTGTTACTTTAAAGGAATTGTATTAGAAAATTGAGCATTGTAAAATCAGCCAATTATAAAATGTGGTAGAGGATGGGAAAGGGGTCAATTTATTTGATTTAGACATTTTCCCCTCATGCAAATTTTCATTATTTGGAGAAGTTCTCTTACATAACAGTTGCCTTTCTAGATGACAGGAAAACTTTGTCCAAAAATCTTTCTTTTATTCTGACCAATGTCTAGGAGAGAACATAAGAACGGGTACGTAGGGATACTTCCCCCCAGGACTTTCTTTCAGTCTCCAGAAATTTGTACCTGAGAGGGCACCTGATGCTTCACTAATGTTCTTATGCTTAATGACCTTCAGTGGGCTTTTTCTTCTAGGACTTTACTCGATTGCTTTCTGAATCCATATAAACTCTTTGGATCAGATTCCACAGCTTGGCTAGGTAATATGTGAAGAAATATAATATTTTTTGTTTGTTTTTCTATGATTTATTTTGTTTGTGTTTGAATCTGCCACCTAGTAATTGAGGTCAATTCTCCTACAACAGGTATATAAACTTAAGCAAGCAGAGTTTTTCAGTGAAGGCCCTTAAAAGGCAACTCTGTTAATGGTATAATGAACTTAATTCAGAGCTGCTGCTTCGCTTCATGCCTGAAACTGAAATACAAACTGGATGCTTATGTTAGGGAGCCACTATAGCAGCCAGAATAATTTACCACTTGTGTTTAATATTCCTGACCCTGTTAGGGCTGAGAGAGTGGGTCTTGTGCTACACATTTTCTCCGAGTGACAAAGTAAAAAGAAATACCTGATGATGTACCGAGCATCCAAGCTTAGCATAAAGAGTGGCAGTTCACTGAAGGGCATGTATGCTGATTGCAATGTGTTGTGCTCAAGGAAAGCCAGAATTAATGTAGTTGAAGCATCAGGATTGGCTTTGTGAGGCAACACATGTACTGTCATTCCTGGGAGTCTGTCACTGTTAAACTTAATTTCCCTTTCTGCCTCTAGTTTCCTTAAAACTGTATGGAGAAGGGACATCATCAAAGCAAGTGCCTCTTTGTACTTAAGTCAATGTGGAATTCATGTGAACTAGGGCTTATGAGATGATACTTTAATAGGATTAATGAGCAGTAACAGAATACATGATAGTCACAGCTAGAGATATTTAGGGAAAGACTTGAGAAAGAAATGTTTCTGTTACTTGAGGGAATGGGAAAAGAGCACAGAAGAGTCACGTCTATTCCTTACGTCTCCCTGTTGTACTTTGAGTTTTTGGCAAGTATTCTGGGTTTGGACTCCACACAGAGGAAAGGAGTCTTTTCCATACTGATTAAAATATAGAAGGGAAAATTGGTATAGTTCTTCAGGACTGATGGGAAAATGAAGATGAAGAATGTTGTTAAATTATAATATAGACCTAGTAGAAAATAGAGGATGGTGGAAAATACTGACAGACTAGCTGGACTTAAATGAAGGATAACATTTTCCATTACAGGAAATATAAAGCACTGGAAAACATTTTGAAGAACTATCATTTAAAGTTCTTGGTTTACTGGGAAATATCCCTGCTCAAATTGTATTCATGATACAATCTCATAAATATGGGAGCATAAGTTCCCTTTAAAGTTTTGGCCTTTCTTCACTGTATTTTTTTTTAATCCCTTTATATTGCATTAACTTTTTGTTTGCTTTGAAGAGAAAAACATACTCCTCTCTGTGTTTTCCATTCCCCTTCCAATTTTCTTATTTTAATGAAATGTTTGACTCAAATATCATCCTCTGTTTTACTCTTCTACTTTTTCTGCTCTCTCTGTTCTTGTTTCTGGCAACAGCAGAGTCTGCTTTCTCACTTCATACAGCCAGACGGCTTTCTTAAACCAAAAAATTATCAAATCAGCACCTAAACTGTCATTTCTGTTGCCTTTAAATCTCCTGAGCATATATTGGTTTTTTTGTTTCCATCACCCTAATTTTCATCAATTCTTTCCTGATTGTCCAATTTAATTTAGTCTGTTCTTCTGCTGTTTCCTTCCATACATGCAAAGATTATAGTAACTAAATATCATTAAGCCATTTACGTCATCAGCCTATTAGTGCTGATAGAATAAGTATGTTTCTTTCACACAGCCAGATTCTCCCAAAGGCCCTTTTTCAGGGATACTTCAGGCTATGTTTAGTCTTATTTTAGGCAAACACCTAAGCAGCCAATTTCAGTATTCCTTCTGTTTGACATATACAGAATTCAGAGTCTTAAACGTGGACACATCTCATTTCGAGGTCTAAATGAAGACAATGTTACTGTCATACCTCCTTTTTCTATTTCCATTTTGACTCTCTTCATATTTCTCTAGATATTCCTTAAGAATATTCATCCATATGTCGCCATCTTCCATCTCTAATTGATTTTTCTAATTCATTTTTGGCAACAATACTATTTTCTCAAGTTGTGAGTTTGTTTTTTCTGTAATCCTGTCATTGCTCCTGCTGGGTCAATTTTCTGTTCCTGAATTTAGTTTCCTTCTACAGCCTGAAGGCTACTTTCAGCAATGGTAGACTCTATTTCTTTGGACTTTCCAGAGAGGACAGATACTGCCTTCTCTACATTGTCTGATAAGAAATGAGCCATATTTTAGGCTCTTTTACAAATGCAGCCTTTCCTACTAGAGCTGCAACCTTTAGATTGGAAAGCTCAGTTTATGAAGAAATCTGCTCTCCAAAGAAATGTTCTTTAAAGAAAATTAAAAAGATTATCATTCGTCCAAAGTGTAAAAATGTGGTCCAGATATTCTGATTTAATTCCAATTCATCTACCAAACGTAGACATTTTTTGTGAGTATACACCTTGCCAAATAAGATTCTTTGTGATGAAATGAAACACTTCTGATGCATTACTTCAGAAATTAAAAGGGAGATTTTGTGTACCATTGAAGATGCATTCTGAGCTGAATATTAACTAGAAAGAGGACAAGAACCACCCAAATTACAACACTGAGAAATCTGTCAGCAGCAGTTTCCAATTCAAATTCCTAAGTTTGCTGTCAAAGTCAAACTCACGCTAAGAGGAAGATGAGGCAAAGATGAATGAAACAGATTACCAAAGCAACTCCAATTTCTGTGATTGTTGATGAGATTAAATGAGATTAAATGTACAGATCTCTATTGAAAGGTGACTCTTAGGTCCTCTTGAGAAGGTGTAATTTACAATTACATTGTTCAGACAACCATTTTTTTTGTATGTGTGTGTAGCTGAAAGCTCTGTGGCTCTACCAGTAAAGTAGTTTTCTATTCCCAGCTCTAACCAGTAGTATCTATGAGATTCTGAAAAACTTTTTAGTTCTGTTTTTGTAGAATTTCATTACTTGGGAAGAGGGGGGAAAATATTTACTGTCTTAACTGCAAAATTTAGAGTTATCGACACAGAAGAGCAGACAACTGTGCAAAGATCCTTGAGCTAGTGGAAATCTGAGCCAGTAATTCCATGCTATATACTGAATAGCCCTGTGTGATGGGGAGCAGCCTAACTACTATTAAATGGCAATTTGCCAGAGGCTGGATCTGGACCCCTAACAATAGCGGTGATTATGTTAGATTAAGCCTTTTTGTCATGTAGACATTGCATTGCCCCAGCATACAAAGGCTGTACAAGCCCACCTCTGAAGCTGTGCTGTAAATTTGGTCTTGGTCTATTACAGGCAAACTCCAAAGCTTACATAGTCAGTGGATATAGCCTATATATCTGACCCTCCTCTCCCACCTGACCCAGCTGAAATGTGCCATACACTAACCCTGTTACTTCTAATCTTGTTGTTATAATTATAATTATAATTATTATTATGTCTTTTAAAAGATAAAAATTACGTAGTCGCAATGGTACAAAATCTACACAGGCTCAGTGGAACCAAAAGTTCATTCTCAGATCAGAATTACCTGTACGTGTTTCACAAGACAAAACCCAAACTTCTTATTGCCTGTCAGATTCGAAGGCACCTCAGGTAAGACCCTAAATTGCCTGAAATTTGCTCACCAAAAATTAAGGAATGTTGTCACCCCACTGTAAGCACGGTTGAATCCTGACAAAAAGTTATTGCTAAAAGCTTAGTAATTAGTGTATTCTATTTGTAAGGAAGGCCATTTTTACACAATTGTGAGCTTGATGAGACTTACAAATTATTTTCAAATGAGAAACGAAATTTTAAATTGACAAAATCAAATTCTTTAGAGAGTACTTGCTTCTTTTTCTTAGCAGGCACAAAAGTACATAAGTATTTCAAGCAGCTTGACATCTGTATTACATAAGCAGAGAGCAATTCAGCTGCTTGGAGAATATAAAAAACAACTTTGACCTTACACTGGAGTCATGCTTCAAAAGGCTGATTATTCATATGAGGAAAATTGCTCAAAAACAACTGCTTGAAAATATTCTCAGAAAGAAAATAGATTGTTCTGAGGCAATAATATAATTGTGATATAACAAACTGGATCTTTTTTTTTAATTATTCCTAAGGCTTTTTCTTTTTTCACAGTGTTTCATCTGCTAGTATTTGAAATATTTTATCTCTCAGTATGTTTCCCTTGTTTCTTCAACATATTTGTTAGCTTGCCTGAATGAAGTTCTTCTGGAAGATTGAGGGTTGCAAGCCATTGCTCTGTAGCTGCTAACAAAAGAGTTTCAAGAAATGTTGCCTCTTGTTATGTTAGGCAAGAAATCACGCAACTCTAAGAGGTTAAAGAAGCTTTCTGTTGGTAGAAAGTAGCGTAGAAGTGCCCATAAGAAAAAAGTTTTGATTCCAAAAATTTTCAAAATATTCTTGATATGATGCTAAACAAAATTAAATTCTGGGTTTATTTAAAGTAACATTTTCCCTCTGAAGGAGGAGGCCTAGTCATCTGGTTGAGGGATTGAGTGGAAGTTCAGGAAATCTGTGTTCAATTCACAACACTGCTACTGATTTCCTCCATGGTGCTGGGTAGATCACTCAGGCCCCATTCCTGAAAACATTTATGCAGAGCCTTAACTTCACTGCTGTGAGCAGTCCTGGGATTTCAACAGGTCAGATTGTAACCTAGTTAAATGTTAGACCAAGGCATCTCCTCAGCTCTCCTCTGTTAACTGTGGATACCAGTTCTTCACTTTGTCCCACCCATTTCCATCTGGCCCCCTAGCTAGCTAAGTCTGTAGATCCAGGACTGGGCTTGGGCTTCTCTGTATGATCACATTGAGCTGCCTTAACCTTACCAATGTACTTGAAGCAGCACCATTCCTGAAGCGGATTTGGTTGTTGCATCACACGCAAATGAAGTGGGCTCCAGGCTTCCCTCCATCCTCCGAAACACCCTGTGGTGAAAAGCCACATAACCCCAACCACATGTTTCCAAACAGACCTTTTGTGGATTTTCAGTAAGTGTTTATGCAGCTCCTAGCACAGCAGAACATGCACTGTCAGCATGGGTCTGTGTGCACTAACATAAATAAATGCTGTTTTTCTGCTGTAATCAGTATTTTAATAAAAACAAGCTTCTTTTTCTTTTACATCTGCTGATACAAATACCTTGGCACAAACGTAAATGTGGAAGCAAAAGCTCAGTTATTCCATTTTACTTCCAAGCCAGCAGACTTACTGTAGTAATTGACATGTATGCACTGAGTTTCTTCATCTGTTTTGGTCTGGATTATTTTATGTAATATTACGTATATATAAAAATGCTACATTCCCTGTTTTCTTCAAAGTGCTAATTCAGTGGCAGAATCCAGATCCATAGTTTGAGAGCTGCAAGACCCAAGGACTGTCCATCTTCAAGTGGAGGACCCATCAACTGGCAGAATACTTGAGGCCAGGGAATGAACTCCTCAGTAATACTCCTCAAGTCCATATTTATCTCAGCTGTTCTGGCCTGTGTCAGTGAACTCCCATAAATCAGTTGAAAATAATTTAGTGATATTTTCTGATAAAAGGAAACAATAAAACATATCTATCACTTTGCTCTTCATCTTATGGTCTTTTTTGTGTTGGTTTTCTACTTTCATAACTTCAGCAATATTCCTATATTTGCTGTATTGCAGGTGCCTGCTGAGCTCCTGGGAATCAGAGAGGACCATCTTGGTATTTTAGAGAGAGGTTCTCAGGGACCTGCTGCATCATCCTGGTAAGCTTCAGTCCATAAACATATTCTGTAAACCTAGGTTACAGGATCTGGTTCATACCCAAGTATGAGGGTTCAATTTTTCTTCAAATCCTCCTTCATGGTACTATACAGTGGTCATAATTCCTTCCTAGCAGTATTGTTTTAACACAGTTTATTAACCAAGCCAAACTAAAAAGCTGCCTTGTATTCCAGATTAGAGGTTTCTGGAGTTTTTACTATTCCTTGTGAAGGAAGCCAGAGATTTCAATAGAAGCAAAGTTAAAAAACCCCCAAACAAACAGGTAGTTTTCTCCAGGCTTGCTGTAATTCACCTCAGTGAAAGCACTTCAAAAAAGGGTTTTCCTTCAGGCTCCACTAACCTGCTCATGTAGCTCTGGACAGTGACACGCTGTCCTCTCACGCATTAAACTGAATTTAAAAGGTAATTCACTTGCTGCTTTTGAGGTGTGTCCTAATTTTCTCAGTACAGAATCACAGCTGAATAGGCTTCTTTCCTGACAATGTCAAAGCTTGAGCTGTTCTTTCTCTACCTTACATTTTTCAAATACTTTTTAAACCTAGGGAAGGAATTTCACACCCTCAATCAAAATAAGCCAGTCAGGAGAATTTTTTCAATTTCCAGCTCTTAATAAATCACACGAAGTTAAATCAGATTCATGAATTCCTGAGTAGTTATGCATTTATGTTCTCAAATTCCATAACACAAGTTGCAACCCAATGGGAAAATCTGAACTCTCTAATAGTCACCTGTTGAATTTCATTTCAGGCAGAACTCATTTGTTTATGTCTGCTAGTCTCTCAGTGGAAAAAAGTTAAAATTAATACAATGTTAACATAAGCTTATTCCCTCATTCACTCCCCTTTGTTTTGAACTAAACAAACAAAAAAGATTTTAATTTTCCACCTCTAAATTTAACGCTGGTCTGTATTTATCACACAGCATATCTCTTATTAACAGAGCTCAAGCAAGGACCATAAAAAATATCATGGCCAATTAGGAAAGCAAAGTGTAGGACTGTAAATCTTGAAAACTTCTCTCCATCAAGGCATACAATGTCACCTTGTAGGTGGGATGTGCAGCGCGACCACCTGCTTGTGCCAGAGATTGTCACCCCATTTTGTACTAGCCCTGCTTCTCATTAACTTGATTGTTTAACTTCTGCATTTTGATGAGCACTGCTCCTCCTCTCCAAAGGCTGACACTGCTAGGGCCTTTTCCCCAGAGCCAAGAGGAAGGCTGCTCCAGGGGCTCTTTGCCAGGGATGCTGAAAGTGAAGCAATGGGGTCCCACCCTTCCCCTGTGCTGAGTAGGGGGCTAAGGAATCCAGATTGATTCATTCCACAGCTGAGGTCTCCAAGTTCACAGCATAATGTGCTGCAGTCATGTCCCTAAACTGGCTTCCTATCAGACTCTAAAATAAAACATTATGTTTTTTCTCTTCAATACTAACTTTGCCAGAAAGGAGTTTTTCATTTTAAAAACAAAAGTGTGTGTGTGTGTAGAAATACTGGAAAAAAAATAACATCTGTGACCTGATACCTGTGTGTCAGGACTGATTAGTGTCACTGAGGGTGCATTAAGATATGTAGCAATTAATTCAGCTCCTTCCTGGTTACAAGCATCACATTTTTTTTTTCCTTCTGTTGATTAAAAATGTTGCATGATTACTTTTAATCCAAAAGCAATAAATTTGTACTGACTGCTTAATCTGATCTGTAAACTGAGCTTTTTGGTTTCATCAGTCACTGGTTTACTGCATTTTTGAGAGAAAACAGCCAATGTTCGATACTGCTTGGTTTTAATGTACTGCATCTTTTTCAATCCTTACTTTTACAATGTTTTTGTTTACTTAAATTATATCTGCAAACAAATTAAAACCAGTAATGATGATCTTTGAAGCTCCAAATCTATTTCTCAAAAATGTCTTTCTTTCGCTGCCCCCCCACCCCCAGGTTTTCCACTTGGGATATATATAGAGTACCAAAGACTTCAGATTGTGCAGTATTAGTTGAATCTCAGAGTGTGTTTAAACTCCCTCTATGCAGTTCTTATATTGGCCAATTTCAACATTTTACTCTGCCAGAAAATGCCAGATGGTAACAGAGAATAACTTTAGGTACTTTCTTAACTGTACACCAGGTGGTGATAACACAAATGATAACATCAAACAAGGATTAACTTGTCTCTAACTATGCTATAGATGCAAAAGGCCATGCATACGAAGTTCTTGCCAGGTATTGTGCAGTATAGAAGAGACATTCCAGCAAAAACTGGTCCCTGGAGTGTCCAGGAAACACCCTGACTGAAATTCCCCAATGAAAACGAAAAAGGCAATGGGAAAAAAAACCACTATTATTAATGTTTTGTGGTTATGATTTAAAGTGAACCATGTCAAGAACATCACAGTTTTCTTTTACTCATTGGCTTTAACAGAGCCTCTTTGTTCTCATGCAGGTGATATTCTCAACTGTGCTCTCCTGCATTTCCGGGTACTAGACCACAATGACCACATTAGAGCATGATACTGGAAAATCCCCTCTTTCGCTGATTTGATAGATTTGGCCATGAAAAGGGTGTAAAGATGTCTATGAAGAACTGGAAAGTGTGCTTACAATGTGAGTGAGACCCTTCCTATAGTACTGTGTTCAGCTCTGGGGACCCAACATAAGAATGACATGGACCTGTTGGAAATAAATCCAGAGGAGGGCCAGGAAGATGATTGGAGCGTTTCTCCTATGAAGACAGGCTGAGAGAGTTGGAGTTGTTCAGCCTGGAGAAGAGAAGGCTCTGGGGAGACCTTATAGCACCTTCCAGTACCTGAAGGGTCCTACAAGAAAGCTGGAGGGAGACTTTTTACAAGGGCATGTAGTGACAGGACAAGGAATAATAGTTTCAAACTGAAAGAAGGTAGATTTAGATTAGATATTAGGAAGAAATTCTTTACTGTGAGGGTGGTGAGACAGATTGCCCAGAGAAGTTGTGGATGCTTCATCCCTGGAAGTGTTCAAGGCCAGGCTGGATGGGGCTTTGAGCAACCTGGTCTGCGGGGTTGGAACTAGATGATCTTAAAGGTCCCTTCCAATCCAAACTGTTCTATGATTCTATGACAATGTTTTAATCATATTTGATGACTGATTTCTCATCTAATGCATGCTCCATTAGCACTGTTAGTCGACGAAGTTATGTTAGTTTAGGTCAGCTTGGCATATCTCACACATATCTCCACATATGTCTCCTGTCTAAGGCACAGTTTCTGTGGAGGAAATTAAAGCAGTGAGTGAGCGTTAAAGGGATTCTGCATTAGTCTTTCAAATGAATGTGCCATATAACAATATTGCAATTAAAGGCTATATCTTTATTTAAGACTTACCTGGCTAAAGAGCTATTTGTAAATTACTTAGCTGTGAAACATCACAGAAAATCATTAAAATCAAACCCGTGAAAGTAATTGTGTAAAAATAAAGAAAAACAAACCCTTCATCCCTTCACCCTCCAATAAAAGAAGTGGTTGGATCTTTCTACTTCCTGTGCAAATGGATAAAACATAGGTGCCTTCTGCCCTAATTTCCTCTGCACATTTCTGGGTCTTGATGTTTTCTTTCCCTCAGCAAAACGAGTCCTGAAATTATGGCCTTTCCACGCTGCATTGTATGGTTTAAGAAAGAATACCCAAGTACTTCAGCAACTATATTGGAATGAGGTCATCCAGATTACAATGTCAGAGTGTCTTGCTTATAGTTTGAATATGCAAGTGATTCATTCCAAATGCTCTGGAGGAATATTTTGTTGTTCAGCCTCCTCTTCCTTTCCTCTCATCTCCTCCTCTAGGCTTCCTCAGGTTATTTCCAGTTTTCTTTTAATGGAAATTCCTTCTGACCCCAATCTAGTTCTTGATGAATTCAGCCTTTTTCATGTATCAATCATACTAGCTTTTAATCCAGTTTATGGAGGGCTGGGCAAAACAGAAAGAAACAAACGTATGGAGATCAGCAGAATCACAACAGTGTGTTAAAAATCCACTGCCAAGAAAGAGTAATTAAACAGTCTTCTGATTCTGGTAACTGAGAGGCTTTTTAATATCTTACTGCTTCTTACCTGAGTTTGAGCCAATATTCAGGATCTTCTAGACTCATCAAATTACAGGTTATAGTTCTGTTTCCAAAGTCTGCCTGGCAGTTTCTCCTCCATGCTCATGTAGTCAAGGTCTCATAGGTATTAAAGGCCTCTGGCTGATCTCTTCTTGAGTGTGCATAGTTTGCATGCCTGACTGCAAAAAAAGTCGTCGTGTCTGATCTCCATCATAGCCAAATAACGTGTCCAGACAGACAGCCATCAGCACCATCTTGTGGTGCTGGCATCACCAAACCTTTTAGTGCAGTCATGGCACAAAAGCTGGAAGACGAGTCCTTGAAAAATCAAAAAGGCAACAACTAAAAATCACAATCTGAATTTGAAACTGACTTTGATCTACAGCCCTATTCATGCTATGTCCCACGGTTTCTTTACGTAAAAACTCTCGTATAATTCTGAATAATATAAGGTTAATTATAACCATAAAAAATATGGTTGGCATTTTCCCCTCAGTCATCTGGGCCCTCATACCATTTATTTCTGCTATCACTCATTCATCTTTTATTTGTGCATAATTCTGCTAGGCAGTTCAGAGGATATGTGCACTACTTGCCATTGCTTTGCATTTAGAATTCAAAAGCATTGTCCTCATGTCAGCCTAAGCATGGGAATTATGAAGTCTTTTGTGGGACCTAGTGTTCTGCAGGATATGTGTCCTCTCAGGTTAATAGTTTTGCCAGTAAAAAATATTATACCATTTATGAGATTTATTCCAATCTTTTGCCTAAGCCTCAGGGCATGGAATGGTGAAAATGAAGTAGCAAAGATAATTAATTTGCACCCATGCTCATAAGAGGTTTTGTGATACCCCTTCCATAATTTCAAACTGATAGCTCCTTTTAGAGGAAGGCAAGTTAGTGGAAAACATATACCAGCACCCTACCAGAGTCAGACAGCAATTTCAGGACTGGGATTTAACACAGACATTTATGTTATAAGCTTGTCCATAGCAGTTCCACCTATTTTTCACATCAATGGAAAAATCTTTGAAATTTGTGCTGAGAGAAAGAAGATGGACAAGAAAAAGATTAAAAGCAATGTGAGAAATCTTAGTGAAACCTTATTCTAGGACAGTGGTTTCTTCCACGTTAGTGTATTCCTGCAAAATACGATCCAGTAAGATGTGGTTTTCATTCACGTATTGCAGGTGCTAAGATCTGTCTCCTCTGAAATCCCAGCAAGATGATAAGTGCCATCTACATATAACTACTTCATTTTTCCCCAAAAGCACATTTAGGTAACTTCCAAGATCCCAATGACATGGAATTGAACCTTGAATCAGTAGAAACTGTGTAGTACCTCTGCTGATTTCAACTGAAATGCGACATCTTGCAAAATTCCAGATTGTTGCAGGGAGCACAAATCAGCATGATCCAGTTCAGGAGAGCTTAAGATACCATGTCCAAACAAAAGATAAATTTTCATAAGATAATAGGAATCAAACTCAAACTATTCAGTATGCCATATGGCAGCTTTGCATGGCTCATCTCTATTGCTTCAGTAACTATTCTTATCAGTTGAGAAAGGGTCAAGATTCAATAGAGGATTTCCATTCCTAGAGCCACTTACAAAGAAGCAAAATCTTTCATCTTTCTCTCTGGACCAACAGTTCACCTGGTCAACTAATTTCCTCACTCTTGCACTTGCTTTATTCTGTCATAAGAAGCTGATATTTTTTGAGAAAAGAAATATACCCTTCAAGTTGATGATTGAGGTAAACTCATAACTCCCACTTTTATGAAACGTAACTCACAAAACTGCTGATCTTCTTGTTAAAATGGAGGACTTCCATTTCCCCCTTCTTCACTTACTCATAAATATTTTATTTTCTAAAAGGAAGGAGGAAAAGATTTGTTTCCAAAGCAAGTAAAGTTGTATAGGAAAACTAACTGGAGTAACTCTAGCAGTATTCTTCAGTAACAACTTTGGCATATGCCTGCCCCCATTGGAACACTATACCATAGAATATATATTACTTTATTCCAGAATAATGAGTGTGCTTTCAAAGCAAAATAATTCTTCTTAGGAGGAGTAAGGGAGAAGGAGGGAGTGCAAGCCACTCTTATTCTGGGTTAGAATTCCCCAGCAGCTGTTCCATGCCACTCAACAGAGAAAAACAGCCTGGACAAAAATACATTTTTCTGGGATTCAGAATGGACAAAGTCTTATCATTAAAGAAGCTGGATAAGAGGCAGATGAAAATTCAAAACAAAAAATCACCAAACCTCCAAATAAATCATACATTGCCCTTATACAAAGATTTCTTATCAACACACACCAGGCCCAGCTGTTGCCCAAAATAAGCACTATTATTTTGTCAATAATCCAAAACCATACAACCAATTCAAAATCCCTGTGGAAAAGAAATACATGTATTATGTAAGGCTCAGATAATGTAGAAGTGCCTAATTTGAGCCAATGCAAGTTTTTGAAGTGTGCACAAAACTAGAGATGCTAACAAAATATGTTAAAACTCTTTCCTTTCTGTTAGTTTGAACTGAAGCCATTACCACAGATGCTTCTGCAAGATATTGTTAAATTTTAGTTAAAATTGTAGACAAAAATTTTAATAAACATAATAATATTAATTAAAAACTTTGTGAAAATTTTAGGAAAATTTACTCTCGTCTTTTTTTTTTCTAACTACAAGTTACAGTCAAAAAATCCCCCCAACCTATAAATGCATGAAATATACTTCTGTGAAAAGCTTTGATTATTTTTATCAAGGGAGTATATGGTAAGAAATCTAGTTTCCATGGAAGGGTATGACTTGAAGGAAATGGTTCCTCAAATATATTTTCTCACTCTTCTTGATTCCTTAGTAGCTTTGAAACTTAAAACTGGTTTCAGTTTTATCCTACCGTAGAGACTAATTTTCATGGTGTCTCATAGGATTACGTTATGAACTACAGGTTAAATTTTAAGGAGTGGTAAAACAATCTATCTCATGACAGTCTGTCCTCTTCAGGAGTAAGGAGCCTGCACAGACCCTGAGATGTTAAAAGAAACACCATAATTAATCACTGGACACAGAGTACTAATCAGATTATAATGTTTGATCCCATTTTCTAATCACAAGAAATTGTGATGGAAAGAAAACCAGATCACCTATTGTAATTCTTAGACACAGAAGTTGCTATGGAAGGCACTGAAACAGGACAAAACATGAGATAAAACAAAATAATCTAGAATTAAAGGGTTGACATAAGAAATATAAGAAATTTACAGGAAATATGTAGTGGAAACACCTTAAGCATTTTATTCCCAGCACACTCCTCTTCTTTGGGTTGAAAAAAGGTAGTGGTGGTGGTGAGAGGGAAGAAAATGAAAAATAGAAGGAAAACATTCTCAAGTAGAATTTATTTGTCAAGTATTCTAATAGCCTATCTATTTTAACCATTTGTAAGTTATATTTGAGAGGTGATTTTTTCCTGTTGATCATCTTGAAAGTTTCTTATCGAATACATGGATTGGATATGAAGTACACGTTGTTTTGTGAAAATTGCAACTTTTGTAAAAAATATATTGTCCATCAAATATATTATTTAGTAAAATATCTCAGCTGTCTGTAGCTCCAAGACTATTGAGTTGCACACTGCCAGTGTGATGAGTACCTTTATTTTCTCCCAAATTTTTAAAGCCTGCTTTCTCAGCATAGCATTCATTGGACATCGCACTGGCTCAACACAGCCAGCCACTTGGTAATAACCTTACCACTGGATTTGCCACACAGTTCATACAGTCAAATCTGAAGCATTGCTTTTTTACCGTGTACTTAAAACAAAGCTATGCCAAAAAGTAAGGAAGCTGAAGCTGTGCTTGTGGGTCAGTATTTCAGACTGCTTCACATGTAGGATCTGAAACAAGTCAGCCCAGCTGCTCTTACTGAGTGGGCTCCACATGGCCTGAAGTTAACTTTCTCTTCTCCGCTAACAAAGGTTTCATATATTTGGGAAGATATTAGAATAACACTCATGAACGACAATTTTACTCTCTATGTGACAAAGTAAATGCAAACCATGTAGCAGGAAAAATGTAATTCCCACGGCAAGAATTTCAGCTTTAGTGTGCTACCTGCAATAGATCCTCCTTATCTGAAGAATGAGCTCCATGGAAAGGTGCCCCTGTGGCTAGGCTGTGCCATAAAAAGACACGTTTCTCACAACTCAAGCTTGAAGAGGTAGCTGTTATGAAGAAGATACATTTATATTTATAGCCCTATGTACAGGCTTTCCCAGTGCTTGTCTGACAATGTGAACTTGGTGAGAATCATACCCTCCATCCAGAAAAAATACTTCTAAGGAAAATTTACATTAAAACAATAGTATCCTGTTACATGAATGTATGTGGGAGAGAGAAAGGACTTGAAAGAATTCTACTGAACCAAGTCCTGATACGTAGACAAAATGGTAATATAAAGCATGCAGGGTCTCAAAGGGAGTGTCTACAAATCTTCCTTCTGTTATAGACTTTTACAGATGAACAGACCTGGTCTAAAATAAAAATGATGTTTTCTAAATTGTAGAACACAAGTTTGAAGAGTTACGCAAGCTCATCAACTAACTGTAGCCAGGAATCTTAAGGAAGCCATGAAAAAAACAGCTATGTATCACTTCTTGTATTTGATGTCTGTGAAGTGAAGCACATCGGGTGATATGCTATTACAGGCTCATTCGTTTTTGCATTTCAGAGGACAGGTCTAAGAGCCACAGTCCCAGAGTTAGATTTGCTCTGTTTTGACAGTTTCAGTGTCTCCCATGATGGTGGGAGCTTTAAATATTAATGCACAGGACTACATAATAAGTGATATCCTTTTCATTTTATTAGTCAATAATTAAGCATATGATGCCAGAGGTAGTAGTTTAGTAGGCACAAAATACTTCATTGTTGCATCAAGACACTCAAACATGACCTCATCCAAGACTTCAGAAAGTCATCACAAGCAAAACTGGACCTCCTGTTTTTTCTGCATCAGATGCAATTCTTCAATGCTGTTATAAATGTTTTTGCACCATTCACTATCTTCATTGAGCTTCACAGATACTATTCTCTCAGCAATCCTTTATCATAAATACATATATATAAACACACAGTGGGTGAACATGAGGACATTTTAATTAAAACATCCAGGACAACAAGCACAATTTTGAGGTTTTGTTTGATCTAGTATGGGAGGGCAAAGAGGTGCTGAAACAAAAGAAACATTTTGAAAAAGGTGATTTTGTTCAAGCTATGCTGATTTTCTTGGTAGAGTTATACAAAGTTTTCTAGGTATAGGCCAAGCAGAGGAGGGATTAAAAACATTTTTGCTGGAGATATTCTCAAAGGCATTTCCACCAACAACATACCCCTCAGGTCTAGTAGCATGCACAGTCACTTAAATGGAGCCTACAAAACCATCTTGAGAAAACACTTACATTTAAGCTTGGTTAGTGTTAATGCTTGATGACATCACAGCCAAGTTTCAAACATCTGCCCTGTAGGGTGGTTTTATTACCTAGCCGGTATAGGATGACTGTAAGTGATTCTCTTCCCTGTGGGTCATGAAAATGAAACTTTAAATGTACTCAATGACTTAAACTCTTCCTGCCAAATTAACATTAATTGGTTTGAAGAAGCCCTCTCCATGCTGTAGCCAGCATGCTTTGTCTGTTAGAAACCCTGACTTCACTGGCAGACGCTGTTCTGAAATCCTTGGGATGAAAGGAGGGGCTGCCCAACTGCTGTTTCACTGTATAAGCCCAGAAACACCAGAGCCCATTTGGTGGCACGAGGGAGGGTGAGAAGGATTTTGTGAGGTGGTGGGAGTGCAGACAGTGTGGGCAGGAGCTTCCTTTAGGGACAGCTATAAATATGCATCTCAGTATACTGGCTGGTCCTCTCCAGATGGACTCCTGGTATGTGCAGTTTGCCTTTGACATTTCCTGGCTGACAGTATCTATCATGATTCTGCACACATACACACTCTCTCTTCCTCCTGCCTGAAGGAGAGGTAAGGCTTCAGTGTTCCCTATGGTTACGTCTAGACAGGCCAACTTGTTTAGCCTTATATTTTTTCCCTTGCTATAAAAAAAGACTTGTGAATTATTTTTTCTTTAAAGGAAGCCCTGGGAAAAGAAGAAGAAAGACGACACAGAAGAATAAAGAGAGGAATGAGCAGTCCATCCCCTAAGACCCCAGATTTTGTTTCTCAGTAATGTAACAACTATGTTCCGAAAGCTATTCTGTACTATGTCCTATATCACTACCTACCTGATAATAAATATATGTTTATGAAGAAGCTTTATATCAGTAGGTTGTTTAATGTCAAATTTGTCTAGAAAGGGCTGGATTATGTGTCCTTGATATCTTTTAAAAGTGGTTATTAGTTTCTCTATTTTTCACCTTTATCCTGAAACAGGGATAAAAACATCTTGCGTTCTTTCATCTTTGGCTTGCAGGGCACCTCTCAGGTTTCTGCTGTTTGCTGAGCAAGTGAAAAGCCCTTGCTTTTACAGTTCCTAGTATCAGCCTACAGACTTCTGTTTCCCCACAGTCAGAGGACTTCTTGAATTATTATACTACTGCTTTTGAAAATAATGTCTACCTCACAGGATATTCCATATTAATGGATGAAGAAAGGTGTTGAAAGGCATCTAACTCACACAAGCATTTTCAAGAGTGAATCCTACCACTTCAAGCAATCAGACTCTAGAGATCTGGCCTTAGGGGCCAGTTTCTATGAAGTTAATAAATGTCCTTCCCCACACATAAGTTAGTTTCTGCCACCTGGCTCAGTTCGCAGGACTGCCTATTTCACACTAAGTAGAAATGCTCTTAGCCATAATAATTTCAGGCTACTCTTCATTTTTTTTTTAAATTGGGCAATCAAAAATGGAGATAAGTGAAAAAGTAAAATATCCACTGAAGAACTGAGATTTTCTGAAGCATCACTGTGCACTTACACGCAGTCTTCATCATCCTTATATTGATCATCAGTTGTCAGTTGGTGTACTGACTCATTCTCTCTTGAGTGGTTTTTCTTTTTTGTAGGAAAAAAAGAGCTAACCCTCAATTTCAAGTTGCTTTTCAAATAGAATAGATAGTCCTACAGACCAGACTACTGAACCAGTACACAACTCCTGTAGGCAAGCCCTCGAGTGTTGCAGTTGAACTTTACTAATATTATTATTCCATTTACAAGAAACTGCACTTTTCAGCAGATTGATTCTTGTGAATCTGTAAAACCTACAGCTTGAAAAACATACTTACATCTTTCCTTTTTAATATCTTACCCTGCTTTCAAACTTAATGACTGTGTAAAACCATAAAGAGGGATGGAGTGAAATAACAAGAAGGATTTTTGGAGACTTCTGCTGATATAAAACCTATAGTATCCAGTGCCTATTGGCTTGTTGCTGAATTTTATCTCAGACTGGTGAATTGGTTTCTTTTCTCCATCTCATAAATATACTGCAAGAGCTCGCCCTCTCAGCTGAAGTTATATAGCATGCACAACTTGCACAGAGACCTCACTTCAGCCTCACCAACTTACTTCTTGGTTACAGAAAATGTAGCTTGAACATGCTGCATTTTAGGCAGTACTAAGCTCTTCTGTTCCAGGATGGACCTTGTGCAGAAAATGAAAGCTAATCTTTAACTTCCTATTGCTGAGCAGCATGACTTTGTACTACATAAACACGTTATTGCCACGTACCAAGTGGGAAAGGGTAGGAACAGAAAAAGAACACAAACTGTATTATGCTGAGATGTATTATTTGTAAAAGATTCATATGTGAAGATGCAAGTGAGAATTACTCCATTCTTGTCTTCAGCCTCCAAAAGAAGACTGAGTCATGAGGGAAAACTACTTCTAACAGGAAGTGGATGCAACTCAACTGAGAGAGATCCAAATGACAGGTAATTTATGCAGGTCACCTGTGAAACCTGTGAGGTGTTAGGCAGGCCTTTGGCATACAAAAACATGCAAGGAGGTGAAAAAGTGCCTTTTTCTCAGCTTCTGTTTTAACTACAAATCGCAAAAAAGGCAGGTGTGCATTTTCCACACACCTTAGTAGGTATCTGTGGAGGCATCAACATATGCACAATAAAAATACTAAATGCTAAATCTCACTGAGAATGTTCAAGTAAAAAGCCAAGGAGGTAGATTTTCACCTAGAGCTTTTAGTGTCACAGGTAGAAGAAACAGCTGTAGAAGCACCATGGTGATCCATGATTGCATCTTTATAAAGAGGGAAATCCAGGTAGCTACTCTAGGAAAGCTGAGGGTTAGGTGTCTTTTTGCCCCCATTTAAGTGTGGCACAACATCAGTGTAATGGGAATTTACAGTCCTGTAACAGTTTACAGCTTCTAAATTGACCCTTATGACTTTGCCTCATCAAATGTCTGTCAGTGACAGTATTTATATTACAAACTCTGTTCCATTAATTTTTTCAGTGTAGAATATGAAAGTCTTTAGTGACATTTTAGGGCATGTTCCAGCAGCTTAGCAAAGACTGAAGAAATAGAGACTGAATAATGGTGGAAGGAAAAGCTGGAGGGAATCCAGACGAGCCTTTTACATCCTCCAAAATTTGTTAAGAGAGTGGGGGATTGCACAGTGAGACCTGTAGAATGTAGTATGTAATGTACCAATATGTTATGAAAGACCTGTTTTTGAATGACTTTCTCAAGTTTCCACTTAATGAAGTCTGTACTTCATTATTGCAAAGGCAGGGACAGCTTTATGTATGCTCTTTTACTTTGTGTGTCCTTGGTTAACTCTCTCCTGAAACACAGGCTAGGTACCAGAACTTTTCAGGCAACATTATGCAAAACTTCATGTCTCATGAGTTTTAGCATGGTGTGATATTTCCTAATTGGCTTTCAGAGAGGGACTATCAAAGAATTTCTAAATACATAAACTTTGTGCATCACAGTGCACCCACCATAGGCAGTAGATGAGATAGCAAGTACCTATACCTATAGGCTGTACCTATGCTGGATGGGAGAAGCACAAATAGGAAAGCCCAGGGTCAAAGGAGAAACTGCTGTTTCATTCACACTCATACAAGAGGAAAGATGGAAATACAGGGCCTGCAGCATAGACTGTTGTTTTCACCCTTCTTCCTGGTCCTTCTGCCTCATCCTTCAGTGCCCTCATGGAATGCTCTGGAGGAAAAGGGATTTTTGCTGCTGCTGAGCAGTTTGAATTGTCTCCCCACCACCTCCTTCCCTGCCCCCCAAACAACTATCTATAGAGGCAGCAAATAGCCAGGAGGGGACATATCCCCAAGAAGATTTATTTGGAAGTTGTCAGGAGTGTCACATCCTTTTTGACCCAACGCCCGTGGCGGGATGAACGTGCTCCCAAATGCACTGCGCCATGCCACGCCATGCCATGCAATAGTGGAGTCACCCTTGTAGGTGGGTGGGACAGGGAACCAGGCACAGCCAGAGCTCTGTGGGCAGCACCTGGGTGGTCCGTTGCTCGGTGAGGAAGATAGCAGTGGGAGTTACAGGTAGCTACAAAAACCCAAGCAAAACGCTACCAACATACAATGCCTGGTTGATTTCTGTATATTTCTAAGTCCTGGAGTTGCTCAGTCTTTTAACTCTTCCTTGCCAAGCAGGACAAAAATCTCCAATCTCTTCATTAATTTTTTTTCCTTCCTTTGAGCCAAATAGAACAGAAGCACAGAAATAAACAGTAAGTTGAAAATGTGATGTTCATCAGGTAACTTTAAATTTGTATAGGAGCTCATGTCCCTGGGAGAACCTAGTCAAGAAATTAGCAATTTTGCACATTTGCAGTTCACCAGGGGTCAATTAAAAGACTATTATACTCTTTATTGATGATGCAAGATGAAAATAGCTAATATCTCCAAGGGAACTTCTTATAAGACCCAAATTTAACTTAATGAGAAAAGACATTTGACAAATGCTGTTAGCTGTAAGATGCGTTTAGCACTTGTCAAGAGCTGTATTTCTGACTCAACTAATTTATAAATTAGAGAATGCCTCAACCTTTACTGATCTAAATGAGGCTGAGTGCAGTGGCTTTGTCAAAGCTTGAGAGCACTTGATACATCAAGCAGGCAGACCTAATAGGATTCACTGTAGCCTACATTAAATGTATGAAAAAAGATCTAGATGAACAGTCATAGTCTGATTTGAGATGAATTTTAAAGCTCTGCTGTCCTTAACATGAAAATACAGGATACTTTCTGCAAAATAAACACTATATTCCCTGAATATAGATTGCATAGACATGAGAATCTAAAGTTTAAAGAAAATAATGCATAGAGGTAGAGACAGACTCAGTCTTGCTTTGAAAGTACTCAGACAAATAAGGGTATGATAACAACCAATAGGAGAACTAGTCATGCACTAATTTTAAGGGACAGAAGTGCTTTGAAAAATCAAAGGATATGTAAAATGGGAAGGTCCTACAGGCAAGTCTTACATGAATATCCTCAGGAAGAATCACCAGCAGTAATAGTTCTGTACAGATTTAGTAACCCAGGGGTATGTTTGTCACCAGACAGGGCAGTCTGGGATCCCAGCTCCAGTATCAGTGAATTTTAAGGACATTGTGCACTGCTATCCAGGGCTTCATCCTTCATGGGACTATCTCACTTTGTGAAAGGAAAGCTCCATTTTTTCGTCCTTTTATGCCTACTCTTGAAGACAGATCTTAAATAATAACAACAGTGGGTACCAGTACCTTGGACTGATTTTTCTTTGTTATCAGTTTCTTGGGAGGAAATAAGGTTTTCCATCTACTGAGCTGTGTTGTGACTTATCTAATTTGCTGTAAAACCAATCATATATAAATATTGGACCTGTAAATCTTTCCAGATGAAGCTACTGTACTTTTCAAACCATTCTAGCCATACTCTAGATAACTTTGTTTTTGAAACTGTTGCATCTCTCATACACCTAGGTATGGATAAAGTGCCAGCTTCACTGCATCTACTGAACTCTTCTCATTACCTCACTACAGGGAATCTCAGGTCAGGATGAGGTTTTTCCAAGGAAAAATTGGAAGCAGACAAAATTTGGCCATGTTCTTTCCTGTCTAATTTGGGACTGTTCTTTCAGTTGTGTTACTAACCAAGGCTACAAATATCTTAACATCTATGTAGCAAAGTTTTTATTATATGGATAGCACTGTTCATGCAAAAGTAAGAATACATGAAGGCAGTAAGGTCAAGGAAACAAGTGGATGAGAAAGATCGGACAGGACAGGTTATGGGAAAAAAGAGAAGACTGAAGAAAAAGGAAGCTGATTTGGAGAAGAACAGTTAAAATTAAAAGGCCAATGTTAAGGTAAATAGCTTTAATGGAAAATTGCAATAGCGCTTGAGTAGGGAAATGAGAAGACTCAGATAGCAAGGCTGTATGAATGTGAATGTATGGGCAGATGCAGAGACTTACTGACTCTTTTCTCTGTTTGTTACTGATCTTCATTAGCTTCTTTACCCCTGGAATTATATTCTGTATTATTTTTTTTTTTACAACATAAAAATACAGCAAGTACATATTAAAAACAAACTTCAAACCTCAACTAGATTCAGAAAGTTTTCTGTCACTTTGTTTTGATTGGAAATCCACAATACAAACATCTTATTTACAGAAAGATGCCTCCCACCAAGGCCAGAACCGCAGCTTCCTTGTCAAGCTAGAAAAGAGTGTATACAAACTTGTCATTGGGTCCATGTCACACGACTGAGTGTGACACAGGCTCACTGTGGTGGCAGAGCAGTCTGAGGGCACATAACTGTTTACATCTCTCTAATTAAGGCCAGGCTTGTTTTCAAAGAGCAACAGAGGGTACGGAAGGACTACATCAACGTTGTCTTATTTTAAGTCATCATTGTTAAACTGGAAACCAAAGTTATAGTAAATTTGAAGTGTGATTTACAGGAAAAATCAAGAAAAGTTATAAGCTAAACCACAAGTAGAGAAAAACAAATATTAAATGCTGAGTCTTTAGTCATACAGTCTTGGACCTGTGTACATACTGTCATTTACAACAAGGTATGGAGCTGTGAGCTCCAGTTTTCTGTTTACCACTCTGTCTAATATGGCTGTATCCATCTTACCTAGGAAAAGAGGATGATGTGAGATTCATGTGGTCACCATTAAATGGGAGACACTGCTTAAAACCATGGTTGCTTCTTGGCTTGCTCTGAGCTAGAGAGAGTTGACAGTGTGAAGGGCGGCATGAAATGTCAGGATATGAAGCCCGAGCATGAGCCTAAGCCATGAACTAACAAGGGAAAAGCCTTTTGATCCTGATCTTTTTACCCTTAGTGTAAATCTGTTGTTTTCCACTGAACTGTTTCTGAGGCAGAGTTCATCATGCTGAGCAACTCCACCAGCCTGTCAGGCCAGCAGTAATCTCCCTCCCTTCCTTTGTAACTGCTAGCAGAGGAGCAGTCACTAAACTGAGATGCTATCAGGTCTGTCTGAATTCTCTCCTGTTTTGAAATCTATTCAGCACAAAAGGGTAGGTAGAAAGGAGTAAGTGACAACTCTGATCCTACAGCAGCAGCTGTGGTCTTGGCTCTGAGGTAGACAGGCATCAAACTCCAAGACTTAGACATCTGTCAAGATCTTCCTTACAGTACTGTCAGGCTGTTTCACCTTTCAAAACAGAGAAGGTGGATTTTGCCCATCTCCTTATGTCACCACCTCTTCAGTGCATTTGTAAATGCAGCCAAAGTAAAGAGCAGTTGCACTGTGAGAGATTTTATGGGTGCTTGTTTAGCACAACTGGTACAACCCTTATGTCTCTCCAATGCAAGCACAAGTAACAGAGAACCACATAGGAAAAAAACCCAACTACCCCCCCCCAAAAAATAACCCCCTAAACATGTAATTTTTTCCATTGCATGGGAAGATTTTTCATTTCTAAATTGAAAGATATATCTGGGCCATTCCACCTCTAGAGCAAGGTCTGATTGCCACAAGCCATGGTGCAAAGAGGGCTCCTGCCCAGTCAGCTACAAAACAGAGGCATTTGTAGATTCAGAGGCCCTAAAACTGCCACTCCATTTGCACGTTTGAAAGTTATACCCAAAGTTCCCATTTTTTTTCTGGTTTTCTCTGTGCTTAAATACTTCCAATTTCTCTCCTATCATGACAATCTCATGTGTTTGCATGCCCAGCTTCCATGGCAGGCAGGACAAAGGGGTCTGTTATAAATGCATGCCCAGCTAGAGCTTGCTTGCAGGCCTCACACCTATATTCCTTCCATAAATTCCAGTCAAATCTTTATTCTGAGGCAACTGCTGAGCTGGCTGCTGGCCCTGGAAGCCACAGTTTCAAATAAAATGCAATAGAGGAGAAAAGAAAACTACTTTTCTTAAGAACAACAAAACAAAACTAACAACTGCTGCAAAAAGAGGAAGGATTTTAGGTAATGGTAATAAAAATGAGTTCAAATTTAAACCAGAGTGAGAAAACCATTTTGAAAAAGGTTCCTACCTAAAGGTCAATGGATAAGAGTCTCAAGTGGCATAAAGTGAGAGCACTCCTTAAAGTGAATGGATCCTTGACTGTTTATTTCAGAAGTGGGTGAATGTCGGCTCTCAGGATTCACGTCCATACACGTGAGCCGTAGGGGGACAGGGGCAAGTCCTTCCACTGCAGCTACCCCCTCACAGCCTCATGTTTGATTGATTTAGCAGCCATCAGGGCTAACTGGCAGAAAAAGAATGAGAAACGTTTAATTAACATTACAGGAAATGCTCCAAGTGTGCTTGGAAATAGCTGGGATAACATTAACATGCCAGTAAATATTTCATAGGTTTACAGCCCTTTCAATTTAGATTTTTATTGACTCCACACACAAGTATATCCCTGTGTTGCCTTTAATCCATTTATAGCTGGTTATTTTTTTTGATCAAATATATGGATAAAGGGTAACAGGAGACCACTAATGTCATGCTTGGAGATATGAGATGCTCAGGGGTCCAGAAACTCATAGTTGCATCACCTCAGTGTTTTGCAAGATGTTTACTACTGAGGACTGTAAAGAATCCCTGATATTCAGCCTCTATGCCATGCAATGTAAATATGCCTGATGAACAAAAGAAAGCATCAATGGAAGTGAAAGAAAGTTTGACTCCTCTTTTTTGTAAAAGAAGACAAAAACCTCCGCTGTGTTGGTAGAAGAAATTAAACTGTTGTACCAAATTGTGACTCTGAATCACCAAGTCCATATTAAAGCAACATTCAAGATGAAAGAGATTGAGAAATTTCTTTGTACCTCATAGCTTCTCTTAAAAAAGCACATCTTTCCAAATCCATTTCAAGATCTTTTCAACCATTCTAAATTGAAACAAAACCAAAACCCCCAAACCCAGGATTTTGACAAGAAAGAGGTAAGTCTTAAAGTGTGAACAGCTTTTGCTTGGAAAGCCAGTCTTTCGTTAGCCTATATTTCCACCTAATTGTAAAGGCTGCACTGCTAATCAGAAACAACAAGTTTTGCATTCAATATTTGTTATAGGCCTAGCATAAAATTTAGAAATGTCTAATTATTCAATAACAGAAATAAAAGAAAGAAAGGATGTGGCACTGTTACAGAAGACTGAAACATTGCTTGTAGTGTATTAGATAAAGATTGACCCAACAGTCATACTAGATCAGTTCAGACCCATAAGGTGCTGAAATAGCTACTCAGTGCTCAATGCTGAGCAGAACAAATTCTGTAGAATAAACCAAAATCCTCTAGGTTAAATCTGAAATGAATCTTAACTCACTTCTTATCAGCCTTTGGTGCCTGCAGGAACAGCTATAGCTTGCTTTGAGGAAAAACACTTGGACACGGCATACCAACACCTACTTTTATGATGACTTTTCCTGAGGAAAAGTTAAATCAGTTCACTCCATAAAGTCAGCTGAAAGGTACACAAATTATCGTTGTGCATATGGGGTGCATGTGAAACGAAATATGAAATTGATCTGCCAGTGAAATGGAAAAACAGACAGGGTAGAAGCTCTATGAATAAAATACCACGATTACTTTCTAACTGATACAACACATGCATGCCTCAGCCTTTGAAATAACCCATGTTTGGCGTCTGGAAAGGCTCCCTCCATTATGACTTTTGTTTATGTTAAAGCTGGCCACAATAATAATACTAAATTTCTTGAAAACATACAAAGGTCAGGCTTTGCTACTGATTTGGAAACTGTGTTTAGAAACCAATTTTAATGTTTCCTTAAGTGCTTCATGGGAGGAGCTGCTTCATGAAATTAGCTTCATTATTTTAGCCACCAAGATCTAGAGACAAGAGGAGTTGCAACTGTTGGGTGTTGAAGTGGCTCAGCAGCTGGATGCAGGGAGATTACATTCAGGCTGACATGGAACTGACATTTCAGATTCTGTTATGGTTATATCAGAAATCACAGCTGAGTTACTTCGGGCTCTGTCAGCTGCAGAAGCAGAGTCATATACCACCTTCGTATCTCTATTGAATAGAGCTTTTTATATCTCTTGTTACTTTTACTAGATTTACTATTGTATGCTTCATCCTGGTGAAACATCTTATGTTTTTCTTATTAATTAATTATTTTTTGTGAAAGGGGGAACTGTGAGCTCTGACTCGCCAGCCTAAATGAAGAAGCTTTCAATACCTTTGTCAATGGACCCTAGTTCTGCTGCCAACACAGTGATCTTTGCAAGGGCTAAATAAAAACTCAAAGTGGGTAAATTCTCTAAGAACTAAAATACTGAAGAAGCTGTTCCTATTCCAGAAAGAATAACAAAGATTTCTTTATATGCTCAAGCAACTGGAGCTGTGGGAAGAGGAGGGGGAGTATGAGCACAACAAGAGATTCCAGCAGTTCGACTGAACATTAATTCAAGGAAGAAAGAAACTGCATCCCTTGTAGGTGAGTTCAAAGCAACAGCTGACAATGTCCAGGCTGTTCAAACAAGCTTGCAGTGCTTTAAGGAACTTTCTGAAATTCTGATGAAAGTTCTTTTTCGCATCTTAAAACTAAGATATCTGAGGGAAAAAAAAAAAAAAAAAAGGTGGGTTGGGAGCATTTTAGAGCTTAAATACTGGTCCCTGAACTGTGATCTTTAGATACCTACATGCTCCCAAATAGCTTGGTGAAAGTCTTTAGAGAGCTTGCTAGTGATATATGATGCTGACTTTTCCTTGTTTCTAACTGCAAAAATGCACAATGAAACACCTCCCTGAAATTACATTTATGTGGGAAATTGCCCTGAAGGATGTTACCTGATCATTAGTGGGAAAAGAATGGGTACATGAATGTGACTTGAAGCAATCTCTGCATTAAGGTGCTGTTTGGACTCTAACAAGCTGTCCTGAAGTATCATTCCAAGTAATAGGAAAAAAGTCAGTATAAATGTCTGTTAGGTGGGTGGCTCATTTGTTGTTTTGTTTCTTCAGTCCTTATAATCACATGAAACAATCATAGCTGCAATCTTTTTGATAAGCATTCAGTCAGATCTTTATCTTGCTCCTTTAGATATCTCCATGCTAGAGATCTGAGAAGAGGTTTTGAAACTTCATCTGCAAGCTGTATGAAGGCTTGATGCATAGAAGACCTTATGTATGACATTAATTAGCCAGTAATCCAGAGTCTGAAGTCAGCTAAATGCATGTGTGCATATGACATAACAGGGTGTTGCACAGGAAGCTGATCCAACTATCAAAGAATCAAAGAGTTATTAGGAAGGCAAGTGTTGTTCAACACATTATTCCATGTTGGTTTGGACATGTTGGATACGCTGATTTAAGGCTCACATACAATGATGTGTACTTAAAAGTTAGTGTTCTACAGTCACTGAGTTACCAAATAAGAAAATGTGCATCTGGCCAAAATTTTTAACTCAAAACCAACAGTTTATTCTGAAGTGGACTGAAAGAGAATCTTTCATAACTGATTATGGCATTTCAGTAAATAACATAGAAAATTTCAACTGATTTTTTCAGAATAAAACAACGGAATTTCTCCCCTTACTTCATAAAAAGTTAGTTCAATAAGAAATATCAAGAAACTTTGGGATGAAATATTTGTGAAATGCATCCAACGTATTAACGAGAGTGTGTGTCTGGGCATAAACACTTGTTCTGAATAGAGGTACAGGGCTTGATTTCAGGACAAGTTTTCATTTTTCAGAGTGTGAAAACAATGAAATAAACACCTTTTGCAATGTAAGCAAGCACTGTGTATTTTGTGCCAACTTCACATGTGTTACATATTTTAGCACTTTGTCCTGAAATATGTCACTTGTTTAGGAATACATAGAAAAACTACAAATGAAGCTCTGAAATTTTCTACTGCTAAGTAAGCCTGAAGTTCTCAATTTCTATCAGCTAAAAATTAATAATTTTCATAGTTATAACTTCTCAATAGTAACATTTTTATTCCAAGATATTCAGTGATAAAGAGGAGACACTGTTGTTTAATATTTCTGGCCCACCATCATGTCTTTCAGCATTTCTTTTCTCTTAAGTACATAACCTTTTGATTATCTATCCAGTATTTCCTGATTACATCTGTTTACTCTTTGATGTTTATTTTCTTTGTTGGTTATTCACAAATAAGCTTTGTCTTTTTCATTTTGCTTTTTCCCCTGCATCAAGCAGAATCTTTGAAGATTGTGTCATAAGTGGAACTGGTAAAACATTCTTACACTGAGAATGCTCAATTCCTAACCCACTAATTTAAGGGTGGAACTATTTCTGGAAATGTTATGATCCTGTGTGCTGAAAAACCTCTTATTCTGTGAGTGCAAAGGGATTAATGCTTTGATAGAAATGGTCTGTGCTCAAAGGTTTTCCATACTTTTGGTGAGTTGGCTTTACTAACATTCTTCTAAAAAATACACATCTCTTATTAAGCTTGCATGCTGATTTTGACACCCAGATTTCAAATACAGTCAAGGAGGAGTATATAAAAATGCTTTAACTTTCTACATCTTATTCAAGGATGGATACTACCTACTTCTTCAAACCTGTCAGTAGTGGAAATGTTGGAGGACTCGGTCCATTTTTCTATCACTTGAAGTCTTTTAAAGGGAAAGAACAGAACACTGGAATTACTCCAGGACTGAAACAGAACAGCACAATTTTAGAAAGAAACAACGCTACAGATCACTGGAGAGTAAATACCTGTTTTGCCAATCACTAGGCCTAGTACAAAGGACACAGCCAGCAGTACAACAAACCAGTAACCAGATTCTATTGCACACAAAAGGGTCAGTACATGGGTGGTCTCTGGGGGTACAAACAAGTCAATCAAGTTACACATCACAGACATCAACCCCAGCGACCCCAAGAATGATACAACATGGCCAACAACCGATGGAACAAACAAAGCAACAAAGTCTCCCATAGAAGAGATGGGAGACAAACCAAGCCAAGAGGCTGATAACATAGGATAGAGGCAGCCACTTACTTTTCCCATGAAGCCTGCATTTGTAAGTGCCAAGCTTGAGGAGGGCCCGGCTGCAGGGAGAGTGAGGAGGTCCTTCCCCAACAGGGAAACTCTGCAAAGCACATCCACCTCACAGACAGACACTCCACCCTTCCTCCAAGTGGTCCCAGCTTTTATCCCCAAACAGGACACCTGGCACTCATTGACCCAATGCAGGGCACCTGGGGCTTGTTTACCCAAGGGCTTTCCCTGCAAGGCCAGCAGCACCTTGGAGGAAAGCCAAAAGGCAAACTCATCACTTCCTTTTAAAGGACTGGGGGAACCACCCATATGTCAACCTTAATTCAGGGCTCTGGGTTCAGTCCCCAGCACTTCAATACTCCAGGACACAGGGGTAGGTCACTGAGCAGACACTGTGTCTGAAAGAATGAGGAGAGGAGGAATGGAGGCAGAAGCTGCAGGTAGAGAGATCCTGGATTTGGATTTTTTTTGCTGCTGTCAAATTGCTCTTGCTGTAGAATGCTTTTCATTACTCTCATCCTGCTCTATCATGGTTCAGAAAGGAAGAGATGGTGGCTGAGCAAAGCAGAATTCAGTCAGCAAAAGGGAAGTATAAGCAGTCTTTGGACAATATTTCACCCTGTTTGCAATACATTAGAACTCATTTTTCAGAAAAAAAATGAGATTCTCAGAAAAAAATAATCTCAAATTTATTTTTTCTTTGAAGTTTTATATAATATAAAATAAGGAACAGGGACACAGTAACGTTGGTAAAATAGCCAAACAGCACAACCTCCTCTCAGTTCTTGTCTAACAGAGCTTGATATCTGGACATTATCCCCTATATCTTGTCTTTCCACATTTTAAATGAGGATTTAATGCCTGTGAAAGGTGTTAGGCTGACAGTACAGAAACAGAGAAATAATCTCAAATAGCACACAC
The DNA here is from genome assembly GCA_028020825.1 of Podargus strigoides. Taxonomy (NCBI): domain Eukaryota; kingdom Metazoa; phylum Chordata; class Aves; order Caprimulgiformes; family Podargidae; genus Podargus; species Podargus strigoides. Next base: position 755,348 of record CM051643.1, read on the forward strand.
GTGATGCCCTTCATAAAAATACCACAGCACACTGTAAAATTAGAGTCCTTGTTTTGCGCATAGATCAAATACACCACAAGGCAGAGGAATGCAGGGGATTTTTTTCCTCCACTACCCTGCAAAAGTGCTTCAACATCAATTCACAAGACTTCCGCAAAGGTTGTGGCTAATCCCATTTCATCTCTAGACCTCTCTAATTAAGCCTGAAAAAAATTATGTGTGGTCATAGGTAGTCCAAGTTATGCTAGTGTTTTCTGTGCTGTAAACATCTAATGGGAATTGGTCTATACCAGTTTTTCCTCTCCAAGCTGAGGAATCATCCAAATGGTAGCACAAAGCATGTGGGATTCAAAGATTGTTGTATTCGAAACAGAGATCTAAAAAGAGGAAAAGGCACCACAATGGAAAACCAGTGTCTTAATCTGAAGAACCACAGTCAGATTGGCTCAGGAAAATATTTAGGCAATTTTTATGTTCTCGAGTAGTTCAGACTTAATTGTAAGAGAACAGTAACATGAGCAAACAATGCGTTTTCCTTTTTCTTTCGTTATTTTTCTTGAAGAACAATTAAAGATAATGTACAGCACTTCAGTTAACACTAGAAAACAGAACAGCCACAGGTGGATAGTATAATCAGGATTAAAAAATAATGAAATGGTCAGATTCCAGAGGCTAACACTATGGGGAAGGAATCAGTGACAGTTTAGTAACTGCCAAGATTAAAACATTTATGATCCTATTAAAACATTTACACTCCTATTTTTGTTTATAGACTTTAAATATATTTTTGTGCCTGGTATACTCTGGCAATAACTTCCGAGCGAGGTAAAGACAGTAGAAACCTTAAAGCACACTGTGGTCTGACCCTAACCAGGAACATAACTTTACCACTAACATCCTTGCCAATTCTCACCCGGCATCTCACCCACCTTTTCTTGGAACAAGGTTTTATATCCTCAAATTCCTTGGGCCCCAATCAGGCAGACCACAGACTGGGGAAGAGCATGGAAACAGCATTACTTGCCTTCCTCTACAAGCTCCCCAGGGCAAAGAGAAAGATCGAAGTGTGTTAATGGCAGTGCTTGGCCTTGTGCTGACCTTTTGTTCCAACCCATTGCTATTGACTCAACTGTGGATTCTCCTTTGGCTGAACAGGGACCACCACTGGGTGAATCTCCTTCTTGCTCTCAGGAGGAGCCAAGGGGCCAAAGCTGAACCCTAGAGAATCCAGTCCCCCAGGGCTCTCAGCTGCCACAACTGGGGCAGGCTCAGCCCCCTGCTCTCCTCACCCCTAACATCATCTGTGTTGTGTCCCTGGGGAAGGACTTTGAGGTGGTGCAGTACATTCATTCCCACTGTCTCTTTTTTGTTGGACTCAGATATATCAGACCCAGGTGTATCAAGCTTTGTATTTTCGCCAATGCCTGTCTGAGATTAGTTGTTATGTTTAATCTATGAAGAATCTCACCACTCTAAATAAAATTAAAGTAAGTCTTCTAGAAGTCTTCTAGAAGTCTTCTAGATGCCTGTTTGGTTGGCTGTTTGACATTTGATGGCAGATACTGCTCCAACTGATGTCCAAAAGGTGTGTTGATGCTCTCATCAGCGAGTCTGGAAATGAAATACTGGTCCATAAATGAAAATTTTTACTCAGGAACTTAGCACAGCTAAATTAATATTAAATATACATCACTGAGTAAAATTATTTTTCTTTTTTGATTGACATAGAATTTGTAACACTACTGACTTAAACAAGTTTGGGTATTCATTGCCTTTGTACTTTTTAATTAGACTACCTCAGTGCAACCATGGCCTCATGAACACTAGTCCCTGCTAATGAACATTATTATATTCTGTATTGCTTAAATAATGAAAGTGGGCATATTCTGTGAAAAAAAAAAGGAAAGTAAAAGACAATAGTTTTTTGTGAAGAAATATTAAATGTTTGACTGAAAAGAAAAGCTTCAGCTTTCATTTTGTTAGGAATCCTTGTAATTTTCTCCTGACTTCTTTTTTTCATTGGAGAAGAGGGGGAAGAAACCAGGAAGAAGAGAAGGAAAATAAAAAGACAATGAAACAAAAAAAAAGCTTTTTGTTTGAATCTAACTGAATACATATTATTTAGTTTTAGAAATATGAATAGTTAGACAAGCACATTAAAAATGTACAGAAATGCTTTTCTTTTTGAACAAAACACTGGAAACGTTTTGATTAGCTCTACATAAAATTATTTGTGATTCAACATATCTAGATACTGTCAAAAGATGCATATGTCTCTCCTGAAACAAGCAAAGTGAGTGTGTTGAATGGGTACTTACAAAGTGAGCAATCTAGGGAGACAACTCTGTTGTCAGTGCAGCTAGCCAAAGTACAGGATTTTGTCAATAAAATGACTGCTACTTGCATGTATTTATTAAATCAACATATTAATGCATTTCAGTCTTACTGCATCTTCTTTAAGTGACACAGTAATTAGAAAAGATGCAGATGATGATTAAAAAAATATGGAATCCATTATGTCATCCCTTATGAGATGCAGAATGGCCTGTTTAATCTGGTTGTTCCCCAATGAACTATATTTTTGTGAAATCCATCCAAGATGCAAATGGATTTTTCACATGAGCTCAAAATTATTTTACTGTTGCAAGCAGGCAGCCTAATACCCAGTGAAGGGAGTGGTCTGGAAAGCAATATGGAAACAAGCCTTTCCCTTTTGGGGAGTCAGTGGTCACATTCTGCTAATAAAGTGAAATGTGTAGTTGTGGTGGAAAAGGCATCTAATAAGAGAAAGTTCCTTATGCAAAAAAGCGCAAGAAGTATTGCTCTGTATGTATTTTGATCTGGAAATTTCATACTGGCTCAGCATAAATCAAAGGATAAGAGCTCTCTTTTTACTTCATGAAAAAAATTCTTCATTAACAAGTCAGCTACATAGCTGTGCTATTGTGTATCAGCACGTTTCCATTCCTTCATACAGTTCTCTGAGCACAGGTAAGCACATGTAAAGCTAATTAGCAAGACCAGAGATGCAACTAGATATCTATATTTCCAGGTGTCAGTCTTATAAGGATATACATACCCTAAATTTTAATTTGTTTAAGAAACACCACTGATGTGAGAAGGATGGCTAGTGTGCCTAAAATTAAAACATGCATATGAAATGTTGGTTCTAATATTATTTTGTTTTACACAGTGTATTTTCCATCTTAAGGCTAATAGTGTGTCAAAATGAAGAGAATAGAGTAGAAAAAAGATCTCATTTTAGTTGTAGTGAATCTTATATATGTCTAAAAAGCAACTCCTCTTAAAATCTATCAGTAAATGTAACTATGTATACAAGTAAGGCACCAGTGCTACTGTCTCTTTAGAGTGTTTTAAAAAAGATAATGCTTTCCTGCCAAACCTATAAAGTTTTTATGATATTAAGCTATTACTGGTGTCTACATTCAGCATGTAGACCCGATGACCCCTCCCCAGCTGAGAAGGGGAATCAGGGAAAAAAGGGAGAAGCCCTGTGGGTTGAAGTAGAAACAAGATTTAATGAAATAACTAAATTAATACAATCACCAACATAAAGTACACAGCCTTATACTCAGCCTCTTCCTTCAGATCAGCAGCAGGAACAGAAAGCCTAATAGGAAGAAGTCACAGGAACTCCCCACCATCAGTGTGCTCTCTCCTTTAATACTGAGCTTAATGTCAGGGTATGGGATACATCTTTGAGTCAGCTTGGGTCAGCTGCCCTGACTGAAACTCCCAGCTGACTCAGGGCTACTCATGGCCTGCCTGCCATGGCTGTCCCATGGGGCTGTGCCTGAGAAACCAGGACAACTGGTCACTGCTTTAGCAAGAGATGCCTAAGGCCAACTTAGCATCAGAGTTAGCACATCTGGTGGAGGTGTGCTCTATTAGCTGCCACTGGAGAAGTCTGTGTAGTGAGGATGTCAGGATTTAAAATAAAGGATTATGTTTAAATGGGCTTGTACGATAAAAAATTACAAGAGCAGAAAGAAAGTTGACTTCAGAACAGATGTGGATAGGTGAAACACCAGGGGCTTTGAATGGTCAAGAAACCATGGTCAAAGTATTTTCTGACAACAGTCTCACAGCGTGTCACATAAAGAATATTATCCTGCACCTCTGCCTTCTTGTTGTAGCATGTTTTGGTAATTCATCAGCCAATATATCAAGAATGAAGCTGGAAAAGCTTTTAAATCTTCCTGAAATATTTGGTCTTTTCCCTCCTGTTTTATTTCAGATCAGCTATCACTCTTATGAATGAACAAATAATTACCAGAGTCCTTAAAAGCTCATAAAAAGAAAAATAGTGAGTATAGCCATTGAACAGGGATGATCACTTTGATTTTATGTGGTAAAACAAATTATCAGAGAGTACAGAGACTTGGGGAAGTATGGTGAAAATTAATTATTATATAGTTCAGATGGTAAATGTGTTTATAGATAGACTATAATATAATTAAGTATACTTCATTTTTTTTCACTGTCCAGAAAGCATTTCATTTCATTCAGTGAGGAAGTAGAAATGGAAGGTATCCAGGTGTTTTTGAGGCAGAGGATATAATTTAGCTCTGCTTGTAGGTGACTAAGATGGCAAATAAAGAAGCATGATGTGACATATCATCAATTACTGTCAAATGATACAGAAATTGCTTTAAGGAAACTGAAGTTCTGGAATCTCAGGAAAGGAAGGGGAGATTGGGGCTGGGGAGGAGGGGTAGAAGGAAGAAAGAGCTACCAGTTCTTTAATACACCTCCAGAGTTTCATTCATGTCTATGTTTTGGAAAAAAAGAAAAGATTGTGGGAGGCTGGTTAATTCATTGGAAACAAGGAGTTCATTGTAGATATCCTGTTCCTCTTGAAAGCAGCATTAAAACTTACAAACACTGGAGACTCATAATAATGCTTTATTCATTCTTTACGGATGATGATTTGTTCCAGAAATGTTACCCCTTGTGGTTCTGTGTTCTCCAGCTATTTACAGCATTCATTAAGAAATCCTATATAATATTCTGCAGAGTTGCAGCAGTATTTTGAGAAAGACAGTATATCTCTGTTAAGGTAAACTACACAGGAGATCAGATTGATGTAAATTTTATTTTGCTCAGAGAAATATCTCAGAACCTGTCCTCAAGATTTATGAAAGACCATTTCTCTTGGAAGTCATCTATTCCTTTTTGCAAGGCCAAATCTCATTGTGTAGGTATCTACAGAAGCCTTTCTACTGTTTTCATTTAGACTACTATGTGTTAGTAGATTGAATAGCAAACACGTGGAGTAAAAAGTAGTCTTGTTTATGAATATGTGCAATTGCAATTTTGCAATATCTTTTATAGCTTTCCTTTTCTTTGTGACATATAAAAGGATATGTATCAATATTGTACTTTTTACTAGATAGATTATTTAAACCTGCTTGGTGTAATTCTGACTAAGTCATGATCTTTGTTTCTGCAAGGCATCAGTGCCTCCCATCTTCCAAACCAGATTTCCATTTATTGGTATTTACATTGTTTTGCTAGCACATCTATGCTGTATGTATCACAGATATGAAATATCGCTGGATTTAATCACATCAGGACAATTCAAACAAATGCAGTCAGCAATTCAGTTAGAAGATGTACATCAGATTTGTACTCTGCATCAAGACTAAAGACCCTCCCTTCATGTTACAATTGCACACTATTATTTTTATACCACTTATAAATTTTAATTGTCTTTTTGTCACTGGATTCAATCTACAACAATTCTCTGCTACAAAATGGGACTAAATATTTTCTATACTGCGTGGAGTTGTAGTTTAACTCCATTTAACTGCACTGAAAGAGTGCACTCTACCTCTGTGAGAATCCTCTGAAGTGTGCTGCTCAGCTCTAACTCGAGTTTACACTCAGAGGAAACATGTCAATAAAGCAGCATATTTGTATGCATTATGTGCATGGTAGGAGTGGTATTTAAATTAGCCATTAAAAGATTCTGTGTGGTTTCAGCTCAAAAATTATTCTTCCTTTTCATCCTAGTGCAACTGCATTGCCTTGTTCCTCCTTCCCATGGAGTTCTTGGGCTACTTGTCCACAACATGCAATGACACATGGTACAGAAATACTGTATAAACCCAGTGGAGAAAGCTTTAACAGCAATACAGAGCACCACAGCAGTGCAATACCCACACTAATAAACCTTGTTCCTCAGTGAGTTTCACTCACCCTCAGAGCTTTGTGTGATCAAGACTGCAGACAACCGATCAACTCTATGTTTGTGGGGTAGACGACAAACCAAAAGTCTTCAAGAGGTATGTTAAATTTCCATGCATTGTGCCACTAACAGTTTTCATTATGAATATCATTTGTCCAGAAAAGTAAATCAGCTGCAATATTGCAGAAATTATATTCCAGTGTCTGATCAATGAACATGATGATAATCCATGTCAAAAATATTCAGTAAAGCTAAGAGATTTTGTATTATTTACATTACTTAAAGTAAGTTTGTGTCTGAATGTCTTACAGTTAAAAGAGACATTGTCCTGGCCAGTGGAATATATATGATTTCTGTCACATTTGGAGGTTCTGCTATAACTATTCTCTCTACCATCAAAAACTTAATAATGCTTGGCTCCATATACAGTACTCTTAATTCATTAGTCTCAAAGTCCTCTACAGAGAGGGACATAGTTTGTGCCATTTCCAGATGGGTTAAATGTGAAACTAATCAATATTCCCAACACCTCATGGTATGAGCAGTAATAATGCTCATATTTTACCAATGGAATAGCTAAAGTACAAAGAGACTAATTTATTTGTAAAAAGTCACTCAGGAATCAATGGCGCATAGGGGAATAAATAGCAGAATTTTTTCTCAAAAAACAGTGTTCTAACCACAAGACGTTCCCTTTTTCCTCAAATAATAAAGTTAAATATGTGAAGTAAAATAATGAAGTTGTTCTACAGATTAAATTCACGGTAATAACAGATGTTCAACAGTTTTTCATTTCTCCTTTTGAGTAACGTGGGCTGCGTACTGCCTGAAGCAGGATTTAATTTGTCTCGTTGCGTTATCAGACAACTAAGCTGCTGTCAAAACGGGCAGATCAGGAAGTAATGAAAACATTTCTCTATACAGTTTGGTGATTCTAGTACAGACAGCTGTATTTTAATTTCCAGGCATTTAAGTTTCACATCCACAGATTTCAGTCTTAAACTAAAATCAGATAAGAATGCAGGCTAAAGCTCACTTCACATCTGAAAATCTGATCTTCTCATTAGAAGGAGTGAATCTACACACAGACCCGTATAAATACTCATTAATAATCATGTTTCCCAAAACCCCTATTACAATTGGCATTGACTAAAACCATTCTTTGCTGACTAGTTTCAACAGCCAGCACGGGGATACACAACAAAAGATCTTATGATCCACACAGGAATACTTCAAAAACATATTTAAGCCAGAAGGATGAGTTAGCTGCCTTAACTTAGCTACTGACCTTGCCAGAATTTGTATAACCTTGACTCTCTTTGTAGGCCCACATCCTTCAGCACTGTACAGTGTTCAAAATCAGTGAACTGTGCTCGGGGAAAAAATGACGATAAACATGAATTCTGTGAATGGCTACAAAACATAACCTTTTAAATATGTTCCTTTCAATAAGCAGCTACAGGTGCTCAAAACCAGCACCAGAGGTGCCTCTTTCTACATATTCACTACAGTAAGAACCAGAAGCATTTTGGTTATGTTGTTACAGAGGGGAAAACTTTGGCTTTATTCTCCAGACACATCTGTGTGTAATAGGGTTGATGGCTGTCAAGCTTCACAGGGACATGCAGTCAGCCATACTCATGAGAACAGATTTAGTTTGAAGTTTTGGGTGTTGTTTTCTTTAATTGTAACATTTCTTCTTCTCTAGCCCAAATTGAGAATGTTGGTACAGGAGTCTATAAAGCCATTACTGACTTGATTTTTTTGTGGTTGTTGGACTCCTTTTCAAGCAATGTCCCCTTTTTTCAGCCATGTATTCTTTCCTGCATTATCCCTTCGATTATTCTGCAGCAAATGCTTGTACTAGTACACACAGAGGGATATAATGGGAAACTAATCTGACTGAAATATACTTCAATTTCTCCCCTCCTCTCCTCCTCCTCAAAAAAAGAAACCAAATTATTATTCTGACACAATATAGATAGCAGGAGTTAGAGAGATACTAACTGTATACACCCATCCTATCACCAAAAATACTTGTTCAATAACTTCCTCAGCCTGCCTGGGTCAAAGCCCATTCCAGTCTACCTTTCATATAGTACTTGTGGACCTAGTATTCAGCTCCTTATTCAGTGTGGAAAAGTGCACTTATCTCTGTTCTTTTTGATTTTTCATTGTTTCCTGATAGCTTGAAAATTTTCAGTGCTCCACTCACCTTTAATGTCATCAGGATATTAAGAGTTAGAGGCTGCATACTGATGCAAGTAGTAATTCCCAGATATATTGTTTCCAAGGAGGACAACAGAAAAAAAGAATGCCATGTACTTAACCTATTGAGATATCTAGCTTGCACCTAATGTAGCTAAATCAACAGAGTGCATTTTGGGAGAAAAATAAACATGGATGTTACTTTTTTCTTTTAGCGTAAAAAGGGAAGAGGCTGGCGAAAGTCGGTGCTGAGAGGATGGCAGGTTACAGCATATTTAGGAATCAAAGATTTGATTCACTGTGGGGTTTTTTGTTTACTTAAAAAAAACCTGATGAGACATTTTTTATGAAAGTTCTCCAACATTGTTAAGCATTCTCCTGGGAAGGATGTTAATCAGTAAATTGAAGCATTTAATTATCCTGAAGGTAGGACTTACTATTCTCTTTCAGAAATGTGCTCTCTCTTTCTTCCTCATGTATACCTAGATAAAAATATATTTTAATTGTTTATTTATATCACACTTATACTGGAAGAAACAGCATTAAAATTACTATTATTTCTTTACTTTAGGACATGCTGAGTCCATGTGTTCATCCAGTTCCAGACAGCTGTTTAGAAATTTAACTCTCTGGCTGTTGACCAAAATAACTGGAATGCCCTTGATATAACATCCCCATAAAATCTGTAGTCATGCACCAAAATCGATAAATCTTGAGGAGAAATGAAGAACTGAGCTTCAGGGTTGCAAGCATCTTGAAAAACATGTCCTCTGTTTTTCACCCTTCCTCCAACCCTAGAATTTAATATATGTGTTGGCTCCAAGTAGCTAGAACATTCACTTTAAATCCAAAGGTCACAGCACTGTGGCTTGATAACATACCATTCTTGATTGCTGTTTGAACAAAACAAAAAATGCTGTTTGGCATAGTCAGACGTAGAAAACCAAAATTATAAACCACAATAAAGGCTGTCTGTAATAATCGACAGTCTTTAAGAAGAGAGAAAACATATGCTGTGATTTCAGAATTCTCAGCTTCACTGGGGCACAACAGCAAATGACATTTCACTTCTTTTACTTTTCAATCCAGTCATTTTATTAATATTTAATTATAAACCTGCAAATATAAAACACAGAGGTTGCTCTCCAGCCTTTCCAGATAGTCTGGGTGCTGCTGCAGCATCGTACAGCTTTATGAGGGCACTGCAAAGCCCCTGCCTGCAGGCACTCAGCCATCTCAGAGGGAGTGGATGAGGTAATAAACATGACCAAAACATTTAGTCCTCCTGGGATGCAGCTCTGCATGAAAATCCTGAGGAACACCTTCAGCAAAGAAATTCAGTCAGATGGGCCCTGTCACTGCTCCAACTATTCCAACTGGATTACGAGGAGAACGGGAAAATGCAAGGAACTAAGGATGACTTAATAGGAAATACAAGGAACTAAGGAAGACTTAACCATCCTGTGAGTGAGGTACAACTATCCTGAGATTAAAGCTGGTTGCAAATAGTTTCAGCTCTCAAACAGTTCTCTCTGAGATACTGAGGCACACACAGTGTGACTAACAGACATCCCATCTCTACATGTCAACCCAATGCAGTTGTTAACGGCAGAAAACTAAGCAATGATGGAAATGGTAAGTGTTCTCTTTCACTGCACAGCAGTCACAGAGCAGGTGATGCGGCAGCCACCAAAGTCTTCCATGCAGGAGGCTGACATAATCAGAAAACAATACTAAAACCTTTTAAACCCCTCACTGTCTACCTCTTAAATGCAGTACCCTGAGACATTTGGTTTCTGGGTGCTCTAATTTATCTTCTCCCTAAACTGTTCTTTACTTTTAAATCGCTGCATTCCATACAAAGTATGGAATATTCCTAAAAATAGAGCATGAATTACTGGTGAGGCTGGGTGAGGCACAGAGTTGTGTGCGGTGGGAGACGGAAACCATGCAGCAGCTTCCAGTGGAAAGACTGAGGCAGTGATTTTGGCCCTGCTAATTAACTCCCTGTGGTATTAAGGAAAAGTTTTCTCCTCCTTCCAGTCCATAAAATAATGAGGATATGGTTATACAGGTTTTTCACAGCTGGCATACCACAGAGCTTAACAGATCAAGGAGGTGTGTTCCAGTGGTCCAAATTCTTTCTCTATGCCCATCTGGTAGTCTTTAAATACTTAGCAAAAGCTCATGCATGTCTTTGGACACTGCCAAAGGGTCTCTGACTTGTGGCAGATAATTTAGTAGTAGTTCCCATGTGAGCTGTAGTGACCATGCGAAACCTAAGCTGGAGTTCGGGATGCCTGTTGCAGTCACCTCCAATCCCCCCGGAAGGCCAGATCTGCATGCTTCACTTACTGACACATCCATTGCAATAGCACAGGTCTCTCTGTCCCCCAGAGTGCCTCTGCAAACAGCTCTGAAACCCATTTGCTTAAGCTGCAGTGTCTCCAATAGCCACCTGGAAGCAACCAGAGAGAATGGTTTATACTGGGCAAACGGTAGCAGACTGGTCAAGTTTAGCATCCTCTGCTATACACCTGGAGCCAGACCTCCCAAACTGCTCAGCAGCATCTATAATCTGTAATGTATATTATGAAGGGTGCAGATTTTCAAATAGAAGGGCTTTGCTAGTCAGAAAAATGGAGGCTCAGCTGTAGATGCCTCCTGTGCCTAAGTCTTGTCTTCACCCGTTCTCCAATGGCTGACAGATGCACACCATGTGTTGGAAGGAGCTCTGTAAGAATTTGGTGCAAAGAGGGAAATAGAAAATTTCAGCAGCTTTTGCTGTTGTAACATCAAAGCTGTACTACAAATTTTCATGGTTAATGATCTCCTTTACGTTCACTGCCCTGAAGCCTTAGAAGTTGAGCTCATTAATATGATGGCTGCCTCCAACTGCTGCTGGAAAAGGTAAGAAACACATAACCGATGGTGCCAGAGTCATTTGTTCAAAATACAAACATTACATGTTTAATGACATAAAGATAATGGGTTAGGTAAACCATACCATTACTTTTTTTTAAAAAAATGGTTTGCTGTGTATGCATAGGCCTCCGTGTTACAGAAAGAATTCTTTGTGATAAAACTGCAGCCTGTATGAGTAAGAAGGCAAATTTCTTACCCAGCCAACATTTGGTATAATGGCCAGATAACAGTTCTCCAATTATCTTGTCCAAGAGTGTGTTGGATGAACTAGAGAAGTTTTGGACGAGTGCCTTTCTATGCGTAATATGTAAGACTATGTTGGGGAGCAATGTTTTCAGCTCCTTGCTGGGATCAGATTCTTTCTCACCCACAGTCTATCAGCAGAATCATGTGGCTGCCTGACCACAACATACTCACATGGAAGAGAAATATGCAATCCGCACACGAGTGTCACCTGCTGCAGGCATTAACAATACCTCACACAGATTCGCAGGGGCCAAGTAAACACTCAGTGTTATTGAGCTAAGAAAATTGTGGCGTCCTAAGGCACGGTCTCTCCACGAAGTCCGAGGGAAAAACCATTTATTGTTACAGCACTGCATATTTATGCAGTGGTTACAAGTGATTACATGATAATTAGCAAATCAGCAACTAAATAGTTATCTACCTTTGACCTATCAGTACTAGACAACACACAGCTTTGGGCTTCTTCACCTATTAACACAAGTTTACAACTTCTCCACCTATCAGCATCAGACAACACATAAGTTTACAACTTCTTCACCTGTTAGCATCGGACAACACAAATCTCATGCCTAGCTGACCAGTTAGCTTCCTAACCACGCACAGTTCTCATGACAGTACCCCCTCCACTGGTCCAGGTTGTTATTGTCCACTACTCTTCTGACCAGGTCAGCTGGTTCTTCCAGCACAACTCAACAGTTTTTTGTTTCACTTCCAGGGCTTGCTTCTGATCAAAGGCACACTGCTGGCCCAGGGGCTGCGCAGGGCTGGCAGGATGATGCCTGACAGGCTGACGTCTTCTTGCCCTATTCCCACAAAAAATACCCTTTTCCCTTTTTTTCTCAAAATACAGGAAACAAGTGACAGAATCAAACTTTTATGAGGAAAACAACTATTTGCCAATAGCAGAAATTAGACGTTATAATGGATAGCTTGATCATTTATAAAACCAAAATCTTCTCATTTGTGATTGTCAGTACAAAAATCTATTAATCTGAAAAATTCAACAGATCAAAGGAGATCTGCTTTTCTTTTGCCCTGTAGTAAGTTTGGTCATAAAGTGCCATTTAGTATAACTTAACTTTCTAGGGATATACTCACACAATTTTTTGATATTTTATATGTTATAGCTTCAATTCTGACACTTGTTTTGGTGTCCTATGAGTAATTTTGGAGGGGTGAGAAAAATACAGGGGGGTGAATTATTTTTTTCTACTATGCTACAAACTGATGGTAAAATTACCTTGCTGAATGTCCTCTACAGGAAAATTGATTTGTGTGGTCGCTTAACTGCTGACCCCAGTGCCTGCTACCCACCTTCAAAACACTTCCAGACAATGGACAGAAATTAGTGTTTATATTTCCTCTTCTACCTATCCCCATGCTGCAAAAGCATTGTAAATTCTGTGTTTTCAAGGTTCTCCAAACCCAGACAATAGAATCATAGAACAGCCTTGGTTGGAAAAGACCTCTAAGATCATCAAGTCCAACCATTAACCTAACACTGCCAATTGACCACTAAACCGTGACCCCCAGCACCACATCTAAACATCTGTTAATAGTCTGATTAAGATCAGAAAACCCAAATTTTTAAAATAAATTGTCAACTGAAGTATGAACATATTTTATGGACAGCTTTTATAGGCAGGCAAATACAAAATGTTTTGAAAGGAACATTAAGTAGTAAATTGTTCTTCTGCCAACCTGTTCAGCTCTATCCTTCCATGCAAAGCCTGGAAGTATGGAGCAGAGCACACCTCCCTCCCCTCAGAGAGGACAGCAGGGATGGGAAATGATCCATCCCCCCTGGAAGCTCATCCCCACCCCCGGCTCTCCTGACAGCAGCTGAAAGGAAGAAGAACACCAAGTCCTGTCCAACAACCTGACCTGGCCCTGGGGCAAAAGGAACTTTTGCCTTTCCACAGCCAGGACTTGACAGACCACAGTCTAGTTCACAGGAGGAGAATGCTTTGCTTATTAACCTTCTAGGCTTCCCTTGAAAAATTATGTCTTTCTAAGCTGTATGTGCCTGTGGCTTAGGATGTTTGCTGAAGTCAGAGCTTGGTAACACAAATCTGAAAACACCAACGAATAGAAGCACGTGACACCTTCTCCTTCTTTATAGACAAGGTCGAACAATGTATCACTTTAATAAATAATGGAAGTTTTAATGGCATTTTTTAAATTGGAGTGGTAGAGGTAGGAAGGAAAAAGATGTTATCCTGAAAGGGACCAAATATATACATATAAATTACTGACCTGCTAAAGTGTGTTTCAGCTGTTGGGACGAGCCAGTGGATTTTCTCCAAAATATAACTCAGTTTTGAAAAATGCATTATAGTTTCCTTCTATGCTATCTGATTTATAGTCCAGCTACTTATGACAAATAAGTGGTGCTAATCATTAAAAGTAGATTGTATATTCTGATAGGACAGCTTACTTAAATTCCACAATGCTGGCTATATATTGGCATAACTTGTAATTATTAACATTAATTCACAAAGGAACTAAATTTTTTATCACTGATGCTCTTGCTTTATGAGTCCCTATCCTCCAAAAATTTAAGTCTTTAGCTTTCCAGCAGTGTACTCTGCATTTATTAGGATTGCTCGAGCCATGTCTTGGAAACATCCTTTTTGTTTTCCCTTCAATTGTTTGTTAAAAGTACTCCTGTGTTTAACTCTAACATAGGAAAATATTTTAGCATATGCTTAAAATTAATTTTACCAATGTAAGAAAAAAAAAGAGAATTTGCTAAATCAACTTTTCCAAATGTAAGGGGGAGAAGAGAAGGTACTACATCCATAGCTGAAAAATTTCATGAATGTGATTTATTTAAAATGAGAGAGTAAGGATCTGAGTTGGGTGTTTTAGCCCATCTATTTGACCTTTTTGAAGTCAAGGTAAAGAATTGTTCTGATATTTTACACCTATGTTTATCTGGTTAAATGATTTTAAAGGAACAAGATAGAAGACTATCTCTTGCAGGTTTTTTTCTTGTGATAATCCATTATTTTCATAATAAAAATATTTTTTTCCAAAATACTCCTTAGCAAGTGGAGCAGAATGGCCTCTTCACAAAAAGATCTGCAGGGATAGTGTATGCAACTGATTGTCAGCTTGCTCATAAAAAATATGCAACTTAATTGAACTTCCACTGAAATGTACAGGCAGCCTTCTTCTGACTTGAAAAAATCAGGACCTAGTGCTAGGTATTTTTACCTTCCTCTTTTGCCAGAAGAAACAACTTTTTGCAAATAAGGTAATCTTGGTGAGTGAAGTCCCATTAGTTTCCTACTTCTTTAACCACCTAGAAACTCAGCATTTCCTGTCTTGGAATATTTAATCTGTTTTCTTTCCTTCATCAAAATCTGTATAATCTTGATTCTTTATAATAGCTTCTTTTGTTTTACTTCAGTTTCAACAAAGCTATCTAATGTAACAATAAGATAGTAACCAAAAGGTTACAACTTAAGCTGAAGCTCTCTAGCTTATACCATTTCATTTACAATTTTATGATCCATAAAATGTTTTAGCATTTAGCTTATTTTTGCAACTAAGTGCCTTCCTTAAATAAATGTGACTTTGCATTGTGAGAAGTCCTATTATCATTTGCTATCTCGTGCATTTGGCAGCTTTGGTCAGAATGGAAACCCGGTGCCGAAGAGGCAAATGCTATCCTGCTTTCTCACCTTCAGGAGGATTTGGCCTGCATTTCATGTGCTTTGGTATAAAATAGAATTGTCTATTACCTTTTTGGGTTTTTCTTGACATATTTAAACTACATGATTAATATGTTAATAATGGCTGCTGATTTTCCTGTGCTTTGTCCTAGATAACTGCACATTTTACAGTTACAGTACTGAACAGCATTTATCTAATTTTTGTTTGGCTTGTATATAGGATTAATTTTTTTACTTTCCTATATATATTTTTCTTTTAATATTGATTAATTTTAACCCTCTGGTGGGGGAAATGTCATGTGCTTCCTTATCACTGAATCTGACTGGGATGACACCAATAACAACAGTGATTTCTATTTCTATTTCTATTAATTTCTTTTCTGTGAAGACCTTCACTCAACAGTGTACAGACAACAAACATGGATAGACACATAAGCCACAACCTCTGCTTTTGTAGACATTCCAAAACTAACCAGGAAGACTGCAATCATTTCTTTATCTTCCTCCTCTCATGTGTTGGAAAACGATGCCTGTATTTTGCACACACTGTGTACAACGACCGGCTAGCTGTGATGGCCTGGTCCTTCAGCATTTGCTCCTTTGGGAGCACTGTGGAGTGAAGGTATTCAGAGCAGATCAGTTATTAATCTTTTGACATTAGGAGCAGTTTCTCCCTCTCCTGATACTTTGGTGGGAACCCTTCAGAGCCAGTGAGTGTGTTGGGAGGATGAAGAGGACTCTTGAACACAAGAGGGGCTGTAGCTATGACTGAATCTACCTAGGCACAAATATGCCCTGGAGTTTTAGTGAAAGCAGGTTCTGGCTAAGAGTGTGTGCTTTTTGCTGATGTATAAATTAGCAGAGACATACCTTATGCTGATATTTTATGTACTTTTATGAAATAAAGGAAAAAAAAAATTGTTAAAAGGACAACTTTTGCTAGTATGTGGGACAGCTCCTGACCTGGTTTTATTCTGACACAACATAAAGTTGCCTTGCTAGCAAATGACTAGGTGTGGCAACTGGCAGGGGGCCTAGGGTAGCCAGTTTTTTCTATACACTGGAAGAAGTGATTGTACACCTAAGAAAAACAATGTTTATGCAGTTAATTTTTTCTCTCTACCAGAAGTATTCATCTTACTTTGGTTCTTTAGGAATTATAAAGTACAACTCAAGTGACTGGCTTCTACTCTTGAGCTTATGTTGTACTATTTTGATGTTGAAATTTTGAGTCTTCTTTGCTGGTTTTTATGTCCAGGAATGTTTTAGGCTGACCTCCAGCTATGGCTGAAGCTCTAGAAATATTTCACTGGACAATAAACATTTTTCTTTTTTACTTAAATAACTGTAGAATTTCAATAAAACGCATTAGGGAAATGTGTTCAAATTCTTGATGTATGCTATTGTTTACTTCCAAACCCTTAAGATAATGCCTTTTAGAGTTAATATTACAGAAACTTTTCTAGCCATCAATTAAAGAGGTGAAGATGAGTAAAGGAATATCAGCTAACTAATATTATGGGCTAAATTTCAAATACCAAAGTCAGTTATTCCCTTTTAGAGAAACTTATGATACTAACATATAAAAGGAAATTAAATAAATTTGAGATAACAATGAATTTCACCACATGGGGAAAAAAAAACCCAAACCTATAAAATTTCAATATAAGCTTTCTGATGTAGACCCCAGGCAGATATCACTGTTCAGTGGTTGCCACATCAAAGCTAGAGAATCAGTTTTACTTCCATAAATATTTTTTGTAGATCTATGAAACTGCTTTTTTCCTCCCTAAAACGGAAGCATTTTGCTATCACAGAATCCTTTGTGGAGGCACAGACATTTTTTGTGTATTTGTCCAACTTCTTTGTGGTTCTGACTAAGTATTGCCACCCATTTTATGTCACAGTATAAGATATTCCTCCCTCACTTTTCATTTTTTGCACTCCCTTCCCTGAATCTAATCTATTTTAACATAATTAACTCCAAAAGAGATTTAGTACAGTGGCAAGTTACATAAAGGAGAAGTTGACTGTTAAAGAAGATGACAGACAAGTCCTGATACATGTATTTCCAAGCAGCGAATCTACATAAAATCTTGTATAATTAAAATAAATCAGGGGTGTATCATCCATAGCTGTCCATCACTCAAATTTTTCAAAGTTGTGGCACCAGCTAAAATTACAATAAGCCCTGTTTTCAACCTCATGTAATATATTCATTATTCCACATAAAACAGAAAGGGAGTATTTTGGTAATTCCAAAAGATGAATAAATTACTCCAGTTGAATCTTCAAAGAATAACACTGTCTTGCAGAAAAATAATTATATTTTTCCGCTTTGCTGGGTTACTGCACAACACATCTTTAACTAGCCACCAAACTAAATGCACACCATCTAGCACTACTTCAAGTTCCTCAGAGTGTTTCCAACTTGAACCCAGTTAACTGCAGTTCACCTCTTGGAACAGACTTAATCTTTTGGCTCAAATGTCTTTTCCAGGGATCACAAGTGGATAGTCAGAACTGCTATTTATGTTGAAAGCAGAGAATGTTTCTCTACTGAGCTCTATGTAAAGTAGTTCAAAGAGTCTCTAATACGAGCTGTATGTAAGTTAATTTGCTACTGCAGGCCAGATCCACAACTTACCAGGGCTTCAGAGCTGTAGGAAACCGTGTATTCTTCAAAGCTGGCCGAAGAAATTGTTTAAACACATCAGCATTGCTTTGTGTTCTCTGTTCTTTTCCTCATTATGTTTTAAACACAATGTTAAAGGCTCAATAACAAAAATTTGTAGGATGCAGGCCTGAATGCTTGTACATACCTTTTGTAATTATAAGATAAATAGAAATCCTACTGAATACCTTCCAATCAAAGAATGAGGAGCAAACAATCTCTGTAGGGAAGACAGGCATGAGAAAACATTACTGAAGTAGTAGACAGAAAAAAAACCCACAACAATCAACCCCAAGAAAGTGATCTGTTATTTTTTAATCCTGAGGGCAGTTAATCTATTAGAAAAATTTGATTAAGGTCATAGTTCATTTTGTCTTACTTGAAGTGTTAAGATCAAGATGTGTTTCTGCAAGACACACTATAGCTCATCCAACAGTTATGGGCTGAATATACTGTGGGCTTCACATGAAGTGTGTTTATCACCTTTTTTTGTGTCAATGATCACATTATTTGGCCTTCCTGGTATTGATATTCTGGTGATTTTAAATACAATTGTTTTTAAAAGGACACAAGTGTCTAAATGAAAATTTTAATTGGGAGTTTTCATAGCGTTCTGCAGAATACACTTTCTGACAAACCCCTTATAACTAAAAGGAAATTTGGATATACTCTGCTGTCCACTTTACATTTTAGAAAGCTGATTCTATTATTAAGAAACCTAGAGCCTCCACAATTGAACCCCTGGGGGGCACTTGGACCATTTACAGTCATTACTTATTAATCAGTAAAGAGGCTGGAGATCTTGTCTTGGTATGTTGTTGTTGTTTTTTGTTGTGGGTTTTCTTTTCTCAAAGGCCAACGAAGGAAAAAAGTCTAAACCCATGTAACTGTCCTAATGTTCCATAAAATTTGCTTGCATTTAAATCCCTTGCTTTTGCACTTCTATCTATATACAGGCAAAATCATTTACCTTTTTCTCTCCATGGTTTTCATGAACCTATCTTGAAGAAATCAAAGAAGACTAGAACTTCTGGGACATAATACGACTAGACTCGGTTCTCAGAAAATGGTAGTAATGGGTGTTACCTATTTCCAAATGACTTTTTCCTTGCAAAAGGTTTGTCTCTCTTTCTCAGTACACTTCATTTTTTCTCTGTCTTGCCAGAAATTAAAACAGAAACACCTGGTAGGGAAAAACTTGTGTATACATACAGGAAAAAGGGATACCCCTTGGCAGTTCATGAGGAAGGTCAGGCTGAGGCTAAATAAATAGGTTACTTTTCTGACCCACTCAAAATATGAATTCCTAAGTGTGTTATGCCTTAATCAAATTAAGGAATGAATTCTTTATTAGTCCCCAAACACCCTAATTCCAGAAAGTCTCATTTCTCCTGAGGTTCTCAGTTCAGCCAGCTGATGCACTACAAATAAAACCACCTTTCTAGGAGGTTCTTTTCAGTGTTTTTACTCATACTATCTAGCTTTCAAAATTTGGCTGTTTCCCTAATTACCCAACCAATGTGAATCATAGCTTTTTTAAAGAAAAGTAATGTTCCTTTCCTCATGGTTGGAGCAGGGAGTAAACAACCCTTTCAAATGTGAGCTGTAAGCATCTGAACTTTAGAGAATAGTTTACAAATTCTTATTTTAGAAATCTCTACTTTAAGATACTATTAATTGCTGAGACATGGATCATGATGTCTGCATGAGCAGTGTTGGTAGTAACACACAGAATAGGGTAAATCTTAGAATCATAGAATTGTTTTGGTTGGAAAAGACCGTTAAGATCATGAAGTCCAACCATTAACCTAACACTTCCAAGTCCACCACTAAACCATGCCCCCAGCACCCCATCTACAGATCTTTTAAATACCTCTAGGGATGGGGACTCCACCACTTCCCTGGGCAGCCTATTCCAATGCCTGATAACACTTTCAGTGAAGAAATGTCTCCTAATATCCAATCTAAACCTCCCCTGGCAGAACTTGAGGCCATTTCCTCTCATTCTGACACTTGTTACTTGGGAGAAGAGACCAACCTTCAACTTGCTACAACCTTCTTTCAGGTAGTTGTAGAGGGTGATAAGGTCTCCCCTCAGCTTCCTTTTCTCAAGGCTAAACAACTCCAATTGCCTCAGCTACTCCTCATCAGACTTGTTCTCCAGACCCTTCACCAGCTTCATTGCCCTTTGGACACGCTCCTGCAACTCAGTTTCCTACTTGTAGTGAGGGGCCCAAAACTGAACACAGTATTCGAGGTGCGGCCTCTCCAGTGCTGGGTACAGGGGGACAATCACTTCCCCAGTCCTGCTGGCCACACTATTTCTGATACAAGCCAGGATGCTGTTGATATTCTTAGCCACCTGGGCACACTACTAGGTCTGGTCATCTTGTCTGGTCTGGGTCATCTTGCACTGGATCTGGCTGGGATGGAGTTAACTTTCTTCATAGCAGCCTATATGGTGCTTTGGTTTGGATTTTTGACTAGAATAGTGCTGATAACACACCAAGGTTTTGCTCCTGCAGTTAGTGGGCTGTAGGCTGGGGATGGGAAAAGAGACTGGTAGAAGTCACAGGCAGGGCAGCCAACCTGAACTGACCAAAGAGGTGTTACATACCATATGATATCTTGCTCAGAAATAAAAGCTCAAGGAAAGGAGGAAGCAGTGATGTTTGTGGTATTGATGTTGATCTTCCGAAGTAACCATTACGTGTGCTTTCCGGGAAGTGGCCCAAGCATCTGCCTGTCAATACGAAGCAGTGAATAAATTCCTCTTTGCCTTGCTTATATGCTCAGCTTTTGCTTCACTTATTAAACTGCCTTTATCTTGACTCGGGTTTCACAGAATCATCTAGGTTGGAAAAGACCTTGGAGATCATCGAGTCCAAACATCAACGTAATACCTTTTGGTAATTCTATTCTGTCCACATTTCCAATGGGGCACAAGAGAGGAGTGAGTGTCTCTGAGGGTGCTTGGCTGCTGTCCAGGGAAAACCAACCACAGCCCCTACTAAGTCAAATCTATCTCACTTAGGCTCTCCTAACTAGCTGCAAAGTCACAGCCATGCTTCCATTTCAAGACTGCTTATGAGCCAGACTGCATTGCAAGTTCCTTATTCACTTAGAGGAGGTGCACAGGGAAGAAATGGAGTTCGAGCTGGTTCTACTGGATATTCAAAATATGCATATATATGCAAAAGAGAAGGATATAAATATTAGAAAAATAAAGAAACTCATGAATAAGAAGGGAAAAAACAGGTTTTAAGAAAATGCTTTATTGTCTTCTGATCAAAAATTTTTCAACAGTTTCCTCCTTTGATAATATTACATATACAGACATACTGCAGTCCACTCTTTGGTTTGATGCATTCTAAACTTTGAGGACCTGAGAGCCTGGAAAATGGAAAACCAAGTGATTTACTGACATGACTTTGGTGTTCTTAGGTCAGTTCATCATGTTCCTGGCTTTTCTCTTGCTTTTCTGCGTAGATATGCAGAGTTCAAATTTATGACAAGTAACATTTAATAACTTGCATCTGTCTGCTTTTGCTAATCTAGGAAGTTGTTGCTCTAGTTTGGCTAACAACCTCAGTGGTCTGTACTACTCAAAACATTCTTAGTATTTTGTTTATCACAACAAAGATAAGCAATGTGCAAAGCATAACATATATTTTTGATTTCTGAAGTCAACAGTTCTGCTATGTTTCTTGTGGCAGCTGGCAATTTCCAAAAAGTTGCTTAGAAAGCTGTAAGTCTCTCACTGGAGTCCAGATAAATTAACCTTCTTGGTCAAACTCATACCAGTTTTTCATTAATCATTATCTCTGTAAGCAGATCCAACTCTTAAAATGAGAAACATGGTGAAAAGAATTACGTTTTGAATGAAAAGGAGAAGATAGGAGGCATTGCAATCACATACTTCATCATCATGGAGGATTTACTAGAAAACAGGGAAAGAAGATCACAGGCTGCACAATTGCAGGAAACTAAGAAATGCAAGGGGATCTTTCACGGAACAGATGGGACTCATTCATCACTGCATTTCCCCTCTAATTTAAGGGCTTACATGTGCATAACTGGAATTACTTGGTGGTATCTCAGGTCCATTATCCTATGTAAGTCATAAAAACATGTTTTGCTGACTTAGTAATTGTTGTGACTTTGTTGTCTGTCTTGCTGATCTGATAGAAAAAGTCATGTGAACAAGGCAAAGGTTTCAGAGGAACCATGTATCAAAATGTGTAGTTCTTCATTCTACAGTTATCCTCATTGCACTCTTAGGTTTTTGGAGTGTGTTTGTTTTATTTCTCTGCTTTGCCTCCTAAATCAACAGAATGGAAACAGACACTGTTTTCATTTTGTGACGTCTTGTGTTTTTCATGTTTCAGAAACCAGCAAACAACTCATGGCTGAAGAGTGCTGACACACAGTAATTGCTCAATAGAGACACTTTTGATGTGGAGAGAATTTGTTTTTTAAGGCAGTGGGAGAAAAACAGTGCAAATAACACTTGTGCTCGGTGGGATTTCTGGTGGTTGACTACTTATGGGACATTGCTGACACCATCAAAGCCACTGAGATCCACTAGTCACTTCCGCAAAGAAATACAGGCAATTCATACCCAATTTTCACAATAATCTTCTGAGGTGGGGTTTTACTAAAGAAAATTTGCTTAAGGAAACGATGATCATCTGGGGGGAAATGCCAGCCTTCTTATGCATGTCAAACAACCTTAGTGAATCTAGAGGGGCTTTTTTTGTGGGAACATGCTTTCCTCTTTGAGATTATTAGAGAATTAAAGCCAAAGGACATAAACATTTATGTTCTACAAGGTGCAGCTCCAGGGGCAGCCCCACCTATCAGCGGGGCTGGTTTTCATGTGAGAGTTCTTCAGAGTAAATATTTGTCAAAACTCTCCTGATTTTAATGAGCTCTGTCAATCAAAACTCCTTTGGCTTCAATCACTACAAGCAGGCACTGCTCTATCACTGTTGTTAAAACTTGTAGCTACTCATAAGACAGAAAAATAATGTTTGGAAAGTACACATTTAAAATTCTAAAGATCTTCACACTGTTTAGACTAACAATCTCACATGCAGTAATCAAATAGAAATCAGTGTTTAATAATAGAGGACACTTCTGCAGATGGTACCAGATACAGTCTTTCATTAATTTGATTTTTCCCATCTGACAGAGCACTCTTGCCCTCTTCCCTCAATCAGTTGAGTAAACATAAAAATGAGGGAAAATTAAAATCTGCTGTAAACTGAAACACATCAGGAAGTGATATGACACCAAAACAGTTAGAAATATGGTTGCTTATCTTTCATATATGTAGTTTTGAAAGGTATCTTGTTCTGCAATCTCTGTTTGTGAGAGGAATGGGATAAACCAGGTGAGGAACTGTGGTTTAATGCATTATCCTTACAGTGTACTTTGAGAGATGAAAAAAATAGAATGCTTCTCAATTATACTATTATACTAAACAAAAATCAGAATGAAAATGAGTGATATATTTCTCCATATGAGAAAAATAACTTGGTAGTAAACAAGCATGGATAAAGTCTGATTTTTGACAGCAGCACTCTTTTCTGATACAACAGACTTCATTGACATTTTTGCTTGCTTAAAAAAGAAGGCCATAAGAACCTGAGCACTGGATCCTATATTTTCCTTTCTAACTATTTGGATATTATTCTGCCATCCCTCTGTTCTCAGTCGTTTCATTCTAAATATGCTTGCTAATTCTTAACCGACAACATGATCACATACAGAATGCTTGAGTGTGATTCATTTTAGGTAATGCTCATATCAGTTTCATTTTTAATGGGATTTAAAGCTATACGTACTTGCTTTGTTTTGTAGATCTGCACTTTAACCTAGATATTAGATCCATGAAGAAGATTTACCTAAAAGTAACCTTGTGATAATAGAGAGTGTATCAAGTTTGTGGTGACTTACCTGTGTGTTGTTTATATGTTGTAGCTTCCTACTGTCATAAGCCCTTTGGGTTATTAGTAATACCCTGGAAAGTCAAGATGTATAAGTCAAATGAAAATCAGATATACATGTAGGTCAAATAGATTTCCATTGTGGAAGGCATATTAGTGATGTACACCTAACTTGACATGTCTCCTGCTCTTCAGTAATTTTAGCAATATCCCTTCTTTTTAACTGGCTGTGAAACTTGTAGGATTCCTTGATGTTTAACTTGGTCTCCTGAATGTTCACATCAGGCCACTGAAGCTAACTCTAACATATTTGGAGTGGATTGTAAAAATAGGAATTGAAATTGTTCTTGGTAGGCTCAGCTTCCTACTGAGTAGAATTCCTTTACTCATCTGGACTTGGCAGATCTGGAAGTTGTTAGCAGCAGTGAGGACAGAAAGCATTACTGTGGAGCTGTGTTTAGAAGGAGATCCATTATTTGCACACAGGCTGAAGCCAGTCTGCAAAATGAAATGCTCACTAAATGGGAAAGGAAGCTTTAACCTGCCAGACAAAAGCAAAAAGATAGTGCTGAGGAACCATGCACTAGTAACTTTGATTTTAAGTTAGCTTTTAGTTACATACTCCACAAATCCAGATTGTCTTTCTATGATATGTATCATATGGCTATCAAATGTAAGTGTGTGTAGTTACAATGGTAAGAATGGCTGGGTACTGAATGGATCTTCCCACAGGAGGACCTAGAGCTGTGAGGCAGGAGACTTGGTGACTGGAAATAGAGAATTTCACTTCTTCAAGAACTCTTCCTCCTTGGAAACTGGCACAGCCATAACTTGAATCTGCAGACATTGCCACTTAAATCCAAATGGTGATATTTCAACTAAAGAAAGAAAACACAACACCAGGGCTGGTGCTCGTATCTTTCATTCTTCCACATGGGATAAGTAGCATCTGGTTATCTGTCTTCAATGACATCAAAATAACCCTAATATATCTTAAAAAAGATTCAGGATCAAAGGTAAGTCAAATCCAATGTGGTTTAATGCTTGTGAAACTCTAGAGATTCTTTAGGGTTCACAAAGCTTGTTTTAACTTGTGAAACATTTTTACTTTAATTAAAACCCATATTTTCCAGCCAGGGTGATTCAATTTTATATTCAGCTAAAGTGAGAGAGTGCTATGTGTTAGCATAATCTAAACCACACACAACTGAGTGGGAACAGCAAACTGGATGCTAAAAATGTCTTCAGACATAAAAAAGCAAATTACTCATTAGTAAGCAAAGTGAAATAGCAACTAAAAAGGCAGAACAAGACTAGACTACTCTTGCAACAAAATCATGAAGCAGAAATGTGATGTCATTAACTTCCTTTAATAAGCAGTGTTGCCATATTTGGGTGCTGATGTTCAACCAGAGGAAATCATCATAGACTTTTATAGACCCATATATGTTCACATCTGCTGAAAGCCCTTCCTGAAACACTGGGCTCATTTTTGGAATTATTTTTTTTATGGGATGAGGCAAGTAAACAGATTTCAGGGAGGGCAGGAAAGAGCATTAAGGGATTAACTCACAAAGTTAAACAGGTAATGGCATACTTAAGTTACACAGAACTGAAGTGAAGCAATGTGATAAATTCAGAAAAAGGGAAAACCCAGTCAGACTATTCTGATTCAGACATGTAACCAGTTGTGGCATCCTGTCCTCTGGTTCACTCCAAGATCTGAAACAGCAGCTACTTACTCACATCCCAGTTGCACATGAAACTTCCCACTTTGATGCATCATTCCATGGACCTCACACTTGACTCAGTTGAGTTAATTGACCTTCTTTTATAGGAAGAAGAGAAGTAGGGTATGATTCCTGCTAACTGCAAAAAATATTCTCATATTCTCAAATTTATTACTTAGTTTACCTGGATGACTGATAGCTAAGTGCAGTGTGATAGGAAAAAACATTTTTTAGAAATGTGAAGATTTTGTTGGGTAGCACGTATTAAGAAGAGCAGATTTGGAATTGATCTGATTTATAACTTAAAGAAAAATAATTTGCATCAAAAAGAAGCTTTAGGCCTTAATTATTTTGCCGTAGAGAACAGAGTATCAACAAACATGAGGGAAAATGACAGACTATAATACTGTTCAAGGCTACCTCTGGTGACAGAAAAAGTATTCTGAAGATGAAAACTAAACTGCTTTTGACAGGTAAAAAAAGTCTGCCTAGAGTGATAGATTTCTCACTGTAAAAAGTCAGCTAAAGAGAGGTGAAAATTCCAAGAGATGTCCAGTCACAAAAGCGTGAGTATGGAAAACAATTGGGAAAGCTTTTGGGAGTATTCCATGGTTTTATAGATGTACTGACAGAATACCGAAAATCTGGCTAGATATATAGATTTGGCAGTGGAAAAAAAATGTTCCACAGTAAGCTTCAGTTAGGAGAAGGACAAAAACCTTGACTATTCCAGAAATGCTGCTACACATTTAAGATTAAACTGAACTTAAACCAGAGGAGCAAATAGAAACCAACAGAAATCTGCCTTTCTTAGTCAAGATTTACCTTGGACAATGCCCTGGGAAGTCTCGTCCAGAGCATCCTGTAGGGTACTTCACTTCGGTGTTTTTAAAACTTTTTGTTGGCCCAGCAGATCACTGCTAGCTCTTAGCATTTCTTGCAGACCACACTGTACTATTGCCATCAGTCTTTTAATTATTATTCTTTACTTCTTTGTGAGTTTCAGAGTAGGAATTATCCATAATGGCAAGCAAACTACAGCTGGGCCAATGTTTGGAAACCTTTGCTTTGTTTCACCAGTGTCTGTGGGAATTCTCACAGTTGCTACTTTCTAAACAAAAGGAGGTACCAGAGTGGAACTTCTTCACCATCTTTCTGTCTGTTGCCAAACCACCAAGCTGTCTCCATTTATTTTAAAAACTTATTTAGAAATCTGAATATGGACAGGGATAGGAAAGTAAAGTCAACTTTAGGTGAGGAAACAGCGTTTGAATTACTTAGCTTGCATGAGGTTCACCCTTATTTGTTATTACTAAATTAACTCTGGGCTGGAAAGAAGAAGAAAGCTGTAATCAGTTGCTTTTAACTCCTGGATTCCTGCACTCCTACACTGACAGCTACACTTAAAGAAATCCAAAGAAGTTACTGTTGTGGCAAAACTTTTTTTTTTCTCCATGGCAGTGAGCATGAAAAAAATTTAACCACTCGCTATTAGATTTTGAGATAGGTGCTGGTAATTTTTTTTTAATATATATTATTTTTAATACATTGATTTTAAGGAGTGAAAATGTTTCCATTCAGCTTCCCTGTGGTGTTTTAGAATGAATCAGAGCACTTTTGAGTATCAAGGTGTGATTACTCTTGTAGCACAAATGGTTGATTTGTAAGTTTTTTCTAGGCACTATCAGATAACATTCCCTAGGCTGACTGCAAAACTTGCTATAAAAGTCTGGTTGCCAACTGGCTGTTTGGTACCTGGCTTCTAGGGGCATGGGAACTGTAGGAGAGTAGGTTATGTTTCATCCCTATCCTCTCCTCCAAGGTCACCAGGAACAAGATTTCCAATATTATGTGTCATCACTTTCATGGGGGAAAATGAATCTATTGTCTTGTTATCAGAATTACTGTTGTACTGAAGTCCTTGCACAGAGATGAGGGCAATTAGGCTTTATCCAATAGAGAGTCCTGTTCATGGCTTTCCTATTCACTGTTTCTCAGCTCTGAAGACTCAGCTTCCCCATGCAGAGTTGTTATTTATGGTCAGCACATAATATTTTATCTCTTCTGAAAAGTTGACTTAGATTTGTCAAAATGCTCAGCTGTTCTGCAAATATTTGTTTCTTGTAACAGTAATGGTCGTAGACACAGAATATGCAACATGCATCTACACTAGTTTGCTTTGACATGCCATTCCAGTAGAGATGTTAAGTGATAGAACTTGCTTGACACAGCATAATTAGTAATCTTGCTCATATATTTTGCTTCACTTTACTGCTAAGAAAGCTAACAGTGCAAAGCTGATTATTTTTTCTGGAAGGAGTAACAGCTCTGAATCCCAGGTTTCTCATCATCTGCACTGTACAAGGATAACATGGTAGCACCACAATTGTTTTCCTAGTAGGATCTTATGTTGGCTGGATGCCTGATTGCTCCTCTCTAGTTGTATGAATATGTGTAGACTTACACTTTTTGTTTTAAAAGGGGAGGGAAAAAAAAAAATAACTATTCACTTTAAAATGCTTAAGGCCAGATGTTGTCAGGTTCCATTTGAGTGCTTCTACAGGGTGGAGATGAAGGCAGTGCGAAGTATTTTCCTGACTCACATTGCCTTGCTAACTAGGATCATATTCTTTGCTTCCCCTATAAATGATCAACTGCTCCAATTTAGCACCAGCCCTGATCTTCCAACATGGGGAGCAGCTGGGTGAAGGTTCAGTTATGCCTGTGCCTCTGTGCTGGCTCGTGCTGCTAGGAGAGACTGACCACGTGTTTTAGCATTTTAGAAGTTAATAGAAGCAGAACTTCATTGTGAAGTTGCTTCTAATTTTGGAAAACATTCTTTCAGGCGCTTTACTGCAACAAGAATCCTCTCTGTCACCTCTTCTTCCCTAACACA
Source organism: Podargus strigoides (assembly GCA_028020825.1). Classification (NCBI taxonomy): domain Eukaryota; kingdom Metazoa; phylum Chordata; class Aves; order Caprimulgiformes; family Podargidae; genus Podargus; species Podargus strigoides. The sequence goes on from CM051643.1 coordinate 783,869, forward strand.
ACCTAAGAATGAATTTCAAAGTGTTGCTAAAATTCCAAACTTGAAAATTTATTTGAAAACTCAGCAGCATTACAACAGATTGCCATGAAACAGTTTTTAATGACTTTCTTGATACTGTTGCTTACAGGGCATCACAAGAGACCCCTATGTCACAGTATAAAGAAGACATTCTCCTGAGAAAAAAACAAAACATGTAGTGAACATTTTAGGGGCTGTGTTTGTGTAGATGATTAAGGATGAATGCAGCCCTGATCTGAAATAGACAGCTCTTCTTGAGTTCTCTTGGCTCCCTATGTTTTTCTCCTGTAAATACACACCTCTAAATGGAAGTTTCCTTGCATGTGAGAATAACTGCTGGAAAATTTAGTTGAAAATGTAGCTTTAAATCTGTAGATGCAAAAAACAAAGACTTTTTTCATGTAAAGAATCTGCTGAATACTGCATTATCCATCTGCCCATGTGTAATTTAATCTGGCAACATTTCCAGTGATGTCATGCCTGGAATGTCCAGCCCTGTGGAGAGATACTCGCTGGGATGGAGCTGCTGCGTGAGGTGGAGAGATTAGCAGATGTGGTAATTCGCTCTTGGAATGGAGTTCATATCAAGTTGCATATTTGAGTAAAAATGGTTTCTGTTCTTTATGTAGTTTAGGAGCAGGCATATGTTCAAAAGACAGGTAGGTGATGACTTCTATAGCCAGTTTTTCTGTCTGAATATTGTAATTTTGAGGAAAAAGTGTTCCATTATGTCATTTCATTTCTAGGCAGCTGACTTTGAGACTGTGGGATAAGGGGTGCCTGGCAAAAGCTGTTCCACTTAGATAAAGTTCTGCTGCATTATGAGTCTTCTCCCACTCCAAATGAGAAAAACTGTGGTGAGTTTTAGCACATGTGTAACTAGGTGGCACAATCATCACTCAAGCGATGATGAGTGATGGTCATGACTGACTGCCTATTAGTCAGAACTTCCGTACTAAGTGATGGTCCTGCTGCAATGGATTTTGACAATCTTCAATGCAAAAATATTTAGAAAGAAGTTTACGTGAGTTAAATTGCTGGGGTTAGAGTTTCACGAGAGACCCAGTTCTGGTGTCTTCACCAGTTCTGGTATCTTTACCAGAACTACTTAATACTTTGTTTTGTGAGCTGACCTATTGAGGGCAAAAATATCAATGCAGAGCCAGGCAGTAATCAGTACAGATGACAATGTTATAATCTTGTGGTTTGTGATATGAACATAGCCAAATAATGTGGTCATTCAGTCTTTACGGGGAAATTCAGTTTGTACAGAGACTGTGTGGGAAGAAAGTATAGTTTTTGATTTGGGACCTGTGGAATAACTCAGTTTTGAGGCTAGGAAGACACAACGCAAACCGCAGTTCGTCTGCTACTACCTGGTAGCTTCTTTGGTGATCTCTTCTTAGTCTGTACTCTTCCCAGCATGACTCTGAAATTACTAATCATGAGTATGTGTTTCCATGACCCCACACATGCATTCCCACCAAGAGGATAAATACAGCTGCAGATACTGGCCAGCTATCTGCTTTTTTCTCCTGGGGCTTAGTTACAATTTATAGCTGCCACTTCTTTGCAGAAGGTGTGAGAAAAGAGCAATAGACTCTTTGCAACTAGGCAGCAGAGAACCATTAGGATATCAGCACTCAGCAGCTAGGATTTGGTTCCCTTCGTGAGCTCAGTCATGTAGCAGCAGTTAGAACAAATACTACACAAGAGAAAATGCAGCATTTCTTTCTCCTCCTCTCTCCACTTTTAATGGGGCATTCGTGCTCTTCATGCTTTGGGTTTTATAAATAATAGCCACTATTAAGTTCACTCAATCCATCCAAACACTAGGATATTTTAATTCAATATTACCAGTTCAATTTTATTTTAATTCAATATTACTGGTATCAATAAAGAAATCCAGCTGCTTGTAAGTCACTATTACCCGGGTTTGTGAGTGGAACTCTATTTGCCAAGGCAGCTTCTGTTCTGCCCAAAACCTAACACTATAAAGGAGGTTAAATAGGCAACTTTATAGGGGCACTTTTTTTAAACTTTTTTTTCCTCCTGTCAAAAGCCTTCACAGCTGAACTTGGACTATTATTTTATTTTGATTAAGACCTCTACAGAATAATACTGTATTTGGAAGTGCTTTCCACACAAGGGGTTCTCAAAGGCTGGCTCTGAACCAAGGAGTAAGGAATCACCACGCTCTGCTCCCTACTTGTCAAGTGTAGGTTCCGAGTCGAGCGTAACCCAGCTCCTGTCAGGTCTACATTCCCAGGTTCATTTTCATAGACTTTGACATGTGGAATGCAAAGAGACAAGTTAAGGCACAGTTCTTGATTTGTGTGTTTAAAAACACTTCTGGCTCCATACAGACAAAGTCAAAGTTTTGTTCACAGATCACTCTTCCAAAAGCAAGACCTCACATTGAAACTATCTAAAAATATTGATATTTTTTTTTTTTAATACAGCAACATGACAGCCTCAATGAAAAGCTCACTTTCCAGATTTCATCCAAGGTCTTCATAGATACAAATATTCTGTGGGCTGCAATTCCATATTTCCTGCACTATTTGACTATTATGCAGCAAACTGATAGTCATTATTGATTCATACAGACTCTCAAACCTCTTAAAATCTGTAACTTACACTGAATGAAGAAGCATAACCATCATGATAGTGAAACAGAGCAATAGCTCTCCTCGTCTGTTAACCTTCCTTCAATAGTAGATGATGGCAAATAATTTAGAGAACAACATGAAAAACACTGAAAAACACTTAAGTAGTTATATTATACAATAGTAATATGTGTCTTCTTTAGTTCATCTGATCATTACTTAACCTCTGGTTTCTGTGCTGACTCATCCTTAATTACATGGAAGCAATAGGCATGTCTACTCTACATTCAAATATCTAACTGTCACGCAAATAGACTTGCAAACCCAAGTTAGCACTAATTTCACCTCTAGGCTCTGGGTGAAGCATAATTGAGGTAGAAAACTCTTAAGAACCTAGCCAACATTGCAGCTAAGCGTAGATTGTGAAGTCTATATTGAAAACATACAGGCTGTCTCACTGAAAAATTAGCTCAAGGACACACTTGACATGTCCTTTAGCTCAGAAGGAGCATAAATGGGAATTACTCATGTAATTATGTTTAAAAGTCAGTTGAGAACTGCAAAAGTCTCCTTGCCTATCTCTTCATCTTGTTCAGAAAAAAAGAATTATCAATGAATTATACTAGAATTCTGATGTATTATGCATAAAAGCAATGATTTTCAATGACTGCTAAATAAAGAGATTTAAAATCTCAGACTAATATTAAGAATGATTATTTATTACAACCAGAGCATTCACTGAATGGAAATGGAAAGTCTCAATGTATTTCTACAACAGTTCTACCATATAGTGTTAATGATTTTTTAAACTAAAAAAAAACCTTCCACTAGAAAACACCAATTCATTCACATTTGCAGGTGGAATTTGAATCTGCAGTTCACAATTACCTCACAATATTTGGAATAGTAAAAGAAACCTACCTCAGAACAGCTGAAGGATAAGCTGATGTGTAAGCAACCTCTGGATGCTGTCCAGGCAATGGGAGGAACCTTTGTAGACTGGATTCATCTGTTCTGGGTTCCGTTAAGATGTTGATGCAAAGCAGCAGATTTGTAACTTAGAGGCCAGTGAAGAGTGCAGCCTATTAGAAAACAGCTGATTTCTTGTCAATGTTACATTTTCAAAGGGTTCTGCAGTGACCATGATGTAAAAATTGTATTTTGTAAAACAGAACACCAGACCATCAATTTAGGAAAAGTTTATATATAGTTATACGCATGCCCTATTTGTAACACATAATTATGATCACTGTAGAGCCTGTTCAAGCCATGACCTTCTTCCTGTTCAATATTACGAATGAAACCACTTGCTTCGTTCCCATTTCCAACATGTTGGATTGCATGAACTAATGAAAGGACAGAATCTGGAGTCCTGGTTAGTCCTGCGGTACTACCACTGAGTGAATTTCCTGGTCCACACTTTTCTTGGAGAATTTTTTTCAGATTATATCCAAAACAAAACAGCTTCCAGAGACATGCTTTGGAAAGCTCAAGCAGTGCAGGATTGTCCTAGACATTTTGGATTTCCTGGACTCCCTGACAGAAGTGACAATTTGTACAAGACCTATGCCAACAAAAATGGAAAGATAGGCAGAACACAATGTCCACAGTCTGCCGGGCTCTTGCATCTGCTTGAAAAGTGAAACGTTCCATATTACTGAGCACCATCAGCACAAAGTGGTACCTCATTCCTGACTCACAAACACTGGACTCCAGTTTCTAGCTAACAGGGTTTTAGCACAACCAAACAGCTACTTGAAGTCATTATGGGTAATAAAAAATCTGATGCAGATTGCAGTTCAAATGCTTGTAGTTACCTGGTTGCTGATGACCAGAGAACACAAAATGCAGATGTTTTAAATCTGTTGCATCTTTATACAACAGTGTTTGCTTTCCATACTTTTTAAAAGACAAACCTTTACTGATAAACATTTGTTTCAACTGTAGTTACAAACAAAATGATGAGCTAGGAAAAAATATAAAATGAATTCAACATTTGCTTTCTGCAAAGACTCTTATATTAACTACAATTGGATTAGAAAAAGATGGCAAACAAAATATTGGACTCAATATGGGGATTTAATGATATACATCTGAATTCTTTGTTCATGCTGACGATAGAATGTTTTATTACAGAGTACTATGAACTCAAAAAAACATTCTGTCAGTTTCGTTGTTTGAAATTTTAATTCTTGAATCCAAAGAAAGGCAGGGTTTTTTTGAAGTTACATCAACAAAGCAATCACCTATGAGAAAAACCACTGAATTCTAATCAATACTTCAAGGTGATCCAAATGATTTGTTTTCAAGAGGCTGTAATTTGCAATTTGTTTTCAATGAAACTGTCATCACCTCTACAGCTCACAGCAAATCCTTAAGTTACAACAAAAGTGATTATATAATGGAAATCTTTTTGTCATCTTATTTTGCTAAGAAGGGTGCTCAGTCAATGCTGGCATGATGTATGGTTTTAAAAATGAAAAGATACTCAGGAAGAATATATATTTTTCCATTATTATGCTGCAAGTCTTTGCTGCTCACTTGCTGATGTGCTCTACTCTAGCAAAGTGCTGACCAGTTCAGAAACTTAATGTGTCCCCAAGAATACACTGTGTTCTTCTTGAGGCCTTATTTTCAATCAAAATGCCTGTGTTCATTGATCCTATCTGTTCCTTCAATGAAGTGGTAGAATGAATAGAGTGAGATCAGTGAAAACTTTTCAGATGCGTGGAAAAACCCTACTTGCATTTCTTCTGTTGTGATAATTGTTTAGTTTCTGTAACATTTGTCCAGCAAAATTTTAAAGATGCCAGCATTATGCTGAGAACATAATAACGTAAGAACACAGGATGCTCCAGCATTGCCATCCAGAAAAACCTGGTGATCACAAAGTTATATCCAGAACTGAAACAACTATCATTTTTAAAAACCATACCAGAATATGACAAACAACATTTCTTAGAAAATTTAATGTGAATCTTTATAATATCATAGCCAACATATCCTGTGCTATTATGCAAATCCTATTGTCATAACAAGAACCATATAGAGATATGGAAGAATTAAGCACTTAAATATTAAAACAAAATTTAATAGGAAGAGCTAGTTATAAGATTTAAACTATATAACATTAAAGGAATTCTCAACAAGAGTTTTTTAATTCAAGCCATTAACATTAAACATCATACAAAGCACAATATGCTGTTACACAGTGGTTTAGAAATGTGTCAGTTTTGAAGACTTTTGGTAAAACCTCTCTCTCCAGGTAGATGTCTGTAGAGCAAGTCCTTTCAGGACAACAGTGAGGGGCTATGGAAATTCAGGTTGTCTTCAAAGGGGATAATTCTGCTCTATGACATAAACTCATTACTTTTTAAAGGACTGGTTGTTTTTTTTTCTATTGAGGATAGGTAACACTTTCTCTCTAGCAGAATTATGTTCTTCAGGTGTCTGGCAGAGTCACCAAGGTTCAATGTCCTTTGCATTGCTGTTGATAAAGCAAGCAATACTATAATACATGATAAGCCAGAAGAGGAAAAGGCAGGGGAGTTGATTTGATTCTCTTCACAGGTCTGAGCACAAGTTTTGACATCCCAAATAATGATCACTTTCTTGACTACTCTTTATGATTTAGCTGAAAGTGATTCTTGAGGTCATCACATCATTATCTTGCATGTGTTCTGAAGGCAGATACTGCTTATGGTGCGAACAGAACTTAGACAAGCATTTTAATAAGGAAATCAGGAAGATCAGTCTCTCAATGATGAGATATTCTGCTCTGAGCTTTGACTGGCATTGCAAATGTCTGCATACATAAAAGTATCTATGTATAATGTGGACATGTGTGTATATGCTAAGTCAACAATCTCTCTGCTAGACTTTACACCAATCCTCCTGAATTAGTAGGAACCACAGAGATATCCAACAGCTAAACACTTGATTCTTAGTGCCAAGTTCAAGTACAATGAGATGAGTAACTGTAAGGATTTAGCCATAGGATATTAGAGGAGTTCCTGACTGCCATAAGTTTTCATTCAGATCATTAACATTACTTTAATTTACAACACCAAGAACTAAAGAGAAAAATAGTACCCATATGAGACAAGTATGAAAAATCCCATTTTGCTTTCCCAGATCAAGTCAGCGAAAAACCCCAGCCGTCAATTCAGTGGAACATTTCAGCGTGGGATATTTTTTTAATGTTATGTAGCTGAAGATACAGAGTGCTACTTTTAGCAAGATCAGGGAGAAAAAAAAAGCTCTTGCTAGCAGATGCTTAAATTTGATAAGTCTTCTGCAATGCTAACGTAGAGAAGAGAAGTGACTGACATGCACTTGATATTTACAATTTTCCTCTTTTATGTGGGAACTTTGGACTTTGTGACATTTGAATCTGTTACTGTGAAATGGATTCAAATGTTTCAAAAATGCACCAAATTTTCCGGAGCATAAAACTAATTGTTTCTAGGGTAGAAAAACTGCTATTTTTGTTACACAAAATAAATCAAAATCAGTGTAAGACTAGCAATAAGCAAAATCACAGTCATAAACAGTCTATTCCCTTTGTTGCATTTTATGTCATGTTTTTCTATAAAAAGTTCAAACAACAAAAACCACAAAAAAGTTCTGAAAATCCTTCTCATGTAAATGACACTACTCAACAGTGAATGCATTGGAATGAATCTACAGTGATCTACTGCATGGAAACTTAATTCCACTTGATGCAAGGGAGAAAACCTGATATCACTTGCATAGTTTCTTCTGGGTATGAATATTCAGAGGGTTAGAAAATATCTGCAATATCCTATCTTGCAGGCAATAAGTGTTCAAGTGATTAGTTCATTCGGCAGAAAGGTCTGCTGACCATGAAAGTCCAGAAAGAAAATAAACCTGAAGATCTAAATGCAGAGAGTTGTTTCCCAAGGTAATGTCAGATCTTGGTTCTTTTTAAACATCTAGTCCATGGTTGAAAAATCAACGTGTTCTGCTGTCAGAAGACCATTTCTCTAGGATGGGAATCACCAGAGACAGACAGGGATCTGTAACACCTTCTTTAATATTCTTAGTCCCTCACATTAGGCATGAAAAGTTAGCAGGGCACAGTTTGCAAGGAAAAGGAGTGCTATGCCTTTATCCTAATCTTTAAGGTCAATCATATGGTTCAGCCTGTACTATAAATGATACACTCCAGCTCCTTGTCTTTAGGTCAGCCAGAAGCCTCTCTCTATTTATCACCTTTTTAGTATATAACCCTTCCACCTGAACTCTCAAATCAGCCTCAAAAAAAATCAAAATAAGACCACAAAAAACCTTTGAGCCTTGTAAAAATCTTGCACAGAACAAAAAATCTTTCACAATCTTTTTCCACTACTGGATTGATACTCTGTCCCATAAGCACAGAAATTCACTTAGAACAGGGCTGGTTCAGAAAAGTCAGAATGCTCCACAAAGAGCACATGTGAATGAGGCTGTGCAGTTATTCTTAACTCATGCCAGATGAGTGAAAAAATGTTCATGAAGAGAAGTTCCTGGAGAGCAAATAGGTTAATGGTGCATGAAATGAGAAGTGAGAAGTGAGAATTTATGTTTGGTTCAGAGCTGCTTGGTGAAGTATGGACCACTGTTTCCTTGTACAACAGCAAAGCTATGATTAAAAGGAGACACCTTGATTTACTAAGTGTTAAAAATTAAAAGCTCTAGAGCTCAGTCATCAGAAAACATCAGGTGTATCACATCTGTGGATTCTTGCTGGAGCACGCGGCCAGGCTCATATCACCTACTGGTGTCAAAACCCTTTCTTTGGTAGGACCTTCTACCAAGAGGCAGGTTTGACATGAAAAGCAGAAATGGCCCTTCTCCAACATGCATGCACAACTCCTTCACACTCCCCCTCTCTTAGTGATGAAGACATGTAAGTTTTAGTTTTCCTCTTTCCCAGAGAGAAGGAAACTTTGCCTCCTGTCATCTTCTACACCAAGCACCAGGCTGGCAGGTCACATCAGTTTCATGAATAGTCCTGCTCATTTTAATTTCTAACATCCTCACTATATACCAAACTCTAATTTGAGGGGTGTGCCTACAAGATTTTTGCAGGCCATTGCAAGCTTGTTCTGCCCATACCCTGAGCCAACCAAAAGCCATGCAGCTGTAATTAGCTCTGTTCCAAGTCTAAGATAAGAATTTCTCTTAAGAGTGTGAAGTATATTAGCTTAGAGATGGTGTTACCTAACACTAATGTGACTTCAATTTGCCTACAAAAGCCTGCGTAGATAGAACTTGCATAGATATTTCTCTTAAGATCTTACTCAAACTGCATTTTTTTAAGTTTTATATCATGCGTAAATTGATCTCCAAGTTTCCATAGATGATTAATCCTTGTGTTTCTAGGCCGATTGAACATCTTGACACATGTACTTCTGACTGTCTTCAAAGCATCCTTTTAAATGATATTGTCTTCTGAATCTTGGAAGAGCAGTAGAAGCATATCAACTTCAGCATGAGATGAGATGTAAATTCAGATATCTTCTGACTGCTGAGGGATTTTTTTTCTTAGGTCTGATTTTCACAAACTTCAGCTCCCACTGCTCGAGAAATCACTCACATTCTTTACATTCAAGGCGGAGTTTAAGCAAGCCACATCTTTGTACTGGCAATAACTAATCAGCACCTATATGTATAGTTTGCCACCCCTGATTACAGCAAGTGAAAGAACAAGCCTACTAACCTGCTATTGCAGGTCAAACGAAGTCTTAACAGATTGAAGGCTATGGGATGACTCAACAGACAAAAATAGTTACAGTGCTTATGAAACTCAATAGACTATACTGGCCTAAATCCCATCTTCCTGTTCCTGTGTTTTTTCCCCACTGTTTTTTGTACAAATCCAATAGAAAAGAATTAATTCCATATAGACTAAGTGGTGACTGAAGGCACAGAGGAGGTAACTATCTATAAAGGAAAAAAAAAAAGTAACAAATGAAAGCTGAACGGGAAAACTAATCACATTTGACACAGAGAACCTTCATTTCCAGCAAGATTTCTGCTATTTCTCACCATTTTGGAAAGGTTTTCTGATGACAGAATGGATTGTTTTTCCTGTTACACTCTTTCCTTCAGTCTGTCTACAAGCAGTTGTTGACATAGATTTAAACGTGCAAATGGTATTTTGAATGAAGTCTGGAAACTGTAACACGTGAGAAACGACAAAGAAAAAACTATTTAAAATGGGAAAGAATATGAGACAGCAAGCAACCATGCCAGCCATGAGAAGAACTGAAAAGCTCCTTCTGGTGTTTGGTGTAGCAAAAATTCACTTCTTTCTAAAACTTCAATAGACATTTATGCTCACTGATAATTGTATATCACTCATTAGTGGTTTTTCAGTGACAATGGTGCACTTATACTTGGTACACATGTGTCTTCATGTACTTTAAGAGGTTTTCCAGAAAGCAAACACAAGTCTTGAGAGTCAAAACACTCTCTGACTTAATTCAATTGATACACACTTTTGGATGGAAACTTTTTGTCCTTGAATATGTTGATTATTCAGTTTAGCAAGATGTCATGTTTTTAAAAATCAATAAAACCTTCAAAAATATCTACCCAACACGAACATGAGATAGTTCACTAATATCTGTAACAAAGTAGTACAGGATAAATCTACTCTCCATGTGCCTCCACAAACCTCCTCAACCAATTCCTAAAAATATGCAGCTATTCCAAGAATTTAAGGGATTTTTACTCTTCCAACAGCATCAGCTCTGGCCTACAATGTGTCTACACAACTTCCTTGCCTGTTTGGACCTGTTCCTTTTCTGGTTTTCACATCAACTGTCTTGAAGATAACAAACATTACAGAAACTTGATGTCTAAGGTCCAAACCAGTTATTGGAGGTCAACATTATTTCTCTTTTCCCACCTGGATGAATGGTAAGACTGCCATCTCCTAGGGTGGCTAAATATGGAGAAATGCCAGGTTTCCTTGTACAGACCTAATAGCTTTGTGGATGACATAAAATTCAAATATTTTTTTATGCCTTTCCATAGAGGAAGCAAACAAGTAATTCCTATCCAAGTTCCTGAAGACTTCTGTTAAGGAAACACTATCATACAGACTTTGTGCTAGATTTTATTAAAGTATCACACAAGCCTTAGGCAATTAGACTGAGAATTAACTTCTCAGCAGGAACACTGAGACTGGCACTTCTGGCTTCTTTAATGAGGAGAAAAAGCTGAGTGTATCATCAAAGAAGCCTTCATGGGGCTCTGAGGTCTCTATAACTGAGTTTCAACTGACTACTCACATTGCCTAATTTCCTCATGGAGGTACTTAACATTATGTACTGAAAATCAGAGCCCGTGAACAACAAAGGTTTGGATAGACAACACTCAGTATAGAATGTCTGCCTGAAGAAATAAAATTCTAGCCAGAACCTCATTCACTGGATCCTCACAAACAAGAATACAGAGGGGAGAAAGTGAGGAGCTATGTGATGAAAATTAGAAACATCAGTATATTCAAAAGGAAACAAAGGCATAACCAGTTCCCTCAGCAGTCCTATCCTCACTACAGATATGGTGTTAGTAAATTCCTCTAAACTAAAGAAAGCAATTATATTTGCCACAAGGGGACACTGAATTGTTTCAGTGCAATTGTTCTTACTTTGCTGCTGTACATTGCTGATAAAGTAACCATGACATAATAATTAACCAATGTTAATACCATTTACCATAAACAACTGTAGCAAGGACTCAGCTTTGACAGAGAGTCTGTTAGTGCACTGGATGCTGGCATGTCTGGCTGCTCAAGAATTCTGCCCTGAAAATGTACACAGACTCTGACAGTTTTTGCTAACTCCTACAGTCAGGATGTTCTTGATATCCTTTCAAGCCTTTGCCTTCACAGCATATGCACCGCCACCCCTCAAACCTAGGGCAAATAGCTGGCCATCATTTTTCATCAGTCATGCATTTCCCCAGAAGCCTGAAAATTCTTCTGGTCTCTTCTTAGACACATGCTTTAGAATACTTGCTCTTTTAAGTGTTTCAGCTATACCCAGCTTTGTTAGTTTGACAAAGATATAACGCGAGAGATGTCCTTATAAAAAAGGAAGATCCACGTTAATATGACCTACTGATTCCTAAATGTCTTCCATTAAACAAAATGTTTGGCCCATGTGCTTATGAAACAGTTGAACAGGAGCAACAAAAAAGTTTCCAGAAGGCTGTCTTGAGTTAATTATATCGCAGGCTACAGATCTGTTTCAAGGGCTCCTTCTCCCATTTGCAATTCATCAAGAATGTTGGAACCTTGACGAAGTGCTTGAGCTAGAATTGCAGGTTCCAACCATATCCCTCAAGAAATGCCCCTTCCATTAAAAGCAGAGAACGTATAAAAACCTCTTTGCTCCCACAGTTTGTCAGGAAAGAAAAAACCTGTTCAACCAACACCCCCCAAGCCCCCCAAAATTAAACCACAATATTAGACACATTTCTCTGCTACTCTAAAACTAATTCAATTAGAAATACATGGAAGAACACCTGTGACATGTTTATGATGGCTGTGAGGCACTGTTTGTGATAAGTATGCGTGTGTATATATATATGTAATTATATTATGTAATCATATATATATGTAATTATTCTATGATTCTATGATTCTATGTAATGTATAAAATGAGAACCAGTCATCTGTGAAATTTCATCTGATGTTGACTTTTAGCTGTTAGGAAGTGTCTCCTTTCTCTGCCCTCAAGCTGACAGAGAGTACCTGAATATCTTCCTCAGGAAAGGGGAAACCTATCTTTCTGCTACCAAAAGAAGGATGTTGCTCTTCCTGCTCCCAAGCAGAAACCAGTGTTACAGCTTCATGCGCATGCTAACCTTCCTCTTCATCCTCTCTCCATGAAGACAGTGGAGTGAACCTGGTATTCTTTCATCTAGTGTTATACTTAGGCACTTAGAAGACTTGGTAAAGCATAGAAGAAACAAAATGTTACTTTTCTTATGAGACTCATAGGTGCAGAAAGTGCCATATCTGAGGCTATCACATTGTTGACATGTCCAAGGTGAGGAGAAATAGTTTTCAAACTTCCTGAACTTCAATAGGTTTTTATAAGTTTCAGCTCCTCAAGAAATTATCATTTTTGAGAAGACAAACTGCCTACTTCAGCCCCTCTAAATTGAACTACCAACACAGGCCATCAGCCTCCATCAGTGTTTCTGCCTTTCAAGGCAGCACTCACATATTGGAAGTTGTCTATCTATCTAAAGAGTGGCCTTCCACTACTCTGCAGCATAACAAAAGTTGAGCCATATCTGGAGAATAAGGTTCTTTTGGGCTATACACTGACCTTTGCTTACCTAGAAAACCTGTTTGAAACTACTCATACTTTTCTAATCATTATTATTTATTTACAATAGTTTGCATTCTATTTTTAGTCCAACTTTACAGTGCCTTATTAGGAAGAGGCACTGGGGAATTTAGTGAATAAAAAGGTTTGTATGACAAAATTCCAAGTACTAGTTAAATCTAAAGAGGAAATCAATAGAGAACAGTCCTAATTCAATGATTAATTAATGGAAAATGGAAGAACTCGACTCAGAAATTATATGCTACTAAAAATAAATTCCAAATCATGTTGTCTTAAAAAAAAATCTCTATTTTAAGAGACTTTAATGTTAATAGTTTTATTTCCCAAATAGTTAAGCTAATAAGAAGACTGATTTTATTCCAGCGTACATCAAATGAAATACCCTAAAGTTCTCTTTAGCATTCAAAATATTAATTCGATTTCGGTATTTAGTGTTTCAAATTCTTCTCATAAAAATACAGACCAAGTATAAACCAGGTTTACAAAAAAACCCAACCCAAAAGCAACAACAAAAGGCTCTCAATCTGATGAGAAGTTGAACATTATACTGAAGTTGAACAGTAAGTAATTAACATATAGGCAGATTAGATACTGTTTCTACAAGTCAGTCATGAATAGTGTACCTGTTAGCATTGCTAAAACGTACACAATTGGAAAAGTTGCAAGGATGGGCCTTTCAAAGACACATTTCATAAAATAATGTAAGCATTGAGAATTGCTTTTGATAGGAGAGTTGTACTGCTTACAATTTTGTAACAAATCCAAAATTCCTAAGAAAATCCCATGATGAAGTCTTTGTTTTCAAAGGGTCTATGAAAGCTCCATATATCTTGAAACAGTAAAGGAAACTGTATGTGTACAAGGCCTTAATTTATTGCTTTGTTAAATGAATTGCTTCCATATAACATTCCTTCCATTAAGATGTAAATGTGGGAAATCAAAAGTGGAAACTGAAAATATTACAGAATAATTAATCTCTAAAGGAGGTATCTGGGATGTGTTCTTACCACCTGTGAGTTGTTAGCAGCAAGCTGTGAATAGATCTGATAAAATTAGTATGTATTAGTAGGATAATGCAGCTGTTGCAACGTAACTTTTGGCTTACATGAGGCTTATTCATAATTTATTTTTATGATTTTCATAATCCAGAAAAATAAAAAAGGACCACTGTCTAATTGTTACCATACTGTTGATTCAAAAGATATGTGCAGTGCACTCAAGGAGCAATTCCCTCTTCTTTCCTTCCCCTCTGCAGCCCTCCTTCCTCCAGCCCTCGAGTGCTTCTAGTTATAGCACTTGATTTCTAAAATTAAACTTGGCTTCATCTTAAAACTCATATTTAAGAGAATTTGGATAAATGATATGCCATTTAAAACATCCTGATGCCAATCCTTTCATGTGCTATTCCTTTCCTATACTCTAGCAGAGTACAGCTTCTTCATTGTCTAAATGTTTACTCTAAAGCAGCATTTACTTTTATGCTTTGCTTTTTTTTTTAAATTACTTTATTATTATTTTTTTTACTTCAAATATTTACTATTTTCCTTAGCATTCTGCATATACAAGAAAGCACAAGTGAATTCTACATATGACTACAGGCATTCTATGCATGCTGATGTGACTTGTAGTGAAACAAATACATTTGCAGCTAAAGGTGACAAATGGACCCAGAACTTTTGTAATTAATCCATTGTAGACCAATGAAATTCCTGTTGACACTAGAATAACTGGCAAGATTAGTCAAGAGGTTCCAAGTAGACTAAATTTCTAAGGTTTGTTGCATATTCTCAAAGTAATTGTAAAATTCCCATTTATGACTTAAAGTGAATGTGTGTGTCTAAGTAATTCCACAAATAATTTGAGTGTTTTCTGATACCCGTTTGGTTTACCTACTAACTCAAATCTGGATAATTTTACTGGCAAAGAAAGATCTTCTTAGCTGTCTTTTTATCTATTCTGTCAGGCCCCTAGCAGACATCTAGGCTCAAGAGGCACCGTAAAAAAAAAAAGCATAATCCATATATTAAGAAGGTATTCTTCATCTGGCTCACACCTGAACTGCAGTCACTTAGGTGTCAAAGCCTCCTTCTCCTTATTACTACTGTTCTAAGAAAACGAGTCCGTGCAGTGGGTACTTTATATGAAATAGAACTGATTCATGGATACCAAGTGCAGTTTTACCATAGGCTATTTTTGCACTATATGTTTACGTCACCATTTGCATGTATGTACACATACATCTTAGAATGTGCTGAAATCTAAATCAAAGGAAAGGAATGGATTCTGGGTTGATATGATGGAGCTGAGAACTTTCTTACTTTCTTACAAGTTTCATGAGCAAAACACACAAGAGCCATGTATTTTCTATGTTCATATTATGTGGGAAACCACCTGAACATGGTCTCAACTGACCTGCAAGCTTACAAGCCCAAAGAAGCAGTTGTCTGGAGTGGTTCAGAACAGATAGAAAGAACAACACTGATCCATTTCATGGAAGCACTGCAGGGAAATTGCAAGCAAATACCATAGTAGTTTCACTATTTCCAAATGTTTATTCTGTTGTTTTTTTTTTTTTTGTCTTACTAAAATACTTAATTTCCTCTCCAGAGTCATCTGTAAAATTCATTTTTCATGTCCTTGGTCCCCTTTTTGGGTAATTTGTGTATTCCAATGTCTGTGTCCTATTTAGTTACTTGGATAGTGCATTGTTTTGCAGTTACATTAACACTCACAGTCTAAAAATACGAAGTCTGTTCACCAGCTTTCTTGAGTGTTTGACTGAAGCTATTTCTTGTACAACAGTAGGCAAACTTACCACAAGAAAACAAAAAGGAAAGGTTTCTTTGTCTCACTTTCTGTCTCAGCACGGGTAAACCAAAAATTGGATCTATTGTGAGGGATTGTCCTTCTTGGACATAGTCAGTTAAGCCTTAACAAACACTACATAACTTAATGAGGTAACGAAAATTAACTAGAAATAAACATACAACATGTTCATGATGTCATAGCTTTGACTTTTTGGAAAGTATTGGAAAAAATTGAGATGCTGAGTGGGATAGTTCTTTAAGAGATTTGATTACTGATTTCTAGATGTTTCAGGTATTAAATTGATGTTTTGTATGCATTTCTTTCCAACAGTCTAGAGTAAATGACTTCATTTTGAATGAAACACAGTATTCCACTGAAACTAAGGCTTTGAACTCACTTCCATTGAAAATGAGTAAAGCTGCTGACTAATTAAAAAGTTTAAAATATATTCCACAAATATTAGTTGGAATTAAATGTTTTCAATTGCATAGTGCATTTAATTATTGCAAACTTTGCAATGATCTTGTCTTATAGTCATGAATGAGTGTGGAAAAGTAATTCTATCTCGATGACTTATTTATTTATAAAAACACCTTTCACATTTGCACACAAAAGTATTCATGTGAAGAATACTGCTGAATTTCTCCAATGAATATGAAGAAATTTTGTATACTCATCTACTGAGACACTTCCTACTAATTGCTAACAAAGGCACTGAAATTCAGTCCATAACATTTCAAAAACCTGAACAAAATGAAATGGAATTAATCTGAGGAAATCACAACCTGCCCACAAGTACTGAGAGAAGAAAAGCAGACTCTTTGTATGCAGAATACATCATCCATCACACAGAGCTCAGCATCTAGGCATATTTTACCTCAGTCTTATAAAGGAATGTCACTGCATACATAAAGGCCTAATCCAACATTGTTCAATGCTCCTGGGAAATATTTGTCCTGGTTTCCCAGGCACAGACCCAAGGGCCAGCCATGGCAGGCAGGCCATGAGCAGCCCTGAGTCAGCTGGGAGTTTCAGTCAGGGCAGCTGCCCCAAGCTGACTCACAGATGTATCCCACACCTCTGACATCTGCTCATTATAAAAGGAGGGAGGTCACTGAGGGTGGGGAGTTCCTTTTCCTGGGGTTTCTCACTCTTAGCTTCCTGCTCCTTCTGCCTCTTAGGGACCAGGCTGAGTATAAGCTTGTGTACTTTATTTTGGTGTTTGTATTAGTTTTGTTATTTCATTAAATCTTGTTTCTGCTTCAGCCTATGGGGCTTCTCTGTTTTTCCCCTGATTCCCCTTCTCAACTGGGGAGGGGTCATCTGGTTGTAGAACAACTGCTATGGTTTAGCCCCACGTACAGGCTAAACATAGACACTATCAAAAGATGCCATCCCCTGAGTAACCTCCAGGGAACAGGTTTTAAGGACATATGAAACTTATATAACACACAAATACTGAAGAACTATTCTTAAAAGAAAAAAAAAAATATATTGATGCAATTTTTCCAGAAAAAAATGTGGCCTGAATTCAATGTAACTTCCCTCTGCATAATGAATAAATGCCAGCATATATCTCCTCAGAATTTACAAGACGGAGTGTTTGTTTTAAAAGCAAAATAGTTTACATGATGTCTAGGAAACATATTGTATTTAATCAATAATCAAAACTTACCAAGCAGACCAAGTTGCCAATGGCTTTCTTCCATTTTATCCATTTAAAAGCAAATCTCAAATATAGGGTGGTTCAGAACAAAATACCTCATTGAGAGTGTAATATTTCATTTAGATGATTCCTCCAATTTCTAAAAAGTATTGGCTAGCACTTCTGTTAAATTGAATTTTCTTTACTGATGATAGTGAAGGAAGCTTATAAAAGGTGGGAGAAAATATATTTAGCTATATGAGAGATCAGTACAAAGTCACAATGTACTTCCTTGAAGTGAATTTGATGCCACAGCCTATTTGTGTCTGAAGAACGGCTAAAAGTCTTGACTGTTTCAAGATTAAATCAAAGAACCAGGGGCCCTGAAGGGATTTTGGAGCATGTTACAGACTTCTATTTCCTTTAGGAGCTTCCTCCAAAAGCTACATACAAGTGTGCAATAACCCAGCTCTTATGAAACCCGATTACTTTGTTTTCTGCAAAAGAAAGCACTTAGGCTGGGAGCGTTGTCAGAATAAATTTCAAAGATCAAAAATCGACAAGGCGAGAACTTGGATGAAGTCTGCTGCAAATGTGTTACTGACACAAGGAACTTAGTTAAAAAAAATTAAGCTACAGTAGACTATGTTATTTCTGTTAGCAGTTAAGACCGTTTGTGTAAAAATGACTGTGCAGCATGGAATGGATCTGTATGCATTTGTCCACTGCAGTTCTGTGCTCAAACTAAGTCATTGTGTTATGTTCCAGTGGCATGGCAGCACTGCTTGTGTACAAACATTTCTCATTATAAACTGATCACTTCTGGGATTTATAACGGCATTTTGCATTTATAAACATTTTGCTGTGGCCTGGAACACATATGCTTTCCTTATGTTAGCTATTTTTTCACCAACATTGAAAAATGTGTAACTTATTGTTATTACTACCACGTGAATTATCAAGGTGTCCATGAAGCCTAGGTGTCCAGCCAAGTTCTGGGCTTGGGCCCCATTGTGCTAGGTGCTGCTGAAAGTAAAGTTGAAAAGGCTATCTTAAGTTTCTTAGAATTTAGAAATGAGACAATAGGCAGCAGCTGAATGCCTACAACAGATTGTACAGGCAAGGAAGGCTGGTAAGCATACCTGACAATGACTTAATTTCACCAATAGCCTGTACATTGTTAGATGTAGTTGTTTGCATCAGAAGCAAGTGAAAGTTTTTTGCCAGTTTTAAAGAACACTGTTTTTTGAACTGCATCGGTCTTCAGAGTTGGAAATACTATTACTTCCAGAACATAGTCCTACATGGGATATATATACCCAGTTTCTGGCTTACCACCTACTCTTTCCAAATAAGGCAATGCTTAAAAAGTCTCACAACAAACCAGGCAACAAAGTAAGTACATATGTGGTCTCATCTATGCTTATTCTTGGACATTTCATGGCAGTAAAATTTGATATTTAGTATTTGAATCACATTAGTATTATATTATTATATTATATATTATATTATTATATTAAAAATAGGAAGGAGAGGGCAGAGAAAGGATGTTTGCAAAAAGCAGATTTGGAGTTATTCTTGATTAAAGCCAGCAGCTGAGCAAAATAAAATTGCTGTCTCTGCAGCTATCAGTCATGTTCCATTATTACAGTGGAATACCCAGCTTTGTAACTAGGCAGTCTTTACTCAGTCTTCTTCCTCTAACCTTTTGTTTCCCCAGAAAATCTTAAGACTTAGAAGCTTTATGGCTAAGTAAAGAAATCTCATCTGTCTCCATGTGACCATAGTAAAGTAAAGATTCTCTAGAATAATATACATGTGTTTGTGTGTCATGCATATGTGGGCATACATGTGAATGTGTGTGCACATTTGTTATTTTCCTGTTTATGACATCTAGACATGTAAATCCCTGTCTCCCTTGGTGTGAATGCAAGATGAGGCAACCAAAAGGCTGTAATCAGATATACTTTTTAGAATACAAGCCAGAGTTTTGTTATCATTTTAGAACACAGAAAATAGACATTCTTGCTATTCTACATACCTTGTGTTTAATATATTTAAGGCATACATTTATACAATATAAGATACTTAATGCATCGCTGTGTAGGATGACTACCGAGCAGAACTACAGTTAATCTATTAACGCCATCCGTTGAAGAATATTTGAGGAAGCTAGAGTGCCTTGATGAAGTATTTTCTCATCATTAGTAACCTCACTTGTACCTGGGATACTCTGAGATGCTTGAGTGGGGAAGCGTGATTCTTCCATTGACTAGACTGACCCTAAATGGTTTTCCTGGAAGTGCTCCATATATTAAGAAGTTCGAGTGCGATAGGCTAGATCCCACACCTATAGGGACCTCTTTTACATGCAAAATGTCACGGTGCTCAAGAGCTTTAATGATCCTGCTGGCTGGCTATCAGATTTAAATAAAATAAGATATGCTTTTGCTCTTTTAACATACTGCTACTAATAAAATGGCAGTATTTCCATGTTTGGTGCCCAAAGCCCTGATTTGCGTGCTTCCAACTCACTTTCAGAAGTTGGAGTAACAGGCTAATGTTTCTCCTCCCCCACCTCTGCTAACATTCCTTACTCATTACTGCCTATTCACCCCACTTAAGTGGCAATTTATGAGGCTGTTGGAGATTACTTTGCCATTTGTTTACTAAATTAGGTCACCTAAAAATCTAAATTTGACACGGCTCCATTCAAGAAGGTGGAGCCACACAAGAAGAATATTGAGATAAATAAAAATCAACTTAAGATATAAAAAAGCTCACTGATAAAAAGCCTTTGTCTCCTTTAGATATTTTCACAGATTTGACAAAGGCAAATTCAGAAAATGCTCTTGTTAGTTTTACTTAATTGAGTCTCTGCAAAGTCTTTCAGATGTCTGCTATTGTCTATACCAGGTAGGATATTTGTTTCTGTTGCATTTGTGGCAGTGTATAACACAGCTAGCTGAGTAGTAGCATTGACAAGGCTGAAAAGTCAAGAACCCTCTGAGTTCAAAAATCCTCAAAAAACTGTTCCTTATGTGACATAAAATCAGGTGAGATAATCTGCAGAGTCTGGGAGAACCAGTTTCCCTTACTGAGAAGCAGAGTAGCAGGGCAAGGAATAGTGTGTGTATGCCATGTATGTTAAAATAAGACTTAGAAAAACAGTTGGCTATTAAAATGAAATGCAATACTAATGCCTCAACATTAGTATGAACACATGTTGTACAAGGATAACAGAAATTGTTAAATAAACTATGAAACACTTTCACTATTTGAAATGAATAGAATCCAGCAAAATGTGTGTTTAGTAGAGCTCCCAAACAAAATTTCTCACTTGCCAGAGTGTGTCCTTGTGTTGTTTTGGTTATCCAAACGCCATGACTCCATTTGTCTACTCAAGTTTAGAGCTTCTTTTCAAACACTGTATATCTGGGTTGAGTGAATTAAATATCCTACACTTTACCAAAGGTGGCAAATTGTGCCAGGCAATGATTCCTTTCTCTCTCTTTCAGAAGATCATCATTGAAAAGATGCAACTGGAAATGGAGTTGTCAAGACCCAAATAAGAGACATCGGTCTTTATGAAAAGATAAGATCTTTAAGAGAATAAATCAAGCTTCCAGACTCTATCCCAGTCGTTGTTTGCAAATGGAGTAACAAACTACCATGATTACACCAATTCCTTGTCTGCTCTGGCAGGTATAACCTGTGGTGAGAGCCAAACAGAAGAATATAGAAGACTGAGGAAAAAGCACTGAGTCCAAAAACTTCTGTGTAGCTGGGAGAATTTTGTTTACATGTGGCACAAACACTGGAGTAGCTGAAGGAAATAACTGAAAAATTAACCTTATATTGTGTATTAAGATCAATTGCATTTCTATGTAGATATTTCTAGTGCTTGCCTCCTGGTGTCATTGGTCCCACCCAAAAGTGGGTAATCTGATATGTATCGTGTGTTGTAAGGTTTTTGAGTCACTTGCAACAATGCCTTTGAATCAAAATTATCAGAGGAATAATTTACAAGATCTAGGTTACTCTCAGGGTGCTTCCAAAACAAATTCTTATTTTTTTTATCCAGCTTTGTTATCCAGTCAACAAAAGTAGTCCTTTGCATATATATATGTATGATCTATAAACAACCTAACATGCTATAAATTGAAGATGTGGAGAAGTTGAAAGAACAAAATTACCAACACTTCTATTGCCTTCTTCACTTTAATTCTGTCTTGAAATTCTAAAGCATACTATTGAAATAACAAAAAATGAAGTACCCTGTCTACTTTATATGAAAAATACAGAATCTAGAGAGCTGACCTACCTAAATGCTTCAGCATAGACCAGACTAGAAAGTATTTTGAGTTGAGATCACTTAAAGTACAGAACTTTATACAAGTATTGTTCCTCAGCCTTTCATAAAATCTTCAGGATATAATTCAGAAGAAGCTATTCTTCCTTATTTATTTTTTTTTTCTGCTGTTCTTGATGCTTTTCGTTAACCTTGCCTCCAAGAGAGCTTGCAGGTAAATTGTATGCACAAGTGAAGGAAAGTGTGAGGATTAGCTTACAGATGGGCCCTGCAGTGCAGCTGGCAGTCCTTCTGATCAGCTCTGTGATGTGGTTAGTCTTTCCTCTCCTAAGAACTAGATTCCTGTTTCTGCAACTTGCCAAAATAAACAGTTGGGTTTTAAAAGGAATACTTCTGTGAAAGTGCTTCATTAGATCCAAGTTGCTAAGGAGGTGAGAGTCATCAAGGGGACACAGGATAGAGAAGTCAGGAAACTAAGGCAAAAATGGTATTTTTTCCCCTGTATCTATTTTTGTAAATGAATTAATATTTATTATATGTTCCTGTCATATGTAACGTGAGATACTGTGGCAAGGAAGCCAATCAGAAATGGACAAATCCTGAGAGAGGACAAGTGGTCTGAAATGCATCTGTAGAAGAATTGCAAATTGGGAGTTAAACCACAGAAATATAAAAGGACAGAAATATAAATCCATTACAGCTGATCTAGTGTGCCAAAAGAGGACAAATGAGGCCAAAAATACCATAAGAAACCATACTCCTATGTATTTTGGCAATACTCCCATTGACCTGGCTCTAAATGGAGAATGTAAATGAGTATGAATTTTATAATAAGAAAGAGAACTAAACATTGTAATATAATTCCTCCACAAAAGGTTAATCTCACATTTGATATATAGAACAAAGTTCAGGGGTATCAGAACTTATTCAACCATTGCTAGATTTTTACAGTCATGTTGGTAGGTTAACCCATGTACAAATTTGAATTCATATCTGAGTTTTCATTTTCCACCTTCAATTGTTTCACAAAAATTCACTGCCATAAGCATTGAAAATCACTAGTTAAGCCTCAAAATAGTCAATACCTTGTCTAAAAAGTCCTGAACATTAAAAAGAAATAGAATTTTAAAAAGGTATGTTGTGGTCTCTTCTCTGCATGGTTTTTTCTGAGATTATAAAATACAATCTTGTCATTATTTTAGACTTTTTTGTGTCACTACACTGATCGAAAGTGTAAGCAGGTTTTTTCCCCATTTTTTCTATTAAAATAAAAACTACGATCTTCACAAAATATGTCAATCGCTGGAGCTAAGCATAAAATTAGCCCTCCCTCCACTGATATGATGGAAGACTTGGAGTAAAGTCCCAATAGGAGAGTACTGTTTTGGTTTTGGGTTTTGTTGTTTTTTTTTTCACAGGTAGAGCCCTTTAATCTCAGTAACTCAGTAAATACTTGTGTTACAGGTGAAACCACAAAACACAGGTAAATCTAGGTGTGCCTGGCCACTGGCTATTTAGGCACATCTGGCTTCTACTTGACCAAAACTAGATGTGCAGATGTCTCATCAGGATTTTCTATATTTTGTAGATTTATTTCTAGTGCTTATGTATTCCAGTAAGATTTCCTCCTGGGTAAGGCAAGATTCATTAACAGCATGCAATTCTTTCGTCTCCCAAACTGCTGCCTAACTGCTAAACCTTCAATCTTATTAGAATTGTTTCTGTCAAATTGTAGATAAAGTAGTAATGGAACATTGCCTAGTACCAGGAAGAAAATGTTTCCACTCTTGATACTAAATATTTGAAATCATACACTAGCTTCATTTTACTCGTAACATTAAATGCGTTGTATTGCATTTCATTAACATAATTTACCAATACTGTGCAGCTGGTATCCTCTCCAAACACAGTTAATCCAGAAGAAATTTCTAGGTTTATTTTTTTTCCTTTTTTTTTCTTCCCCCCCCGAGATGAACCTAGTAACATCTTCTATGGGCCAACAGGAGCTTTATGAAATTCAGCCACGATAAATGCCAAGTCATACGCCTGGGACGGAATAAACCCCTACAATGGTACAGGCTAGGGCCTTGGTAGAGTCTGAAAAGGTACCAGACGTCCTTGTGAAGAGGAAGCTAGACATGAATTAGCTGTGCAGGGTTAGCAAAGAGAGCCAACAACATCCTGGGCTGTATTAATAGGAGCACAGCCAGCAGATCAAGAAGTGTGATTATTCCTCTTTAATGTGGAATCCCACACTCAGTTTTTTGTCCACTCCCCAATATACAAAGATATCAATCAACCAGAGCAAGTTCAACAGAGGACCACCAAGACAGTCTGGGCTGCAGCACTTGCTCTTTGAGGAGAGGCTTGTTAGCCTGAAGAGGAGACTGCTGCAGGGGAACCCATGGGTCATCTTTGCAGCACTTATGGGGAGTTCATCAAGGAGATGGAGTTCTTCTTATTAGTGCATGATTGGAGAATGGCAGACATAGGTCACAAATTGAAATAGTAAATTCTGACAGGTTGTAAGGAAAAAATGTTTTCATCAGCAAGACATTTTCCCTACTGAAAGGTTGTGCAGACTCGGTTTTTGGAAATTTTCAGGACTTGACTGACAATGCCTTGAGCTACATGGCCTGAATTCAGTTTTAACCTTGCTTTGAATAGGCATTTGGACTAGAGACCTCCTGAGGTCCCTTCCAACCTGACTGATTGTGTAATTCTACATACAAATATTTAAATTTCTCAACCCAGATCCACCTAATACCAGAATGTCTGTAGGTAACTCTGTTTTATTCATTCAAGTTTTCTTAGGAGTTGAAATTTTGCTCCAGAGGGAGTATTATTTAAGCATTTAACTATACGTAATTTGAAAAGCTTCTGCTATATGATACTATATACATAGTTGACTCTCCAAATCATTTCTTTTGAATAGTTTTGTTGAAGAGGTTATTACCAAAGGTGAGAAAGAAATTAAATTATTGTGATCAAAACTGACAGAACTACATTAATGTTGCTAAGAAAAACTAGACTTCTCAGGAGAGCAGGTCAGGTGTGACTAGGCAAGACAGGCCAGTTAAAAGAGTGACTTCAAGAGCCTCTTTGTCTTGAAGTGTAAAGACAACAAAGGATATGGTGAGGTCTCTGATTTCTGAGTCTTCTGGAAAAAAATATATTATTAAATTAAAGGTTGAAAAGACTAATAATAGAAGGCAGTAGCCATTATTTAACTTAACATTGGTTTACTTTATAGAGGTGAAATATTCTCCATGTTAGTCTTACATGTGCACAGACTGGTAATTCTAAATACAAGGTTAGTGTGCCATAAATACACTGGGAAAGGCAAAGCTGGCTGAAAGGTAGTTAGAGAAAGTGGACTAAGCCTGTAAATAATGTGAAATGAATGTTAATTAATAATCATCCCTGTGTTTTAGCAAATAAAAGTTATACAGCATGATGAATAGAGGATATCACAGATTTTTCAAGATGGACTGTTTTTTTTTTTTTTGTTAAGTATTAAGTATATTTAATGAAACTGAAGTAAATAAATAAATTCTAAGAGCTATATGGGGAAATATGTTATGACTGAAAAAGCATGCTTTTTTTTGCATGTTTTCAGGCTAGATATACTTATTTTTTTTTTTATAATCAGAGAAGACAAGTAGCTGAGCTGTGCCAAAAGATAGAAAAAACTTAACTGACAGGCAGTACAGGGGAAGAAAAAAAAAATGAAAAAAAAAAATCATCTTTATCACTTGGAATTTTGATTGGTGTTGCTTAACAGTGATAAATCTTGGGGTTTTTTGCCATCTTTCAGGCATGATGCACTGATATTAAGCCCAGAAATTCTTAATATCCTCTTCATGCACCTTTAATTCTTTCCATCATTCTTGTTCCTTTGATTGGATATAGTGCATTATTTACCCAGACATTATTACCACCCTGGTTCTACCCTATTTTACTCCTTGCCATAGCAATGCCCATTAATCTTTTCCTTATCTTCTATTTTCATTTATCTTTCTTTTCTCCCTATATCTGTTTGTGCCCCCTCTCCCTTCCTGTTCTTACTTCTGTTCTCTCTGCTATCCCTTTAACGTCTGTCTGTTTAAACCTTTTACCCCTTCTGCCCTTCAGGCAGAGACCTTAAACATCTGTATGCTTCTGCATTTGAGGAGAGGCAGGGAATTCCCTTTACTCCTTAGAACACATAATGTTATTAATTTTCCAGGAAAAATTCCCAGCAAAAGTTGTGTGTTTTCATTTGTGTATCTCCAAAGTCCCTGGGTTGTCCTCCCCTTTTCTGGTGAAACTCCTCTTCATTTGAACAAGCTACAAGCAATATCCTGAACAAAATAGTGCTCCTGAAGTCTGTTTCCTACCCAGCAGCTATGCAAACAATCATTAGCCATTTGCAATTCAAGGACAATGTCTGTACGCTAAGGTATTTAAACGGGTAGTGTGCCTTTCAGAGGTCCCTGAAAATTTGAGACATAGAGATATCTCTGTAGTCCTGAGACAAAAGCTACCTCAAAGTGTAGGAACAGTTTAAAATGACCCATTTATAGGTAAAAGGAGTTTTCTCCTGCAGCCAACATGCTGCTGCATGCCTCTTAAGGCTTCGTCATCACTTCTGATTTAGCCACTGCTAGATGCTTCAGACACTGAAACGACTTGTGCTACTTCCATTGGACATAAGGATGCTGTCCATCTGCCTCTCTTGATTCCTTTCTAGCCTCTCTATAGATAGACTTCATTAAGCGTGTTCATTCAGTCCATTTGTGTGGCCTATCATTTGACTGTTTCTGAAGTACAAAAACTATAAAAAATAAATCAGTTGTAGGAGGTGGTCTCCTCTAGACATTCAAAACAAAGATGACTATATTCTTGTTGACTCAAAGCTGTTAATATCTTTCTTAACAAAGTAAAATATCAAGTTCTGTGATAATCCTAACAGTTGTTCCTCCTTAATTGCATTCCTCACATTTCCTCCCCCCTCCCCCCCCTCCCGTTTTTGGCAACATTTAAGAAGAGAACTATTTTACATAGACACATCCCCATGGGCAATTTCACCAACAAATTAAGGAGCTTATTACTGTAACATAGAGATATGGCAGTGTGCTTTGATATCTATTTCCCAGGTACTTCTCAAAGCTCTCAAACTTATCCTTTCCCCTAAATTATTTTGTCAAAGGTATTTAGTCCAGCTGTCAGCTTGTCCTTGTAAATGCCATCTGTTACACAAATCAAATCGACTCTATCATAGTCCTTGCTGCTGTGAATATGTTACTCCCTGTATCTACATTAGATTCTTGGAATGCAGTCGTATTCAGCTGACATGATACCCATAATTAGACATTATATCCCTCAGTAGGAGTAAATGAAACTTGAAAAATTCCATTGCCGTTAAGATGATTTCCAACAACTGTAACTGTGTCAATTCTTAAGCCTAACTTCACTGCAAACATTTTGGATGGAAATAACAGGACCCTTCCCTTTTCGGTAGCCATATTAAAAGCAGTCTATTGCCTTCCTTCATAGTTACTCTTGGCATTGTGTCATAAAAATCTTTTTCTAGATCTGAGACATATTTCAGAAGATTGAAAGGATGAAGGGAATTTAAAATTGGAAGTTGGCCAATGAGGAAAACCTATTTGTTTCATTACCCCGATGAGCATTAATTTGAGTTAAAGACCAAACTGAAACAGGTCCCTGAAGAATGATCTAATAAACCTTTAAAAGTGTCACCTTGCAGCCAACTTAATTTATTGTCACTAAGTAAATGATGTAACACAGACCAGATTCTTAACGGCCAGCACAATGATTGAACATCCATTAAACAGAAATGTAACTGATGCTTACCACCACTTATACATGGGTGATGTGTTATTTCTTGCATTTTTATGAGGTTACATAACATTGAGTTCATGCAGCGTAGTTAATGCTAGAACAAAGCACAGCTTGGGAGAATGCAGCATAAAAATCCGTTTCACAGATATTTGATCTTGCATTTCCTAGCTAGCTTGGGTTTTTATGCATGGAGGGAGAAGTTGATAGTTTCAAAGAAAGAGAGTACATTGCTACTAATCATATATTAGCAATTTACTGCAAATTATGGGGTAATAATTTCACCATAGCATTTTGTCAAGGACAAATTATAACAAGTGACTCCATAATTAAAACCTTCCTGTGACTAATTGTAGCTGAATCTAGTGGCATCTCTTCTTTCTAAAGTCGGCTAATACTACACAAGACCCCACTTTCATGTCTTAAGAATTTTACCACACTATTTGAAAAGACATTTCCACAGCAGGTTTCTGAATGCCTTGGGAAAATCAAACCATATGATTCAAATTTTTTCTGAGAAATACATTGGGTTACTCCCTTGTTAATTCACCCCCTTTCCTGAAAGCTCAAACTCCTGAGAGGATTGGAACAGAATTGTGAAATGACAAAGGAAGATAAGCTATTTGTCAAAGATACATATTCTACTAGCCCCTGAAAATGGCTAAGACATGCTTTTTAAAAGTCTGTTCATGCTCAGGATAAGCTTCTTGGAGTTTTGCACTACTGGTCTGTATTGTGTCTGGGCACTAAATCACAACTGAAGTTCCACTTCTTGCATCTTTTCAGTTTCTCTATCACTTCATTCACTTTCAACAGGGTGGAATAAAAGCTTTAGAAAGCCAAGAATTTTTAAAAAAAATGGAACTGCAGATAGAACAAAGAATATGATCTGGAAAGACTGGGAGAAAGAGTTAGGATTAGGGAGGAAAAGAAACAGGCTAACCAGACAGAGGCAAAATAGAAAACAGAGCTTGTAATGGCAGCAGAAAGGGGGATGTAGGCAAGTAGCAATTAGCATATTGGGAGAAACTAAGATTCAGTAAGACTAAGACTGAGAACAAATGTGGGAAGAGGACACAAATGAGCTATCTACCAAAGAGTTAAAGGGAGAGGGAGAAAGAAAACTATCTAAGAGCGGGGATTAGTGAATTAGGACTGTTATCAGTTAGACTAGGTTTTCTCAGGCTATGAGACTATGAGAAAAAGTAAGGAAATACAGGAAACAAGTGTCTAGATCTCAGATTCTGGAGTAACTTTTGTCTGAATCAGAACTTGTTTCAAGATATCTAATGATATGGTATTTGTGTAACACATTTTGAAGTTTCTATAGGTGACTGTTTCAATGCCCTAATGCTGCAACAGTCCTGAAAGCATCACCTCTGGTTTGACCAGGGAAAAAGTTCTGAGACATCAGAAATCACCAGTAGCTAGTTTGTGGTTTGCTGAAGAGCTGGCAACAAACAAGGGGAAGATCTTCGTGCAGTAGTCCATGTGGCAAAAGGCTGTAATTCTCAGAGCACCAGTGCTTCAGGATGGGCAGGTTCCCATCACGCATTTGTATTCTGCTAACAGGCAGAATCTATCAGAACATTGCTTGGCAAGTTCAACCCAATAACTGCAGAAGTGGAGCCTGGCTAGCAAGAATAGCAGTAAGATGTAGAGGGAGTTAGAGGTAGAGTAGTGAAACACTAAGAGGTGAAAAACTTAAGCAATCTTAGTTTCTCTTCACATTTAAAATATTTTAATAAAAATGTGAATAATATCCTTCTGGTTCCTGGAATACTGCAAACAAAATCTTACTTGTAAAATGCTTTTTATTAATATTTTAAATTAAAATGAGCATTGGAAAAAAACATTTAAACAAACAAAAAACCCTGGCAGCACACTATAAACAACCAGAAAGCAAATATTAAGTAGCTAGGCATAGCAATTCCTCCCTTCTTTGCATGACACGAGGCAGAGTATATATGAAGAAATAGCTAATCATATATTTAAAATCTGAATTGCCACATCCATTGGAGAACAACATGTCAAACAGATTATTCACAGATGACAGTGTTGGTCATTCAGTTTCATATCTTTGCCCAGGCTTTCCAAGCATCCTGTCCTCCACATAGTAGGGCAAAAATTCCAGGCTGATTCTTCTATTTGTCTGGTCTTAAAAGCACCTCAGTACTGAAGATTCAAGGTCTGCATATAGTGAAAGCTGAAGTGGGGACTCTGCTCTGAAAAATTTTGAGAGCAATGTTAGCCAACTTGGTTTTACCCAAAAGCAGAACACAAACACCACAAAAATCATATGGCTGTATCTGAAAGGAATTTGCTATCTCTAACAGGTCCTTGGGATTTTAGTGGTCCATCCTTTTTTAATATTACAAAATAACTGTAATTTAGAGCATGCAGACATCACACTCAGGTCACTGCACAGAGCTGGGGTCTATCCATGGTACTGTAAAATTCTACCACATATGAACCTTCAGTTGTGAGAAATTTGCCACTTGTCTGTTTGAAAATCCAAATACACGATTTACGCATCTCATATTCTGTCAGTGTACTTGCTCACTCCAGAAATTTGTTTATAATAACCTCTATCCTGTATTTTGCTTAACTGGTAGCCCAAGAACTGACACCCACATTTCTCATTACTAGGCTTTCTGATATTGAAATAAACTAACCTTTATGCTTGTATCTCTTGGGAATGATTTAGTTTTTTCTCATTGTTTTTGAAGTGATTGCATTATGAACTGGTGAAGGTTAGAAATATTTCTCTGAGCAGAGATTTCCTTTTCTCAGTCATCCCAGCACATACACCTGATTACGGAAGTTACTCCAGGTCTGAAGAAAAGGCTGCAGAATTCAGTAAGGAATTCTAACACAGCCTTCAGCTGAGTTTTTTCTTTCAAACTTTAGATATTGTCATTCTCATATGGAGCTTCACATTTGCTGGTGAGTGTTGCTCTTTGCTACCTGTTTGCTCTTTCTAAGCCTCTTCTACATTGTTTTCAGAGATACTGCAGCAAATTAGTGACTGCGTTCTGGGAGGTACAGAGACTGCAGAAGACAGATGAAGAGGCTGCACATATGTCATATAAGCCAGTTTCTAGTAGGTTAGCTTAAAGTCATTCCATTAGGTTAATATCCCAATGAAGTAAGGTAACCCAGTTATATTTTAACAGTCAGATGTTAAACTTCAGGAAACCACCTATATTCTTGTGCGATTGACATTAGTCAAAAATTAATCCTCGGACATTTTACTAAAACTATGGGTCATAATTTCGCATTTTAATATTCACCTTGTTGGAACTGGTTCTGAGATTTTGAATGTTAAAATAATTCTTATCCAATCAAGAAATAGAAACAGCAACAAGTGACTCATACCCAATTGTAAAACCTCACATTTCTGATGGTCACAATGAAAATCTCAAATCGACCAAAATATATTTGCACAATGTATTTGACAAATAACAAGTATGTACCTTGCAGGAACCTAGTTCTGCACACATTGTCCATTCACAGTCAAAAGCAGTGCTAAAAGTATCTCTTAATTATTAGCTATGAGGTATTTTCCCAGTTCTTAATAACGATGGCTTCGTCCCGTATTTCAATGCAGTCAGATACCACAGCGATGAGCCCCATTGGGTATATACATAGGCAGAGTGTTTTTTCTTTCAGTTGTTAACAATCTTTTTAAACAATGTCTTCATTGTGTCATCCTCATAGATGAATTGCTGGCAAGGACAAGTAGCAGACACTGTAGAGCTCTTTAATGCTGAGCTGTATTTTGGCTGTGTATACCCATTTTTTCACATATATCTCAGGACACCATCAATTCAAGCTGTAGCTAAAGTGAATTCTACTTCAGGGAGTACTCTTGCTACACAAATCAAGAATCAAGGGAAACTGAAGGGTAAATTTTCTTCCTTAGACCAGCAGAAGAGAAGCACAATGCACTCCCCCCTTAATTTGATCTCTAAATGCAGACCAGGAAGCCTCTACATGCACTCGTATCAGTCAGAACAAAGGTTTTTCCTGGTTCTTGCGTTTGCTACAGCTCCATCTCTGTCTCCACACACACCCATAGGACACAGAGAAATGGTGAGCCATAAATAATTTTAGTTACATTTGGCTGCACAAAGGTTTTTCTTCTCCTGTGAACTCTCTGGAAGCTGTCAGTGTTTAGTAATAGTGGCATTCATGGAACTCCATTGCCATTTAAAAATATGTCTGTTTGTCTGCAGCTGTTATCAAGAATGAAGATAAAACTGCAGATGACACTTGACTTGGTTTATTCTCACAAAAGCAGTATATCATCAATTTGAGGTCAAACACCAAGTTAGAGGTGTTTCATTAAAATTTAACCTACAGTTCTAAACTGTCTCATGTGAACAAGCAAGCTAGTCACGCAGATCACCAGGGGAGTGATTTGGAGACAGTTAAATCATTGGCCTGTAACCTCAGAATGACTTTGTTAGTAAAACATTGGCTTTCCTAGCAAAAAACCAGAGAATGGAGTCTGAGGGCATGCAGGGAAGGAATGCTAATTTAATTTTCATATCTGTCAGATGAGTAACTGCAGCTCTCTTAGCTTTGTGTATAAAATAGATTATGTACAATAATACACTAATGACATAGAAAGGGGCAGCAGTTTACAGTGAACCGATGTTTTGCTTCAAAGATTACAGAGATTAAAGATATTGTGGTCCAACTGCCTTTCTGTTTTCTTAGCCATGACTCTATGACTTGCACCCTGATGACCAGCTTGAACACTGATATTTTGCATTTGCAACTGCAAGACCATTGCACTTGTGTGCTATGACACTCAGGTTGTATCTGATCCTGACTGTAGATGCCATTGTAATATACTGTGCTTATTTTTCAAGGCAATACAATTCAGTAGTTTATGTGAAAACACTGGCTTTATCAGACAACAATGGAATACTTGGCACCTATGCTTCTCTCTCTCTCTCTCTGGTTAATTCATGGCTCAACTAAGTCAATTTATACTGCTCTTCAGTGAAAATGAGAGTTAAAGTCCTCGTTTAATATACCTAACTGTATTATATCTCAAATTAGGCCTTATATATCATCTGTTGCACACATTTGCTTACTGATGCCACCTGAAGACTTCCTGCAAACGTTCCTTGAGACAGGCCTACTGTCTCTTACCTCCCTTGCTATGTACACGTTTTGTTTGGAGCCAATAATGTCAATAATACTGATCATACCAAGAGTCTCCTAACCTGACTTAGGAAAGCTATTCTGTATTAAAAATGTACATATGGGCAAGCCTTCCCTGGAGTGGTGTCACTCCCCTTGTAATCTGCAGGTGACTGGTGGC
Source organism: Podargus strigoides (assembly GCA_028020825.1). NCBI lineage: Eukaryota > Metazoa > Chordata > Aves > Caprimulgiformes > Podargidae > Podargus > Podargus strigoides. Next base: position 816,816 of record CM051643.1, read on the forward strand.
CTGTCAGAGCATGACAGATACTCTGGGAACTAGATGCTGTGTCCTATCCTCCTCAGTGACTCTGATTCACAAGAAACAAACAACTTTGACTGTATCATGGATGCAAACATGAGTCTCATTTCCTCACAATATTAATATTTTAAAATAAAATGCTTCTAAGAACAGTACATGACAATTTTGAAAAAATAATCAACTTGTTTGCACTAACAGCAGAATTGTCATTACTTCTGCAAGACATCCAAATACAGCAGTCCATTAATTTTTTGCTAGCAGACTGACCTAGTTCTCTATAAAATAGTGTGTGGAGCATTGCTACATCTTTTGCTTCACTGATCTCTAAATGTAAGATTTCCTTATTATCTGCTATGAGTATTACTACAGCAGCTATAATTTACCATATTTCTTTCTTTATATCAAAATTTGTACGCGTTTCATGTGCGTGTTAAGGTATCGGTTTATTTCACATTTACTCACAAGTCTGCTCTGGTTCTCTCTCCGTGTGAATGTACACCTGGGAAATATCAGCTAAAACAAAATACCACATCACTACAACTCTATTGTAAGGAGGAAATGAGCTGCATGGGATGACGCAGTTTGTGATTGCCTGTCTAAACATAGCAGTTGTTCTACCACCTGATGCCCCCTCCCCAGCTGAGAAGGGGAATCAGAGAAAAAAAGGGAGAAGCCCCATGGGTTGCAGTAGAAACAAGATTTAATGAAACAGCAAGACTAACACAATCACCAACATAAGGTATACAAGGTTCTACTCAGCCTCATCCTATTCGTGGCCTGCCTGCCATGGCTGGGCTGGGGGCGGTGCCTGGGAAACCAGGACAGTGAGAAATGAAAAAAAGTGATAAAATGAACATGAGCCTACAAATTCTCAGAAGTGTGACTTTATAAATCAGGCCAGTTTGTGATGTTCCAGAGAGATTTCTACAACCCACAAATAGCTCCGGTGATCAGAATCACAGTGCAACTCCTTTTTCCTCTTTTATATATTTTTTTTCCCCTCGCGCAAGAAGAAAATCAGTTTGGCAGAAATTAGGCTAACGAAGATTACCTAAAGTATCAAGTGCTCTTGGATTCTATCAAAGCTCTTTTAAAAAAATACATCAGTGCATTAAAATGGTAGAACAAAGAGAAGAATGAAGTGTATATGTGCATGGGAGCTGTTTGTTTATTTGCTTTGCTTTCTTTAGAAATCTCCAGGAAGACTTCCCTACAACCTTTTTGTAAACATAAGGTATCAGTTCCCCCTTATTTGCATGTTTCCATAACAGTAGTTTAACAATGTTCTTAGGGGAATTAAGGTTTTGTTCCCAGCAGCAGAGCATGACACACAGAAGCATAGTGGTCATCAACCTTTCAAATTGTGAATGACGACACAAGCTCCAACAATGATCTGATAAGTCACTTACTCTAAGGTTCTCTGGGGAAGATGAGTGGTTTGCTACTTTATTTCACTAATTAAACTAGAAACGTCTGTGTCCTTACTGCTGAGTGAACTGCCAAGATTCAGTGCTCTCCTTTTGTAAGCTACCTGACCTGCTACTGAAGTCAATCACAGCAATTAGCCTGCCAACAAAATCATAGGGCAGGGGATACCGTGCCAGACACGCACCACCCTTCCACCCTTTTGTTTGTTGTTTGGAGCAAGAGAAAAAACATTCAAAGTGTTGCCATGTGTTCAAGGATAGTGTCTTTGCTCCCTTACAGACTACCACTGCAAATATCACAAGCTTTCACATTTAACTCTTTCAAAATTATTCACTGTTTTCTGCTTTCATAAGATCAGTTCTCACGTTAATAGCCTCCCACCTATCAGAGTTTTGTTGTTTTTTAACCTCAGAGACATGCCTTTTTACATGGGGAAACACCATAATGACAGAAACTGCAGCAAGAATGGCAGAATTTACCTACAAAGTTATGCTCCAGAACCCACAAAACAAACAAACAAACAACTCCAGTGCATTTGATTTCAAAGGACTATGCTTGAATAGGGCAAACAGCTCGACTCAATGTTCCAAAGTAAAGACACACTAACCCAATATCTGTAGTTAAGATGGAAGCTGGCCCTGCTCCTCTGGCAGAGATTGGTATTGACAGATCTCAAAAAGAGTACTTTGGTAACTTCAGAAGGGTATATCAAGGATTTCTTTAGACTTATTCAAAGCTATCAAAGTATCTCTTGAAGCACCTTATTGCTGAGCAACTTAAAACAAATCCTCAGACTCTCAAGACACTACACTTACATTGAACCTCCCTTCATAAATTTAAAAATTGAGTATTTATTATTACCATCTGCCTTTCATACCCTTCCAGGTGCACTATTGATTTATTAGGAGCCAATAGTTCTAAGTGCCTGACTCAGAGAGCTGTATCTTTCTCTTGACTAGCTCTGCAATGCTGCTCTATGCTGGCATTCATAACAGCAGAGGCACTGTGCTCCTGGATATGAGTGGTAACTTTTACAAAACACTTCCTAAAGTATGACAGTTTTCCAAGGGTGCAAGCAGGCATGGTGAATGTACACTGCACAGTCAGGCTTTTAACGTGCCTCGTTCAAGCCTACTGCAAGGAGTTGAGCAGCACAATTTCATTCAGTCACCTCCTGAGGGGATGAAACCCAGTGGTGAACTATACTCTATTACAATTCTGCTTACTCATTTTACTGCTAAATGTGTTGATCTTTGGCTTCATAAAGAAATGTCTTGTTTTGTGGTACAAAATAAAATTGGAAATTGGAACAATTTAAAATTAATTGGAATTTTAAAATTTTTAAATATATTTTAAATATATTTATATTTAAATATATTTAATATATTTAATATATATATTTAATATATTAAATATATTTAATATATTAAATATAAATTAAATATTTAATATATTAAATATATTTAATATATATATTTAATATATTAATATATAAAATAAATATTTAAAATATATTTTAAAATTGGAATATTAAAATAAATGTACAAAATAAAAATGGAAATTTTATCACTCCATCTGACACTGCAGTTTCCAGAAGTTCACATAGATATATTCCCTGTAGCCATTTTCCTTCCAGAGGTAAATGATCCAAGTCTTTACAGTCTCATGAAAAGACGAACTGACTGAAAAAAATACACATCTTTTAAACAGATGCAGTTATATGATAATCTCTTCATACTGTAATGCAGATTTTGAGAACATTACCTGAATTTTCCAATAAAACAGGATCTAAATTGAAAAGTAATCAAGGATTGATTATATTCTGAAATTTTTGTTTGGTATCTTTAATAAACTTGTTCAGTAATACTGCTGACACTTTTGTTCTGAGGATATCAAAGAAAAAAATGCCTTCCTTTGGTTGTACTGATTTCTGAGAACGAATTAATCAAGTAGCAAACACCTCTTTTTATGGAAATTCTATACTAGTAAACACATCTGTAGTTTTTGATGAATAAAGAGAAAGACTAACTGAAGAAAAATAAAGCAGAATAAATAATTTTAATCCTTGAATTGCATAGATATCCTATATTTGTCAAGCAGTTTTAGGCTCTGGACAAGTATCCATGACTGAGAAATATTGCTGCCAAGTTTCGTTAGTGCTGGGACGACTTATCCTATAAATCTCCTTGGTACTGACAGCAAAACAAAATGATACATACTGGCAAAAAGGGATTAGAATTGAAATATCTGAACTGGCAGGAGCTGTCATGTGGGCCTACTATTTGATATAAACATCAATGACATAATTTGCCATCTTTTTGCTAAAAGCACAAATTACATCCTCTTGCAATTCAATCAAGGAGAGCACATACAGCATTCCTGGGCAAAATCCTTCTAACACATGACTAGATCTCCCTGGGCTTTATTGAGGTTGCTTAGTGATGCACATAATGAGCATATCCCCACACTTGACAACCATTGCATCTTCTTCTGAGAAAACTTACTAACTCCTGGGGTGGGTAAACTTGTCACCTCTAAACTCCTCTCTCTTCCTCAGAGGTCTTCTCAGCAGCTTACTGTCCACAACAAGGGTCCCATATAATAGCACAGAAATAGGATGTTTCTGTGCTTGAAGCTTGGAGTTCTGCCATCTCATCAGAGTCCTGAATCTATGGTGTCAAGGTCAGGGGCTAGGCCAGCCACTAAACAGATGACAGATGATCTCTGTTAACCCCTCTCTCTTCCAGGACAGAGGAAGGGAAAGAAGAAAAGGGAGAGAGATTTATGGGTTGGAAAAAACCCTCTAAACCAGCTTTAATGAAACAATAACAATATAAAGATGCAGATAAAGAAAAATATGATGATGATAATAATAATAATAATAGTAATAATAATAATAAATATATACAAATATATACAAAATCAGTATCAAACTTCCCCTCCAAATTGTACACTCCCCCTGATGATGCTCATGTCACCACTGGTGCTGCAGAGCAGCCCTGGGAAGATCCCAGGCTGGACTCCTGGATACCACAGCAAATGGGAACTGGGCAGAGTTCGGACAGGACACGGATCAGGATCAAAGACAGAAGAACAGACAGAGTCCTCCCAGGATGCTGGTCACAGAAGAGGACTTATTCCTCTGCTGTGTTGTATTGTAGTGAATTATTTCTGAAATAATATGTGAATTAGAGTGAACATTCAATTAAGCACTTATAGCCAAATGCCATGCTGCTTTTTTTCTCAACTTTTCAAACCCAGACAGAAGAAAAATTTAACATCAGAATGTGGTAATTTTTCCTTATTCTCTCTCCAATTTTTAAAAAGCAGAATCCATTAAAGGTGCAGCAAAAGGGAATAAATGGATCAGAGTCACAGCTTTCCATTGTCCCAGTTGTAACTGAAACAAAATGAAAACTGATACAGAAAGCATCCTAGCTCTCTACCGAACACATCTCGCTGCAGAGAAAGCTGCTGTCTATTCCAATAACGAAAGGTGGAAAAAGGAATAAAATTATCTAAAGCATTTTAGAATCATAGAATCATTTTAGTTGGAAAAGACCTTTAAGATCATCAAGTTCAACCATTAACCTAACACTGCCAAGTCTACCAGTAAACCATGTCCCTCATCACCACATCTATATGTCATTTAAATACCTCCAGAGGCGGTTACTCAACGACCTCCTTGCGCAGCCTGTTCCAGTGTTTGACAATCCTTTCAGTGAAGGATTTTTTCCTAATGTTTTGATACAGGATGACAAAACAATACCTGTAGAATTAACTAAGTCTCAATATAATACAAACACACTTGATGAGAAAACCAGTTAAAGATGTACTGCAAATCCAGAAAGGATAATAATAATAGTTTGATTCAGCAACACAATCTCAAAATTATTTACTACTTCTGTCGTTTTCATGGCTTCTGATTTTTTTGCTGGCTACTGATATATGAAGGAAACTAAAAGGATCAAAAGGGAAAAGAATAATAATATGTCACTTTATTACCTATAAAGAGGTGCCATAAACTTGGAATTCTAACATTCATGGCATCATAAATCAGAATTATATTAAGTTATCATGATGGGAACTAACAGGTGAATTAACATGGGTATATTGAATTAGGCATCATGGGAACAAAATAATGGAAAAGGAGGAATATAGAAAGTATGAACTCCCCAATAATTAGGTAATATATTAAAAAGTAGAATGGATGAAAATTGTGTATATACATATATATATTAAAAAATTCTCACAGTCATTGTCAGGAATCCTGACTTTGCCCAAGGCTCCGAAGCATTCTGCATGTTGGCTCTAGACAGGTAAATGCATCTCTCCAAGGAGATGAGCTGTAGCTGTGACTGAGCAGCTCAGCATAAACAGACCTGTGTGCCACACGGGCAATCTGTGAATCTCATCTGTGATTATTTACACAATAATGGAAAGGAGGGGAAAGGCTCATAACAGAGCTAGACAAAAAAACCTAAACAAACTTTTTAGTATAGTTCTTTTCACTTGAAGAAACAAATATGTTCCACTTGTTGCATCAGTTTGAAAGTATTTTAGTTTAGTTAACCTTTCCATCCTTAGTAAGAAACATTTAATTACAACTAGGACCTGTCCTAAGGAAACTGTCCTAATGCAGGTAAGTGTTTAACATACATTATGTATACAAAGACATGCCTGAAGTACTTTTCTCAATAGTGATGCTAGACCCAAACATAGTCTGAAGTGTTTCATCAATTGTGCCTGAAAGGTCCAGTCTCTCAGCATTTTCTAAATAAATCAAGATTCAGAGACCATATTATCAGGAAACAGCCTATGGGCTCCAATAAGCTTTGTATGAATCTTTAAAAGTTACTCTTTGTGTAAAAAAAATATTTTTGTGCATTGTGTACAGTTTAAAAATACAAAATTTACCTCTATTTTTTGACTAGTTTGGGTACAGAGTAGAGTTCAGTAAAAGCTCATTTTCCAGGTTTTAAAATATTATTTTTTTTCAGAGCTATATTTTTTATCTCTACAGAACATCACAGGCATCAGTAAAGACATGCTTATTATGTGTCTCAAAATCAGAAACAAAATTCATAACTTTGGTACCAAAATGCCAATGAACATCTTATAAACCGTTTTCATAAGCAACATGATACTTGGAAGAGAAGGGGAAGAAACTGTTTAGTTAAAAAAAATTCTTTTAATAAAATTTCTCAGTATTTATTAGCACTGTGTTTTTTTAAAATATTGCTTCTATATACTGAAATACTTTCTAAAAGTAGTAAAAGTGTATTACATCCAGATGACACTTAAAAGTTCTTACAGTTTTTCAAAATCTAATAGGATAAAAATACAGCAAAATTATCCTATATTGGGGTCCAAATCAACCCTAATGTATAAAATTGCATTAATCCTTTACAAACAAATCATTAGGAGGACTATAATGAAAGACATGAGTTCTTCAAATCATTGTTATGCAGGCTGAAAAACTATTTCTAGAAGAGAGCTCTGTGATTTATCGACCATGGATTATTAAAAAAATAGCCCAATCTAAATAAAAAAAAATCCATTGTGTTCTGAAGATGAAAGAATTATGAATTGTTGTTAAATACCATTTCTCTGAATTGAGCAGCATCCAAGCAAATGTTACAAGCAACAGCTGTGAAAAAATTTGCATGGCAAAAAGAATTCAGAAACAAAAGCAACAACACAGTTGAGGAATATATTCTGGACTATTGCCTTGTCTTCCAGAGCAAATATTTTTTGTCAACATGGACAAATAAATGTTGTGTGCCTGACTCACCACTTTAAGCACAGAACTGCTAAATCAATGACAACATGTATTAATAGTACTTAAAGTTATTTCCCAGCTTTTTCAACATATAAGCAAGACCATTCAATAAAAATAAACAATGGAGGCAATCCATATGTAAAAGGGTAAGGACATGTTTTGTTGTACAATGAGTGCTGCTAATGTCTATTATTTAAATATACATTTTCAGAAAAATAAGGGATTTATGTATCTTTTTATTTTTCTTCAAAATTTTGAGTCCCTAGCAGTGTCAATTCTGTTCCTGTATTTTTCCCATGAAAAGAAACCCCAACAACAAACAACTAAACAGTTTATTTGTTTTAATAAGATGGCTAGGAGTTGCAGTCACAGTCTAGGTGTCATGAAAACAAAGAATGAAAATAATTCCTGTGACAGGAACACCAGCACTTCTACAGCAAAATTAAATATATTTTATAATATATATATATATAAATATATATAAATATAAATTTATATAAATATAATTAAATATAAATATAGCACAACAAAAGAGCTGAACACAAACAGGCAATGAGCACAAGTAGGTTAAGAAACAAAATACTGTGCAGTGGCTTCACTTGATTTTATTGTTGTATCTTCATATGTGCTCACTTGATTCAGGATGCTTAAGCTTCATAAAAAAAAGCCCCAAACAGTCAAGCCTCATAACCCCTGACTCCAGGCTATGTTACAAACTCTGAAGAGGTAGAGTGAACTGAAGGGGACAAAAATACTTTACAAACATTCCTCACTTCTTTTTGGTGGATGTCTTCAGAAGGCTCATAAAAATGTATGACTGTAAATTTCCTAGCTCATATAATGCTGTATTCTTTGCATATACTTCATCTGAAGGATGAAGATATTGGATAGATGTTTTGTAAGCCACATCACTCACTGTGCTACCGCTTAAAGTTTCTGTGAAACATTCTTCAAAACATCCTTCCACTCAATAGAGCTGTCTAATACTTTTGGGAGGACTGTGAGACAGCTAGGCTGCTGTCAGTGCTCCCCAGCCTTGCAGACAGGAATGTGCCAGTTTAGAATATTCTCAAGCCTAGAGATGGTTGATAAGTAAAGCATAGATTTAACTTAAATTTAACTTAGGTTTAACTTAAAGAGAACTCACTTCTTAATGTTAGGAGTTCTTGGGGATTCCTTCAACTCAGGCTCACACAGGTCTTCTTGGGTGTCATACATCAGGGTTCAAGTCATGGTATGCCTCATACTGTGCGTTTGTATTTATCAACGTGGCTCACTGGAGAGATTTTCATATGTTTTGAGGGGCGGCCAGCCTGCTCTGCCCCTTGGTGTCTGTGCCAGCATTCTTAGACTCAGGTACAAGGCAGCAGCTGGAGCCAGTGTACAAATGTAAATGATGTTCAGAAATTAGTGCCTCCCAACTCATTCCAATCAACAGGCTCTGATGGAGTAAATGCAAATAAGAGTAGAACAAAATCCAGGTTCCCTGCAGCATCTTCCTCTCCACAGAGAAGCCTCACTCTAGTAAAAATCCAAGCATCTCTGTAAGTATCCTCAATCCCTTTCCTTCTCCTGTGTTCACTGTCCAGTGGCCCCTTCACCCTCCACCATCACTTCACCTAGTCTACCAGGAATGCAGTAGAACTGCACTCCAAGGCATTATTCATATCCCCTTTCCCCATCCTCAGTTCTCCACAGGAAGGATAGGAGAAAATAGCTCTGCTACTTTTTTGTATCTGGAGAGAGAAGCAAAAGATTCCCCTGCTGCTGTTCCTATTGTACTTCTACAGGGTGAATGGTGATTTTCAGCTTTTTTTCCCCAAAGCCTCCACTGCATCAGTTGGTGCTGGTCTGAGAGGGAGGGCTGATGAAGAAATAAGGCCATTGCTAAACTCTCAGGAATGGTGAGAATGGTTCTGCTTTCTGTTTTGTAGCCACACTTTATTTGTGTTTGATAATTTTGGTTGAAGATATTTGACCACGTTGACTGGGTTAGTAATTATTTTATTTTCTGGTAAAATTAGTTCAAGGTCATTATAGACTCATATTTCTTGGACTGAGTCTATAAACTGACAAAATTCTGATTTTGCTAATCTAATGATTTATAGGCAACAAGTACATCCTCTTATCATCCATTTCTTCGAACTTATGATTTTCTTGAACATGGCATAGCAAAACAAACAAGCAAACCAACCCACCAACCAGCCACCAAAACACTCTTGCAGAGATAGTCAGTCTTTGTAAGACTTTGAGTTTCCATTCTTAAATAAGAACAGGCTAGAATTTTTCTCAATGAAAAATGGTAGCACATTTCTTAAGCTCAGGAGATATTTTCTTCATCTTCCTTCTAGCAATTGCATCTCAGACATTAGCCTTTTTCCTGTATTCCCCCACAAACCAGCACTGTAAAACAAAAAATGAAGTTTTATTTCGAAACCTAGATATCTGACGCCAGAAGAAAGAAGTTGAACAAAGTTTTACAATGGAAGCAAAGGGCAATTTCACTAGCAGATAGCACTGTCAGGTCCACTAGTTACAATTGTGCCTATATTATGTCTCCAAAAAGAAAAGAAATTCAAAGAAGAGATAAATTCAAAGTCTGAAGAAGCAAAATGAGTTTTTTTGTTTTATTTTTGCTGCTCAGTCTTCAGTGATTTTCACAGCCCTATGGGGTCCAGTAATGAGAAATCTACATTCAGCTCCCCACAGTCTTTAGAGGCTGAAACAATTTCTTTGTCCTGATTACTGATAAAATGTATTCCCTAAATTTAGTCTTTTTTTTTTTTTTTTTTAAGTTTTCCCCCAGTTCTCTACGGATGATGCACCCTGAATGCTGAAACTTCCTGATCCCTTTCTGAGCAGTGAATAGGAATTATTCTGAGTCTTGCTTACATCATTCTTCATATTTTGAGGTCTATTCCCAGGATTTTCACATCTTTCCCACACAGTTCATTACTCGTGACATCTTGAGCAGCTTAGCTCAGCCTGGAGAATTAACTTAGATCTGAGTTACATAGTTGCACATTTGTTTGCCATTTATGAAAACTATAAACAGCTGAGACTTTAGTAAGTCTATTCATAAGCATTAGAGACTGGCAAAATTATGTGTGTACCTACATTTCTGAAACATTCAGCAGCTACTTTAGAGGTTTCTGAGGCTTCACACAGGTTTAGTACAAAAGTTTTACTTTCTAGAAAATAAACTGTTCCTCTGCATTAGTTCAGATGTTACTTGGTACACGGACTTGAAACTGTGCCCATGCTGACTTCTGCAGGGGAAATAAAAGGACGAAGTATCAGAAGCTGACTTGCCTGTCTCACTTTTATAGAAGGTGTAACATTGCTGTGACATGCTGTATAGAGACCATCTTTCTAGAGAACATAAATCCTTCTGAAATGTGGAGACAGGCACAAGGGAAGCAGCTTGATTTTATTCATTTCTAAATCACCTGGAGCTGTTCAGTAAATTGCAAACCCTGGGGATCATTATTTAGATACAAATTTCAACATAATTTGTCAAACTGCTTCTGGTATGCCATTAACAATTTATTCAGAAGGATATTCTTAGAGCTCTTTTATTCATATGCTGTCAAGGTAAAATACTTCTTGCTAAATATGGAAAGCTAGGAAGAATATTATTATGACATTGCACAGTTGACCAGAAAATGTGTTTGCCTAGTTTTTCTGCTTACCTGTTTTCTACATGCTCAGAAGTTGTCTAAGACACTATTCTGTCAAATCTCTATAGCCTTTAAGTTTCTTCAAATAGTGATGGGATATAGGAACAACTTCTCTTTCTAAAGGAACAAACAACCAAGGACATTTAGTCTTTTTTTACATAGTTGCCTTTGATCTATATTAGTTGAACTTCCTCTAAATTTTTTTAACTTTCACATCACTGATTTCCTTTAGCTCCAGGCTTTTCTGAGGGCTCTCTAAGTACTATCTCTTACTTGTAGAAACAGGAGTCAAAAGCTGGATCACTCCTTTGTGGTTGCCTCTGGGCTGGGTAAGTGGCACAGGCTCTTCATCCCAGCTGTCATGAAGCTCTGAGACAATATACAGTTTTCGAGTGATGCCATCACTGCTATTCCTCTACTCATAATAGTCTGTTCTTGCTTTAGAAGTAGTAGAAGTAAATTCTGATCACTTTAGAAGAGATATCTCAATAATTTAAAGACTTTTCCCAGTCTTTTTGCACTAAATACATACCATCCAGATCCAAATATTACTTCCTTATTGACACAAGGGCCTGCAGCAGTCCTTTTTGTCTGAAATGCAAGGCTCCAGCCATACAATTGACACATCATTGAATTTAAAGAACAGGCATCTGGTGTAGCCTAAAACTTTTTAAGGGTGCTAAACATAAGTCATGTAAGTATTATGTAAACACACCTGTGACCTCAGATGAAAAAAACCCTCAGCATGTATCAAAGCAGCCTAGAAAAAAGATAAAATCACTGATATTTATGTTGAAACTACAGATGAGCAAATGTTGATCTTTTCTGTACAGGCAATTTAACACATAAGGACAAGAATGCACATAAAACCAAAATGTAAATTTAAACTCAAATTACCTTTGTGTAAAAAAAGCATTTTTAGGAAATTAAATAGTGCTGCAGGTGGGATTGAGATTTGTTTGCCAATTGCAAAGAATCTACCATGGAGGATATAAACTAGGTTCTGAAAGATGACTCACAGAGTTAATGAGTGGTAACATTAAACCTCACTTTGCATTTCTGAATATTTTGAATAGAGAGAGATCTTGCAGTGAGACCTTCAAAGTACCTGTATGATGAAAGAATGTACAACTTCTTTAGAAAAAGTGTAATATGTGATTTGAGGGATGTTATCTCTTTGATAGTCAGTAAGACTTAACTGCTTCTGAAACTTTTACTCATTTCTTTTTGAGTGGAGACAATTTTCTGAAGCCAACATTTCAATTTTCCTAAACAAGTCTTTCTAAGAAGATTCTTAAGATGAATTTGAAATGAAGGATCTCTGAGGGAAGGTAAGAAAGAAAAATGTACTCTGAAATGTTGTCTTTCCACTTTCCACAAAATAGGTTGACTGAATATTTTAGTGATTATTTAACTGTACTGAACTCTTGCATTAGAAGTCTTTAAAACTTTTTTGTGAAGCTGAGCAAATTGCCAGTGTATTGACTCCAAAGAGTTTTTTCTATTGTCTTCAGGTTTCACTCCTTCAGCTCAGTGTGACCTCACATCTGTTTCCATACACTGAGTTGCCATGGAGCTTTCTTGTTATGGAAAGCTCAAACAAGCTAAGACAGAAAACATGCATGTGGATCAATATTCTGGAAAAAATGACTAGATACGTTTGACTTCAACTGGATACATCAGAATTAAAATTAAATATTTTAAAAATGTATATGCATGCTTGCCTGGTGCTGAAATTAAAATAAAGAAAATACATATTTGCTGAATGAGAATATGGTACATGAAATTATACTCTTCATCTGAATGTTATGTAATTTATGTCAGTAGAAGGCCCTAGTCCAAAAAACCCACCTAATTATTAAAGTAATTCAGTAATAAGTGGCAGAATCTAGCACTAAAGAACAATTATTGTAGAAGAGAATATCTCCTTTCTTTCATTGTCTCTAATTGTATAATAAGAGTACTAAGCATAAGAAGAAAAAGACAGCTCATAGTACAGGAGCAATGAGAATTTTGATTCTGAGATGATCAAAGATGTGGCCTAAAACTAAAAGTATATATTTATGTGTTCAGAAAGCCTGAATTTTGTTGCTGTAACAAGAAATCCAAAGGATAGGGAATAAAGAAGGAATGCCATTAAAATGTATTCTTTATTTCCAGGATTTTATCTTAACTCATATTCTGATATTCCTTATTAAATTCAAAAGCAGATGTAACAAAGTTTATCTTTTTCTGTGGAAGATTGACCTTTCCTCTAAACAGAGTACACTAAAAACATTGTATAGATGCCTGGGAGGAAGTGCATTTACATCCAGCAGAGAAAGTAAGGCCAACATGACTTCCTCCTTCATGCCTCCTGCTAATGGGTGGTAAGTAAAGTAGCAGTAAGGGCTAATACTGCCTCCTAGGATTGTGCAAATCATTTACTGCATGCAAATTATGGCCAAATCTGCCTCGATTCTGGTTTAATTACAGCTCCAAATTTTGGCCTTGCTTCAAACAAACTTTCAGAAGACCTGGGCTGAGTTCTGGGTGTACCACCTTGCAGAGCACAGGAGAGTACTCGAATATGTGTGTACAAAGGATGAAGGATTTATGGTTTTGGATATCACCCAAGCCAAACTTGGAAGGCATCACTGAAATTTTCTTTGAACCCTGCACTTAAGGCAACCTGATGAAATTCCAGGTGAATCAAAACCAGTGAAAAAACCTGTTTCTGTATCCTCTTGTGAACCCACACGATTTCAGTGTTTCAAATCTATATAAGATAAACCCATATGAAACAGATACACCATTCTAGAAGGGCAGAAGTCTGGCTCTATATAGGCAGAGGCCTAACTTGGTCATTTTTGAAAGTGAAGAGTGTATTGGAAGACTAGAATGAACATTATGATAATTTAAAATATACCAAGGCACCTAAGGACAGCAAAGTTTAATCTCATATGGGATGTTTTCAGCAGGCTAAGAAAAACATTTTCTCACTGGACTGTATTCAGACAATGTCTCCTCAACGAGAACAATGTGGAAATGGACTCCTCATGTACTGTGTGTACACTAATATTATTGCACCTTCATAGGATATTAACTTCTATATTTAACCAGGATAGGTTATCAGCTCTGCTGTTCACTGGAGAACCTCTCTAACATTTTACTCTCTACCCCAGCAACGTCCAGAAACAACAGCACTGGCCCTGTTTAAAGCAGATGTATTAAACCTCTTGATATAAATGTGTATCTTGGAAGAAGGAGTGGATGAGTCATTTGAAGAGGCAGCTTTTTGGATGTTATTTCATTTGCAAGTCACATTATGCTAAATTTGCAAAAGTTACATCAAAAGGGAACTTTTTGTTAGTTGTCAGCAGCACAAAGCTGTTTAGTTCCCTGTTTTTAAAGATCTTTATATTGGCCACTATACTTTCTCCTCTACTTCAAATTTAGTGCAGCTCTGACATTATTTCTTAAAACTGGGCGAGAATGTGTGATGGCACTCGCTGTATTCTACTACACTACTAAAATGTTCATGCTCTCTTGAGGAATGAATATTCTTCGTTACATTTAGGATGCCAAAGTCCTTCCATCTCCTGAAACACACAGAAACAACAAAAAATGTTTCTTTGTCTGTTGTGGAACACTGACGTATAGGATTTGTTAAACACGTTTTCCAGTAGAATGGCACAACGTTAACACTTAAAAACTTAATTGTTATCCACTTTTTTTTTTGTGTGTTTTATTATACTTTTAAAAAGCCAAATCTTTACAAATTTGTATCTCCCTGTTGTATACTCTCCAGTATGGGTGTCCTCTTTTACTTTTTTCCCCACAGTGTTTCTGGATATCACCTTCTCTATACAGATCTTTACTCTTTTTAAATGTCAAGTTTTGGTCCTTTTCTCTTCCTCTTGTTTTTCTGTCTTCTCTGTCAGATGGAATATCATACTACAAATCTTTAAACTGCATTAAAATGGATTTGAGTGAGCTTTAATGAAGAAGCAGAGCCCTGAACTCTTTTTGGAGTAAGTTCCATTAACACAATATAGCTGTCATGTAGTACAGCACAGTGTTATGCGGAATAAAATAAAAAATAAATGTGAATTTTTTTAAGCTATGTTTCTAAGACTATAGTCTTTCTGACTTTAGTAGACATTGATTTATAAATCATAGTATAATAGAATAGCCTTGCTTGGAAGAGACCTCTAAGATCATCAAGTCCAACCATTAATGTAACACTGCCAGTTCACCACTACACCATGTCCCTCAGCACTTCATCTACATTTATTACCTCTGATATTATTTTAATTGTCTAGAGATGATTTGAATTTGATATTTGGAACTGTAGTTGTATTTCCTAATATTAGGAAACATGCTAAAGCCTTTTTCTTTCTGTATCATATTCTTGTCATTTATTGCTTTATTTTCAACATGTGTGATATCAAACAAATAGTACACAAGTTCTAAATCCAGAGAGTGTACTCTGTTATGTTGTTCAAAGGAGAAAAATTGGGCCTAATGCTGTTATTTTCACTGACTATTTAAAAATTCTACTTAAAATATTTTAGTAGCAAATTTCTCTTGTGCCTGCAATCAAATTTCCAGTCTCAGAAAGCGTGTTAATTCATGAATAACTTTCAGCGTAGGATAGTCTTGCTGAAGTCAATGTAAAGCTTGGCTCATGCTTAGAAACACAGCTGGATCATATCCCAGGAAACTATTAAGAAAGAAATTGCAATGGAAGACATTTTAAAAGTTGACTCTCAGAATAAAAGTTATGTAAGTGTTCACTTGCACAGTGCACGCAGCACACCAGGAAATGTCATCCACAGGTGGCATGTTCAAAAGTGACCCAAAGAGAGAGACACCAGTTCCCTAGGGGCATTAAATAAGAGTTGGCACTTCTTTCAGAATTATTTGAACATTCCAGCCTAACAGATGCCACATAAAAGTTCCTTAAGAAAACAGTTAGATAAGATCTATTGTGATGTTAAGTATGAATACAAAAATAGGTGCCTAAAGCTACAGCACACAGATAATAATAAAAGACAGTGCAGGAGTGCCTGAAAATAAGTTTGTTGACTTATTTTTTTATATTTTTTTAAAATCCATATCTTTTTTATAATAAAACTAAAGATGAAGAAAAAAGAAACCAATGACCCATTAGAAGAATTATTGGTATCTCTGAAAGTGGGATGGGGAATCATAGTTTTTATTGGCACAAAGTAATTCAAGATTTTATTAAAAAAAAATAAAAACAATTCCCCTAAGGGATAATAACTAAAACGTACGAGATTGTCTCTAAGGGCAGTGAATTTGTCAAGACACTTAGATTTTTAACTTCTTATCTTGCAAATGTTTTTCTTCTACGCTGTGTGTGATGTTAGTGAATATTTATCATTTATGATAAAGAAACTGAACTTGGTGTGTGATTGGCTTGACAATCAAAATGGCTGTTTCATTGAGGAAAGATTCATGCAGATGCTTAGCACTGATGTCAGCAGTACTACCCATTTAGTGAACCTCCATAAATGTATAGAATGTTACGTAAATGAGACAATATATGCAAAGTATCAAATTAAATTTTGCAACTTTACTGATGATGAAAAAACCTGTTCTTTCAATTTTAATTTTAAAACTTTATTTCTCAGTATCTCAATGGCTGATATTGATAACTTTTCTATTGAAAGAATAAAGAAGTATGTTGCTAATCATTAATCAATATTTCTGAACTTGATACTCATCTGTATGGCTAAGGTATGTATCCAAACTCTATTGGATTTCCAGTTAAGACTGTTCCTTCCTGTAGCATAGAATATTTTGGATTTGAAGGGACATTTAAAGATCATCTAGTCCAACTCCTCTGCAGTTTTTAGGGACATCTTCAACTAGATCAGGTTTCTCAGAACCCCATCCAACCTAACCTTAAATATTGTTTTATTTAATATAGTCCTTGTTGTATTTTTACATTAAAATAATTTGAAAACAAACTATCAAAATTTGTAAATCATGATCTTTTACATTGTTGAAATTTTTTCTTCAATGATGATTTGTTGCAGTGATATTGAAAAGAGTGGTAACTCATAAAGTACACAAGACAAAAATTCACCCATACAAGCACTGATGAATTTTTACCATGTACACTCAGCAGTTATTTTGGAGGATGCTTTCAAACATCTGTTTTAAGGACACATTTCAAGACTGGAATTTCCCCTATTGTCCTGATTTCACTGAAACAGAATCTTGGGCTGGATTCCTGGACACAGCAGCAGCAGACAGGAACTGTATCAGGAACACACGGATCAAGATTGGAGAGAGAAGCGTGGACAGAGTCCTCTCAGGATGCTGGCCATAGGAGAAGAGAGCTTGATCCTCGTGATCTCTCAGCTTTATACTAAGCTTGACATGTATAGGATGAAATATTTTGATGGTTAGTTTGGGTCACCTGTCCTGCTCCCTCCTCCCTGCAGGTGCAACCCTTTTACACTCTTACACTAAAGGGGCCCCCAAGGCAACACCAAGGAATTGGGCAGTGGCCGTGATTTCCGTAAGGTTAAGTATAAGCAAGAGCCTTTCTGCATACCATTGTACTGTGAGCTCAGTACTAACTATAAACATCAAGTGTTGGTTCTGTTTTAATCAAACCAGGACACCTATTCTGATCACAATTTTGAATCTTCATGTCAAATCCTACAGAACTGCAACAAAATGGAAGTCGGGAGTTTCTTTTGCAGAAATTATTGGAACTTTCCTTTGTTCCTCATCAGGAAGAAGGAATGAGGAATAAGTGAATCACAAGTTTGTTTTTATATTTAAATACATTCTAATATGAAAAAGCCACAATACAAATCGAGATTTTCTTTTTAGAAAAACATTTAATTCCTTGTGTCTAAGAAGAATGCTTTCCTAAGTTGCAAAGTTTAAAGGAGACTAAAGACATTTTAATTCTTTTGGGGAGGTTCTCCGTTTGTAGAAACATTACCCGAATTTAATAGGTAAACAAATTTCTCCTATATGTACATGGCCATATTCCTGCCTATTTCCAACACTTGTTTTACTGTACTCTTAGATTTAAGTAACCTTTGCCCTCTTACCTTTGGGAACACTTGAATCCTTTCCCTTTCCCTGCCTGCGCCCACCCCCACCCCCCAACCCCCCCTTTTTATAAGCTTGCTTTGGTTGCAAAGGTTTGGAATGTCCCCTTTCATGATGACTCTGCTTTTGTTTGGATTATGAACTTCTGCAACATGTAACTCAAAAGAGATTCAGTTTCCAAGAGTAAAAAGAGACTGATGAATTGAAGTTTTCTTTACGAAGCAAAGTGCATTCCAAACATTTTTCCCATGACAAGAATGTTCTATTTGCACAAATAGACTATGTATACACAGTATATATATACACATACTTATACAGAATAATCTTGAATAGATCTTTGAGCATGAAAATTTCTCCCATGACCTGATTTCTCTGTGTTCAAAAATTCTGTTACAGCAGGAAACCTCAATAATATTAAGAGTTACAGTTAATAGCATACATCTAAATAGGGACATTGCAGACACCAAGGCATGTTATTTCTGATAAGAAGATATAAGTAATTATAAAATAGAAAATGGTGAATCATCAGGACTCACTGAGCTCTTTCTTGTACTGTTACAATCTACAAAATGCATTGTGTTCTGCTATTGATAAATAGTTATTCTGGGAGTAAGAGATGGGAGTAAATCTAATTTAATATTTTTTGTTTAATCTTATTTTTCATGAATATTCTATATTAAGTTTTATTTTAAAACGTAACATCATGATTTTATTAAATTTGGAAAGAACATGGGACAGTCAAAAGCATGTCTTCAGATGAATGTTAAAATGGTACCCAGTCCACAATGCTTTCCATCTTCTCCACCCAGCTAGACAAGCTTTCTTAAACATTTACTTCCGATTAAGTTGAAAATGAAAATAGACCAACACAGAAGGGATAGTGTATACTATGTGTTTGACTTGAACTCTGTAACCTTTTAACATTGAATAGAAGGTCAATTGTGTTAGTTATAGAATCCTGATTTTTAAAGAGATTGCTGCCTGCTTGAGACTTTGAATGAAATGATGTCATCTGTTTTGTGTTCAAACACAGACTTAGAATTTAATGTATCTGCTCTATTAAAGTATGGCTATTAATCATTCTGTTTTCATGGTTGTCAAACACTTATTTAGCTATAGGTACTGTTTACGAATTAGTATGGATGACTTGAGTATTTTTTTCATGAATACAAGAATCACAGTAACAGTGTGAACACAAAACTAAAAGTAGATTTGCTAAGCCTTCCTTGTTAGAAAGCAATAAGTTAGTATAGAATAACATTAAGGGGAAAAAAAATAATTTAAGATACATTGTTTCACCCAATATTTGTCTTTGAAGAGTAAGAGGTTAATAATTTTAATATACTTTTCCCATAACTGACCTCACCGTCCCTTGTTTTCCTAAAAATGTGCAAACTTCCAAAGTACATGTGGATTTGTTTCCTGTAATTTTAGTAAGACCGTTATTTCTTTTAGTAAACTCAAAATTTATGGGTCTGAAATGCTCCCACTAAATACAGCATCATGATCATTATCTGCTCCTCAGCAACCTAGAATTATAAGTTTCCTCCTTTTTCTTTGTCATAGTGTCTACATACCAGGATGGATTTCTAAAATATACTTAATTTATGTGCTTTGACAGAAGACATTTCGTGAGTACAGCTTATAAGTATTATATTCATGCTCGTTATGGTTGTCTGGTTAAACGTACGGATTTTTACACACATAGGGGATAAATACAACTTCTATGAAACACAAGGACTACAGAATGTCTCCTGTAAGAATTTTAATCCTATTTTTTTGTTTACCTACAGAAGTAATATTAATGATAAATTGATTCATTTATGGGTTAAAGTATAATTTGACATATGGCCCTCAAGACATAGGAATGATAATGTTCTTCCTTTAAAAACTGATAAAAACCCTTCTTGAAAGAAAAATGTGGTCTTTCTATACTTTCCATGTAGTAATAGCCAATGAATTGTATGGGGTTTTTTCACCATTTTGATTTTTAAAGATGATTAAAGGCTCCTTTGATTAAAAAAAGATAATTCCTCCACTTACTTCCTTGAATTACTACATTATTTTTCTTGATGCTGCTACTATCTATTTTTACCAGTGTGAAAAGTTACAGGCCCCTTAAGTGCAGTTGCTCCCTTGTAAAAAGTCATCCGTTGTCAGGGTCCCTATTCAGGCAGAGGCTTTTATGGGGGGTGGGTGGAAATCCTTGCTATTAGTCACTCCCTGACATGGTACTTACCAATACTTTGGACACTGAGATGGAAAACTCAGAACTGAGGTTTATATATTCAGGGAGGAAAAAAACCCAACAACCTCAAAACAAAACAAAATACAACACAAACCAGACCTAGTGCCAGAAACCATATACCAAGCAAGGTCGATCCTCTCTAACTACTTGGTACAAGGCATGAAAGACTGCTTCCAGATCCCACTGAAGTTCATGAGGATGTTTGCAATCAACATCAGTAGGTAGGATCATACTGTTATTTTTCTAGCTCTGGCTAACCACAAAATACTAGAAACTAGAACGATAGCAGACTTATTTAAGGAAAAGTGAGCTGAGGCATTTTTTAATAAGATTCTAATGTTACATTATCATGTTCCCTCTTCCTTTTGACGCCCTTGTTTCTGGCTTTCTCACACCAAAACTAATGTCTGGTGACATTTAATGTAAAATAAGAAATAGAAATTTTTAGTCTCTGAAATAGAGGAAATTTCCAATTTTTAAAATATCTTCTAAATCATGTTTTAAAAGTAACTTCTGGTCATCATTCACCTTTTGGTTCAGAAGTTTACAGTGAGGGTTTCTTTTCTCACAGATATAGTGACAATGACACCATCCACTGTACACATCTAAAATAATTGATACAAAGAATGTCTGAAATCTACTGTTGAGAAATCATATGCCATATTTGGGGTTAAAAATAAACTGTTAAAACACTCTATAAAGGAAATTCTATCTCACTGGAAGACCATGGTTGCTATCTGCTTTTGGTTTGATCCCAGAGCTGTCCCTGCTTTGGAAAGGAGCCTGAAATGGAGACCTCCTGAGGGACCTTCTCACCTGAAGTATTCTGTGCTGGAACGTCAAGGTCTTTTTTGCTATGTAAATAGATACAGGGATGGATAATTTGAGGAAAAAATTCAAAAGAGGGGGAAAACTGTGTGGTTTCCTCAACAGTTCAGTATAAATTGCCCTTTCCTTGCTTCCTCTCTGCTCTTCTTTATTGGCTTGACTTTGTTTGTTTCTGGTTCTGAAAGAAAGCAAACTCTTATCCAGAGACCAGGTCCTTCAGGCTGAAATCAGTGCTGAAATGATATATTCCATGGTAAAAATACTGAGAGACCATAGTCATATAGTGTTGCCAACTCTCTCTCACTAATTCTTAAAACAACCTAAAACAACTTCTTAATACAGCTTTAGCTTATGCTAGAGCCCCACATGTGAAGGTCCATCCTAAATCCTCTCCTGAAAAAAACCTTTGGCAATTCTTTTCTTCTATATCAAAAAACAAAAGGGACCTTCAGTTTGCCCAGCTACTTCCTCTCTCTGTCTTGCAACGCTAAACTGCCCTACAATGAGAGAAGTGGATAGATTACCAGTAAAACTGCAAGAGGGATGTACTGAGGTTATGCTGTAAGCATGTGGGAGATAAGCAGAAGATACTGAAAGACCAACTTAACTGTTGACTAATGGGAGACAAGGGAATATGGAGCCAAATTACTAAAACCAGTGCTAAGCCGATCTAAAGGAGAGGAATTTGCATCAGAGGACAATAATCTCACTTGTTCTTATAAACTAGGGATAGTGACCAACAATGACCATCATGCATGCTAATAGTGGACTAACATAATTTAAGAAATACAACTGACTCAACACTGTCTACTTTGTAGCTTGGGAATAAGGCACACTGTGGGAACTCTGTAGATGGGAAAGTGCCACAGCAAATCCAAAAGTCTTTAAAAAACCCTGAAAAATATTACACAAGTGCCTGCGTGCAAAATAAAAAGCTTGAATTAAAGTCTATTGAAAACAACATTAATCTTCCAATTAACTTCAGTAGGCTTTTCATGGATCTTGTTTGTGATCATTAAGAATGAAAAACAGGAGTCTTATGATTCATCCTTAATTATCTCAAATATTCATTAAATGAAATCCTGACTCAAGTGAAGTTGATGAAGCTCTGCCACTGACTTACAAGAAGCCAGGATTCCTGCTGGGACAACACAAAGGAGAACTAATTGAGGAAGATTCTGCTCTTACATTAAGCACAGGTAGCAAATCTGAATTTTGATTATCATACAAGCTGAAGTTGTGACTCAAGAACAATCAAAAGTATTCTCTTAAAAATTTAGCTATCCTTTTCTTAATTTTATAATAATAATGTTACACTTAAGTTTTGATAAATAGAGCTTGACTATCACACTATGCTATTATTTGTTATAAATGTAAGGGATTTTTTGTATAGCTACTTAGGCATTAAAAGTCATATTTTTTTCCAATTAAAAACACTGACTTGAAAAGTTATTTGTGTGAGAAACTTTCTTTCCTCATTCTTAATCACCCAGAAAAACAATTAGTTGTCTATGTTTGAACACTACCAAAAAACTTGAAATACCTTTTGAAAACTCTGAATCTTCTTACAGTCACACCAATGTCTTGTATGGTTAAATTGAAAAATAAGGCTTCCCATTGGTACAGAAGGTATACGTGGGGAAATATCTCTGCCAGATTAGCTAAAGCAAAATACGAGACAACTCTGCTTCACATATTTCAGGGGAAAACTGTCTTTAATTTTGCAAGTGTCTCCAGGGGAAAAACTGTTTTCGTTGCTCAAAACATTTTTGATGAAAATGAAGTAAGCCACAGTGTGCAAAAAATATTATATTCCCTCACATCTGATAAAGGGAAAGTGGCAAAATTGTTGTAAACACAAACCAACATCTCAGGCCCTTGTTCACCTTCATTATGGTTCCCAAGTACGTTGTTTCTGTAACGATGGAAACGGTGAGTGAACCCAGTGAAAAATTTTCATAAAAGAAGCTTAAAAAGTTAAAATAGTAAGTACTGCTATGCTCATGACACTATATTTGTTGGTTGAGCCACTGACAAAAAAAAAAAGATAGAACACATTGTAGATACTCACCACCAATTGTAAATACTTAAACGTGCATCAGATTGTATTCAACAGCATCACTTGGAGGCTTATGAAATTTATATGGTTTCATAAATGGACTGTTCTGGAGATACATTCAGAACAACGGCAGGGTTGCATAAAGTCCCTTGGCAGACAGCTTTAACCACAAAACCACTTGTGAGTCAAGTAAGACTTTAGGAACCTCATCTTTACTCAGCTCTTGAGGCCACCAGAATGTTATGCCAAACCTGCTAGCAATTCATGAGAAGTAAAGACAGCGCAATGGTATTTTCTGCTCACAGTCTAAAAACCACTACCAGCAGGAAAGTTCAATCATTTTGAAAATCTGTATTTTTTTTTGCCAATTACTCCTGCAACACCAGAAAATATGTAATTGAAAAATAATTTAGCTATATCTTTCATAGTGCTTGCACATTGCAAAATAATTAGTGGCTGTACAAATGGGAATATTAATGCAGTATAAAACTGGGACAGCATTGTGCCACCTATCCCACTGTGACAGGCTGACCCTGGTTGGACGCGGTGCCCACCAAAGCTGTTCTATCACTCCCCTCCTCAGCTGGACAGAGGAGAGAAAATACAACTAAAGGCTCATGGGATGAGATAAGGGCAAAGAGATCACTCAGCAATTTACCATCACAGGCAAAATGGGATCAATAATTTATTACGGATCAAAATCTGAGTATCACAGAATCACGGAATGTTGGGGATTGGAAGGGACCTCAAAAGATCATCTAGTCCAATCCCCCTGCCAGAGCAGGAACACCTAGGTCAGGTCACACAGGAACACGTCCAGGCGGGTTTGAATGTCTCCAGAGAAGGAGACTCCACCACCTCTCTGGGCAGCCTGTGCCAGTGCTCTGTCACCCTCACTGGGAAGAAATTCTTCCTCACATTTATGTGGAACCTCCTATGTTCCAGCTTGCACCCATTGCCCCTTGTCCTATCATTGGACATCACTGAGAAGAGCCTGGCTCCATCCTCATGACACTCACCCTTTACATATTTTTAGACATTAATGAGGTCACCCCTCAGTCTCCTCTTCTCCAAGCTAAAGAGACCCAGCTCCCTCAGCCTTTCCTCATAAGGGAGATGTTCCACTCCCTTCATCATCTTTGTGGCTCTGCGCTGGACTCTCTCCAGCAGTTCCCTGTCCTTGAACTGAGGGGCCCAGAACTGGACACAATATTCCAGAGTAGGGCAATGAGAAATAAAACCAAATCTTAAAAACACCTTCCCCCCACACCTCCCTCCATCTCAGGCTCAACTCCACTTCTGATTTCTCTACCTCCTCCCCAAGAGTGGCACAGAGGGACAGGGAATGGGGGTTGTGGTCAGTTCACCACAGATTGTCTCTGCCACCCCTTCCTCCTCAGGGGCAGGACTCCTCACACTCTTCCCCTGCTCCAGTGTGGGGTCCTTCCCATGGGAGACAGTCCTCCACAAAATTCTCTTTGTTTTGCCACACAAACCTAATACACTGACAGACAAAACTCCAGATATAAAAGCTTAGTTTGAGTACTGTGGCCCCGTGGCTGATCACAAGCTGAGGTTAGACAAAGAGCAGTTTTGGCCTTTGATGTTTAAACTGTGCCTCTGATCTGTGTCTGCTTCTTGCCACATTTGAAAACTGCAAAATTGATAATGCAAATAAAAAATGCCAATAGCTCATTCCACAGGCAGTCAGTTTGGCCTCCCAAGTGCCACAAGCAGAAAAGCAAGTCTCAATAATACTGATAATTTCTAATTGTTGCAGCATACATATTTCAAAGGTAATGCTGAAAATCAACTATATCCAGACTCTTAAATAAGAGCATTTTCTGAGGCACAAAGCAATCTGGACAGCTTCTGTTTAGCTAATGAAAACATACCTAGGGTACAACTCAAAACTGGACACTGCTGTATTTATAAAAGGCAACAAGTGTAATGACTGTGCCTGTGTGGGGGCTAATCCCACCTCACTGAATAAAAAGGCACCTCCTGGTGTATCTAGGTCGCTGAGAGAACAGCCATAATGTTATCTGAGGATGTTTAAAGAAAAAGAAATGGCTGGATGTGTTAGCATAGTTCTTTAAACTCATGCATTGAAGGATGGGGTGGCAGACAGGAACTTTACTATCAGAACACACTACTACCCTTTTCCTAGCTATGCCCTTACTGATAGGAGAGGAGACCTGAGCTGGTGGTTTTACAGTATTTTTAGGCAAACAAAACAACTGCTTTCCCTTACAAGGTAAGTCAGCCTTAAATCCCTCTCAGTTCCCCTGATCAGCTAAAAACCACTAAATTTGTTCTTCAAAAATATTTTTTAAATTAAAAATAAAAGTTTAAAAGCATTCCTGTGAAGTCCCCCATAGATGGTAGATTGGTTGCACAAGGCTTGGATTATTGAGAGTGGAATTTTCAGGGGAAAATCACTGGTTGGACATTTGAGGCAAATCATTTTATATCTGTTTTAGTTCTTCTAAAAATAATAAAAAAAAGTCCACTCACTTCATCTAGGCATATATAAGTGGAGAAAAATATTTCTGTGTCAGTTAGAAATTCCACATTAAACAGACCTCTTGTATACAATGGTGATCTACAGGTATTGCAAAGATTTAATGTCAGTGATGAAAATCATTGCTCTTAATCCCAGCTGATTTTAAATCAATGTGAAACAACATTGTGGATAACATTGGTTAACAAGACTGTAAAGTCTTCACAGATATTTTTGCCAATTTCCTCTTACTTTTCTGAAAACGCTGTCTGCAAGCCAACATCAGGGACACATTATATTTTGGAGAATATCACAGTTCTTCATATACAGTAAAAATGATGAAGGCAGGTATTTATGAAGTAAACTATGCATGAACATATGCATTGACTTGAGTATTTCCTTAACAAGTCACTTTTGTCAAATAATTCATTTTTACATTAAGATTGTAGTAGCTCATCTACTAATTCTTACTAAAATTTAGCAATAAATTATTAAAGCATATTCATTTCTTCTCAAAAACCTGAAGTAGCATTAGGGATTTATCCTTCTCTCTTCCTTTTACATCAATTAGTACTCTAATACTGGATTCTGTAATTGTCTTATTTCACCCATTATACTTTTTAATTCTGCAGCATATCTAGGTACTGGAATGTAAATGTTTTAATATGCCTTTTCAAATTCCATATTGAGAGTAAGCCCTTGTTTTAACAAAACACGCTTTTATATTATCTTGTTTGTAAAATCTCTTTACACATTATTAACCCAAATAAAGCAAACACTATGTTATATAAACTATTTTTATAGACAGAGCTTTTGTTGTTGCACCCTACTGGCAGTTAACTGTGAAAAAATTTCCTGGAAGACAGTGCCTGTTGTTTGGGATACACTTTCAGAGAATTAATACTCAAGAGAGACACACAGCTCATTACCTCATGCCATACTCAGCTGAACACGGAATGAGAATTTTGAAATAAATTAGTATCCCACTAGTTACAGCATATTAACCTGCTCTTTGTCATGTGTCTAGGCAGAAGAATATTTCAGATAATACAATCCATGCTAAAGAAAAATTGCTTGTGAGGTGAAGTTTTATTCAGACCATGAGAAGGTCAGACAATTTTTCTGACCTGGAAAGGTTCTTGTATTGTGAATTTCAGTGTAATCTATACGTTCCATCACATCATTGATGGCAAGCATTTTGGGTCTACATACAGCAGAGGCACAGTAGAAGATAACCAGCTCTTCATATCTGCAAATTCCTCAACCATGGCCTTGTTCCAATACTTGTTATCATGAAAGAATTCTGACTTGCCTATTGCTGTAGTGTTAAAAGTCATTTTTGTAGATTTAACTGTTTTCCTTTGCACAAAGACCTGCTCAGCTGGGATATTCTGCGGAGTGCTGTTTGTTTATTGATACATATACTTCCATTCAAATTTGTCAGTCACTGATATTTAAGTCTTATGGAGTCCTCAGAGTTAAAAAAATGAAACTAAGCAAAAATGCATTTACTCGGGTTATATTTAGGTAAAAATCAAAGTGTCTGAAGACTTAAAGAGGCCTCAGACTGAGTACATTTTTTAGAAAGACTGTGCTACTTACGTCGTACGTATTCACAGTAAGTTTTAGGAATGTAAATATAATTTTAAATGGCCTTTAGGCACTTCTAAACATTTCCTACTTTGTCTCATTTTATTAATTGATTAACTGATGAAAACCACTACTGTAACTCCATCTTTCCATCATTGTTCAACTTTAACAAACATTTATTCATGTAGAGTCTTCTTTATAATCCTAATGACTTCAGAACACACTGACCTTTACAATTTCTCACAATGTTGAAAGGAGGGGTATAAAGAATTGTTACACAAATATCACTCAAAGGATACACTGTAGATCAGAAAACTCCTCTAGAAATGAGGTTCCTCCCAGTCTGACTGACTGAATGTGAAATTGTGTGGAAACGGCATGAATGGCAGAAGAAAACGTACCCATCTATAAATCATAGAATTATAGAATCATAGAATGGTTTGGGTTGAAAGGGACTTTTAAGATCACTGAGTTCCAAACCCCCTTCCATGGGCAGGGAAACCTCCCACCAGACCAGGTTGCTCAAAGCCCCATCCAGCCTGGTCTTGAACATTTCCAGAGAGGGGGCATCCACAACTTCCCTGGGCAACCTGTGCCAGTGTCTCACCACCCTCACAGTCAAGAATTTCTTCCTACTACCCAACCTAAATCTCCTCTCAGTTTAAAACTATTACCCCTCATCCTATCACTACATGCCCTTGTAAAAAGCCCTTTCCCAGCTTTCCTGCAGGCCCTCTTCAGGTACTGGAAGGCTGCTATAAAGTCTCCCTGGAGTCTTCTCCAAGCTAAACAACCACAACTCTCTCAGCTTGTGTTCATAGAAGAGGTGTTCCAGCCCTCTGATCATCTCTGTGGCCCTCCTCTGAACTTGTTCTAACAGGTCCATGTCCTTCTCAAGCCTGTCAAGGTTCTTTTGGATGTTGTTCCTTCCCCCCAGTGTGTCAACTGCACCACACAGCTTGATGTCATCGGCAAACTTCCTGAGCGTGCACTCCATCCTACTGTCCATGTTGCTGACCCTTGAGTGTCCCTTCAAACCCAATATGTTTTATGTTAAACAGCATTGATCCCAATACTGACCTTGAGGAACACCACTCATCACTGATCTCCACTTGGGCATCAAGACGTTGACTGTAACACTTTGCGTGTAACAATCCAGCCAGTTCCTTATCCACTGAGTGGTCCATCCGTCAAGTCCATGTCTCTCCAGTTTTGAGACAAGATGTGCCAGTCACTGTCAAATGCTTCACACAAGTCCAGGTAGATGATCTATATCTAGAAGACGGAGAGTTAGCAGTCCAGACATCAATTCCATCCTAGTAGGAGAAGAGAAAGAGAGATGGAAAGAGAAAGGAAGCAAAAGAGACCAGAAGAGTTAGAGTGTGTGTGAGAGAGATGGGGTGCATGCATAAACCGTCGGGGGTTGTGGGGGCAGAAGACCTACCAGATATGTCTGCTGCCTGAATACCTCTCTAATCTAGCATCCTCAAGCCTTACAACATTGCTATTAACCACCAAGCAGTACCCTTGCCAAACTCTATCCTTCATCTCTTTCTAGAAATCTTTCCCACGTGGCTTAGTTGGTACAGAAAAGCAGAAAAACAACAAAAAAAAAGTTCAAGTTCTGACATGAAAGATTTGAATTCTTAGTTGCACAACCCACAGAAAAAAGAAATTTGTATCTCTCAATTTTTAAAGATTTTGACCGAAAAGCATATTTTTTTTTAGCCACAAATCTTTTAAAATTCAGCATGGTTGTTTACATGTTGATTTACACATTTCCATGAACATTTTTATAACTATTTGTCAAGGTATTTACTTGGAAAAGGTTTAGCTCATGTGGCCCTTGCCTATGATTTAATTCATTCTTTAGTAGTCACTTCTGACTTCGTTATAAAGAGCTGTCTTGGTTTTCTAATGCTTATTACTCTGTATCTTTCTGATTTTCAGGACAGACGAGAGTTAGTTTCCTTCTTAGAAAAGTTCATTTCTTAAAAAATTTCATTTCGTTCTGCTAAGAAAGAAACATATGAAGCAAAAAGATCATGGACACTAGTATGTTTTATCTGCTTCCTGGCAGGGACGAGAAAAGTTACATACTATTTTAGAAAAAGATCTCAGTTTATTTCTGTCCCACTGTAATATAAATTAGAAATAAGCAAACTAAATTAAATAAAAAATACAAATGTGATTTTCTTTCTATTTACTGTCAGTATGGAAGTCATAAACAATAGAACAGAAATAATTTTTGTCTAGAATGAAGCTGGAAATCTAGAGTCTTTAATGCAAAAATCATTCTGTATTAATTACACTATTCTTATACTATAGGAACTAAACTGAATTCATTGCCTGTCACAGAACAGTAACTGTGCAGATTGAAGTGAATAGCTTGTTATCCAAATCTCAACAAATATATTCATGGAGCATTCTCAGGTACATTCTTGTTAAAAATAGAAATGGAAAACCAAACATGCCATTATTTGATTCAAATTAGTGTTCACCATGTGTTGCTGCTTATGAGACAGACATAAGAAATTTGATGACAATATCAAGTTTTAGATCACTGAAATCAAAGTTAAGTGACACTTCAATATTGAACTACAGTCTAGGAAAAAAAAAGATCTAGTGGAGATCAAACTTCACTGTATTGCCAAGTATTCACTTTCTGTGAATCTGTAACTATCGTATGCAGCAAAAAAGTTATGATTATAGGATGAAGATGGTTTATTTAGAATAACAGTTCACTTTACCTTATGGTGATGTGGATATTAAAAAAAAATTATACAATATATAATAAGGTCATATAGATGCTGCAGAAGGTTTAGTTCTTCAGAGATAATGGCAACATTGAGTTAAAAATTATTAAACTGGCAAAGCAATTTATCGCCTGTAGAACACTGAAAAAATGGCAACACTTCAAGAAGGTCAAAATGTGTTCTAACAAAAATGTCATGGTTGTTAAAGGTAGCCCTTGTGTTAGTCCTCACACAGGACAGATATACAGTACATCTATATATTACATACGGAATGGTAGCTATTTTACAAGAGAAAGGCCTTCGCCTGGTGGAATTCAGCCCTCATTTATGAGGCAAGGGTATCCAACACACTACAAGCTAAAGAGAAAAAATGTTACATGGATAAACTCATACACTGTCTTCTCAGAAACAAGAAGCTCTGTTCAAACACAACATTTCAAAAATAGTTTTGAGTTTACTTTCTTGACAGATGTTAGTGAGACTTTGGCTTGCATATAAATGTCCTGTATAACTGTGCAGGAACACTGACACTACAAGAGTCAGTTTTAATTCAGGTAGTCCTACAGGATCAATTCTGTGCAAATGCTGACTTAACATTTAGGCTAGGACACATGCCCATTCCTCTCCTTGACATTCTGCAGATGGAAACTATATTCAAAGTCTCTTAGCTGAATGAGTGGGAATTATACTGGATAGGCAGTGACCCCGGGCTGAGCTGATAATTTTCTTTGAAAATTATTCTTAAAAACCCAAAAACTTTATTATTTGTTTCATGAAAGTTTTATTCCCGTGTTGATCCCTTTAATAATTTTTTCTTGGTTTTGGTTGCCCTTCTCCTTTTACCTCCTTTCCCAATTTCCCATCATGTGACACTTGCAGAGATGCGATGAGACCGTACTGCCTTTTGAGTAGATGTAAATATTTTCATTATACAGTAGAGCACGATTTTGTTAGTCTTCCTGGATTCTATAGGTAATGCTCAACACAGAAAAAAGATCAGAGATGTGAGCAGATGATGTAGGGAAAAAACCTGTTATTTGTGGGAGTGTTTTTAAACCAACTGCTGTAGAATGCAACACATTATAGGACTTTACAAGAAGATAAAAGTTGATGTAGACAAGAGTTCATTTTTCAGAGTGTTCATTTAGCTTTCTAGAATAAACGACACAATCCTATTGAGTCCCTGCTCAGTTTTTCACCATTAGTAGCCTCCAATTTCTAACCAGTGAGGGCTGAGGAACAGTTTTAAATTCTGTGGCATGCTTACATCAAGAAATGTTTAAAATAAATATGATTTAAAAAAAAAAAGAAAGCTGAGAGTACTGGGAAGTTCTTGAATACCACCCTTTCTTTTACAATGCGAATTTTATCTTATTGACTTTAAAAAATCAAATTTTAAAAGAATTACCACTTTTGTAATTTCAAATTTTTCCTTTTAAGGTTCAAAAGCATTAAAGTGTCTACATTTTCAGATTCAGAAATATGTTTTGCTATAGTCTTACAACACAGTTTAACAACTTAAATTTTTTTCTTAATGAAATATCTGAAGGATAAAAAAATGTGCATGATATGTTAGAGAAGGAAGAATTCCAGAGGCCTTTGGCAAACAATATTCTTAAACTACGTGAATTTGTTCATAAATTTTATCTTTTTGAGAAACAAAAAACACCTGATGTAATAAACTACACTTTCTTAGTGGTGAAGTTATGACTGGAAAAAAAAATACTTAGAAACTTGTGCAATCCACAAGATCATAACCCTGACATTTTAAATGTTAACACAAGTTCTCATTCCAGTTTTATTTTGTACTTCACTAACAGCAAATCTAATTTTGCTAGAATTTTTTCTATACGCAATTTTCTTTCTCCTTTGTGTTACCCCATGGGATGATCTCTTCCCTGTCAATGTAGTTAGTCTGCACTGCACAGTACGTAAGTGTTATTACACTCTTTCTCTTGAGCACACTTTACCCTTTCCCAGTCTCAAAGTCTTTACAAAGAGCACTGAACTGGGAATCTTTCAGAACTTCTGTTTAATTGTAGCAGACATGCCAATTCAGGATGCCAACAATAACATACAGTAGATGGTGTGTGTGTTTTTTTCATAGCTATTGCGATAATGTTTCTTTGACAGACTGGATAATGAAGTAGGATGAGGTGAAGGGCAACTTTTGCTAGACATGTGTACGTGTTAGAAGCCATGTGGCTGAAAGATTCAAACAGCTATTCAGTGAAAAACAAAAAGTGTCCTGCTAAAATGTTTCCAGTGTAGTTTTTAATTAGAAGAGCCTTGACAGTACGTAATGGTTCATCCATTTAACAAAGCACAGAAGTTTTAGCTTTGGAAAACTTTGCTAAGTCAGTCATCAACTTTTGAGGCCCACTCATCATCTTTAGGTTCAAGGGATATATAGCTTTGCCATATACCAAATTTGTATTTTCCCCTTTTAGAAGACTATGTTGCTAGAACTGTTTGTACTTAAGACACCTTAAGCATGGTCCTTGTAAGTCTAGAGGTAAGCATAAGTATTATAAGTTTTCAAACAAGTTCAGTGCCTTCTGTCTGAGGAGGGTTGCACACCACTAGCTTGAGGAGCAAAGGTGAGGATTAAGTGCACAGCTATCAATATCATTACCTATTCTTCCTGTTCATGTTCCTTTCAATTCCTGAGTTACCCTGAAAAGGTAATATTTGAATATATGTATCTAAAGTCCATTAAAGACATAATCACCTGATTTAAGAAAAATTTAACTAGTAAAATAAACCATTCACCATGAAGTTTTGTTATTGTTTTGGGGTATATGTGACTTTGCGGGAGATAAATATAGTACTTGATGCATGCACAGCTTGTGCATTCTCAGCAGGCCTTTCATTTCACTGGTGACTCTTTATGTAGCTCTTCCATGATAACTCTTTTCCATGATTCCAAAGACATTGGCCTTTAACTTCCCTCTGTTCATACACATCACTGAGCAAATAAACAAAGGCTCCAAAAGACAATTTCCTTGATTAAGATATATCCATCCAGCTGCATGCTGAATTTCAACAGCTCCTGAAGGAGCAAAAAAGTTACAAAGCATGTGATATGCCTTTGACAAACAATGTCAAGCCTAGTGAAGACATACTTATGATGGCCTAGACTAAATGAAATGAGTTTTACTTCTATATTGACAATATTAATTAATGGGCAGCCATTACAAATAGCTACAACTACAGCCATTATATGACTTCATCACTGTGTTTGAGATAAAGATTATCTCATGCTCAAGGGCAAACAGTTGCAAACCTTTTTGAGGTGTATCTTTTAATGCATAGAGCAGAATATCATCAAAATAATCTTCTATACCTAAGCTACAAAGAGAATCACTTTTCAAAAGGAAAATGCTAGGGCTGCCCTCATACAAGGAAAAAAATTTTGTCATACTCTGTGCAGCCTTGGTGCACTTCACCCTACTTGTGCTTATTTCAACAATTTGAGACATTTGAATGCCTTCTCAGATTTAATTACAACAAAGTTTACAAAAAAAAGAGAGTTAAATAAATAAGGAAAGACCTCCTGAAAATAGAAGGAAGGATGAAAGGAAGGTGTGAGCGAAGAGGATTAAGAGGCAATGGAACTCAGTATTGTTTTGAAAATGAGTGTTTCCTCAGCTCTGCTTTCCACTTAAGTGACCTTGGGCAAATCATTCTACTTATGAAGAAAAATTTCAGGTGTCTGCAACAGAGAAGAGCCGTGATTCTATTGTAATATATGCAGATACCAATAATGTATTTATTTTCTTGCTCTACAGTGCTGGAGAGGAGTGAGGAGCCCAGAAACATCTCCTTCTGAAGGTTTTCTTGTACCAGCATCAAAGCTCTGGAAAGAAACATGCCTTGAAAGAGTGCTTTGTCGACAGTGTTCCACTTTTTGTAGACTCAGATCTAGCAGAACGAGCAAATGAACTGGTGCTGTGACAGCACCAAAGACAACATACTCCTTAGACCCTGCTGCTAGGGAGAGTTACAAAACCACCAGATAATCCAGAGGAGAAGGGAAGGCCTGAGGCTAGTGTGGGAACTTCCAGGGTTCCTTGTTTTATCTCCTCTGCAACAGTTTCCTCAGAGCTGTCAGCCAGAATGCTCTTCCCAGGTACATGAAAGATCCCTTATACCATTCTGAAGGCACTCAAGCACCATCAAGAAGGTGTAAGTGTAACACACTGGGGGCCAGAGTTTCCTGGAAGGAGCTTGTATACCTTTGAGTTCAGTCTGAAGTTGAAATGTAGCTCTCTCTGAATCGTAGCTCTCTCAGCGGAAAGATGTCTGTGAAGTAATTAAAAATTTTGCTAAGTGCTTGGAAGCATGGGTTTATACAACTACCGATATATTAAAATTACATGAGTAAAATAAGAAAAGCATATGCTTAACTTTGCACATACCTTGACATTGATGAACTACATAGAGACAAATAAATGCTTTTATAAAACAAGCCATTAAATATTTTTCATTAAACTTTTTCATTTTCCTGGCACCTCTGAAATACTTTTGGCATGCAAACATGAGTTCACTACTTCAAGCTGCTAAAATACAAAGCTTGATAGTGTGCTTTGTAACATTTTTCATCAATTCCTTTTACAACTTCTAGCTGCCTGCCAAATGTTCAGCTAAAAATTCTTATCATTTAGCCCTCTGTTTATCTGTTTATTTTGGTTTCCTCCTCACCCCTCTTGAAACTGGGAAAAGCAACATAATATATTAATTTAATTCTACAAATCTGCTCCTTTTTGTCATTGCCCAGTGGCTCAGAAAACAATGTTTCAAAATATACTAGATCCTTTATAATGAAAATAAGTATGTGCACAATTTAATATGAATATGTATGAGTTTTGTTCTTCCTTCACATATGTCTTCAATCAAATTTTGTTAAGACTGACATACTATTCTACAGGTTCATGGGTAGAAACAGGCACACTGTTTCTCAAACCAATAAACTGACTCATTTCCATGTTGATTCTGGACATATCAGTGTTATCAGAGAAACAGTTCAGCACTTGTCTGGTTTTGCTGAGACGTGTGCTTTACAAATATCACATCAAACCTCTCTGTTCCAAGCATGCAGTATCTCTTTTTTACCCCCTTACAATAACACTAACAGCACCAATAATATTGCTATTTCTCTCAGTATCAGTGTTGAAGGAGTTCAGCATCCATAACACAAACTTGAATTGGAACAGAAGTCTGCTATGTAACTAGCAAAATTATTATCCTCCCTGCCACAATTTACTGTCAAAAAACCCCTAGTGGAGTAGCAGAGGTGAAAAAAATAACATTCTTTAGTGAAGAAGGAAAGCCATCCTTTAAGTACTATGCTGACTTGTTTATCCTTTACAAGGCAAGTATCATAGATCTAGTGACTGCTCATCACCGAAGCTTATTTTTTTCCCTCATATCCCCTACAGTCCAATGAACCATCTCCCTGTGTGGATGGATTGTAAACATTTTGGCATTCACAGCTCCTGACTTAACATAGTTAACAATTTTTCCAAACAAGGTAAGAGAGTAGCTCAGACCAGGAGTGATAAATGTGGGGGGTTTTTTTTGTAGATCACAAAGCACTTCCCATAAGTACTTTCAAAGGCATTTTTAAAAAAATAATAAAAAATTGCCTTATCCACACTGTGCAATTTTTCCCAAAGGCAAGAGGAAGTAAAGAATCCATGGTGGTTCTAATGCTTTCTAACTGGTGAGGAACTCAGCACAAAGTTCTGCAGTGTGTGTGCACATGTGCATGTATATACACGGACATGTGCACATACGCATATGTGAATATGTACACACACATGTGTGTGTGTGGGTATGTGCATTCCTGTGTGTGTGCATACATGGACACACTTATAACAGAGGTTTAAGAAAACAATATAAACAGGGTCAGTATAGGTCATGCAGTATTGCAATAACACATATAAGACAATAATTGTTGTGCATTAGAGACAGATAAAATGCCCATTACCTTGTAAAGGATCTCATCACATTCTTCTATGGGCTCCTTTACACACACAGTCTGATCAGTCACACGTCCATCTCTCACCATGGGGACAACCAGTGAAATTCCCACGAAGTGCTGCTGTGCAGGCACATGAATGAATGAGAACATCAAAATATTTCTTGTTTTTTTAACAAAATAATCTGCTTAAATCACCTTCATGGAAAAAGAAGGTTCAAGTGCAGTGTTACACTATAAATTGTAACTACTCACCTCACGAACGAAATCACAAGAAAACCAGGGCATTAGGAGCTTCTAACTTTTTTCTGTGTGCTACTTTCACACAATGACAGAATCACAGAATGTTAGGGATTGGAAGGGACCTCAAAAGATCATCTAGTCCAATCCCCCTGCCAGAGCAGGAATACCTAAATTAGGCCACACAGGAATTTTTGAATG
Source organism: Podargus strigoides (assembly GCA_028020825.1). NCBI lineage: Eukaryota > Metazoa > Chordata > Aves > Caprimulgiformes > Podargidae > Podargus > Podargus strigoides. The sequence continues at coordinate 853,209 of CM051643.1, forward strand.
TCTCCAGAGAAGGAGACTTCACAACCTCTTTGGGCAGCCTGTTCCAGTGTTCTGTCACCCTCACTGTGAAGAAATTCTTCCTCACATTTATGCGGAACCTCCTATGTTCCAGCTTACACCCATTGCCCCTTGTCCTATCGTTGGATGTCACTGAGAAGAGCCTGGCTCCATCCTCATGACACTCACCCTTTACATATTTATAAACATTAATGAGGTCACCCCTCAGTGCCAGGAGACCTGCATGGTTAAACAGGGAACTTCTGGGCAAACTCAAGGGGAAGAAGAGAATGTACAGATCATGGAAGGAGGGGCTGGCCACTTGGGAGGAATATGAGTCTGTTGTCAGAGGTTGCAGGGAGGCAACAAGGAACACCAAGGCCTCCTTGGAATTAAACCTTGCAAGAAAGGTCAAGGACAACAGAAAGGGCTTCTTCAAATACACTGCAGATAAAACTAACACTAGAGGCAAGGTAGGCCCACTGGTGAATGAGGTGAGTGCCCTGGTGGCAGAGGATAAAAAGAAGGCAGAGTTACTGAATGCCTACTTTGCATCTGTCTATACCACTGGAGGCTGTCCTGAGGAGCCCTGGACCCCTGAGGCTCCAGAAGAAGTCAGGATAGGGGAGGAGTTTGTCCTGGTTGATGAGGACTGGGTTAGGGATCAGTTACGCAACCTGGACATCCATAAATCCATGGGTCCTGATGGGATGCACCTGCGGGTGCTGAGGGAGCTGGCAGATGTCATTGCTAGGTCACTCTTCATCATCTTTGTTAAGTCACGGGGAACAGGAGAGGTGCCTGAGGACTGGAGGAAAACAAATGTCACTCAGGTCTTCAAAAAGGGCAAGAAGGAAGACCCAGGTAACTATAGACTGGTCAGCCTCACCTCCATCCCTGGAAAGGTGGTGAAACAATTTATCCTGGGTGCTGTCTCTAGGCATATCAAGGATAAGAGGGCCGTTAGGGGCAGTCAGCAAGGCTTCACCAAGGGGAAGTCATGCTTGACCAACCTGATAGTCTTTTATGAGGACATAACCCGGTGGATAGATGATGGTAAAGCAGTGGATGTGGTCTATCTTGATTTCACTAAAGCAGTCTCCCACAGCATCTTCGCAGCTAAACTGAGGAAGTGTGGTCTGGATATTGGGATAGTGAGGTGGATTGTGAACTGTCTGAAGGAAAGAAGCCAGAGAGTTGTGGTCAATGGGACAGAGTCTAGTTGGAGGCCTGTATCTAGTGGAGTCCCTCAGGGGTCCGTACTGGGACCAGTACTATTCAGTATATTTGTCCATGATTTGGATGAGGGAATACAGTGCTGTGTCAGCAAGTTTGCTGATGACACAAAACTGGGAGGAGTGGCTGACACACCAGAAGGCTGTGCTGCCATTCAGAGAGACCTAGACAGGCTGGAGAGTTGGTCGGGGAGAAATTGAATGAAATATAACAAGGGCAAGGGTAGAGTCCTGCATCTGGGGAAGAATAACCCCATGTACCAGTGTAAGTTGGGGACTGACCTGTTGGAGAGCAGCGTAGGGGAAAGGGACCTGGGGGCCCTGGTGGACAGCAGGATGACCATGAGCCAGCAATGTGCCCTTGTGGCCAAGAAGGCCAATGGCATCCTGGGGTGTATTAGAAAGGGGGTGGTTAGTAGGTCAAGAGAGGTTCTCCTCCCTCTCTGCTCTGCCCTGGTGAGGCCACATCTGGAGTATTGTGTCCAGTTCTGGGCCCCCCAGTTCAAGAAGGACAGGGAACTGCTTGAGAGAGTCCAGTGAAGAGCTACAAAGATGATGAAGGGAGTGGAACATCTCCCTTATGAGGAAAGGCTGAGGGAGCTGGGTCTCTTTAGCTTGGAGAAGAGGAGACTGAGGGGTGACCTCATTAATGTTTATAAATATGTAAAGGGTGAGTGTCACGAGGATGGAGCCAGGCTCTTCTCAGTGACATCCAATGATAGGACAAGGGGCAATGGGTGCAAGCTGGAACATAGGAGGTTCCGCATAAATGTGAGGAAGAATTTCTTCCCAGTGAGGGTAACAGAGCACTGGCACAGGCTGCCCAGAGAGGTGTGGAGTCTCCTTCTCTGGAGACATTCAAAACCCACCTGGACATGTTCCTGTGTGACCTGACCTAGGTGTTCCTGCTCTGGCAGGGGGATTGGACTAGATGATCTTTTGAGGTCCCTTCCAATCCCTAACATTCTGTGATTGTGTGATTAACAGAACAATTGCAAAAATCACTCATCTCGTTAATGAACAGTGTTTGACAAGTGTAGAATACAGCAATAAAGCTTCTACCTCAAAAGCAGTTGCTGCTGTACTATGCTTTATTACCAATCCCCTATCAGTAATATTTTTATGACACAAAATAACTAGTTATTTCTTAGTCTCCTCACATAATGAGCTTTTTACAAAACTGTACTTGTTAGATTGACCGGTTTTGTTTGTTCAGTGTCCAACCTTTGACTTTCTTAATACTTTTCTCTTGAATGTATTCCTGAAAAATTGGTCAGCTAGTGAGGAAGATGATGATTTGTCAACTGGTGTACATATTGAATGATTAAAAATAGAAACAAAATCATAGGCATGTGAAACATGTAAAGGTTAATGAGTAGCGATATATGGGACTAGGTATATCAATGCAAACAATGTCATGATTGTAAAAATGCAACATGGTGAACTTTAGAAGTTATGAAATCAATCAGAGTCTAAAATGTTTAAAACATTGTAACAATTTAGGGAAAACAAACTTCCAAGAGTAGAAATTTCCTGAGACAAGCATTAAGAAAAGTCTTTTCTGAGACAAGAAAAAAAAGGCTTACTACATGGTGGCTATTTGGTGTCAGAAAAACCCAAACACCACCCCCATACCATTTATCCTTGCCAAACTCTCTGTGCCTTCTTTTTCCTAACTCCACAATAAATTTATTGTTGTGCAAGCACGAGCAAGTTATTGAATTTATTTCAGTTTAGATTCTGCAGATAACAACTTCAATGTAGCCATCTATGTGCAATGGTAAACACATTTTGAGTTTCATAAATGAAATACATTTTGGATTTAATAAATGAACTTTTCAGCCATGGAATAAATCCTGGCAGTGGCACAAAACTAAAGAAGGCATTTTTCCCAAAGAGTTGTTTCAAGTTATTTTAATAATAATTCCCTATTATACTACTTTGAACCTGAGGTCAATAGAGGATGTTAAGTAAATAAAACCTGGCTAGCATAAAGTTTTAGCAGTAACTTCTTTCAAAATTGGTATATGTAAATAAAGAAACCATAAAATAGTATAAAAATGACCTTTCAAAAGGCAAAGAGAGCTAATGTGAAATGGCTGAGGAGACTAAGAAGAAATTAAGAAAATTATTAATTCTAGTGTATTATAAAATGAGAACATATTTTTATACTATGCTAGAGAAGTTAATGCACAAACTATATTTTATTATATGCATCACCTGTCCCTGGATTTGCTCAATAGTTGATGAAGCTAGTTTTTGATGGATTTTTTTTGTCTGCAGAGAGACATATAAATTCAGGAAACTAAACTATTTCATAGATAAAAGAATGACTGATTTTCAGTCATATTAAGGAGATTGCCAAATGTTTTACCTAAAAATATATTGTTTACTATTAAAGATCTCCTTGGAAAAATCAAACATCTCAGACAGAATTTTAAGCTTTTAATGTGAAAATGGAAATACCCTACTAGAAACCTTCTTCCAGATTTCTGCTACTTATATGCAAATATTTTTATTTTTAATCAGTGTTTTTCAGTTCTTCATTGCCAGAAACTAAGTCATGCCCTCGAATCCTTTCACCGTCTTGGTCACTCTCCTGTGGACACACTCTAGAAGTTTGATGTCCTTCTTTGTTCAGTGTTTGTATTGAATGGTGTGAAAGAGTGTCACCAAAAACTAATCTGGATGATCTGAAATTCAGAGTAACTGGAGAAGATACCTTGTGACAGCAAAAACCAGCTGAAGAGATCTGAAAGAATTGCCCTTTGAGATTCTTCTTGGGCCAATATTTTTGTTAAGTGTTGAAAGGGAGGAGTTTCTTCACAGTAAAACACCTTCCAGAATAAGCAGTTGTGAAGGGCCAGTCACTGAAGAGAGTGTAAAAGTTTCCTCTAAAGAGCTGGTGCACTTAGAGATTTATAACACTAACTAGAGCTCCAAATTTGTAAGACGCCCTTGACTTAATATTTGATTGCAGGAACCCTCAAATTATATTCTCGAACATTCATCTAGAAGTTAAAAAAATATAGCCATACCTTTCTGTCATTGTCACAGTCAACACTAAGGAAGGATGAATTCACTTTGAATAGACCAGAACATTAGAGGTGAAGAGAAATATTCTGTTAGGCAGTTAATTGTGTCACATGCTTGCAACCAAACCATAACACCTCCATTCAATTTCATAGTGCCTTAGTATCCATGTAAAGTGCATGAGGTCAGAAGACCAGCGTCAGATGTTTAAAACCATAATGGTAGTTTAGTAAACTTTTTTATACAGGATTTTTGTATACAGGATTCGTAAAACTGGGAATTGTGTTTTGAAGCACTGGTATGCATTTTGGCTTTAAGACACCTAATTTTCACTAAAAGAAAATCCCTGAGTCTCAAAATGTCCTTAAAATAACTATACTTTTTTATTAAAATGAAACATAAAAGAGAGGTATGTAGCTCACATTATTTAAAGAGCCTTGGAATCTAAAAGTTACCAAATCTAATTTTCTGCTATGTTTCCAGATTAACAGTCTGCAAGCTTACTGCCATAAGAAAGTATTCATCACAATCTAAGAAAACTCTAGCATTCTTGGGAAACATAACAGCCAAGTGGAATTTGTGGAGACATGCTTCCAAAGTTCATAAATGGGTTAAACACTCGAAAGTTTAAAGGGATTCCAAATTCCTTGAAACCAGCCCAAAGCAAACACAATAAGAGGGGCAGAGGAGGAAGAAAACTTTCCCAACTGTTTGACACTTCCCAGCATGCTACTGTGCATTAGTTATTTACATACTAATGCTCTGCACTTACCAAAAGTACTGCATCATAAAAGTAAGGAAAATATAATAAATCATTAACAGTGGGTGTTATAGGCACATAAAAACTAATTACATCTCATTCTGGTTTTGAAATTGCCACACATTCAGATTCTAGAATTTGAAACTTTACACATTAAGGACTTCTGTGTTTTATTTTATTCTTCTGAATACAGTGGAATAATCTAGAATTAATTCTGCTAATGCATGACAGAGTGACTTGTGACTGCTTATGAAGGCTGCCTGACACTTCTGTTAAAAAAGCCCATTTTCTGATGCTTGAACTTTACCAATCTGTAAGATGTAGGCTGGTATTTCTCATGGCACAGGTTGATTTATTATTTTACATTTCAGACGAGAAACGTAAGTCATTTCTGAGAACAAGACAAGAGAAAATGTGTTGGTTTACCCACATTAATCATAGCAACAATAATACTGATTGAAAAAAAGAAAAAAAGAAAACAAAACAGCTGGAAAAAAACCTGATGCAAGCCACTGTTGAAAGGCAATTTCGTAAGTGTCCTGGTTTTGCTAAAACTGAAGTGCAGATGTGTCTGTCTTGGTCATTCCCAGCAAGATGCAGCCAAATTTAACCAAGTTTAAAGACTTACAAACACAGGACAACATGACCAACAACAGATTTGTGCATGTGAAAGAGTGCTTCCCCCCCGGCAAAAGAGAATCAACACTTCAGAGACTGGGAACACCCTATTTGTACTGCTCACGAAAAGCCCAGGATTGCAGAAAACTTAAAGACCTCTGGGTTGTTGTGAACTGTAGCAGGACAAAGGTGGAACACGAATATTAAGCAAGGAGCCTAAGAGGGAAGCTAAGAGTTGGAGCCAGTGGGAATGGAGAATGCACATGTGGCTGGAAGGGTGACCACATGCCAATAAGGAAGAGCAAAACCTTGGATCAGTCAGGAAGAACTGACACTGGCACTGGCAAACAAACTGAGACAAGAAGGAGAAAATGAACTTTGAAGGAGCGAGACAAGTGGTGAAAAAGTCAGGGTAGCAGACAACTGAGTCAGGAAAAAAAGAAAAAGATCCATTGGAGACAATGCAACATAGATCAAGTATGGGAGCAGTAAGTCCCCCACTTCCATATCACTTTTCCTTTCCCAAACTTGCAAGAGAGCCTAAATTATACTGTCTTGCATTTCGCCTCTGCATAACAACTGCTGCTAACTCAACCGGGAAAGTAGTCCTAGTCTCTGTACACCAGTGCAGCTCCCTGCTGCTAGGCTCCCTGCTCCACTGCTAGAACGAGCGGTAGAGCTTTGTGCTCTGGATTTTACAGATCCACAATGCCGATTTTCTTTCATGTCACCGAGATGCCCACAGACTAGAACCACTAAGCGCTTCCACATTGTTTCTTGAAGGCCTCCCTTGCTTTCTCTGTGGCACTCTCTCTCTCCCTCATGCACACACATGTGTGCACACACACAGAGGGTAAAATTAAATCTGACAAGGCATGCAGATGAAAGCTGGGAAATAGTGCAATTATCGTTTCCCATGTAATCTTAATTCAGCTCTTTGTGCACAGATTTTAGGGTATCATTTATAAAATTGCTGTGTCATTTTGAACAAAGAACGGACCTACTCTGGGAAAGAATGAGAGTCATGACATGAAGATAATGTTACCTACAGAGACAAAAAAGGGGAATGAGGCAGAACCTCAGGAAAACTCTATAAACTCCAAGATAAGTAAAGAGAAGTTCAGTTTCCTCAAAACTTCACGGTTCTCTTGGCTATTTTCAGTTTTGATTTCCAATAAATTAAGAACATTCTTCATTAAAAGAAAAATATTACCATCCTCTTGCCCTTCTTGTTCAGCTAGATATTATTCAAAGAGGATGAAAGATACGTTGAGAAGCTGTTTGTTACAAAAATAATTAATGAAGAAAAAAAATGAAATGCTTAAATTCAAACACATCAAACAATACATGTTGCTAAATGTTGAAACATTATTCTGTTTTCCCCATGTTCTGAGCAAAGACCTTGGAGAAAAAAGATATGATCTTAAGAAGCCTTTTGATTTCAAAAGTTTCTCCAAGTTCTAGTCTCATGACTTCTGCAGCTGAATCCTGCCTTGGGGAAAGGGATGAGACAATAACATGCTCCAGACTTTCAGTGTGATACTGGACAACTCCCTGAAGCTGAACTTTTCCTAAGTCAGCTGCTAATGGGCTGTTCTTCATTCTGGTTGTCTAGATTTACATTCCTGGATGTGACCCACAAAAAAAATGGACCCTCATGATGAAAACTGAAGGTGATAGAGACTGCACTTTGAATGTTCTACATCTGTCTTAATACTAAGTTACCTGAAAAAAAATCCAGGTCCTGCCTGTCTTAAATTTGGCACCTAAAATTAATGACTGGCCAACCTTCATGTCTGTACTGTGGTTTTGAATTTGCACTGTGGGAATGACTATAATACTCCACTGTGAAAATGAAAAGTTTGTGAAGTGTTTGTTCTCCATTGACATATCCCATAATAAATCTCAAGAGAAAATGAATAACATTGTTTTCAGATGTGGGTTTGTCTAGAATGCAGTAAATGGGCCACACAGAGCAGCAAGGAAAAAAAAAAAATTAAACAATTGCTAGTTAAACCAAGTAGAGCTATCCAAACCTGCCCAGTATGTGTACAGAATTATGCTGAAATCTTGTGAGAGAAACAGAAGAAAATAGATCACCTAGTGCATGTGCAGAAGAGGTAGAAACTTGGTTTATGTAGGAAACTTCAGTTTCCTACTTTTGGATTTGACTTTACTTTCTGTACTTTTCCCATTACTTGCAAAAAATATCTTTTATAGGGGAATAAGCTACAAGCTGGTCATATTTAATGTCAGGATTGCAGCCTGTCAGCTTCTGTTGGCAGGTGCAACTATTTTAGCAAACCAACATTTTTTCTTTCAACAATGTTATAGAAGACTTCTGGCATACAGCCATCTGGGTGTAGGATACGCTAGGAGGATCTTTTGAAGGTTATTTATCTCTGCTGGAATGATTTTGATTTTTACACTCTTGATTTTGCTTATGTAAGCTACCTTAGATGCAGTGCGAGTTATGCACAAGGTGCTGTGAGACAGGCCTGGCTCTGCTGCTAACATGGCACCTTTTCCATTCATCGTGAGGACATCTGGACTGACAAGAGAATCTGCTCTGAACACAGTTGTCATTCAGTGATCTACACAAGGGTTTCCCAGCTCTATTCTACGACTTATAGAATGGCTCTGTGACTACTGATGACCCTCAACATATTTACCCGTGGACTTCTTAGAGGATTGCTCCTTAATGTATCAATAGCTCTTTGGCCTTCATAGTTGGTTAAAAAAAGAAGAAGAGAGAGTTGTAATCCTTCCAGACATCATCAATCTGAACAAATACTGTCCTAACTTGACTGCTTCTAGGCCACCTGCTTGGTTGCAGATCCGTATACCAGTATATCAATATTGTCTCCACATACATGGTCACTGAAAGACAGGTCCTGACTAGTTTCAGTCAAAAAATGTAAGAACTTTGTTAGACTACATTCTCCTACTTTAACATCTGAGAACAAAATGATAAACATGAAGAATTCTACCGCATATGTTTTCTGGATAGAAGAATTTATTCCAGATCAATCAATCAACCTTTTAAATGTCTTGTAATTTAATTTCTCAGTAGAACAGCACTCTTTCTATCAGATAGTAACATGTTTTCCTTCTAGGTTTGGCAACGATTAGTGACCAACAGTAATGTGGATTTTTCCTGACATATCTTTGTCTGGAAATTGGTATGAAAACAGAAACAACTTTCATTAGCTGCAGTGGCTATTAGAAACTTCATCTAATTCAAGGGCTAGACAAAAAAGAGCAATGCTCAGTGACCTAAATTCCTCACATATTAACACAAAGCATATTTTTGTTAGAAGCCAATATTCTTACAAGTTATTTGAAAACACTGGAAATCCAAAAGGAACAGGGAAGGGGACAAACCCGATGCTTTATATGAAGACATCCATGCCATTCCTTCTAGCCCCCTCTGTTTTCATCATTCCAACTCTTCCCTTCCCCCATGCAGCAGAATACTTTTAGGAATAACTGCGAGATACTCATTATGTCGGCATCTCAATTGCATTATAATACATACAGTATCACTTAAAAATCTTAATTATCTTCACAAATCTTATTTTCAAGGTTACTTAGTGTGTGTAGATACTGGAGCCCAAAGGATCTCCCAGACTATACCAAAAAAAAGATTTTCCTTAAACTCTTAAAAATGTATACAACAAATAGCACACAAGGGGTACCAAGAACAGACAGCTCGTTTAACAAGAAATTGGCTAAAAAAAAGAAATGTTGCTGAACTAAGACTTCTCAGAAACTATGTATTCATTATTCTATCAATTACTTCAGTAAGGTCTAAAAATAGCTCTTCTGTAAAGCATGGCTATATCCATGTTATTGGATCCAGGTTATTTAGTATAAATTGCACAGGTAGAGGCAAATGAGAACTAGAAACAAGAAATAAAATTAGATGTTGAAAGTAATTTAGGAGACAGCGGGTGCGGAAGGGAAGGGAAGGGAAGGGAAGGGAAGGGAAGGGAAGGGAAGGGAAGGGAAGGGAAGGGAAGGGAAGGGAAGGGAAGGGAAGGGAAGGGAAGGGAAGGGAAGGGAAGGGAAGGGAAGGGAAGGGAAGGGAAGGGAAGGGAAGGGAAGGGAAGGGAAGGGAAGGGAAGGGAAGGGAAGGGAAGGGAACAACATTGAAATTAGTAAAATAAGTTAAAATACTTGAAACACTAATATTTTAAAGACAGTTTTAAAGTGGTAACTTCCAAATATTTCATACGGTTTTACACAACTTGCTTCATACCAACCTAGAAAGGAAAACCACTGGTGAATTAATTCCTCATTTGGAGAAAAAAGAATACAAAACACCAATACTAAAACAATCACAGTTATGAAATAACTGTCTACAGTTGTGTAGAGTTGTGTTACTTTGAAAATGCCAACAGATAGAAACTAAGAAGTGGATTTCTTCAGGGTATCAAGGTACACCAGATGTGTAACATTAAGAAAATATACAGTGTGTTATTTATGACCATGATGGAAAAGGACAGAAAAGTTACAGAAACCTAAAGAAAACTGTTTCTCCTATGGTTGCAGTAATCAAAGTCATAAAAAGCACGATAATTCCATGAGGAAAGTACTAAACACAGAAGCAACCACAAAGACTGGAAAATTTTGACAATATCTAATATTCCCCAAATCTAAATCAAGTTCCTCTAATAAATGAAATGAAAATCCACTGTCTCTCCAGACTGAATATAAGAGTAGTAGTAAAAGGAGGATGTGGAACTGTAAGACCGTACCAATTCTCAGTACCTATTTCTACATGAAATATCCCAGCTGCTATTGGATTGGCTAATACACCCTAAATAATCTCTTCTCTTATGTCAGTTGTCTTTTTAACTACTGTCATCTGCACACTTTGTTTCTTCTGCAAAAGGCAGCTTTGGGACTGTCATCAGAACAGCACATGGTGATACCAGAAGATTTCATGCAAGGTCTGCCTGTGTGCTCAACAAAATCCTGGCCTCAATGACCATTTGGATTGTGTCCATGCAACTGGCACAATTTTTTATCTCAAGTTAATAGTTCCTACTTTCCAAGACATGCTGAAAGTTTCAGTAAACTCTTCAGAATGACTACATAATGACTGCAACATATTTCCTTTGTGGCTGACCCATTGACATCACACAAATGTCTCAGATAAAGAATGTATAAATTTACAACAAGACTAAATTATCAAGGTCCCACTGGATGAATCATCAGTTCGAAACTACTTCAGTTAGAATGAGGAATGATTTAATATCGTCACAGCTTTTAGAAAGGTTTTATTCTCTTAACTTATTTAGGTTTGTTCGAAAATCTAACCTACAGAAGATAGATTTCTTGCCCTTCTGTTTTGACAAAATTTTTATTCATGACCTATTGCCTAATTTCTTCATTTGTTCTCAGATTGTATGTAATGATTCTTTAAAAAACAATACAGCAGATCAGGTAGGATCTCTTGAAAAAAATGGGAAAAGATTGTGCCTTCTCTTGGCAAATAAGCATGTCTGAAGAAAGATGCTTTAGGGGTGGCAGGCTGAACTCAAGACTACAAGAATTTCAAGAAAAATCTCAAATACTGTAGCTCACATGCTGACTACTGAAAGGAGAAGGAAGCACCCACCTGTGCCTCAGGGACTGTGAGGGAGATGCTGAAAATAAATTTCCCGGGAAGTAGAAAAGAGTGTGGGGATCTTCCAGCAAGACTGAACTGAAAATATAAATCAAACCTTTGAAGAATAGACTTAACTTCAAGGAAATTTGGCAGGAAAAGAGCCAAGTATAACCTCCTTATTTTTACTATTCCTTCCCTACTAACAGTTAGGTATTTGAGAGACATAAAACTTGATGGTTTTAAACTAGAGCTTTAAACTTCTTTCACAGCCACCCATAGTTCCTGTGAATGAGGAATTTCCCCACTAAAAAAGCGAGGAGAGGAGGAAGAAATCCCAAGACTGGTAGATCTCAGCCATGCAGACTTCAGAACTTCAAATTCTTCTCAAGACACATAGTTCTTTCACTGCTTACCTTGTGAGTAGTCACATTTGTAATGACATTTATCAAACAAGTCCCTTTATATAATAGAAAAAGACTATAAGTAACTCAACATTGCATGGAAAGAAGAACCAAAATGTTTGGTCTCCTCCTTACTTAGTATTCTGAAATGGCTTTGAAAGCTTTACTGTAAGCAGTTCAGATATTTTAATAGACAATACTTTTTCAGATTCCTGTTATATTCAGGGTATATTCTGTTGCTACCATTGGTATTTCTAGAGAAAACTGATACTTTCAGCTGGAGGAAGAGGATGAAACGTCACCATCCAGACTGCTGTTCAATGATAATTTATTTTACTTTAAAAATCACAGGTGACTACTTATTTGGTGAGGCACTAATCCCCCTTATGTCTGCAACCAAAAAGGCTCATTTTTCAGAATGACTACTGCCTCTTCGCATTAATGTAAGTCAACTCCTATTTTTGCTATCTGTGCTCCTGCTGGGAGCTGCCTCTTATCTTTAGAAACTAACTGGGCCTCAAGACAGGAGAAAGTATGCCAAAACAGCACTCTCCTCTGTCAGATTCTCTCTAGAGCTGGTTTCTTGCAAAGCTCTAGGAATGCTTAAAAACTAAGGAATGTTTTGATTACAAATGTAAGTGAAGATTTTTTTTTTTTGTCTTTCATGTTGAAAGAGTACTGATGTAGCAAGGAGTCCATCTAATTTAATATAATTTGGAATTTAGAATCCATACAGTTAGGGTCTAAATGTGGTCTTTTCAAAAACTCAAGAGAAATATTGAGGAAGTGACCGTTGAAAGGCAAATAAAACCATGGTCTTATTGTTATGATATTAAAACAACTGGAAAAGAAAATTGAATTAGTGAATCTACATCAAAGATAAACTTAGTCTGCAATACATAAATAACTTTTGTTTGTTTGTTTGTTTTTTTCCCATCTCCCATTTAGTGAAATTGCTTTGTGTAACTATATTATTAATGTTCTGTATAACAATAAAATGAAAGAAAACTAAAAGGAAGTAAAAATCAACATCATAATCTTGCTATCAGAGCAAAAATGAAAAGGTGTCTATCAAGATCCTGAAAAGGACAAGCCTGGCACTTAAGTAATGATCTGTTTACACAGAGGAAAGTGATGTCCACAGTAAGTGCATGTATCACAGATTTGTTTAATTACTACAGCTTCAGACAAACAGTTACATTCTTGTGTAAAATCTGTCTTTACGATTTCTGCCAGATATCTGAAATTTCTCAAAACCACAGTGCTGATAACAGATTGATGACAAGAATAGATTTTGTTAAGCTGATCTTACAGTTTGGTTTAGATTTCTGAAAGAACATTTTACAAAGTCCTGCAATCTCCTTGTTTTCTATGGCTCAGTTCCACACAACTACTTTGGTATTTTTTTTCCCTTTTCTCTGATCTTATGATCAGACCAAAAGCTGTCTTAGTACACTAAATGAACCAAAAAAATGCACTAAAATGTGCCTTTGCTTACAAAGCTATCCTTTCTCACAACTCTGATGATGAAATAAGCATTTTATATTTTCAGTAGATAAGCTCCTTTAGCACCATAGTCACAGAATCACAGAATCATCTAGGTTGGAAAAGACTTTGAAGATCATCGAGTCCAGCCATCAACCTAACACTGACAGTCCTCGACTACACCATATCCCTGAGCACTATGTCAACATGACTCTTGAACACCTCTAGGAATGGTGACTCCAGCACTGTCCCAGGCAGCATGTTCCAATGTCTAAAAACCTATACTGTGAAGAAATTCTTCCCATTATCCAGTCTAAAACTTTCCTGGTATAACCTGAGGCCATTAAAGTCTGCACAGAAAGGTTTTTTGTAATTACAAACAGAAAGATTTGTTCATCATTTAAAAAAATACCTGTTCTGCCAATTGCTATAACAAATCTTGTAGTTTTATTTTTTCAGCTATCAGCAATCCACAAAAAATCTTAGAGTTAAAAGAAAGGATGTACTATTAGCCAGAATTAGAGGAGTAGTTAGTGTGTACTAAATATCCAGATCCAGATCCCAAGATGCTGAAGAACTCTTAGAATCATAGAATAGCCTTGGTTGGAAGAGGCCTCTAAGATCATCAAGTCCAACTATTAATCTAACATTGACAAGTCACCACTCCATCAGGTCCCTCAGCACCATGTCTACACATCTCTTAAATACCTCCAGGGAATGGGGACTCCACCACTGCCCTGGGCAGCCTGTTCCAAGTGCTTGATAACCCTTCTAGTGAAATTTTTCCAAATATCCAATCTAAACCTCCCCTGGTGCAACTTGAGGCCATTACCCCTCGTCCTATCAATAGTTACCTGGGAGAAGACACTGATCCCTGCCTCGTTATCCCCTCCTTTCAGGTATTTGTAGAGAGCAATGAGGTCTCCCCTCAGCCTCCTCTTCTCCAGACTGAACCACCCCAGTTCCCTCAGCCGCTCCTCATCAGACTTGTGCTCCAGACCCTTCACCAGCTTCACTGCCCTTCTCTGAACATGCTCCAATAGCTCAATGTCCTCCTAGTAGTGAGGGGCTCAAAACTGAACACAGCATTCAAGGTGCAGCATTCCCCTTTAGTTTTTCTTCAAATCTGTAACATGTAGATATGGAAGTATCTAATACAACAATAACTTGCTATTCTAAAAAAAAAAAATGATTCCTGAAGAGTCGTGTTTCTGCAGGAAATATCAGATTTTACCAGAAGAAAAAGTATTTTTATAGATGTTCTATTGGGCAATTTGCCAATTAATAAACAAAAAAGTATCATCAAATGATTTTTTGTAAGAATCCAGGGCTTTTATCCAGGGCTCAATTTATAAAAAAAACCCTGAAACTTATTTAATTCTAAATTCAACAGAATGACGTTTCATCTGATTGCTGTAGACCTAGTTTAGCTCATTTTATCTAGTTGGAATTTGCAATACATTTGGTTAAGTGGTAAAATGTAAAGGAAGCGACTGTTGCTATTTTTCAGAAGCTGATGATGTTTTTCATTACTAGAACCAAATATCAATGTAACTTTTTAACATGGCAGTACAAGCAAATACTATATCACTTTGGAATTCTAGGTAAACAAAGAACGCTGAAAAGTGAAGCCCCAAACTGTTTCACAAGGGAGTCACATGAATAGGAGAATATTACTGGATTAAAAAGAAAACCTAAACACCTCTTTTTTTCTCTCCAAACAAAAGATCAGTACACCTGAAATAAACTCCGTTTCTTTATTTAAAATAAAGTACATGGGAAGTGTTACATGCCTTTGAACACTCTTTCTCTTTGTGTTATTAATTTCCTTAAAAAATGTATTTATGATAAAGAAGTTTTTGCAATGAAATGTCCCAAGGGCCTGGCAAGATGAAGAAGAATTCTCTACAGGAAGTTGTCATCCAAGAAAGTAATAAAATAAAAGTGAAATATTTATATGAAATATATTCTTTTGCTATGTTAAAAAAACCAACTTTACAAATGGATAAACTAACGCTGTTTTTGTAATGTTACAAAGTATCTGCAAAAGAAAAAATGTGGTTTATATTTTTATGTCAGGCTTCATTTTTCAAAATATTTGTACACTGTCTTTGACAGCATTTGTGTTGACTGATACCATTATCCTTTACCTGTTATGTTTTTATCACATTTATATTGTAAACATGGTATGATATAATTAAGAATGGCTTAAGTACATTTGCAAATTAGGATTTCTTTGAGAGGTCATCTTTGATGTTTATATTTCTTTTGATTTTATGAATATCAAACAAATTATGAACATGAAAAAACACTAAGGTTGGCATTTAAGTAAATAAATAATGATGATAATAATTAAGAATATTGAAATAGAAACTTTTTATCTTTAAGGTTCTCCTCCCCCTCCCCTCTGCCCTGGTGAGGCCACATCTGGAGTATTGTGTCCAGTTCTGGGACCCCCAGTTCAAGAAGGACGGGGAACTGCTTGAGAGAGTCCAGCACAGAGCCACAAAGATGATGAAGGGAGTGGAACATCTCCCTTATGAGGAAAGGCTGAGGGAGCTAGGTCTCTTTAGCTTGGAGAAGAGGAGACTGAGGGGTGACCTCATTAATGTTTATAAATATGTAAAGGGTGAGTGTCATGAGGATGGAGCCAGGCTCTTCTCAGTGACATCCAATGATAGGACAAGGGGCAATGGGTACAAGCTGGAACATAGGAGGTTCCACATAAATGTGAGGAAGAATTTCTTCACAGTGAGGGTAACAGAGCACTGGCACAGGCTGCCCAGAGAGGTTGTGGAGTCTCCTTCTCTGGAGACATTCAAACCCGCCTGGACATGTTCCTGTGTGACCTGACCTAGGTGTTCCTGCTCTGGCAGGGAGATTGGACTAGATGATCTTTTGAGGTCCCTTCCAATCCCTAACATTCTGTGATTCTGTGATTCATGATACTTTCTACATCTAGTTTTATTAGGTTTATCCTGCTACACAATGGCATGAAAGAAAAGATAATTAGTTAAAAAGGAGAGTTATTTAATTGGTCTAACTGAACTATTACCCAGAATCGAATAGGCTGCCTATGAAGATACAGTGTCAAGGTTTGGGGCTGGGATGGCCACTAAACAGATGACAGATGCTCTCTATTAACCCCTCTCCCTTCCTGGACAGGGGAAGGAAAAGAAGAAAAGGGAGCGAGACTTACAGGCAGAAAAAAACTAAAACAGCTTTAATGAAACTATAACAATAAAAAGAAAATGTAATAATAAAAAGAAGAAAAATAATCAAATATATACAAACCCAATATCGAGCTTCGTCTCCGCAATTGCACACTCCCCCAGTAATGCTCACATCACCACTGATGCTGCAGAGGAGCTCTGGGAAGATCCCAGGCTGGACTCCTGGATGCAGCAGCAGATGGGAAGAGGATTCAGGAAAGCATGGATCAGGATCAGAGGCAGAAGAATGAATAGAGTTCTCCCAGGGTGCCAGCCATGGAAGAAGAGAGCTTGATCCTTGTGATCCCTCAGCTTTATACTGAGCTTGATGTGAAACAACTTCGTTTGTCAGTTTGGGTCACCTGTCCTGTCTGCTCCTCGCTGCAGGTGTAAACCTTTTATACTCTTACACTAAAGGGAGCCCCAAAGTGGCACTGAATGAATTTGACAGTGATCTTGGTTTCTGTAAGTATAAATGAGAGCCTTTTTGTGTACCATTGTACTGTGAGCTCATTACTAACTATAAACATTGAGCATTATCACTTCTAGGAACAGACACTGTCTGAAACAACACTCTGTTAAATTCAGAAAGTACAGTCATAGAAGAGACCTAACTGAAAAGTACAATCACTGAAAGAAAAAAAATGGTTCTGTTGTAGCCAAACCAGGACATACAGGCAAGTGGCAGATAGTCTGTGTTATTGCGTGCTGTCATCTATCTCATCACTTTTCCCACACAGTTCTTATATATTTTTAACAGGGAAAGCGAAAGAACATGAACAGTGTTTTCTGCTTCCTATGCCATCCTTGCTTTTATACAAGAAAAATAGTAATATTGCTTTCTGTATAACTGGGATGATCAAAAGTCAGAAGCATCTTTTCTATCATCTCTGTTCCAATTCTGGTCTCTGCATAGATAGAATTTATAGCTTGGTCTACTGGGACGTAGGTCCTATGCTATCTCATTCTGTTTTTCCATACTGACAGGTGCTATTTGGAAGTAGAAAGAGACATGAAGAAGATTTATTATTCAAATGGATTACAATGAAATCCTTAGAGCTATGCATTTTACAAAACAGTAAGATTTGGCCATGGAAGACAGAAGAAATATGTCAGGGTCAGATTTAAATGTTAATCTAAGTTTTGGGATTTTTTTTTAAAACTACAAACAACTCTTTCACAACTAATGCATCTCATCTGACAAACCAAACATCTGTATCATGGGAAAAAACACCACTCTGGCAAGGAATGTGAAAAAGATGGCAGTTGCATTTGAACAGATTTACTACTGTGAAATAAGACATACACATTACAAAAACATTACTGGTAACAGTGACAGATCCACTGTGCAGCAATGTTGGCTCAGCAGCCTTGCTTAAAATGCCAAATTTCCAGTCTTCATGTGCTGGCAACCTGTGTGGACAATACTTTAAACACCAACTTTCTAAAACTAAACTCTCAGACCAAGACATTATTTATACACAATTTATTGTGCTGATGTGTCCAAGTTAGCAAAGCTAAGATAATGCCTGAAACATCATAGAATTATAGATTTTTTTATATTGGAAAAGACCTTTAAGATCATCAGGTCTAACTGTTAACCTAGCACTGCCAAGCTGACCACTAAACCATGTCCCTAAGCTCCACATCTACACAACTTTTAGACTCTGGGATAGTGGTGACTCAGCCACTGTCCTGGGCACCCTATTCCAGTGCTTGATAACACTTTCAGTGAAGAAATTTTTATTAATATCCAACCTAAACCTCCCCCAGTGCAACTTGAGGCCATTACCCCTCATCCTATCACTGTTACCGGGGAGAAGAGACCGACCACTGCATCGCTACAACCTCCTTTCAGGTAGTTGTAGAGGGCAATAAGGTCTCCTTTCAGACTCCTTTTCTCCAGACTAAACAACCCCAGTTCCCTCAGCTGCTCCTCATCAGACTTGTGCTCCAGACCCTTCACCAGCTTCGTTGCTCTTCTCTGGATACGCCCGAGTAGCTCAGTGTCCTTCTTGTAGTGAGGGGCCCAAAACTAAACACAGTATTCGAGGTGCGGCCTCACCAGTGCTGAGTACAAGGGCCGATCACTTCCCTAGTCCTACTGGTCACACCGTTTCTGATACAAGCCAGGATGCTGTTGGCCTTCTTAGCCACCTGGGCACACTGCTGGCTCATATTCAGATGGCTGTAGACCAACATCCCCAGGTCCTTTTCCACCAGACAGCTTTGCAGCCACTCTTCCCCAAGCCTGTAGCGCTGCATGGGGTTGTGACCCAAGTGCAGGACCCAACACCTGGCCTTCTTGAACCTCATACAGTTGACCTTGGCCCATTGATCCAGCCTGTCCAGATCCCTCTGCAGAGCCTACCTACCCTCAAAACTCTCACTCAATCAGTAGGGATCAAACTGAGGAGTTTAGCAGGATAATTTTAGTTTCATTTTTATCCACTTGACAGCTGGGTTAGCTTCAACTAAGGCATACACCAAATACACTGTACTGAGAAACCTTCCTATGCACCTGACCACCTAGTTGTGTCATGATGAATCCAGTAATGTCATGAGGAATCCAGCAATGTTTTTCTGCTCCCTGAACTGCTCATTCTCACCTCCTGACTTTTGGTTCTACTGTCAGTAGTCACCATTGCACATAGAGCTTTATAATCTTGTGAAAGCAACTGGAGGTAGCATGAAGGGCCACCGTACAAGACACAGGGTTCTTTACCACCTGTAGGTAATGAACTATGTTAAATCCCATTAGTTTTCAAAGTTAAAGGCTGATTCCATTTTCTTTTACCATGGGTCGTGAGATCACATCATTCCAGGTATTGCTCTTCAAGTTTATTCAAATCCTGAAAACATAGTCAATATCTGATTTTCTTTAAGTCATCTCTTGTTGCTGTAATATTAAAGACAAAAGGAAAACAGGGAAAAGGAGATTCCCATTTCTGCAGCCACCATAAGATAGCACAAGCAGGAAAGATAGGTTCCATACTTCTCCACAGAGTATCTGATGTGCTACTGCTATTTGAGATCTTCAGTAAAGCATCCTTCCCTGTTAAACACAGCAACAGCTAGATAGATTGAGTAAATCTTCAGATGATGTAATCTTTCCTGAGATATTATGGTATGTATGAGTGTATGTATCTACGTATGGTACAGCCTTTTCCAAATGCTCACTCAATTTTAGAGATTGCAAGTGTAAAGCTAAGGCTTGCAAGTACTGATGTAATATGCTGGTTATGGGACATATTATGCAGGTCCACCCTTTGGCAGAACCAACTCTCAAGTGCACCTGATATTTTTCAGTACTTGTTTCCTCTGCCTTTGACACACTAATCTGCTGCTGGAAAAGTGAGACATTTCCCTCCTCCTTCTTTGGCTGATGTCTTAGTTGTCTTGGCCAGTACACAATCAAAGAGTGCAGCTGAGTCGGGGGAAATTATACATAGCTGTCAACTGGATTAATGGAAAGAACACACACCCTAGAAAATATGGCCCTCCAGTATTGTTGAGCAGAAACATCCTTAACTCCAAGATAATATGAATGTAACCCCTGCACAAACAAAGCCTTCATATAGCCTTGTACAAAAGTTGGTTTTAGGCTGTCACGTGGTGTGAACTGTTTCACCCTTCAGAAGATGAGGCATTTGGGCAAAGTGACATTTTATGTACTTTTGTAGTGTCCAGAAAGAAATAAGAATATTCTAGAAGAGCATCCCTATTACTACTGTATTCTATAGCATAACAAAGCCCTCAGGCAGCTGCATCAAAGGACATAGGACCTGTGACGTTCTGGCTAGAAAAGCTCTCACGTGAACTTACTTTATGTCATAAAAAGCCATTCATCATTTTTCAACAGAAGCAAGTACCATAAATACAGGCTTTGCTTTTATGAAGTGTTTTATGGAGAGGGACAGGAGTCCACATGTTTACCTTAATAGTTCAGGTTCTCACTGCAATAAGGTGGCTGTTCCAATATCAAAAACCTACAGAAAAAACCCTCTAGGAATACAATATATCAAGTTGTCCTCCTTCACATAACAATAACCACCTAAAAGTAATTGGAACATCTGAGTAAAAGTGGTCCTATTTTCCAAATTTCTCAGGTGTCTAACTCCCACAGACTTGTAGTTTCTTAATATCTAAAGCTTGAACTTTAGCTATGATTATAGTCAGACACGTGGTATTAGGCTAAGCTAGGGTACAATTTCTCTCTGACAGTCTTTGTGAAAAGATAATGTTACATCTGTAGTTTATTGTAGAGGCATCAATTTTACTGTAAATGGTGAAGTACTACGGTAAGGACAGAGGGAAAATCAAGAGCAGGACACTGGGAACCAAGCTTATCTCTGGACTTACTCTTACAATTAATCCATCATGGAAGTTCTACCTGAAGCTTTTCTGGTGAGTGGTCACACCAGAGGAGACCCCTTGTCTCTTGATTTTCTGATTTTCTATATCTAAGGATGTCACCACAGATTGTGATCTTCCCTGCAGCCTGGGTGTTGTGGGAAATCTCTCTCCCTTATCCAGCCAGCTTTCTATGAAATTCCTAGGAAGTTAATTCTGTTCTTTTATAAAGTAACACAAAAGGTCTGTCTGTTCATTTTCAACAATAATCAAGCTGCTAAGCATATCAGCATTCTGATTAATCTCACAGTCAAGGGAGCCCCAAGGTTTTGGAAGGAGCAGCAAAAATGCTTGCATCTTTCAACGTGGCGGCAGACAAGAGGAGCATCTGGACAACTGACAAAGGAAGGGAGCACATGAAGCACTTTAATACAGCTTACTGTAATGTAAGTCCTGAATGGAAAATCTAGTACCCACCTGATCCCTATAAAGAAATTTGACCTACTGCTTTCTATTGCCTCAGTAGGTAGCCCTTAGGATAGTATTCTCTGTTAGAGGAAATGATGTCCATATCAAATAAGCTAGTGTTAGAACAAATCCAGATGGCATATTTGACACTTGTATATATACAAATTAGGACTGTATTGTTAGATCAGAGAAGTCCAAAGAGAGAATTTCAAGACCTGTAGCCAGAGAACTTGCATAGCATCTCCCTATCTTTTTTTTTTCATCTGATCAGGGCAGATGTGATGAAAATAGTTTTTACTGAGAGTGAAAATAACTTCTTTTTCCTTCACATTCCCATTGTCACAAAAAGCACAGAGATGATCAGGCAAAAGAGTGAGTATAAGCAGCTAACAGTTCATATTTACCAAACACAGGCCTAGCTTAGAGAGATCAAGATTAGGGACTTAGCAGTCTGAAACGCAATTCTGGCATTTACCATTCTTCGTGTTTTGGTCACGCTGATACATGATTAGACCCCTTTAACAATTCAGCAGTATTTGGGATTATAAATCCCAGTGGTTGTGGTTGCTGGAAAACTTCCCAGGGTATGGTAGAATTTGGCCTCTCAGCCTCTTGTCTGATCTCTGTGGTGGCACATACAGAAACTCAGATGCAGCTATTCCCTGAAGTCTACACCAGCCCTTTGGATGTAGGTTCCTAAGGGAAAAAATCTCTCTCTGACATTCTGTGTGAGGCACTATACAGTATGCTTATGAACACTGTGAAAATATCCACCTGTCCTCCACGGCGTTAAGCAGCACTAATACACTGGAGTCAAGGATAAGCCAGCTTTCACTGCATGAACCACTGTTTGTGAAGATGGCCACTGAAGGGGTTCAGGCAAATTTTATTAGTTTTCAACAAGTCTTGGGAAACTGTCTTGATCCACATTTTTAAATTTTTTAACGGAAGGTTTATGTACCTGCTAAATATATTGGCTCATCACACCAATAGATAGACTGATAGACTTTGGTTGTTGAAAGCTCTGAGCTGAAGATAGTGGTGAAATAGAACAATGTGCTCTCTTGCAGCAGTTTGCATTTGTTTGATCTAAAGACACTGCATTGTAAGATAACTTGGGCAAATATAGCTAAATATGCAGAAAGTCAAGGATGTTCTTTGTATCACTGTGACATCAATTATCCTGTTCCTCTCACACAGTAATTTTCTGTATGCTTACGTAAAGCTGGGATACATCCAGATTAAACACATTCTTGCCTGTGTTGCCTTTTTTCCCGTGATTGTTCCACTGGAACTTGGCCAATCCAATTTATACTGGTTGACTTAGTAGTTTCCCCTCATGATATTTCTCCTGGAAATGCAGACTTACAGAAAAGGACATGGTTTACATGTCATTTTTCTCCAATAAATGTTTCCCTCCCTTTATGTTCATCTGCATATTAATATTCTCTAAATGTATTTGGTGTGGAAAAAAACTAACCATAGTGTTCTCTGACTGCAGTGAGACAACATTGTAAAAATCATAAGCAATATGAACATACAGTTGAAAACAGTGGGACGCACAGGGTTTTGTGGAAAATCACACTGATACCATAACATCCAAACAAGAACCTTCACTTTGTGTTGATTCTGAGCTATCCACTTTCTGGAAGGAATTTGGTTGAACAAAAGATATCAAGGAAACAGGTCTCTGATTACTTGGAAAACACTAATGTGCTTCTTCCTGTCCAAATTAATTTCTATTTGGAAGTTCCGTACATTATACTTCGTGGGCAGTGTTAAAATCATGGGGTTTTGTTGTCTCAATCACTAGTTGTTCTGCACTGGTCACAAGATGCATCAGATACCAGCCCTTTCACTGTAATACATTTGAGTAATTTTTTGTTTGACACTCTTGTATGAGGAGAATTAAAGTCACAGGTAGAAGCATTCATACAAACTTCAGAAACTCCTGTATGGATATTTCTGCAGAGGACATTGTAAGATAATTCCTGCAAAAACTACTAGTGGGTCACAAATAGGAGTTCTGAGTGAATTATGTGTACTTGAATAAAGGCACAAACTATTTATGGATTCTCTGCACACGGTGAAAAAGGGCTTTATTTTAGCATCTTTTAGTATAGCTTAAGCCCAAAAATTTACATGGGGAGTTTTCAACCTAATGAGCAAACTGCAGGTGCCAAAGAATTTGTGCTTTACACCTGACATAAAACCAATGTGGTAACAGTAACTGAGATTTGAATTGCCAATTCAACCAGAGGATGATACAGGGCCTTTGCATCAAAGAAGACCTCCCATATTTCCATTTTGAGAATTTAATTGGGAAGTACATTTCTGCATGTCCCCTGGGCATTGCTGAACTTGGAGGACTGGTGTGACTATGGCTATTCCAGACAATAAACAACCCACTAGAAACACATTTACTGTGAGGTTTAGAGTTAGAAGAACTGAATTTTCTTTTCAGTTCACCTTTTTAGTTGTTTATTTAGCTTCGTTGTTTCTAAACGTTATGCTTGTTACATGTTTCACAAAATATTGAAAAATACTTTGACTGGGCCTTCCAGAATGAGAAAAATAATAAAATCAAACGAAAGGGAAGTGTTTGACCTGACAAACACTGGTGTCCAAAGTAGAACATTCTGACTTATAAACTCTTCTGGCTTCTAACTGTTCCCATCAGGCTGACAAGAACCTTGAAACCATCAGTCTCTTAAAAAACAATTACCAATAAGTATTTCTCTACATATGTATGACATTTTTTTCATCACAGTGTTGTCCCACAGCTCAAAGAGAGAATACTGAGAAAGGACTAATGGATCCAAGCTCGTTTTACAACGGAGTTACTAGATGAAGACTGACTTCTTTCTTTTCATAATTAGGGGTAAGAAATTGAAGAAATGTAACTGTATCAGCACAAATACAAAAAATTATTCCTGTCTGCACTGAACCCTTGTCAGCTGTTAGATCAAATGAAGACAGTAAGAGTCAACTGGAATGATTTAATGCTAGTCTAGACTCAGATTAGTGATAAAAGGACATAACCTTGTCAATAGGACTAAGGAGAAGAGACTGTTTTATTATTACAGCAGGGTTTGACTTGTTGAGAGTTCACATTAGTTTGGTTACTATGAAAAATACAGAGTTCACAATGCACAGAAGTGTTCATTGCATAACTGAATGCAAACCACAGTACGGTGTGTTATATTTCAAACTTTATCCACAGAGTGATGTAATAGAAGAGATATGTCTATCAGATTTGTTATCTGACTATAGACCTATAATCAACACAAATATTATATTTATTAGTCTTTGCTTAAGAACTAGAAAACTGTTGACACGACTAAATTGCTTTTTCTATTATTAAAATTCAGTGGGAGAAGGACCTTCAGACCTGATATTCTCCTCTTAAAAACCACAAAATCTCCAAAAACAAATAAATGAAAAATAAACCGAATTCTGTTATTATATATTGATATACATAGCAGGAAAAACTATAGAAAACTACAGAAGTATCTTACTTATCTGTCGATTTAATTTTAATTTTTTTGTGTGTATATGTACATACGTATACATTTATATATACATGTATACATATTTTAGTATATATAAACAAATATTAAATAAGCTTAAAGTAATTTTAAGTAGAATTTTTTATAATCAATAAGAATTTTAAAGCCTTTTTCATATACATAATTTTATAATAGCAAAATTTTCATTCCTGAACCCAGAATATCAGAAGTTGAAGAACTGTACCCATTTTAAAAGAAACCATTAATTTACTTATGTGCAAGTACCCATGTGAAAAAACTGTATTTTTGTTTCTGTCTGGGTTAGATTAAGATGAGTGTGGTGGATCCACCTTTTTTTTTTTTTTTTTGAAAGTTATGAATGCTAAAAAACATTATTGGTAGATACAGAATTCATTGGCCCTGGTAGGCCTTTGATGCTGGTCTAATCACTCTTGTCTCCAGATTTCCCCCTCCCCACCTCTTTTTTTAAAGAAAGGGAAGCTAACTGGAAATGATCCAGCTGCGTTATATTGAATATAGAAGAGTCAGCCATTAAACAACAGATTTGTAACAATATGGCTCACTGTCTGTTCTCATTTGCTTTCTTCCTTGGGATTAATCCCCTTGAAATTCCAAGAACTACTTTGAGTTACACCCCTAAAATTAAAACCAGAATGAGACCTGTGGATTTTAAAGATCAGATCACATGATCATTTACTGTTAGTCAGAAGTCTCTGCATGTAAGTGGTGAAAGTCATAAATCTCATATAACAGCAAGGATTTCCATCCAGTTTTGATCACCTTTTAATACCAGATGTTCTTAGTCCCAAATGAATGTGAACTAGCTTATGGTTTGGTATGAAGGAAAGCAAAAAAACCTGCAGTTTCACACTGTTTAGGTAACACTGGATAGACTCGAGGAAAATTAGTTTTATGGCACTCAAGGGAATGGGGATTTGAAATCTATATTTTTAATATTAAAAACCCCCAATATTTTGTTTTTGAACCATGAAGCAAATCAAAGTGATTTAAGGTTTATTTTGTTCTTGCCTAGAGAAAACTACATGCAACAACATACCATATTGTAGAAATGCAAAATAAAAATCCTTAATAGTAGAAATCATTACCTCCTTATGCTGTAGTGCTTGATGTGCCAAAGCTTTGATTGTACCAAGTTAAAGTTTGGAAGGTACAGCAAATCTGTCAAACCTGACTATGTATTTTGCATAACTTGATGGAACTTGTTCTGGGAATTCAACTAACAAAAGCTACCAAGTACTTCACATTCCCTGTTCCTCAATAAATCCTTGATTTCTTTAGGAAGACACGTTCAGAGACACAGTTAGCTGACCAGAAGGCTTTAGATTGGGCAGAAATTGATGGGTCATGGAGATGCATGTTGGAATGTCCCCCGAAAACTTTTTACTCGACTCCCTGGACTGGTGCAGGAATTTCAGGTACACCTGCCTGTACAACAACCTTAATGCTATAAGGACTGAGTCTTGAAGCTGAAGGTCATTTAACCAAGAGGAATTTAATGACTCCTCAAGTATTGCTTTTTACCTGCAGCAAGGGACATTTTATTTCCAGGCTTTTGCACAGTCTTTTAGTGTACCCAAAAGCTTAAGTCTTTCAGTAGTCTCTTGCCAGACCAGCTGAAACTTCATCAGCATTTAAATGCATTAGTGAATTGATGATGAGTATAAACTATAGAATGCAAAAGACAGGATCACTCTCGTGCTATGGAAAGCGTATAAAAGGGTTCTGAGAATGGAAATATATTCATTAACATCAGACGCATCAGAAGCCTGAAACTCCAAGGACAAATATGATTTCCTTAGATATTTTTAATAACTCATACTGCTCCAGAGCCTGGATTGCAATCATTAAGGGCAACTGTGAGAAGAAGAAATTTAGCAGCACTTTAAGGATTAAATAGAAGGAATATGATCTCAGCTGTTACCCTTCCTTAGATGAGTGAGCAAAAATGGCTTTGGTTTAATACCCGTCTGAAAGACAGGTCTATTCATGCAGCATTCAACATTGTGCACCAACAGCTTTAAATGTACTGTGAAGTCCTTCAATAGGACTGTGTACTGTTCTGTTTCAGTAATTATAATCCTATGTCATATCTACTATGAGTAAAATATAAGTATTTTTTTAAAATTACAGTAGCGTTTTTCTAAACCTGAAATGGAGGAATAATAATTGTTACCTGGTCTAACACAAACAATCTTCTGCAAAAGTCATGGTTTTGTATAGTGTGCTATATATGCCCTTTGTGGTTTCACTGCTAAATTTATTACCATAGTATTTACTCTTTCTCAAGCAGTCACCTGATGTTTTTTGGCTAATGAAATCACTTTCAGGTTCTATTACTCTGAAGAAAACCAGAATTTGAGAATTTGACTCTTTTGAGAAGAATTTACTGATTTTAATTGAAACAATATTTCAGACTTACGACTACAAGCCTGAGTGTTAAGTGATTCTATACTTCCAATTCATCCTTGCACCACAATTTTTTCAAGACTTCATGTAAACTAAAATGGGGGGCGAATTTTGTAATAGGGTACGTTTTTTCATGTATACACTGAGATACATATTTATTTTAAACTCACAGAACACTGTAACCAAAAACAATTAGACCACAGTGGTTTACATGCATAAGTAAAATAAGATAGATGGACATGAAGATTCACAATCACCTACACCCAACTATGAAGTCTCCAAAGTACCTTTGATCTTTATTCATTGCAACTTCATCTTTAGCTTTTGACTACTGCAAACAGCTAATAGTGGTTTTTAAATTTAGTCTTCTGGGACACAAAGCAAAAAGATTTTCCCCAAACTCTATGCATCTCTGCATTCCTTTTTAGTTTTTTATATGAAAATAATGCCTAGAGACTCCCAGTGACATTAGGGCTAGAACTCTACAAACATAAGAGACAACCATTGCTACAGATTGTTTTAAAACATGGTTTTTCCCTGTTTATGACATCGGTGGAATTTTGTGTCTTTGATCACCTACACCTTCTGGCTACAATCATATATTTGTAAGGTTTACCCAGAAGTGTCTAATTTGCTGTAACTTTGCTTCTAGCATCCATAATGACACTGGCAATGATTAATATAACTGGGCAAGATTCTGGGTAGCTGAGGTGTTAGAAACTACAGAAGAGAAACTTTTTCAGCTTGTGTTCAGAGCTTGTCTTCCAGGTGTAATTATTACTATTTTAAGACTCTAACATCTACTCTGCTTTTCTGTTTTGGAACAGCAGTAGCTGTAGTGCATTGTGCTTCTGTGGGCAAAACCTGATAATATTTAGCATAACGTGAACCAGCAAGTTTATCTCCAGGACAAAATCATAGTTTGCATATCAGAAAGATGTATTCCAGGTCAAAATCATGCCAATCCTGTACCATCTCTTCCAAACCAGAATGTTCTCCAGTCCTACTTAGTTCCTTGTGTTTGCTATCACCTCAAAAGAACAGCTAAGGGTGGTAAATCCTTCCCTCCAGAAGCATAATCCAGTCTGTTTTGCTTATTGTCTCTATGCCTTTTGAGCTTTGTGAAGTCTAAAGCTGTAGGCACTGTAGTTTGATGAGTAAGAAATGGGAAAAGGGAGACAGAAATTTATCTCTCTTCCTGCAAGAATACCCTTCACCATAAATGAAAGATATCTCCTTATGTATCCCTTACAAACACCTAAAAGAACCTTTGAATCCATAGAGCCAGGTCTGTGCTTGTTGAGTATCTGAGGATTTCACAAAACTATTTGTTAAAGTCAAAAAAACCAAACAAAAGAAAAAATGTGCTCATGTGCTTGTTGCAGTGTGGGAAACAAGGAAAAGAAGAGCACCTTTTTTTGCAGGAAAAGGAGAGTGGTCACTAATTTTTACAAAGACTTTACTAGCACACATATCCAGAAAAGATCAGAAGCAAAAGTGTATGCAGTCCCTTGCTCCCAAGCCAAGTCTTTAGGGAGCATAGTCTGTTTTAGAAATCCAGCAACTCAGATGGCCACATTTAAGTTTCACAGTTGTTGAGAATTATTTCATCTATATTGCCCAAACCAATAGGAAATTTTCCAAAACAAGTAAAATCTTTCAAAACAGGATAAATTCATTTGAAGTGAATAGTGATTATGCAATCTACCACAACCCTTCAAATGTCTCAGTCCTTTTCTATAGTGACTATATTAGAAGTGGGACAATAGTACAGTCTATGTCTACAGCTTCCGTACAGGGAATATGAATAAGAACAATTAGACCCCAATTCAAATGTTGTTTTCTGAAATGGATACATTGTACAGAAAGTTGAGCAAGAGCATTAACCCATTGCAAACGCACCATCATTGACTCATCACACACTAAAAATCCTTTTCAATTGTCATAAGCAATACTAGAAGTGAAATGTTGCTAGGCCGCATATATCAGATACAAATCAGAGCTCTGCAGTTCCCCTCTGTACCTCTCTGCTTAGCAATTAACAAAATTACAGGCTAATGCAACTTTAGAAGCCTAAAGTTCTGCATCTGTCGCCAACTCACCTCCAGAGTTGATCATCCTAAGTAATCAATGCTGTTAGGTGATAAAACACCATGCTGATGAAGTGCTATGGAAATGCTTTCTTGTAGTGTGAGGTGTTATAAGATTCCAAAGAGATCATAACGAACAATCCTATAAGATTACTCTTTTGTTTTAATACTGGGAGGCAAATGATGTGTAATTGAGAGAGTTTCACATTAAAGGTACATTTCGTATTCCAGAATGATTCAGCAGATGAGGTGTAAATGTTGAACAACCACAGTGATGTCATCCCCCTGCATGTGAATCTCTGGAAGGAGACCCTGGCAACACAGGTAATGATGTTACTGTAGTATAAGTAAGCCAAACATAGTTTAAGCAGTTGTAGCAGACTTCCCTGCTGCAAGCCAAATGGATTTGCCAAAAAAGTCCTCCTAAGGCCTAATAAATAGTAAGTTAACCATGATCTTTATGCCAATAAAACAGCTGAATCAGCCTTTATAACTCTAGAGAGGACACAGTAACGCAACAAATGTCCAGGTGACTTACCTAGTCACACTATACCAATCAATCTTTGTGTTTGCATGATTCAAGTAAAGGCTTCATCATGTTATTTTTATTCGTATGGGTATGCATGGGTTGTGTGACCAGAAGAGTCCTTATAATTCCCATATTTTATAAGGGAAAACGCAGATGTAAATTACCCTTCTCCTAGCAGCAGTGAAGAGCAAATCCCACTGTCTCAGAGAGGAGAGGCTTTCCAGTGAGGTATGCACTTCCAAAGCAGGAAACTTTATGGAGCATGTCCTAACTCCGGATATTTTATATTTGATTTGAAAGCTTAATTGCCCAGTTATTATTTCCTTCCTAGATAGCTGTTGCCTCTCCAGTTTCAAAAGCCATGATACACTTCAGAAGAGTGAGTATGACAAGTAGTGTCATGCCAAGTGATAGGACAGAACTCTTCCTTGTTTTCATTACTTTCCCCTCTGATAGTGCAAAACCCGTCTGTTCCATAGATACCTAAAGCTGTGTAGGAGATTGTTGGTTCTTATGAGTCAAGAATAACATCTCTAAACAGTTGTCTCATCAGCTACACTTATGTTCTTGGATTCCAAAATCCCAACTTAAATTTTAAATCAAATTTTATTTTCAATAAGTTTTTCTTTGTAATTTTTGTTTATTTCATGGAAGCTCAAGTTATAAGAAGAAGTCAGGAAGTTCAATCAGTCCATAAAGCTTTAGTTAATCTCTTCCTCTTTTTCAGTGTGTCTTAAATATAGAATGAATTAAAAAAACCTGAGATCAACCATTAAAAACCCAACTCCTCTCCCAACAGAAACAATAAGAGACAGCATACTAAAGCTGGATCTTATTCAAATTCCTGCTTACGCATAAGCATAAGCATAATTCCTGCTTATGCATATGCTTTATAGCCCTAGCATACTAGGGCTATAAATGAGAACATTTCATTTCTAATCCCATCAGAAATGTTACAGAAATCAAGATTACTATATCTCAGCAACATAAACTTCCAACAGAAATTAGAATGCACAGACGTGCATAGACATAGTAAATATGGAATAAAAGGATGCTTACACCTGAGTTTGAATTTTCAGGGAAAATCTATAACAATCTGTGTTCATCCTTGTCCAAAAAGGATGTGTTTGGCTTTTAGTCTGTGAAGTTACAGCTTCCTTCGAAATATTAATCTTCGACCAATCTCATTTGCTCTGGAAGTTTTAAATCCTTCTGATAAAACTTTCCATGGAATTTGACCGAGTTTCTCAGTTATTAAGTGGTGTGTCAGCACCCCTTGGCAAATAAAACTTCTTTCTGATAGGGTTTACCTGCAGAATAAATCGTATTTAAGACAGTATAGTATCAAATTTGTGCCTTATTTTCAAGTGGCCAAATACAATTCAGTTAAACTTCAAAGATCCAATGTAGAACCAACGTATTACAGGGAATGAATTATTAGGTCAATAGTAGAGCACTGGTTTATTCCAGATGAGCAGACAACCATGAACTTCTAAAAGTATATACGCATATACTGTATACATTCCAGCTCTAGTACTAAATCAGTCAGATTCAGATTACTGTTCTATTTAGGTTTTTAATAACTTGGGAGCTTCCCATCAGACTTATCTTTATCTAAGTCTTTTAATCAGTTAGTGATGTTCCCACAGTAAGTGCAAATACTGTTACAACCAGATATATAGTCTGCTCCCTTCCATCCTCTGCCTCCTTTCTTATGGTCATGTTAGAGGTTTAACTTACAGGTTTGGTTTATGATTGACTGTAGGAAAATAAATTCACTATGAAATCAGAACGACAACAGGACTGTGATATGATAACCAGAAGAGTTTCTTAATGCTTAAAATTATACATAACAAACTAATAATCAGCAGTCTTTGCACATGTGACAAACAACATTTCCCTATTTTCTGCATTAAAAATGCATATTATTTTGCCATCTTCCCAAAGTTCAGAAAATCCTAGATAAACCCAAATTTGTTAAAATAAGGTAAAAACCTTATTGGTTACCTGAAGTAAGGTAAAAAAAAAAATTGCAGATAAAAACCATCATGCACACAAACAAATAGTGGATTTTTCTATAGGTTCAAGTGTGGTAGCCTTTGATTCTAGGTTATTCCTTGTCTCTGCTATTCCCTACTCTATGTCACTCCTTGCCTTTTTTTTTTTTTTAAAAAAGAATAACAACTAAAATCATCTTATACCATTCACAGATAAATGACGTCTTTCAGAATGAAAACTGCTGTACTTGTGCCTTGTTAAAGGGGACCTACTCCTACATGCCAGTTTAATAGTATCAGAGACATTTTTTTGGGTGGCTTTTTGGTACAATGACTAGTTAGCAAACAAACATATAGTCTAGGCAATTTTAAAAAAGAGAAGAGGTTAGTAAGATTTGACCAGAACTGATATTTTCTGTTTGAATTAACCATTAAAAATACCAATTTATTTACCAAAATATTTTAAGTTAAATAACTTATTTTCCAGTTGAACATTTTAAAAAAGTTTGAAAGATCAAAATGTTCTTATCTGGGTATTTCAGCTATTAAGAAAATATATTTCAGTTTTCTTACTGAAGTAGAAGTTTGTCTTGTTTTTGATCATGTGAATCAAAATCATGTGTCTGGGATTCCAAGGGTTTGAAATTTGAGTGTTTAATATAATCTGGATTTTTTAACTGTACTTTACTTATCTTCCATGAAGATTCAGTCTTTTAAATATATATTTTGTTCCATCTCAAAACAGGAAGAATTTTCAATGTATCAGAATGTCTTGCAAAATGAAACAAAAATAATTCTTATTCCTTAGTAGACTTGCCAGACTAAAGCTTGTTTAATTTAAAAGCAGGATTAAATGAATTACATGTGACATGCTACTGCTATGACAGCCAATGGTGACCGTTGTTTAAATAAAAATATTTCTCATTGCTGTTGAGCTTCATGTGGTATGTTTGACTTACTCCCTGTCAGGATCTGAATGGCCATTTCCAGTGGTTTCAGCTGGGCAAGCAGAAAAGTGCAAAGGGGTATTGTGGTCACAGCAAAAGGAGTTCAGATTCAAAGAAAATAAGTACTACCAGGCAGCAGCGTGTTCCCTTAAAGGGCAGCAATCAGGAACTAGAAAACTCCCTCCTCCCAGATGGGGAGTGGAGTGGGAGTCCCAGGTGCAGTTCCCATAGAGCTGACTG
This sequence comes from Podargus strigoides, assembly GCA_028020825.1. Taxonomy (NCBI): domain Eukaryota; kingdom Metazoa; phylum Chordata; class Aves; order Caprimulgiformes; family Podargidae; genus Podargus; species Podargus strigoides. Next base: position 886,148 of record CM051643.1, read on the forward strand.
TATCTTTCAGCTATATTGCATAGCTAATAGCAAAGTTTCCTTTGAGAATTTTTAATAAGCAAATTTCAGGAAGATGTTTGAGTTTTGACTTCATCCTGAGACATGTTTTAGATTCTGGGCTTGTCAGACATATGTATTTTGAATGCTCTTTTCTGGGTTTCTGATTTGGATGTGTGGACTGAGGGATGCTAGAAGGTACCTGGGAAATTTAGCCATTGGTTTCAATTTGGCCCTCTCCTGTGCATGAAGCAACAAAAATATACTTTTAGACTACTGCTCTGTTCAGACACTCTCCATGAGCATATTACAAATGTTAAGACAGCACACTTCTACAACAGATATTCCCAGAATGAAAGACGGGGGCAAACATCGCTCATCTTTCCTGTAGTGGGGGGTATAAGGAAAGAAGAGCAGATAATTTTTTTATATGAAGAACAGCTGTCATAACATATCTCATCTTCACCCAGCATCATCTAGCCACTGTGCTTTTAATAGTTTACAAGTAAAAGCTGCTTTTATCGTAGATATCAAACACTCCTCACACACCCTCTAAGCCCTCCTGTGTTGGGAACATCTGTCTTTGTGTTACACTGTCATTATGACATTAAAAAAATCACACCGTACTGAACATTACACAAATGCACTATATAATTCATCTGAGAAATCATCTAAAATTAATCAGACTGATACACCAAATAATGAGTTTGCAGGTACAGGAGTCCAAGGAAAGTAGAAGTAACACTAGCCAGTGGTAAGTATAGTTTAGAAAAGCTAAACACTTGGGGCCCATCCCCTGATGACTGAAGATCCACATCATAAAAGTCAGTGTAGACAATAGAAAACCTAACCCTAGCCACATCTCTTTGCCTGTCCCAAGCTGTACACTACATACAAAATTCAGAACTGTTTGGTTAAGTCTTAGCATTTTAAAGCTTAACAGCTGTTGAGAATTTTGAAAGTAGTTGTTAATGTCTGTCTGGTTTTCTTTGCGCATTTTCTTTAATGTATGGAAGGCAAAGTTAGGTGGAAGTAGATAGAAAGCTAGTTGTTAAGGTAAACATCTGGTAAAGTGTGCTGGAAAATCTTAAAAATGAACTGCAATCCTGAGAAGTAACACTTTTAATGCTGTTCAAAACATTACATTTTCCCCTCTGTCTCCACCTTTTTACTTCTTACTGAGCTCAAAGTCAGTTTGGGAAAGCAAACAAAGTTCACAGTATGCCCACTAGATAGGATTTTGCTGTCCCCACCTATTCCTCATCTCTGCTTTCTAACCTGTGATAAACATCCTACAAAAGATAGTTATTGGTACATATTGCACTTTGATCTCAATTTCTCTAAAGGTTGCCTATGTTAACCTGTACCCAGGGCTAAACTGTAGCAGTTGCTCTATCACCTCATGCCCCCTCCCCAGCTGACAAGGGAAATCAGGGAAAAAAAAAAAAAGATTGAAATGGACACAGATTTAATGAAATAACAAAACTGATACAGTCACTAACATAAAGCGCACAAGTTTATACTCACCCTGATCCTTGAGAGCAGCACAAGGAGCAGAAGACAAAGAGAGACAAAACCCCAGGCAAAGGAACTCCCCATCCTTGATAAACTCCCTCCTTTTATAATGAGCTTGATGTCAGTATGGGATACATCTGTGGGTCAGCTTGGGGCAGCTGCCCTGACTGAAACTCCCACCGACTCGGGGCTGCTGCCATGGCTGGGCTGGGGGCTGTGCCTGGGAAACCAGGACAAGGTTTTGAAAAACAGAACTGAGAACAGAAGAATACTGCTGTTGTTGATTACAGCAGCGGTTTGTTGTCAAAGAACATGAAACCAATTTTGTAATATAGCACTTATCACATGCATTTTTCTGTTTGTTTGGTTTTGGTTTTGTTTTTTTGTTTGTTTGGTTTTTAATTATTGCAGAATTATTCCTCCCAGGTGCAGCATTTTGGACTTGCCTTTGTTAAATTGGATGATGTTCCAATCAGCCCATTTTTCCAGCCTGCCAAGATCCCTCTCGTTGACTGCATGACCCACAGATGTATCAGCCATTCCTCCCAGTTTGGTATTACCAGCAAACTGTCTGAGGGTGTGCTCTGCCCAGTCATTCAGATCACTAATGAAGATGCTGAACAGGGTTGGACCTGATATTGATTCCTGGGGTATACCACTAGTTACTGGACTCCAGATAGACTTCGTGTCTGATCACAATACTGAACTCAGCTGTTCAGCCAGTTTTCACACCACCTCACTGTGTTCTCCTCTAGCCCAAACTTCATCAGCTTCTCTATGAGGATTTCATGGGAGACAATGTCAAAAGCCTTACTAAGCTCTGGGTAGACAGTATTTGTGGCTTTCCCCTCATTTATCAAGCTAGGCATTTCATTGTAGAAGGTTATCAGGTTGCTCAAGCATGACTTCCTTTTGTGAATCAGTGTTGACTGTTCCCAATCACCTTCTTGTCCTTCATGTAACTTTTCTCTAGCGACATCTGTTCCTTAGTTCAGTCTGCATCTGTGAGTCTGGGTTTTTCTTACTTTTTCCAAGTTTAGTTTTGAAATGTTCTCTGTAAGGGTCTCTTAAGTGAACCAAGATTTGAGTTATATAGAAAAAATTAATCAAGAAAAGTAGATCTATTTTTTTCTTCCTGTTACCGTGCTAAGTTGAGATGCCTGCTCATGTCATATAGATCTTGCAGGAGGCTGGGCTAAGGCAGTTCTCACATATGCTATTGTAAACTTTTACAAGTATTCCATTTAATCAGAAGAGCTATTTTCCTTTCTTTTTTGTCGCTTTTTTTGGGTTTTTGGTTTGGTTTTTTTTTTTTGGGCGAGGGACTGTGTGTGTTCTTTGTTTTCCCTTGTCTTTTTATAGTTCTGTTACCCCACTGAAAAAGCACTAAAAAAATGGAAACTGCTTTTAGAAGCGATAAAGTGTTCTCTTAGAAAAAGTTATGCTATAATATCTGTATGCCAGCTATTGTTGGGAGAAGAGAGAGTAGAATCTTAAGCAGTGTTCAAGTTTATTTTTAACCTTTGGATTGCATCTAGCCACTTGAGCCACATTGTAAACTACAGAATTGCTGAGACAGTCACTGAGTATCAATGAGTCAGTTGTCTGGGCTAGTGCTCAAAAGGAATATAATCTGACCTAAAGGATCAGAGAGTCAGGGTCAGCAAACCTATACTGGTTTACATCACTGCAGCATATGTATTTGCTCATACTAATTATGCTAAAACACCCCCCCTTCCCATATGAAGTACACGTATTTTCCAGTTAAAGCACTTAATCGTGATGATTATAAAAAGTTTCATCCTCTGAGGTTTTACTGCAGCTTACCACTAGACATATACTTACCCAGAATGAGCAATATCAAGGATTAAATGGGAATTCAGGCAAGGACTCTTCTTACTTTGCTTTTTCCAAACAAATAGTCACAAATACCATACAATCAGAAGAACACTGTTTCTAACTCAGAGAACCATTTCACTATTGGTCTATAAGATTATTCATTTGAATAATTTTTTTCCCCAGTTACCAGTTGGATCTCTTCAGAGTTTCCTCTCCTCCTGCCTCCATCCAGTCTGTTACCCACAACCAATGAATCACAGACAGCAACAGCAAGTCTTCCAGCCTTTTCTCAAGAAAAAATAGTCTGATATAATTCAAACAGATCCATCATTTTATATTCCTCCAATAGAAACAATAGTGATTCCTTTTGTCTATAGCTGCACACCTTGAGGAAGAACCACACAGAGCATGTGACACACATAGGAAGCTTAGATGAATTATCCTGCATCTCAGACACAGGAACATTTATTCACCTCTTCATGATAGTGTGTTAGCCAGGCTTACCTCACCATCAGGTGAGCAACTCTAGACAGAAAGTTCTGGGGCTACTTACAAAATGCTTTTCTGAGCTATAATATGCTAGAGAGATCTCTGTATCAAACTGTCTGAAATAACAGGTAAGGACTCCTTTAGAAGGTATGGATATGTTCAAGCAACATCCACTGTACAGCAGTAGAGTGGTATTTCATTTAAGTAAAAGTAACTTGCATTTTGACAGGAAAACAAAAACACCCTTCAATACTACTGTCTTAGATAGAAATGTAGACAATGTTATTTTTATAAATCCATGTGCTCAGTGTAGACATGCAGCACTTCTGTACTACTTGAAACACATTAAAATATTCACTTTGTTAGTCTAATGAAATGTCATTGGTAACCATCTTTAAGCTCCTACACTTTTTTTTTTAAGGCATGATTGGCACTTTTTGACAGAATCTGATCAGATGTGGTATGATCATATTTCGTATACATTCCATGGCAATAAACTCATTACCAAATCTAGACACATGATACCTTAAATGTCATCAAAATCAGCCATCGCCTTCCTGACTAGCACTTGAACCTGGCCTAGCCTCTTTACTATGGTTTCAGGGAAGATATCCTGATAGTCAAGTATACAAAGAGTGGTTTAATAAAAGGAGCCTTACAATATCACATACTAATGAAACACTTCACTGTGTTCTCAGCCTATTCATGCTAAAATATGCATTTCTATATGTGACAACAATGGAGCAGAATTACTTGTGCATAAGATGGGCGTCACTGTTCTGAAAGGAAATACTGTCTTAATGGGATAAATGCCTATACAACTCAGTACTTGTTGCATAAAAAAAAGTCTATCTTTGTATGTAATAATACCCTCCAAAAAGAAAACAAGAACAACAATAAAAAAAGAGGCCATGTGTCATAGTGATTTAATATGCTGTTTTTATGCTGTAAGATAACTTTTTGGTGCTGTTCCAGGATTTCAACAGACACAAGGTCAGTCATACATGTTATCATGACCAAAAGGTAATTGCAGAAACGTAGAGCTCCCAGCACTGTCCGTGAACGCTTTCCAATGGTGTATTTCTGTAAACGTGGTAATTCAAGTGGAAGTCAAGTATTTCTTTTAAGTGAATAATTATGTACAGCAATTGCATACATTACATGAAAGAGATCACAAATTTCATTTAAAAGGGTTCAGTGTCTTAGAAGGAACTATTCCTAGATCCAAAAATGTTGAGCACAAGAAACATCATAATATTACCTTTAAGTAGTGTTCAAAAGTAGAATGTACATCACACACCCTCTGTGTTTGCATTGGTGCTCCTCCCACTCCCCTCACTTTAAATCCCTGTATTCAATACTGAACTTCATCTGTGCCTTGTGTCTGGAACGATGGCTGCTAAGCCAGTCCCTGGAATCCAAAGCTTCATTGACAAATGAACTCACAGTTGTGTTAAGTGAACATCTAGCTTTTTATAAGACTGAAAATGAAGTTACAGGAGATGATATTTCCCCTTTCAAGTGTTAATATATGTTTCGTTAGTAATTTTTGCTTCCCTGTGAACAATTTCCTCTCTGATTTTTCTAAATTAGAAAACAAACAAACAAACAAAATCTCATAAGAGTGACAGTAAGACTAATTTTTTTTTCTTGCCATTTAATATTTCTTGTATAAATTTCTTGTATAAGTAACATGGACATTTGCTGTCATCGCCTTGTTTCTATCTTAGGTGTCTTGCTGCTTTAAGGCAATTGATTTGTGGTTCTGGTCTGCATGCAATTGAGGGTTTTACACTAGAATTACTATTAAAAGATATACTTTCAGCGCTGATGTTCCAGAGATCTCTGGCTACCAATAGAGGCTTCCTAAGAGGAAGCACAACATTTTTTTCAGTAAGGAATATACATTAACACGAGCTACAAATGCTGTGACCAGATCTTGTGTGTTCTTAGTTGAGCATGTCTGAAGCAGAATACCCAATTTCTTCATGCTTTAAGATTCTACACAAACAACATCTTAGTAATATGATATACCTCCTGTTTCTCTGTAGCAATTACCTGGTAAAATACAGGGGGCTTTAATTGCAAAATATGTAGTATGCCTCAAGTTAGCTCCACTGTAAAATTTAGTGCACCAAGACACATCTCTACCGTTTATTGCTATGTGTTACATTTAGAGGAAAACTTAATTCCAGACTCCAGAATATTTCACTTTTCAGTATGATTGCTGAGAATCTCTATCCATGCAAACTGTCCTTTCACCATTTCATGCAAAAAGTCAGGTAAGGAGCAAGACTGTTTCCTGCTTTTCACTTCTGTTTCATACATGGATTTTGCTATGTATTGGAAGACTTTGTGGTTCACAGAGACTTAAAGTCCTCAAAACTACCTTGGATCAATAATGGTCATATAACTTTCTGACAACTGAATGCTGCATTTGAGAGCTGAGACAAGTGGTCATCACTCAGTTTCCTGCGGACAAGAAGTAATGTACTGTCTATGGTTAGCCAGTACTCAGAGCTAAACCGTAGCAGTTAGTGTATTACCCAAGACTCCCTCCCCAGATGGGAAGGAGAACTAGGGGGGGGGGGGGGGGAAAGGAAAAGGCCTGTGAGCTGAAGTACAGACAGATTTAATAGAATGACAGAACAGGAAACAACAATCAACGCAAAACATAAAGGGTTCTACTCAGTCTGGTTCAATGCTGACAGCAAGAACAGAACACCATCAACAAGGAGCCTCAGGGAGGGGAGGAGGAACCCCACCCTCACTGAGCTCCCTCCTTTTATAATGAACATGATGAGGTGCTATGGGATACACCTGGGAGTCAGCTGCCCTGATTGGAACTCTCAGGTGACTCAGGGCTACTCATGGCCTGCCTGCATGGCTGGCCCATGGGGCTGTGCCTGGGGAATCAGGACATGTACAAAAGCTTCTTTTCCTGGCAGTACATAAGGTAGGTCTATACACAGTCCAACCATAATTATTCTAGGAAAACTCTGAAGATAAAAGTATCTCAACACACTCTTATACACAATTTTTCTAGTACCGTTTGGCCTTTCATTTCAGATATTCTTGTAAAGATACATGCCTAAATTTAGATATGTTCTTAAGTCTACCAATCCTTAGTATTATCAGGCATGTGTCTGCAGCAAAAGACATGTTTATATGTTTCCTAGAATCTAGGATGAAATTAATAATTTATTAGAAAACTATTAGTAAAACTACTTCGACATGTAAATCTCAAATCTTAACCACGTTGCTGGATAGATGTATGTTTGCTTGTTTTTTTCAAAGAGCAGCACTTGAAAAGCCATTAATATTTGGTCACATAAAACTTTTTCTTTTGCTAGAGATTTCTGGAGAGCTAAAAAGAGAAAATAAGGAAATTTAAAGAATGTTACTATAGAATTAAGGTTGTTGGATTAGTTGGGTTATTTTATAATCCTATAAATTTAAACTTTTTGATTTGGAGCTGCAGAAAGTAGTTCATGACGAAAAAATCATTATCAGAAATTGTTGGGGCTGTTGTGTGTTGCAGAGGGAGGGGAACAATTTTGCTTGGTCATTTCATGATTTGTTTTTAGTTTGTGGTTTTATCTTTTACAGTTAAGGTTAAAAAAAATTGTATAACATACTAAAGATATTTCAAATAACAGGAATAAGTACATATGACAAGTGAATCTGGAGATGTTTTTGCTTGCCATGTACTTCACATGTGTTTCACAATTAGAGTAGCAATTCAGTGTCACTACATTGTTATGCATGATGTAATCTCAGATGGGAAAATGAAATCACACAAATGTTTTTGATTTTGAAACAAATCAGTAAATGACCAGATTTAATACATACCACTCCAAGACATTGGAAAATATGTCTGCAGAGATACTAAGATTTTTCTCTCTTTGAATTCTTACGACCGAAAAAATTCTACTTACAAAAATTGATAAATAAATACATTATCCAACTATACTAGAATAACTTGCTCATCTTTAGCTGGGGATTTTCATGTGTGATGATATCATGTACCAACTTTAGACAGGCTATGGCAATCTAGACACCTGACACAGTTGCTTTCATCAGCTTGACTCTTGCAAAAATTGGGAACCAATGTTTGTTTCAAAAGTATTTCCAGTTGTCTACCCAAATCTACTGCAGTGCCAACTGCCTGTTTTGTCTGCTTTGTAACACTTTTTATTTTTCTGAGAATATGACCTACCAAGACTTGTACAGAAACATTTTTTATATTCAGGTTAAGGATACATTTGTTTGAGTTATGTAAAATATTTTATATATAATATATCATATAGCATGTAGATATATATTGCAGGCACTATGAAAGCAATTTCTGGTCCTTGGGCAAAATTGAAAAAGTTATAAATGTTATAAAGTTACCACCCATAAAGTGAGCTCTCTTTCCATAATGTGCCTAAAATTCCAAAACACAGCTTCCTTCATGAGCACTGAAAGTTGCATATATAGGAATTTGCAGATTTTAATGATCTATTGCCTTCAGTGAGAGTACAGGATTTCACCAAATGTTTTTTGCAGTAAAAATTTCCTTAGAAAGATATTTGTACTCCTTTGCAACAGATTCAATACAAGGGAAATAGTCAGGATATGAATAGTGACAATAAAAACTCCTCAAAATTGTCTGCATACACAGCTGAAGCTCTGCCCTTTGTACATTTAAATATAGTGGAAATAAATGCATACAGCAGAAAGGATCCTGACTTTACTCTTGCTCACATGGTTCTAAGAAGGCGCTACAGTATGTTAATATATTAGGAACCTGGTGTCTTTACCTTCTGCCTATGGGTTTCTTAGTTATCATACACAGTACAGGTGCAAAACTAAGAGATTTGTCCTCAGGCAGAAGAGAAGATGTGAACATCATACTGCATTCTGCTTGTGTTTGAATCAAGATGTCACTCTGAGTACTGACTGTTTGAAAAAGTCTATTAATTTGATTTATGCTACTATTTCGCCAGTACAGCAGGAAAAAGGCCATTAAATACACCATACTGCCCTCATTTCTAATCTATGAAATGAGTGCAAAATTCTGAGTCAGTAGCTTCAGCAAGAGCCACAGGAAAAACAAAATTAAAACCATTCAGTCATCTCATGGAACAAAGAAAATATCTCTTGTAATGACTTGACAACCCATGACAAGCCCTTTATGAACTAAATAATCCACTTATCTGTAGAAAGACAGCTTAAAGCCTATAAAGCAACTCAGTTTTGGAGACAGATTCATGCCAAATGGAACTGAATGTTCAAACATGCATCAATAAATAGGCCTTCTGTGACAGAAAACAAATTACATCTCCTCAGTCAAGCAAGAGTGTGGGCATAATGTCCAGATGGGGTTTTTTTTGTACTCTAGGATAGTTTCTTGAAATGTGAAGCAGTATCTCAGACTGCTGCAAACTTTCAGGATTCATTCAACTTCCCCAAACAGTGGTAACCCAGAAAAACAGCTGTACTCTTCTAACACACTTCAACAAACAGAAAAAATTTTTAAACTCATGCAATCTGATGATTTGCATATATTTAAAAAACTTAGGAATTTTGTATGCTACATGTTCCAAATTAATTGGCATCAGGTTAGCTTCAATTTACCTGTCAAATGCATTATATGAGTATGCTATGAGCCAGTACCTTGAGCTTTACAAAATCTGCCTTCGACAGCTGGAGCAGCTCCTCCAAAGACTGTATTGCTGCTAATATATTCAACCATTTTTTTTCTTCTTTTTCCCTGTACTTGAAGAAGACAATGAAATTCTCCAACTGGCAGAGAGTGCTATAATCACATTACTTATGACGTTCATTGATAAACTTTCAGATTGTGAGCTGCAGTAGGCCAGGACTGATGAAGTTGATCAAATTGATATTTCCTTCTGCTGATATTAAAGAACAGATAACAACTGTTGGCATTGCAGTTTCTCTTCCTTTACAAAATATCCCCGTACAACTGTACAGGCTGAGAGCAGACTAGATAAAGAGAAAAGAAGTTTTGCAGAAGAGAGCTGGAGAATCCTGAAGGGGAGCAAAAGTCAGCAATGTGCTCTTCTGGTGAAAAAGGCCAGTCACACACTGGGCTGTATTAAAAACGAGCAACCATTAGGCTACAACAATAACTTCAAAGGAAGTATCTCCATTGAAACTTATTTTGAATTTCTTTAGGGGAAAAAATAAAAGCTGCTTAATGAAGATCTTAAACTTTGTAACATGACCTTCTGATGCTTTGAGTATCTTTGCATTCATTTTGCCCTAGGGGCCACAGGGAAAGTCTCAATGCTCACAGGCTACTTTTAAAAATGCTTAAAAAAAATAAATAAAAGAAACACCAAACAACTGCATTATCTGCATTTAATATGATTCCATAAACATATAAACTTTGAAGAATCAGTTTTGACAGAATACCAGGGAACATACACAGAGGTAGAAGATGCAACAGTTGCTGTCATGTTTTAGTGATGTTGATATAATTATTTATTATTTATGTTTCTTAGAAAGCTCCATAAAATGAAGATCATGAAGCACCTGGGAAGTTCCTTTACATATAAAGACATAATCCCAAATTCAACAGGCAGTTATTCAATTGAAGGATTCATGGAGTTTCAGCTGTAGCTCCTCATGGGTTTTAAGGGAAATAATGAAGTATTATCTGAATCATGTGGAGGAAGAACACTTAATACTACTTCTAATTTTTTGTTTTGCATTTATATGTTAGTTTGGTAAGGAAGAAAAAAATGTTAAGGAAAAGAAGCCACAGAAATCCTCAAATGATACTTTGCTAGCCTTAGGTGAAATAGCTGTCTGTCTAAAAGGTCATATAACACATCCATATCAAGTACAAAATGTAGTTTAAGAAATAATCCCACTGACAAAACGGAAATATTGGAAGACTTGTTTAGAGAATCATCAAAAACGAGAGGGTCTGTTCATCATGCCTGAAAATCCACTTGAGGAACTATTTCAAAATCCAAATAAGTCTTAAACTCCAGCTTTTTTGCCCTATGTTCCTTGAACACCCTATTGAATTCAAAGGCAAGCACTGTAATCTAGGAAAAAAAAAATTAAAAAATAACTTCAGCTAAACAAAACCATCACTTAGGAGGAAAGTTGTATTGAGAAAGGATATGGTAGATGTATCGTAAAATTTGAATAATCAGAAAATCTATTCTTATAAAAAGTATAAAAATATTGATCAGTTCTTTGCTATCACTTTGCTATGATAGGCAGTTATTGTTTAACAGAATACCAGCTAAAGCAGAGATTACACCTTCAAGTTATTTTTGTACAGAAGTTGCTAAAATTGTACTTCAGAGTGTAGTACTCTAGTTCAGGAAGTACTACTGCTGTCAAAAGTAGCAGTGAAATTAGGTTAGCCTACAAAGACCCTAAACCCCTACACACATACAGAATCACAGAATCTTAGAATGTTGGGGATTGGAAGGGACCTCAAAAGATCATCTAGTCCAATCCCCCTGCCAGAGCAGGAACACCTAGGTCAGGTCACACAGGAATGCATCCAGGTGGGTTTTGAATGTCTCCAGAGAAGGAGACTCCACAACCTCTCTGGGCAGCCTGTGCCAGTGTTCTGTTACCCTCACTGGGAAGAAATTCTTCCTCACATTTATGTGGAACCTCCTATGTTCCAGCTTGCACCCATTGCCCCTTGTCCTATCATTGGATGTCACTGAGAAGAGCCTGGCTCCATCCCCATGACACTCACCCTTGACATATTTATAAACATTAATGAGGTCACCCCTCAGTCTCCTCTTCTCCAAGCTAAAGAGACCCAGCTCCCTCAGCCTTTCCTCATAAGGGAGATGTTCCACTCCCTTCATCATCTTTGTGGCTCTGCACTGGACTCTCTCAAGCAGTTCCCTGTCCTTCTTGAACTGGGGGGCCCAGAACTGGACACAATACTCCAGATGTGGCCTCACCAAGGCAGAATAGAGGGGAAGGAGAACCTCTCTTGACCTACTAACCACCCCCTTTCTAATACACCCCAGGATGCCATTGGCCTTCTTGGCCACAAGGGCACATTGCTGGCTCATGGTCATCCTGCTGTCCACCAGGACCCCCAGGTCCCTTTCCCCTACGCTGCTCTCCAACAGCTCAGTCCCCAACTTATACTGGCACATGGGGTTGTTCTTCCCCAGATGCAAAACTCTACATATGCCCTTGTTATATTTCATTCAATTTCTCCCCGACCAACTCTCCAGCCTGTCTAGGTCTCTGATGGCAGCACAACCCTCTGGTGTGTCAGCCATTCCTCCTAGTTTTGTGTCATCAGCAAACTTGCTGACACAGCACTGTATTCCCTCATCCAAATCACGGATGAATATACTGAATAGTACTGGTCCCAGTACCAACCCCTGAGGGACTCCACTAGATACAGGCCTCCAACTAGACTCTGTCCCATTGACCACAACTCTCTGGCTTCTTTCCTTCAGACAGTTCACAATCCACCTCACTATCTGATCATCCAGACCACACTTCCTCAGTTTAGCTGCGAAGATGCTGTGGGAGACTGCTTTAGTGAAATCACGATAGACCACATCCACTGCTTTACCATCATCTCTCCACCGGGTTATGTCCTCATAAAAGACTATCAGGTTGGTCAAGCATGACTTCCCCTTGGTGAAGCCATGCTGACTGCCCCTAATGACCCTCTTATCCTTGATATGCCTAGAGACAGCAACCAGGATAAATTGTTCCACCACCTTTCCAGGGATGGAGGTGAGGCTGACCAGTCTATAATTACCTGGGTCTTCCTTCTTGCCCTTTTTGAAGACCTGAGTGACATTTGCTTTCCTCCAGTCCTCAGGCACCTCTCCTGTTCCCCGTGACTTAACAAAGATGATGAAGAGTGACCTAGCAATGATATCTGCCAGCTCCCTCAGCACCCGCAGGTGCATCCCATCAGGACCCATGGATTTATGGATGTCCAGGTTGCGTAACTGATCCCTAACCCAGTCCTCATCAACCAGGACAAACTCCTCCCCTATCCTGACTTCTTCTGGAGCCTCAGGGGTCCAGGGCTCCTCAGGACAGCCTCCAGTGGTATAGACAGATGCAAAGTAGGCATTCAGTAACTCTGCCTTCTTTTTATCCTCTGCCACCAGGGCACTCACCAGTGGGCCTACATTGCCTCTAGTGTTAGTTCTATCTGCAATGCATTTGAAGAAGCCCTTTCTGTTGTCCTTGACCTTTCTTGCAAAGTTCAATTCCAAGGAGGCCTTGGTGTTCTTAGTTGCCTCCCTGCATCCTCTGACAACAGACTTATATTCCTCCCAAGTGGCCAGCCCCTCCTTCCATGATCTGTACATTCTCTTCTTCCCCTTGAGTTTGCCCAGAAGTTCCCTGTTTAACCATGCAGGTCTCCTGGCACCTTTTCTTGACTTCCTACCTGTTGGGATGCACTGTTCTTGAGCTCAGAAGAGGTCCTTGTACACTAACCAACTATCTTGGACGTCTTTACCTTCAAGTACTCTGTTCCATGGGATTTCCCCCAGCAATTGCTTGAAAATACCTCAATGTCAAGTATGTAATTAAATGACTATATTAAGTTCTTGGAAATGTTAGACTGCCTTGTTATTTTTTACTGGCCTCAACAGCAAAATAAGTTATTTATTGATGACTGATGTTAGCAGGAATGATATTTCAGTGGAAAGTATTCACATGCAAAATCCTGTGCTCCAGAATGAGTTACCTCCTAGCAACACAGAGATGAGCTAAAATTCCTTAGAATGTCAGTATTTTTGCCTCTTGCTTCTTTTTGCCTCTTTTGCTGAAAATTAAACACCGCCCCTCCACTTCATAATGTTGCATTAAACAAAGAAAAAACCTCTGCATAATTGAGGATCACATCCCTAAAAACCTTTCCCAGTCTGCATTAGAGACAGCTGCATTCCTATTTACTGAAATAAAAGTTGGCTTCACTTCTTTTGAATGAAAGGGGAAGTAACAACCTTACAGAAGAACCCACCTTTGCGTTTTGTATGAAAACTGGAAGTGAAGAAATAGTCCAATGGTAGGATTCTCACTACTTCCTTAGGCTTCAAAATGAACAAACACATGTACATACCTCACACTTAACATTTGGGAAAATATTTTAACTTATGGAAGAATAAATAATTCATTAAGGTTTGGCAATTATTAACATTACTTGAGTTTTTTGATTTATTTTTTCCCTGACTGCTCAGTTGAACAGGCAGGTGTTCAGGAGAAAGACTGGTTTAACTTTTGTTTGAAATTTACTGCTTCTGCGTTGCTCAAAACCATACCATTTGTCTGGGAAAACATTCCCTGGATGCTCAGCCACTTCAATGTACCTATTTCTCTAAAATAATGTCATTGGAAGAGTTTTTAGTACTTTATGTGGATGAAGGAATGCAGCTTGACCCCTAAATCTCGTCCTGGAAACTCTGTGAGGCAAGTCACAGGTAGGTAAATGCGACTATAGAGTGTGGGTCCCTACAGGTTTTATAGGAATCAAGAATGATGATTAACATATGTGCCTTATGTTTCTTTACTGGTTAAGCTGTTTGTTTGTTTGTTTTTTTCTTTCTTTGATTGATTGATTTGGCCACAGTTGGAACAAGGTCTTTAAATTCTGATATCTGAAGTGTTTTATTTTGTCTTTAAGAGGACCCAGTCTCCCTGTAGAAGAAGCACAAATAAATCATGGTATTTCTTTCACATCACATTTCAGTCAGATTCACATTTTTCACCCTTCTGAACTGATTTTTGAAAACAGAAGGTTAAATATGTTTTATGCTTTCACTGTGCCAACTGAAACAAAACCAAATCTGAGCCATTAGAAAGTTACGAGATACTATCCAGAGAGATTTCATAAGGCTCCTGTCTATGGAAAAATATTTTCTTTTCTATGTATTCCATGTGTGACCACCAGTCAGTGGCAGACATTCAAAACAGATGTCCACAATTAGCAATCCCACAATTCCTGGTTGGTGTCCCTTGGTGCATTTATACTGATATGCGGTTATTGCCTCTATAGTGAATTTCAGGTCATATTTACCACTTGTATACGCTGTTTGTTGAGTAGTCTCAGGGCTTACTTGGGTAATCTAGCTAGTATTCCTGAGGGAAACCTATACTTTTTCCAGAACATCAATATCTTCCTTGCTACCTAGTCATACAGCTTTCTGTTAGCCTGTTTTCCATTGCAGCTCCTGTATTGGATCCATATCTAGCAGACAAAACAGCCTGGTGTATTTCCTAGGAAGACCTTGACTTCATCTGTCAAGATAACGTGCGCTTTGTAGCCAGCCTGACTTTGTTTGCCTACTCAATGAAAGGAAAGAGTAAAATCTTGAGAATGCCAAGAACTTCAAGTCACTCAGGTGATGTTTTTGTTTAGGAAATCTGATTCAACTGCCACTTCAAAAGTATCTAAGCTAACTAGTTCAAAGCTAGTTTAGGCAACCCGTGAATCAGTATTCTTAGGGTATGCCACTAAAATGTCAGTGGGGTTGCTCAGAAACTTGAAGTATTTGATAATGTGGGCCTGATCGCATCTCATGACTATTGATATAACTTACGTTTGAGGGGGGCAGGGCTGATTTTTTAATGTGTTTTTGGATAAGACTATGAGATTATAAGCACCACAGCAGAACAGAGAAATGTCTACAATTTCCAGAAATATACCCTTTCAAACTTACCCTCCCTTCCTCTTATTTTTCTTCTTCTTCCATATTTTCAGTCATTAGACAAAAATATACGTATATTAGACACTTCATAGTCAAGATATATTAAGGGAAATTTTATTTTGAATTCTTACTTATATAATGCTGTGCCTTGACAAAGTATCACCAGTGAATACATTTAAAAACAGTTCCTAACAAGTTAGAAACATACCTTTAGAAACATTACTTCATCTGCTTTATCACTCTTTATCTTATCTCTACACTATACTGAATTCAGTTTCCCTTGCCCTCTTTCACTCTCTTCTGGTGGTGAATGGCCTCTGGAAAATACTGGGTGTGTATAGACTTCCTTGCTCACTAGGGAAGAGAGGAGTTTTCCCATCCCAAGACGTGTTGGTTGTTATTGTTCCGCACACCCTCCTGAATCACATAAAGTAACTCTGCTTTTCAGTATCAGTCTTTTCAACACAGGACAAGTGAAAAAAAAGTACTTAAAATAATGCCTTCTACTAAAAGGCACAGAAAGCACTATTTACCTGGCACATGGATAAACTCCACCCTAGACATCTGTCCATAAATCTTAGATTTCTGTGGGAAATAGGCACATTATATACAGTAGATATAAAGAACATAACTTTTTCCCCTCAGTGAAACCAGTTCATTGTGAGGTTATTGTTTCTTCATGCTTTCAATTAACTTCATCCCTGTTACTCAGATGGACTCACAAGTTTCACTGGCAGATTGCATGCAAACTGAAAAAATACAGAGCTTTTTTTCATGATAAAATACTCAAATGCTATCTATCCTCTGTAAAACACAGGAGGGTGTATTATGCATATTCACATGGACAAAGGGGACTCCACCTATTTCCATTTGGGATTTATCATTAGTCTCTCTCATATTCATTCCAAAGATGGAAAATAAATTAGATCATATGAAACTCATAGGAGTTGCTGTTAAAAAGGTTTGCTGGTTTGTCTTCAGATCATAGAGTTGTCATAAATGTGCTGGAGGGAATGCCAATACAATATTCAGTTTTCTAAAGCTAATATTTAAAAATAATCATCAAATTTTGTTAGTGAAATTACTTGTTATTTGCACCACACAATAGACACATTCTCTGTGAAAGTTACACATTGTATTTTTCTTATTGCTGAGAAACAAGCTCCAATGTTTTCTTCCTTTGAACAGGATTTTTCTTCTAAAAATTATTTCCTATAGACTTGATACTTGCAATAGATTAAACACATAGCAGAGGGTGTACAGTAAGGAAAGAAAACAATATTCATGCAACTATTTCCCCTTCTCTTTCTTCTCTCATTTTCTAGAATACTTGTAAGGTGGGGTGGGTGGGGATGGAAAATGTAAGAAAGTTTTTTGCCAGAATTTCTATCAAAGAACTTGTTCAGGAAGTGAAAAGATGGTGTGAATACCTTTTCTCTGGATTTCATCTCTGAGCATGCTGAAAAAACTCAACAGTTTCCTAAAAAGTGTATGTTAACGTGGTTAAATATTTATCCTCAATTCTAGGGTAAATCTCTTTCTACAATGTTTGACTTATAGCTTAGTCTCAATGAGAGTGAGAACATTACCCAAATTCAGGATTTATAACATTGAAAATATAGTAAATTCTACATTTTTAAAAACCCAAACAATTCATTGATCAAGATTTAAGTAAGTTCTATACAGGCACTTTGTAGCATGTGTTTAGTTCTTTATGTCTAATTACTTGCTTGTTCTGTAAAGTCTATCAATATTTTCCTGTAAAATATACCTAGTTCTAACCACAGCCAAATCTTCTACAAGAAATGCAATACATTCAGTTGCTTTAAAATGTGCCCTCCCTCCCTCATCTCTTATGAAAACTCAAGAGTAAATACTTCCTTGTATGAAAATACGTGTTTTTTAAAGTGGAAAGGGTGATAAATCCTCAAAGATTTGATTGTAAGTTATCATCAGGAATTGACTAGATGGCAGTGAATACATCCACAACTGGGATGAAAAGTAGCACGCTAAATACTCACACATCAAATAATTTGCTAATTTCATTGAAAGTATTTTGGATACTTACAAAAAATGTCGTTATGTATATACTGTGAGAGAACATATTCTAAGTAACAAAGGGGAAAAAATTAATTCCACAATAAAAACAGCTGCAGAGGCCCAGGGTAAATACAAAGCAAGTGTGATCTTAATAAGGCATCTCAGTTTTGCTCTCAGAAAAAGCAGTTCTTATTTATGAAAAAAATACTGATTTATTCTAGGCTAGTTCTAACATTTGGAAATATGTTCTCAAGTTGTGTTTTATAAAGCTCTCCCACACAGTGAAAAGACAGCCTAGCATCCCCTCAAGTCCCCATTTAATAATTACAAATTATCTGCCTCTTCTGATTCAGTTCACATTCTCCCCATTTTCCCATACTTAACATTAACTGAAGTTGGCTTACAGAAAATGAATGCTTTGATCACTTGCTCATGTAATTTGATCAGCAAACAGTACTTTGGATTGCTAATGTGTGAAAAATACCACTGTAAGAGAAACCCACCCTTTGAACTTTAGCTCACATTGCTAATTGCTCACTTTTATTTTCCCAGGCTTCTGTAGACGTTTTTGTTATGACGAAAGCAGTACTGAAGAACTGTGACTTCCACTTATTATTTCAGAAGGTGTGTCAGGACAAAGCCGGACATGGCAACTTCTGGTTTTTGGGGGGAGGAGAGGGAAGAGGTGTTATTTTTTTCTAAAGTGAGAAGCAGGTCTCAAACAATAAACTTTAGACAGGAAAAATTATTCATCTCTGATACTATTCCAGGGAAAGGGAGTGCTAAGCCTGAACATGCTAGAGGAAGTTTTACATATTTCATTGATCTCCAACACTCTTATGAAAAAGTGTCATTCAAAAACCTTGCTTGCTGGCTCATTTACTCTTTTCTGAAGGAACTTGGAAAAGGATCCACTAGCATTGTTTCTTAGGAAGCATTTTATTCCAAAGGAAAAGGCAGATCAGGTTTTACTCATTGAAATTTCCGTTGCCAAAAAGATCAAATCCTTACTTGTCATATTGCCTCAGAGAAGATAAATTACACTCCCTACCCACCAGTAAAGGACACATAAACAATTGTCCTGTTCAAGTACATGTGAATATATATGTAGTTACATGAAAAAGAGATATATTTTTTTTATAATGTTCCCATATTCCTAATGTCCAAGCTCTTAATAACTTTTATTTTATTCCTCTTTATTTTGAAAGTGTTTAGAGATAGATAACAAATGCATAAGGGTCTAAGTCCAGGCTCACATTATCATTCAGTCTTATAATGTTCTTAAAAATCGATGGCAAGTAGGTACTAAAATAACTATCAGTCTGAGCCTAAATAGTTCACCAGAGTTAGAAAGAAAGTCTGTGGCAGAACAGGCAATCAATTCCAAGTCTCCAAAACCCAGTATCTTGTGTGTATTTATTTTGGCAGTAGTTTAAATTTAAGCATCTGCTTGGCCCATTTCTTTCCTATCTCCCCTGCAAACATCAGCTTTCTCTTACACCAGTCCAAATATTAGCGTGGTGCTTGGTAAAACAGACTGGGGAACAAACACCTGATGACACGGTTCATATATGTTCCAGATATCCAGGACCAGATAAAAAAATCTACTAAATCAAAGACACTCTAAGAAAGACTATAATAGATAAACAGTGTTTTAAAAGAGACAGACATGAGAGACAATTGTAATGGGAAAACAATGAGTCTATACAATATTCTTCATCTGGTTTTGAACTGGTTTTGGTAACAGAATACTCAAAAAGACCCTCAAAACCCAAAAGCTCAAAAAAACAACCAGTTCAATGAGTAGATTTGCAAACAATGGAGTTGCAAAATCATGATCTACTTTTACTATGATAGGGCTGCCAAAATTAATTTGAGGAGTTCAAACAACTTGTCTCAATTTGTCCCCTTCAAAAGTTGGTATAATTATGTTTATCCTATTTCTGTCTGAAGAAATGAAAAGTTTTATAAACTATTGATAACACTACATTTGGGCACATTAGAATCTCTCTTTCTATTTCCACTCCTTTTTCCCAATCTTAATTGCTTAGTCTACTCTCTACATTGTTTTCACCTGTTCCTATCTTTAAATCTGTCTCCTGCCTTCCTTCAGCATTCTCTCTGTCCTCCCCAAGAGATAATTACCTTATTGGAAAGTGAACTGATAGTACTGAAGTGAATACTTGCAAAGATTCAGAAAGGTTAATATAGCCTGAAACAAGTGAAGCAATTTTTGTTACTCCCAATAATATGTCACTTGCTTACACTACTGAAACACATTTTTTCATCAGCATTAGAAAGCTTCTATTTACCAGGTTAAACTATGCCTTAACAGCATTCCCTACCTGCTTGCACCCTTTGAAATAGTTTAGGAAGGTCTAGACTAAGCAGGACTTTACATTAGTAACCACAAGCTTTGAAAGAAAACTTTAACTTTTGCATCAGAATGATGTGGTAGCATTTAACACAGATTCAGAGGAAGACACACAAAAGTGATGAACAAAATTTGTCAGTCTGTCAATCAATCTAACCTAGTCAATCAAAAGTTACAATGCTACCACCACAGCATTACTCATATAATAAATAATCAAATAGACTGTAGATGAATTCTGAAACTGATTTTAAATTGAACTACATAGTGAAGATAATGACATTTTGGACAATAAGAGGTGTAGGCTTACTTTCATATTAAACTGAATAATTTATCTAAAATATTAATTTTTAAATTGCTTCGTTTTGCATGCTCATGTAAGAAAGCAATTGTAGAGTACATCAAATATCTTCTTTTCTAAACGCAGTTGTGCAGATTTGTAGAAGAAGTTTGGCTGGCAAAATAGATAATGCTTACACATCTGTTTGTGTGACTTTTGGTTATTTGTCACAATCAATGAGTCCATTAAAATTTAGCAAAAACCCTCCCAAAACAGGTTTTTCTCTTTCCTTTCTTGGCCATAACATGCAAGATTCTTAAATTCAGTTAACTTGCCTGTATAACTTCCCCATAGAAAACAGAGCTGTGGCTTTGCTATGATATTAGATAATTAGGAAAATATTTTTTGTGTGTTTTGGGTTTTTTGGGGGGCTTTTACTCCATGGTTGCTTCCTCATATCTGATCTTTAGTGACAAATTAGTTGCTCACTTTAGCTTTCTGTGTGACACACTGTAAGTTTTCCATAACTAACCATTTCTTGGCTCAACAACAGCAGATTTGTTAATGTGAAGGACTTGATAATCCAAAAAGTACTAGAAAAGTAAATATATTTTGATATGATGCATTATCATAAACTGGATAGGCCACAATAAAATGCAATGACACCTCTGACAAACAGGCTATCACATGTTGATTAGCTGTCAGTTTCATTCTTCTAAGCCAAAACAAGACATATGGTAGCAACATTTAGGCCTGCATTATTCCATTCATATAATAGCAGGGCTATAAAGTCTACCAGAAGAAAAAGGAGAATTGGTATTAGAATTTGATTTTTAATTTCTGAAAATTAGTTGAGTTACTGTAAATACTATGACAATAATTTTCTTCTGCAGGTTTTTCAAGGAAGTAGAACTATAAAGCAGCCAACCCTAACATTGTTAATAAATAATTAACGTTTAACTCAGTTTCTTCCATGGAAGAATTATTTTCTCTCTGCTGCACATTTTCTCACGTCTTTCAGCGTGTAATATTCAGTCATCTCAGAAGCTGATGAATTTTCTTCTTCCTTTTTGCAGGATATTTCATGCCTACTGAACAAGTTCAGTAAAAACAGTGAGCAAAATCCCTGTGCCCTCTTAGTGCAAAGGGTAGGAATCACCAGTAAACCATTCATAGACATGAGCTGATCAGCAAGAACCTGCACCATGGCATAGAATAAGGATCCTGAACATGTCTAACCTATATCTGGCAGCAAACACCCAGAAAAGATAGCAGCCAGCTGGAGGTAAGAGGATGACATAGTTCTAAAAATGCCTCAATCTTTTGCCAGCCCCAGCTAACGCACAGTGTGTAAGCATATGTGAGGTATCTAGGGAACAGTCTGCTGGACAGATCTGGCTTCCTGATACCACCCCAGAGTATTTCAAACAGGCAAGAACATGAAATAAACTGGCCCACTACACATGCAGCGGTTGCATACACAGTTAAATAACAGAGGGTATAAAAATGTACCTCAGATTTTCTGCCAGCTAATAACTGACATATTATTCCATCTTGTGTTTTCCTGAGGGCATTGGCACTTCATTTGTTAAAGGCAGCCTCCTTTTATAAGCAGTATTTTTAATGTCCAAACTTTTCCACACAGATATATCCTAGAAAAGTAAGAAGAGGCTGAGCATTGTATCTTTCCCTGTAGGTTAACTCTCCTAAAAGAGTAAACTAAAGTTTGAGATAATACACAAGAATTTGGACTCTTAGTCAGGTATAAGTCAGGTATATTAGATGTTAAAAGGCTTGGGAAAAGAAGAGATGTATTCTGCGTTAGATGTAAATAAACAGAAGGTAAACAGGTAAAGAAACAGGTAAAAGAAACAGAAAATAATTTCTGGCCTCAAGAAATTCAGCCCTATTGCTTAGCACACAATACGGGCATGAGACAAATAGAACAGATGAGGGAACTTCTAAGACAGTAAGGAAACATTCAAGTGAAAAAGTTAGAAGAGGAACATCACACCGTCTGTAGAAAGGATACCTCCGTATTGTTAAACATAACAATATAAGTGATGGTTGTGAGGGGGATTACACTGTTTTTCCTCAAGGTCAGATTTAAAAATGAGTAGAGCAGTGGTTTTATGAACAGTGAGATTCTCAGGAGAGACACCAGAAAGCTGCAAGGCCCTTCAGATAAAATGATTAAAGGATTCTGACTGATGCCTACCAGTAAAGTTCTACCTAACCGCATCAGAAGATTAGGACTCTGAAAAAAGAATCATACGGTCAGAATTGAAAAATAGAGTGTGATCACATGCATTTAAGAATCACATGTGTTTAAGAATGAAATTAGGGAAAATATTAAAGCTAAAAAAGTGGAAAAACGGCAATAGTAGCAGTCTGAACATTAAGTTGACAGTACTCAGTACTTCACCAACACTCAACAGAAAAACTAATCAAATGCTGGTTATTTGATTTTGGTTGTAAAGGTAAATATTGGGGTGAGGTATTAGCATGGCAACCAGTCTCAGCTGAGACTTGCTAGAGTAGATGCTCAGAAATTTGAAATATCCTGCCTTTCTAGTGCAAAGATGTCTGTGTTGCAACTCAGAAAAGGGGGAAAGGAGGAAGAAAACAGCAATGAGAAAATAATTTCTCCCATCCTTAAAACAGAGGCAGAGCATTTTGGCATTGCATTCTGAAGGAAGTGAGGCTACATCTCAAATCTTCCTGAGAAGATGAAGAGTTGTTCTTTTACATCAGCTTGAAGGCTCAGAGCTTTACATGAGCCAACGATATGGGACAGAAGATCTGTGGGGCAAGAACCAGCAGTGTTAAGATTTGTCCATTCACATATATTTGTTGAATAAATACATCTTCCCTGTTCAACAGTTCAACAACTTCTTATTACTCCTGAACAATTGTTACCTCTATGAGTTGATGCCGTGTGCATCACAAAGATGTGCAACACTTTGCTGTTACTTAGGGATTAAAATATACAAGTTCAGACATGACTCTGCTTCCTCCACAGCTGCAAGTAAGATTTTTCCATTAGTTTTTTTGCTGCACAAGTCATGGTTTTAATGTTCTTACCACACTGTAAACACTCAGCTTACAAAACAGAAGTATGACTAAAATGGTGTCAACAGCTCTTTGCAATGAGAAGTAAAGAAAAGACTACATCTGGAAGAATATGATGAAAACGTTCCTCGTAAAGAAGTCTCAAACAAAGAGCATAAAAATTAACTCAGCCCAGATGAGAGAGATTTTAGCTATCAAGTGTAATTGTCTTTTTTTTTTTTTTTTGTAAATGCCTTACTTTTCATTTATTTTTTAATATTTTAATAAATGCAAACTTAGAACAAGGTCAAATATTGCCTTCAGAGACTGTGTCTTGAAAATTTTCAAAATCTCAAATTTTCAGAAAAAATGGTCTCCATGTAGATTTTAAAAGCCAGTTGGAAGACTAGTTTTCTTCTACAGAACACCAATGTCAGCACTTACAAAGAACAATATACATGTTTATTAAGCAATAACTGCCTTCACACTTGCCTTACCACAAGTCAGTGCTCCTCCTACACCAACACCTTTGAAACTATTCCATGTCAACAAGTTACAGTTCATTTCAGACAAGTATTAGGGCTAGCTTTTGCTGGCTTGTGACTTTTATAAAAGTAGTGGGAATGATTTGTAGGTCCATACCTGAAGTATGAGACATGGCAGCTTTTCAAGAAACTAGTGGTCAGGGCACAGAATTCCTTTTCTAAGTGAAAATCTGAGAAGGGGGGAAAAAATTTGCATATTGGAAAAAGGCTTCAGCATTTCTTCAGACAAGAATCCTCAAATGTTGTTTACAGAAATTGATGCAATATTTTTGCTTGGCTTTTCAAAACAAACTCAAGATGACTTTCCACAAGCTCTCTGAACCCTGACAGCCCCAGGAGTCAAGGAGCTTAGACTCACCCCGTGGCTGGAAATCTGTCTCCCAACAGGCAAACTATTGGTGAGGTAGGCAAGTTTCCATGGAAACCTGCTTAGTTTCTGTCCAGAGTAACTAAGAAAAAACAACTTGTTTCCACAGAATGTTTTTATGATATTGAATCAGCTTTTTTTTCAAATAGTTCTATTAATAAACTACCTAGACTTGTATCGGGT
The DNA here is from genome assembly GCA_028020825.1 of Podargus strigoides. Classification (NCBI taxonomy): domain Eukaryota; kingdom Metazoa; phylum Chordata; class Aves; order Caprimulgiformes; family Podargidae; genus Podargus; species Podargus strigoides. The sequence continues at coordinate 910,512 of CM051643.1, forward strand.
GCTACTTTTGAAAGAGTGACTTAATACAGAGTAACACATTGTGATCTTAAAGAAAGTGAATGAATCTGCTACCGACTTTCTTATTAGGAATTAATCTCCCAAGGCATCATTCTTTCCACCTGGGCAAAACCTTGACACTCTTCTACATGTACGTAGACAATGTTTATGCAAGTGTGTATGTACACACACTTGTGTAAAGTAACACAAACTCACAAATCCAACTTTAAAGAGTAAACTCTCAGTTCCTTACTTTGAATATTATGTTCACTCATGTCCTACTGTTAATTCAGTGACTGTAAAGAGTTTTTCGAGGCTAGATGGAATAGACCTTTACAGTTCTATTATTAACAAGCCTTCTTTTTTTCCCTGGAAGATCAGTTAAAGATTCTAACACACTGTTCCATGGTAGAGCTTTTAAAGAGCGTAACAAAACAGACACATATTATCTGCTGAAGGTGTAGGCTGTGTTTGTATATTCTTTAAAAGGAAAGCATATAGTTGGGGATCATGCAATAAGCCTTTCACTGTAATGGCAGTAATACATGTTCCTCAATTGCAAGTAATTTATACCCTTGAACATCAGAGATGGAGACCTCAGTAAGAACAGTTTTTCTCACAGTCATGCTTTCCTACATTCATTTATTTGGCTTGCAGGAGAGATTACAGAATTACCATATTGACATGATTTCTCACAACTCTGCAATCTACAGATCTTTATCTTTCAGTGTACGAGTCTGGATTTCTTTCCACAGTGCTTTTTGTTTGTTTGTTTCTCTTTGTAGGTGGGGTGATGGGAGGTAAAATTAGATTTTAGCACCATGCAATTTACTCATTCAACACCTGGGAACCTCCAGGGCATATTTTATAACATATTGCTTCCAGGGTACTAGCTTTAGCATAGATGAAAAAGAGGAGGCACATGTATGGCTAGCAGTCTTTGTGCATTAATAATCATGAAAGAATGCAAGCTAACTTTAAGATTACAAATTATGTCTTCTACATTTTTTCTGCTAGTAAAATTCTGTTGAGATTCTACTTACTCTTGATGAAATAGAAAGTACTTGTGCTTTTTCTGAATTGAGAAGTTTTAAAAAATTGTTTGTGACAGTCTTTAAGAGCAACTTTTCTGGTAAGACAGCATTATACAGTTAGAACAGAATTCTTACATGATTCTTCTGGCAGATACTTGGGAAACTGCAGAAATAACAACCTCTTTAGAACCTTAGCAGCTTTCAGAAATATGGATAGCTTTAGTAGAATTTTCATAGCAAATACCAGAACTAAAATTTCTTTCACATATAAAGCCAATTTGTCTAGTGGTGTTGCATATCTAACTACTATAGACCTAACTAATGTAAAAAAAGGATTAAAGACAAAAGCACTAACAGTCATAGATCAATTACATACAGTAAAGGTGCATATAACAGTACAACATAACATAAATAAACAAGCTGGACACTGCTGTGTTGTCAGGAAACTACTGCATTATTAGAAAGTATTGTGCAAACTGGAACAGATGATGAAATTTTGCCAGAGCGTGTGCTTAAAGATTTGGCAGTAGCTTTCATATCATTACTAATCTTAATCACATAAAAAGCACCCTGAATAGCAGAATATAAACTTTATCATATCTGACGTCAGTAACTTAAGACAGATAATGAGATATTTTTTGGTATCTCATGCCCTTAAGGCCTTCTCAGTTCAGAGCAAAGGATTCTTTGGAATATCAAACCTAACAAAGACTTAGTTAAGATTTGGTTACATGCTGGAAATGAAGTTGTCATTATTTAGCCAGGGAATTACTGTTTTTTCCTATATAAAAATGAGGCTTGAAGTTCAAAGAGGAAGTAACAAGATTACTTTGGCACACAGGATTACAAACCTGTTTCTTCTCTTTCAGATTTAAGCACTACAACTTTTATTTGAGCATGTGAGTTATAATATTCCCTAGTGACTTAGCTGCACTACCAATGTTTATCATGCTTGCTACCTTCTCTAGGTAGATAGTCTGTATATAGACAGATCACTCCACAGCAATACATTACATCTTCAGGCTGATTCTAAGGTCAGTGATTCCTATGTGGCTTGTTCTACTGTGGTCTCTCTTCCAACAAGGGAAAATAAGCTTTTCTCTTCTTAAATCTTCCCATACAATTTTCTACTTGATGGCATTTCTAGCTGTCTCCCTAGTGAGCTGATACTTCTACTATTACAAAGGACGTGACCTCACAAGAATACCCCTCTTCTGCTAGTCCTTCATACTACTAAAAATGCAGCAAGCTTGCTCTCTTAATTAATATCAAAAAATAAAATGAAAACAGAACAAAACCCCTTGAACACTTATCACCTGGAAAGGCAACTAAATAGGTAAAAATCTGTTTGATTCCTAGCTCTTTAATGAGCCAGACTTAGGATCATAGGGTAATTTAGGTTCAAAGGGACCTCTGGAAGTCATCTAGTCCAAACTCCTGCTCAATGCCAGCTCATCATGTATATGACAGTTTTAAACTATTATCAAGAATGTTTGAATCTATAGTTTCTGTACATAGTAGGACTAGACTGTACACTTGGTCAAAACTCCAAACAAAGGGAAGTGAAGATAATGAGTTATTTAACTGTATAGTTGTTTACACTAGCTATTATTTTTGTATGTACTTCATATGATCTGTGCAAAATAGTATGTTCCTGTCATCATTATTGCAATTTTGTGCCTGAAATGATTTTTTTTTTCTTATGACCACTCTGTAAAGATATTTCAAGACATAGCATCTAGTTGGAACATTAAATTATTTCAATGTCAAGAAAATATGCACCCTTCATTTTTCAGCAGGTTGTAAAATAACTGTTTATGACAAAAGACCAAGCAGTAGCAAACAAGAAATGAGAAAGGGAAAAGGAGATAAAAAGAGAAAGGGAAATGAACTTCTTCAAAACATCATGAAAATTAATCACACCAGCTTCTAAGAGCTACCATACAAATTTTCTCACACTTTCCCCTTTGGCATTCCCTGGATTAGTTAACAGTTTCTATTACTTCCAAACTAATCAGTCAATAAAGATATGCCTTGGACATTTCTGCCAAAGAGATGTTGTTTTGTTTAATATAAGTGAGATATGTTATAGCCTTGAAATCTACAGCTAGTGTTGCTGATTTAGTTTTAGTCCCAGATATTTTTAAAGCAAGCTTGTATGCCAGTTTTTTAATTTACCAGTATTTTAACTTGCTTATGATTAAGCTTCACTTGCCTTTGTCTAGTTTTTATATTGACTTAGGGATTGCAGAATATTTCAAGTTGATTTCCCTCTTCAATAGAACGTATTGTCAATTGACATATGTGATACACAACAGTTTTACTTCCAGCTCACCTTCGAAGTCCGTGATACCAGATTCTGTCTCTTGTGCATAACAGACTAACAGAAGGATGTGTTGGCAAAGAACCACCAAGACTTTCTAAAGACTGGGAAGAGAGGGATTAAAAAATAACTTCAGATAACCACATTCATCAGCTCTTACCACCTAGCCACGCTCTTGCCATGATTTACAAGTACTACAAGGTAAGTACAAGAAAGTGAAAGGACCTAAATCAGCTAGCTGCACAACACACAAGGAGAGCACAACCTAGCAGTAATATATTTTCGATATATAGCTGTAAAATGTAAGGCTCAGACTACAGTCACTTTACATGCATTCGTTCTTTCCTTCTCCTCTTCTTATATTTAACATGTCCCCTTTATCTCTCTAGCATAAAGCACAGAACATAGGCTCATATACACAGAATTTTGTCACATAATCTGTGTGATTACATTTTAATAACTCTCACATTGCTTCTGGACTTCTTGCCTTCCAGTCCTTTTTTCACCTCATTGTTCTCCAAACATTGGATTAACTCAATACCTTAGAATGGAAATTATGTATGAATTTACTGAAAAAATACACCATTAATTCCTTCCACAGGTCCACTCAATAACTTCATGGAACACAGATGATCTTTCACTCTCTCTGCTGGGCATGTCTGAACAATGCCAAAAAAGCAGTAGACATCAGAAGAGTATAGGGAGAAAATACATAATCTTGCCATCTATAATCTTAATTATGGCAAAGCTCAAAGAATACCTCTTTGAAAAACAGTTTTATTATCCAACTCAGCAAGATTCAGAAGTTAAAGAAGAGGTGTACTGTTTCAGTTGTGTATATTTTCACAATTGTCAATGACATACAGAAAGATGGTGTAGTGGAAATGCTAGAGAGATCAGCATTTCAAGAAGAAAGATACAAATGGGTAAATGTTACCTACTATGAAATATGACATATTTACTTATCAAGCTATGTATATTTGCTATGTATGTTTAGACAGGTAGCAAATATAGGAATATAGCAAATATAGCAAAAAGAGGAACAAAAGGCATTTTTCAATGTTCAAAGGCATACTTTTGTTGTATATACTATGGTGATTTTTAACTCCAGATAGAACTTTTCCAAACACAGAACCTAAATTGGATTTATTAGTAGTCAAAGTGGGAAATATGTCTCAACTCATAATTGAAAATCTGTGTCTCACAATTACAAGCTTCTGGCTCTACCCCTGGGCAGAGACCTATTATAGAATGTGTCAATCTTGGAATTAGTTTTCTAAAATCTAACTGAAAATTATCCTCTGCTTTAGATGTAGTGGTAATTAGCAGCAGCTACAGTGCTGGTAAGGGTAGCATTCTCACTTATACAGAAAGGATATTTTTTATTATAGTTTAATATACTTTGCACTGAAGTTTAAGAATTGTTATTCCACAAGCAAGAAAACTGAGGGAAGAATGTTTGTTTGTTATATAAAGGTCGAGCAAATGTGGTAGAAACTGTTCAGACCACGTGAGACTATAGTCTTTGGCTCATCCATTCAATTATGCTTAAGATGAAAAAGATATTAAGCTATACATGCATACAAAATTATAACAGCAAGGTATTTGTTTTTACTGTCACCTCTAAAGGAACCATTCAGGTTACAATGCATTAACAATATACAAACTTTCAGACTCATTAGATATGTGTTTACAGACAAGTCCCTGACAGGCTGAAATTCAGTTATATGATAAGCTCTGAACTGCTACTAATATTACTACTATAATAATAATTTCTCTTGAAGCTTAAGGCTCTTGTAGATAACAGAGAGTAGACTAGAAAATAATATTCAATTTAGTATTATGCCTTCATCCAGAACATTCTAGCCAATCAGAATATTTAAGAAAAAACAGAAGAGAAAAGCCAGTAGGCAGAACAAGAAGACTATATTTAATTCATCAGTAATGTATTTAATTAATCAGTAACATATTTAGTTCATCTGCAATTTACAAAAAAGATACCTTACTTTGGAATCTCCTTTATCCATTTTCATTACTCCACTGATGGAAATTCAGACTCCTCTTTCATTCCGTTCTTCTCCTACCTCCAGGCTGTCTTTCATCTTGTTCCCCATCCTTGGAATATCTTTGGTAACTTCTCTAAAACAAAAGAGCCAACCGAATGCCAAAAAGGTTCATTTTAAGTCCAAAAGTGTTCACATGAGCTTAAATGTCTGAGCAGTTATTGATTTTGTTAGGTATTCAGGCACACTTAAGTACTTTGTTCAAACTGATATCATTCTTCACTATTTTGCATGAGACAAGAACAAATTTATTCCTAGAGGATCGAAAAAGAAATGATGGAATTTCTGCACAATGAGGCAGGGACACAAATTAATAAATAGCACATATTAAATCTTGGCATAAATCTCATACTTTCTAAGATGAAAGTAGCATGGAAAATAATTATCTAGAGACAAGATTTCATCCAGACCTGAAATGGGAAGTGAGATTACTAATTGATTTCTAAGACACTGAAACATGTTGGTGTTTCTACACTGGAATTGTATAGAGACATGCTATGAAGAAGATGAAGTTTCCTTCCCTAATCTGAATGTGTTTTGGTATTGTGTTTGGTTGGCAACCTACATGGGCTGAGGTTATTTGGGATGTTAATGTGGGCTATGCTGTTTTCTTAAATTTTAGCAATTTCATCTATAGGAAATGCAATAAAGTAAGTCACACCTTTATCTTATAGTTGCCCACTTCCTCATCTTTTTTGGTGTTTAACTACATGTTTGAATAAGCTGGCAGGTGCTCGAAAACACACAATATATATGTTCCACTAAACAGAGATGGGACCTTTGGATTAAGTTCATCACCACCTGCTAGCTTCCACACTAATGGAAATTTTTATCAGGCTGTAGCCTCCTAAAAGCCAACTAACATAATCTAATGTATGAAAAACATTTACTAAAAAGATGGGAAATGGGAGGAAAACAAAAGTTCTTTACCAAAGTTCCCTTTGTGTGCAGCCTTTTCTGTAGCATCACTTCTGAAACCAAGAGAAACAAGAACTACAAAAAATAAAATATCTGTAATGCTCTTTATTCCTCTTGAGAGGCGGCTGTGTTTGCTTCCAACTTGCCAGCTGAAAAACACTCCTGGCACCTGTGCATTGATTCCTCACACAGTGACAGCATCTGCTCTATCAGATCTCCAGAGGACTAGAAGCAATTTTGCAGGGTTTTCAACTGAAAAGAAAATCCCTTACAATGGGTTAATGAAAACCAGGAATGTTAATGTGAAACTGGGACAATCACTGAACTTGGGAAAGGGCATAGATGGTGATCAGTTAGAATCATAGAATATCTTAAGTTGGAAAGGACCATAAGGTTTATTGAGTCCAACACCTTACTCCTTGTAGGACTACCTAAAACTAAATTATATGACTAGACAGTGTTGTCCAGATGCTCCTTGAAATTTTGTGTATTATATATATGTTGTATATATAATATATATATTTTACAGTTCTTATATTTGCAGCCTGAAACCTTACAAAACACTAAAGGAAAAATTCTGGAAGTAGTAGATTCAGGATTAGGTTTTCCTAGATAATGATCTTTCTTCAGGGTGGAAGCATTGTTATGCAGGGGTTTCCAATACCTTCACTACTAAAAATCTAGAAAACTGAACACTGAACTTTTCATCTCAGGAAACAAGGTGATCTGTCTCTCCTCAAGTTTTTTAAAGTTTGGAAAGACATTTCTCCAGGCCTAACATTTTTGATCCCAAAAGCAGACAGCTGTCACATGGATTGATGGATATTCTCTAACTTAGTTACGCTGCAACTGGAATGCACAAACACTCTCTCCTCCAAAGCTTCAGCTATGTGTATTCATGAAAACATTGATCTGACCTTCATAAAGCCCATTTGGATAGTTTTTCCAGTATATAAATACTAACCCAGAGTACACTTAAATGTGATGAATGGGATTTTCCTGTCTGCAAGAGCTTCCTAAACCAGCCCTACATTTCTAAATCTCACAGATTCATCTTCCCTCATATCCCCTATTCCCAACACCTGCAATGGCCAGTAAACTCAGGAGTATCTAGTCTGCCTGGGAACTGGAACGTGATTGCAGTGTACGCTTGTATGCTGATAATAATCAATTGATTTCTGTGCAGAGTTTGATAGTTAAAAGATGACAAGGACCATTCCCACCCAGCAGTCTGCATGTAGCCACTCTGCTTTGATAAGAACACTTTGCTGGCATAAACATGTTGCTGCAGTCTGGATGTTATTTTGCCTCAGCTTTTTGCATGGTACCATTAAACCTACTCTGCAATCTGCTGCTTATGAAGCATAGAATCTTGAAGGGAACTCTCCTCAGAGGCATTATCTGTCCTCAAACTGAGCATGAAAGGCAGGTTGTGCTTCCCAGGAACAGTTTTTGACTAGGGTCAGAGTTATACACCAGGAAGACAATATAGTTAGAATGAATTCTCTGTTTAGGCTGAGGCTAATGGTATGTCCAGTGCTAGATCATATGCTGTCTTCTGTTGTGTTGGTCCTTCGGCCCTTAATTGAAGATGCTTTGGCAACTAGAATATCAATGTTAGGACATAGAAAATTAGTTATCTGAGTTGGTAAACTACAGAGTAATGAAATACAATCTTTTTTTTTTTTTTTTTTGGAAGAGGAAGTTATCTACCCTTTGGATGCTTGAGTAATGTTAAACAAGTCCTATTCTAACTATCCTCAGTGATATCTAACTGAACTTTTATTTGGAGAGTTTTAACCAGCTTTACCAGCTTTTAGGTTTACAAATTTTACCAGAATAGCTTTGACTTGTTTTCCTCCTCTGGATTTTTTAGTTTTGCTAGAAAGAGACAGATTGGCTTTCTGATTCTAAACCAGAAGGTTACTTGCTTAGAAGGAGTGACTCACACAAACTTTACAGGGAAAGCTAGGAAAAGAAAAATCCTCAAAAAAACAGTAGCAGGTGGATTTGTCTCACAACTGTTTTGAAGGGTTTGTAGTTGTACAGTCCAGTTAGACATTAATGTCACTCAAGCATTGTTTCCTTAGTGGCAGATTGTAATTAAATAGAACATGAAAAATAAACTATATAAACATTTTGACAGACTTTGCTGAAATAAGTAGGATTGATATTTGTATAATAAAACACAATAAATCTTATAATTTCTTTGAAAATACAGAAAATATTTTTTAATAATCTCGTACTGAGTCAGAAAAGAAAGTGAAGAATAATTTCTGAGTGTTGAAATTAGAAGCTATCACACCCAGTTCCTCTGAATGAGTGTTAACGCCAAATAAAATCAGTGGCTGATTGGTTTAAAAAAAAAAAAAAATCCAAAAGGACTAATGATTGAGAGCTTTGCAGTGTGCTGAAATCACAGAGCTGACCTGCTATACCCAGTTCTCACAAAGAGAAGGCTATAACCTGTTGCCAACATGATTCTACCATGCAAGTATAACTGAGGAGAAATGCCTAGCTGCATGTATTCTAAGGTAGCAAAATATCTGATTATTGCCATCTTAATTAGTCACCTCATTTGTAAAATTGCCATTTTAAGTATCACCAGTAGCAAACTAAAATTAAGTCTTTATACGTACCTGGGCTGAGATTTTCAGAATATCTCAAAACATTCTCTGTCAGCTAGAGCTCAAACTACAGAGGCATGTGCACAGGCACATGCTGGATGCCTACATATATTTGATGCCTGTAGTCTGAGGTTTGGGGGTGCCATTTTGATTATGCAGGCAAGGCAAACTCTATGGGGAACACCACCTAACCTTTAAACACAGAGCTCATTGCACATTAGCTCACCTGACATGAATTTCTTTGACAATTATTTCAAAGGAGTCAGATGCAAACTACAATAAATTTCACTGACAGCAGATAGGAGGAACGTGTAGATCTCGGGCGAACCCCCCCACACACACACCCATGCCACTATAGCAGAGATTTCTGGAAGCTTCTGGGGGCAGCCACCTCTCCCCACCCCAGAACAACCCTGACAGGCTCAGCCAATATGGGCTTTGTCCTGGTGCTGTGCCCCCGAACTGGTGCAGTCAAACCCCTCCAATGGCTTCCTGACATGGGGTGCTGCTGGGTCCCCCCCACAGCACCAGAGGGCTCACCAACCACTGAGATGTCTCAGCTGCAGTCCCCACCCAGGTCACTTTGGGACCTCTAACTGCACTGCCTGAGCACAGACGAGCCCCCAGAACTCTGGTGCACACTGTAGCATGTGCACATGCCACCGGTGGGAGACACAGAAAACCCTCAGAATCCGGTATCCAGGCTCATAAATCACACTGTGTGGACACTGGAAGGTGCTGGCTTATTGTGCGTGCACAGGTGTTAAAGCATAGGCAGATGTTTATAATGCTGAGATTGCCTGAAAGCATCAGCCCTGAAAGCTCATCTTTGATTACCAGCTCCTCAGTGCCAAACAGGTATGCAGAATGATGGATGCTCATGAAACCCCAAATCGTGGGAAATTGCGTCTGACTATAATTGCAAACTCTACTTCACACATCCCCAGAAAGTAAGTGCTAGCTGGATAGAGAAAAAGAGCAGGAAAACATTGCCCAGTTACTAAAAACACTCCTATGGTTGTGCTACATTGCCCTCTGCCCTCCAGACAGAGCAGAGGCCGGGGCACTGAGCCAGCCCCAACGCTTCGGACCATTTCACTTCCCAGTGCGTAATGCATGCAGAGAGGGAGACAAGCAATTTGAGAGGTTGTGAAATACTCTGAAAGATGAATGTAGGCAGTGGATTTATTAACTGACTTTCCTCTCTGATAACTGTTGGCCTTTCATGATCAGCTAAAATACAAACCCTGAGAGTTAGTGCTCCACTACAGGGAAATTGTTACCATACTGGCATTTATTCTATACACAGTAATACCTCATGAATTCCTAGCCTCGTGAATTTTCACTTCCAGAGAGAATATTGTATAGTAATGGCCTTTCTTCTCACTGTGCTGTGTTCCTAACTCATATTGCCCTGTTGAAGAAGTCAGCTAGCTCACCAGGAGAACACGTAAAGAATACAGATATATTGAGATTCCAACTGCAGAAGGACCTTATCTCATTCCCTCCCTCCCCTGCAGAAAGAAGTTCTGCTTTTTCCGGCAGTCCTAAGTCGCATCATTACTTTTCAGAGTACAGCAGTATGTCCCATTGAGCCAAGTTTTTGCTTATCACTTGAGCTTATCGGATTTAACTGAAGAACAGTGTAAAATCAAAGTGAAATGAGAGGTCTCAAAGCTGTATGACCCAGCTTAAAAACAAACAGAGAAGACTTTATAAACAAACTTAACCTACACATCCAAAAATTAATGAAGCACGATACATTATTATAGTTAAATAGGCACAAAAAATGGTTCTGGACATTTCCAGTCTGTAAGATTGCAGTTTATATTTTAAACATAAAAATTCAGCCCTGATGAATTGAAACACCAAAGAGAGTGCTGATCTGGGGGGACTGAGGGAGAAGCAACAGTGGTTTGTATATGATAGCTTTTCCCAAGGTTGGCATGTGAAAGAAGTCATATTATGGAATTATCATATTAATTATGAAATAATTGCATGTCTAGCTTTTAATTTGGATGGAAAGATCAGGGATTCTGATGAGTTCCATGCACATCTTATTTATACGTTTTATCATCCACTCAAACCAAAGTTTGTTGTTGGAATTTTGTTGCTCTTCTTCAAAACCCAGCAGCAACCAGAGGCGAGCGGGCACAGAAGGGGTGCTAATGTGATTCAGGAGCAGGGGTCTGTCCTTGGTAATGAAGCTTAACTCACCAGTGATAATCTTCTGCATAGGTGTTCTGTTTCATTTTCATTCACAAAGGCCACTGTTCCCTTAACAAAGGGTGTTATTGGGACAAATAGCAGGAACTTTGGAGTTTACCAGTTTCTCTTCTCACAGTACTTGGTCTTCCTAATGTGAATGACAGTGCTGTTCCAAATGAACCTTCATCAAGTTTGAAGAGAAGTCAAAACCTCTTAAAAACACTTTTTCAGAGACTTGTTCCTGGCATCCTGCATACAGAACTGGACATGATTAGAACAGGAAGTGAGGAAATCATAGAAATTGTATTTTTCAGGCAGGAGGTTACAAAGGAGAGCATCATCAAGTGAAAAGTGATTAATTACTGACACTATAGTTCCCCCTAAGTAATACTAAAACTCCCAGTATTCCCTGGTGAGCGAGTAAAACTAATACAGATGTGAAAATCCTACAAGAATTTACGTAGTGCTACTCTCTGTAGCAGGCATAAAAATGATGGAACCAACATAGAAAAGCTTAATATAGCCTAGAGAGTGACTAAATATGGATGAAGTCCGTAAAGAGCTTGATACCAAATTATCTTTTTTCTTTTTTTTCAAAATAAAATACATTTAAACACAGTGACTAAATGATTATGTTTTACAAATATTCTCTCTTAAGGAAACCATTCAGAATATATGTGGGTTTTTTTAATATTCAGACCAGTATGAACACTTCATCTGCTATTGCCCTTAGATTTGCATGAGCATAATTCCAATATAATGGCAAATTTAAAAATTTTCTCACTGCCATCTACTTATGTCTTTATGGATTTCCTTTCTGTATGGAAAGGAAACCAATTTTTCCACTGCACTGTTGGAAAATTATTTCTCAGAACTTTTTCACTAGAACTATTATATTCCAGGCAAATATATCTGTATGTTAATTTTATTTGATAGGGGGGCAATGGAATAGTAATAATCAGCTTGCAGGCAGCTTTCAGTGACTTCCTGTATTACATTTCAAATGAACAAGGTAATCATCAAGCATAATGTCACCATTTGTCTCCATTCAGGCTCTTGACCTTTACATTGCCTATTAAAGAGAGGAAGACCAGTTCCTATCTCTGTTTTGGCAATAGAAGATATTTTCCTGCTGTAGATACACATTTACTCTACAGAAGTTACAGCCCAATTGACGTCCATCTGATTTGAAAGATTTCTTCCTCTTTACTGGAATAGGAAGCACATATAATTATGGTCTAGTCCATTAATTAGTTTTAAAGGAGGAGATTATAAGAGAGGAAAACACTGTCTCTAGAGATAGAAATGCTGAATTTTAGATAACCACTGAAAGGAGAGAAAATGCTGTGCTGCATCTTTATGGCTTTTGAATGCACACATTTGTTGCTGAAGTGAATCCAAATCCACTAAAGAAGGAAGTAACATACTATAGCTCTTGTGGCACTGTCCCTCTACTTATTAGACAAGTTGCATGCTTGGGGAAAAATAAATAAATAAATAAATAAATAAATAAATAAATAAATAAATAAATAAATAAATAAATAAGATAACTGCTTGGGATGAAGATAAGAAAAGAACTTAAATTCTATGTAACTTCAAAAATATCCATGATGGGCTGGTCTTACTGCTCACTTCACAGGCTCAGTTGCCAACATACCTACATATGCAAATTCACAAATATGAGAATTTTTTTCTGGAGATTACAATATATTACACAAAGGAAGGAATCTCTGCTTGCCTTTAAGTGGAGATAGACTCTATAGTACACTATACTCTCCAATACAAATTCTCACATAACAGTGGAAGACAACTCTCTGCTTCCCACATTTTCATTCACTGAAATGAACAAAGAATTTTTATAATTTCTGAACAGAATTTTACAGTGTAGTATTTGCATTACATTTCCAATAAAGGACAGCTCACCACCTTCAATGAAGTAGTGAAGTCTGTCTCAGATTATAGAGCTCTTGATTGCCAAGCAAATTAAATGCCAATTGTTTACTTGGGGTTTCCCAAGAGTAACTGCATGTACAAGACTCCAAAAGTGGAATAAATTTGGCAGTCAAGTTCAAATGCTGTGCAGCAGGAGTATGCCAAAGAGAACTGTTGTAGCACAAGCTGTCTAGAGATTTCTGGAAAAAACGGTAGTCAGAGGAAAAACGAAGTGATCTTCAGAGAGACATCTCTCCTTTCTTTGACAGCTGCACCACAGATACACAATGGAAGTTGATCAACAGTTTTGCTGTTTCCCAGAAGGCCCTGTATTCAGGAAACTGTAGGATCAAAAGAACAAAATGCAAACCTCAGCTGACACTGAGGATGCTTGTATATATCCAAAGGAGGACTTCTGTCCTATGCTATTTGAATTCTTCACTTTCCCTGTGTGTAAGCTTGAGGAAAAGCCTGGAGATGAATAACAAGTTATATCTATCTCTTTCCTAGGACTTGGAGGTACTTAGGGACGTACTTTTCAGGTCTTCACCAAGCAGAGTTCTTCACTGTAGGAAGTAAGTGACAAAAATTTGTGTCACTATTGTTGGGTGTGAGTCTCTCAGCTTCCTGTTTGCTACACTCCCTGACTCCCTTTACAAGTGAATCCCAATTCAGATGAAACCCGTGAAATTCAGTACCAGAAGTCAAATTCTATACTCCCCATATACATATATATACAAATTCTATAAACTACGTTGGTGGCCCTCTTGGTTTGGGCTACATTTTGAACTGATACTAAAAGAAGAAAAGTTCCTTTTAAAGCACAATAAAAATAAAAGAAATCTACAGAGGGGGCAGGAAGGCGGTTGTGGCTCTATTAAACACATGTGGAAGCAAAAGGACCGCCTTCACCTAAAGAAGTGTTGAGTAAACAAAAGTGGTAGAACCTATGGTGGAGACCAGGACATATCAGGACTGGTATTCCTCCAGGGAGGAAAAGTACTTTAGACTAGAGAGTGATTATAAGTAATACGAATGAGTAGGAGGAAAGACCTGTGTATACTGTGCTTTCAACCAGCTTTATTCCTTCAGAAATGTCAGTATATTTCTATGCAAAAAGTACAGAATAAAAAATACAATGGCATGCAGAGAGCAAGAAGAACAAGATGCATAAGAAAAGACTGTGGTGATGAGAGTCATCAAAACTGTTCTTAAAACAGGTAAAAGAAAACTGCAAGAAGAAAGAAAATAAAGTGTCCTCCATGTCTAAATAGGACATAAGATTTGGGATAATGGACATAAATTGTAGCAAGAAATATTCAATATAAATTTAAGGGGGAAAAAAGGTAAAATGCCAGCAATTTCATTGTAATTATTAGGAAGCACTTGAACAGATTCATTAGAGCGGTTGCAAAGTCTTATGTTATTGAATATCTTCAAATCCAATCTAAATACCTCTTAACCCCATCTGTAGGCAAGGCAATGGATTGGACCAGAAGATGCCTTGATATTCTTTCTTGCACTGCAGTTCAACAATTTTCAGAACACTTTCTGCTACTTTTCTTGCTTTTTAAAAGATAAAAAATATATCCTTCATATAACCTCTTGTTCCACTTTGGTTCATCACTACTTGAATATCTCCCAGTAGATGCTGCCAATCAATGTCCCCCCAAGACTGAATGATAACCTAACTCCTACACTTGACATACTTGGGCCTGCCTATGCAAATCCTTCACACATCTGAATTTCTGAATTGCATGTGAATCTTTCTATCACATATTATACACGTAAGCATAGGTTGGATATTTGGATATGCAAAATGAAATTTAAGTTACAGATAAAAATGTAGAAAACATTTAAAAAACACACATTAATAAATAATTTTTATAAGGAAATAACCTTAATATACTACTGTCCTTTAAGATTTTTGTACATATGTTACTACATTAAGTTAAACAACTTTTGTATCACCATGATGAAAATATCTATACTTATATATGAATAAGAACAAGAAATTAAATAAAAGAAGAATTCAAAGCCAAATAGTCTTTGGCAAGGTGAAGGTTTCAGGATCGAAAGTTAGGTGTAAATTTTGCAGCCAACTCGTACATTTTTATTGCTACAAGCAAATCCTTACATCAGGCCATACAGAAATTTTGAATGTGTTGTAGTTTGTCCTGTTTAAAGATAAAGGTTTGGCAACTCCTGAAAAACCAAAGACTTAGTAACTTTAGATTATAAAACAGCTAAAAGAAGACTACATTCCATTCTAAAATGTTGTCGTTTAAGGCATCTATGACTCTTGGATACCTTTATTGCCACATTGCCATTAAAAAATTTAAGCACAAATGTGTAGTTCTTGCAATTAATTCTCTTGCTGGTTTAAGCAGTAGTATCTGAGCAAAAATTGTTTTACAACTTTTAGTCTTAGGCCTCTGGAAAGCATTTATGCAGTCTATTACTGAAAAACAAATAAAGTCCCTCTCCTTCCCCCCACCTCCCCATGCGATACAATTTCCTGAGGTTTAAAAGTAGTATACTCACACATCTCAGTGCAGAAACAGCACAGAAGTTTTTCCTCCTGATCCGTTCAAGTTTTTCTTATTTGTTCACTGATCCACTCAAGCAGAAAGAAATTGTGTCCTACGTGTGACCTCAAAGTTTAGACAAATTATTTGCTTCCCTTTCTATCAAAGCCTAAAACATCCATACAAATATAAGCATCTAGAAGATAACTATGTGTCTATAGCTTCATATGTCTATAGCTTGTAGGTTTCAATTTGCAACTGTAACTGACAGAATGATTGCTGTCTAATGATTTTGGATCAAAATCTGATATCATTCCAGAATCATGTTATGCTTGTTTAAGTAAAATCAGATTTAAGACTTATATGAAATCATTTAACATTAAGACATAGTTATTTTCCTTATATTGACCTTTGTTCTGAGATGCATTATGCAATAAATGCATGACAACTGAATTATACAGATCAAGCTACCACTATCCTCCAATCCAACTCTTAAGTGACCCCTCTACCCATGTAAGAGGCAAACTGTTGTGAAAAATCTCAGGGAACAGACAGGTTTCACACATTACATGAAGTCTCAAACAACATTAATTAAAATGTGATCATCACAAAGAGAGGGGAAACTGTGACTGTATTACAGTTATTGTGTATTATTAGACAATAACAATTATTATTAAAATAGACATCAAAAGATCTCTTTATATCTCAAAATTTACGAAGATACCTTGGCACAGGCAATGTGGGAAAGAGAAAAAAATCTACCAGTACAGTACCTACAGAGAGGATACAAGATGATAGAAGCAGTTAGGTTTCAATCGTTCTGCCACTGGAGATAAGAAACTTTCCAACTTTTCCCTTTGGTTTTAATATACTCAAATCATTACCATCCTAGCAGAAAAAAACCTTGACTTCACTGGGACTATTGCCTCCTTTTTTGAACATATGTCAATCTCTTTTCTTAGAAACGAGGAAAACTGTGCTTTCTAAAATGTTACTTTAAGAGTAAATGTTGTACAATATTAGCAGTGTCCTGTTTATTACCTGTGACTCAACAAGCCCCAGTGAGTCACAGTCTTAAGAACATTTCTGTTGCAACTTCCAGCCTGACTAGAAAACAACTTTCTATAAATAATCAAGTCACAAGTACTCAAATGCTTTTTTCCAGATGGAAGTAGAGTAAAGCACATTCAAGGACTTATCTGAGATCTGGACTTAGGGTTTGGTAGGTTTTATGCACTGTTATGATATGAAGAAAATAAAATGTAAATATTTGCCTCTTGAAATTTGTAAGGTGACCACAAAGAATTAATTGTGTAAATGATATGAGAGACATTTAAGTTAAGAAATTCTTCAGTGTCACACCTTGTGTGTAATAGGCATTAGCAGTAACATACAAACAATGTTGAGGTACTGTCCTAAATTATACAGTTACCAAAGGTGCACAACAATATATAGCAGTGTGAAGTATAGTGTGTGTATAGTACTGTGAAGTCACTCTGTCCCTTTTCAAGGACAGTTTGCTATATAGAATCATAGAATAGTTTGGGTTGGAAGGGACCTTTAAAGGTTATCTAGTCCAACCTCAACTGCAATGAGCAGGGACATCTTCAACTAGATCAGGATGCTCAGAGCCTTGTACAACCTAACCTTGAATGTTTCCAGGGATGGGGCATCTATCAACTCTCTGGGCAACCTGTTCCAGTACTTCATCACCCTCACTGTAAAAAATTTCTTCCTTATATCTAGTCTAAATCTACCCTCTTTTAGTTTAAAACCATTACTCCTTGCCCTATTGCTACAGGCTGTGCTAAAAATTTTATCCCCGTCTCTCTTATAAACCCCCTTTAAGTACTGAAAGGCCACAATAAAGTCTCCTGAGAGCTTTCTCTTCCTCAGGCTGAACAACTCTCTCAGCCTTTCTTCATAGAAGATGTGTTCCATCCCTCTGATCATTTTTGTAGCTCTCCTCTGGACCTGCTCCAAAAGGTCCATATCTTTCTTGTGCTAGATACTAAGCTTCAGAGAGACTCCAAGGTTCTTGTTGGAGGTTTCAGCCTTTCCAGTATGTTAGCATCTGTTCTCTTGTTTTCTGTTTTCATGGTATTTTAAGATCTCTCATTTTTCTCCAGACAAGCTTATTTGGACTCCTTATTAGAAGGTTTTATTGAGACTCAGCATTCACCTACTGTTAAACTTCAGGGAAGCTTAAAGATCAGTTATATAATATACATTATATAATACTAAAAATGACTGACATTTCAAATTGAAAAAGATTTCAAACTAGCTAGAGGCTTTAGTGAAAATCTTAACAATGTATGAACTTTTAGAGATCTATTAAGCACAATGAATGTTTCAATTTTTAAGTGATTTACATTTCTTGTTTACTTTCTTATATTTCTGTAATTTTGTGAATTATGACCATAATTCATTTATTCATAGCACTAAATTTATAGTGGGATACAGTCAAACAGAACGAGAACACTGAAAACCACATATATTTCTTTTAATATTTTTAAAATGCATATAACTCACTGTACGAAAATCAGGTTCTTTCCATACTTATGTTATAAACAGTCACTCTTTTTTTTGGCAAATAATTGCTTCAAGTGTGCAACAAATAAGGAAAAACTGAAAGACTGCTTCTTGCCATTCCTAAGGTCCATTCCAATCACCAACATTTAAATCTATATGATTTCATCAGTGATAAAAACTAGGACAAGAATTTTGATATCAGCCCTGAAAAAAGAAAAGGACAGCAATTAAAGTATCGGATAGCTCATTACAACATGGAGACAAAAATTCAAACAAAAATTGTACCTTTTAAAATAAGGTATACATTAAATTCTAGTAATATGCTGAGGTTTCCAGGTTGCCCACTTTGTTCACCTAGGTGTCTATGAAGCAGATGAATATTCAAGACTGCTAAACCTGTATTGTATTTAGGGAATCACTTTAGATAATTTTAGCATAGTCACTATGTTTGATGCACTAGGTTTCTAGAAAAGCCACATTACAAGTTTATGCAGCAAAACCTATCGAAATTAAAGCAGCCAAGAAGGTACAGTTTCACCCTTTTTTTCAGATGCTGAATGGATGAATGACTCTCCCAAAATATTATGGATTCCCTTTAAAATGCCTCATGGACAGTTTTTCAGTTATATAATCTAGTATTTTTGTAAATTCAAGAGAATGGTTTAAAAATAAAGGCAGATGAATCTGCTGGACCCCTAAGAAGAGTATTAAGAAAGTAATCCAAAACACCTGTGAAGAAAACATAGACATTTTTCATGCAGAGCATCTCAAATTCAAAAAATGAACAACCTGGAGTAATCAAAGTTTCTTTAATTTTTCATGTCATTCATTCATGAATTCTCATCAGAATTCAGATGACATAGAAATGCAACAAAAGAGTGGGAAAAACCTCCAAAATCACAAGCAGTGTCTTTGCTCTGCCCACACCTACTGCAAGTAATGCACAAAAAGTGGTGTATCAGGGACTAGGAGAGTGGGCAGACCATCTAAATGAGAGGAGTTTTACCTTCTGGGACCCATATTTCTCATACGGAGTGAGGAGAATTTGGTGTTTTGAAATGGGCTCCTCAATTAAGAAAGGGAACCTAAGTAGATCAATAAGCAACACTGAAGAGAAAATGGGTTTAAATTTCTCCCTACTCACCAGACACAGAAGAAAGGAATCATATTGCTTTTAGCTTCCTGCTAAAGTTTGGAGGCTAGTGATACTGTTAGGTCTACTATGGATCCTCTCTGCTTTCCTAGCAGGTGGCAGCTGTTTCGTCATGTCCAAAAGTGCAAAATTAGCTCAAATAGTTAGAATAGCCAAACAAAAATGTAGTAACTCTGCATATAGCAGGGAATCCAGTGGGCAAATTGCTTTCTTTGGCTCGCAGGCAGAGAGATGTATTTTGTAGAGCAGTTTCACAGAGGAATTCATGATGATCTTCCCTGCAGGATACAGTGAAAGAAAACAAGTCTCAGAGCCAAAAGGGATGTAAATGGTGGCATAAATACATGTTCTTCCAGAACATAGAGTGTTAACAGCTGTCTGAGAATCCGCAGGAAAACAACAAGTGGGTAGCTTTTGGCAAAGAAAAGACTGTATTTCAGATTGTTTGGTTTGATACATTTGTTTAAAATGGTAGTAACAATAAAATAGGCCAAAAAAAATCACTACCTAGCAATGTCATGGAAGAGAAATGAGATGGTAAATAACCCATTTTAATATTCATTTAAATTATAAAGACCTTTAAAGGAAAAAAATTCATTATATTTATAACTTTCTTGAAACTGCTCTGAGTTGAAGGATGAGATTACTATGGGTACTAATGTAACCTTTTCCCTATTTAAGACTCTTATGTAAAGAGATCTCAAGGTATAAAGATTTAGAACTGTATGAGAAGGACAATTTGCAAATACTAAGACAGAGCATGGGATTTTGTAGGCCTTGTTATTTTTTTACACCACACCATCCATCTGAAGTGCTGTGGTATGCTTGTCCATGTGCTCCAGTAACTCTTGATTACCCCAGTTTAAATAAGGCATCTGTCAATATTCCCGTTAAGATCTCCATCAGCTCTGAGCAAAACCAAAGATCCAGCTGGAGTTCAGTATGGCTGTCTTCAGCTCAGAGCTTTTTTCCCCCTTCTAGTGTTAACATATTACACATGGCCCAGTTTAAAAGTCATGTGGGGTTTCTGTGGGAACTGCCTCCACACTGGCTGGGTCCCACTGCAGCTGCCTAGTAACAATCATTAATGGGACACAGAGGGAAATAATACAACTTCCAGATTTAATTTCCATAGTGGTGTCCAAGTCCAGCACAGAACAACACCTCTCTCCTTCCCACCCTGGCTCTGGTTTGAAACCTCTGTGGGACTCTGCCCCTGGAGCTCCAAAGACAGGCAAAGAAACCAGGGTCTCTCAGCAGCGCTGTGTCTGCTCCACCAACTCCAGTGTGCCAGGGCTGTCTTTAAAGGCAAACATGAGGTCAGTTCACTTGGTCATACAAAGAGCTCTCTGGACTGACTGTCCAAACACAGCCTTCCCTTCTGTCCATGTGAAAGGAACGAACTTCATCTGTTAATGTGGTATCATCAGCCTTTCAGATACATCTGCCAGATTTAGGAGTGTGCACTGACCACCATTTACCATCTACCAAGGTTTGGGAAACCAAGAAAGTGCAACTGGGGCAAGGGACAGACTAAACTCCCAAGAGTGTTAGGATTGTGACTGTCACCTTATATTTGCATGGATTATGCCCAACACACACACAAAAAAAAAGACAGTCTGGAGCTACCAAGGCAGGATGTGGAACACAAATATCCTTTCACACAGTGAAATAGCAAGGCCTATGCAAAGCATCAGAGCTGTTGGAGAAGAGGGTGAGAATGCCTGTTGTGCACATAGCCACGTGCAGCAGCACAGTTGTCACAAAGGAATCCCAGTCAGATGACTGCATTCTTCAGTGTTCTCTCTCCTGCTCTTCTATACATGTGTGTATGGTGGTGTCTTACCAACTTCCACCTCCCTGTTTAAGTTTTCACAGCTGGAATTACTAATGTTTGTTTGTTTGTTCTACATGTAAAAACACTGGATGCTTTCTTCGCTTAAGTCCTTAGCAAACATACATGCTATGGTCAAGCAATTACAGAAGGCAGCAGTTTAATAGGGGAAACTGCAACGAGGCCGTGTGCTGTGGATGCCTGCTGGGCAAGACCCCCAACAATGGGTTTATGGGACTTGTATGGTCACACGATGCACGGAAGCCACTTGATGCTTTTATGGAAAATTCTGTAATTGCCACATGCTCGCGATGTGCATTAGCGCCATAAAAGTCCTTACTTGCTTTGGCTGAAATTTATCCATGTAAAGTGGAAGCATGCCAACTGTGTCATATTTAAGCACACAGTAGGAGATTGGGCTGCACATACTTTTACACTGTCCTTCTTGTACAGGAAATTTAATGACAGGAATCAGTATGCCAGTATCCAGGGAAACTGAGGAGTAGAGCAGAAAAGACATCATAGTTACATAGGGCACCAAAATTCATTTGAGTGAAAATGCTGCAGATTTAGGGCACAATATTTAAAACAACAACATCAACAACTTTAAAAGGTGTTCCCTGTAGGTAAAAGTGCCCTTTTTTTGGAGCAATAACTCTCCAGCAAATTTCAACTCAGAGTTAAATTTTTTACATCTGTTTTTGAAAGGTCCTGTAAATAAGAGGTTATAGGGAAACAATGGCCCACATTTAAATTACACTGTGATGCAATCATATATCATTATACTGAACAAATGCTTATTTCTGGAAATGGGTGCATAGTTTGAAGGTGAAGACCAAAAGAGATCCATCATCATTTTTGCTGGAAGCCATTGCTTTTAGGTTAATGTAAAGTAGAAACAGGCAAGCACTTAGTTTATAATAGTGATTTTGTTTCTGACCATCTGGGGGTTTGTGTGTGAAATTCCAATTTCCTGTGGGGTATGCAATTTTATTTTCCATTTTTTCATTCTCATAGATAATAGTTTGATATGCGAGGCTGTATTTTAGGCCCTGGTATCATGTATTTTCATAATCCTGATGGGCAAATAGCTCAGCACAACATCCATCACACTGAAGTCAGTTGAATCCTCGTATGTATGAAGTTGCTTGTTGGTTCAGAACTTCAATTCATTTCCATAGTTACAGAGCTGACCCTCTCACAATGTGCATATATGAAGTGCAGACATCAGAAATGCTCTTTTATATGGCCCTAATTATGAGTATAAAATATATTATTGTTCAGAAATCTAATTCCTTCCAAAACAAATTTGAAAAATAACAAAGTTTAAAAAATTACATACATAAAATATTAAACTGATAAAGAGCTGTGAGAACCACTCACTGGATCTGAGAGGATTCCCTCAAATCTACATAAATGTCTGAATGAGCATTTGATAAAAGTAATACAGAATTACAGAACACCATTATCTGAAATTACAATTCAGAAAATATTCTGAACTCACAGATTCTGTAGTATGAATTACTACATTTTCTGTGTTTGTTGTCAAGCTGGAATACTCATACTCTCAGATATTAAAAATATTTCAGTAAGGGGAACAAATATTTAAAATATGCTGCTTCTTGATTTTGAGTGCCCTTGTTTCAGGTTTGCAATGAACACAAGTAATAAGCCTCCATTTTTCTAAAACTCTGAGAGACTTTCACAGTGTAGTCCTTCCTACCATCTTCAGCTGAACACTTGTTGGAGGAAGAACTTCTTTCACTACCCACTTTTTAAAATCCTTACTAACAGCTGAGTTCTAACCTCTCCTTTAACAATGTCATTTCTTTTTCAGATAATTTAATTTCTGAAGATCATTAATAGAATAAGATGTTCTGGTACAGCTTTTTTTTTGTAGCAACACAAGTAGCAGCTCTGGCTCATTCATGGTTACAGGGAGGCTAAATTATGCTGGTGTACCAAGCACATGAGGACTTGTTCAGCGTAACAGACTGCCACTGAGAATCAACACACACCTACATTGCTAATCGACTGTTGATGTCAAGGAGGCATAGCAGCTAGGGAATTCAATGAACATGCTGGCTTCTGAAGCACCTTTGAACTGAATTTACCATCTACTTATCTCTTTTCAGACTGGTGAATACAAAGTAGTAGGGGCCACCTTCCCTAGTTAAGGGCTTATATGTTGTAATGCCAGTTCAGAACTGGAGTATGACAGAGTATCACTAGCAGAGGCACATGGTAAAGTGTTATGGACAACAAATGAGAGTATAAAAACAGTGTGGACACTGTGTGTTCATAAAAGTTATATGTACTTATCAGAGTCCACATTGCACATTTTGCTTATATAAATTCAAAACATAGTACACTTTAAAAAATAATATCCATCCTTCATTGAGGTTGATTGCCACAATAATACCTCATACAAAGTCACATTTAAAAAAAATCCACTTCTTCAGTTTTGTTCTTGACATATCAGAGCTGGTACGAGAACTGATTCCTTCACTTTTAATATGTACTGTCCTCCTAATTATGCACAAATTAAATTGGATTCACTATTTTCCAGCAAAGCATGTCTCATAGCTTGGACTCGATAAGGTCATCATTATTATTCCTGCCAGATAAGGGAAGAGAATGGAACATTCAGATCCTCACCAGTGTTACCTTGGGACAAGCCTTGCAGCATTAAAAAGTAGACATTCAGTCATATAGCGAATTGTATTCAACCTGCCCTGACTCCAGAAAGGACACAGCAATGCTGCATCTGACCCAAAATGAAATCTTGGATCATGACATGATTATATGCAGCCTGCAAGAATTTTAATGCTCATGCTCTATCCAAGCTAAATACAAATGAAATATGTACAAATGGATCAGGTCATAGATCCCAGAATGAGTTGATATAAATAGTTCCAAATAGTTTCATATAAAGTAATATTCTTCTCACATGCTAACATGTGTTGGATTTTCCTTTCATTTTAATACAGATCGATCAATCAAGAATGAAAAAACAAATGCACCCTTTGACACAGGAGTGTTCCTGTAGTATCTACGAGTCTATGTGAGCTTCCTGTTATTCACAGTTTACAATCTACAAGTAGGAAAGATGGGAAGAACACAGAAGTTCCAGTATTACCCATCAGTTCGAGCAGTTGCACAGTCCCTGACATTGTGTGCTGGCATAGATCACTTTCTGCATGGTCCTATGCTGTGGCTCAGAATCTGAGTTTGACTGGGCATTCCAAACCCTCAAAAAGTTCATTGCAAGGGCTTTAGGTGAAACACAGCCTAGAGGATTGTCTAAGGGATCAATTATTTTATTCATTAACATTTTGCCAGTATTTCCTATGTTTTCCCTGAGTGACCAAAGTCAACAGAATGGACAAAATTACTCTTTCTCCTCTACGGTCTGTTTAGGGAAGAGGAAGTCTAAAGCTTCCTCTGATTTCGAGTGAGAGCATAGTAAAGAGAGTCTTATTC
This sequence comes from Podargus strigoides, assembly GCA_028020825.1. NCBI lineage: Eukaryota > Metazoa > Chordata > Aves > Caprimulgiformes > Podargidae > Podargus > Podargus strigoides. The sequence continues at coordinate 935,144 of CM051643.1, forward strand.
TCCTTTTCCACTGCACTGGAGATGACATTTTGTCCCCTTGTCTAAAAAAAACCAACCCAAAATAATTTAGATAATGGTTTTTAAGTCTAACCATTTCTGCCATCACTTCTCCTTCAGCAACTGCTCAGAAAGGCTTGGGTCATGCAACTGTCTATAAGACACAGAATGTGACATGTGACATGACAGGGTCATTCAGTTAATGACCTTTTCACTCCACTAGCCAATGAGTAAATGGAAAAAAATATGTCTGTGCTGTTAGATTTACCCCAAAAACTTTAACTCAAGACTTGTTCTACTCCACCCACTCACTGATCATTATGGATCCTCAGCTTTTATTAAGCATCTAAGTATCATAAAAAGTGTACTGGAAGCTTTGCTTTTCAGAAAACAGTAATGAGCCAAAGTGTGCTATAGGTAAGTGTGATAGTTTCTGTGTGAATTAGTGAATCTGCCACCATCTGGTTATCTTTAAGCATTTATTGCAATTCTTACGACACAGACCATTTCTGGGATACTTTTACTTTCTGGACACATGACAGAAAAAGAATGACATAATTCAGAACTTCAGCATCAATTAATCTTGTTGTGGGTAATACTTGAAAAAGTGCTTCAGTTTTTGGTTGGTGCATTTACAATCTGTTTCCCTTAGTTATTTCTTTCAGTCCCTTAATAAATATTATTTTTAAACTATGGGTTATATTTATCATGCCATCTAATACCAACTGCAGTTGCATAAACATTTTAAAATAAAATTTGTGTTAATCCTGAAACAGAACACCAGATATGAACACTCTTAAAAATTTTTCTGGCTCCCATTCCAGTTACTACATGCTATGCTTATATTTTGCTGAAGTACGGATTCATCTCAGTAAAAGAGGAGACAAGAGCAGCATATGTTCTTGCAAGACTTTCCATATTTTCTTGCAGCTGCTGAAAGAACCTTCTGATATAACAACTGATGCTACAGTCTCCACAGAAAAAGATCTGCAGTCACATAGACTGTATTGGAAATAGCATGCAGAAGGATATAACAGCTTGGCCATAAGCTCTTACTCAGATTGGCAACTTACCCATTTGCAGTAAGGTTATGTACTAGGAAAACTGACGGGCCACGGAATGGGATGGGCCAGGGATCCATGCCCAGATGTGGAGGCAGGGTGTAGCCAGCAGCATCAGTAATTCCCCAGTGTTAGTACTAAAAGTCAAGCCGAGGTGTAAAATTGACACTCTGGCATTGAACTTGCTTGGTAGAAGTTTTGCTGTAGTGCCTAAAAGACAAAGGTTTTTCTAGGAAACTGCAGAGACCATACAGCATCGCTAGGATAGGACTTCTCAGGAGGTAATTGCTAACCTCCAAAGAAACACAGCCTACTCAGTCCCTTACACAAGGAGACTGAGGAACTTTCCTGGAACTTGGTGCTTGATCACACACCAAGTTAAGACTGTTTTGTTCATTGTAGGTTCTCAAAGTGGCAAAAATACCACAAAGATATTCAGAGATTGCCACTGATCTTTTAAGAGAGCTGCCCTATAGATACTAGCTCCAAATCTGGCATTTTTTCAGTCATTTCTGAAATGCTCCAAGTCTCTGACTGTCAACGTGCAGCAACTGGCTGTTCATGTTCCTAATTGCTGGATGCATTCTGTGTTTTACTTTTTCTTAAGTTAAGACAGTTCTAATGGGGTTTTGCACAACAGTCTTACTGACATAAGATGAGGAACACATGGAATTAAGACCAAATCCTTACTGGTATGGTTCTGTACAGCTGCTGTATATTGCCCCCAGTTTCAAGGGTACTACTTCGTATCCTACCAGAAGGACACCTAATCATAAGTTTACAAGGCTGTATTCAGTTAAAGGTAGAGGTCAAGATTTTTAATGATTCTTTCCTTTCTACTTTGCCAGTGATCTCAGTTTGGCTACAAAATTCACAGCCGGGCTTGAGGAGAATTGGTTACTAAACGGGTTCAAAACCAAAACTTCACAATTTAGATATTTGAAGAGGTGATGATAGACAAACACATATGTGCCAGTAATGGATACTGAACATTTTTCTTCAGTGATTCTTAACTTTGGAGGAGCTGGCATAATTCTCAACCAGTACATTTATACATATTCTGTACAGCGTAACAAAATCCTAATTTGCAATCTGCCAAGTACTGAGTGAGAAACAAACCTCAAATGTTTTTTCACATTATTTCTAAATCTGTTCTTGATTTAGTCTTGTATACAAGATAACATTTTGTGAAGTTCTCATTCCCTGCTGAAGGAGTTTCTGCATATCAAAGTGTGAAAATATGGACTAATGACAGCTCTCTATGTTATATTATACTATTATATACTAATAGGATGCTCATTGCAAAATGGTGCGGTTTGGCAACTGGGTGGAAGATGCAATTGTACATGCAAGTTTATATAAGAATTACATTAGCCTTGCAATGTGCTTTTCATGCCATTACAGAAAAAAAAATGTATCAGGCCCCATACATTTTGAAAAGTTTGTTTAATTTTATTTTAATAAAGGGCTCCAGATAAACAATCTTGTAGGTAAAACAGCTTTAACATTACTCACAGAATTAATACACTGTGCAGACAGCACTATGTATCCTCTTTCATCCTCTCCTCAGCAACTATTTTTCAATCTTTTTCCAAGTCTATCACATGTGGGGGAAAATGTGCTGCAACTAAGACAAGAGGGCCAAAGTCTACCGTAATGTGCTTGTATTTTTCGTACTATGGCCAGTTCCTAAGCTCACTGCCACCCACAGCAGAAAATGTCAACACTTTCTGGGTAGCACTTAAAAAAATTCCCTAAAGGGACAGCTGGAATAATACCCATGTATTGTGCAGAGGCCAATGACATGCACTGCCGAAGACCTAAGACTTTTACAGTGGGTGGCTTCTTGTATTTCTAGGCTGATTAGTGTTCAATGGAAACAAAATAGCTTTTTCTACAGTGGTTTTTTTGCAAAGACTACAGCACATGCATCATTCAATATCCATGTGATGCATGAACTTAAATGTATTTTTTGGAACTAGATTGATTCCCTAAGTTACTTCTGCAAACAGAAGTGACAGGAACTCTAAACAAAAACTGTTATTGGAAGAACAAGAAGCTGTAGACAGTTTCTCTGTTCGAAACGCTGTCCCAGAGAAGTTTACAGGATTTTCCTCACTGGCCTGCTGTGTGAAATACAAAGTTATTTCTATTGCAGGAAATTTGCTTTCTGATCTTTGGGAATTTCTAGAGTTTGAACTACAATGTTATATCTGACCTGATGAAACATGGCTATGTTGAAAAAAATTGGGCAGACTTGATCCAATCACCAACTACTAGAGTTAAAAGAAAATAATTAAAAAACCCATAAACATGTGTGTGTTGGCTTCAAATGCTTCACATCAGAAGTAGTGAAGACAAAATGTGTGCAACGCTGTTTCTCTTTTCATTTTAAAGAGTGTTAGTTTTTGCCTTTAAAACAAAATTTCTTTGGAAGTTCTGGATATATAGTACCCTTAGTCAGTCAATATTAATGTATATATGGGGTTGGTAGTGGTGGATTCTAACACTGTTTTGCATTTCATAAGTAGCATCTCACCTACAGAAAGAATGAGCATTTAGAGCAGCATTCTGAACACTTGAGTACAATCTGTATCGACCTTAATAATGCTGTTTGTATTTGAAGAGAAAAAGAACTTTTTAAATGCATGGACAGATTGAATGAAAGTGATATCACTGCAAATATGGCTGTGCCAGCTTGCATGGTGTTATCGAGTACAGTATCCATTAAGCTTAGAAAATAAACCAAAACTACTTAAGTAGCAAATAAAATACAAAGATTTCCCTAGCTTCAAGCTCAGTTCCAGCCAAATATTTTTACAACTGACCTCACAATTATTGGTCATGGATGATTCAGGGACACCACACCAAATATATAAATGAGCACAGTAGTATAGTCTGACATAATACAATTAAATAAAATGGATAGCCATTATTTGAACTGAAAATGCAATGGAAATCTAAATATTTCCTGCTTCAGAATGAGGAAGGTCAAAAGGATCAGTATCTTTCAGTGCTATGTAACTGACTGCTAGCATGAAGAAAGAACTGGTAAAGATTTTGCTACAGTTAAATCAAGTCCTTCTTTTTGGCTGCCATCAAACTTTATTTTTCTCTTTTATTTCTAATACTGAGCTAGTAACTGGTAGGTCACAGAGGGCTGTGTCATATGACTAACCAAAAGATATAGAGGAGTAGTATGAAAATCTCTAGACCTTTTCCCATCGAAAATTTGTATGCTGTCCATTGTAAAAAGGAGGGCTAAATCTAATTCTGCTGAATAAAACCTTACATATATTTGTTATCATATAGGAGAAATTTCAATGCTTAAATGCTTTTTTTAACTGAAGTGTTAACATAAAAATCATTATAACTAAACGGAAAAGCATTGCCTGTCTTTGTGTGACAAAGAACATTTTGACCCATTTAGCCAGTGGAAGAACCTGACAGGATGTCAAGCCACAGTAACAGAACACCAGAGGGTTTTTTTCTTCAGAGCTTCTAATCTCACCAAAAACAACCAAAATGGGCAAGTCCACACGTTTGTTCAGTATGAAGAATATAGAACCATCATATATATTAACGCAGAGAAGAAGGATGATGTTTCATCTTAAAGAATGCTATGTCTCTGAAGAGAAATTCACTTACAGAAAGCAGGATATTCCAGGAGGACCAAGTCAGAGACATGCTGCAATTTGCTTTTACCCTATGGACCTGACGATTCCCATTACCAACAGAGGTGCTTCAGATGCTTCATAAAGACCCTCCACCAGAAATAAACTTGCAGTGATTTACAACAGCTGCACCCCACACCCTCCCATCTATGCCAAACAGAACTTACTCCATCTAGAAAAAGGGAAAAACTGCATTTTGTGTTTAAGCCACCATATTCAATATCAGAAGGGATTAGGTACTATGAGTGGCACACCAACTTCTTAAGAGAAATGTATTTTATTTTTCATCAGTTTAGCAACTTTTTCCTTGTTTTCATTATTTCTCATTTGAGCACATTAAGTACTTATTTTTTCATGCTTCCATGTAAACCTCATCTAGGATCCTTTCCAATGACATAATGTGTCTGGAAAACTTTCTTTTCTTTGTTTGTTTTCTTTGTTTTTATTTTTTCTTCACCTGCTTACCAATAAGTAAACAAGGTATGCTGTCATGGTTATGGAACTAAATTATTTAGATCAGGACAAGAGAAAGAATAATGACATCCTTAGATTTGGTACATACGATTTGTTCTCCAATCAAAAAAATAATGCTTTTATTAGGCTCAAGATTCCGGATGACTGAATTTTAATTTCAGTGATAGTCTGCTCTCATGAATGAGTTTGCTTTGTTCCTTAAGTATGGATTTAAATTTTCCTTCAGTTCTTTCAGAATAAATATTAACACAAAGCTGATTAGTTAAATTCTGAGTTCTTCACTCCATAGACAGAATGTGGGAATTCTGTACAGTTTATCAAATGTGATCCTGTGTGATCTGTTCTCAGTGAACCTGCTCTGGCAGGGGGGTTGGACTAGATGATCTCCAGAGATGCCTTCCGACCCCTGCCATTCTGTGATTCTGTGATTTTAAGAGCTCACCTCAGATATTTTAAAAGATAGGCTTGGCTTGAAGCTACCTTTTTTTATCTCTACATCCCTTAGCAGACTGCAACTCAGGAACATTGCAGTCTCTAACACCACCTGGTTAAAAATACTCATGTGAAGACTACTTAACAGCCTTCTTCATATTTTCTGCTTATGCTGATTTTATTAAATATATAAACACACTGTTGTCTGAGCTCTCAAAGTCCTCTGGAAGACCCTTCAAGAGACATGTCCAGCTAAATGCTTGAGGCTGCAAAACATAAGTAGACCTTTAATATTTATTGCTACTTCTACAAGTATTCATTAAAAAAAAGTCAAAAAGTTCCTGTGTGATCCTTTGCCTCCTCTATTTTCACATTTTCTAAATCTCAAGATACTTTTATTAGAAGCACCTGATGATCTTTGTGAAGGGCTGCTGCTGTTGTCAGCAGCCAGGTTTTAACTGACATAGGAGAAAGACAAGCTATCCCAGATATGGCAAAATCTGCATGTTGCCTGCATTCCCTTGAGATGAAGGAATTAATAGGTGTAAGTGGCATTACTAATACTGGGTCATTAAAAACCAAGACAACCCTAATGTCTATTGCTGAGTTTCTGGTGTGTTTTGAAAAGCTATGAACAAAGAACATTAAAGATCAATTTTTTATGAGTCCTCATGGCATGGATCTATGCAGAAGTAACTTTTTACAGTGTAATTTTTGTAAGATTTTACACACTAACTAGAAGTTACAGAAGAGGAAAGGAAAAAAGTTACAGGGAACATTTGTCTCAATGAGGCTCCACAATTGCTGTCTGAGGAAAGTGTAGTTCAGATAACCAACTCCTTTACTTCAATACCATATCCACAAAGAATAGCTCACCTGACATTATACATGCATACAGTCTCCTGAAAACTTACTTAGTCCCAAAGACTGTCTATGGCTGAAAGAGATACGTAAATTTTTCCTCACAAACATATTCAAATTAATTAAATAAATGTATTTGAAAGTATGACAGGAACATTTTCTTATTGTAGATAATAAGTTGGGACTAGCAGTTCATAAATGTTCCAAATCAACCTTTTGACATTTTTTAAAACTCTCTTCTTTCAAAATTAACTGTGAGATTTTTTCAAGTGTGGATTCATTGATAAATTGCCCACATTCAGACAAAAAGTGAGGGAAATTCTGGTTCCACTGAAGTAAAGGAATTCCCATCAAATGCCATTAATTTCAAGAGGTAAAGGAAATTATTCTTTCCCAGTAAATTCTCCCAAACTAGTTAAACCATAGGACCTCTCAGAACTCAGTGAAAGAGGAAAACCACAACTGTAGTGGGTGTGCTGGGCAGCTGCACCACAGCATTCAAGGTATGATGCATCTGAAAGTGGCTACAGGTTGTAGTATGTTTGCACGAGAAGTCCACCTCTAAAGTGGAATTGTTTTATCTTGTATGTAAATTCGAGATTTCTTGTGATTACAGAAAAGAAAAATCAGGTTAATAAAAAAAAAATTGGGAAGTTTAGATTCTGAGAGATATAGGATGTTTAGATTTATCAAGAAACCATTCCAAACCAAGGTCACTGCCAAATTCCTTCAGTGCCACCTTGGGGTCCCCCTTAGTGTAAGGGTGCAAAGGAGTTGCACCTGCAGAGAGGAACAAACAGGACAGGCGACTCAAACTGAGCAACGAAGTATTCCATCCTATCCACATCAAGCTCAGTATAAAGCTGAAGGATCATGGGGGACAAGTTCTCATCTTCTATGACCAGCATTCTGGGAGAACTCTGTCCATTTTTCTGTCTCCCATCCTCATCCATGCATTCCTGAATCCCATTTGCCGCTGGGTCCAGGAGCCCAGTCCAGGGTCTTCCCAGTGCTGCTTTGCAGCACCTGTGGTGATGTGATCATCACTAGGGGGAAGCAAGATATTGGGGGGGGAAGCTCAATACTTTTTTTTTATATATATTTGTATACATTTCATTATTTTCTTCTCATTATTATTATATTTTCTTTTCATTGTAATTGTTTCATTAAAGCTGCTTCTTTTTTTTTTTTTTTTCCCCAACCCATAAGTGTGTCTCCCTTTTCGTCTTTCCCTTCCCCTGTCCGGGAAGGTAGAGGGGTTAATAGAGGGCATGTGTCATCCATTTGATGGCCAGCCCAGCCCCAAACCTTGACAGCTATTCTAGCTACTAAGAAAATTAGCTCTATCCCTGCTGAAAAGAGGACAGTGTTACTTCTCCATTTCAGCATCTCAGTCAGGTGACCCTAATTGTTAGATTTTTGTTGACTTAAGCATGCCTTAGAAGAATAAAAACTAACCCAGGGAAGTACAGAAAATGAGAATTAATAAGCAAAATCTCTGTAGACAGTGCTGTGAGTGGAGTAACAGTGTAACTGGCAACTAAAAGAAAAGTGCAAGAGAATTGCAGAGGATAAGAAGAAATAATCACATTAAATAATCATCTGTTATCCTTCAAAGTGCCCATATGATGACAAGGTTCTTCAGTGTTTGATATTGATTTCTAAGGAACTGAGATTCCAACTGGCTTGGTGTTTATCTTCAGCTCCTTGAAAAACCTAGAAGTGTATGAAATTTCATCTGAAGGTCAGCTGAACACATCTCAAATAAGTGATGTTCACTCTCAGATCTCAGCTAGAGCATAATTTTTGATTTAAGGCAGAAGCTTACATGAAGCTTGAAAAAATGAATAAACATAAAATAATGCTTGTCTTATTCCAGAGACAAATTTTTTTTCAGGTCAAGATATGACATTTTTCCTTTAAAACTTGTTATTTTTGAATCAATATTTCTCTGCTCATGAGAGTTCATCCAAACTCACTATCAGAGCATGCAGCACAGGAGGAAAACCTAGTAGACTCAAGCTGCTCGTCTGAGCGAAAACACATAGGGTTGTCCCTGCTGCATCCTTCGCTACTCGTTAGGGCAGAGCCTTGAGGGTGAAGAAAACCTCTACGTCCCTCCCAGGCAATGTTTGAAAGATGGCCACCACTGCTGTTGAGAGAACTGGGTGGAAGGAGAGGCAGACAGTATTTCTCCCCAGCACTATAAGCTGTAACGTAAACTGATGTAATCTTTCCCATAGACCCATAGGGTTCTGAATGAAAGGTTGAAATAGAATAGCAAAGTGTTGTGGAAAAATTTCCGTCATAAATGTACGTATCTGTATCAAAGGAAATTATCAGTGCCCCTATTATTTTTAATCATATGACATTTACAGTGCTGTAAAAGATACAATTGGGTCGTACAGAATAACAGTTTAAACCATCACATTGTACTGTCTTGATTGCAACTGATTTTTCCTTCATTTTCTCCCCTTCTCCATTTATATGCACTAAGAAATAGCTAAGTCAAATTCCTGACTTCACCCAGCCCTAGTGTTTCTCTGTTACTACAGTAGAAACAATGAACAGATTTAAAAAAAAATTCTTTTCCCAACAGGTCACACTCATTCTACTCCAGAGGGCACCCGTGAATGAATGGCAAATGGCCATTCATAGAGTTGCCAAAGACCATTAATCAATGCACCAATGTGGCAACATTGAGCTTTGTGACAGGCGTGATTTAATCTATTGTTTGGTAATCAACCTCATCTATGGGCATTCTGTAATTCTTATAAATCCAAGAATTATTGTTAGCCTTTTGGAGCAGAACCATATGAGAATGTCTCACTTAATAGTCATAAATTGCTCTTTTCTTCAGTAAAAGAGGTAACTATTTCATGATTATTTGAGAGAACAGACTGTCAGCTGAACCTAACAGTGTGTGCTTTGTCTCACTGAATACTACTTTCCCCTGACCAAATCTCTCAAACCTCTGTGCAATCTTCACATTGGAAGTCACTCACTAGGATCAATGGATAATAATGCCATTCATCCACTGTCTGATTCAGATTTAATAGTTAGAATTACCCGCAAATTAAAGGGCAATGTTACTTACACTGTTTATTGTTCCTGTGGTTTACAACCTAGTACCATAAAATACTCAAAGTCAAAAAAACCCCAAATTTCTGGTCAGTATGCAATAGTTAACAGATTACTTCATACTTGACCTTATCTTCCCAATGAAGACAAATTATACATTTGATGAAGGAAGGAGTGAATCATTTTGTCTGTTTTAGAACGTGCACACTCAAAAGTTTTATAATATCTGAATTTATATTGAGACAAGGTCTGAGGAAAAAACTCTTATAAATAGCATTTCAGATTGCAAATTAGAAAGCTATAAACTAGATGTTTTCAAAGACTGAAAAGCTAGCTCCCATGTGACCAGCATATCAAGTATTCAGATCTTTCATTCCTTTTAAAATGGTACACAGTTTCAAACTACTGTTCTCATTTGACTGATGCTTTCTGGAAGACATATAGCTCAGCTATGCAGTCTATGGGTCATATAAATATAAATGTTGCATATTACCCTCAATGGGAAACTCTTAACATTGGCTTAGATGTTCAGAGCTTAAATATGAAAATCTGGAGAGGGGAAACCAATTCCCATCATTTTGTACTGCTGAGATCCACATATACAGCTGAAAGAAAATGAACACTTTACTGATCCCCAGACTAGGTAATCTTTATGTTTGTTAGGCTATAACTATCTACATTGGACAGCTACATAAGAGGCTGGTTTCATCCCTAGACAATGTCATGTCTAATCAGACAATGCATCATTTTTTATTCCTGAACTTTTATGCCTCCAAGGTATTTTATAGTTCCTATTATCTATTTCCCCTTTCTCTGGCTCAATTTCGAAGGTACATTCAGTACAAATCCTTGAATCAGTGTTTAGAAAACATTAAAAGCCTAAGCAGAGTATCAGCAATACACAGGGAAAAAAAACAGAATCATGGAATTGTTGATGCTGAAGAAGACCTCTTGAGGCTGACTAGTCCAACCCCTGCCTACTCAAGCAGTGAGCTAGAGCACATTGCCCAGGACCATATTCAGTCTGGTTCTGAATATCTTCATGAATGTAGACATCACAACCTCCCTGGGCAATCTGTTCCAGTATTTGATCACCCTCGCAGTAAAAAATAATAATGTTTTCTTCTGTTCACATGGAATTTGTGTTTTATTTTGTGCCCATTCCCTCTTGTCCTATAGTGGGACACCACTGAGAAAATACTGGCTCCCTCATCTTCATTCTCTTCCATCAAATACTCATGCACTTCGGTAAGATCCACCTGAGTCTTCTCCACTCCAGGACGAACAGTCCCAGCTCTCTCAGCCTCTCCTTGTAAGACAGATGCTTCAGTCCCTTAAACATCTTCATGGTCCTTTGCTAGTCTTGCTCCAGTATGTCCCTGTCTCTTACACTAGGGAGCCCAGCATTGGACTCAGCACTCCAGATGTCTCACCAGTGCTAAGCAGAGTATAAGGATCACATCCCTCAGTCTTCTGGCTATGCTTTGCCTAATGCATCTCAGTGCTGCTGGCCTTCTTTGCTGTGACAGGACATTGCTGGCTCATTGTCAGTCTGTTGTCCACCAGGACACCAAGGTCCACATCTACAGAGCTGCTTTCCAGATGGTGAATTCAGAGCTTGTACTGGAACATGGGGTTATTCTTCCCCATGGGAAGTGGACATAGCCAAAATAGTTATGTAAACAATCACAGTTGTGCTCCTGTGGAACAGCAAACAAAAACTGTGTTGGCATTATTATTTGAACTACTACAAAGATAGGAGAGTTCCAGTTCAAATGCGGGCACATTGCATTTGGCTCCAGAGAGCTGGTAAGAAACTACCTGTGTCTCAAGGAGCTTATGATTCAAAGACATAAGAAAGGTATGTAGTGGCAGGTAGAACAGAAGCAGACTTTTGAATATTCTGCTTCCTAAATCATTGCTTCTGCATCAGAATTCCTTCATCCTGATTTTGGAAGATTAACTTCTCTCTTTGTTTCCCATATCTCCCTATTTTCACTCACTTGTTACAAATGTCTAAGAAAACAGAGATTTTTGACCCACTCCTTTACTTTGCAGATTTGAACTCGTGCCTATTTACTCTTAGTGCTTGTGTATATACAACCTGGTAGAATGAGGTGGTTGATGACCTCATGAATGCTTACTTAAAAGTCTGATGCAAAAGTAATGTTTTTCCTGATTGTGGGAAAAGACCAGTCAACCATAGTGTAGGGGAGGAAATCTACCGTGTCATTTGGCTGATGTGTAGTGAAAAACAAAATGATACTTAAGAACACCTTGTATTGACCTCATTTTCCATCCAAAATACATGAGAACTGGCAAGAGTGTGCCAAAACATCCACTTGCTACACAGTAGGTTAAAATCAGTTCATTTTGATGCAACCATCTCACTCCTCTAATAAGCTAAACTATACTGTTTTATCTATTACAGACTGAAGACATCTGAATTTACTGTGAAAAATCCACCTCAGTATATCTTTTTGCATTCAGTTCCTTCTCTGGTTCATCTTTGACAACAAGCAAACTGATGGGAAAGAGAGAAACAATACAAAGGGTCTTTAAAACAGACTGTTCTGATTATGAATGTGCTTGTCACTAAGGCACTTGTCTTAAACTCAGGTTCTGGTTCAGTTCTTGGCTCTGTTGCATACCTCCTGCAGGAAATTGTACAGTTTACAGAATTTATCTCAGTTTCTTAATCTGAAAAATAAAGGTAATCTTCAATTTACTGTGATTTTTTCATGATATCTTATAGTTGTAGACATCACACACGTACCTAGACAAAAAGCAGTATGCCTAGTCTCATCACCATGGGGAATGTGCTTATTCTCAACAATATTCATGTTAATTTTTAAAGAAATTCTTCTCAAATTCCTGTATGTGTTTTGCTGATTATGGACATCACATCTAATATGGAAACTGAAACAAACTGCTTGGTTTATGAGGTTTAATGAGATAGCAGACAGAAACAGCACATGGCAATAAGCTAAGAATCAGAACTCTTCTGGCAAATATTTGAAATAGCACATACATTGAGAAAACACAACCATTTGTAACCAGATGGCAAACAAAAACAAGAGCAAGATGTCCTGTAATGACTATTACCTCAGCAAAACTGTTCTTATCTTCAGCAGTGGGCCAGCTGTGTTTCATATTGCTGCAGAAGATCTCAGGGGTAAACTCTAGCTCTGGGATTAGTAATGTTGTCCTAGGCTGGGAAATACACTCCTAATAAGTAAAAGCTTCTGTACTCTTAACAGATCTCTTCATTCTTTTGAAAGCACATAGGTATTTTGAGATTGAGTTTGTACTCAACATCAGCCACTCAGGCCCACTTACTGCACAATGCTAAAGAGATTCAAGAACTCTCATTGTGGTCTCAGAAATTACCATCATTTCAGAATAATTAAAATTTAAGACTAGCAAGAAAACAAATCCAGGAATTGAAATCAGTTCTAAATTAATGTTCCACCAGTGGGATGTTATGAATGGGTAGTGGCAAACATGGTACTTTACAGGGATTTTATGGGCAAAGTTTCTGTGAGTGTCAGATTCTGCTGCTTAAATAAGTCCTCTCAATACATAGTCATTTAAGTACAGTCAACATTTCAGATTTGAAACTGCTTTGGCCAAAAGTCTCATCATTTCTCTGTTAATTTTATGCAAGTACATCAAAATATGTTTGTATAGATTATCTTCCTTTGCCTTTCTCATATTAAGAAACGTTTCCAGGCTGCACATTCATAGCCTGGCTTTCATTTGTTTAACCATGTTCCACATTTTAGTCCAGCACACCTGCAAGTTAACAGCTGTCTAGAGAGCCACCCTTTAGACTGATTGGAATTTCATTTAACACAACAATCCAAGTGCCCTGGCCTTCTCCTGCCTCCAAAACACACATGCTGAGCTTGAAAAAATAGCTGTAAACGTGCTGAAAGGAAATTGTAGAATGCTCTTTCCCCTGCCCCCTCCTCATCAGTGCCCCACTCCACAGCATTATGGTAAATACCAGCAAGGCAGGCTGGGAAATTCCTCTGAAAATGCTAACACATGAGTCTCATATTATACATTAGCACTGGTCATTACTAGGCAAGCCCACTGAGAACTGCACTGGTGTGAGAAAATTCCCAGAGCCCTGGTTTATCGCAATGACTACTGTGAAGACCACTTCGTAGTGCAACTTATTCCTTAGATTTGGAAACAAGGGGACTTGTTAGCACTAAAAATACTTGGTGTCTTTTTTGGTATTAAAGGACTTACTTAGGTATGGCATGAGACATCCGATGTTTGTCACAAAGTCTGTAGATTATCCAGTCATTTTCAATTATTTCACCTGGTCTAACATTACCACATTTGTATTGGACACTGTTGTGATACACAAGATACTCTATTCAAAAAGTTTATAGACATCAGATGGATGACCTTCACTGTAGCCAGGAAGTTCTCTAAAATTAACAAATCTTAATTGGGAATCCAATGTTAATTTTTGGTTTAAACTGCCAATGACACAATAGTAAGTTCTCTTCCTTTTTAAGAAGTATTTCAATTATTCTTACGATTTTAGAAATTCAATTATTGAAATTTTTCAATATTGAAGCAAAAATCCACTTTTCCAAAGATACAGAAAAGACATGTAGAAAACTGTTGTGTAGTGTGCAGTCTTGTTTTTATATACCAAACAGCAGATTTAAATATCTAAATAACATTTCTGAATAGTTTACCTTTCAAAAGCATGAAATTAAGCTAATGTTTTAATTTTCAGTTTCCCATAATATTGGTCTTTATTGCTTTTTTCAAAGCAACAATCATTTCACAACAATTGTTTCACCAATTTTTACTCTCATTTTTAAGTGTTCTACATTAGTTAAGGCCACTTAAGGTATGATTCAGTTCTCAGCTTTCAATCAAAATAAGTTCTACACAAGATACAGGAAAATAAATATCAGCTGAATTGTTAGATGTCCTCTTAATAAAGAAGGTGATTGGACTCTTGTATAGCTATTAGATAAGGCAAAACCCCAGAAATTCCTTAAGACATTTAAAGTCTTCAGGATTTAATTTCTTCCTGAATCAGGACAATGACTCCCCTTCCTTTTTTCCTTTAAGACTAAATCAGAAATTTCTTTTATTAAAACCCCATCCAAATAAAACTGTTTTGCTCAGTAACTCAGATTTCACTTTTGTCTACATGACTTAATTTCTTGCTGAGAAATATTGCTTTGGCTACTGGAAGCATTTAACAGACCCATGAACTTTATGTTTTCTAATAATCAGTCACCTTTGGAAGTTCATATTAGAGCTAATTTTAAAATAGTGTTGGAGAGAGCAAGGGTGAAAGGTAACACTTTACATGTACAAACATATTTTATGGATTATTTGTTCTAGAGTGCTGCTAGTACTGTGACAAAAATAACTAACCAGAACACTGCTGATTTCTCTTGACAATGGTATGTAAATATACTCACATAAATCTAAGCACATGTTGGAAAAAAGTTTAATTTTTTTTTTCATTTAAGTAATGTATTTTAATTAATTTTACCTTTTACCTAAAAAAAAAAAAGACTTCATGATTTAGAATGATATCATTTAAAGAAAAGTGTTTTATTTAGCATTTCAAAGCAGAAAATTCCCTAAACCCATTGCCAAAAAAAAAAAAAAAAGAAAAATAGAATACTTTAACTACAAAAGCTTTACAGTGTATTGTTATTTTCAGGAGACATTTCATGTGTATTAACTCCACAGACAAAACCAGAGGTATTACATCAAGTAACTTAGAGAAAAGTGCTCCTGTCAACAGATGAGCACACCAGAGACTACACACTGTCATCCTTAGGCTCAGTGGTTAGGGACTCTTTGTTTTTACAACCACTTTAGAGTTGGCTGTGACACTTAAGTAAAACTAATACAGAGACTAAGAAATGCATGTTTTCTGACTGTTCTTCAGGAAACTCACACACCGGTTCCAAGTATAAGAATGTGATTTTTCTGCTTCAATTATATGTTCAATTCAGCTGTAAACATCAACAAAGTGGTGGGGAGGACATGGCAGCCAGCTCCAGCACACACACCTGACGTTCTGCTCTGATTTCAAGAGGATGCCTGCTTATCAATGGCAGCCAGGTCTGAAACGTTTAATATTTCACAAACAGGCCCTGTGATACCAGGCTGGCACAAACTGCTCACTACTGTTGACAGCACAAGGCACCACCTGTCACACATATAGCACAATGTTTGCTTTATATTAACCTTGAAGGCATCACAGAAAGGTCTTGGAGAAAGCCACATATATGGTTCCAAAGTCTGAGAGAACAAGGGATGGGAGTGAACTTGGAGAAATTATTTTCCTTGAAAAAGTGGAGATTAGCCTTGTGCCATTTTCTTCTCCCACTCAGCGCCTCTCAGTTAAACTTCTCTGACCCCTGCACTTCACCAAATTATCCCTTTCCACAAAGCTCGTTTTTCTACTCTAATAGACATAGTACAAGAAAAAAGGTGGGAAAGGGGAGGGAGGAGTCTTCATGGAAAATGTCTTCTATCATAGATCTAAAAATATTCAGATGAACATTTCCTCTGTTGGTGAAACTTAGGACAGTGATGTGAACATTTTGGCATTTTCATTAGAAACTAGATCTACCTGTAGAAAAAGTAAAGCCTGGAAACCACCACCAAGTAAATCCATAAAAGAAGAGAAAGCAAAACCTAATCTCCCTGCTAATGCAAGTTCAGTGGCTGCTAGCCAAGAACGTGTGAAGTCCAGTCAAAATCTTTCCCACATTTAGAAGACAGGTGAACAATGCAGTCTCCATAGTCCATAGCATATTTCACCTTTTACTGTTCTCTATCTGGCTTCTTCTTTTCAAGAAACATTTAGGACTTTAACTGTCTTTGTGAAAAACATTTGTCTAACGAATTTAGTTAAAATCAGCAAGTTGATACAGGCAGAGGAAACAGGCACACACTCACAGAATCTATTTTTCTCACGAGTGACAAGGGCAATAATGTGCTTCCAAAGCCTCATTTTTCCTTTAAAAATTATTTCAGTGGTTTTGTTTGTTTGTTTTTCTTAAACCAGCTCTAACAGGTTTTTTTGCCATATAGTTTGACCAGATGCAACATACCTTCTTTGCGTGTTTTTCCTCAGTACAACTATTACAACAGTTATTAGAGGACTTCAAAACTAACTAATCTGAGGATCCCCTTACTCAAAATGGCAGCTTTGTCATGAAATAATTTTGTGTAGTTCAGGAGATGCCGAGGCTGTCTGCTCTCAGCAGAAGGTAAAATATGGAAAGTTATACCAAGCTGCAAGACCCTGGGCTTAAATTTGAGTGATTGCTTTATAGGAAATGGTGATTGCAAGCCTCCGTTACAAATTGGTCAATCAGGGTTGTACCTCAACCAGCTTTCTTGAAGATAAGGACTCATCTGACATTGGAGAAGGCTTGTCACAGGAGGTGTGGGGACAAGAAGGTGACATGACAACTACCGTTATGTGTAAAGTCTATAAATTGCAAACAAGCTCTGCTTCAAAAGATGTAGAAATTTATATACGCCTGTAAAAGATGAGTTGTGGAAAAACCAATATTATTACAAATGATTCCAATTGATTTGTTTAACAAGTGTTCTGAATTTGGCCTTAATCCTGTGTCAAAGTTTAGATTAAACATTCAAACCAGAATCTGCATTGATACAGAATATCTCCCTTTAATTCACAAGAAAGATGCAGGGAAATATATCCATCATCTTTGCAGTAAAAAAAATACTGATAACCAGTTTGCACTGAAGTACATTAAAACTTTTGAGAAGAGAACACAAAAAACCTACTTTACAAACAATATAATTGAAGAGGAATAGGTACTAAAAATCAAGAACTTAAAAGCTTTTTTACCTTTTTGTAATTTTAAGAGCATTAAAATACTATTTCCTTAAACAAATGAACAAAAAGGATGTTAAAGTTACTATTAATATCTAATTGTCCTAAATTCTGTGAGAAGCAAGTATTTGGATTTCCAGCTTTCCAAATAAAGTACAGAATAGGATTTTAAAGCTAACCTGAACCCAAAAGGAGACTATCATGGCACTGACTATACACACATCTCTCTAATGAGACTTTTTTACTGCCCAATAAATCTTAGAACAGTTTGTATATGTACTGCAATTGCAGTATGACTCAAATAGCATTAATCAAGTGTTATGGTAACCTCATTTTAAAGTACAAACCCAGTCAAACATTTCTATCACTGTACTTCATTTCTTACCAAGATTCTTTTAACAGGCAGGATTTAAGGATGTCCTGCACATTTGCTTTCCTTATAAAAATGTCAAATCTCAAAGTGTACCTACATACCCAGAATTCTTTACTGTATTTTCTACTGTGTGCCAGTAGTTGACATCATTTCTGCTTTATTTGAACAGCTGGTCTTCTCCCAACTTCAGGAGTTCAGAGGTATGACCAAGACCAAGACCTCACTCTTCATAAAGAAGAAATACAGAGCACAAGAAAATAGGATGTATCACCAAACATCCACTTCCCTTCCCTCAAGGGATAAGCTTGTTAAGTTAAAAGTTCCCTACTGCTTTGTTAATGCAGATTTCATCATATACCTTAAAACTGCAATGTGTTATCATAGAGCCATGATTTTCAATGACTCAAGGATATGTATTCTTTAGTTTCTACACTGCAATTCTGACTGACTCCATTGCAAATTACAGATGCCTATCATATCCTTTATCTAGACCTTATCTCACCATTCAGCTTTCAGTGTGATGGTGAAAAGCGCAGGGGAGGTTTGGGAGATGCTTTTCAAGGAGATAGAGAGGCTGAAAATAGATTTTAGCATAGTCAGCTAAAAAGGAAGCAGTGGGACCAGGGCTCCACAAAAAGACCAAGCCAGGAAGGACCCCACACAGGACTTTGTGGTGGTGGGAGCAGAAAGTTCCATAAGCCCAGACAGAGCAAGGTAATGGCTGGGTACAGTTCAAGACACAGGACTGGAGGCAACACAGGTGCAAAGGCCACCCAGGAGTCAGAGCCAGTAGATCAGCTACCTACAGTACAGCCTAGGCAAAATTAGGTGCCTAAGCCTCAGCTTAAGTGGAGCTCCTGGGTTATTAGCAGATAGGTCCCAAGTCAGGCCAGTCAGGGCAATTAAAATCCACTAGAGCCCTTAGAGTCATTAATACAAATTTTCAGTGTTTCCATGCCCATTCCTCTGCTTCTTTCAGCCTTTAGAGCTCTTTAAGAAGAACACCAGCTAGTCCCAGCATAGGATTTCATCTGAGCTATTTTTTGTTTATTATTTATTTTGGGTTTTTCAGCCTGTCCAGCCACATTTTTGATTGATTGCATGTTTATTTTCATTTAAGTTTATCAAATAGTTATAAAACAAAAAGCAATCACCCTGTCCACATCCTAGTCCTTCTCACTATGGTGAAAAAGATCAAGACTGAAACACTTGTTAAGGAAAGGAAACTTTCTTTAGCTATCAAAGTCACATCTGTGAATAGAAAGATTCCTGTATTCAAATTCTCAAAGACCTGAGCCCTAAATTTTCCATTCTTTCAGAAGCCCTGAAGAACTAGCTGTAACATTTTCTGAGAAATCAAGTTTCCTTTGAGATATACTGTTTTCAGCCGCATTTAGTCAAAAGATATCTAAGTTTCTGAAGTTGATTTCTTCCCAATTCAGAGTCAATCAGCAGAGCAGGGGCCTGAAGACAAAGCAGGGGTCTACCTGCAGAACGTGTGCCATGTCAAGATATCAAGTTTCCTGTGTGTAATGCACTCAGGCTCTGGTGTTATTTGAATGCTTCTAAGTGGCAGAAGTTGTTGCACACCAGAATCCTCCTCCTCTATTCAGGTTCAAAGCACATGCAGTCTACCACAGAGCTACATTTTGGGCTGCTGGTCTATGTCTGCATTCACAAGTAATGGATCTGTAAAGTGAAAGAACTGGTGCTGAGGAGCTGACATCCACACTATGCACACTTCAGGGGTTTATGGCTTGGATTAGCTCAAATCTGACTGCAAGTACTGCATACCTTTCTACATCTGGAATGCACCAGGTGCCCTTTCAGTTTAATTTTATCTAAAAGGCATCCTGCCATCCTGCTCATGCACTTGAGACTGCTCCATGATGCAGACAAAAGCACATTAAGTGAAGATGGTCTGGACAGTCTCTTTAAAAGCACACTTGTGATATGAATAAGGTAGTAACATAGTTGGGTGCAGGAAGATCCCTAATACAGATGGAAGCTCTAAGACAGCACCTCCCACCTCCCCCCCCACCCCGCCTTGGAAGCAGGGGGTCTGAAGATTTTGGTAGATTATTGAGCACACAGACATAAATACTATTTTGAATTCAGCTTTTTTTACATTTTTTTTTTCATTTCCATGTTCCTGCAGAAGATATACCAATGACACATTCTTCATTAGCTATCTGATATATGAAAGAAGTGACAGAAAGTGTACTCACCCCTTCATCTTTTCAGCTTTCCTTATCCAGAGAAATGTACTCATAGAATCACAAAACACAACTTCCTTATTCTCCTATGCATTTGAGTGCATCCATGAGAATGAATCTCATGAAGCCTAGATGAAGCTAAGGAAGCTGCGATGGCATTTTAAAAATGAAATTAGAATAAAAAACAAGGTATGGATGAAGTATGCAATTCATTTTCAGCTCATAAATACTGATTTTAAAGCGAAAATGGTACACAGAGGATGTATAAAAATTTAGTGACTACAGTCCTTCTAGTGACAAAAACACACATTGACATAAGAACACAAACTTCTGTGGAAAAAAATGTGAAGCCATTAAATTGTAATATGTTAGTAAATCAGCTTTGGTTAAACTCGGTTCCCATTGTACACCTGCATATGTATTTCGCTGTGTTCCAAGCCTTCTTTACATCACTCAGTAAATCAATCTATGATTTACTGAAAGAAGAAACTTTGAGCAAGGAATGAGTCATGATATTTATTTGAATTTCATTGACCCCTGGTGGGAATGAGGGAAAGGGTGGCACTGACCATTTCTGTGAATGCAATGTTTTCTTGTCCCATGCCAAGACACTTTATTTTTACTGGGACAGCTTCTGAGTTGGAAACATAAATAACAGAATCAGTATTCCTGTTGGCCACCTTCTCAAGTAAGTGAGGGTTGCAGGGGAAGGAAAGAGATTTAATTCAACTTGGCGGTCACCAGGCAACTAAAAAATAAACAAAGTGACACAGGAACGAGGTAGAATGAAATAAAGATGTGTTATGTCTCTTTAAATTCTGTATTGATTACTCTGTGTACAAACATATATATTTATGTATGTGTATATATGTATATTTGTATATATGTGTGTGAGTGTGTGTGTGCATAAAATCCAGCAAAGGTCTATATGTATGAGCGCTTTATTTTTGCCTTTTAGCATCACAGAAGATGATTTGATAGAACAGAGCTGAAGACCAAACCTTTGCTTAGTGATGTCTTGGCTCAATTCCAAACATGACAAACATGGCAACAATCAAAATGGTTGAGTTCCACATTGTAGTTCTTATTAACTCTACACAAACATAAAAACGTCAGCTATGTATGTGCACCCAACTGCTCCGCTGAGGTCTGTTGGCTTTGTCAGCAAACCAGAGATGTACCATCAAAGCCTCCAAAACTAATGAGAATGACTCCTATTGTTAAGATTATTATATTATGTTCCTTGTTGTTGATGAAATCAGCAAAATTGAGTGAGTTATAGTAGGAAATGAAGTTTATTTTCATTCAGGGAAGGAAGGAATTTCCCTTCAGGGCAATCAGTAAAGCAAATTTTATGTTAATTATTTCTAAATATTCCTGCATAACAAAAAAAATCCCATATCTGCTGACTGACTTACAACATACCTAGACTCTTGGTACAATGTAGATTTTTCAATTAGAGCAGCAAGGCAGTTAATCTTCTGATACATGGCCCATAAAATTTCAGGTTCTGTGCTAAGCTAGAAATCAAACAAAATAATCTTCAGAACTCTTGAAAATCCCTGACCTTGAAACACTAAAACAGTCTCAATGAAAATAATTGGGCAGGATCTGCAGTGTCTGAAGAGCTGTTTGTATTCTTCTGGTTTAAGCACATGTATCTGTCAGCCATTCCTCTCAGTTTTGAGTCATATGCAAATTTCCTTGAAGGTGTTCTGTGTCCTATTGTCCAGATAAGTAACGAAGACATTAAGCAGTATTCGACCCAGTATCAACCCTTCGGGTACACCTCTAGCGATTGGCCTCCAGTGGGCATTGCGCTGCTGATGACAAGTCCTTGAGTCTGGCAGTTCAGATGGTTTTCAGTTCACTCCCCAGTCCATTTATCTAGCCCATATTTCATCAGTTTGTCAATGAGGATGTTATGGGACAGAGTGTTGAAAGCCTTGCAAAGGTCAAGATAAACAACATTCCCTGCTCTCCTCTCATCTACCAAACTAATCATTTCTTTGTAGTGAGCTACCAGGCTAATCAGGCATTTTTCCTCCTCAAAAATCCATGCTGCATTTCTCCTCATGAAACATACCTTAACTGATAATCAAAGATTAATCATTTTCTCAATTAATTATATATTCTTCTTCATGACTTCTGCTAGGATGCTGAATTCATTGTATGAAGAAATTTTTGTGTTTCTCAGTGTTTGTGATGCAGTTTTGGGGATTTGGAAGTTGGTTCTACCCATTTGTGTGGCTATGGATTCACTGGCTTTAATCCTGAGCCAGTGACCTTATCAGAATTAATAAACACAGATTTTACTTCCCTGCCCCATTTAATTACAGTTAGTTTTGTCAGTTCCCTTTCAAAAGTTCCTGTTCAAAAGCCCTTTCCATGCAGTATTTTCTAGTAGAGGTCTGGGCCTTTTATTATCCTTATCCTTATCCTTATCCTTATCCTTATCCTTATCCTTATCCTTATCCTTATCCTTATCCTGATCCTGATCCTGATCCTGATCCTTATCTATTATTATTATTATTATTATTGCATTTAAGACATGTACTCCAAACTGCTAAGGAAAAGTACAGTGGTTGTAAGTTAATCTCATCCTTGCCACATGCATTGATATTATGACTATATGGGATGTCTATGGCTATTATCTCATGGCTAATCATGCCTTTCTTCAAAATTTAAAATAAAAAGCTAAGATGGACACTTACATTGATTATTCAACTTTTTAATAAAGCTGGACTTAGAGAAACCACTGCAATAATTCAGTACTCTAAAACTGCATGGCATACAAGTAAAGAATTAGAGGTCATTAATGATTACTTCATGACCATTTCTGTTCCAGAGCAGTTCAAATGCCGTCAGAGGAGGGGATAATATTCTGAAGTTTCCTGTTTTGAATCAGATCACAGCAACTGCAAGCCAAACTACATTTACTGGGAACACCCTTCCAGACAGGAAGGATCTTGGCTAATGAATGCATCTGGGAGATATGGGTCTAATAAATTTGGCACGTATTTCCTCTATCTTGAAAAAAAAGTAAAAGTAGGGATCTGGAATATTGTAGTCAGTAAAAGTATTTCAGCCTGTCAGTGCTACACTCTTAACAAGGTTTTATGACACTTACCACATTTGCTCTCCCCTATGGAACTGAATCATATGATAAATTCTTTGAATAAAAGTGTGTTATTTGATAAAAAAACAAAAAATCAGGATTCATTCACCAAAACATATCTAGGCCTTGGTATCTAGATACAACTGATTCTGAAAAACTTTGTTGCTATAAGCAATGTTTTAGGATGCAAATTAGAAATCAAACTGTCAGAAATTAATAATAATATTAAAGCACCAGTATGTTATAAAGAGTGAGTATGATATACCGGTTTAAAGAACCAATTAGATACACAGCAGAAAAGACAACTTGGGCCAATAAATTTTCTTACCACTACATCCTATAATAATACTTCTCAGAACATCACAGACTTGAAGGAGGAAAAAAGTTGAGACATAGTAACAGTTCTCTTTTGGGTTTCAAAATTTGTTCCTGGCCCCACAGTTGTGTGGTTGTGTTGTACAGAATTACATTGCTAGAAACCAGTTCCCTATCTTTTTCCTGTTGAGTTCCCAAAGGTGTACTTAATTAGAGCCATGTCTAGTAGAGATAACAAGACAACTGAGAAGAAATCTCTGGAATCTCAGTTTGCTCTGATTTTCAAACCATTTAACTGGATCAATCTATAAAATATTTTTTGAAAGATCAAACCACACTGCAAACACATAGTAGATTCACTCTTTCTACTAATTGATAGGTTCAGTGGCAAGAAAAATTACCTTTTTTTAAGCATCTAAGAGGCCAAAGTCTGGAGAAATGTGCTAAAATGACTAGTAGACTAGTAGAAAAGGAATGCTTTTTTTTCTGGTCCTATTCAAAAACTACATGCAGGTAATTTGCAAATGGTCTGAAAAGCAACAGGAAGAAAAATGCAGATTAAACAATCCATGAACTGGGCTCCTGAAGTGTTGCATTCCTGGAACTGTCTAGATGAGGAACTAAGATAGCCGACAAAGTTATACCTGAGGAAGTCAGCTGGTGGGCAGGAGAAAACAGCTTTGGAAAGATTATAGTCATGGTCAGACAATAACTGAAGACATGTACCTACCTTTTGTAAACTGAATTTCATAGTTTAAAAGTACTTTTGGATGTCTTGTTGATATGAATCTCTTAGTGTCACACATAACATTTTCTATTCTTTCCAGCTAAAGAACATGCCCTGCCTCACATTGAGAAATGACTCGTGCTTGGTGACATGCACAGCTAATAACACTCCTCAGCCACTGCAGTATGTTCTTCTTTAAGGGTAAATCTCTTTCCATACAGTTTGATCTTCTGCCAAGGCTAGGTTTCCTAGGAACAACACCACAGTGTACCAGATCTCTGCAGAAGATGGAGATGGAGATCTTCAACAGCTGATCTGAAATTGCATGAAGAAATTGACATTGTCTCTAAAAACCAGTCTGGCCTCTGAAGCAAAAGGGCCTGCCAGAATTCATGGCAACATAACGTGGTCCAGTGTGTGTAGGACTGTAATATCCATTCTGTGCAAACAAACCCTGTGCTTGCATGTGTAATTCTTCCTCCTGGAGCAGAAAGAGAACTGTTAATTTGCACTGCATAATGCACTTCTGGAGGGCATAAAGACGCCATATTGTTATGGATATTTTAGTAGATTATTCTTTAAGAATATTAGTAAGGACACTTCCTTTTGCTGTTGAACATCATCATTCAAGACTAAAACCAGTCAGCAATTATGTAAATCAATAGGTAGTATTCTGAAATTTTCTGCATTTTGCTTTGGACACACAACAATTAAATGGCCTACCCTCAACACCAAGGGGAGAAATAAAATATCCAAAACTGTTGAGTGGTGACCTGGAAGAAGGCATAGAGTGTATCCTCAGCAAGTTTGCTGATGGTACAAAGCTGGGAGGGGTGGCTGACGTGCCAGTGGGCTGTGCTACCATCTAGCATGACCTGGACAGGCTGGAGAGCTGGCCATGGAGAAACTTAATGAAATTCAATAAGAGCAAGTGTAGAATCCTGCATCTGGGGAAGAACAACCCCATTTATCAGTAGAGGCTGGGGGCTGAGCTGCTGGAGAGCAGCTCTGGGGAAAAGGACCTGGGAGTCCTGGTAGACAACAGGCTGACTGTGAGCCAGCAATGTGCCCTCATGGCCAAGAAGGCCAATGGTATTCTGCAGTGTTTTAAGAGGAGTGTGGCCAGCAGGTCAAGGGAGTGACAGAGCACTGGCACAGGCTGCCCAGAGAGGTTGTGGAGTCTCCGTCTCTGGTGACATTTAAAACCTGTCTGGACGTGTTCCTGTGGGATCTACTCTAGGATCCTGCTCTAGCAGGGGGATTGGACTAGATGATCTTCGGAGATCCCTTCCAACCCCTGCCATTCTGTGATTCTCTGATTCTGTGATTCTTTAGCAAGTCACTCATTTCCTAGTGAGAGAAAAGAGACATCAGACTCTGAGTTTGCATAGTAGGTGATTACAGATCTACATCTAAAGAATGGGATTAAAATACATGCCACATCTTTCCCTTACTTTGTTAGCCTGTTTTATTGGGGTTTACAGTATCATACAATCATATTTCTTTTCCATAACCCTGAATACTTCAAGTACATATGTCCTTTATAAGCATAAAAGACATGTCAGGATTCTATCTGTGTAACTGATAGGACACAAAAATAGTAATAATCCACTGTTAAAAGTATTTCCGTTTCCCATTTAAGCCTTTTCCTTTTTAAAATCTACAAAACATCTTTATCAGTGAATACTTAGGTATGAAATCAATGCAGTGCTTTGAGATAGGCTGAAGTTAAAGAAGCAGCACATCAGAACTCTCAGTAAACTCAACCCTTAGACATTCTAAGTGTTTTCTGAGCAACAGTCACTGTTTTGCAGAGGACCAACCAAACCGTCCACAATATTGAAGTCCATTCACGCTCCTATTTTAAGCACTTAATTAATATTTTGGCTTAGACTTTTCTTTGTAAGGACTGAATAGGACTAGCAGCCTCTGCAAGTGACTGATCACCACATATACTAAACAATAATTCTGTTGACTGCTGTTCTGACCACACATGTTATCCAAAAAAAAGTCAATGGGAAACAAAAATAAACCCAGCATCTGGAACCTACTTGCCACTTAATATCACAACACTATTAGGAATTGCAAAAAAACCCAGGATCCCTGCAGCTCAATAGCTGTGAAGCAGAACTCTGTCTTTCTGAGGAAACATTCATGGAGAGAAAATAAACCCCTAGAACTCACTCAGAAATCAAATTGCTTACTAGTGACCTCTGCTCAGCTTGGAATCCAGCTAGTTCACAACAGACAGGCAGGGAACAATATAAATAAACTAGTTGATTTTGGAGTACTCTTTCCAACTTTGTTTCCCCAAAGAAGGAAGATCTTCTTGACTGACTGGAACTGATGAGCCAAGAGGACAGCCATAGATTTGTCCTCAGATGGGTAATACCAGAAGGAATGATGTTTCTAAAGCAAGTGAAGAGAGGAAGAGGATGCTCAGCTGAACTGACTTCAAGCTGAGGAAAGACATCCTTACCCTACATCCTCACAAAGAGCATCAGTTTAACATCAATCTTGATAAAGTGCACATCAGGCAAATGACAGCATCATTCTCTTCTCCAGGTCTTGTTATGTGACTTTTACAGACATAGACACTGTAAGGGAAGGAAGTGGTGCATAAATACAGTTCAAATGAGCATGTGTGGGCAGAAGAACTTTAGCCCTTGCCCTCAGTAACCTACTCAGTGTGGTACACACTCCCCAGGCATATGGTAGTAAAGAAATGGCTGTCCAGATTCTTTCATTCACAATGCTATTGCACCTGGTCCTGTACACATCCATACCATACAAAGCTATGAGGGAAACAGCCCATATTTATAACATACTTCCTTTCTGAGCCTAGGTCTTCTGCATTTTGACTTCCTACAGTAGATCATGCTTTCCAACAGTTAATCATGCCACAAAACCAGAAGCTGTTGTCCTTCATGGTATACTTGTCTAAAATACCATAAATATTTTCTACGAAAGCAGACCCAAATTCTCAACTGCTCTAAGATAGCTTTAGTTTATATGACAAGCATCACATTACCACATACTTTCACATTCATTGCAAGCAGCTGTCAGTGCAGTCTGAACTGTATTCATGTACTGCTAGAAAACATTGACTAGAATACAAGAAAAACTGGATTTTACAAACATAAGGGTGAATATGTGTGTAACTAAGAACACAATATTGATGCTATTATATCAGTAGATGTTTTTCCCTTTTTTTTTAAAAAAAAAGAAACTTAGAGAAATTCCTTAAAATCACGTTGATAATAAGAACTGTTCTGGTTTACACAAGCTACAAAAGCTGAAAAAAGTAATGAGAACTAAACAGAAAATGGTCAGATTTACATCAGAAGACACTGGAGCAAGGTCCATTCTAAAATTTTCCTCTCCTTGAAGAGACAGGACACATATATATTGTCTTTACAGTTGATTTGTTTTGTTTCTACATTCTTCTTAGCTAAATACAATAAGATTTTATACATAGAATGGGCTGAAATGGGCTAACATTAAAATCTGAAGCTTATTTTTCTGTCAAAATTCAGAATAAAAAAGGAAATCTGATGATTCAAGTTTCAGAGGTATTATTTTCTAACAGCGTAGACTGAGTTCTGGTAACTAAATCACAGAATCACAGAATCACAGAACGTTAGGGATTGGAAGGGACCTTAAAAGATCGTCTAGTCCAATCCCCCTGCCAGAGCAGGAATACCCAGACCATTAAAATGTCTTCAATTTAAGGATTCTCAACCAAACCTAGCCATGATTCATCTGCCTGTATGCCAGCACACTTAACTTTTTGTGCAGTAGTGTCCTCAGGGAAACAAGAAAATCATATGAATGAGTAAAATTAGGCATTTTTTTCAGAATACCACTGAAGAATTACAATTCGATTAAAAATCTTTAAAAAAACCTGAATAGTCTGTTGCTTGACATAGAATCATTGGCACAGAGAAACCAAATCCAGCCTAGCTAATAGAAACCATAGGAAGAAGCAGTTAGGGCCCAGTACCTTGTCATCAGTTCTGCCACCTGAATAATTACGTAGTCAACTACAAACTATATGGTAACGTTGCAACCAGTATCATGCATTATATGTATAAAGATGGTATCAATCGCAGATATGAACAGCTGAGACTTTATGAAGCAGCAGACACCTGGCAGGCAGACTAAGATCAAATACAGCATCTTTCAGACCCCAGCCACACAAATCTAGGAAGACTGGGATAGGATTTACATAACAGTACACCATCGAGTATTTAACCATGAAGGGGGAGAGGAAAGGAGAAAAGTATCATGATGAACCCTACAACTGACACCAGAAAGATTTATTAATGGCACATACATTTGTATTCCACTCCCCTGCGGAGACCCTGGGGAAAACCTGAAGGCATCGCAAAGGCAGGGATTGCTATTTACCCTGAGCTCTTATGCCTGGGGAACATTTTACAGATCCTGATTGAATCCAAGCAAATGGAAACATACCCAGAGTGAGAACTCATCCTATTTGTTTTGCTCTTGATGTGATCCAGATCTTGTCCAACATCAGTTTTATGGGGCAGAACTGGTCTTTGCCCTCTTTGCCACGCAAGAGTGCGTGATGGAGCCAGCAAGCCTGGGAAAGCACTCTCTTGGTAGAAACATGGCACTGGAGCTTCCTGCCTACAAAGGGCAATGTGACTATCCCTGATCTTGGGATGGAGTCCCTTTTGGCTGACATAGGCCAGGACCTTTCCAACCAGACAGGTGTACAAGAGGGTGGCTGCAGCCCTGTGCAGCCCTGGCAGGCTTGCAACCCAGGCTGGCTCTGCGTGGGGCACCTGCTCCAATTTCCTTTGTCCAGGAACTTGCTCCAGGAAGAACAGAGCATGTGCATGAGTTTTCTTTTTTCAAATATCATCATCCTGGAAAGTTCATGGAACGCTGTGTGTCCCTGAGAAACTGTGCAGCCCTAGCCTTGCTGTCCTCTGCAAGCCCAAAGACATGGCCCAGACACCAGCCTTGGAGGTGTTGTGAAGAGCCCAGAGTATTAGCTATCATTCAGTATGTAGGAAATGTTTTGCAATGAATACAAAGAATACAATGAATACAAAGAATACAATGAATACAAAGAAAAAGTTGTTAAATACGACTGGAGTGGAGCCTATCTGGGCCTGGAGACTGTCCAAAAAGAGAAATCCCAGAACTGCTGATGGCTCTTGTTACCTGTATTTTGAAATCTAGTCTGATCCAGTGTGTCCAGACACAGAGAAAGTAGCATGAGGCTGATGAGACGGGGTCTCCTCTCACTAAAACAAATAAATTGTACTTTCAAATGAACTTGGAAGCTGAAGTTTTTCAACTGAAGATAATTGATCATTTCCATTGTTAGAGTCTGAACAGTATATACTGATTTGGTCCAGGCTGACAGGCACATTTCAACTTGGCAATCAAGAACTCTTTTAGTTCAACTGGAAAAGAAAGAACCTGTCAAGTGAATGGCTTTGTTTTGGGGGGTTTTGGGTTTTTTTTAATGGAAAATGTAATACCAATTTCAACTCAGGAAAACATGTAAAATTTTATCTCATAAATTGTTTTAGTTAAGAAACCTTTGATTTCATGAACCTATGGGAGCTCACTGTAAGATACACATAGAATCCTTAAACACTGTAATATAACTCTGGCTCTTCTCATTTTAATAACAGCAACATGTTTTAAGTTTCTGTGCATTATCACCCCGTGGATCTGAGAGATGACAGAATTGTAAAATTGATAGCAAACTGCCTGAGAGTGCAATTACAATCAAGCACCACTCCTCTGCCTCATGCAGCCTGCCCTCACTGCTGCAGCTGGAACAAAGTTTGGTCAGGGAAGTTTCACCTGATTATTCCAGGTATGAGCTGAGGACTGTGAATACAGAGTAAGCAAATTCTTGTCATTCGCTTTTTTTTCCCCCTTCACAGGAGATTTTCTCTAGTTCTAGAAAGGAACTAACATCTCCCCTCTTCCCAAGTCCCAGTGCCCTCACATTTCTGTCACAGCTTCAGTAGGGCTCTGCATGCTTATTAGACCATTGTGCATCAATTCCTGTATAAGCTCTCACCACAAGGCTCAACATCACAGAGAAGTAACAGAATCTGAGTACAGGGAAAAAATAATGCATACTTGCATACAGATTGCTCACAGATGTCAATACATTTGAAGTAAGATACATACATAGTATGTACTTAAAATAGATTATTAATAATAATGACAGTGGTCTTGTATTATATAATGTCTTTCAAAGCTGCTTAAGTGACTTTTTATTCATCTGCTGCTGTTTTAAAGAAAAGAAAAAGAGCTACTGAACTAAGAAATACCTGCTCAGGGACTGGGTATTCAATACTTTCATACTTTAGAAGGGCTGAAACCACTCAGCCCAGGATATATATATATATATATATATATATATATGTATGTATACATGAAACATATCAGATCTGATTATACCTAATAATTTACAGTATTTCTCCAAATGACAATTCCATTTAAACATCTAAAACAAGGAATAATGCAGTTTTCAAACAAGTTGATATACTTTTCTGTGATGAAACACAGCTTCCATTCAAAGTCAAGAGCTCCCTCTAGATAATAGCTTGGGGAATTATTCTAGCCTGCATTTTAAGTGAACTTTGAAGAGAATGGAATAAAATCAATGGATGTGGGAAGCACCAAAGCAGAGTTGTCACTTCTGAGAAGCCTTGGAATCTGCTTCTGGCTTATGTTTTGAAAGAATGAATGGTTTGGGAGAAGAAAAAAAATAGCAGCACCTTTAGCACTTTGAAGTAATTTTTATTATATCACATTGAGTTATGTGGATCATCTCCCAAAACTAATAATACTAGCTCAGGAGGTCCTGGCTCTTTTCCACTCAGATTTCAACACAGAATAAGACATGATCAGGTCCCTCCCTATGATTTTATCTCTGCTTATCATTGAAATGCTTAAGGTGGAACACAGTAATCAGTTTGAGGGTGACAGGTGCTCTATTGCAAGAAACTTAGAGACCAATAGGAATTAGAAGATTTACGAGGAGAGCCACAGAACATGGCCTGCAAGAGAAAATGGAAGATATTGGTGCTATTTTGTCTAAAGAGACAGAGAATGAGAAGAAACAGGACACCAGCTTTCAAAGAGTGCTGTGAGGAACAAGATGACAAGTCTTTTTTCCATGTCATAGGATAATGGGGAAAAAGGTAATAGGTTTAAATTACCTGGGGTGGCAGTTTTAGAGCAACCTTAACTTATTTAGTTTGAGTTTAAGAACTTCCAACTATGTCAGGAATTGCTTAGATAAAGCTGTTTCTGCCTCAGCAGAAGGGAATTGTTTGCACAGTAGGTTTTGGTGTCCCATCCTTCAGGACTCTACGATATTGTATGCCTCTTGTTGTCCATAATCCTGTTCACACCTCAACCTGGTTTACCTCTTTGCAACATGACATCCTTTTTAAGGATAACCTAAACCTAATGATTCACCCTAACTTCTAGATTCTTTCTGTAGAAATACTATTTAGTTACAAAAGCATCAGGCAACTTGCTGATTATTCCTTTCTCTGCATAGAATGTTGTATTTATTTCTAATGAATAATGGCTTTTTCTTCTCAAGAATGTTGCCTGAATTTTTTAAGTGTCATTTTGAACTCTATTTACGTCATCAAATTTGCTAGTAGCCTCTTCCACTTTGGTCCTACTTGCACTTTTAAAAGAACACTCTCCATCAACTGTTAAACTCTTAAACTTTTCCCCTTCCTGTTTTTCAGTGTCTCCACTATTCTCCACAAAAATAGGATTGGAGATGTCATCTACTGTCCATGGCTGTAAATTCTCAAAAGGAAAACTGTAAGGCTCAATCAACTTTAAATCAGCAGATTTACCTAAGTGTTCTCTTACCTATTCCTTCCCTATTTGGTGTCAAAAGCTTGCTCTTTACTAGTGGTACTAACTTTATAAGACTCCTGACTGCGTTTTTGCTTTTTGCTAAGATATGAAATAAAGTGTCAAACAGTTTAAGATGCTTAGGACTTTAATTTGTACTCAGTATCAAGCTACTCTTTTTGGGGATTGGGGGGAGCATTTCTTATGACTACTGTATGTCCAGAAATATAGGTTTTTACATGTGATATTGCTCATTAGTTGCATTTCAATTTGCACAACTGTGAAAATTCCAGTGAACGCTTCACTGCTGACATATTTTACCAGTAAACAGCAGTTTCCAGAACCAGAGAAGAAATCGTAATATCAAATTACAAGACGGTTTGAGGCAATTCCAGCAAACAAGAATTAAAGCATCCACCAGTAATATTTTCATATAATGATTTACATGTCTACGTTAATGCTGAGTGAACCTGAGTGAATAATAAAAAAAAAAATATTTCTCCAGCAAAATCAGTTTGTTTCTTATAGCTGAAAAGATTTAGCTTTTTACAATTAAACTGCTCATAAGATGTGTATCTATTAACCTGCCTCAATAATATATATTGTAATCATTGCACAAAGTGCAAGTACTGTTCATCCTCTTTATAGAGTATTTGTAGCACTTCCTATGAAAAAGTAAACTAGGATAATGCTGATACTCTGTTCATTTGTAGGAATAAAAATTCACTTTTTAATGTGAATTTTTTTTAATATTGAAATTAAAATGTTTTAATATTGCTGCCAAAAACTTTGTCCACTACAGCAATGACTGTCAACATTTTTCCATGTTTATGGTCTTATTTTACAACAGAATGTGTCTGGGAACCTCCCCTCAAATTTAGCTATAGAGGAAGATTTATAGCTGTAGAGGGTATTTTTGACCCTCTTTATGACCCTCAGTAGACCCTAGCTTGAGAAACAGTTCACTGGGAATGTTCACTGAAAGCACTTAAATGAGGAAATAAAAATATTATGTTCAAGTGAATGTTCATTTAACTTTTGGAGATGTTTTTCCAGCTTAAATACAGAGACCTGACCACCTCTGTCTTGCACATAAGGAAACTGTACACATAAACTAAGCCCTTTAGCTGGTGAGAAAACCTTTATTTGCTTAGCCAATAGAAAGGATTGGCAAAAACACTCCAAGCACAAGTATATTCTGTTTAATAGACAGCGGGAGTGTACTGACATGCAAGCCAGCAATTACAGTACAAAATATTCATGTCTGCCAAAGAATGATGTCAGTTCCAGGCTGCGGTGTTTGGTACATATCAAAATACCCTTGCTACTAGAAACAGAGGCACATATGTGTGAGCTGTGTATGAATTTCCAAACTTAATAAGGCCACACACCTTGAAAATGGATCATTTAATGGTCAGCATCAGAGCATATGTTTATCTGCAGTAAGAATCTTTTTTAAATGTTAAAGATAGGTTAAAGTGTGGCCTTTTATTTGCTCTTACACACATGGAAAAGATTAATAACTATTCAGTTTTCCATTCTGTAAAAAAAGTCTTATTTCTTTAAGTAAAGAGCTTGAAACAAGTTACATAGAAAAGGGAATACTTTTAACAATCTAACTTTATTAATAGGACACATCTTTCTTGTTAAGTACTGAGTTTAGGGGTCAGAGGAATTCCCTCTGTATCATTACCATGAGAAGATTAAAAGGTTTAAAAACATGAGGAACCATCAGGACTTTGTTTCTAGAGGATCCCCAATAAACTACACTAAATTCAAACTGGGAATTTAAAAATTATGTGGGTATTTTTCCTCTACCCAGGCAGGATCATAATTCTCATTTTCTCTTTCCTAAATTTTCTGAGTAAGGCTGGCTCTAATAAATCATATTTTATGGCTCCTGAATAGATATCAGAGCTTAATACTCAGAGATTTCCCAAATATGATTTTGATACCATAGGCCCAAACCAAAGACCACTTTATTCTTTGAAAATATTTCCATGCTTTAAAGGGATTTCTAAGCAGGCCTGAAAAGCATACCCAAGCAGACTCTTTAAACATAGTTTCAGTTGCTTGAAACTGTTTTCACATCACTGTGATTGAGAGATAACAGAATGAGGAGGTAGGAATCAGTTCACACAAGAGACAATGGGGTGTAGACATAAGACAAACAGTCATCCAAAATGCAACGTAGTGGAAAGTCGTAATAGATTCTGAATAACTTCCTTTTCCTCCCACACATCCAGAAGCTGAGAAAATATTGAAGGAAAGATGAGAAAATTCACATCCATTTCTCTTCAATGTGGAGCCAAGACTTGGGAATCAGCTTTGCCTGTCTGCCCCTTGTCTCCCTCCTCCCCATGGAAAAAAAATGCTGTGACCATCTCTGGAAAACTGGTGAGCATGAATCATTGTGCTGATGAACAATTCCCTTATTAAAATCTCTCTAAATTGTTGCCAGCTTTGTGATTCTTTTACTGTCATGCCTCCAGCAATTCCTGTACCTGTGAGAGAAGGAAACAACTGTGTTGGATCTGCAGGTGATTTATCCAAGAGTCAGTACTTCAGCTGGAAAAGTAAGACAGCCCTTTTCTGAATGGCTTATACAGTAACTCAGTACCCCAGCTGGATATCTCTACAATAAAGAGCAATCTCCTCCAAGAAAAGGAAGCAGATTATCCCCCAGTCTGGCACAGATCAGCTTTCATAGAGGCTAAGTCACAAACAGGTCTACAGGCAAGAATCAGCTCTATCTTCCTTCCACCTGTCCTGGTTATGTCCATACTCCTTGCTGAAACGTTACACTTCATAGTGCAGGTTGTGTTATAAGTCACATCAAATAAAAATGTGGTTTTCAAACATGGGATCGTGACACAAATTGCAAAAATAGAATTGGCACTTGTTAAAAGCTCTTGGCTGAGCATCTTTTTCCTAAAAGACTTTGTAGACAATTACACTGTGGAACTAAGTATGGAAATACCCACAATAGTGGTTACAACTGTGCAAGTCCATCTGAATCCGGTTCACATGACATCTCCTGAGTCCTTTACTGGCACTACTGTGAATGGGCCATCCTTCCTTCCCTTCAGTTGAACAGCCTATATGCTGTGTAGAAGTTTATAGTATGCACAGATTCTTAGATCACTCTAAACAAATGAAATGAGACAATTCTAGTAAAAAATAGTGAGGTATGCTTTTGAAAAACACTTTTTTTTTTTTCCTGTTTGGTTATACCAATATATAATGGTAATCAGAACACAGGCTATTTAGACCACTTTCCTAGGAATGGTAGTAAAGATATTTGTTCCAGTACAGTTAAGGCTAATAACAATAATAATTGAAGAAATACTTTGTTCATCCTTTGACATGTAATTAATTGCTATGCACAGATCAGTAGAAGAGGTTTGAAATATTGTCCCAGCGCATACCAGATGTTCTACTTTCATGTAATGGAAAAGAAAACTGCAGGTTTAGCGAAGTATACTATGTCCTAGATTATCTCAGCTCTACAAAAGACAAAGTTTAATGATGGATGCCTATAAAAACATGCAACAGACTATTCAGCATTCCCAAACTTTCAGACAATGACAATTTATAGTGAGTTAGAGAAACCACATAGAACATGAGAGGTTTTTTCCTTAACTGAAGAATAATCTTCTGGCTCTGGAGATCTGGATCTCTCTCTCTAAGGAAATCTGTATTGGCACCAAGACGAGGAATTAACAGGGTAATATAAATCTGCTATCAACTGCATTTATATAGGGAGCTGTATAAAAGCACACCCCTATGCAATACCTACTTATAGCAGTGGACTTGCAGAATAGCAAGCTGAGCTTCACTCAGCTTTGGGATCACATAAAGATACTGTATATTAAGTTCAGTTGTTTAGCAAGTTAGGAAAGTTAGGAAAGCTACCCTTTGTACAAGAATCTATTGAGCCAGTACATCTCAGAATTCAGTGTTTACAATCCTAATTCTGCATGTATCAGGGAAACCCCCTTTGCAAGTCCCAGTATATACTATGATTTCATGGTAAATTCCTATTGAAACTGCTGAGGAGCAGCGCTAGAACCATGCCTACCCATCAAGATTGCTACATCCTGATGAAATGCTTTAATCCTGTGTCCATCTATCTTCTCTAATAGCTTTAGTTTTGAATCCTAATAATTTCACATTATAATTCAGTATCTCAGCAGAAGTGACAGAGTACATTTGTTGAAAATTGTGCATGAAAACGCATATGTAGCGGGCACATTGAGTTTTAATTAGCTAATAGACAGCCCTCCCACACTTGCCAGGCAGTGGGGTTTACTTCTGAACTGCAGACAATTTAAAGAAATTGTAAGCCTTTCCAAAAGACTGAAAAATGTAAATTCAAAGTGAAGGACCAACATGGCTACTTAATGCTTTGTTTAATCAAAAGGAATTAGTGCCAGAGAATTCAACAGACATGCACAGACATGCAAATCACTCCATTTGTGGCAAGACTAACATCAAACACAAGGAGATATACTGCATAAACTCAAACACACAAGTCTTTTGTTTCCCAAAACTATGGAAAAAGAAAAGTCTTCCTCAAACATACAGCACAGTATATAGTTTTATGAATGAGACGAAGTGGTTTCTATAGAGAGATAGATTAGAGAATAAGGAAGAGGAAGTTATTTTACTTATTTCCCCCTCCCAATTTCCCTCCCAGGTTTTACTAGTGCTACGCTTTCCAATCTCAGAAGATATGTGCTCTGAGACTCCCTCTCTCCCTCCTCCCCAACACAAAAATAAAACATGTATTTAAATTGAGCATAAAATTCCTGTGGGTTTCATAGAATACTGAATCTATTTAAGTTAACAGCCAGTGAATAACATGGCTATCACATCTTGATAATGAGAACTACTTTATAAGGTGAAAATCTCACTGTTGCATTTAAATTTAAAGTTTATTACTTGATTAATTCTCTATCATTCTTATCAGATGATCTATCTTATTTTCTAACAGAGTACATCGTATTTCAGAATCTAAGACCTTATTATCCAAGTTTCTGCACTGCTCAGAATTCAGTCCTATCAGTACAAGACAGTTGTGGGATTTTACTTCATATCATTCAAAGCTGAGTTAAGCCAACATTTCTGGAGCTCTTGTCCCTCATTTCACAATTACAACAGTCTGTGGATCTCTGGGTGGATTATTGATTTTGCTATTTTGGGGGATAGTTTCGTTGGGATTAAAGACTCCTCTAAATTAATATTTAAAATAACATTGGCTGTTTTTATGATATTCCAACCAATTCTGGACTGTTTAACCAATTAATTTTAACAGCTCTTTCTCAATTGCATTTTTCATCATTCCTGCTGTCTTTCTACTATAATATTACTTGTGCTAAACAATATTTACTTAAAATATTGCTGTTAGATAGCTTGTAAACATGGGCACAACAGTTGTATTCATCTCACTAGAATTTAAAAAATAAGTGCTTATATAAAATGGCCACTTATATATTATTAGATGAATCCAGGAACCTCTTCCAAGGACTCTATGGACAAACAGATTTATAAGGTGAAAACTGAAAAGCACAATGCACTTCTTAGAGCCAAAAATTCTATCTCAAACCAGACGGATTGAGGAACCACATTTATTAGCCAACAATCTTTTTATTGCCATAGTTAGTACTTGTGTCTCCCCATTTCACCATTGAGAGCTAGTTTGCTGGGCTACAGAATTTGCAATGCTCTATTTTTGTCCCCTCCTACTTATGTTTGGTTTTAGATGCCCTTATGGTTCCATCACTCCTATTACATACAACTATTTGGAGTATTATTTTTGGTTTCTGCTGTAGCTGCGACTTATTACTCCTGGCTGCAAACCATGAAGTGATGGAAAATGCAGAGGTGGCACCTTTTGATGTTGCTTGTATTGTTGAATAGACTTCCTGTGGGCCTGACATAGACTTGGAGGTTGATAGCAGCAAATGTTTTTTTAAAGAAAATGCTGTGTTAATATTGCTGTCTTATCGATTTTCCCTATTGCCATCTACACAATGTCTGAACTTTGTATATTTAAATTTATGTATATGATACACTTGTCAGTTGATACCTTTAGTATACATGAATTCTGACTAAATACTAAATCTACTTCATTCCCTTCTCTTTCAAACTTCCATCCAGATTCAAAGCCTCAGCTGTAGATATTTATCATTTTCAGTCTGCTATTTCTATGGCTAAACTGATCTCCCTCAATGGACAAATTAATATAACCATAAAACCAAAAGACTAAATTTGAAGATTGAATAGCAATTGAATTGGACATTTGAATACCGAAAGAATTTATTAACAGATTCGTGCTGTCTTCAAATGTGCAGATCACAAAATCAAAACCTTATGGTTTCACACACAGGTTTGCATTCATAATAATAGGTATTAATATTACATGTCCTTGGATGCACAGCAAGTCTTACTGAAGTCTAAATGACAGTCATTCTGAAACATCAGGACACTAATTCAGGAACATGTTATTAAAAAAAATAACCTAGATTTCATGTAGATAATTCAGTTTTGTTTTATGCCTATTATCCATTTTCTTTTGAATTAGTACTGAGTTAGGATTAGTGAACATATTAGCCTTTGTTTAGGGTTTTTCAGTTTTTCTTCCTTTCTGTCAGAGAATTGCAGAAGGGTTCAGGTTGTAAGGCACCTCTGGAGTTCATCTATTTTCTCCACCCTACCAGTAAGTGTTTATACACATGCATAATATCTCCTTGAGCCTTCTCTGCTCCAGGCTGAACATTAGAAGTTCTTGAAGCTTCTCCCCTTAAGAAAGATGCTCCACTCCCTTAATCACCTTTGTGGCTCTTTGCTAGGCCCACTCCATTAATTCCGTGTCTTTGTTGTTCTGAGGAGCCCAGAACAGAACATGACACTCAATACCGGACATGAAATTTTACCGTAGTCTACGAAAAGCTCTGCACTGGGAGCAATGTAAGTGTTTTCACCAT
Source organism: Podargus strigoides (assembly GCA_028020825.1). Lineage (NCBI taxonomy): Eukaryota > Metazoa > Chordata > Aves > Caprimulgiformes > Podargidae > Podargus > Podargus strigoides. The sequence goes on from CM051643.1 coordinate 974,219, forward strand.
GAAAATAATTCTGTTGACAGCAGTTTCCATTTCTGATAAGGTTATTGCTGTTCTTTGTATACCTTTGGAACCAACAGTCTTGACTGGATCGCTGACGCTTGAAGGGAGAAGCACACAGAGTCATAATTTGGTACGTATACATTCCTATTCCTTTCTTCATCAGGATCCTGATGTTCAATTCCCAACTTGCAAGTGTAGGAAAAATATGCTTTTATCTATAGAAAAATAGGGTGTAGTCTGGAGAAACTGAATAATTCACTGATGATCAGTCTTGGCTACAGCCATGAATATTTATAGTTTTCCTTTAATAACTGTGTTTAAAGAATCTCCTTCATGTTTTTGATGATTTATATCTAAAAAATAACTCAGCTCCTTTCACTTCTCTTAGTAATGATGGACAACAATTGTTTGAAATATTTTTGTATTGTTTCACAGAGTTTTACTCTGTTCTGAAATTATAGGCACCTTGTTCATATACCTAAAACAAAATTCCCCTTTTCCTAGTGGGAGTTTTCACATGACTAAAATAAAAACTGGTGAATCAGAGTTCTCCTCATTAGTCTGTACAGTTTCTGGTATGCTCAGTCCGTATAGGAAGCATTTTAATTATATAGATGTTGAAGTCATGTCTTTCCAGAATTCATTGTTGCACTTAGGGGCTTTCGCTTCTCAATATATATTAACTCAGCTTGTTTTCTAGGGAGAGAAAAACATTCCATTTTGCTATCAAGGATAAATAATTGGAAGTTTTCTACTCAGGACCTCAATTATGAGCCCTGTAGAATATTAGCACTGTTTTTGACGGCGCATGTTCCTCCTATGCCACTTTAAAACTCTCACTAATATACAGTTCCCTCACAGAGTCTGTATTCGAAATCCAGAACTGAAACTCTGGTTTCCTAGCTAACTTGGTACTGATAGAGAGAAGAAACTGACGTAACAAGTTCAGCAGAGACAATCATCTTTCCAAAACATAAATACAGGAGCAAAACAAGAAAGATTTCTGGCCATCAGATATTTCCCCAGTTTTATCCTTTTAGCTACTAGCAAATAAATGATGTTACGTATGGACGTGTTTCAGTACTTCAGCCTCTCCAGGAGTTACAGTTTGAAAAGTTTCCAGAAAACCAGTCAGAGCAACACTATCATATAGGTAGGCCTCACATGCACTCACATCTCTTGTAAACATGATTACACAGAATAAGCGCACATTGGTTTATTATCTTTCTAAAATTAAACATTTTGAAAGTTCAGAAAAGCTCTTTGAATTTCTCATGGAAAATAGTTTCCCTTCTGGAGTCTGCATGGCTATAGAGCTCATTAACACTTAGTATTAATGAAGGAACCTCTGCTTCAATTTTTAGTTAAGGTTTGTTTTGTATTTATTTTTTACACTAAAAAGATGTGCACCTCCTAATTTTAAGCACTCTGGACCTTGTTCAAGGAAGTCTTTGAACATCTACTTTCTTTTAAATAAGTACATACGGTCTTTCTTGAACAGTACACTTCCTTAAATGATTAAACATACGCCAAAATAAAGTTAGTAATTTGTAAGCTAGAATAATGTATTTGGTTTAACTTTTCAGTAGAGTGCATGGAACGAATAGAACACTTTTCTTTTTTTGGCACACAAAGACCAACTCAAGTTCCATAGCTAAACACCTGAGGACAGATATGCTTTGTTTTTTCCATCAGACACTTTTCCCAAGGGGTTTTTCTGGACATTCCTCATCTACTACTTTATTACCCCAGCATAGCTACAGTCAAAACTTCCCATAGACTGATAGACTTGTTCCCCCAAATTTGCATTCTCTCATGCCACTGTGAATCCAAAGCCATGTTAGGTATGGTTTTTAGCTGCATATCTGAAGCTGTAAGTATGAAGTGAGGAGAGGATGATGACAGAGGTAGATTTTGATAAAGAGGAATGATGATTGTTATTCTCAGTCTTCACAAGCTAGTTTTTCAAGATTCCACCAGGGAGCACAGAGAGCCTGCCAGGGCTGATCAGATCCTATTAGACTGACACTATATATCTCTGCAATTCTTTGCTAGCTAGACTTCTTACTATTTAAAGCTCTTAACGGCTTCAGAGCAGCAATGGAACAGTATAAAGAATTCAGTCTCCATATATCTTTTACCTCTTTCTTTGCAGTCATGGAAATTTTGGTTCTAGTGGCTGTTGTGAAGGCAACATTTCATTTGTGATCTTTCTTTAAACTATAAAGTAGATCAGTAAAATGCTTTCAGATCTACTTTGCCTATTCTTGACTGATTGCACCTCAGAAATAATATAAATTTATATGCATCCATGAAACTTTCTGCAGTGATTCTATAAGTAAATTTTTAATCATCAAGATCAATGTCTTATTTCCAACAACTTTATAATTAAAAAAAAGTAGAGTCTCCTATTAAGCTCAGTGGCCACAACTGGAAGTTACTTGTCTGGTTGTGTGGATGAAATAAAAACTAAAAAAATGATGCACAATTACACCACTAAATATAGAGTTAGTTTTAATTACTGCTTGAATTAAAGATGGCCTGTCTCAAAGAACCAACAATAATTTTCAACCATTCATCTACAGAGGTTACTCTGAGCTAGAATTCAATAATCATCTAATCAGAGTGGTTATAATTCTACATTTCAAAACAATAGCATATATCAATCTTCAAGTGTTGCATGTATTAATGTTTAAGAAGTTTAATAACCTGTTATGATTTTCTGCTCCAATTTCTATCTCCCTAACTAGTCATGATTTTTATCTTTTAATATCCATACAGCAAATCTTTAAAAAAAAATAAAATTGAAAAAAGATGTAAAAATAAAAGGGAAAATACAAAAATAAAATCCTTCAGATGACCTCTTTCAAAAGCAAAATTAAAAAAAAAAAACAAAAACAAAAAAAAAACCCAAAATTAAATTTTGCTATAATAATAATAATAATAATTATTAATTCTTTCATGTTTATTAACCACATGATTTCTCTTCAGACTATCTTAATTCCCAATATAGTTAATTTATTTTGCCAATAGTTTAATGAATTTTTACAATTTAAAGTCATTCTCTTTTAGGAAGACTTAGCTCATGATCTGCTTTAACTCTCACTAATAAAGAAAAGCTTAGCAAAAAATAAAGTTTATTTGTGATACTGACTTTCAAAGTATTGACTAGAGCACAATTTTAACATCTCACAAAATAGAAACTAAAATGAGATTCTGCAGAAGGTTTCCATCTTCCTTCTCAGGCACCTTCTACTGTGCTAAGTCACATTCTTGCTGTGAGATTTGTATTCATAGGCTCTTGCAAAGAAGACTTCATTGACTTCAAGGCAACAAGAGAAGCAGATACTATCCAAATAGCTTTATTAGTTGGACATAAAGAGAAAGGAACTGCATTCATCATTCAAAAAATATGTTTGAATTCTCTCATAAGACATTTTAAATTACAGTTAATAAATGTTCCAAATTCTGCCCTGCTTCAATAAAAACCTATGTCAGTCCTACATGGAAAGTGCATGCCTTCATTATTTTGATTCCCACACGACCCACCCATAACTTATTTTAGAAAAGCATGTGAGGAAAATAAAATAATAACCTATCTATTTTTGTATGGACACATACAGCTCTGTTGTCCTCTGAGTAGGGTAAAAGATTCCAAATTGTGCCTAAATCTTGCACTGAGAAATCTAAGTCCCTCATTCAGATAAGGGAGTCCAAATAATAAGAAAAAAATAAAAAAAGAGAGAAGGAAGGATGAAGTAGTTCCTGTATTCCCCACACACTTGAAATGCAATTAAATCTGCATGAATTTCCTGATAGTTTCAAAACTCATGCATAGCATTAGGATCTTCCCTTCAATTTAAAAAAAATATTTTAGTGGCTGAATGCACGAGGTAGAGAAGTGGCAGGCAAAGACGCATGCTAAGAAAGTGGAGAAGAGAGGTGGCACCTGCTAGCTTCTCCCTATCACGGTACAATAAAATCTCAAAGATTATATATTTGAAGCACTATAAGAATTCGGAAACATCGTTAGAATACAACCTCCATTAAAAGAAATGTAGTATTCGGAACAAGAAGTCAAAAAATTCCTGAATTCTGTTAAACTGAAAACTGTCATATTCTGTCCTATAAAGTAATGAAAGTACTTGTTATAAATTCCATGCATGCACAGATGATTTTTACTCCATTTAATAATTTTTATTTCGATGTTTTTAGTGATACATGGGGATTTATCAAGAACGCATCATACGGTGATCAGGAAGAGTTCGCAAAATACATTAAAAAGGTAGGAATATTAGAAAGGTTGGAACATTCAATAGCAAAATTCCTTTCAGTACAACTTGAATAGGAAAGAAGCTTACTTTGCGGCCATGCAGCTTAACCTTGATTTTTACCTTCCACACTCTTTTTTCTCTTAGAAACTGTCCTCATATCATCTTTGCAAAGTTGCAGGAGCACCAAGAGAAGTGACAGATCATATTCATGCAATTTCAAAATTCAGCTCTTTGGAAACACATGTGGCCATTACCTCATGATGGCAGCCTGAGAGGAAGAACTGCACATTCAGACTCCTGGTACTCCCTAAAAAGAAGAAATAGGACCAACTCCCTAAGCTTCTTATGTAGCAAAGACCGGAACTGTTTCCCTAAGCAAGTCATAAAATGTTGTTACTTTCTGACAGTAAGACCACACATGTATGCCAGAGTTAGGAGATGAACCCGTTGATTATGATTGACTCACCTCATGTGGGAGCAGTTCCATCCAGCAAGCCTTCCTCATCTGGGGACACCTCAAGTTAACACAGTCTCTGCCCTGGTGTTGCTCCTGGAGTGGATGGTCACCAGTCCTTCCCATTTTCCCAGGCCTGTGTTCAGCTTCCAGCTACTCCTCCACTAACACCCTGCATTTCCTGACTTGGATGGTGTATGTTTAAGGAGAGCTGCCCTTGTTTCTTCCTGCTTTTTCCTTCCCCACGATGTCGTTGATGTCAGCTGCTTCTTCCCAGGTGGGGCTCGTGAACCCTGACACTGGTGTAGCAGAGCTATACCTTAAAGTTGTGCACAGTATGCTACTAAAAAGACAGTTTCACATTTGTATCTGCTTCAGTGATTGAATCTGATCCAAGGCTCAGAAAGTCCCTACTCTTTCAGGTAACCTCTGCTAAACCTGGCATATAAGAGACCACCTTCAAAGACCAGACTAACTGAGGATTATTAAACTGTGTGTGATCCCTATATCACAACTGCCCTGACAAACACGTTGGAGGAATAATTGATGTTATAATAAAAGCTGACCTTATAGTGACTGACTCCATGTGCACTGTGCTATGTATTCAACAAACACCTTCGTATCTCTTCCCCTGTTGTTCCTTGTGATTTGAAAGCATTTCCTCCAAACTTTGATGAAGTTGCCCAAGTTCATGGTATGGTAGAAACCATATCAGAAGTTCATGCAGAATCCACTTCCTAGGAAAATTTGACCCTATCTTGGGTGTCCATGTACCAAGAGTGCTGCTGAGCATTACTCTTCTACATCCTTGTCTCACTGTATTTGTCTATCACAATTTGTATAAGTGATTTGAAAACTTTCATGGGACACAGGGGTTTGTTTTGTTTTTTCCCTTTGTATTTGTACAGCACTAGCAGAAACTAATAATTAGGGATTAGTGCTTCTAGGCACTTGAGCAATAACAGCTACTTCTGTATTACTTTGTTTAAAATCTAATGAAAGATTAGAGGACATCAATACTAACACTGCCAGACAGATACTGCCAAACTTTTTGATGTATATGGTTTCTACCATATTAAGTTTAAATCCAGTACCTATGGTCCTTTGAATTTAAATCAATCTTTTGGTCACAGCAAGGGCAAAGAGCTGTCAGGTGCTGTGCCATCTGCCTTGGGGGACCTCCATGTCTGAGCTGGAATGAGTCCAACCACTGCTTTTTGGATGCCACAAAAGATGAAGCAAAAGAGGAAAGTACAACATACTCTAGATGGGTCTCCAGGATTTTAAGTAACTATGCCAAGCCAGTCACATCTAGCAGGGACTGTACTGGTATCAACAAGCAATTTGAAGCTAGATATCAAAAAAATTCAGGGAAGTCTTAGATTTCTTTTCAATATTACATGAAATTTAGTGCAGAAATGCTACAGAGCACACCATAACTTCTTGAAGTGTCCCAAACTTGAAAATAATTGATGCATCACAAGAAAAACGATATGAGTATTTCGAGGATATGTTCCTCAAATGTATATTTGTGTCAATATAGTGTTCAAGTTTGTGGACATGAAACAAACATAAATACATGTTTAGAATTATTATGACTGCAGCCAATAAATAATTTAATCATTATGGTTACCAAAATAAATAACTGCTACAGAAACACAGTTAACTGGAGACAAGGAAGATGGAAACATTTATTTCCCATATTAAACAACATTCTGATCAAAGGTTGGCCATTGAACAGACATGAAAAAGCACTGATATATATTATTTATAGGAGCTGAATGAAAATATTAATTCTGCTTCACAAAATGTTTTAGTAGTCTACATTTGATTGCAAACTATGTAAAATCTAAAAAATATTTGTAAAGCAGAAAGGAGTACTATCATTGCCAATTCAAGTTTATTCCATTTTAGGACTTGAGCAAAAGCCAGGTAACAGAAACACTGATGCTTTTCTTGGACTACAATCCCCAAGGAAGACAACAGAATTTGAGAGAGAAAAGAGTAACAAGTTCTGAGGAAAGATGGTCAATGATATGACTTTGAAAAACTACAGTAGTTCCCTCTTCATAAGACAATTCTTCCTAACCTCTTTCTCTCTTTTAATATCTGTTCAGGAAAATAACTAGTGCTATCAGCAACACAGTTTTTAATACAGTAAAACCAAAATAAACTAAACAGAAAAAAAAAAATAAATACAAAACCCACCCAAAAACAAACAAACAAACAAACCCAAACCAAAACAAATTAAAAGATACAAAACACCTAAAGTGATGGAAAATTTTTGGTTAGCGTGATCTTGTGGACAATCTTTATGCAAATACATTCATGCTTTGTGGGACAACAAATGTGCATGCCTCAGACCAGATCATTAAGCACCCTTATGTATAGTGTGGATGAAGGTTAGGGAAAAAGAGTGAGGTGGAAAGAGAGGCTGGTAGAAGAGATGTTCAACCCTTCTGTAGTTGTTTTTCTTTTCATCATCTACCTGTGTGCAACAAGTAGAGTACAAAACATGGGAGTGCTGAGGATGGGTGGTGAGTGCTTTGGCTCTCTCTCTGTTCTCCTGTTCCTCTCCTTCCTTAACCCTGGTTTGATGGGGTAACTGGAAACATGTGAAGCAAACCGCTTCAGGCATCAGCTTCACAGCTGTTCAGAGATCACTGAGAGACAACCACTGTCACAAGTCTTCAGCAGGGTGTCCAGCGTCCAGCCCCATAATATGGGCCAGATATTGTATTTGCAGATTGGATATTGTTTTCCCAAACAGTCTCAAGACTGTATTTTTCTGGAGTTTATGATTTCTGGAACAGCAATAAGATTATTTGTGTTGCCAATAGTCATCATTGGACTGAATTAAAAGATAATTGAAAATACTGCAGTGAAAGTGAAGTCAACAGCTGTATTCTGGGAAATGCATCATGAACATGCACGTCAGAAAAAGAAAAAAAAAAAAGAAATAAAAATGACAACTTGGAATTCTGTCAGTCTGTTATCCTGGAGAAAAGTAAAAATGTGGAAGTGGTCAAGGCATCATAAAGTTAAGGCCTTCTGGAACCCTTATAGTCTACATTGGCCTATGTTTTCTTCTCAAATGCTTTTTTTCCTTCCAGAATGAATGAGAAATCCTTCCCATTCTCAGTCTGTGGGTTTGGATTGACCATTTCCAAAGGAAACACTCAGCTTGCATCGCTGCTCTGAAATCCTAACAGGAGGAGGGAATCTGTTTCTCAGTTCTGCTGCATTAATGGTCTGAAGCTTTCCAGCCAAAAGCCACCCTGATATCAAGTGTAAATTAAAGTAGTCTCAAATCAGCACTGGTCTGTGCTTGTACCCTGTTTATCCATTGCATCCCCAGGAAGCTGGAAGAAGCTGGAAAACAGTCCACTAAAACTTTGTTTTGTTCCTATCACTTCGAGACTCTCCCTTCTCCATCTTTCTGCTGGGGACTGAGAGTGAATTTAGGTTGAGTTGCTCTCTTGAGTTCAGTAATGCATTTTTTTTCTTCAAGAGATTATTTCAAAATTGCAAATGGTCACTTTCAGAACGAAGATAAGATAAAGAAACTCCAGTGACACAGAAAATCAGTTCTAAGGCTACTTGAAAGTAGAAAAAAAACAGTCTTCCAGCTATCAGATATCTTCTTGGAAGTCTCCTGAAGTTCCAGGCAGAATGACAGTTGTGCAATGTTTTTCTTAAAGCACTAAATTTTGGTTACAGTCAGGGAAAAGATATGTTCAAAAAAAAGTAAATAAAAATGAGAACAGGGACTATTTTTGCAAATATATGGTGTGAGGAAGCAGAAAGAGCATTTTGCAAAATTAATTCCAAGTAACTCTCCTGAAAAGTTTGCTTAGTATTTCAAAGAAGCAAAATGTCATAAATCTGGCTCTTTGTTCATTAACACTGTTCATTGTTTCATTAAAGCAGAGGTCATATTTTCTCAAAAAGGAATTAATGCTTGCAGTAAGAAGTGTACAGTAGTACAGTAGCAGTTTTATCCACAACATGGTGAAAAGACTTCTAGCACATATAGAAGCTTGGAGTTATGTTTTAACCCACAGCCATGGAAGTGGAGAGGGGATTTCAGTAGCACTTTGGCTATCCCTGCGTAGATCCCCAAACGAATCATTCACGTTAACCATTTCTGCAAATATCAGTATTTTTTAACTGGGAAGTGATTTTCTGAAGGATGATTGGTTACATACCATTTGTAAATCTAAGTCCAAGGAATTCAGTCATTAACTGGACATACTTCTGTTTTGAATATAAATATTTTGATTTAGACATGCTATGGTTGTTCTCCACTGATCCTCCGGAGAGCGATGCTCCGTTGCAATCATCATGTTGCACTACAGTGACATTTACAAACTGAAGGTATTTACAAACACTCAAGTATTTCAGTGTCCTTTTTGTAGAGAGGGGCCCAAAACTAAACACAGTACTCAAGATGCAGCCTCACCAGTGCTGAGTACAGGGGTAATATCACTTCCCTAGTCCTGCTGGCCACGTTATTTCTGATACAAGCCAAGATGCTGTTGCTATGTTACTTTCTGGTGAGGAATTGTGACTTTTTTCACGGATAAGAAGTCTTCCTTTGGTAGCTTCTTCAGTCTGTTTGCTAATCTGTCAGTGAGTTGTGTGTGTGCTAGGACTTAGACTTTAGTAGCATTAATAAGTTTATTATTATCTACTGCTTTATTTAGGCATCAAACATAGATATTTTCAGCCTACATTCTCTTAACCCCTATTTCCCATTCTCTGTTATTCTTTTGAAGTTATTTTCTTAATTTTACAATGCGAGCAACTGAAATTAATGAGCACTCTCTTTCTGCTCACTTTCCAAACTCCAAAAAGTATTTTATGTATCTCTTTCCAGTCTCTCAAGCAAAAAAAGTCTCTGGAGGAGGGCCAGTCTTTCTACAATGACAAAAGCCAGAAGAGGACTCAGGCATAGATTTTAATAATACAAATAAAACCCACCTGTAACATTCTGAAATGTTCTGATTTGTCCTATTGCTGCCCTCACATATCAAAAATTTCTCTCCAAATGGGTAATTAAAAACATGGTAATTGAAACCAGGGAGCACAATATTTCATTTAGTTTCTCAACAGGAGGAGAGTTCGGAACTGGCATAATGTTCAAGAATGAGCAAAGCACAAAATACACTTTTTGAAAATGAAAACTGTCAAGTAAAGCCAAAAAGTAATAGAGGAATAATAATGTTCACATTGAAGCCAATACAGGCAGAATGGAAATACATTACGTGCTGCGAGTTGCATTGTAGTCAGGGATACAAAGTAGAGGCACTGTGAATTTTTTTTAAAAAATAGTATTTATCTCATTGATAAATTTCCCACTTCCAAAATTTAATTTTGATTATTTCTTTGTCAGATAAAACTATGGCAGACTGGACATTTTCTTCATCAGGAAGATTTTTAAATGTCCAGACAAACAGACATTAGTTGGTATGATTACTCCACATGAGCTAATGTATTTGAGGGTAGTATGTCTAGTATTAACTGCCATACAATTTTGGTTTCAGAGATAAAGATTTCTGCATTTCACCCCAAACCAAGCTGACAGCTTGCCTGGACACATAAAGAGGGTAAGGGATGATATGCATACGTATGCAGTGTAAGCCAATGTCACAGCCAATACTTCTACTGAAAAGGAATTGAGGTGCTTGTAATAATGTAAAGGTTCATCAGGTTATAGCTATGTTTTCATGCTACCTCACAGGGAAGAGGAAATGTTCCTAATGATTTTTTTTCTTTTTTTTTCCTCTTCGTTTTCATAGTGATAAATTAGCCACTGCATTCACATATGTAAATAATTCAATTTTTTAAATAGTGTGCTCAATATAATAAACTTACGTGTCTGTGGTGTCCACATACACTAGCAAAAAATGTAGCTTTCATTCTAGTTATAGGCACAGGATATAGTCTGTCTAGACCATCAAGTAATGTACCCCGAAAGTGAGAGTTTTACACATGAGGTTGCATCTCTGAAATGGAAACTGCTTCAAGAATATTGGCCAGAGAAGGGAAAAACTAAATTCCTTTACACAGTCCTATTTATTTTACCCACTTTTCTAGCTAGTCCACTGGAAGCCTTATAACTAAGATATTTTCAGTTTATTGGATATTTCAATTTTTCCTGTAAGACATTTAATGATCAGATACCACCTTCATTCCTCTAATGTCCTGTAAAAATGTGTATTTTTCATTAGAAGTTTATAATTAATGTTCACAACCAAATTCAAAGCTATCAATACAGACCATAGAAACAGAAAGTAATTATGTAATCCAAAGCTTTATATCCAATCCCATGACAAAGTTACTAGCTTTCAGACTTGAGTTCATATGAAATTTCAAATGACATTTTTTCTGATTTTTCAGTAATCTCTAAATAATTTCAGTTATCAAGTATGCGCTCAGGTACACTGAATCTTAGTCTGCGAGACGACAGAAAACTGACAAAAATCTGAAGTTCAGGAACTAATTTTGTTTTCTCCATTTGTACTGCCTCCTCACTCGATATTTTAAAATTCTGACCCACTCCCATACTGTATGCAGCTCCTAGTGCAGCCAGTGTCTCCCCCTTTTTGCAGGAGGGGAGACAGGCATTTTCATGATGTGCCTAGTAAGGTAACTCTCAAATCCTCAGACTCTCAAAGCTGTTGGTCTCTGCCCTCACCCCCATCCCACATCCTCAGTGAGAGCAACCTCCCCAGCACTGCCAGCCCACCCAGGCCCCCTGATCCCAGCAGGGCTGCTGAGTCTGGTGGAAAAACTACTGCCCCAGAGAGCGCAGCTGATGACAAAAGGAAAAAAATTTCACCAAAAGAATCAGAACACAGAAAACAAAGTGATAGGATCCCTCTTAAAACTCTACATTCCTTGTATATCTTTGTCTTTAATCTTCTGTAGCAGGGAAAGAACAACGGGGGACTCTCAGGAGATGGTAAAACTGGTAAAGTATATATGCAAATGATGTGAATAAATTGCGCCCTCATTGATGCTGTGGACTAAACATTAACCTCTTTGGTGAGCTCTATATGGCTACAAGAACTTTTAGCAGGTTTCTATCTCTACAGTGTATTTATATTGATAGAATATTCAACATACTCTGAATGCAAAGGTCAGCTTGGGTCAGGCCTGCTAATGGCAACAAAAAATTTCTGAAAGATCTCTCAAAGGACATGTATTTCAAATACCTCTAGATGTGGACACAGTGCAGCCGAGGAGAGCCAAGGAAGGTGATCTGCAGCTGCCTGAGTCTCTGTGCTGTGGCCATTACGGTAACCAAGTAGCAAGAGTGCCTTTATTCTTTCACAGGGGAAAGAGAGGTCACCTGTCTTTCAAACATACTTCTTGCCAGCAGATAGGAAAAAAAGAGGAGCAAGTTTAAGGTACGAGTGCTGAAGAGAGTTTTTTTGGAAGACAGAGACATGCAGGGAGGGTGAGAGAGATGCAGCCATGCAGAGAACATGTGAGTGCCTGTGTGTGTCCTGGCAGCAGAGAAAGAAACAAGGCACTTCACAGAGAAAGCCAAGTCCAGGATCTGCCAAAGATCCCAAGATTTGTCCAGCCAACAGAGCTGTCAGTCTCAGTGTTCATTTAATTTAACAAAGCAAAAAAAAAAATTGGAACTAATCACTTTCAGACTGAAAGGCTTTGAAATTTTTATATTTTAAGGAATATTTCTGTAAAACAAAACCACTGACCTTCAATACCTTCAGAAGGGGCTAGTGAGATCTGAGGTCTTGCTTTTGGGATACCCACATGGAGTCAAAACGACTGATTTTCAGCAGACTCTGTAACTCTAAATATAAGACAGTGTACATCCAGTGAAGGTGGTGCTTCCACTTGATGCAAGGCTGTCCAATTCAGATTTGGGTAAAGAAGGAGCATATAGATATATTATGTTTCCCACTGCAAAAAGTAAGCTGTTTTGTTAATGTAGACTGATTAAGAAATAGTTTTGCCACAGCTGCCAATTCCACTGTTCTTTAAACATTGCAAAAATGTATTTTTTCTTTTCATTTATTTTGCCACTCTATTTTTCAGTTGTGACAATTCATTTGCTTCAGGACCATGTATTGTTAAATTTTATAATAAATCAAACAAGGAAGGATAAGTTGAAAGAAATGGAAAGTTATTAAATAAATACTAATATTTTCATAAATGGGAGAGGGAAAAATTTCCTTCACCTTTAAGTGATTTACAGAAACTGCTTTCTGGCAAGCCTTTTTGGCACAATTCTCCCTTTGGATATCATCATAGAATGGTTTGGGTTGGAAGGACCATTAAAAATCATCCAGTTCCAACCCCTCTGCCATGGGCAGGGACACCTCCCACTAGACTGGGTCGCTCAAAGTCCCATCCAAAGTCCCTTGAATATTTCCAGGGAGGGGGCAGCCACAGCTTCCCTGGGAAACCTGTTCCAGTGTCTCACCACCCTCACAGTAAAGAATTTCTTCCTAATATTTAGTCTAAATCTACCCTTTTCTAGTTTAAAGCCATTACCCCTTATCCTATCGCTACGTGCTCTTGTAAAATGTCCCTCTCCAGCTTTCTTTAGGCTTTCTGTAGGCCCCTGCAGGTACTGGAATAAGGTGCTATAAGGTCTCCCCAGAGCCTTCTCTTCTCCAGGCTGAACAACCCCAACTCTTTCAGCCCATCATCATAGGAGAGGTGCTCCAGCCCTCTGATCATCTTCGTGGCCCTCCTCCAACAGCTCCATGTCCTTCTTATGGTGGGCCACAGAGCTGAATACAGTACTCCAGGTGGGCTCTCACAAGAGTGGAGTAGAGGGGCAGAATCACCTCCCTCATCTTTCTGGACGCACTTGATGCAGCCCAGGATATGGTTGGCCTTCTGGGCTGCAAGTGCACATTACTGGCTCATGTTGAGTTTTTCATCAACCAACACCTCCAAGTCCTCCTCAGAGCTGCTCTCATCACTAGTATCATCACTGGTAACAGACTGGATGTCTACTACAGGTCTTCAGGAGCCCAGTGAATCTCCTGTTGGTGATTTGGAGCAAACACAACTAATTTATCAAAAGTAACAGTCCCTATTTTCTAGGTCTGATGCCTGGAGAATCTAGAGACTTCTGTGTTATCTCAAACATGTAGCCATTGTTCTGTGTTCTCTAAAATAGTACTTTCTTGCTGGGAGCACATGCTCATTTCGCTGCTTGGTTATGACCCTTGTCACACTGTTGGATCAATGGTTAAATCTTAATCCTTACCTAAGAGCAAAAATGTTTATTTTTCAGAAAATTACAAATGGCCACTGAGAAGATTTGATGGATTAGGCCTTTGCCAGGTAACTGACAGAACACTGCTGAAAAAGCAGTTTACACTTTGGAAAAGAAAGTGATAATTCTCAACATTTCCCAAACATTTTTTGAGAGGCTCATTAACAAAATTATTTTCAATTAGTCTTGAGAGTGGAACTAGAAATAATTGTTGCTCTGGTTTTATGTTTATTCAGAGGGTGTGTGAGTGTGTGTACATGTCCACATGTGCATTTTTGCAGAACAGAAACCTCTTGAGGTATAGGAGGTCTGCACTGGGTTTCCTCTTGTTACCCTACCATTTGAGCCTCAGCTGATGTGTCTAGCCCTGGTTTCAAAGGTTTGACAGATTCACACCACAGAGACACTGCCAGAGTCTTTCTTTCACCTCCTATCCTGTCTAAGCCTGGAATTACCTTTTTTAAAAAAACTTGAAAAACTCAGTAAGAGAATTCTCACAAAACTAAACTGAGTAGAAGTCAGGTAGACAAGACTGCATAAGATACCAATCACTATAGCTCAATAGAAAACAGGGCTACATGATTTTCACTAGTCAGGATTGAGCATAACTGAAACAGAGGTGAATTAAGAAAAAAATGTTTCCTTGGCATGTTCTGCTAATGTATAGGGAACAAAAAGTAAAATTTAAGACTGAGTACAAACAGAGTGTAATGAAACAGAGTGCAAAGTATTTACAAGTACTCAAGATTTAGGCCACCTGTGTAAATGGCTGAAAACTTCTCATTCCCCATTATATCTGCTTTCTCTTCCCACACGAACTCCCTCTACATCAAGTGACTAATGATGACAGTCATTAACAGGTTTTCCTGTGCAAATAAACTTGTCTTTGTATTTTAATTATACTACTTCCAAGTAAGGGCGAAACACAGGATATTTGGTGGTGTTAAGTTACCCGTTCTGGAAGTATTCTGTAAAGCAAGTTCTTTGACATTTAGTGTATGTTATTGATGTGGAAGTTCAAAACTACCCGATTTGTGGATAGACAGTAAGATTTGTTTCCCATCTTAATGAGAGAAAACAATTCACAAGATGCCACCTATGGACTGTGAGACAAGACACTTTTTTAGATTTCATTTAGATAAATCATTATTCTACAAGAAGCCATACAAGACCTGTTCCCTTTTCAGGGACACCATTAGGCTTCCTAATTTCTGTCCCACAGTCTCCTTCAGAAAAAGAAAAAAGAAAGTTGTGCAGGAACTGCTCAGTGATAGAGATCTGCCCTTCACATTCCTGCTGTCCTTTCTGCTCTCTCTCTGGGCCTTACTCTATGAAGCAAGGAATACACAATACTTCTTTCCCTACCAAAAATACTAGCTTCTGGCCTCCACTTTACTTTTACCTTCACACTACACCAGAAACATAAATAGAATAAGAGCTGATTTACAGATAATTAGAGGTTTCTCTCTGGGAAGAAGAGCTTATACTCAGATAACAAAATTTTACTAGCAGTGTGTGCTGGCCTCAGAGCACAGGGGGCAAAGGAAGGTTCAGGAAGTAAAAAGCTGGACAGGCTTTCAGCAGTAAATTGACTCTTGTCTGTGCTATAATAGATGGACATGATTTAAAAAGGAAAAATAAACCCATAAAACTCTTTATCTAAGCAGAGCTGCAACAAGAGCCAAAAACATCCTTATTCATCTTATAATGATGACAGTGCAGAAGGATACAACAGAGCAATCACCACCCTGCCCAGGCTTGACACTTACTAGCAGATCAGGAACAATCTTTGTCTTTCAACCAAGTAAAGCCATTCCTTGAAAAGTTGAAAGTTGTATTACTCAGAATGTGGAAGAATTAAATGCTTCTGCTACTGATTTTCAGTCATCCAAGTAGAGAAGGGCTGCAAATTTATTTTAGAATTCATGACTAAACCGTGTGGAAAAAAGTGTCAAGCTAAAGACAGAGCTCTTATCCCTTGCTTCTCTTTCTATTATCCTCATAGTTTTTAAGACTGTGTTTATCATCAGCAAGAGGCAGACTTTAATTATATCAGTAAGCAAAAAAAAAAAAAAAAGAAAAGAAAATCACGTTCTGTATTTCATGCCTGAAAGATAAACACTTTCAAACATAGTAAAAGTAGGGAAAATTTGTCACCTCAAGGCGACATATGAAGTACAAAATTACTCACTCTGTTTGAGGTCCCTAGTATGAAGAAAGATCAAAGTGTCTGTAGACTTCTACTAATCAAATAGGACACACTCCAAGACAGATGTTTGTGACTCATGCAGCCATGCTGTGTGCCCGTTTCCTCTCTCTCAATAAACAAGGAAACGCTAAGTACATGGGAACAATTTATATAATCCTGGGAATATAGTAGAATTTCCATTTTCTTCCCTTTAAGAATACCATTTAAGATATCAAAACAAAGCAGAAGAATTGTTAGATTTTCTATTTCCTAAAACTTTTCTTGTTACCTGTTCACACACTCTGGTAGTGGAGCAATGAGAGAGGTAGATGCACAGGCACATGCAGTGCACAGGGGTAAGTACTCCTAGATTAGTGTAATTGTCGTCATTTTCCTAAATGTAGATATTATCAACATCTGTATCTCATATGATTTTTGGGCAACTGATGCACACATAAACTGGATCTGTACCTGTCCTGTCTGCTGATGCCCAACTGTTCCTTCCTAGGAACATATCTCTCTAAGCAGGCCCATCAATTTGCACCATGCCTGTCTTTCACTCGGCGATTCCTTAAGTGGGAGCAGTTCCACATATCACTGCTCCTCAGTAGATTACCTAATAAGATCATTGACAATTTGACTCACACCAAAACAAACCATAACCACATGGAAATACAATTTATGTACAACATACTGCTCCTAAACTGCTTCTCTTGCTACTGCATATTCCAGCATGTTTTAACCTTGCTCAGGTGACAGACTTCTCTGCTAACATACTTTTGGTAGCAAGTCAAATTCAACATGATTCATGCCATGGAGAATCTCACTGACTTCACCTCACTTTTTCTCTCCTCTGTGTTTAGCTTGCAGCTGTGGGTGCTATGAGACAAAGGATCTGTTTATATTGTCTATAATTGAGAGACTTATCTAGAAATGGATGGAGCTGGTGCATTGCTAAGGCAGACATAGGAAATTTCTCAACCCAGTAATCCCCAGGACTATTTTCAGTTTCTTTTTATGAAAAATTCTCAGCTATCAGCTGCCAAGAATTTAGGGAAAAGTTGTGTGACTTTTCCTCATCTGGAAAAATAATTGTTGTTAACATATACAATACTCTTTTTCCTGTCTGGGCATGGCAGAGTGCCACAGATGGGCAGAGCTAAGAGGCCAGTCACTGCAATCTACCCAGATTTGTCCCTGTAAACCAGACAGCAGCATTTAATAGAAGCTGTCTGAGATGATTTTTCAGAACACTGTTGCATAGTTGCTGCAAAAGCAGCAACTATGACTTTTTCCTGGCTCTCAACTGAGAATAAATCTATTCCTCTCATGTAAAATCAAGCTCCACATTATATGGGTAATGCTATATTAACCATGACTTAAAAATCCGTATGCCCATTACTCTGCTGTTTCCCACAGGATTAGGCTACATGTAGCAGTTTTCAGTTATTCAGCTACTGTTTTGATCTCTACTCCTGCATTTCTTCTTCTTTGGACAAATTTCTAAGCCCTAAATAAAAAGATCTTTGAATAATAGACTTATGGCCTTTACTGTTTCATCTAACTACAGTCTTCCAATATTCTTGACTTTTCCTGAGCTACTTCTCTACCATTAGCTTTCAGCTCTTCCTAACGCTTTCTTTCCTTGGTCTTATCTACACTGGTCAATCTTAGTCTAGCATGCACAGGCAGATGGAGGTATGTTGGACTTGCTGTGGCCATTTCCGAGCTAGAGACCATTTGACTTGTTCCTTGAATATAGGTCAGAGTCTGTCTTCATACTCCAGCGAGCCCTTCTGGGAAGGTCTTGTTCTATGCACAGAAGTCACGTGCTTTCCACTTCCCCTAAGAAGCCTACTGCTTGCATAACTTAGTAACCAGAAACCTCAAAGTCCAGTCCCTCCCAGGACACAGAGCAGAAGGGTTAGGGGCAAGCGAGCACTGACTTCTGGGATAGCACTTAATAACGTTGCAAGCATGAGCTTAATTATGTGTATTTGAAATGATTATTTACTGAAGAACGGGCAAAAGGGGGAATGCTCCAGAGCCGAACTGTTGTGTCTATACCTTCATTTCTTCACTTTCAGCTGAAGACAACAGCTCTGTCCAAGAATGTACAAATAGTGTGGGAGATAGGTTAGAGAACAACTGTGGCTAGCCAAAGAAGCTGGATTCCCAGTCTGTGGGAAAATGAGAGTTCTTGAAATTGGTTTCATCCCAAATAGGACAAAAATCTAAAGAAAAAATAAATACAACAAACCCCAAAACCCTCAAGAGCTGGAAACTCCTTGAATCTTTTAGCAACTCAGTAAAACTGACAAAAATATAAGTTTCATATAACAGCTGCAGGGGTCACACAAGGATGCTGGTCCTAGGGCAGACTTGCTAACAGGCCACACATGTCCGAGGCCTTAGAGCTCCCCGTGCCCCCAACTGCAGCAAGGAACTGCCAAAGCCAGCCGTGAGGCAACACTTCCTTGCTTCCTCAGTAAATTTCCAACCAGCAATAACAACCATACTTGCAACAGCATGCCTTAGTCTTGGAGAGCAGATGTACTCAGTTTTAAAGACAGGAGTAATTGGTGCTGGCCGTCGCTACAAAGACTAGTCCAGACCAACCATAGGAGTGACTTCGTCTGTGCTGCACTCACATTTTATTAAGCTATGAAACATTTCAGAATTAATATTACTGTATACTCAGGCTTAATAAAAAAATTTTGATCCTTTAAAAATGTATTTTAACAAAGCAGTTAACAAAATCAGATTTTTAATGCTAATCTTGGTGATTCAGAGAAAATCCGATTATTTTACGTGGTAAAATCCCATTGCATCTCCATTACGAAGGCTAAGGGAAACCCCATTGGATTATCATTTGACTTAAATCTGGCACAACGCAACCTGCAGACATCTGACTCAGTGTTAGCAGAGGCTTGGAAACTTCCAAGGAATCTTTCCTGTATTTAAACCAATATAATTCCCTGGGAAAGAACACATCTGAAAACAAATTTTTCTTAAGAATTTTTCTGGTGAACCCATTTGGGAAGGGATTGGCCTTCTCTTAAGGAACTGGCAGGGAATTCCCTTTGAGTTTTTATGGAGAATGAAACTGAACATTGTGGTTTTGTCAGTAGCTCTAGTAGGTAGTTTCTTATAAATGGGAATTAAAATTTGTACTTAAGAACTGTGGTGATTAACTGGAGTATTTTGTGATTCATTTATTTCATGACACTTTGCTATGACATCACTTAGTGGATTTAGGATTTATATGTATATGTACACACATATATACACAAATTGTATCTATGCAGATTTTTCAACATGAGAAAAGATTTTGGCCTTTAACACGACGTATTTCCTTTCAGAAGTTTTCATATCCCAACCACAGCTTATGGATTCCTGCAAGAAAATATGGTCCTCCTACATTCTGGGCCCCCCAATTCAAGAAGGACAGGGAACTGCTTGAGAGAGTCCAGCGCAGAGCCACAAAGATGATGAAGGGAGTGGAACATCTCCCTTATGAGGAAAGGCTGAGGGAGCTGGGTCTCTTTAGCTTGGAGAAGAGGAGATTGAGGGGTGACCTCATTAATGTTTATAAATAAGTAAAGGGTGAGTGTCATGAGGATGGAACCAGGCTCTTCTCAGTGACATCCAATGACAGGACAAGGGGCAATGGGCACAAGCTGGAACATAGGAGGTTCCGCATAAATGTGAGGAAAAACTTCTTCCCAGTGAGGGTAACAGAGCACTGGCACAGGCTGCCCAGAGAGGGTGTGGAGTCTCCTTCTCTGGAGACATTCAAACCCGCCTGGACATGTTCCTGTGTGACCTGACCTAGGTGTTCCTGCTCTGGCAGGGGGATTGGACTAGATGATCTTTTGAGGTCCCTTCCAATCCCTGACATTCTGTGATTCTGTGTGAAAAGACTGCAAATTTGCTTTGCAAAAAAAAATCATTCTCAGACTTTTCCACACATAGAAACTGCAGTATTACTTGTCTATCAGTAAAGTTACATGAGTGTGAAATGAGTAATATAGACAACATCAGCTTATTGTCATTATCAGGTGGGGTAATTTATACACCTGTAGAAATCACTGAAGTTTAAATACTTAATTGTAAAAGAATATGAGGGATATCAATGTAAAGATCCAGATAATGATAACAATATGACAGATAGAAAATAATTTTTTAAATTTAAATTTTAATTCAGTGTAGCAAAGACAATGCTTCTTCAGCATATTTTATTGGTGTGTGGTTTTATAGCACTATAGTAGAAGAACTAAGCAAGATGTTTGCTTTTAGCTTTGCTTCATATCAAGAGGCAACAGTGTCTGGGTGAGATTTCTGAAAGTGTAGGATACTGGGAACACTCTAAACACTGCTTGATTACCCTATAGCAGGAAAGTAATATATAGTTAAATAAAAGAGGTGGTTACAACCGAGACAGATGCAGACTTCATTTCACTGATTTCTCTTCCCGCAAGAAACTGAATTATAAAGTCTTGTTTATTGCTTTGGCATAGCAAAAAACTGTTGCCAAAATGGGACAATGGCATTTCAAGATGACAGGAATTTTTTGGTTAAATCTGTTCCAGACAATAAATAAATAAGATGAAATGGAACTAAAACTTTTAATTGATGTGTTTCACCAATTTGCATCCATCAAATCTTCAACTTTAAACCCTTTGATATTATTTGAAACAGCTGTTCATTTTGAAATACCCATATATTCTAGTTTCAAACACAGCCTCTCAGAAAATGATTAGATGTCACTTTGGTAAAACACTTAAATTTTGTGAATTTTCAGGTCACTAAGAAAGCTTCAGAAGAAGTAACAAATTTTCTTTTCTCCAGAGCTGTCAGCAACCTGTGTGATGGAGAGTTCACACAAATCTGCAGCTAGTAAAAAACAGAATGTGAAAGTGACCCTAACAGTATAGCATGCACGGTTTGGCTGTACCCATGACGGTTTTAGTCCTTCATCTGATTCTGTGTAACACCTTTCTGAGCCTGACAACAAATCCACTTAAATGAGCAAGAATACAAACTAGCCGAGAGACCTGACAGCACAAATTAGGTCTCCCTCCTCAGCCACTGAAACAGCTGGGATTTCCTTCCCAAATGTGGGTTGAAACACCTGTGAATGAAGACAAGGACTTTACAATATGGAAATCATGATCCTAGGCGCCTCAAAACCAAATGTTTCAACTTCCATAAAAACACTTTAGCCTCTTCTTTAGGAAGTGGTTCTGGTAAGGGCTGAGGACTATTTCAGAGACTCAGTAATTTTTTTTAAATCACAATTTTCACTGGCTTCATGAATCAACTCTTTAAACTCACACAAATGATGGCTCAGTTGTATTCTGTAGCAAACTTCATTCTAATTAGGACTGAAAAACTCAGTAGATGGCATAAATTCTAAATAGACATTGATTCACTGATGATAAAACTTTAAACTGGTTTGTGAACCTTTGAGTAAAGGTACAAAATTTTTATTATACATCTGTATTAGCTTAAATAGTTTTAAAATTCAGTTTTCTGATACTGTTATAATGGTCTTTGATACAGATACAGTGTTTTCAGAAAGGTGCATCCTCCAATGACTCACAAAAAAAAAATGTACATCCCACTGCAGAAAAAAAAGTAATTACGTGCTAATTAAAAGTGGAAGCCGGAACTGGATAAATCTTGTCTGTTATATACGCTTCTTTCCTTACGTCAGGTAAAGGATATACACTTTTTTTCAGTCAAGGCATGACTGACTAACTGGAATTTGCCTAAATAAGGCTCTGTGCATATTCCAGGAAATTTTAGCGAGCCCTTTTTTGTTTCTCCACATTGGTAACTGTCCTGGAAACTGTTGCTTGTTTCCACAAACATGCTTATTTGTCATCTTTGCAAAAGAAAAGCCTCTAGAACCATTTCACAAGCAAATAGTATTTCCTCTCATTTTATTTACTGCTGAAAAACCTAAATTATTTGGCTTCCCTGAAGCACATTGTAAATTAAAGCTTCATATGGTAAGCTCTTTTGTTTTTTCTTTAAATGACTGAATTAACACCGTCATAGAGCTTTATCTCACTTTAAGGAAAAAGGAACTTCTTTCCCTGACACCTCAAAAAATGTGCAAAGGCATATGTTTTCATTCTTGGCACTTTTACATCTTGGCAGCCTTATAATCACCCCTTGTTTTATAATATTATCAAAACTAAAATTAATTACTCGGCATTCTGATTCAACTTGCTATGCCTGGCACTACCACAGACAATTAGCTTAAAGCAAGCTTTGCTCAGAGTATAGATCTCACAACCTTAAAACGACTTTAAACATGTTCACATTCAATGATTCCTCTAAGATTTTGAATTAACAGTTGAAGTAACATAGTTATGGAGCACAAAAATAGACAATGTCACACACAGTTAAATATTAAATTCAGTGATCATATTCATTACCCCACAAATCCCCATGTAGAGTCTGTCTTGAATGTGGTATCAGGAATTAAATAGACCCAATGCATGGACAAAGTAGAAGACAGCTCTGCTGCCACACTACATTCTTCAGGATGGAGAAGAGGCTGATAGACTAAACCACAGCTTTCTTGAACACTCATCCCAACATACAAAAACTATACAGAATTATATAGATCATACAGAACCTGCTTGCGCTCACTTCCGTTTTTTCTGCAAATGTAGTTGTCATCCTGTAGAGCACAACAGTGTTTTACATCCATTTTCTAATGATATTTCCACAGCATAGAACATGCAGCAAGAACTGGACAGGGATGCAAAAGTGGCTCTTTGTAAATAATGTATGTTGACATTGGTGTGACATATGTATGCCTACATTCCTCTGACAGGCCTATCAGAAGAATTACATTCAGCCGTTGGGCAGCAGAAATGCATGCACTCTTGGTAAGCATCAATTAAATTAGAATTCCTTCCCAAGACTCCTAATCACTCGAATGGCATTGCACAGCAACCCAGATGCATTGTAGAACAAGACTGCATTCAGAAGTACTCAGTTCTGAGAGTGACTGCTAAGAACAAAGCATCTGACTAAATATTGTCAAATCCTATTGTAGGAATGTATTTAAAAGAGAATGGCCATATAGTGAACCAGCCATACGGGATGTTGGCCTAGGCACGTAGCTGCATTCTAGAAACTACTTCAAAGGAAGAAAAAATAAGAAAGAGCAATGACAGCTTCCCTAAGGAATGCAGGAGTGAGCAGATAAGAGTGACCAATTGGACACTGCAAAAGAAGAACTTAAGAACCAACGGGAACTGAACTGAGCTGCATGTTTACCTTGTGCTAGAGACTTTTAACCAATTAGATAATGCATGACCGCATCTAGGGAAAGAAAGATTGTATAAAAGGGACATCCTATCTTACTGTGGAATGACTTAATTATGCCTATGTTGCATTCTTTCCTTCTTCTCTCCCCAGGTCTCAGACACTAAGTTCATCACAGTCAAACATGCTTTGCACCTCTCATGACCAAGGCAATCTCAAGGCACCTGTAAAGGGCTTATCTAGAGCATTTCAACATACTGGATCACATCTCCGGAAGTCACACGGTTATGCTCTTTTAATCTGAAATTTTGCTATTATTTTCTATTATGTATACATTAAGGAGAAAAAACCAAAATGACAAAATAATCTAGTTAGTTTATCTACATGGAAGATTGCTAGGAATCAGAAGCAATT
This sequence comes from Podargus strigoides, assembly GCA_028020825.1. Lineage (NCBI taxonomy): Eukaryota > Metazoa > Chordata > Aves > Caprimulgiformes > Podargidae > Podargus > Podargus strigoides. Next base: position 998,107 of record CM051643.1, read on the forward strand.
TTTTGAAAAAGATATTTAATTAAAATAAAGCCATTCTTTTAGAAAGTATTGCTTAAACCCCAGTACAGCACAAGATAAAAAAGGTTTTTAGGGGGTGTGGTAGTGCAGTCCTCCCCGGCCACATCGTGATGTCAGGACCAGCCAACATTGCATTCTCATTTTAATTACAAGTGCAGTGGGCTGGGACAGTCTGGCACTTTCTGATTTTGCCTACTGGTGCAGTGAGTTGAGAACTTCTGGTGCCTTCTTGTCCTGGGTACAAGTACAGTGAGTTGGGATGACTAGACACTCCCTAACTGCACCCAAGACTCCTCCCACCTGAATTGTAGCCCACTCTGAAAGGTGCCAGGATTAACTGAGAAGAATTATGGCCATAATGAAAAAGTACTGGCCAAAGTCAATCATCTTGCAATCCTATAAATAGTGATCCTAAGCGAGGCCCTTTAAGCCCTCTGGGATCACAGTAGTCTGTGACCCAATATCCCCCCCTGAGCTGGGATACCTTTCAGGGTAGATTTCATGTGGATTTTTCTAAGAGTAGGTTTCACACGGCTTTCGAAGATCATCTGCTGACAGATGCTGACAGAGGAGAATAGTGAGTAATTCACTACAATTTGATTTCACAAGGTTTCAAAGATCATTTGATATCAAAAATTTACTATAATCTGCCAAGAAATAAAGGTATAATTATTGGTTAACTTCTGTATCTCTGTGCATTTGTGTGTATGTAATGTGATTTAGGAAACTTGAATCTTTAAATCAGTCCCTGTGTTGGTTATAACAGATTGTTATTGTCTGGTTAAGTATTGCTAGAAAATCATACAATCTGATCTTGAGATTTATCATAATAGTGTTAATAAATCTTAAATTGCTGCTACCTCAAAGTTGTATAGGACCCATAATAGCATGCTGAATTAATACCACTGAAATCCCTGTATCTAATTCCCTTAGATATAAACCATTGACCAAGTCTGGGACCAAGTCTGGATCCAGCTGCACCTGGACTCCTCTCAGAAGGAGTTTAGAAAGCAAAGGGATCCATTCTGAACCTTATGACTCAACTGGAGGGTGTCCCTTACCCTTTTGTCTCTGGTCACTCTGTAAATCATTCTAGCTTGCTTCTAACTCAGTTTTACTTTCTTTCTTCCATATAGTAAGTAATAGAGTGAACCTTGCCATTAAACAAAGTCACACTTTTACAAATTCATATTAAAATCACTTTTGCTAATAACTTTGAAGGTGATTCTTTAAGAGACCTAAACCACTCATTCATGACACTGGTTAAGTGGAAGTTGTGGGGTTTTTTTCCTACTGCATGCCCTTTCTTAATGCCTACTCTGCATAGACATTCATAATCATTAGTAACCATAAATCCAGAGCTGAATGAAGGAAAAAGAATGTCACACTCAAGGCAGCCTGAATCCACAACATCTCTCATTGGGCCTTTGATACAACAAAGGATGGCAGGAGGGGGAGCAGGAGCAAAGGCAAGGAGGACTGGCATGTGAGTACTAGAAAGCAAAAGAAATAAGAAGCGCAAGGGCCTTGGGCCAGCGGAGAAATCATAAATAAGTCAAAACAATCAGTCAGTTAGAAGAAGTTGCTCAGAGGAATAATAATTAAAGGAGTGAGGGAACTGAGGAGAGGTAAAAAAGACACAAAGAAATGGAGTAAGGATTGTTTTGATACATTGAGAGAAAGCATTCACACTTAAATCAAATTTAACAACGACCTTTTGAAGGCAAATATTTACACCTAAGGATTTTCGACTCAACATGAATGTTTTCTGGTTTATCTTTTGTAATTTTCAAAATTTCTATCAAATAGTGGATAATTAGTTGCTCAGAATGTCTGCCCCTGGATGGCATGACCTATGTCTGCCCTCGAATCCACTTCAGTGGCTAGATGTAGTCTAAGTAGATCTGCATCACCAAATGTACCTCCAGCCTGTACGAAGTAAGAAGACGTGCTGGTGTTACCATGTTTTCAGCTTATGATCTGTAAGTACTCACTAAAGGGGAAGCACCGTGAGCCTTCTGCTCCAGTAAAGTGTTTCTACAAGACTAGGTAAGTCTCACAGTCACCTATGCTGGGCATTTTTCTATTCTATGTTGAACTGTTGTTGAGTCATAAATGGAGCTAACCTGAGTTTTTATGTTACTTCATTCATGATGCTTGTGTGTTTCATAAATCATGACGAGATTCAGCAGATCAGGAGGTATTCTGCTGGAAAACCCCTGAGGAGACAGAAACTAAAGTAATTACCTGCTCTGAATGAGTAACTCTTCTCCCCAGTTGTCTTGAAAATGAAATTCCACTCTATCCCAAATTACTCAGAGCAAGCCACATCCTCTCACCATAATGTGAGAATGCAATGTAATGTCACAAGACATGTTGTTGTCTTTCTAAGGACATGACTAAACTACTTGGGGTGTTTCAATCACAGAATCACAGAATCACAGAATGTTAGGGATTGGAAGGGACCTCAAAAGATCATCTAGTCCAACCCCCCTGCCAGAGCAGGAACACCTAGGTCAGGTCACACAGGAACATGTCCAGGCGGGTTTTGAATGTCTCCAGAGAAGGAGACTCCACAACCTCTCTGGGCAGCCTGTGCCAGTGCTCTGTTACCCTCACTGTGAAGTTCTTCCTCACATTTATGCAGAACCTCCTATGTTCCAGCTTGTACCCATTGCCCCTTGTCCTATCATTGGATGTCACTGAGAAGAGCCTGGCTCCATCCTCATGACACTCACCCTTTACATATTTATAAACATTAATGAGGTCACCCCTCAGTCTCTTCTCCAAGCTAAAGAGACCCAGCTCCCTCAGCCTTTCCTCATAAGGGAGATGTTCCACATTCAAATTTAAGATTGACCACCTCAAATGAATTCAGAGATTATGATAATGCAACCATGAAACCAGATAAATGTCTGTCTCATGTCTGCCAATAAATTAGATATTTCCCAGCAACAAATAGTTTTACTAGACACACAAATGTTTGATTACCATTTCTTTGCATAAACAAAATACAGTACATTGAACATTTGAAAGCAAATACCCTAATAGATAATCCAGTCTTGAAGAATATAAACAAATAGCATCCACATTAATCTCAACAACTATCAGATTTAAGTTAGTAATCTGGGGATTCAATGCCACAGCCTGCATATGGCCGTGATGAAAATATGTCATATTGTAGCTGAACTGTGTAATGAAACAGCCAGGACTACAACCTCTTCACTCTCCTGGCTATCATAACAGTATGAAAAAATTCTTAACATGTAACATTTTCCATGTATCAGAATTAGTAAATTCATAAATAAAGTCCCAAGTTCATACCATACCTGTTGAATAAGATCTTTATGACTGTTGGGGATTAATATCATGAGCATGGACCAAGAATGTAAAGAACTCGGGAGTAGAGCTAAAGAGCCAAGTGATATATTCAGTAAAACCAGTTACATGTTGCCTTATCAAAAACTTGAAGAAAGAAGGCAAAAGGAGAAGAAAAGGAATAATATTAGCTATGATTTAAGTCATGCATTCATATTAAGACTGATTTTTTTCTGTGCTGCCCTGTTGCTTACTCCTTCTTCCCAGGCTAGATGACATCCTAGTATGAATGGGTAAGCCAACCTTCACTCCTTCTCTCTTGCAATAAAGGTTTTCCTGCTAAATGTACACCTATACAAACACTCTTCTGAATAAATGCATCTTCCCCTCTTTTCCACATACATCATTATAGCAATAGGATGAGGGGTAATGTCTTTGAACTGGAAGAGGGTAGGTTTAGACTAGATACTAGGAACAAATTCTTTACTGTGAGGATGGTGAGACACTGGCACAGGTTGCTCAGAGAAGTTGTGGCTGCCCCCTTCCCTGGCAGCGTTCAAGGCCAGGTTGCACAGGGCTTTGAGCAACCTGGTGTAGTGGGAGGTGAAAACTGATGAACAGGTGTACTGGGGTACTGCCATGGGCTGATCAGATTGGCAGCTGGTGTTCAGCGGTAGGGAACCAAGGATGGACATGGGGTAGGTATGTACCCAGCACTGCAACTGCAGAGCTGAGTTGCTGCCCCAGCCCAATGTCCAGACTGGCAGGAGCAAGTATCATGCCTCTGCCAGTCCCACTGTCCTGTCATGGCAGGAATCCAAAGGTGAAGAAGCAAAAGGCTTGGTGACCCTCCCAACTACTCTCTTGTTCTACTGGTTCAAATACTGTACCTGAGAGACTGTAATATCCAGATGATAAAGTTTTTACTGCCTAGGAAAAATCTCTTCCCAAACCTAACAGTGAAATAACCTCAAAATATTAACTGCTAAAAATTGTAGTCACTGCTGTTAGTTGTACAAGTCATTGATGAAAAACCTTACACATTTAAAGGTACACATTAGTGCACATTTAATTCCACCAGTCCAATTCTTTTTTTTTTCTTTCATAAAGATATTCTTTAGGCCACCAACACACTGTAAGAAAGCTTAGAAAACTCTGACAGAGCAGAATGGATGTTGGGACTATTTTCCTTTTAAGATTTTTACTAACATTAGCAAAACAGTACATAAAATTGTCTGTGTATATCCAACAACTTATTTCCACTGCAGGACCAAAAAAAATGAATCCAAGCTGAGGAGGCGATGTGAGCCGGATTAAGAAAGACTGTGAGTGATGAAGGATTATGTGACAACTGGGGAAAAAGATGGCTCCCTTTTCATTTCCAGAATGTATTTCTTAAAACAAGGCAGAGGTGTAGCATTCCTCCCCAGCCTGGGAGTTTTGGGGTTTAGTGTTTGGGGTTTTTTTTAAGAATGAGGGGAAGGTAATCAGGCAAGCTGGATGCCTCTGAGACACATTTCCACTATAATTGTTTTTCCACTCCATTGTTTGCTAGTGGGGAAGAAGTAAAAAACCAGGTAGAGCTTTGACTTGTTAATTGATGTACCGTACTGAAGGATGAGGTGTTGAACACAGCTGTTCAGCGAGTAGACAAGATTTGTGGGCATATTTTATGGTGCAAATGATGATAGCAAGAGTAAATACCATTTGCTTTATTCCAAACACTTGATGTGCTACAGAGGAAAGGTAACTGTGTGATTAAGCCAAGTCAGGAAGGGTTTTAAGGGGCGCATCTCACTGTTGGGTGGATGAGGGCTTTGCGCGGTCCGTGACTGCCACCTGGTGCCGTCCCCCCGCTGCCGGAGCCAGCGGGTTCCAGCGCATCGCACCAGCGCCCTCTTCCAACGCTCCTCAGAGCTGGAATTTCAATAAATGTAATCAACACATTAACTGGAAAGCACTCTGTTAATCAGAGCCAGCGAAGAAAACTTATTCCACAATTCAACGCATTAGAATTGCCAGCTCATAAGAAAAATGATAATATACTTCACATTTAAGGAAACTCAACCCCATACCGACTACGTCCCTACCTGCTGGCACAGAAATGTAAGCAGGAGGGCAGTTTGCACAGCACGGGTGTCAAACACATCGTGCAACGAGGGACTCGGCAGATTTTAAAAGTGCTCCCAGAATAGGACAACAAAATCTCACATAAGCCTGAAAGAATTGCAGGGTTCCTCACTCCTGAGATCCAAAAAATATTTTCTATATTTTTACCTGGAAAAATCTCCACAATATATGCCAGTATTATTTTACAGGGGCAGGCCCAGTTCTGTTATTACTTCTGCCATTTCTCTTTACTGTCTGATTTTGCTGACTGTAGGCTATCATCAGTCTTACTGGGCTGTATCACAGACTGACTGGCAACCTTAACACAGGTTTACAGTTGTGGGTACTGTCACTGTCACAGTGCTTCTGTCAGCTCTCTGAGGGTACCTTTCCCTCTGGGGACAGAGAGCAGCCCAGGATGTTTATCACTAATTATTCCCCTTTCAGGCTCACCCATGCTCCGCAGCCATGGACCCCAGACCCAATTTTGGGGCCATCAGTCATAATGCTGTTTCCCTTTGCATCCGTCCTGCTGCCCCTTCTCCGATGTCAGTAGCAGACCATGCTCCCACTGCAGTGCACTGAGGAGCAGAGTACAAGCTAGAGGGGGTGGGAGATGGAGGTAAAGAAGCTGAGGACTATGAGAACATGCAAGACAGCCAAACACACAAGCTGCTTCCACAATGGACAGGAAACATTGACTCAACTCTCTTGTGTTAAACCTTGAAGAAATTAAAGGTTGTCATCTCTTGAAGGCCTCCCTCCAAATCGTGGCATTTGGGGAAGGTCAAAGCAGACCCAGATTTATCAGCTGTGTAAAACTTCAGAGGAAAGTTATTTGTCCTTAGCAGGTGTGGCAGTACTAGTGTAATGAAAACTAAACTGAGAGCTTAAAAACATGCTAATTAGTAATACATAATATTGTATTACAGTGGGTCTAAGATTTAGCTTTAAACAGGCATCTCAATTTCAGATTTCTAGGAACATTCAGTGCTATTTTCCATTTTCTATTACTTTGTTAATAGCACTCTCTGATCTGTTTCAGACCATTAATATAAATGGACAAAGTAGCCTAGAAGAAATGGAAAAAAAAACTTTTAATCTGGACCAATTTTGCTGCCTGCAATGAAATCCACTGTTGTTTTGAGTCTGTAACATATCTATCTACAACTAGTTTCAGAAAGAAAATAGTAGCATTTCTTTCCATCTTACAGCTCCCTTTCTTGATCATTTCTCTAAGAACAAATTCAATTCCCTCTCACCTGTCATTCAGCCTGACCTCTACCACCTTTCCCAGGGTTCCTCCTGTAAAAGATGCTGTTGCATGAAATCCATTAAGAAACACATTTGCTTTTTATTGAACATTTAGCAAAGAATTTGAAAGGAATATTTTTCCAGGGTAACCCACATGATGTCAGAACTCTGAACACAAGAGCAGGACCATAAATAACCTATGGAAAAATAAAATAAAATAAAATAAAAATAAAATAAAATAAAAATAAAATAAAATAAAATAAAATAAAATAAATAAAATAAAATAGCCCTTCTCTTTCCCCAGGAGCAGTTTGAAACAGAAATCTTACAGTAGACTTTCATTTCAGAGTGCTATAGCATAAGGCTTTCATTTTCTTTACTTGTGAGAGAGGAGGTGAAAAAGTGTTAGAACTATATGAAGAGAAGTATAAAATTCCCATAAAATGAAAAGAGGTAAAAAAGCAGGAAGAGAAGGCAGATTCCATTAAAGCAGTAAGGAGAGGATAAAAAGTGGCAATGACTCAGGTTTCCTTTGCAAAAAAAAAAAAAAAAAGAACAGCAGAGAGCAGATATGGTGAGAAAGCTGTTAGCAAGGCTATCACACCAGGCAGAAAACACTGGTCAGATCCCAGAGCCCCTCCTCACACGTCACAGATACTCATCAGTAAAATTAGGTTCAAAAACTGTGTGTCACCTCACAGCTTAGAGATGAGGGAGTACATTTTCTTATAGCATGATTTAAGATTATTTGAGTTGACCTATTTCCTTCAGTTTCCCTTTTAAGGAAAGCTTGGCTTCTGCAGAAAGTGAGAGGACTCAATTGCCAGCAACCTGCTTTGTGTCCCTGATCATATATCTCTACTTTTCCTTTGCCTCTGTTTACCTTTTCATTAACTTTCTTGGCTTTAGTCCAGGCCTCAAAAGGCTAGAAGAGTAATTGATGTCTTCAATACCAAACTGAGAATTGCAGAGAGGGGAGGAAAGGGGAAATCAGTCTGGATTACATGCGAATGTTTTTATTATTTATTTTACTGCCTTTTTTCCTAACCAATACAAAAAGCCAGGAAGAAAAATCATCTCTCATGAAAAATTTGACTCAGCATGATACATTTTCTTCAAGTATTGTAAGAAAAACGTAAGAAATGAGCAGCAACTCTGCAGCTGACATTTTCCCCCACACCCATATGCACCATAGCACTCACATGGCAGTAGCAGGTTCAAGCCCCTTCTGCCTGAGGGCACTAGTGACATCTCACATCCAGGCACTTAAACCACCATGTTGCAGAGCCCTTCTTCTTTGCTTTTCAGTGGTAAAGAATCACATCATAGACCTGGGATTGCTCCGGTACAAGGACTTCAGAAGCTGAGTACCAAGATGCACCCATTTCCAATTAGCATGGGAAAAGTTTATATCAGCATTCACTGCCCTGAATCAGAAGAGAGTTACAGCTGGGTCTCCCATCTCATGGGTGGGCATCATAGCCCGTTACCCCAGGCTGGAGGGTTTTCCAAGGTGGCTCTCCAGCTGCCTCTACCTTGATGACCCTCTTAAATATCACTTGATCAGAAGGAAAGTGACTCCTCAACTTAATGGCAAGGACACTCAGCTTTCAGCTGCTCCTTTGCTATTTTTAGAAAACGGAAAGACAACTCACGTTGCAGTCATGCTACATAGCCTGGTAATTGGGGTTCTTCCAAAGAAAATTTGGGAGAAGGCAGAGTTCATCCTGATTTCATGCATTTTAGGTAAAGTACTTTCAAACAACTAAGATACAAACTTAGCTAAGTTCGGTACCAGGACACATCAGGTACTGAACTTCCTGACTGTACCCTCTGTGCCAAGGAGTAAATATGGGAGTCAGAGGACAAATGTTTGACAAGTGTGCTCAAGAACTGTTGCTGTTAGGGAGGGTTCATCCATAACATGCCATGGGAAAAACATCCTGTGACTCTGTAGCCTGCCTGCCATTCCTCATTGCTGTCTAGAAACAACCTGTAGCTATAACCAAGAACCTGCATGCCCTCATGCTCCCTTTCCACCTCTGTGCTCCCTTTCCACTGTAAAAGTGTTTTCTTGTACAATTTGAGAAGCTACCACCCCACAGTAAAATATCCAGTGGAAAAATAACTACAAGTGAACAGGTAACAAGTGCAAAGGTGTATTTACAGACCAATGTCTATGACTCAGTAACGTAACTCAGAATTAGCTTCCAAGTCTGGTGTAGGACCTCCTTAAAATGTTAATGTGAGAAAAGTCTTAACTAATTTTATCTCTTTTGTGCAAGACATGCAACAACAGCTTTCATCAAACTATGTGTTTGAGTGACTGAATCAGACAAACTAAATAAGCAGAAGGCCAGTTACCTATAGTGATTTTCAGGCATGCATGACTTCGTTCAGGAAAAAACTGTGTTTTATTCACACACGTAAGTCATGCAAAACATATCTTTATATGGTCGCTGCCTGAGCATGTAATGATAGTGACAATCACTGTACCTAAGAAGACTTGTTAACACATGGTAAGCTTAACATGCTCAGTCTCCAATTATAAGTAACTTGCGTGATCAGCCTCTCTCTTGCAACATAGCAGGTCTCTCTGGAACCAAAGGGAGAGGCAAAGCTTTTTTTGTTGGGCCTTTTTTTCTCCAACATTATTACTGCTTTAATATAGAAGTCTCTGAAATGCAAGGTCTGCACTCTATCCTTTGAGACTCAGCAGATGTCTTTAAAACACTTAGTCTATTAAAGCTTATAATGCATGATTAATGATCTGAGGGCTGCTGATCTGAGGTGAAAGACTCAGCAGAATTTGCCCAATAGCTTTTGCAGATTTATGTACTGGATGTTAGAAACGAGAACCATCAGTGTAATTATTACACAAAAGCTCAGATCCAATGCTCACAAAACCTTCCCAAAACACTAAAAAGCAACTCATCAAGCAAAGGTGAAGTGCTCTGCAGTTTTTCTCTTGCTCTAGAGTCCTAGCTTCTGCTTGCTCCTTCAATTTATTTTTTTTCCATAGCAATTCAGCAAGAAATTTGTTTATTTGTTTATTTTCATAAGACCATATTACAGTTTTACTCAGTTTGAAGAACTCTTTACTCAGATCAAAAAGACATGAATTTACTACAGACTTTTCACTTTAGCCAAGGGCATGAGTTGGTGGCTTTCATCATGGATGTTCCCAGTATAAAAAACAGCACTCCAGAGTGCTAATTTGTGTGATGAAAACATGACTTGGTTCAAATTACAATTAATGTTCAGACAAAAAGAAAATACATTCTTTTTGTATTCTCTTTCAGATCTGTAAGTAAAAGGGAGCAATTTAGAGATAAATACGGGCTTCTCAGGGCAAATATCATGCTCAAAATAATATATATGGATGGAGATATGCACTGTTTTCTCCAGGAACCTTGAAATTTATCACAGTAACTTCTCAGATGTGAGCTATGCACAGTCTCAGCACTATTGATACTTGATATTGCACTTGAACCTACAGTTGATCTTAAGTTCTCCAAGTGAGAACACATCAGGAGCTATGTATGAATAACGAGAGAAATTGGTTCTTTTAAAGACATCACCATCCAAACAATTGATATCTAGAAAAAGAAATACATGCAAAGGAGATGAAATGGGCTATCTGAGGCTGGTGGTACAGTCCATGATAAAAGGCAAAAAAATACAGTAGAAAACAAAATAGTAAACCAGAGTTTTTTAAGACGAAATCATTCGGATTCTGTCTCTGCTCAAGGTAACATCACTGTTATTTGCCTTTTGATGCACTGTATAGGCCTATGAGCTAGACTGGGTGGGACAGTATAAAAAGTATTTGACTTCTCTTAATAATATGAGATTAATGCACCAATTACCAGGAATTTGTGGTTGGTTCATTCTCTATTTTTAATTCTATCTTTGAAAAAGGTATTGCTTTTTTAATTTATTTTTTTTTTACCTGATGAATGATAAAAACAGAGTTTTCAATGAGAATGTTATTTTTTGTTCTCCAGTTCACAATGCAAATAGATATGCAATATCCATCTGAAACCTTATAATAATCTAATGATAATGCCAATATAATAGAATCATAGAATCACTGAATTGTTTGGGTTGGAAGAGACCTTTAAAGATCATCTAATCCAACTGCCCTGCCATGGACAGGGACATCTTTCACTACATGAGGTTGCTCCCATCCAACCTGACTTTGAATGCTTCCAGGAATGAGGCACCTGCAACTTCTCTGGGCAACTTGTTCCAGTGTCTCACTACCCTCATTGTAAAAAATGTCCTCCTTTAATCTAAACCTACCCTCTTTCAGTTAAAAAATGTTGGCTCTTGTCAAGTCACTACAGGCCTTGGTAAAAAGTCTCTCTGTCTTTCTTATAAGCCCCCTTTATATCTTGAAAGGCTGCAGTAAGTTCTCATAGGAGTCCCTTCTTCAGTAGACTGAAAAACCCTAACTCTCACAGCCTTTCTTAATAGGAGGGATGTTCCAGCCCTCTGTTTTCACATCCATCCTCTGGACCTGCCCTCACAAGCCCATGTGTTTCTTGTGCTGGGGACACCAGAACTGAACACAGTACTGCAGAGCAGAGTAGAGGGGGAAAACCAACTCCCTCAATCTGCTGGCCACGCTTCTTTTGATGCAGGCCAGGATACAATTGGCTTTCTGGGCTACAAGCCCACATTAACAGCTCATGTCCAATTTTTTATCCACCAGTATCCCCAAGTCCTTCTCTGCAGGGCTGCTTTCAATCCATTTATCCCCCAGTCTCTGTTGATACTGAGGTTGCCCCAACCCAGATGCAAGACCTTGCTCTTGGCCTTGTTGGACTTCACGAAGTACAGGACTGGCACCATATGTCGAAATACTTAATTAATTTTTGTATAGCACCATCATACCACATTGCTATTCAGTATCCAAGATTCAAGTTCATACAAATTCTTTGACAAATTGAACAAGTAATGTGAACTCTATTAAGCTGTCAAAACCACAAGCGTTTATGGACAAATCTTGTCAAATTTACTCCCTCAAGTCCTTTCCTTTTAACGGGATTTGTGACTGAGTAAGCAGCCAGGTTATAAGTGGATGGCCAGTATTGTCTTTACAAGCAAACTTGAAAGAAACTGGGAAATAGAAAGTACTCAGTACCCTGAGTAGTTCTCATAACCTTTTGCATCCCAGCAATTATACAGCTGTCTGAATCATCACCTAGCCATGGAGCACACATCTTGTCCTTCTTCCATACCCTTCTTTGCTGGTTTGAACAGTACATTGATTGACAAAGAGCACAAGGTAAGCCCGTGCTTTTGATTTCTGGCACCAGAAAGTTTAGTGTTCCCAGGTGCTGGAGGCGGAACAGACTTTGGGGTTTAGAAGCTAATGCCCTGGTCATCTGCAGTCACGGTTGACCTAGACCTTGCTGAACAGGGCACCCCCTGTTAGCAGACACTTACTCACAGAAACCATGGAAAGGTTGTCACATAAATGTTATTCTCTCGGCAAAAGCAACTTATGAAGTTTCCTTTCCCCTCCCCCCCAGCATCTGCTCATTCCTGCCCTCCTGAACTTCAACAGCCCCCCCTAACATCTGAGGTCATACAGTCATCCAGATTGCTGAAATGATTCATATTCGAGGGGAAGAAAAAAACCCACATGGGCATACACACCTAACTCGGGAAAAAAATAAATTGGGAAGCAGCAGGTTGCTTTCTTTTTTCCAGTTCTGATAATTTCAGTGAACTGGTTTGCACTGCATCCCCTAAAACAAGTAAGTGAGTGGTAAACTATGCTGCAGGATCTGACACAAGCAGCCAGGCTTAACCTTGCAGCTGGCAAGAGGTCCATATAATCGCATCCTACTTTTATGTCAGACAATAGGCACACTCCTTGGAGCACCACATGCCTTTGGGAGTCTCTGGGCTTACTTTCAACAGCGCTCCCAAGGAGGCATAGGAAGCTGCTGCAGAGGCACTTTTGACACTTAGGATAACATCAGCAGAATATATCTGGCTTTTTAAATTAACAATGTCAAAATCGTGACCAGAAAATCTGAAGACAGTCCTGGACGTGAAAGTTATGATGTTTTGATGTATAGACCATTCATATATGTGTGAAAAAAATACGTTACATAGGCAAAATAAAATATCTCTTAGGGTTCTGATCAGCTAGAGAGTCACGGAAAGAAAAATATTTTGTCCAAAATGTCAAAGTTTTCAAAATTTCATCAAACATCTTACTAACTTTTTTTCATGGATGTCTTGCATGTCTGATTATAACTCCTTAACTTTTATTTCTGTCTTAAATCTGTCTGACCATAATGTCTAAAGCAGACCCGTAGATGTGTCAGGATAGAAATAGTCAAGCCGAATATCTTCCATGGCCAAGGTAACAGCCTGGTAAGTATCTAGCTGTGAGGTCATACCACACTGGGCCTGTGAACTCTTTAACTTGGATAATCTGGGTATATTGCAAAACTGTCACTTTCTTTGACTCCTCAGGCACAGATTCTTGAGGGCATTTTTCAGAAATGGGATAACAGATCACTCTGGGAAGTGAAATCCTGCTCAGCCACCCAAAGATACTGCCTCTTTTTGCCAAATTCCCACTTTTTGGACACTTGTCAACAGCTCAGGACATGCATAAACACATATGGTGAGTGTTAAAGGAGGTTTTCTTAACCCAGGCACTCTAAGTTAAACAGCGCTTGTGGAGGAGATGTAGGCAAAACATGACTGATCACCTGCATTTCCTTGCCCTGCTTCTCTTGTCACTGCAGGATGTACTTAAGATCAGCTGCCCTCAAGTCTGCCTTTGCTGAGAGTTTCTCCCCTGCTGTTGTTTTCTTCCTCTCAGTCAAACAGGAATCCTTCAGCAAGGAGACGGTGTCCCTGCATTGCTTTGCTGGGAGAGTTCCCATTATCTGTTCTCCTGGTGAAACTAGTTTTCCCACCTGAGCTGACGACTTGTGTTTGGTCCAGGCAGGGTGGGCGACACATGCAATCGCTTGCTACACACAAATTACAGTGCAAATCACAATTGCAATAACTAGAAGTTTCAGCTGTGAAGAGGCTTCCAGGGCTCCCACCAGGCTGAGTGTACATGTGCCTCAGGGTAACGTGGTAGGGGTCTGCAGGTAATCCAGGGGAACACGCGTTTCACCAAGGAGCAAGCAGGATGAAAAGTTGGCAAACATGTATCGTCCTCAGCGCCAGCAAACCCAGCAACCCACTTGCAGCATGTCAATTAGATGCTGACTCTCCTAGGAAATAATTAAACATCTCTTGTATCTAATCTTATGTTGCAATATGGTGGCATATTTGTTTATTAGGGTCTGTCAGCCATCCTGCAAGGAATTAAGCATAACAGAGCACAAAATTTTGGCTCTAGTAAATATGATGGTAATTTAACATGAAGATTGTAAAAAACATAATATAGAGCAGAAGCTGTACATAGGAAATTATGCTCTCTATTATACAGAATTGATGTTTTCCATTAAATACCATTAAGAAGATTCAGATATTGGTATCTGTGTTGTCTGGAACAGCTCTTAGAGGGAGACAGAAAGAGGCACTGACTGCACAGCTCTGAGAGGGCGAAGGCAAGGCTTGATCACAAAACTTAGTCACCCTAGATACCTATGTAGACTCAGATACCAATCTACAACTGAGTCTTTCCCATCCTTACCCTCTCTTCCTCCAAGAAAATCTTCAGACACAGATCTTCTTTCTAACAGAGTTGTATCCAGCTCTTTTGTATAATCAAATGCTCTACATTTAATATTTGATAATTATTTAAAGGTGTATGAAATTTCATTTTGTTTCATTATCTCTGAGTTTATTTCTTCAACACTTGTGCAAATGGTCTCCACAAGTATTACTTCTCTTCATATATATTTATCCAGGGCAATTTAGCTAACTTGGTCAACACAGACCTGTGTATCTATGAGTACTGTACTGATATTCCTAGTCTTGTGTGCTAGATCATTGCCCCATGTGAAGAAGCCTAAAGAATTATTATACATCTAAGGAGCAGTTGTCTGTGTTAGAGCACACTAAATATATCTGCTGTGCTGGCTACAGCAAGAAAAAAAAAGACAGCAGAGTTGTTAAGGAGTTATAAGTCATTTGTGGATCCCCCTAGGGTGACAGGATCCTTCCTTCGTTGCTCAAGGTGGTGTTAGGGCAGTGCTGTGACACGGGAATGATATAAAAATGACCTAATGCTCCAGAGGGCCTGGCCCAATGTGTAGAGCAGAAAAGTAGGTCAGAAAGGAAATCTTGCTACTACAAGCACAGCAGTGGCAGCAGTCCACTCTACCAGGCACAGAGTTTATGTAAGGCAGTGGCTGGGGCTGCTTCCCTCTGAATTTCGCAACCAGCAGATGCCTTGTGCTAAAAATGCCAAGCTGCCTCACACAAAAGCAGGAATCAGCTTGTGCATAAGTTTAGAAGAGCAAACACATCACCAAGATCACAGTTCTGTGTTTGTGCTAATCTGAACACTTGAATACGATTAAAGAACATATAACAAGCCTTTTCTGTCCCTCATTCACAAAGGATACTCTGAAACAGAGGCAGTATCTTTGAAGGCATGACCAAAAATTCAGTCAGTAGTTATTCTTGTGGCTTCCTGCTCTTCAGATCTATTCCCAGTTATTCTAGGGCTTATATGTGCCATCCCATGAGACTAAGGAGACCTTAAAAGGACATAATCATCTCCCTGGCCTCTCTGAAAAAGATAAAACTAATGGAAAGGGATGCCTCAGTAGCCTTCCCCAGCTCTCACAGGAAGGGTGTATCAGCAGTGTAACCAGAGAAAGTTGTACTGTTTCATCATTTTCAGCTGTTAAAGGCTAATGAGAAAGAGGGGCAGAGAGATACAGAAAGCTGTGGATATGTCACAGGAGGTCCCACTGTGGTGACACACTGGGAGCTAGTCGAGGCTGAGCCTGATTCCATGACAAAGTATGTATAAGTGGCCTAAAGCAACCTTAATTTACCTCCACCTTCTTCATCTACACCAGGGTGTTGGGAAAGAGGAACTGGGATCTTCTTCATGCTTACATTTAAGCTGTTTCTGGAATTACACAGATTAAATAAACATACTAGATTTGGAGACAGCTTCGTTCAGGGAACCAAAAAATAAAATGGTCACTTGTCTTCTCTGCAGTGGAATAATCACTCATGAGTAATTCTGCCCCTGGCCTTGCTGACAGTGCTCTTTTTGGTCCTTACTTTTGATATTCTCTTGCTACGAGAGCCAACACCCGAGCTGATCCCCAAAGGCAGCAGCACATGCTTGGCAGTGGCAGTACCCAGATGCTAAAATGCTTTTTGCAGTAACAGGAGCTTCATCACATTGGTAAGTAACTAGTTTGCTGGAAGTCCTTCCCTTAGGTTTAACAGCCTGCCTGGAAAGGGCTGATCAAACAAAAGAAGTCTCTTTCTCTAGTAAACATACCAGGTAAAACAACATGGGGAAATATATACAACTTAAGAAACTCTCTAGTGGGTCATGTGCACCTTTATTTTGGCATGAAGGAAGGCGAATATTTCATTCTGAGTACTTTGGGTTTTGCATAAACTTACCCCAGGCCAGGAACAACAGCAGCAGCAGCAGAAAATCAACCATGGCCTCTGGTCCCTGAGCAGTCCATTCCCTGCATTCAGAGTCTGCTTAGCAGAACAGCACATTTTCTAATTCTCCTAGGCCTGACCTTTAACTTTTAGCCCTCTGCCAACTGTAAATGATTGTGTAGGCAGGTAGGAGTACGAACGGTAAGGTTTTAATATCTTTCATTTATCAGGATGCACCATTAAAGTTAGTGCCTAGAAACACACAGACCACGGGGGGTGATGGAGTCCATTCCGTAGCCATGAGCTGGTGTTAACACAGTCCCAACTATACCATAAACGGTAACTGCATTTCTTTAAATCTTTTTTGACCGTGTTTCATTGCTTGAAAAGTCAGGATGATGGCCCCATGGAGCCTTGAAGGAGTAACATAAGTCGACTTTTAGAAATGTTGTGTCCTATAGGATTAAAATAAACATCGCAAACTCTTCATGCATGCAAGTATTAGATGAATAACAGAGACAGAAGTTAAGCAATGAGGAAAAAATACTTAAAGAAAATCCTGAATTAAAGAACTGTGTATCTGCAACTTAATCAAAATGGTGTAGTATCAGTGTCTGGCTAATGCTGACATCTCTTCAGACAGTTACAGTGGATCCCTTTTCAGGTCCTCTGTAAAGCAGAAAGGGGCTTTCATAGACACTTTCTCTTGGGGACACTTTCTTTGAGTGAGATTCTTAGTCCTCCTGTATATTTTTTTTAGATGTTACAAAATAGTAAAGCTTTTAACAATTAACATTGCCATAGAACTTTGCTGAATATTTATAAATATTTTTTTTTGTAAACTCATAAATTTAAATAAAATGTTTAGAAGCTTGGACCCCCATTACAATTGGTGTGTAAAAGCTCTAACAATAGAGTTAAAAGAGCATTTTGCACCTCTTATCAATCTATATACCATCTAAAACAGATTTTCCATAGCAAGTCATCATAGATCAAAAATCTAGGAATCAATATGAGATGAACTGTAAATCCTTTAGGAGCGCCTTTAGGAGGTTGCTAGTGCTCACCACATTCACCAAAGAGCTTTGTGTTCACCGAAAATACCTGAAATATCAGATGTGAAAACCAAAAAGCCTGAATTAAGTAAAAGCAAAAAAAATAGTGCTAGCAACATATTTGACAGACAGGGCAGACATGAGGAGTAAGAGTCAGGAAGCAACTGATCTCTCTTGACAGAGACCGAGAGACAGGCACACTCACCAAGACTCAGACAATAAGCCATCTAATTAACCAAGTAGTTTTGGTATACTTTCGCACTGTTTCATGAGAGTGTTAAAAAATTCAGTCATGTCTTTTCAATGGAATCGATCAACAGAATCTGAGATGGTCTGAGTCAGCAAAATCAACATAAAGGCAGGGGAGCATAAAATACCCCAGTAAGCACTGGCACACAGACTTCTGCTCTCTGAGCTCTGAAATTCCTCTCATGCTGATCAGTAAAGGAATATCTGTGTCATTTGCTGTCTGAAACTAAGTTCTCTCGTGGCAATTGCACTACAGTGCATGCAGTGTAGTCACTCCACCACAGTGCCAAAGGTGGCCATTGGGGACCTCCACAATGACAGCTCTTGCCTTACTGCTCCCTTTGGCTCCAGGGCTCCGGAAAAGGAAATGAAAATGGTATCTCAACTCTCAACATCCAGATTCTCAACCAGGTATAGCATAGAGATGGGTGGTAGGTTTGCACTCACAGAGGATACCTTGATGATCAAAGTCAGTGAACAAACATCCTTGTTAATGGATCACCAGGCCTTTTACAAAGTATTTGAAGTCAGGTAAGAGCACTCAAAAGGCTCTGTTCATACATTTCAGAACAAATCCCAGAGAACAGTAATTACAGGCTCGATTTCTGCTGCCCTCTCGCTCCATGACACTTCACTTGTGGCATACCACAAAACACATTTCTGCCTCCCATTCTATTCACCATAAACCATAAAAAGCTGCAGATTTCATAAATACAGCATTAGAGATTTTGAGGTCATGGGGTCCTTGATTTAGCAAGTCCTTCTTGCAAAATGCAGACCACAGAAATTCAGCAGATCTTAATACTGAGAGTGTTGAACTAAATGTCTCTTTTAGAAAGTTGTTTAATTTAGGTAAGTCAGAGATGGTACTCAACAGAGAAAAAGAAAATTATTCATTTTCCTCTCAGCTAAAAGTGTTACACCAGCTGGAAAGAAATTCCACAAAAGTTCACTTGACCTCAGAGGGATTAATCCACATTTACAGCAGTAGAAGAACAGAGTGTAGGAATGAGCTCTCTAGGCAGGGTTTTGTGTCACAATTGCCTTTAATGGCTGTGTGACTAGCTTTAGTCAGTAGCAGATACAACTGGATTTTGCTTAACTAGGCACGGAAAGGATGGTGATCTATAACACAGTACCCTGCATTGGCATGAGGTACATTCATACACACCTGGTTACCGCAGATCAACTGATGCAAAGTGACTTCATTGTGGGTTTTAGTACCCTGCTAGGTTCTTATTCCTTTTTTATCTATTAGCATCATTACCCAGTGTAGCCAAAAATTACCCCAGAATTTGTTCTTTTTTTTTTTTTTCTTTCCTCAGAACAGATCTGAGTTTAATAGAAGTTTTCTTCAAGATAATTTGAAAATACCTTTATGTTTCCACTAAAAGGCTGTATTACAGAGAAAGAGCTACACAGGTGTCTTACATAATAAAGTCTTGCTTTTGTAAGATGTAAGTCTGGTTTAGATAAAGGTGCACATTCTCTGCTATATGTTTGAGGAAAGGTGCCAATGAAAAATCTAGGTGATATTCTGAGAATAATATTTAATTCTGAGAGTAGTAGCTGGAGCCTGTGCAGTGACACAAGCTAGGTAAAGCACACACAGAACAAACAGATGAAACACAGGCACATTATTATGGAAAATGTGATTTCTATCTTTCTATAATATCTAAGAGCCTCTGCAATCAGGATTTCCAGGAAGAAATCATTCTCCTAGCTCACTAAAATCTAGCAATATCTTTAATTGAATAGATTTATAACTCAGCTTAGTGGCTGTGCTTTGTGTCACAACTCTATAGATGGCAGAGGCAGGACAAACTAAGGAAAAACTAGAATTTGTATTTATGTCAACATACTTCTAGTCTGATTCCCCCCCCCCCAAAAAAAACCCCAAACATATGCTACTAACTGTAGTTAGTAGCAGAGAGGGACCCATTATAGCATCTGAGGGCACCAGAGTGATTAATTTTATCCTCCCTAATGCCTTTGAAGTTGAGATAAATGAGTTGTCCAAGGTCATATAAAAGGCTGTGGTTGAACTGGGAACAAAAGTCAGATTTTTTGATGTCTAGACCTCTGCCTTATCTCTGTAATAAACCTTGGTAGTAAGAGGAGACAAGGAAAAAGCTGTTTAGAGGACAGTTGGTTACTTTCAGAGAGAGAAAGCCAAGAGAACAGAGAAAGTAATTTCTCCATATGAGACCCTTTTAAGGCAAGTCAGCATGCATTTTATGGAGTTCCCCATTAATCTCTGCTCTGAGAAACAAATAGATAATATTATAGTTTTATTTTTTTTAATATTTATTTTAAAAAGATGGTAAGTCCTTTCTATACATTTATGAACATTTTTTCTCCACAATTGGCCTATTTAGTACAGTGAAATGACCTACTGCCTACTTGGAGAAGAGTGGAAGGCATCAGACTAACATAAGCAGAAAAAGTTGAAGAAATTTTTACAAAATTTCAGTGAATAGACTAGTTTTTCTGAAAAGTAAGATTTATACTGCTTTTGCTTTTGAATGTGACAAAATCTCAGGCTATATTACTGTCAATTTGTCTCATTTTTTACGTTTATATGTTTTCCATAATTCCAATATCAGTGAAAAATGCAAAAGAAATTTTTCTTTTCCAAGGAAGACTATAAAAATTAATTAAACTGGCTAATAAAACACAAACCTAATTCATCTAAAAATATAAATTGTAAAAAAATTATTATCCTTCATATATGTTTGCTTTTTCTTATTTTGGACAATACGACTTTAAATATTTTAGGTCCTTGAAGCACTTCCTAAACACTTATTGTAATGCTTTTTTTCTAGTTATTAAGATTTTAATCCAAAGACTAATCAGAGGCTAATCAGAAACAATCCCTTGGACTTAATGGATTTGATATCAACCACAAAATCTTATTTCTAGACATTATAAAATAAAATTTCTATACAAGTAGTTCAATATAATACATATAATTGCATAAGTTGGCATTCTCAAATTGGTATGAAATGTGCTAAAAACACCTACAATAACCAGAAGGAAAAAGAGGTTTTCTGGAAAATGTTGAACAACTCTGATTACTACTTCCTAAAAAAAGACTTTTCATGATATCAGATGTTAGCAAATGAAATATTCTCTTTTACCTGCAAATTTTATTAAATTTGGAAGATAAAAAGCACATGTATCTCTCATCTAAAGACAAACTAACCAGGAGGCAGCACTAATTTGAAAGATGTAAATCTGATTACAAAGGTTTTATTCTTTATCCATATGAGCACACCACAGCAGAGCTAAGAAAGAGGGAGTTCTCAGTATTGCCCCAGTAATATTAGAACCTTATTTCTTTGTTTTCATTTTGTTCAATGATTTAATTTATGAATATGATTACAATGTGTAGGCCATGATTCTGTAATCTTGTATTTAGTCATGAACTTTGTCTTTGAGTAAACTGGGATTTAAGGTTTGAATTGACTACCAATCCATCCTATTAAATGAACTGTGTAGCTTCTAAAAATCCTACACAACATGAACTATATTTTGGATATATTAAATAAATGGAATCAAATCCTGAAACAGAATCTAGGTTATTACTAAATCAAATTAATTCTAGATCAATAGTAAAATCTTTCAGTTGCAAAACTGGAATTATAATTCTTAAATCTGATTTCTATGTCAGTATAATTATCACGTGCTCTGTCAAGCTATGAGTTGTACAAATGTATTGTGGAGTGTACTGGTTCGCATTTCAAAAACTTTGACTTGCAAAAAATGAAGTATTTACTCTGCTGTTGTTTTTCTTCTGAAAAAGCTGTGGGAAAGTATTATAAGGAAACTATCTGTTTTAGTCCAGGGGTTTGCTTTTTCTCTACTTACCAGCCAGAAAAATTCACATCAGTCAGAAAAGATGAGCATAGTTTAGTTTAATTGTTTACAACACTTGGTAATTGCTTGACTTCTTGACTGCTTTAAATAAATAATTGTCACTTGCATTGTCTTCTCTCTTCATCTTTTCATCATCAGAAATTAATTATTGAGTCAGACTTCTCTATTGTCTATGTCTGCTTCAACCTTAATTACCCAAATGAGACGTTATTTAGACACATTACACAACATTTTACTACCCCTTAAAACAGAGAATAATATGGCACTTCTATGCTTCTCTTTTCTAAAGCCATTTAAAATAGATTTAAAAAAATGTAAGTAAGACCTTTGCTGCATTTCAGTCCTAACATGTCACTTCAGGTGTCACTTTCCATAGCAAATCATTCAGGTCTGTTACAACACTGGTAGTCCCTTTGACAGCAGGAGGTTGAGAGCTGACATGAGCCCCAAATATCAAACAATGAGCAGAAAGTACACTTGAGTTCACCTCAATCATGTAAAAAGTAGAAATTAAGAAATGGGAAACTGAAATTATGTTTTCATACTAATATTAGAGCACATTTTCTGAGAATTTTAGCTAAGAGTCTCTTTCCTGAATCTTTTCGTAGGAATAGATTTTATTTCAGACTCAAGAAGAATTAGATTAATGCGATTTCCACATTCATTTATTTACTGACAACATTTAATTGACTTCTACGTTCTTGAAGATACTCTGCATATACACTCCTGTTTTCACTTTTCAATATCTGTATGTCCTTTCAGGAAACTGAATTGGTGTTCTATGAGTGAGCCTTATTTATTTGGTTTTACAAAAATGAAAACAATCATATTTGTAGTGGGAGTAAAGGTTTATGAGACAATAAATTGGCCTTCAAAGTTTTTTTAATCCAGATGTCAGCTATGTGCACCAGAGTTCCTGCAGTTGGAAAAAAGGCAGGAAAAAAACCCAAATACATAAATAATAGCCTAAACTCTAGTCAAGGCAAGCACAGATTAAGTGGTTCATTTTACATACGTAGAATGTCTTTTTTTCCATCCTGATGAAAAAACAAAGTAACACTTTACTTCAATATGTCATAAAATATCATGCATCACTACTTCAAGACAATATATTTATGAATGCAAATACAAATAGCATTATCAGTATAGCTTTTGAAAATAAGTGAGCTCTTGAGCTAAGACAATTACAGTAAAATATTGCAGTAGTGTGGAGGAAGGTTTCAGGGGTGGTAGACTAATGTATCTGTCAGCTTTACTTCAAATTTTTGAGTGGTTCCATTTTTTCAACAGTTTAATGATATAGTCCAATGGAAAAGTGCTATAAAATTTAATAAGAAAAAACAATTGAGATCCATAAAAATGTTAAAGTATTCAAATGAAACTATTGTGCCCAATACAAAGCAAAATTCATTCTAATGATGAAAATCTTCTTACGATTATTCCAAATGTATACTACTAGAAGTCAGCTGGTCTTAATGGAGTAGTTGCATCACAGAGAACAGAGTCTGGCTGTCTTTGGATATATTTTACCATAAATTTTCTGCAGCAGAGCTGTATTCCTTATGCATTTAGGGCTACATTTAGTTTGTTCTCCATGTGTCCACATATTCACCTTCGAAGTTGCATTTGTATTTGATCCCTGGAGTTACTCCGGTAATTAAATATCTTGCAAGAAGGTGGCTTTCAAGATTCAAGAAGCCAGTGCATTATTCATGCCATCATTTTAAGATGGAAACTTTCAATTTATATACATAGCATACTGTTTTACTTAGGCTAAATAAGAAAATTGCAAGTGCCTTAATATAATGCAACATTTTGTACTTTTGATAATGTGCTTTAAGATCGTTACACTTAATTATTTTCTTTAGGATCTTAACTTTGAGGCAACAAACCTGTCAGGTGTCAAAAATACGATTAGGGCTTGAAAGATCCATTCTGGAGAAACTAGAGTATGCGAAAAAAACTTTTTGTGTATGTGTTGATGATTTAAATTGCTTCAGTTATGCAAGAATTCATTAACAACACTGGCATAATGTTTAGCAGTCTTGGAAGCCAACGCATCTTCTACTGTTCTGTTCAGGATTTTGTCAGTGATTGCCTCTAATCATCATTTGGTACTACTTTGTGCTGCCTAAATCACTTTTACAAACTGGAAATTCTGTATAGAAATCTAGCCTTATCAATAGTAAAGAAATCTCCAGTTTTATGTCCAATTACAAATACAAATTCCTTTCCTATGCATAGGAAAACTAATAAGCAAGATAAAGGGTTCCATCAATAAGGACTGTAGATGTTCATACAACCATTTGTGCAGTTTATCTTTGATGGTCATCTAAATATATATTTTTGTAGTCACATACTAAAGTTGTGTGTAAATGGACTGTGGACATTATAAGTAATATAATAACTTTTTAAATAGGGAGAAATAGAAGCACATGGGTCCCAAAACAATATAGACATCATGCAATCTTATCACAACCACCTTATTATCATCATATTGGCTTTCCTACTATCCATTACCTGTCTTTCCCACTCTCTTAAAGACTGTAAATAAAAAAAAAAAGGTATCTTAAATTCTACTTTAAAAGTTCTGTGTTGCAATGCATACATTCAAGCAACTACGTTATGAAGAAATGAAGGCAGAGTGAAAAAGCATGGTTGGCCAGAAAAGCACTTCAAGGATACCCAAAGATATGTTTCCAGTGCCGTCTGTTGCAAATTGGGAGCTACGTAATGGCACAGTAAGGCAATTCATAAATTCTTTTAAAGTTGCAGTAGAGCAAAAGCATGTAAGAGAACACGGTGCTGTGAATCTTGTGACAAAATGAACTTAATGTGCTGAGCTGCCTACAGTAACCTACATCTGCTCCATCTCATCTACTCCTCTCTGTGCTGGTCTTATCAACCTTCACCACAACTATTACCTACGCTTAGCCTGTATCCCAGGCAAAACTGCAGCAGTTACTCTACCACCCAATGACCCCTCCCCAGCTGAGAAGGGGAATCAGGGACCAAAGGAAGAAGCCCCACAGGTTGAGATTGAAAAAAGTTTAATTAAATAACAAATTTTGCCTTATATTACTGTGGCAACTCATTTCCTACACTGGATGTAAAAGAAATAGAAGATATGAGGGTTCTCTTATGAAAAGAAACAAATTACCTACTTCAGCCTTCATAAGTTTTGCTTTAATTTGAGTTATATTTACATGGTTCATGACAAGTATGAACACCTTTACATAGTGCAAGATCAAAGTTTCCACTGAACATAAGGCAGATTTTGTTTGTGTAGGACCAGACTAAAAGGTTGGATGTTTCCATAGCTCTAGCACTGTCAGAACTTGCCTCTATTTTGCCAGAGTTTACAATTATCATTATAGACACCTTTGACACGTGTGCAGAACAACCCAATCATCTTTTAAAATCACACAGTTTTTTACAATCAATAAGACATCATTGAGACATTTTATTAAAGACAATTTAAAGATTTTTAATTTTAGGTAATTTTTTTTCATAGAGAACAAAGGAAGTCTTTAAATTCAGTATCTTATTCTCCAAGACTTCAGTGACAGACATTCCCATATGCTGCAGCACATGAGGAAGGGGAACAATGTTGTAGAACTGTCAAACTTGCTCACTAAGCAGAGAAAAGAAATAAAAACATTTTGATTACCACTGTAAGCAAAAGGATCTGTGCAAGGACCTGTGCATATCTTGCAGTTATCACTAAAACAAAGCCTGTGGCATTTAGTCTGGCTTTTAAAATGGTGAAGATGAACATACTTCTGAGGGCAGCAATAAAAAATTGATTTCCTTCAGCTTTTTATTTTCTCTATTACAATCTGCAAAATAGCCCAGGCCCATATTCTTTATAGTGGAACTATTTCTCATATACATAAAAATGCATAAGATTGTTTTGGTTAAGAAAGAAAGGAGGGGCATTTAGAGGGAAAGTACCACATGACAATGGAAAATAAGCCACATTTGAAATCAGTCTCAATGCAATTTGGAAAAAAAGACCATCACCACCTCAGGCAAAGAATTACTGAAGACACAATATGTATCTGAAACTAATTTTTAAAAGAGGGCAGAGAAGTGATCAAATATAAATTTCCTTGGAAGGAAAACTGCTGCTGAGATAGAAAGGCCCTTCTTCAAATGGGAACATTTTTTAAATTTAGTTGTCGTGGTTTTAATCTTTCCCTTCTCTAACTTCAGTGCAGAGTCATCTTTTAAGAGATAATGGGAAGGCAAACTCTGGCCCAGTGATCTTGTATTACCCAGCTCACCACCCTACAGGCATCCCAGCCTGGATGCCTCCATTGTTCTTGTCCCAGGGCTGGCAGCAGAGGCCAGCTCAGTGCAAGCTAACATGCTTGCCCCAAGAAGGGAGTGCGTGCAGCGTGCATCCCTCCCCAGTGACCCTCAGTTGGAGCATCCTTTATGGATGAGAGGGGACTTCCTTGCCTGAAGGCTGTTGTGAAACAGACCTTTGTGAAGAGCCCTGCGAGTACTGAGTCAAGCACTGCCTTAGGGATTTGCACCACTGGCAAACATGGACAGCATCTCACATAATCTTTCTGATTATTTTCCTTCTCCAAACAGTATTGCCTCTGTCTTGCGTTCCTCTCTTCTTCCCCTGCTCCCCAGTACTCCTCATGCAGGTACTAATATCTTGCTGAAACAGTGACACCTTCTGTTTATACCTCTATTTGACCAGATTAAGACATGTAGTAGGACATCAGTAGGTGAGTCGGGCTGGGAGATCTTAATACATTAACTTGTCAGAAGACTGCTAAGTCGTCACAGTATTGCCATGTGCACTGCAAAGATGCCATGCTAGGACATCTTCAGCACCGAGTTTCTGCCTACTCATCTGTAAAGGATGAACTGAAAGGAACTGCCTCTCTCATGAGAAAATCATTACATGAAAGGTTACCAGACACTCACAGTAAGGCCATCTACATAAAATACAGATGGGTTCTTTGAAATAAGTTGTGCTGCAGCTGCACAGAGAATAAATACCAAGATGGGGCTGGACCCTCCATCTCCTCAATGTGTGCAGTGTTTTCTCTTTGCTGCAGCAAGCACAAATCCCCCACATTCCAGGCTGCCCTCTGGGGCTAGGACATCTGCCTTAGGTGCATGTCTGGAAGTGGAAGCAGATGGCTTGGATATCAAGCCGGTGGGTGGCACAGATCTGCGCTGGCATCAGAACCCTACAGAGCATAAATCACTGGTGAATTCAGGTGGGGAGAGAAGATGAATCATGGCCCAGTGCAACCTTGGAGCTCATAGGGTAAGATCGTTGAACAGCAGGACAATGAGGCCCTCAGGTTTCCTTTCTCCACTCAGTAGACAATAGCACCTATCAGTGCAGTTAGCTGGAGCTGGGTACAAGGGAATATACAAGCTGAGGATATTCTTTACTTGAAAAAACAGACCTGAGGAAGAGTCAATACCTCAGCAAGTTCCCTCCTGACTGCAGCTAGTAGAGTTTCTCTACATAGTCTAATCTGCATGTAAGCTGTCTGGATAGCAGTGCCATGCAGACCCCTACATTTCTAGGTGGCAGAACAGTTAGAGAGCACAGAAGGAGGGACAAGAGCACTGTGCGGGCAAACAGAAAGAGCAAAGCGGAGAAAGGAAAACAGAGAAAATGTTGCGGATCCACTTGATTTCATGGAAAGCATGTGTCAAAGCCATTGGACTTCTGATTTGGAGCTGTGCACAAACTGTGCACATTGAGCCTATTTAAATACATGACATTTTTACAATTGCCCTCAGTCTCTTCCCTGTTGTTTTACAATTAGTTCTTGTTTTCCTGTCTTTAATTAAACTGTAAGCTGCTTAGGGCACCACCAGGACTCCTATTTATACAATGTTTGGCACATGGACTTTGAGGCATTGCCAAACGTGGAGAGAGGAAAAAAGAAACATAAGACAGTAAACTATTATAAAGTAAGCTCTAACTTAGAAGTCTATTCTTCTAGACTATATAAACTTTGGGTACTTAGCTCTGGAAAAGTAAAAGCAGATAAAATAGTGGAAAAACAATCAATGAAGAAAAAGTAGAAGAA
Source organism: Podargus strigoides (assembly GCA_028020825.1). NCBI lineage: Eukaryota > Metazoa > Chordata > Aves > Caprimulgiformes > Podargidae > Podargus > Podargus strigoides. The sequence continues at coordinate 1,025,642 of CM051643.1, forward strand.
TGTACACATATACTCAGGGAAATGGAAATATAAGCAGGCAAGAACAGCCACATTAGAGAGCCCAGCCTTGGATTAGTAAGGGAGCAAAATGTATGCAAGTGTCTTACAAAAAGAAGCCAAGTAATTACTATGCCTTAGATTAAACCCGAAATAAACAGTCCCTATGACCCTGTTACCCTGCGCTCTGCCAGGTAGCAGGTTGTTCTAGCATTTAAGGTGTGAACCCTATCCTTCAGAGCATTTTGAATCTTCAGGTAGGGTATGGGACCTAGATCATATACAGACTTTCACTTCCCAGAGAAGATCCACATCTACAATCAGGATAAAATTACACGGATGAGATCAGGATCGACCCATGTAATTTCCTATGTGGTTTCAAGGCTTTTTCCTCAGTAGTATCATTTCACTGTCATCTGCCCTTGAGTAGTGTGAATAAGAACATAATTCGTAGCACAAAAATAAGCTTCCACATATTTTTCCTTGAAAGATTTTATTGAACTGCTTGAATTTTATTGAACTATTTGAATTTATGCCATGGTGAAACAGATTAAAAACAACATTTATCTTGCATTGCAGACAAGGCTTTAATTCACTCCTTCAAACTCCTCTTAAACTCTTATCACCTGGATGATTTTCTTTACCCTCAGTTATACAAATCTTGGTTCCACTCCAGCAACATCCACGTTGTGTTCTGTAGATCTGACCTCTGCATAATCGGTATTTTTATGTTTCCGCTGCTCTTGCAAGAATAGCACATGAGGATACCTGAAAAAAATTGGTCATATCAGTAACTTCACATGAAAAACAAAAAGATGAAACAATACTTCTTGCTTGGAGAGGAAAAAAAAGAAAAAAAAAGAAAAAGTCCCAACTAGGGCCCAAATAGGCCACTGACATTGAAAGATGAAGAAGTTATGCAATATTCCTTTCCCTAGATTTAAGACCTTTGAGCTAAATAAAGAGAACACCTTACGCAAAAAAATAAAATAAAAAAAAATTAAAAAAAAATCAAAGATAAAAAGGCAAAAAAAGAATACTTCAAAACTCAGCATCCACAAGTCTCAACACAGGCAACTGTATATGAACATTTTATATGTCTTAACTTCTTTGTTTTGTTTTGGAATATGTTACTACCCTTTCTGCAGCAGTGACCTCATCACTTAACTTTAGCAACTGCTGCTGCGCTGACTGATGAACAGGACAGAGATTGCAGGGTGAATCTGAGCATTTGACTCGGAGAGCAGAGAAAGATGACATGCTCCAGAAAAGCTTTTTCCTGGACCAGGAACGGATAGTTATGGCAAACAGATGGAAGGAATCAAATCCAAAACACAGTGTGTGACCTATCTCAGATAAAGGCTCCTTCTTGCATTTTGTTTTGGCAAAGCTCAATTATCACTGATGCCAGCAGAATGATCCTGAGTTGTGGATCTTGTCAGCATGCTCCAAGCTGTAGTCCTCTCCCTATCAGGACTTAAAGGACAACATAGTCCAGCAGTAAATACTGACTGGAGAGAAACTTATGCAAAAAGTAACATAACAGAAAAACAAAGCAAGACTATTATTCTAAAGTCAAGGGAACCCATTTTTGCCTTCCAGCTATGTGACAGACTTGGTTTCACGTTGGCCAGACCAGGCAGCTGTCTCAAGGCTCTTAAAATCCACAGATGGGAACAAAAATGAACTCTGAATAGGGCTGTGCCCTGTTGTTAATCTCCCTAAATCAAAGAGTAGAAACAGGACTCTATTTCTCTGTTTGACAACAGCATGACAACATCCCAAGTGAAAAATGGAAGGACTCAGATCCCCACAGAGATTTGCTCACAAAGGTATGGGTCAGAAAGGCAGGAACCAAGACAATAAGCACAGCAGCTGGTATCTGAAGGATCCAGTCCCGTGCTTATTAGAAGCCTTTGGTTATTTAACACCTGTTCTCTAGAAAGGAATCATCACCCTTTAATGATCTACTAAAAATGAAAATTAAAAACTAGGAAAGAAAACAGAAAGAAGGAAAAGAATGCAACGAAATAGCAAAATGTCAGACTGAAGTCATCCTGTGTGGCCTGTCTTCTTTTGTGTGAGTCAGGGAGAGAAACCATCACACAGAAAAATGTCATTGATATTAATAGTCATGAGGAGAGTAACACAAAACACTCACAGTGAAAACACTTGAAATTTACAGTCTTTGAGTGTGTTAGAAACTACCGCCCTTTTCAGTCTGCCACCTCCACTCCTCATGTGAGCATCCCCCAACCTTTCAGCAACAGCAAACTGGATTGTCTTGAACAGCCTAAGTAGCTCTTTTCCAGTCCCCCCCCATTTTGAATGAAATGGCTTCAGGCATGATTGCACTAACAGTGATGCCAGCAGCCCAGAAAGGACTGCAGCCTTTCAGGAGGAGGAGAAGCAGTAACAAGCAGCTTGAGAAGGAAACCTCTTCAGCAGGGATGCGTACTGACTCACAGCACATGTGACTGCAACCAGAACCAACAACTTTTTCCTTTCCAGTCCCCTATTCCTGCACAGCTATTCTGCTCTTCTTTTTGGCTGTTTCTACCTACCTGTCTTAGACCTGGATAATGTTTGTCTGCCTTGGACATACAGTGGGGGCACGAAGACCTTTTCTTTCTTTCTTTTCTTTCTTTCTTTCTTTTCTTTCTTTCTTCTCTTTCTTTCTTCTCTTTCTTTCTTTCTTCCTTTCTTTGTTTCTTTCTTTCTTTCTTTCTTTCTTTCTTTCTTTCTTTCTTTCTTTCTTTCTTTCTCTCTTTCTTTCTCTCTTTCTCTCTTTCTTTTTTGCTTTGGTTTGAAAGCAGGTTTGAAAGCAAATCTTGCCTGTCTGTGGTATTACAGTTTTCTGCCATCTTGGTCCAAAGACCCCTCCTAGCCTGGAGTGATGAGGCTGAGGTTGCAGACTTTTCTCTCTCTGGCTTAGTTCTGGTTTTGTCCAGTGTTTGTCTTATATGAAATTTATTTGCAGCCACCAAAATAGAAAGAAAACCCTGCCTCTCCTCACATGCAACTATACTAGAGCATCTGCCAGGAAAACGAATGTGTCCCTGTCTGGCATGAAGGGCTGTATCACGTATAACGCCCAGAGCCCGAGTGGGGATTAGCTCAGGAGATGCCTGCACTAGGTTCGAAGCCCTCCTTCAGGAAGGGGAGAAGGGCACCGCTGGCCCCCCACACCTTCTAGGACAACAAGCTGTGGTTGAACCAGGACTAATATGGGGGGACACTTCAGGTGTCCATTTCTGAATTACCGAAGAGCTTTGTCTGGCTTTATTCTGCTTCTTTATTCAGGGTTCTTCTGAGCCTATGGAGGAGCCTTGGGTTAGGCATGGAGTGGTTTGTGTTTATTTTGGATGACCCTTTGCAACTTCTGTCTGGTCCCCGTCCTTTCAGGAGTAGTGGTGCTTGAAAATCGGGTGGTCTCAGCTGTTCTCAGAAACTTGGAAACTAAGGTCCTCCTAAATCCTCCTTTAGTCACTGTAAATTGCTGTAAGTCTTTCTGCCGGCGTCTGCTTCTGACTGCCTTTTTATACAGCACGAACAATGGGATTCAGATGTGGGGGAAGGCCTGCAGGGACTCCTGTAATACAAATAATGCATTAGTATGACATGCAGCTTGGAGTGTGAAAACCATAGTATAAAATCCCAACGAGAGCTGCATTCCTTTGCTGTTCTGGCAAATAAAACTCAACTGCAAACACAGAAAGTGGATGTGTGTGCACCTGAAGCAAAATCACCTCTCAGCCCGAGAGACGTCTAGTGGAAACTGCTCTGCGGTGTGTGCCAAGTCCTCGTCCTGAGTAAGCGTGGAGAGTTGCCTTTCCCACATACCTCCCTCGGGCAACAAAAGAGTCAGATGCCAGGATTTTTGCTAGCTTGGCATTACACAAAAGGCCCGTGGGGTGGGTACAATGGAATTTAGGCTGGGCAGGGAGGCAGGACGAAGCAGCGTGAGTCTCCAGCAAACAATAGCAACAGCAGGATGAAAACAGCAGGCAGAAAGTATATGCACAATTACCAAACCAAAATATCTGGAGTTACAAGGGCATTACATCCTCAGCCATGTCCCCAGGCAGGATCCCACTGTTGTTAACGTAACCACGACTGAATCAGGCGTGTATTTTACACAGCACAATGCATATTATACAAAAAGGAAGGTGAAAAGCAGAGGGATTAACCTAAGGCAATAAATTCCAGTCAATTCCTTCAGGATAACATGGCATTAAACCAGCCAATGTCCAGACTTTGTCACATAACAGAGGTACAAGCACTAACGCACAGAAGCAACAGGACAGAAATTCAGGACAGTTGACAACAGAATCAGGTACAGAAGAAAGCAGGGAAATATACAAAATCACATTTGAACCATAAGTGCCTAAATGAAAAACACTGGAGAAAAAAGTAATCTAATTTGTAGGGAAACCTGCCAACTTAATCCTCCCTTTTAGAGAGGAGGAGGGAATAAAAACGGTTTCTGCTTTCTATCTTGATTGAATAGGACACAAATATAAGAGCTAGTTGGAAAACAGCTAACCTGTGTTCAGAAAATTTCAGGAAGAAAAAAAATAGTATTGATAAAAGTTAAATTAAAAATGTGGACCCCTCCCTTTCTAGGTGTTGATGAGAAAAGCATTTCCAGTTTTAAAGCTTCTGAATGGCACCTGCCCTGTTTGAGGTCTGATTTTATCCCCACGCTTTTTATACTGGCACTGAGAGAGGGAGAGAGAAGGATCAAAATGAAAATATGGCAAGCAAACATGGGACAATTAGTTTTCGCAAAACTGTGAATAATTTTGTTGGAAAAGAGCTGAAGATACAGTGTATACTGTGCTGGAGGGGAAAGCCCTGACCTTTAATGTTGACGAGATCCCAAGCAGTGAATCAGAAGCATCTTCATATGGTTACCAGACTTTGTTTTAAACCATTTTACCAATCCTGTCTTACCCAGGTAGTAGCATGCAGAACTTGCTGCATCCTTGGTCATTTAGACTGTGCTGGTGTTCAACATTACAACACAAGAAGAAAAAAAAGGGACCGAGAAAATTTGTCTCATTTTTGTAACTAGCCAGAATATTTTGCTAAACTCCTTTCTTCAGCATGATTCTTTGGGCCACAGTTTTGTGTTGTAGACAGAAATAAAAAGTTTTATGCAGCTGATAACTCCTTATTTGTCCTAGCTTTTAGAGTTGGACCTCTCCTTGCTGCCTTTGCAGGCAATTTTCTTGTATATGCTCCTGAAGTTAGAAAATAGCTAAAAACCCAGACTGAAAGAATGGAGTCTGTCCATACTGTGTAGATGACCAAAAATTAGTCCTCAAGTACTACATGGAAGTCTGAAGAGGGAATTGAATTACATTTAATTTTGAGGAGGTCTTGCAAATAAAAAGGCCTTCAGTGTATATGAAAAATAACTCATGCAGCTACTTAAAAACATTTCCCACTCCTCACAGTAGAGCAGTTCAGGTCTGCCAGCATAATACTTCCCAGCTTAACAAGTGACAGACATAGAATAGCTTTCAATTGACTCACAGAAGAAAATTGTCAAGACGAAGGACAGAATGTGCTATACATTGCAGAAACAGCTGGCTGGTTTGATTTTGATTTTAGGTAGCTAGAGAGGAGATTTCAAAACCTACTCATGTCACTGTTAAGTAGGAATCCCTGGATGGAATGGAAAGTGAGTTTTAAAATCTTTTTGTAAATCCTGCTTTTATCTTTCCTACTTATTAGTCTCTCATTACAACTGTAGAGACCAAGATCCCTAAGCAAAGCAACCATGACCTTCCACAATTCTACCTGTCTTGCAAAGCGATGAAATACCTGTACATAAAACAGTGTGGAAGGTCCTGACATGAATCAGATGGTGAGCATCAGATTCAGCTTACAGAAGGGCAAACAAGAGTCAGTGCATTCATTTGCGTTTGAACATTTGGCCCTAGTGTTAAAATATCTTTCAGCAGGGTCTGGTACGCAAGCGAACACGACAGATTTAGTGGCAGCTTGGTGCAATGCTCTGTTGCTGAGACATGACAGCCTGCCAGCAATATGCTTTTCTGTAAGTTTAGCAGGCACAATAGCAGAGTAACAGTTGCTGCCTAAAATGAATAAGCAACTCCTTAAGGTCTACCTGGCACTTACTTTGTGAAATGGCCTACAAGGCTCATCTTGTCAAGTGTCTTTTCAAATGCTTTAGTGCCTGATGGCAAAACAAAACGGTTCAGAAAATACAAATAAGTAACCAAAGTAGTCTGTATTGTGGGGGGGGGTTGTTTGTTTGGTTTTGCTATAGAGCATAAAAAAGAAAAGAAGTTTTATTAAGAGTTTCTCTGAATATTCCAGATGTCAAAAATTAATTCTCCAAAATCTGCTGAAACATTAAAACTCCTTTTTGATTAAACATTGGGGTCAGCACTAAACTTGTTCCTACAGTCTCAAACAGCAAGTGAAAAAAACTCTTACTCTGACCAGATCTGCCGTGTGACTCATCTAATCTTGACATTTTCCCAGCAGCTGGAAGGAAAAGTGAAGCAAAGGCTCATTCTTCAAGAGAGGAACTCAGCACATCATTTTGCGCAGGCAGATGGCCGGTTCTTTCTAATGATTTTTGTGCTGATGCTGTGCTGGGGTTTACGAGCACGAGCCCGGAGCGAGGGGCGGGTGGGAGAAGGAGACAGAGAGGAGCTGCTCCGGGTTACAGAGTAAACAGAGGGTAAGCAGAGGCTTGACCACTTTGCCTCTCAGCTGGAGCCAGGCTGATTGCTGAAACTATTAGAGTAGCAGCCCTGGCAGCAGGCAGTTCTTCAGCCTCCAGGCCACCATAAAACAGGAGCTCCTTTTTTCCACCAGAAGAAAAGGCCAGTGTCTCTGAAGCAAGCGCTTTACCACATGGTCCTTTTGGTGGAGAGAGAAAGCCTGACACTGTACCCCAGAAAGGGGGTGGGGGAGAAGCAAAAAACCTGCTCTTTTCCAGTGCTCATGTACAGCCTTCTTATTTGTGGGGCAGAAAATACAGGCAACGCAAGCACATCAGACAAATATTTATAATTCTTATATAGTTGCTTTTCTAAGCTCTTTGTCACCGTTTTCTGCAGAGCCGTGACACCAAACTAGTCTGAGGACTTCACAGCATTACGATGCTACCTTTTCCATCCCATTTAATACCGCATTTAATCCACCCCATCCATAGGCATTTGATATGGAAAAGGTACCTTCAGAACAAAAGTGGTCTGTGTGTCCCCGCTGCGCAGCAACCTGGCAGCCCCAGCCTCCACCACAGCCTCTGGACTTTCCTGTAATATATTCATTAACAGACTGCTAATGATAAGCACTACCTGTTTTACCTACAGTGAGTGAGGAGAAGCTGTCTAAAGACAGAAATGAAAATCGCCATGATCTCACAAGATTCATTTGTGAGTGTGTTGTGCCTCTTACTCTGGCAGAGCAGCGTTTGCTGTTGGAGGCCGTACTGAAAATATGAGATACACCAAGATACCTGAACAGAATGACCTGTTATTATGCACTGCCATCATGCAATGATTACAGCCTTTATTTACACAATTGGATTTATGTGATAACAAAGTTCACAACTGGGATCACAACTAATTTGGTCTAATCCATTTCTTCAGCCTTTTTTTTGATATTTCCAGTGTAACTGGTAGGCTTTTAACTAAAAAGGGACAGGATCTGTGTTGATCAGCAGCTAGGTGTTTCAGCATAACTCTAAAGAACTAGAATCCTTTTCCTTTATTTTCAAACTTTTAAATTTTCAAAATTGTTCATTCTTTAAAACTTCTTCATCTACAACATGCACGGATTCTAGCAGAAGTGTTGTAATGTTGCTATGATTCCCAACTATATTTCCGCTGACGTAACTGGAAGTAATGATATCGTAGCAGGAAACCACTTGAGCATTAAATGCCTGCTAGTGATTTCTGCCTCCTCACACCCCTCAACCCTGCAAACTCTGTGTATGAAATCTTTAATATTTTTCCCACTGATTTCATAAGACTACTTTCTTTTTCTATCCAGACCAACAGCTACATATTCACAAGCTGACTTCATCAGCTTTAAACGTGCAATCTGGGAACTGTGGATCTAAAGCACACACCACTGCTTGAAGTACAGGTTTAGCTCCATTACCTTAAGGAAGGAGAGGACTTATACCTCCATAAATGATCATATCTCAAAAAACCAAGTGACCATAAAGTGAGTTAGGCAGATCTGAGCTTGAGGTCTGCCTCCATATTCTGTATTTTCCCCTCTCATGATGTGACAGAGCAGTTAGAGAACTCAGCTACAAACACCTTTTCTGGGGCCATTACATGATAAGAGGATGAGATTTGTTGGAAGCTTAGACTCTGGCTGCCCTCAGATTACAAAAGCCACAGCACCAAACTACACGTGCCCCGTAATTAGGCAACATGGGCATACGGAATTTGTCCCAGAAAGCGCTCCCACCAACAGTGTAAAACAGCTGGTAGGGATGCACAGAACAGTCCAGCAACTGACTGCCTTTCCCACTGTTCATTCATGGTTTTAATTACCAACAGTATTTACCTTCTTTCTGGCAGTTTAATTCTTATTTCCCAAGATGTTTTAAAAACCATATTTTTCCTACCTGTAATGAAGGCATGGCAAGGGGAAGTGATTTCTTAAAGCTCACCCACAGTGTTTGTATTAGAACTGGGAACCTGCTTTGGGTCTCCCAAATCAATGATGAGTGCTTTCACTGGTAGTCTTGACTCATACTGTGGTCTGGCTCTCTGTTGAGACACAGTTTAAAATATACACCAAAAGAAGTAATAGGGTTTTGAAATGAAGTTTGCAAAAGACTTATCTGTAAGAAATATTCTGAAATTCAGATTTTCATTCATACTTTTCAAAGAACTGTGTTTAGTAATTTTGCAGTGGAGCCAGACTGGGATTCAGGTTGAAGCACTCAAAGCTGAGACATTTGGAGAACAATGTTTTCATCAGCATTTTGTAAAGGTTTTGTTAGATGTTATCTCCCTCGTGCTGGTTGATTGCTTGCTCTAACTCCTCATACACATCTCTCAATTTCTTCATTTCCCCCTTCCCCAGCAAAGACTAAAATATAATTACTGTTATTGTTGTGCTCACATGTAGTATTTCTTCTCCTTGCTTTCTCCTTGCTTTTCTTAATCTATTCAAGACAGTTGCTGTTTGGTTTTCTGTGTTTGTGAATTATGTGACATATAATATCCAAACTGAAGACAGGCCCTTAGGCACTAATAGATGAACTTTAGCACTTCTTGATGAAGTGATTAATGCACCTACCTCACATTTCTGCCAGAGGTCACTGTCATCCTGGAGCAAAGGGAGATATGTGCTTGCTCTTCAGCCATCTCACTTCATTGCTCAGGATATTAATATAAACAGCTTGCAACTGTCTACAAGTTTCTCTGCCAGGCTGTGAGTTGCAATAATTGAGGAAAAACAATCAAACTGTTCATCCATCCATCCATCCATCCATATCTTGTAAATTATTTTCCTCAGCTGCAGATCTCAATTTATCAGAATAAAAATACTATTTCAGTATGAGCTTGTTTAGCACTTCAGAAGAAGAATTTATGCAGATTAAATTGTACAGCTCCTCAGTAAACAGTTTCCATCCTTTTTCTGGATCAGTTTGAAAGGTGGTACTGTAGGAATTGTAGAAATTTCTCTACAGCTAGAAGAGTGCTTGTGTTGTATCCATAGTTCTACCATCTGAAAGACCAGAATAATTTAGTAAGTCACAAAAATTTAGAGCGATTTGTTCAGTGGCCTGAAGCACAATTAGGCAAACTCAAGTCCTGCTGAGTTTAAAAGCTGGATGTCTAATTGCCCCTATGATGTGAACACCTCTCACTCTAAAATATAACAAATATAACTTTACACTTGTACTGAGCAAATAGGTAATTTCAACATTATTTACATTCTCATAGGATTTCACAGTTAAATATTTCACAGTAGATCAGAAATAGGACTTGGGACACCTTTTGTGGCTTCTTTGTCTCCTTTCCCTGGATACCACAGTCATCATCACAGCCCCTGTGCCCAGCACACTTCACTGAGACCAGGGCTGCTGGGCATGCTGCACACCCACGCTGTCCCAGGGACCGGGAAGAGAAAGGCAGCCCTGCCTACCACCTCAGTTTCAGGCAGTTTCTGAGGTTTCTGTCTCTGTGTCCTCCATGCTGAATTGTCCAGTCCAAGAAGAGGAGGTGTTATGGGGCACAAGGGCAAAAAGGCTACCCAGAGCACAATTGGGAGGGTTGTGCCCACACATCCAACATGCTTCCCTGAGCAAGGGCTGTAGCTGGCACATGGAGAGAAACCTAGAGAAGTGTTTGGACCACCAAAGGCTCTTGCTTTCTCTTCACAGAAGCCCATTGTGAAAAAAAGGAAGTGGCGGACAGAAAAAGAGATGGTTTGGGACCCAAGCAGCCCATTACAACCTCATTTCTCATTTCCTTCATTCCCAAAGACATGTTAGTGAGACAGAGCTGCACTGCTCACAGATGAGGTCAAAGGAAATTAGTAGGGAAGTCCTGTGGCAATAATTAGCAAAGACAAGAAGCTAGGGGGGAAAAAAAGCTCAATTTCTGATCTTCAAACCCTATTCTTGTTACAGAATTGATTTATATCCTTCCTATTAGGTTTACCAAGAATTATCCTCCCCTTCCTACCTGACTTGCCCCCCACCCCACCTCCCTTAACAAGTAACAACCTCACTAGCCTCTAATCAGCTACGAGGGTGACTCAAACTCAAACCATGCATTTGTATCTCACTTTTACCCACCAGTACTGTATGTACTGCCCAATTTGCCTCTCAGTTCAAGTCCACGCACAGCTCCAGGTCTGCATATTGTGCAGTCTTCCTCTACCCCTGGAGCCAGAAGGTGTATAAAATTTTCACTGATTATCAGTGGTTAGGTCCAGCCTGTGGACTACAAGATGAACAGACCTGGATTTTGCTGTCAAAAAGGACCCATACAGAAAATCAGTCTTAAATGCTTTTTTGTTTCTGTTTTTGTTATTGTTCAGGGTATCCCTTCATAAATTCTTCCCTCTGTAAATTTGTAAGGGCATGGATCAGTACATGTGTTTCCAAGATGATTTAAGAATACTTCTTTTATCACTGAAAATATGGAAGGGCAGGCTTATCTATTCAGTATTTTAAATTTGTTTGGGGAAGAGAGGATTCATTTAATCAACCTTGACCTTTCTGCTTGCCTAATCCTTCTTTCTCTCTCAACATTTCCCAATCCACATTCCTCTGAAAGTAGAAAGGGCCCTAAGCAATGATATGTTTGAAGTTTACCTGGCAAGGAAGGAACTCTTTGACTGAAACTGGGAGGAGTGGCTGACACACCGGAAGGCTGTGCTGTCATTCAGAGACCTGGACAGGCTGGAGAGTTGGACAGAGAGAAATTGAATGAAATATAACAAGGGCAAGTGTAGGGTCCTGCATCTGGGGAAGTGTAACCCCATGTGCCAGTGTAAGTTGGGGACTGAGCTGTTGGAGAGCAGTGTAGGGGAAAGGGACCTGGGGGTCCTGGTGGACAGCAGGATGACCATGAGCCAGCAATGTGCCCTTGTGGCCAAGAAGGCCAATGGCATCCTGGGGTGTATTAGAAGGGGTGTGGTTAGTAGGTCGAGAGAGGTTCTCCTCCCCCTCTACTCTGCCCTGGTGAGGCCACATCTGGAATATTGTGTCCAGTTCTGGGCCCCCCAGTTCAAGAAGGACAGGGAACTGCTTGAGAGAGTCCAGTGAAGAGCCACAAAGATGTTGGAGTGGAACATCTCCCTTATGAGGAAAGGCTGAGGGAGCTGGGTCTCTTTAGCTTGGAGAAGAGGAGACTGAGGGGTGACCTCATTAATGTTTATAAATATGTAAAGGGTGAGTGTCATGAGGATGGAGCCAGGCTCTTCTCAGTGACATCCAATGATAGGACAAGGGGCAATGGGTACAAGCTGGAACATAGGAGGTTCTGCATCAATATGAGGAAGAATTTCTTCACAGTGAGGGTAACAGAGCACTGGAACAGGCTGCCCAGAGAGGCTGTGGAGTCTCCTTCTCTGGAGACATTCAAAACCTGCCTGGATGCATTCCTGTGTGACCTGATCTAGGTGTTCCTGCTCTGGCAGGGGGATTTGACCCGATGGTCTCTTGAAGTCCCTTCCAATCCCTAACATTCTGTGATTCTATGATTCTGTGAAATGGGTGTCCACAGATAAAGTGGGAAACGAACAATGTCATGTGTTATGAAATTTACAATTTTTACTACAGGACAGCTAGATTGCATTATTTCAAATAGTGGCTGAACACTATTTACTGATTGTTCTTAGATACAGTAAAAAATATGTCATGGTTTGGAGTTGCTTTTTATTTACGTTATGTCAGTGAAATCCTATTCCTCAATAAGAGTGTAGAAAAGCTTCCTTATTGTGATATAAAGTAGAAAGACTTGAAAATCAGGTTATGAAGAGCTCTGAAGCCAAGACATATTTTAAAAAATAGGCTTTTTACTTTTTGTCAGCAAATTAGATTGGGTAACTTCTACCAAGTCTGAAATCATGTATGAAGTGGTCACTATGTCAGAGAAATAATGGATCTATATCTCCTTGGAGAATTTACAGCTGGACTCCAAAGGTAGTAGATATATTTTGATATGATGTACTCACTACAAAATGCATTCAAGAAACAGTAATATGACACTGTTGATCATTTACAAGTGGCATAGTTCATCAAACATTTTAAAAAATGAATATCAAAAAAAGTTGAACAAATTTGAAGCGTACAAAAATCTTCCAAACACTTCACATTTCTTTGTAAAAGCCTACATAATAATAGGTTATCTTCCATTTATGGTTTCATCCTATCTCGGCAGTCCCTTCCTGTCTTGCTTGTTGGCTCAGGATACTCCACTCCCTTTTGTTTGAGTAGTGGGAAGTTCACAGTTCCAACAGGAAGACCCCACCTTTCCAAGACAAATGTATGACTCATTTTTCAAGGATAACCTTGATAATATGTTATACATTTGATTTTTTTTTAAAAAAAAAAAATATGAGAGAGAGAGAAAAAGACTCATAATCAAACCAAAAAATCTCATAAGAGATTTAGCTGAGATTTGGGGATTCCTCTTTCCTTACCTTGAATTTTATGTACACGTATGACATTTTATCTTTCTTTCAATGCATGAGTAGCTTCCATTTCACACTGTTTAAAAATGAATGAGAAGTTATTTGGTCTGTTTTCTCAGTCTTTACATAAAACATGAATGAAATTTTATTTTTTCATGTACCTAATAGTCAGTACAGCTTGATACCTGCTGGCTGAAAACTAGTGGGCATATGGAACTTTAGTAAGTTGCCTACATACAGACGTGGAACTTATGTTTCTAGCATGAGCTGGGAGGCTACAGGTAGAACACAAATGCTACAGAAGCTACTTCATCCCTTCTGGAGTAACATTTGAAGGTCAGGAGGAATATAATAAAGTATTCCAAAAAGATATGCATTGCTTATCTCTAGGAAACTAAATTAAACCTGTTGTGTCCAAATTAATACAAAAATAATATGAACTACAGCCTTGTTCAGATTTGGTGAGTCCTTTGTTAAAATCTCATGCCATTTCCATGACCTGAGACTATGAACATTTACAATGTTTCGCCTTCTGTTAAACAATTCACGTAGCGACACAAATTAACATGATACAGTTGAAAGTCTTTGAGTTATACCAAAGGAAATGGGAGCTCCATAAGAGTCTTGACTTCAAGTTGCTAGACTTCAAGAGAAAATGATGCAGGCTTTTGAATCTAAATTATTGCAGAAAAAAAACGGGAAAAATTTGGCAGCTCTTTGTAGCTTTCACTGTGATACCTGAGATGAGAAAAAATCCTCAGGGATCCAATCAAGAGCAAAACTTTGTGTGAGAGGAAAAAAAAAGAAAATTAACAAAACATTTGCAAATTAAAAGTAGCTTTATGCAAAATTCTGGAAGTCTAACCATCTTTTTAAAGTTCTAATGATAAAAGTGGATTATGGCTAAGATCAACTTATGTCTGCTGCAACATAAATTCTATTGTATTAAAAATTTAAATGGTTTGAGATGATAAATTGTACTCATGTACATCAAGGAAACCTTTAATTGGGAGAGAAGTTAAAGAGGGCCACTGGTTATCTCAAGGATCCTTCCTTGGCAGCAGTTGGGTTCACTCACCACTTCCCCATGCACCACAAAAGAACCATGCCAGCATTTTAGGTGGCTCAGCCATGCTTGCACTTGCCTTGGCTCATCTTCTCAGTAGGACTACTTGTCCTGCCAGGGAAATTCCAGCTTCAGCTGCTAAAGCAGGTGGCTGTCTCCCAAAAAGGCATGCAGCTCAGGCTTGTTGGTCTCACTTGAAACAGGGATAAGCTTTATGCCTGGAATTTTGCAGGTTATACAGCTGCCTGGATATGTAGAATGCCTCTTTTCAATGGCTGCCTTGATGGTGAGGATGACATTGGCTGTGGAACAGCTTAAGGAAGGGCATGGCCTACTGCCCTGGATCACTCAGTGATAAAAAGCACTTTTTCTGATCCATCTGAGAACGTGGAGATTATTTTGGAATATCCTGCTTCAGTGGCCAGGGCAGTGGCAAGGGAGAGACATGGGGATATTTTTGGCAGGAATCACCTGGCTCTTTTCTTCTCCTGCAGTACCCACTGAGGCAATAGGGAATGGGGAGGGCTGAGGTGCAGGAGGAGGAGGACACAACCTCCATGCATGTTCTCTGCCTGGCAGGGAGGGCAGAAACATTTCTTTGGCCAAGTCACATATCTTCAAGTCTTCATTTGTCAACACCACGGTTTCCCCATATATCCTTGCCAGGACTGAGTGAGAGAAGGAGAAGCTTCCTTTCCCATACTGCTCCAGATTGCAGGGAATGGCAAAATGAGGAAAGAGGCAAGACATGACACGATGATAAGGTCTGATGTTGTCAGGGATGGGTATTTTCACTGGACGGCCAAGAGAACTCAATAGTTTGGTACTCTCTGTGATGCCTTGTGAGGAACAGGTACTTCTTGGCACTGTACCCTCAGGCAGGAGGTGGGACAGTCAGACCAGCATCTGCAGAAGACCAGGGAAGTGCTCAGGCCAAGTCTTGCTCTGATGGTCAAATGCCACCTGCAAACATTGAGGATGAAGCTGTTCAACCTGGGTGGAGGAGTGCCTGTCAGCCCCAGCTGGGCTGCAGTGCATTGGGTTTACAGCTCTGCTTGCAAGGAGGACGTTTTTCAGCAAGCCCCTGACACTGTAGCCCAGTGGGCAGGACTCCAGCTTGCAAGTGGCAAGGCAAAAGGACTGAGTCATGTGTAATAGAGTCTGATGTAGATGGACGTGTGGGTTAACAGAGAGCAGGAACAACAGTGCCTGGGAGATTGCTCTGTCTCTTTCTCCCACTGTGGCAGCAGTGGAGTCGTGACAGTTGCCTGGGAAACATCACAAGACAATTTTTCTCCCACCCACAATGGCACTGGAGAGCAGGTCAGAAAAGGCCAGAACTGAAGAAAATTGTTTTAAACCTGCAGCTTTGCAGCAGAACTGGGAGAGTGAGTTCTGTGGCCAGGAAAGACTGCTATGGAGGCTTTGGTTAGCATGAGGGTGACAAAAGAGTGAAAGGGTGTTGCCAAATGCATGGAGGGTCCATGGGCTACCTGGGTGCATGGCTGGGACTTGTGTTGGTGACGCAACATGGCTTGAGGTGGCTTAGAACAGTTCCTCAGAAACTGGTACCTCTTGTGGGGAATAGGGCTGGCTCAGAGGTTTGGACTCCGCAAGGTGTGAGAAAGACTTGGCATCCTCAGAAAGAAATCGGCATAAATTCAATATCAATACTTTGACCTAGGTGTAATTCCTAAACATGAGATATCAACCAGTCAGTCAAACTAACGTCATGTAACATCTTTCTATCCCCAGCTCTTCAGTTCTAGCAGTTAATCAATAATTATGGTAACCATTTCATTGACAAATTGAAAACCTCTGGAGGTCTCTTCCAACCTGAATTATTCTACGTATCTGTGATCTTTATTTTCAGGTAGGTTTAGTTTCAAAAAGCTATTCTAAAGTCTGTGTGACATCTGAAAGTTAGATCAGACACATTTTATCAAAACATTATTACAGAATGCTAAGCTTGTTTTACATCAGTGCTTTACCACTGCTGGACCATTATTTATCCTTTTCCTGGAAATGATGAGATGAACTCTCCTCCCAGGGTGTGCAACGACATAAATTTACAGCACTTTTCTTTTGTTCATTCCCTTTTGTTGACATTCTGTACACTTTTCTGTCCCGTGCATGCACATCATAGATTCATAGAATCATAGAATGTTTTGGTTTGGAAGGGACCTTTAAAGGCTATCTAATCCAAACTCCTACATCTTCAACTGGATCAGGTTGCTCAGAACCACATCCAACCTGACCTTGACTGTTTCCAGGGATTGAACCTCTACCACCTCTCTGGGCAACCTATTCCAGTGTTTCACCACCCCCACTGTAAAAAATTTCTCCCCTACATCTAGGTTAAATCTACCCTCTTTTAGTTTAAAACCATTACGCTTTGACCTATTGCAACAGGCCCTGCTAAAATGTTTGTCCCCATCTTTGTCCCCATCTAAGTACTGAAAGGCCTCAATAAGGTCTCCCCAGAGCCTTCTCTTCTCTGGGCTGAGCAACCCCAACTCTCTCAGCCTTTCTTCAGATGAGAGGTGTTCCATCCCTCTGATTATTTTTGTGGCCCTCCTCTGGAGCCGCTCCGACAGGTCTGTGTCCTTCTTGTGATGAGGATTCTTGAACTGGACACAGTACTCCAGGTAAGGTCTCACCAGAGCAGAGTAGAGAGGCACAATCACCTCCTTGGACATCCTGGTCATGCTTCTTTTGATGCAGTCCAGGATTTGGATATCTTTCTGGGCTGTGAGCGCACATTGCCAGCTCCCGTCCAGCTTTTCATCCACCAGTGCCCTTAAGTACTTCTCCACAGGGCTGCTCTCGGTCTCTTCATCCGCTGACATGCAATCTCAGTCAGCATCCTGTTGTCCTACAAAGATCACGGTGGAGCTGGAAGGAAGAATTCTCCATACAGAAAACTAATGATCTGATATTTTCAGCATGACAAGAAACAGGACATACTGTAATTCTAACCAGACAGTCTGTTAATGAAAGATACGTGGCCCAATTGCTTGTCTAAAACGAAGCTTTTAATAGGGACCAGAATTTTGGGGTGCTAATCTAAGATAAATTAAACTATGCATACTTCAAGGCTTAACTATCACTACTGTGTTGTGTTCTCCTTCAATACTGTGTAAAACTTTCACTACTTCCTGTTTGTCATGTAATACCTTTTTCACTGTTTTTTTGATAAAAAACAACACAAGTGTTAGAAAAAAGCAGCTACGAATGTAGACATCAGTTACACTTTAACACCTTTAAATGAAACTTTTTTATTATTCTTACAAGGTTAGTTCAGAAGAAAAACTATAAAAATCTTCTGCCTGAAATCTATGGAAGGAGAGAAAAACCTCATATGGGTAACTCAAGGGGAAATGGAGGCCACTGAAGAAGGACCATAGTGCTGATGTCGGAGGATAAAGTAAAATGACTGGCAGGATTTATTTGCAGTGTTCTTTGGAGACATTTCTGTTAAAAAAAAATATTATGTTTTGAAGTTAGAAATTATGGTCAACAGGAAAACAGCAATTTTGCTAAAGGCATGATTGACCATTCTGTATTCTGTATGTTGGGACAGAGGCCCTTCATGAAAAAAAAAAGAGAAAATCTATACCCGTCTGCCTGAAAAGCTGCCCCTGATCTGCATATATTAGATAGACCAAAGTCTCAGTAATACTATTTCCTAACTTCCTAAATGTCTCCATCTGAATCACTGACTTCTGAAACACATAACAAAGCTTTTCCCATTTGGATAATGATTTTGCCCAGAACATTATATATACCAGAACCTCTGGGCCAAGAGAATTTGCATCTTGCAAAAGTCTCAAGGATTATATTACTGAAGGTGTAAATCATAGATTGCTGTTTACCAAGAAATGCCATGGGTTACACTGGCTAGCACCAAATGTTTAGGAAATCAAAATGCTTTTGGTACATCCTTAATTCACTGTATAGCAGCATTGTTTGTGGAGTAGAGTTTCCTTCTGGGAACATCTCAAAAAGTTACACAAGTACTTTTAAGATGACCTCAGTGCTTGTAACGCTGACATCCACTAAGCACAAAAAGCTAAAAGCAAACCTGTTCCAGTGCTCCAAGTTGTTTGTTTCACTAAGATCCCACAATACTGACAGGACTTTGAATATCTCCAAGCACCCAGGGTTTGGCTTCCTGGGCTCAGGGTCAACTTAGAAGCAGTGCAGCTGGTGGCCTTGAAATAAAGAGCCAGAAGCAAGGGGCTTCCCTTTCTTCACCCAGGGCTGCTTCTGAGCTCAGGCTCTTATTGCCTGCCACTCCCAGTCCCTGACTAAACTGCAGCCACAGCCACCCTGCAGGCATGCCTGTGCTTTGCTCTGTGCCTCACTAACCCAGACCAGGACCTTGGTCCACGGTTGACTTCCATGACTTTCCATGTGAGTCTGGATGATGACAGTTACCATGTCTGGACCTGACCCTGTCCTTGCCCCAGGCCTGGGGTCTGCAGTGGTGCATTGTAACAGCTGGACTGCGACTGACTCCCATCATTGTCCTTGGCCCATCCCAGCCTGTTGGTGAGGACTGAGGGACAGGGCTGGTCAGTGATGGGGGGCATGGTTCTGCTGGTTCCTCTCCAGCCCTCAGTCCTTTGCAATCACCTTTAACTGGGCATTTATCAGATAAGTAAAAAGGCATTGAATAAAATAGTGTTGATTTAATCTCTCCTCTGAAAAGTGACATCTCATACCGAGTAGCATTGAACTCTTGCTCTGATTGGGTCCCAGGGAAAGTAGATGCAGAGCTGTGTTCAGATAAGAACCCCTGTCCGTGGTGAAAGTGCCAGCTGATAATGGTGATTAACATTTTCCAGTTGAATGCAAGTACAATGGTGGGCCATAAAACAGGTTTACAAGAAGTACCAGGCTGGCCCTACTGGAAGCTCCATTCTTCAGTTTTTCCACAGCCAGTACAACGTGGACAGCGGCAATAAAGTGGTGTTCGCACTGCCCGCCCTACTGAAATGTGTTTTAAGCAGCTGCTACATGGAGTGGAAAGTTTAGCTCTGTCTCGGTGCCCGTTCTATGTTTGGCCTTTTGGCTGAGACTGTCGAGGAGCGGGTTATGTGAGGTAACTTTACATTACATGGGTTGGTATCCATTAGCAGCTGGCATCTTATTGCCAAGTCTTATCACATGTGCATGCATGCCCCCCAGCCCCCCCAAAACACACACAGAAGCCAGCACTGACTTGCAATCCCTACTAGCTTAGTCCAGATTCAAATAAATGGCTTGAATTCCATCCACTACAAATCCCTGAGTCACCCTGTTCTGCAGTAAAAAAATTTCCAAGATGGAGGTCCTTTTTGCTTGTCCATCTATTGAAGACTTGGACCTATGGATGAAAAATTAAACAGATGATAGAATGTTTAAAGTGTCACAATGTTCATTTAATCTATGCACATTACATAATTCATCTCATGTTGGTTCCTCCCCGGGTGCCAAGAAATTCCATGCTGAATTTATCTGAATGCTAATCTGACACATCAGAACATTCACCTTTATAGCTCAATTCCTCTTCATGCACATAAAAACCCTTCTAAAAGAGCTAAAAATCTTCTTTTATTATATTATTTTTCATATTTTATGACATAAATACCTCACTTTTAAATGCCACTGTATTCACGTTTATTCAACAGATCACTGAATCTTATGTGTAATAATTTCCAAGAAACACAATAGGCCTGTTTCTGTAAACTGGGAGACATAAGACAAATATAGTACTACCAGAAACAACAAAACTTCCTGTTTAAAGAAGAATATAATAGAGATGTAAATAATCCCAAAGCAAGATTTTATATTTGCATCATATGCTGTAATTTGTTACGTTCACTTTAAACAGGCCATAAACTTTTTAATCTGTTAATTGTCTGTTTGGCACCTAAGCCACAAGATCCACAGTTAACACAAAAACTGACCTGTCTTCTCACTAGTTTCAGACAAGCTAGTGCTTTAGGGCAGTGCTGACTAATGTATATTTAATTCTTATAAAATCATATATTTTAATTTTCTTGCTATTTCAGAATCTAAGACGTGTGTGCTCAGAACAACACTGACATTAATAAAAAGGTCAAATAAAAGTTCTTACAATGGGCCAGCAAAGCTGGGGTCAGAGCCAGACATTTATGCGCTAGCTTTGGCACAAAAGTAGACTTTCCACTGTCCTGAAAGCCAGATGTACTTTGTTACTCTCCTCATCTCTGCAATCAGACTTTGATGATTCTGAAGCTAGCAAATTACTATTTAACCAGTTATTCAGTTACACCCTTATTTCTATACCAGGAATTGGAGGACTGTCCTCTTCTGCCCTTAGCTTCATTTCAGATCTGCATGGGCAACCCTCTCTGCTAGCTCTGGAAGAGGAATAAAGGAAAGGACAATTGCATACAAAGGCCTCCAACTTCTGAACAGGAGCAGATGAGAAAATAACTGTAGCAACCATCACTGGTTTGGCACTCTAAAAGAGTTTGTTGGGGCAAGTTAAGTGTAGGAGAGGAAGAGACCAAATGCTGAGTAGACACTGGAATCAGCAAAGTGACCACAATTTTAATGGAAATACTACTGCATTATTTCTTCCTTTGTGGTTTAGACATTTTCTTGGTCAAATTCTAGTATTAATGTCTCTATGTATTTTTTACTCCATAGCTAGTACATTGATTTTAGTGGAAGACTACCTATAGAATAAGCTGTTACTCAGGCTAAGTAACTGCTTTGGATCTCTTTGGCAGGAGGCAAACCTGTGTTGTGCAATGGTAAGAGAGTGAAGTGAGTAACATGATGTCCAGAAGAGGATGAAGAATGAAACTCAAGCTCTTCACCCCAGTGCCAAGATTCAGGGGCATACTAATGAAGTGGTTAGTTCCCCTACAGATAGTTCTGATAATAAAATATTAATGAATAGTTTTGGGTCCTCTTATCCTTCACATAAATTCACACTCATGTTGTCATTGAAATACCTTCTCTCTTCCTGAGAGATTTTCCAGGAGAAAGCAATGTGGTCCATAATTCAGTTTTTAAAGGACCAAACTACTGTATGCATAAAATAGCTGGAGCTTTGTCAATTCCATCCTCACAGCTTGCTTTCCAGAGCCGAGCTGGCAACAAGAGTGGAAGGAGGTGTCAGAGGTGTTTGCTGCCTTTGGGACAAAACCCATGATTCTAAGAATGTGGGGTTTTTTCTGGGTTTTCTGTCTTCCTGAAAGACAAGAAAACAGTCATAATTTCACATTTGGGATCATGGAAACTGAGACATCATAGATAAAGGGAACACTAAATATAACGTGAAAAGGCACATATTTTACCTACAAATGAGATACAAAAACTATAGTGGCAAAAACACCCATTCCTTGCAGTATATTTACGTGGTTTTACTGTTGTTACTTTTTTTCCCCCCTGTGGATTATAGAATTTGTCAATGCTTATTAAAGTATTTTTAAAAGGCCAAGTTTAAGCCTTCCTTACATGAGTGTGAAATTGAAGCTACTATACTATTGTCAGTGGAGCTGTGGCATGTGACTAATTTAAAAGGTGGCCAATGGGTTTTAGAGGTTATTTTTAATGAACTTTCATTATTTTATGATATTAAACTTAAACAACTGAAGGCAGAAAAATAATTTAAGTATTTCTAAAAAATTATCTTTTTCAAAAAATGAAATATTATTAATATCCTAATAATACCACTCAGATTTGCTGAATTTTCCAGTATGAATATTTCAATCAACTTCAATATGATTTCTTGCAGTCTTATCCAGCATTGAGCTGTAGGGAATTTTCCTTTTATTTTGTAGAAATAGGATATAGTCTTGAAAAACACTTTGGGAACTTTTAGGATAAAGAAGAACACACTTTCTCTAGAATTTGGATTTGAATCGCACAGAGAGAAGACTGAGAATTTCCCTATGAGATAGGAAGCACTCGGGGATTTAGACTTTTTTCCTTGGAGACCAGCACTTGAGAACCTACTTAGAGCTTGATCTTTTCCCAACACTCACAAGTCTGCATTTAAGGTAACAGGACTAACCTGAAGCTCCAAAGCTCCTAGCTCAGCTTGGCTTTTGGAGTTTCTAGGCTCTGGTCTCTCTGTCAGACAGCATGGTGAAGAACTGGAAGCCACCAGGCTTGAATTTATAGGTTGAAAAATTGTATTTCTCCAGATTTACCTGTTGACAGATTATGTCCGTTCTTTTGAGGCAGAGAAAATACCATTTTTTCAACTTGCTAGATTTCACAAAGAGCAGAAATGGTCACATGTCCAACAAGAAAAGTCCAGTATCTGTTAATCCTTTTACTGCCAGTAACCAGCTGTAAATCTGATCAAGGAAAAACACTCAAAGTCTTCCTCAGAAACTAACTTCCAGGGGAAGAAGAGGATACACAACTCAATCTGTATAAGACAGCTACACTTTCAAAAAGCCCATGAATGTAATTTTCCATTCCAGACTAACACATTTCAGAGATGAAATCCAAATTAAAAAATTAGCAAGAAACTTCTGATTTTTAAATTCATATAACAGATTAATTTTAAACATGAAGCTGTATCTAGGGTATGATGCCTTAAAGCTGCCAAAACTGAAGACAATTCCATTTCATTACAATCATGTGATAAAGAGCCTAAACTCAGTTTAACTGTCAGTGAGACTTTATATATGACCTATAAAATCTAGAAAGATAAAATTTATAATGGAAATGCTGACATAACAATATTTTAGCATAACTACTGATTTTTTTGACAATTTGGCACCTTTATAAAAATCAGTTTTGTTATGCTTTTCTGAACTCACACAAACTCTTTAAATGTCATCCTGTAACATTCTCCTTACCAGTTATTTTTCTGGTGTGAAATACAGTACTTTTAATGTTAAGTTTTTCCAGAAACAAAATATTTTTTACTGAATAAATAACATGACTTCAGCAATAACACTGTTTCTGTGTTTTATACTCATGGACTTTTATTTGAAGTTTAGATAGCCTGGATACAAACTGGTGGAAGAATATTTGCAGACATGAGCTCTGCAAAGCTACTGATTGATGGATCCCTATTTATTTATATCTATGAAATATCAATGAATACATTACAACGCATATTAACTAAGGTATATTAACAATTGCAGAAATACCACATCCTCAGCACTTCTATGAAAGCTGTTGTTTTAATTACAATATGTAGTGGAGAATAGGACTGCAAAACAAGTGCTCTGAAGAGCTGAGTTACCATGATGTCTGATCTCAGGCAAGAGGCTGGGAAAAATCCATTTCTCTTTTATAGCTGATCACATCAAATATGTTTACCAAAACACAGGTTGATAACAGAATAAAGTCCAATACCGAAGCTTCTCAATGAATCACGAAAGGACAGAGGACCAGTGAATCAAGGAGTTATCTGCTCACTAGCAAGTCCAGAGACTAACCAGGAAACAACTCCCCCCTCCCCCAAATCCTTATTTTAATAAAATTAAATTAGCTTCAAATTCTAAACATGTTATGAGACTTCAAAGAGGAGAGAGGTTGTGTGAAGTACCACATCCTCCTAGACAGCCATCAGAAGTTGCAGGTGCAGCTCATTTCTGATAACTGCAATGGATAGTCTCCAATAGATATATTTTTTGACAGAGTCCTGCCAGTGTTTCTTCTAAACATTCGCACATTTCTTGACTCTCTGGGGCATTATGAATAATTGCTCAGTTTTCCACTTTATTTTACATGCTTTACTCAAGCATTATTTAAGCTACCTGGACAACCACAAGGTGGTACATAGCTTGGATATGAGGAAACAACCCCATCTCAATCAGGATAGTGAAGTAATGGAACATAACAATCTTTGGAACAAATAAACATTGTGTAGATTCTGCCCTTGAAGGTTTTTAAGACATGACTGGAGGAGACCCTGAACAGACTGGTCTGCTGTTTGATCCCAGAGTTGGCTTTTATTTGGGTAGGAGCTTGGACTAGAGACCTCCTGGGAGCTCTTCCCACCTGCGTGGCAGTAAGTGACTTGGTCTCAATTCTGAACTCTGTGAATCACGAGGAGTGTTTCATAGCCCAACACACAGATAAAAGCTAAAGCTAAACACCTGTGTATTGAGAAAATCCATGTATTTTAGTCCAGTCCTGAAATGGGGATCCTTTGAGGAGAGGTACTGGTAGAGCTGTGACCGCCAAAGCATGAAATTGCTGAAGGTGAAGCTACCATTTGAAAATAAACTGTAAGGGAAATTGGAAAAGATGCTTTCTGTTACAAAACTTTTAGTGGTTTGTTTGTTGAGTTTTTGACCCCCTTAAAAGCAGAAAGTACTTTTGATATGTTTTGATCCCCATTCGGCATATGTTTTACCCAATCATATTAAGCAATTTGATGATTAAAACAATAGTGTGCTTTGACCTCATCCTACTGGATCATGCCTTGCTTGTATGGGACATTTTCATGCATAATGTAACCCCTAGTTAAAAAGCTGAGGAATACTAGCTGTGTCATCTCTTTTTCCAAATAACTGGTGTTAAGAACTTGGTCCAGGTTTTTTATCTTTCAACACCTGTAGATTTGAAAAATCATTGTGAAATCTTCCTCAAAACTACTAGAAATAAATTGTCAGGGAGAAGCAAGCTAACTGAGTTTACTAGTCTACAAGAAAGCATTGTTATGGGGCTTTATTTTAGCCTGTAAAAGGCACTTTGATTTTGAATGCAGAGATTGGCTGGACATCTTCAGAAACAAGCAAGTCTAAACAAAAACAGTTTCTGCATCCTTTGACTGGCTGATATCTACTCAAGGCTTTTCTCAGGCTATTCCTTTTAAGAGCCTTCTGAATGAACCACTGAATAAGATCAACCAGCCTAGGATGTGAGGGTGTTGACTTTCCAGGCTGTGAAAAGGGAGATACTTGGACACAAGGATATAGTATCCTGTGCTGCCTAGTGATTAAGTTACCTAAATGATAACCAAATAGATCAACTCAGAGCATGAATAAATCCTTCACATGACAAAACAGTTCAGTTAAGACATACAACATTATCACAGACATAAAAGGTAAGTAAAAATAAACATTTTTAAAGTTTACTTTTGCAAACTAAAATGTAATTGTCTTCCATTGTGACATCAAAGGCATAAATCATAATTTAAAATAATCATATTCCCTTTAGAAGTCCTTATTAAAATCAGGCATTGTCCCAATGTGCATATCCTACTTCCCTAAGGAAATAATTTTTTCTTTTGCTTGTAGCTATAAAAAAAATTCTTTCTGTATTTTAGATAAAATTTCTGTTCTTAAAGTTGACAGGTTAACACAGTTTAGCATCAAAAGAAAATAAAGACAGTTTATTTCTGACTTATTCCAGTCAGTTTCCTTATTTGAAGACTGCAAGTTTCCTGGGCTTTCTGTATAACTGCCACTGGTCTGATAGAGGTCAACCACAAAGCAAAAAATTCAGAGAAAGGAACAATGTATTAAAAAGGTAAAGGCAAATGCAAATTTACTTTACAATGAGTAGTAAGAAAAATGAAGCTATGAACAGAAGGTCTGTAAGTGCAAAGTTTTTGAATCAAAAAGGAAAAAAAAGAGACAAGATTAGTTAAAGTGGGAGTATGCAAAAGGTCTTCCCAGAATCCTTTACATAAACTGTCTTGTCATCTCCTTTAAAAAATTACTTTCCTTATGGAAAGGTGTCAGAATATTTTTGTGGCTGGCAGATGCTTGCTTTGGTGAGCTTTCTGTGCTTCCCGAAATCTTGGATGAAATAGAGTAGTGTGTGCAGGAGGCAACGGTTGCCTGAGTCCAGTGAGGTGAGCGGGACATTTGATTGTGAGGCAAAAGTTCTAAAATTCCTCAGGATTCCTGTTTCCACCAATCCCAAATAAATCATAAGTTTGGCAAAAGGACTGGAATGTGAATGAAATAATTTGGGGACAGAAATTTCTTCCAGCAGATGTGAAACATTTCAGTACTCCCCAAGAAAGAAATTTCTCACCAAAGGGAAACCTGTACTGGGTGAGAGGAGACCTCTGAGCACTCCACATCAGATCTTGTTTGAAATGAGTCACACAGAAAACAGTACTCGCTACAGAAATTTTAAGTGTCATCTGATATGACAATTGAACCTTGTATCTGGTGATGCTCCTCCCATCAGGCAGGCCAAAAAACAGAGGTAAAATCATTCTCCACTGACGTCAATGGGAGTCCTGCCACTGTCTGAGACCAGGGCCAGGAGTTCACTCCAGGATTTTTTCTCAGGTGATTTATCATAATTGGTTTTATTTGACAGCTTCATAGTTGAGAACTCACTTTGCCTTTTTATATATTGCATTAGGATATATTTCTGTTGTTTATAAATGGTTTTCTACTAGATGAAATATATGTCACAGCATAAGGTGGGTGTTGAAATCATGCTACTGTGTGCTCTCTAGTATGTGTTATTTACCCTTCTAATTGTGGTTGCTTCTGTTCGTATTAGAGGGCGTTCTGTGGATTAGCTGGAGATTTGGTTCTTTGTTTTGTGGTTCCTGGTCATCACCAAGATTCCAGTAAGAAATCCTCCCATTCACAGAGAGGTAATTTTTAGAGACAAAGATAACCCTTTTTCTGTTTGTTGATGATATAGTTCAATTTCTGTTTCTGAGGGCATAGCCTCTGCTAGCAATAGTAAGGTACAAACAGGATCCAGGTTATCATGAACTTCTAGATGTCCTACCTAAACATCATGAAACAAAAATACTCTCTCTCTCTCTTTACTTAGCATGCAGTCAAATAACTCATTTATAAATTCTCTGCAGAAGGAAGTAAATTACAAATAAAATAGTTTGAGATCTTCTGGTAAGAAGAGATCCTTTCCTGTTAAAGTTCCACTACATTAATGATTATTAGTTTTTAGATAGTTCATTGAAATATGACAGTGCATAAATATTCCCAAGTCCTTGAATGAGGGTCCTAGTCAAGCCTTCACCTTATGAGCTATCACAATAACAATGGTTAAGTTGTGCTTATATTCATGATAAAATGCAATATAAGAATACATTTCTTTCAGAGATGTGCTCTAGTTCTTGGATTTCAAAAATTCTTTTTTTATTCAGAGTTTGCTTTCAACTGAAATTGGAAGAATTGTGCAAATCTATTTAAAATTAAGATAGTTGAACTGAAAATCCTTTTAGAATACAATACTCTTTTTTCCCCTTTAATACAAGAGTAAATACGCACCACTTGTGATGTCAATTGACTAATCTACTGAATGATGTTTTACGTGATTCTGCACTGAGCTAAGTATTAACTTCTCATGACCTGAAATTGTTTCCCAAAGGGTAGGACAGATTCTGCTAAGAAACAATAATTTTTAATTATTTTTTTTTAAATAATGTAACAAAGTGTTTATTTTATTATGTTAATGAGTTAAAAACTTTCCAGAAGTCTAGAAGAACCTTAACTAGGAACTTTAAAGCCAGTTAGATAACTTACAAAATAATATATTACTATGTTCTTTCATTTCTAGATACAAATGGAAAAGAGATGCCAATGATACTGTAAAACAGGTTACTCACATGATTTTTAAAGTCTTAAAGGTAGCATAATTAACCCAAAAGGAGAAGCATTTTAAAAGATACTGATCAGTTGCCAGTGCTTACATGTTAAATTGCAGCTGGCAAATACTAGGACTTCATTACCTGATGTTCAGCAATTTGACAGAAAGCACAATAAGTTAACGAAACAAATGCTGGAATTATTTTAATGGATAAAACGTGGAATATTATAATACGTTATTTCGTATAAAACGTGATCCTAGAAGTAGGATTTCTACCTGCATCTGGCTTCACAGAGATATTTTAAAAGTGGCATAAAAGCATGTTCATGCAGGTACAGGGTCATGTTTTAGGATGACAGGACAAAATATTGTCATAAATACATATAAATATTTTTATGAACACTACAACCAACTCATGATTGTCAGTGTAAAACAACCAGACAAAACTGTTTAGGAGGTGACATTACTTTCATTCCATAAACATATCTTGGAAATATGTGTGGTATTTATTTCAAAACCACTCAGGGAATATTTTAAGATTTTCCAATTGTTGTCATATGACAATTATAGTTTCTGTTCTTTAGGGCCATTCATATATGATAACTGGATGAACTTCCAGGTGCACTTGATTAATAAAAATACAAAATCTTGCAGAAAAGTCTAGATTGTGAGATTACCAGAATCAAACACAGGAAAGCAAACACGTGACATCTCAAAAAACCCTCAGAAGGCATGAAAAGTAGGCCTAGGAATGACACATAATTTATAAATGGTTTATTTTTGCAGATAGAAATATATCCTTGATTCACTGTGGTAGAACTGTACCAATCTATATTTGTACAGATGAAAAGGCAGATTGATTAGATGAGTCAGTATCAGATTTCTAGATGTGAATCCATGCCAATGTTCTTAGTAAATAAACTCAAAACAGAAGTAGTTTTTTTCACTTCTGCTTTGGTTTAGGCACAACAAAACCAAGACCGTTGTTCGATTCTCAGTGAGAAACAAACACAGAACTTCATCCCAATCCATGGTACAATGGACAAAACTTAGCATGAATCTAAACTCACAATAACACAGAAAAGACAGCACTGCAAAAGAGCAATTATTAAAATCTGTCTACTGAACCCCAAGAGACTCACCTAATACTGAGATTAGCATGTCAGCTCTTTTCTTAGCTATCTGTAGTTTTTTTACATTAAGAAGAACATATAAAAACTAAACAAGTCCACTTCTATTCTAAATAAATTTGTTCAATAAATAATTTTAAAAATTTACTGCTACATGAGAGCTATTCTACAGCATGATGTATCATTACCAGCAGTCTCAGCAAAGAGATACTTATTTTTATGAAATTTGGCAATTTTTTTGATGCAAATACATTTGGTAAATGAGAGGTGGACTGGGCAAACCAGAATTTTTATTAAAATAGCACACACTGGTAATTAGCATCACAAGTATTTTTTCAGGAATAAAATTTAAGGTCAGTCACAACATTTCTGATTCTTTCTTTCCTCCTTCTTCTGTTGGGGTACTTCTAAAATGAAAATGAAGCCTAATACATTGACAAGGTATATGTAATATACGCACTAAATAATTATAAAGTGAATTCAACTGTTAAGTTTCCATTTTTGACAAAATATTATACATTGCCATCCCCATACTGACTTGGATCTAGTCCTCAAAATGTCCTTGGCTCAAGAATTGCTTACAATAAAGTCTTGAGCCAAAGCAGGCATTTTCTTGGCATTAAGTATGACTGTCTCTGCCCATCCCAGAGAAAGTGTTGGAATAAACAGGGCTCAGTTCTACATTTATTTATAATTTTACACAATACATGCATTAACTATTTAGTCAATCCTTTGTGAAAAAGCAAAAAAAAATTAGTGTCTGATAGAAGAGTTATGCAGGCCAGGTGCAATGTGGATGGGTGGTTTAAAGGACAGGCTATGGCTGAAAAGCAGCAGTGAATGTGACTTCTCCCTAAAATACTGAGTTAATTCTGTTGTACTGATATATATATGCTGATAACTGCTGTCTTTTAATCAGAGTCCAACAGAAAATGAAGCAGAATTCTGGCAAAATAAAGATCTGTTATTCCTCTAGCTTAATTGTCCACACAGACCTGCACTAAGTAATACCACAGGTGTTTTCTTCCAGTTTCCAAGCAGACACAAAGGTTTGAACTTACTCAGTGTATTCATTTCTTGTTAAGAAAGATATCGTTGTGTTGCCTTATGTCTTATCAGGGAGCTTCGGGCAACTAGCTTTTCTCAAGACCTTCATTTGAAATGAAGACCAGAAAAAACCTCCACATCCTAGTCAAAAAGCCTGATTATATTAAAAATCTGATGTACTGATGGTTCTATGCTCACACCCAATGTGTAAGGCATTGGATCAGTTCCACAGTTACTGCTGTTTATAAACAGCAATATTCTGTATATGTTTCCTATTATAAAAACTTTAAACAGCCTGGAACCCTTTTCTGCAGGAAAAAATAAATGAAAGGCAAGAGACAAAGACAAAAATGTAACACTTTGAAGTGAACTCAGCTTGGACTATTTCTGTAGTATTACATCACTGCTGGGAAACTACTGTACTGTGGTCATTTACTGGAAAACTATATGCATAGAATATGGAAGACATAAAAATTTAATAAACTGAAGGTAAAAGCAATGAAGTATGCTAAAGTCAAGTTCTAAAGGATTTCAATTAAACTCAACTAATTTTTAAACAGAGACCAAAAATGGTCTTGAGAATTTTCACTTTCTTGTCATGGTTACAGACAGGTTAAATGCTTCCAAGAGCTATCATTTACATTTATTTGACTTAATCTTTCATTTAATGTCATTAGCATATGGTTAACCTCAAATATATTTAACACAAATTTTACAGCTTAAAATAAATCCAGTGTTCCAACTCCATTTGTTTGTTTCAAAGCCCAAACTGTGGGCTAAGGAACAGTTCCAGTGTGCTATTAAAATCAGAGTCTTCTGTTGACTGCAGACAATATTGACACAAGCCACCCATCCAGAGCCCCAGGTCTCAGGTGATGCGATTTAACTCATGTGTGTCAGAGAACCAGTGACTGGGATCCCTGGTAGGACCTCAGTTCTGTTCCCTAAAAGACAGTGCAATGTCAGGATAGAGGGTCTTCCCTTTTGTTTGTTTAGCAGCAAGACTGAATGGGCACATTAATGACAGGCGAGTCATGAAATGCAACACAGCAAAAGGAGAAGGCCTATCATGATATCAATAGCCACTAATGCCCTAGGATCAGAATAGGCTTAGAACCTGTCATCTCTCCACCACATACCTCATCTGGTCTTGTTTGTTCCAGAGATCCAGAAATGGAGGAAAGGGAGAAATTGTCTTCAATACTCCATATATAAAATAGTATCTCCATGGAAATGTATGTTCTTTAGGACTAGAGTTTAAAATTTGTCTTTGAAATCTGATATTTCCCATATAACTTCAGGCCTATCATTCTTCTGATCAGGAGCTGGCAGAGTGCTTAATGCCATGTCTTCTGTCAGGTTATTGCTGTAATGTGTGCTTTCACATTTAATTAACAACTGCACTCAAATAAGAAGTTTCAGCACCGGCTTAAACCTTCATTAGCTCCACCAGCTTCCTGAGCAATATTTCAGCCAGCAGAATGGTGACATGAAACCAGCAGTACCATTTCAGTGGTGTGAGAAGAGATGGTGTCCACTCTTGGCATCATGTCAGAGCACTTCTGAAAAGCCCTAAATGAGACTGCTGCTGGAAGGCACTCTGAGGGACACAAATGGCAGAAAAAGTGCTCATTTGGAGTACCCTTGATCTCATCTGATGTGACTGTGTTGTAGAAATTTAGATTCAGTCATGCAAACAATGGTTACTGCACTGTTGAATCTTAACTGAAAAACTTCCAATGCAATGTTGAATGAAATGGGATTTTTCTTCATACAGGAAGTATCTCATCAGGCCCTGTAGACATAGTCTGCATAAACATAATTAAAACAATGGTGTATCTTCTTGTTTGTATTTGCTTGTTTCATATACACATAAAACTAAAACATCTGTAGTGTAGAATACTTTCCTTTGAAAAAATATATAAAATTCCCAAATATTGATTTGTGTCAGGAAGTTCAACATGTCTTTGCAGCCAGTGGCCTTTCTCACTAACGCACGTTTTCAGCAGTTCAGTGCTGAAGTTGCTGGAGAAAGTATTTATTTTCTACAGCAAATTATGCCTGCTTAGTTTATAATGAGTCATAGATCTACCACAGTTAACAACTTCTCATTTGCTGCATTGACATCTCCTCCACAAACTGTTTTTGATATGAACCATGCTTTCAATTATTACCACTAAACTATAGGGATTAAGAGTGAAGAAATATTTTAAAAAGCAGAAACAATCTTTTGTTATCTTGAGGAACACACTATAGGCCAAACAAAATTAGCCTCCTCTCATATTGCAACCTTCCATCCCACTAGCCCCACTGTGAACAAACTGTCCCCATTTGTGTTTTCTAGCACAGGCGTTACCTGTTCATTTTCCTACATTAAGATAGTGTCCTGGTTCCCCAGGCACAGACCCATGGGCCAGCCATGGCAGGCCATGAGTAGCCCCGAGTCAGCTGGGAGTTTCAGTCAGGGCAGCTGCCCCAAGCTGACTCATAGTTGTATCCCATACCACTTAATCATGCTTATTATAAAAGGAGGGAGTTCATTAAGGGCAGAGTTCCTTTTTTGGGGGCTTCTTCCTCTTGGCCTTCTGCTGCTGATGATCCTAAAGACCATGCTGAGTATAAGCATGTATATTTTATGTTGATGATTGTATTAGTTTCATTAAATCTGTTTCTACTTCAACCAACAGAGATTTTCCCTTTTTTTTTCCCTGATTCTCCTTCTCAGCTGTAGGGGGTCACTGGGTGGTAGAACAACTGCTGCAGTTTAGCCCTGAGTACTGGCTAAGCATAGACAGATAGCTATTGTGCAGGTACTCCGGAGTTACTTGGGAATAATGAACATGCACTGAAATACCACTGGAAATTTCATGGGTGATGTACACAATTATTATTTTTTTTTAAAGTTCTCTATATCAGGTATGCTACTTCATGCACACAAGAAGAAGCAGGGAATATCATTGAAGGTTTAATAGGCAACACTAGGAGAGAATATTATCAGCACAGAATTCTCCTGAACACATAAGTTTAAACTAACTATAGCAGGTTTTTGTACTGCTTGTGCAATTAATTATTTGAGATTTAGCTCTTCCTCTATACAACATATTAGTGAGGTAATATAATGCATGTCCCAAGATGACACTCTCGCACAACGTGCGAAAGAATGCCTATATTTTTGTAAAATATAACCTCACGTAATTAAAATTCTACATTAACTTGAAATGAAGTAAAAAGCTTCCCTGATCTATGTAACAGATTCCTATGCTGTAAACCCCATTTCTGCTGAGACTTAGAAATAAGAAACCAGAAGAAACCATCACTGACAACAAGTCAAATACCAGGAGCAGCTACCAATCATGCAACCCTTATGAACTCCGCAAAGTCCTGCAGTCTATCTATTCCAGCCACCAGCAGTCAGAATATGTCTAATAAACTTATGATTTATATTAGAAAAGCAAACCCCAAAACTACAGCAAGCTACAGAAAGACCCCCCTATGAGGTTCATGAGGCATTCCTTCCGTCTATGACATTGTTTTGGCTGTCTCCATTATATCCTACTTAATCACATCTACTGTTTTTTTTAAACAATTCTACTAATTTACAGCATACAGATTTCACAACTTAATTTACCTTTGGATTCTCTTGAGAGGGGTTTTTTTGAGTAATTTTTACCGTTAGTTCTTTGCTTCTCGGACAAACTGAAATGACAAGTTATACTATGAAGTAGATTGGCATTTTTGCTGCTGATTACTTTTAGTCTGCTTGGCTGAAAATAATTTGTTTCTGTTCAGTCCTTACTACAGGTGTCATCTACTATTTTTTTCAGTCAGTCCTGGTAAAATAACATTTTGGTCTGAGACAATTGCTCCAGCTCATCCATACATACAGCACATACACCACACAGCATACACATACACACATACAGCATGTGAATCTCCATAGCTTTCTCCACTCAGAAATATTTGAGGCTATATTTATCCAGCTTATATTCCCCTCTCTTGCCTTTATTGAGCTCCTAACCATGCTTCAGGACTAGAATAGTAATCATGGAACAGATCAGGAGATCTATGAAAAGCTTCTTCACACAAAGAATTTCACAGTTGAGTGCCGAACCTCCAAGATCGCTCCTCCTAACTTATATTAGACAAGTTGATTAGTACAGGCTGTTGTAGACAACAGGCTGACCATGAGCCAGCAATGTGCCCTCGCAGCCAAGAATGCCAATGGTGTCCTGGGGTGCATTTAGAGGAGTGTGGCCAGCAGGTCAAGGGAGGTTCTCCTCCCCCTCTACTCTGCCCTGGTGAGACCTCATCTGGAGTCCTGTGTCCAGTTCTGGGCTCCCCAGTTCAAGAGGGACATGGAGCTACTGGAAAGAGTCCAGCGCAGGGCCACTAAGATGATTAAGGCATTGGAGCATCTCCCATATGAGGAGATGCTGACGGAACTGGGTCTGTTTGGCTTGGAGAAGAGGAGGCTGAGGGGGGATCTCATCAATGCTTATCAGTATCTACAGGGTGGGTGTCAGGAAGACGGGGCCAGACTCTTCTCAGTGGTGTCCAGTGACAGGACAAGGGACAATGGGCACAAACTGGAATACAAAAGGTTCAATCTTAACATAAGAAAACACTTCTTTACTGTGAGGACTTTACTGTGAGCACTGGCACAGGCTGCCCAGAGAGGTTGTGGAGTCTCCGTCTCTGGAGACATTCAAAACCCACCTGGATGTGATCCCGTGAGGTCTGCTCTAGGATCCTGCTCTAGCAGGGGGGTTGGACTAGAGGATCTTCAGAGGTCCCTTCCAACCCCTACCATTCTGTGATGTGTTCTCTCCTTTGAGGTGAAACCTTTCTTTCTTATTTTGATAGGTAGGATTCAAATAGTTGAACTTAATGTCACTGAGGTGAATTTTCTTTCTTTACACAGTAAAACGCAGACTGCACCTCTGTCCACTGTTAGACCTTGAAGTCTTTGTGTAGTGCACACCTTTGATTTAACCGCACTGATGACTGAGAGATTCAGTCAGAAATATTTATGACCCTGGAGCTTAACATACTGCAACTACACATGTAAACGGGCAGAATATAAGAAATACTGACGTGACATCTTGATGAATTTGTTAATGTCCATAATATACCTGACAAAACTGCTAAACCACATCAAACAATAAAGTAAAATACTAAGCGGTTCTGGGGTTTTTTTGGGTTGGGTGTTTGCTTCTTTTTCTTATTTATTTAAACCTGTATGATCCTATATACTAGTACTGTGTATTAAAAGTGAATATTTGTTATAAATGATGAAACTTAAATCTGAAGATAGACAGCTGATGAATACATTTTCATGATACCAAAATCTTCCTGAAAATTACATAAGTGTTTCACCATTTTGGGAGTGAATAGGTGCATCCCTCTCAGAAGATCAACAGTAGGAAGCAGCAGTTTCCCGCTAGCTGTCAGATGTGTAAGCTATTGGTACTGAATAATCCTTTTTTGGTCTGTAAAAGCTGACGTTGCTTGTGGA
Source organism: Podargus strigoides (assembly GCA_028020825.1). NCBI lineage: Eukaryota > Metazoa > Chordata > Aves > Caprimulgiformes > Podargidae > Podargus > Podargus strigoides. Next base: position 1,061,097 of record CM051643.1, read on the forward strand.
TGTACCTAATATGTAGCAACCTAAATTAATAGTAATAAAATAATTTAATATTCAGTTTTATTTTGTTCAGCATGTTTGTAGCCATGTTAGAGTTCACAAACAGGACAGAGCTCATCTAAATTCACATCCATAATCATCTGAATGGCTTCTTTCAATTCATTCAGTCCCATGAGGTTATTCCAAGTACTTCTCTTTTTTTTTTAGTTTTCATTTCCTCCCACTTGTCTTCCACTTACACAGAAGTCTATTTTTTTCCCATTGAAAATGTCAACATTTATTGTTTTGTTGGGCCACCCCTGAAGAAACAAAAATTGACCCAAGGTGTCAAGTCTGCTCTCTTCCTTTTCCTGCTCTCCCTCCATCTCCCACAAATTAAAGCAAGGTTAAATAAATACTTTGCTGTGAGTCTTAGTACAGGTAGACCTCTGTCAACATTTCCTTATGCCTTCTCGTACAAGGTTTAAATCCACACGTGAAAAGCAGATCAAAAATCTCTTTGTCACCATTTCTATGAATTTTTAGTTTCATTATTAATTATTTGAATATATCATAACCAAAGTCCTAATCATATTTTTATTTTCTACCCAACCTCTCGAGTCACTCAGCTCATGAATCTATCTGGTGTTCAAGTCTTCCAAATCTGAATACTGAAATCTGTATCCAGCCTTATAGGTATGAGAAGCACATCATTCCCTCTAATTGGTCCAAGACATGATGCAATAAAAACTCAGTGTTCTTTCTGTTGGAAGATCTTCATCAGGTAATTCCCCAGCGATAAGTATTAAGCACAAAGAGAGGAAAATGCTGAATATGTAAACAATTATTTTATTCACATTTATATATGTATTCTTCAACTGAGAAAAGATAAAAAAACTTGCATAAACGAAAATAAAAAGACAAGGAGTATGGCAGCTGTTGTGAAGGTACAAATCATAAAGAACAATAAGTATACCTGAACAATTTTCCCAGTTTTGGGCTAAGACAATGTGAAAATAATTTCTATTTACCTGTGTTGCTTAAAATGCTGAGTAGTGTTTTTTTCCAGCTCTTTCTGTCTCTTCACAGTGATGTTCTCCTACATTCTTTGCACCACCATTTCTTCAGATTGAAGTAGTACTTGATAGACAACTCCTTTTTAGGTTTTGGGGAGCCCTGAAGAAATCCTGAAACACTGAGGTCTTATACATGTTGCAGACGGTATTCTGGGTTGGTTTTTGTTGTTGTTGTTGTTGTTTGTTTGCTTTACTGTTTGCTTTTTATGAAAGGTTTATTTCAGTTTATTCCATTTCTTCAGACAGGCTGTGTGCAATGTAAAGGTTTACACATTCTTCAGAGTATCAATTTGTTCAATACTTGAAAGTTTGTTTATTTAGTAGCATTTCAATAAGACCTTAGGAAGTGGCTGCCTGATTTAAAGGTATTGCTGATAGCATAAAGGTCCTTTCATAGCAGTGTCACTAGAATTTGAGTGTTCCTATAAAATAGGAAGACTGTGGTGAACCTCAAGCTTGAAGCTACTGGAGTAGTTTAATGACCAGACCACTATGTTGTTACCATCACTTCTGACTGTGATGATTGCTTTCACTTGACAGCCATAGTTCAACACAGAACTGTAATGATTGTAGTTAAGTTCAGGGAAAACTATCAAAATGAAGTGGATCAGTGATAAGAATCAAACTCTTGCTGGATTTGGAAGAGACATTATTGATGCTGACAGAAATTATGTTCTCTCAGCATCTTTAAGGATTAGTCTCAACAGAAATATATCTGCCCAGAATTTCAAAGTGAAAGTGAGCAAAACAAAACTAAAAAGCATATATAAGATATTAAGAAAGCTATTATACTAAAAGGAAGATTGTACTATAATGATTGATAAATTACATTTATCAAGGCAGCATCATTTAGTAGCCAGCACATTAAAGGGGAAGAGAACTCAGAAACGCTCAAATGCATTTCCACATCAACTGTAATCAGCTTTAAGGCACAGGATAAGTAATTTCCCTTGATTCTTCTCCCACTCTTACCAATTTTTATCAGTAGTGATCACAGTGCTGGGTGTTAAGTATGTGCGTATGTTTTTGTAGGACTGTGATTTGAACTGAAGGCAGACATTTGAACTTCTTCACAGCAAGGACTGATTTGCAGTATATGTTTGGGCCCAGAATAGTCAGACCATGATTTTTGTTAGTGTCATCACCTAGCAATATGAACAACCACCACCTTTAGATTTAAAACCACTTGGTAGTAAACACTAGCTGCTAACAGTTCAGACTTTTTTTTTTTTTCTTATCTTTCTTTTTTTTTTTTTTACATTTAGTATTTTTTTATTTAAAAAAGAAAAGAGTTTTTCATTAAATTGGATTTCAGCTACCAGAAATTAATAAGGGTTCCTCAAGAACATCAAGAAATAAAACCAGAAAAACAGTGGCCATTTGTAATTGCCAATGGGATGGTTGAAAGTACTAAGATAGCCACAAAAGACCTCTAGATGTCTAAAACAAAGCAGCTTGTAGACTTGAGGCAAAAGTTTTTTTATAGTGAATGACTCCCACAGAAAGTGAAATGCCATGGTTTATCCAGGTTACATCTCAATGAATTTTTCAATGCCTGTTACTTTCATCAATCAGTCCACCATGCCTCACATAAATACAGCTGACAGGTAGCTGACATTGCACATGTTGCTTGATGCTCACATGAGCACATTGTGTGTTAACAGCTCCTGGCTTGGTCCTTTAAAAATCCTGTAAAGAGGAAGACTATGTCCTTCACACAAATGACTCATTCCAGCCAAATTTCAAACTTTTTCTTTTAGCGCAGGACTGAGCTATCCAAACACAGGTTAACAGAATTATTTAATATCATAAAATATTTTATTTTCCATTGTATTTTTCACAGAAATAGTTGGGCATTTTAAATAAAATTTTCCTTCAGAAAGGAGATGGGAAACATCAGCTCAAATAGTCTGGCCAAACTGCAAGTAATTGCAAACAGTCTCATAGAGGAAAGTATTTAGAAACCTGGATGACAGCAGGTGCTAACATCATCACCGACCTCATCAAGGAAGTATAGGTAGCTTATGTGGTTTCATTAAGAGTACTCCGAAGTACATTCAATTTGAGGCAAGGGAAATAACCAATATACATAATTAAAAATTTCTGATTATTGAAGAACACTGACCAAGATCTCTGAAGGGAGTAAGAAATGTTTTGTAATGTCAAGGTTACCTGTAATTGCAATTTATTTCATAACAGATGTTCATCTTCTGCATGGCACTAGGAGAATTACTTTCTATATGCTGGCACTGGCACTGTAATCCTAGTTTGCATAAACCAAGGGTCACCAGCAAGAATAATGACAAACTATCAAGAATAATGGCAAAGTAGACAGCAACTAATAGAGCATGTTAATTTATTCTTGACACAATCAAGAGATTCTTTCTCAGGAACCAGAGTCAAAACCAGTCCTCAAAGAATATCAACACGTTCTGAGTTAAAAAATAATAATAAACTACCTTAAGAGGAAAACAAATTATCGTAAGAGCAAATAAAGTTTGTGCAACATATGGTTAATTAATATGGAAATTATGTTTTCTAATAAAGGACTCTGTACACTTGTTCAATAGAGTTGACTTTCCAAATCTGGAACATTTGAAGAAAACAGAGTGACGATACATTCAGCAATAAGAGGGAGAGGAAGTGAATAAACTTTAGAAGTCTGCAATGGTTTGAGTAACAATATAACTGAGAATCAAGGATCAGTTTGTGTGGTACTGCCAGTTTGGTGCATTCTGATAAGCTCCTGGGGTTTGCACAGTTTCAGGATTCCCCTTCAGCAGAAGTGCTGGTCATGACCACCAAAAGAGTAGGAGTGTCAAGGAGTAGAAACTTACAACACTTCTTTGTTTGCATGTAAGTATTTCAACACAGCAGAGATTGACCTGCTGCATGAATATGAAGGAACTAATGTCAAAAATGATGAGTACTATTTGGCATAACTGTTCTTTTTATCTGTGCAAACTGTTTTAAAGCATTAAGCCACAAAACTAAAGGCAAAGTTTGCATAGAAGAAATATTCTGTCAATCAGAACTAGACTCACCTTCTGTGTCTATAGTATTTTATCAACCAGAAGAGAACTCCCTATGTATATAACCAAACGTTTTCATTTAAAAATGAAATTATGCTACTTGTCTTGAAAAATCTGTGGACATATCAGCTTTTTAGCAAGGCATGGACAGACATTACCACTCAAACAGTAACTAGCTCTACATAGCATCCCATTGCATGCTTTGATATGCATCTTCTGGCTTGCATATGTCTGAAAAATCTATTCACTGAGAGAGAAACAAGAATGTTCTTTACAGCTTCACATTGCAAAACACACAGGGTATTTCATTCTTGAAATAGTTAAGCTCTCCATCTGTACTACTATATGTTATTAGTTCAGGCTCACAATTCACCAGCGAAGTGATTTGTGTGAAATCTCCCCAGTTCAGGTGTTAGTTTGCAGTCAGGTATTTAGCAGGAATTCCCACCGGAGACCTATAAAACTGACCAGAGTGCTGCCTCTTCATAATAACCTCTTTTCAGAGCACAGTCAGAAAGGCTTCCTCACTATTCATCAAAGGTGTGTGAGTGTTTATACTGGCAATGCTCTCTGCGACGAAGACCCGCTGGCTGTCTGAGCACGGTGCATAATGTGCTATGGAAAGGGAGCTCAGAGCATGAGGCCCATGTGTGCTCTGTAGGCAAGTATTTTAGCCACAACTGATGGAAAATCGGGATTGTCAGGTCAGGCCTGGGCTGTGATGTCAGAGCTATATTAGCCTCAGTGAATCATTTTATCTCAAGCAGACCCTGCCATGGTCTCATGGAAGCTCCCCTCTTAGTCTAGCACTAAGACTTGCTTTAAAACCCCACCTGGCTCACACAGCAGTGAGGTGCCCAGGAGGAAGTGCCATAGCAGGGGCCATCCATACACCTCTTCAGGAAAGCTGATACTCCAAAAAACTCCTTAGGGGAAAGCCTGCAAAAGCACAGTTCTCTGACCTTACATTTCTGGCATCTGCCACAGATTCTTCTGGTAGCCTAATCTTATCCTTGTGCCATTTCATTTCCAACACCAAGAAACCAAAGAAAGTTGTTAAGAAGAGAAATCCACTCATTGTCATTAAATCTGTCACCTTTTGTAGCTGCGACCAAGAAAAACACTGAAAAATATTCATATTTTCAACTCCTGCTTTTCAAGTTGGTGTATTCTTTAAAGTCATCTACCCATAAATTTTGTGAAATAGAGGAAGAGTTCTATCATGCTTTGGCTACTTACCATATATATTTTATTTTATTTTGTTTGGACTTAAGATTTCTGTTACTATGTCTCCATCATACTGTAGATTCACTACAAACTCTTTCTTACATTGTCCATTTAAAAATACCCTTACCTTTAAAGTCCTATTCCCATGTGTTTGCCAGACCTTGAAGATATTTGACAATTATTTGACAATTGAAAACTGTTGAAATTTTAAGCTGACTCACAAAAAGCCTCAAGCTGGCTGAAACTGTTGCAAAGAAATACTTCTTTTACTGGAATTGCTAGATTTTACTGCTTCTGTGCCTTCCTCTTTTCCTTTCTCCTTTTCTTTAATAGAGACAAAAATGGCAAGGGGAAGAAGAAGGGAAAAGGAGATAGAAATGAGAAAGGAGAAATAACAAAAACATAGGAAAAGTATCTGACTTTTAGTAGAAGTTAAAAAATCCAAAATATTTTGTTTTGTTTTAATCAGCTATACAAGTAGCTCAAGCAACAAAACACTTTGAGTTAACTCTCTTTATTATGCAAAACTACTGCTACAGCTGTCTGATGGGGTGTTTGCATGGAGTGTAAAATGGAGAAAAGACAAAAGGAAATGAGTAATGAGACATGGTATCTCTTATGTGCTATCCCAATGCACTGTGATCTTCCGTGATGTTTTCTCAGTTTGTCTTCATAAAAATTCGTAAGCTCCGTGTTTAAATTAGAGTTCTGGGTTGAATAAACTCCAAGACACAGTGAAGCATAACAAAGACTGCCAAAATTTTATGCAGCTGTAAATCAAGTCCTCTAAGGATTCCTGCTATCACCACCTGAAACAATAGATTGGCCAAGTTCTCTTAAAATGTGACCAGGCTGTCTCAAAATTCAATGTGTACTATCTGGCCCAAGTTGAAAATTAGCAATACTCTAAAATTAAATAGAGTTTTGTCTAGACTTATTTTACAGTTGTGATGAATGGAAGGAGCTGAATAACAGGAAAATCAGCAGTGATGGTTTACTGCCTACTCTGCATATTCTGTCCATATTTAAAACATTCTATTAATAATTTATCTTTATATTATTATATAAAATATTTTTTACAATTGAATTAGGTTATGGCACCTTGCCACAGAGAGAAAAAAAAAAGGTAATGGATATATATCAATTATTTATATGAAAAACTTCATTTTTCATCCTCATCTCAATTAAACAGGGACTGTTATGCATATTTTCTTTTAAAATGTGGAAACACTATTAATTGTTCTGCAGAAAGCTCATAAAAATTGTCTCTACACATGGACTTTAATGTGATGATACCTGGGGACAGTCATGTGTTGCATACAAGGATAATTTCTAGCTTGATTCCCTCTGTCAAGAAAAACTGATGAACATGGCGTGAAACCAATGTCTAACTGAAACCGTGGTCAAAACTATACACTAGTTTGAAAAGGAGCAGGATTTCATTGTATGCTCAGCTCTTCCATGGCTTCTCTGGAGTAGTGCTCTCTGCTAACAGCTGGGTAATCACTACAGAGTAAAACAATAGTGACCAGGAGGTAGATCCAGAAAGAGTTTTAGGCACTTGGAGGGGGACATGAATTTAGATCCAAAGCTGATGTAGTTAATTTAGTTACTGTCTTATTGGGAAGTAAATTCCCAAGGGGCCCTAGGTGACATCTTTAAAATCCTCAGTCACAGGGACATCCTGTTAATGTTTCAGATGCAAAGGTGTTTGTGAACAACCCAGGGCATAGATTGTATCTAAGCAAGAACAGGCTCCAGAGACCGAGTATTCCTCTTGCAAAGACTTGTAGATAAAGGGTTAGCATTTTATCACAAGACTTCTGCCTTTTGGCTCCTGTCACTTTCTCCTGGATTTTTCCATGTTTTTGAATTGACTTTCCATTTTTCCCTTTATATATGCAGGATTATTTTTTTAAAGATTCTTTGACATCTAAAGCCAAGAATCTCAATATATCAGTTTAAACTCTTTTTTTTTTTTCCTTTTTGACTCTTTCACTTCTTGTTCTTGCTCTCTATATTTAAGAAAGTTATACATGATAAAACTCTTACAAAACATTGTTCTACCGGCTACTTTCTGAAAAGTACTACTCACAGACATGTTTAAGACAATCAGCACGCTTACTTAGCTGTATTCTTACATTTCCCAGAGGTGTGAGAGAAAAGGTGTTAAATTCATGGAATAACACAAGAGGAAAATATTTCAAAGGTATGAAACAAACTGGGGAGATAGTGTACTGGTTTCAGCTGGGATAGGGTTAATTTTCTTCATAGTAGCTTGTACAGTGCTATGTTTTGGATTTGTGACCAAAGCAGTGTTGATAACACACATATGTTTTAGTTAACGCTGTGTTTACAAAGCATTCAGGCCTTTTTTGTTTTTCACAGTGTTCCACCAGTGAGTAGGCTGAGGGTGCACGACAAGTTGGGAGAGGACACATACAGGATAGCTGACCCCAAATGACCAAAGGTTTATGATCATGAGAGACATGGCTATCTTATTTTAGCCTTTTCTAGATAGTTAAAAGAATAGCATATACTGAGAAACAAAGTTCCATTCATAAAAGGTAACTCTATCTCTGAGTTAGGGCAAGGCTTTTTTTAAAATTATGAGGTATACAATCAGCATCTGTTGTGTACCCACTAAATGAGAACAATGCCCTAAGAGACATCTTCAGAAGACAATAAAACAAATATTTGTACCAGGTATTTCTGTTTTATTTTGTGTAGATTTGGGGAAATTAAATACAGAGTTCTGTGAAATTTTTTTTTGTTAAAACTTTCACAGATATAACTTTTGAGTTAGTTTGGCCTCTTCACAGTAGATTTTCAGAATGAGCAAGTAATACTTTAAAACAGAACAATTCATAGAAACAGGAAAGCAAAGAAAAAAAATAAAGACACCAAGTAGAGGCCAAACCATGCTGAACTAACAGATACAGATACAAAATTAAGATTCCTAAGTACAAATAAATCCAGTTTTAACTCGCACAGAGTTTTAGATCCCAAAGAGTACTGAATTCAGTCAATGGAAACTTCAAGTGAGAGCACCACACCTCTTACCTATTGAAACCATACCAGGAAAAAAAAAACAAACAAAATCACAAACAAAAACCTATACAGCTTATTGAATATTCCTAGTATGAAACCTACTTTATTCTAAAAATTAAGAAAAAAATTACCCATATTTTGTGACAAACCAGGTTTTTTGTTGTGGGGGTTTTTGTGTGTCCTTTATAATATAACACATAATGGTTCTTCTTGGTGGTGGTGGTGGTTGCTTTTTTCAGATGCAATACAAAGCCAAGTTTCAAAAATCAAAGTTAACAAAGGAAACATTGTCTCACAATGTCAGTCTATAATCAGGTACCTAATACTTGTTCACAAATGTAGTCTGGTGTGATTAACAAATATTAGGGTAGTGAGTCAGCACTTGCTTTCAAGATGCTTGGACACTAGCTGAGGGCAAAAATAAGGCTCCCCAGACACCAGCAAAGCATGGCAAATCACTGGCTTCAGTTGTCCCTTCCTTAATCTTTAACCTTTCTTCCTTTGGAATTTAATATTCCCCAGAAAACAGCCTTTTTTTCTCTCCCCCTGCCCCACCCCCCCCCAGTAACTTTGTAAGAGGGTAAATCAATTAATATCTAAAAAACAAAAAAGCAATTTTCACTTTTGAAACAAAGAACCACAAGTCAGTGAGGTTTAATTCATAGATGCTGTTAAAATAACATTGTTTTAAAAATAATTTCTTCAGGTTTCTTTTTGTTTTGAGCTGTAACTGTGGATTTTGACATTTTATGTTGCATGTGCGAAGTCAACAACATTTTGTTCCTGTAGTTTATCTTGAACATATGGAATACTGATTTTATCTTATCTGCATATTGTTATCTGAGTAAAAAATAATAATTTTTAATGTAATTTTGCCCACTGTAATTATTATTATGAAATTACCTAACTAAATAAATGTCTGTTCTCATCCCACTTTTTTTCAACTGAAAAATAGTTCAACATATTATGCAGACCTATTCAGTAACAAAATATTTATACAATAATGTATTAAAATGACTACCCATACTATTCCAATATTCTGCCTTTCATGCTTATTCTGAATACAGAAATAATCTGAAGTTAGTGTGAAGACTGTGCTAGAGACATGTCATTTGCTCAGCAACTATCTGAACTATCTTCTTGCCTATATTTTCCTTTGTATCCATGCTCCCTGTGCCCACATGTCCTGGGAAATCCTGGTCTCTGCCTTCTTCCCCGGCAGCCTCCAGAAATGCTTTCTTCTCGTTGTCTCTCTGTGGCTCTCCATGGTGTGACACCAAAGGAGAAAGTGTTTACCAAGACAAGCAAAGGGAGCAGAGGATGAGAAAGGTTTGAAGGCTCCCTTAGCAGGAATGTGCTGGCAACAGACTGGATAACAAATCACTTGGAGTGCAGGAGAATAAAAGATTGTTTTAGCCACAGATATAAAGAGATTATGAAAAGAGAGCAAAAATGGGAGGAAGCCTTTCACTCCTGCTGCCTTTTTGTTACCCTTCCCTTTGTTCCCCACCAATATATACAACCCAGATCCATTAAAGAGGCTACTTACACTTGCTTCCTTACCATTAGGCTGTCAGACAGCCTCAGAAATTAAAGAGATCCAAGAACAAAGTTAAGAGAGGCTCCTTATGCAGGTGAAGTTTGCCTGTGGGGCAGTTAAAATTTAGCTCTCATCCCTGGCCACTGCAGCTGGCATTGGTCTGTGTAACCATCATCCCCCTCAAATTCCAGGAGAGGGGGAGGCTTTTTAAATCATGGGTTTTGTACCAGAGTTCCCAAAGAGAATACGAGGAACTCCAGAGCTGAAACACCTAATGACTAGAATATTCTCCATTATTTACAATATTTTAGTAATTTTTATTAACATATGGAAAACCTTTAACTGCAATAACAAGTTACACTTCTAAAAAGTTCATCTATTCAGTGCAGGGGATTAGCTTTCATAAGAATAAAAGTCATGCCAGAGCCAAGCCAGTGGGGTCTCCTTGGAAGCATTCCTGTTTGAAGCTTTTATTGGTTGCTGATAGAGCATATTTTGCTCTGTAGTCCAGGAAAAAAAGAATCTGTACATTAATGAAGAAAGTAGAAAGACAAAGTCAGAAAATATAAAACCTGTACCCTGCGTGCTCTGTGTATGCTTTTCATCTTTTTACAGCAATTATGGGATTACAGGCCCTGGTCCCACTAGGATTTGTGTCACAATGTGGGTAGAGTTTATAATTCAGCTAATTATTATCTTGAAGTTTTGTTATCCACACAGTAATAAAAAGCTGATCTGCACTGTTGAGGACTGGCTCACCTTATGGTAGGAAAAGGATTTTATCAAACTAAAACAAACTGCTGATGTAGAAAAGGAATGCCTCATTCTTTCAGTTTAAATCATGAACATTTCAGATGAAGTATAAAGTCAAGTTTGGATTATCGCTCTTTTCTGGGAAGAGCGATATGTCACTTCCTGCTTTTTAAATTGGTTTTGGGGTAGGAAGACCATTTTATTAACGACCTATGGTCAAATTTGAAACACCATTTTTACAGAAAGGTAATAGGAAACTTTTTTTTTTTTCTTAATATTAAGTGTAAAAAAATATATGTACATTTATGTAGTCTGAAGATAAAATATTTTTTTCAGCACAGCAAAATAAAAACTTATACACCATATGACAAAGTCATCAGCTAACTTAGCCCAAGAAAAGAAAACAGGACTCCAGAATTTAGGACATAAATCTGGCGTATAAAATCTCTGTAGGCATATTTTCTATTATACACACAAGTCATTGCAATGTTACATACTTCTAAAACTCTGACTCAAATCAACCAAAAGCTTATAGCTAGCATGGGTTAGCTTAAAGGTTAATTTTTTATTATTATTTTGCAGTAAACTTGGATTTGTACAGCAATTGAAATCCATACTTGTATTTTGCAGTGAGGGCTGTTTTTCACTATTGTGTATATGCATTTTTCCTGCCACTTCACCTGAACATAAACGTGAGAGGGTTCATTTGCTCACAAATGCTGTTGTCATAGGCCAGAGACCCTTATTCTGCTCTGTAGAGATTATCTAGACCAGACTACTCGCTCCATTAACATCCTCTAGGCACAAGATCCAGAATACTTTTCAACAACAGAAAACATGCTTAAGACCAGAAGATCACCAGCCACCAGAGTCACACGTCATGGGAATGAGCAGGGAGGATCAAGAGCATCGCCAGCATTGTAGTCCTTTGTGGTAGAAGAGGATTTGGTAGGTAGATTCCTAGATACCATTACACATTCACCTTCTCAAAGCTTTCGTTGCTTGGTAGAGAAGATTGTTATTCAGCAGCTAAAGCTGAGGAATGAGATCTATATGTTCTGGTTTCTATTACCTCTGTTCCAGTTTGCTGTGTCTTCTTGCATACCACTGCATCCACATCTTCCCACATCTGTGAAATAAATAAAGATGCACAGGCTTCAGCTCAAATTTATAAGAGGCTGCAAACAGCCTTGTTTTGCTGCAGATGTGCTAGCCAACAGCTGTGATTTCCTCAGGTTTGCTGTGTCCATATTTTCACCACAACTAGGATTATTTTGATTTATCTGGTTACACACTAATACTTTTATTAGGCCACTGTATACAGTAACGAGGCAGATTAGAGGACAGGACTCTGGTGTTTCTTCTATACTGGTGTGAGACATATTCAAGAGGAATTTCAGAAGATGGCAGTGAGATGCATTTACCTTACAATCCAGGTAAATGATTGCAGATCCTGTAAGCATGTTTAAGCTAGGTTTGAGCTACCTGACCCAAATACTTACAGCTGGATAGATGCAGCAACAATATGGATTTCATTCCCGTATGTCCCCAGCTGGACATGTGCAGGCAAAATTAAGGCCTGTGATACTGTGATCATTGCACCTTAAGCATCACAGAAAGGCTGTTAAAGCTAATGTTAGTATGATCTTCAGTTACACCTCTGGAAAAAAATCCAGACTTGTCAAAGGGTGAGAAAGAGAGAGAGAAAGGGAGACATAAAGGCAAAGCTGCACTTAGTGCTGAAGCCTCTGATCCACTTCAAATAATCAAGTCCAAAAAGTAAAAGAAAAAAGGAAAAAAATACATAAAGGAAAAAAACCCCAAACTTTACTTAGCCTCCTAGTCTATTATACTCTTTGAACTGTACATTATATGCTCTAATCCTTCTGGATATTTAAAGCTGTGACATTATTATTGTTTATTTTGGCTCACACCCCCAGTTACATTCTGGTTTTGGATGAGGACAATTGTTTCATTGAGATAACTGTTCTCTTGTGCACCAGAACTACATAATTTGTGTGAATTCCTTTCAGGAGTGTATACAGTCCTGTCATGCACATTTATTTAGATCCTTGTCATTATTTTCTGCAATAGCACATGTAAGAATATGGCAAATTTTACAGGAGGAAATGTATTTCAATAGAATCAATGTTCTGCTGTTACATTAAAACTGTGACAAGTACCTCATTTACAGTGTTATACAATCAATGATCCGTACTTCATATAGCCTTAATTTTGAGAAACTTATTTCAACCTCAGTGCTACTCACTAACCATCTACACTTCTTTGATGTCCTCTCATTTTTATTTTTGGGAACCATTTTCACAAAGAATAATGAGTAACTGTACAAAAATTTTGAGAAAGAGCTAGTCATTTCCATGTAACAAACAAATTTCACAGAATCTTAATTGCCTTTCAGGAAATTTCTCACTTTGAGAGTAATATCAAGAATACTGTAGCCACTACTTATGAACACATCCTCACTTGTGTGACCAAGGAGGGTGATCAAGGATGCCGTCTTTCCTCCTCTCCTCCGACACCCATGCAGTTTGCTGTCAGTTCTCTGTTCTAGGATGCAGTTCTGGTGGGGATCTACAGCTCCCAGCTTGCAAACCCAAGTGCCAAGATTTTCCATTCAGGCAGAAACATGTGTGAAAGAGTGATGTGTAGGTATCTTGTCTCCCACAAATGTCTTAACAATAGAACAGCCCTTTAAGTGAGGGCCTTTGGAAAGAAAGCAGTGGTTTTATTCTTCAATAAGGTACCACTGTTTGAAAATAGTTATGTGCATGACATTCCTGTCTAGTAGCCACTTACTAAAAGTTTCATTTTTCTTCATCACCTCAAGTGATGGAAACTTCTGCGGAGATATCAGGTGCATTGAGTTCCAAGCTGCTGGTAATACAGGTAATTAATACACTCAGAGTATTATCCTTGAGCATTATAATGTTTCTATTTCTTCAGGCTTCCTTCTCAGGAGTACAAAACATAAAGATACTTTTACAATATATTTTTAATCTCCCAATACTAAAATATGCCACATTTCAATTATTTGTTATGCATTTTAATATTTTCTGTTGATTTATGGAAAACCTCAGAAACACGGGCTATACAGAAATCCTGGTGGATTTCTATTAGGGCTCCAGTTACTGAGAGCTAAGGAAGACTGCAGTTACCTTTCACATTACAAGGTTTCATAAAATGGCAATAGCAAAGGAAAGCCAGTTGTTCCAGTTCCACAAAACAGTCAGGGAAGATGCATCAACCCTTCACTCTTCAAATGTTTTTCCTAAAATGACTCTGTCCTAAGAGGAATTTTTCATTACGTGTAACATTTGAAAAATAATTGGAAGGCTCAGGAAAGATATTTCTCAAGGATCCTATTTTTTTGACAGAGAATATGGAAAAGATTTCAGTCCATACTTTATAATTCAAGTTACAGAGTCACAGACTCACAGAGTCATGGGGGTTGGAAGGGACCTCTGGAGATCATCTGGTCCAACCCCCCTGTTAGAGCAGGATTCTGTCCTAAAGATGAGATTCTTCTATGATAACAAAGGTAGTCTTAACATACAAAGACAGAAGGTGAATTATAATGCAGACTAATTGTATTACAGAATTATTTTACATCATCCTATATATAAAGTTTAAGAACAACAGCTTTTAGAAATTATACTTTCACATTGCTTTATCAATTCTGTATATTTGGATTTGGGATAAGTTAGTGCAAATAGAGGACATTTTAATCTTCTGAATTGCCTCAACAGTATAAAATACTAAGACAGATAAATTTAGTAATTCTGATGTTTTAAAGGCTTGTGGTTTTAAAAGTAGGTCATGAAAGGCATAGAAAATACCCTTCAGCAATCTGGACTGAACAATGCCGGAGCTTTTATTCTTTTAGTATAAATAGCTTGAAATAATTCTATTTAATTATATAAATTTTTAATTCTAGCTTTTATTTCAAATCTGAAGAGATTGATGTCTGCTTCCCATATGCATTTGGGAATAGTTTCATACAATCAGACAGTATTTTCAATGTGATCTTTCATCATACTCAGAAGTGTGAAGTTAAAATTCAAAGAGGAAGTGAAAATGTATGTCACAGGAATAAAAGATAATATTGACAAAAACATAATTTTATTTTAGTTAAAAGAAAACTTCTAACAGCATTAATAATCAGACTGTCTTTGTTTTCCTGTTATTCCTATTTGATTTTTTCTTACCTCAGATTAAAACTGTCTTTCTCAAAATGTGGTGTAAAAAAATGCAGACATATAGAAGTTGAAACTAAAAGCCCCCACCTTAAGTTGCAAAAGTTGCAAGAATGGCAACAATTTCTTCTATGCCACTTTAGTTTCTTACAAATAGTCCAAATTAAGAATTTTGTTCACTTGAAAGTTCTGTATTTCTTATAAATCTCCACATCACAGGCATAATAGTTGGGGCTTTGGAGCTGACTTCAGTGGAGCCAGGATTTTAGCCCATATCCCCTAACTGTCTAGGGCAGAATAGGAAAATGATACTGCAGTATTACATCAGTTGTGAGGCTTACACACAATTACCTATTAGCCCTATTTATTTTTTAAAGCTACTAATTCTCTATGTAATAATAGATCTGCTGGGGGCAGGATTCTTATGACAATAGATTTCAATTGGGAAACTTTACTGTTTCTTTCTCTGATCCCATCTGACATAGACATTTTCACATTGCAGTGAACTACTTGAAAAGTAAACTAGCCCATCAACTTTTTTTCCCATACATATCCAATCCCTTGACTTTACTGTAACAACTGAATACTGCAGTTGGGATGAAAAGCATATCACCATGATTTTTAGATAGAATGGTAAGATATGAGCACGAAAAACTGAAGGAGGGCCAAAATTTGAAAACTGATGCAATTTTCTTTTACCCTCCTGTTGAATATAACAAAAAGTTTTGTGACAGCCCTATCTAAACAACTAATTGCCATTGTATCATTTATGTGGAATACAATTTTAGATGAGATTGTACATAAATCTTCAGTAAATTCTGCAGATATTAATAGCAGGTAGGGAGTTCCTGAAAATGAGCTGATTCCTGCAAGTTCATGAAGTGTCTTGTAGATATATAGGTTTGGATATGGAAAAGGAAATGCAGGGAATCATTGCAAACGTGTGTGCAGATGACATACATCTCTTCCCTCTCCTCTCCACTTCTCTGTCTCTGATTCTCTCTCCCCTTTTAATGCTATTATGGTCAGCTACCTCTCTGTGCTTGCCCAGAGAATGCCTTTCTTCTATCCACTTCCTTCTTAACATCTGCTTCTTAAAACAGTCTCCTCTTCATTTATTCATCAGTAGTTCTCAAAGCACATTATTCATTTTATGCATGAACATTTCTGTTTCTAACTTTGCATTGCTTGGAGCCTGCTCACCCAGCAGGCATGCATATGTCTAGCTTTAAATACCCAGACTGAGCGCAATATGAATACATATCAATGAGCTTAACAATGAGCATAAATATTTGCAGCATCAGAACTCAACATTTCTAACATGCAAATTCATAAACAAACATCTGTTTCACATATCTGTGCATACTCTTCTTCTTCAAAATCAAAACTTTCTGGAATAGTCATGCGGGTGTTAGTTATGTGTTTAGATACACACGGAGCTGGTAGCCAAACTTGAGTCAGACAAGGTTAAAGATGCCTGCCTTAGTTGGCAATGATGTGTGATACTCTCCAATGTCAATATAAGTATACAGTTCTTATTTTTTAACTGTCTGCTGTAATCCTATCTAAACCTTTCCTTTAAAAAGAATTTAGAACAAGTCTAGTCTTTTTTCTATGCAGCAAGACATAAATTCATATTTCTTCTAATAATTAGGGACTTTTCTCAAGGTCTTCCTAATTTTCAGAACAAATTATCATAAATACTTCTGTCTTTTAAATTTACAAATCTATGAATGTAAACCTACCATAGACATTGCCACATTTCAAACAAGCTGTATACACCATCATGATTGTCTCCTGAGACTTGCTTAGTGAAACATTATGAAGTGCTTCTATCACCACTGAAACCTGATAGATGACTCAGCCATATTGTATCTCTATAATCAAAAATGCTGTCACTTGAAATTATGCAATCATCATTGCAGCTGTACAAAAGGTGTAAAACATACACATTTAGGGTTTCTAAGTGGATTTCAATTGCACATGTCAAACATTTCAGAATTTGGGTTGAATCTGTTTGTATTACCCTTACAGTTACAGGTTAATGATATTCAAATTGAACACTAATTTCTTATTGTTGTAACTTTATCTTATTTCTAATGCCTAACAGCTAAAGCAAAACAATATTTTTGATAACTCCTTACAAATGTCAAAACATTGGGTAGATTTGAATTTTAATGAGTGAATCATTTCTCGTTTCTAATTCATAAAGCATTTGATTTAATCTCCAGGAAGTATTGAAATCCTCTTAGTCAGTGAACAAGTACTTTGGTAAAGTATGGATTTTCCATCTAGCATAAGAATTTCAAGTTGTTTACACATGGAGGATTTCAGCTGCAACCTGAGAATGGCTTTGAAGAAAACTGATTTTCATGCCAAATACAACTCAAAAGCAGTCTGGGCAAGTACCTCTAATATCAACAGGGTGAATGAGATAATATAGTTTAACCTTCTTTTTAAGGTCCTGAAAGAACATTACAGAAACTGGGAAAGCAACTTGAGTGCAAGTACAATCCAGATAATATGTGCCATTTTCCTGTGCTCTGCATGATGAAAAGTGCATTTTGAAAGACCTAAGTAAACAACCTTCAGTTGTTTTTAGCTATTTTCCCTACTGGCCTTTATTTAAATGATTGTTAAGTAAGATTTCTCCATAGTATCACATTTTCTGTTAATTAAATAAGCATTTGGGTATGCAAGTTACCTTCAGATAGCATTACCAAGGAGTTTATCTACTCATCATCTCAAAAAAAAAAATAAAATCATAACTTCTGAGTATGCTAGATTACAAATCTGAACCCTGCAAATATCCTTGTTTAAACACATGCTATTCCCCTGACTTCACTACTGGACTACCTCTATACTGAAAATTATTACAGATCCAAAAATAGAAGACAAAAAGCTTGATTCAAGCTGAACTCATGATATTCAGTATTTTGTGAGGAACTGTACTGGTCACTTGTAATATTCATTAGCTGAAAATTTTGCTTAGGAAGAAAATCTGTTCATGTTGAATGAAATAGTCATAAGGAAAACACTGCATATATTGGATAATCAAACGTAATTCAAAAAGCCACGCCCATCTTTTAGCATGATCCACACATTTTAGCTAACATCTAAAGGGGTTCATTTAGTCTAGGGACTTCAACTCACCTCTTGCTACACCTCACCTGCTACAGTAAGCACACTAGCCCCACGCGAAGGTCACCTGCATAAGCAGTTTGGCAGCCAGGACCAACAGAGTCAAAAAAAAGGAAAAGTAGCAGAAGGAGGAGTGATGTCAGCCTAATCGCTAGAAAATTAAGGGTAGGCCTAAGAGAGGGAGCGAATTTACAACCAAATTTAGGTAGGCTATATACAGTTAGGGAATGATAAGTGTACGTGTAAGAATGCAAGGGATGTCAAGCCATTCAGATGATGTATTACATACCCACAGAGTCAGAAATTGTCCCTAAACAATTGATCATAAAACATATGGGGAGGAGGGGGCAGAGGGAAAACAGATTGTGTGGAAAACAATGTGGAAAACACCACCACATTGTGCACTCCAGTCAAGTCACCATAGGAGCCTCAAGATTGCATAACCATAGCAAGACCTAAAAATACAGGTTTAGAGAGTTAAATTAGTATTTTCAGTGTCATATACATAAGTACAGTTATTTTTAAAGGGTAAATAAATAATCCTTTAAAATATTTTAGTGTCTTCATTAAAATAAAGTATATTTTATATTAGTTTTCCTACAAGAGAAAAAAAAAGGTTTTTATTTTGACAATAGTCTTTTATGTCAAATGATGCAGCATCTGCAATCTTTGCTAATTAGAAATTAAGAAATCTTTTATCCCTTCTTCCCTGGAATCTGAGATTCTTCTACCTGATTCTAAGTCTTAGTAACTTCTTCACAGAAGAACTGTGTAAGGTTTAAACCAGGAATTCAGAAATATATATGCACATATATGTTTGTTACATCTATTAAAGTAACCTCATTTGGTATCTTTGACTTGAATGAAAAATCTCAATCACGCTTCAGAACCTGCCGTGGTGAAGATGTGTGGCTGGATCTCCAGCCAGAACACTGTGGATTCTAAGGTTTTTCTGCAAAGGAATACTTTTAAAACAAATAGCTTTAAGATCTGAATTACACTGCAGAAAAGATATGATAACCCACATCACTTTAGTAAAGTCTCCATTCCTGCAGCCTGAAGAAAACCAGAGCAGTGTCTTTCACCTGAAACTCTCCTAGATGGCACATGTGACCAGATGCAGGAGGCATTCAGGAAGAAGAGGAGGTTGCTGCCTTGGTTCTCTTATCTGCTTTCTCAAAGAAAAAGGTCCTTTTCATTCCCCACACTGTCTAGATATTCCCTCTCTTTTCAGATGAAGCAGAACATTATGTCTGGCTGAAGTCTACAAGAAAAAAATGATTTCACTCATCTCTAAGTACTTCACACAGAGTTGTAGAGCACTACACAGAGACCCAAACATCCTCTGAAACAAATCCACCCATGGGAAGGATGATAGAAGGTTTCCCACGACTTAGAACAAATTTCTTTACCTGGTGCCTGGGATCTCACTGGTTCCAAAAGGTGCTCACAATCAAGAAGTCCATTTTTCTACACTCTGAAAGAGGTGGGCAAAATAAGGAGTGGCCAATGTTTCCTTAGATTAATTCACATTAAGATTTAACTATACACAGAAAGGAAGAAGGATAGACAGACTGAATAAGCAGGAAACTATCTTTGCATTACTAACTTGGTCAGAATAGTTAGATTAGAATATGCAGTCCTCAAAACAGAAAGTAATTAAGTAAATCTGATGGCTTTCTTAGCTGACAAACAAGAACAGAGTGAAGTCTTCTAAATCTATCAGCAGGAGTGGCTTAAGATAAAAAGCAACATTCAGCTTGACAGATCTCATAATCTGTGGATCACTAGTGCAAGTTACTCAAGAGTCTTGAAAGTTACTTAAAGGAGACAGTTTAAAGCACTCATCTGAGGCCCATGAGGTGTTAAAATATCTATAACTTGAGTAGAAGTATCAAATAAGTAAGGGCCTGAGTTTAGAAAGCACTGGACATAGATGAAAACGGAGTCTGAGAATTCAAATATGACCATGAGGAGGACAGTGGTGTGATGGGGAAGAGCTGGGAAGAAGGCCCATTTCTCAAGAGGATGGACTAGACCACAAGCTCTAAAATAAGATATACAGAATATATAAAAAAATAATTTGATAGATGTCAAGAAAATCAGAAAATATTCAGAAGTAGATATAACAACTGAATCCAGAAAGCTAGTAAAGCTGTGTAAAATTCACTTACAGAAAATCAGAGGACAACTCACTCTCACAGCACAGAAATAAGATTCCTCTGGAAAGCAGAGGAACATTCCCAATCCAAAAGACAAAATGTAAAACAGGGCTGCAACTTAACACTCCAGACAGAAATGCAATGGTAATACTAATCATTACAGTTTCATTTCATTGTTTAATCTTGTTTCATTAGAGGAAATCTTTGCATGTCAGTAAGCATTGTGCTGGAAGACTCATGGTGTTCCCAAGAGTTTTAAACCTTTGTTTTCAGCTTTTTAGCTTTAACTATCCTTTAAAAATATTTTAAAAGCAACAAAAAGAATTATAACTGGTGTTTTAACAGGAAATATTACACAAAATGTATCAGTGTATGTCCATATCATATGAATTACATCTTTTTTTTTAATCACCTGCCAAGATACAAGGCATTTTAGGAAATATATATTGATAAAGTAGATTACCTTGACCATAACCCTCCCTCAACCACATATCCTTCAGCTCTGCCTTGAACTTTATTTTTAATTATGATTAATAT
The DNA here is from genome assembly GCA_028020825.1 of Podargus strigoides. NCBI lineage: Eukaryota > Metazoa > Chordata > Aves > Caprimulgiformes > Podargidae > Podargus > Podargus strigoides. Next base: position 1,081,806 of record CM051643.1, read on the forward strand.
GTATGGAACATGCAGAGCACAATCATGCCCTGCAATGTAAGTGCAGGCCTCCCATGGAGTTCAATGGAAGCTGCGTGCATATGTCAGAGGGAAGAAATTTGCCCAATATGTTTAATAAAAATCATTTTTTCTGCCCTCTGCCTCCAGGCAGATTCCTGTTTGTAACCCCAGTATCATGCATGATTAATCATGCACATGTGTTAAAAATGAAAATTCTCCTTCTCCCTATCATGTCTCTGCACTCGTTGTTAATAAGTATGTTTATAATTAAAATCTTCTCCCCCTGCCGCCTTCTTGCCAGTAGCAGATTCTCAACACCGATCCCATTCCTACGAACCATAACAAATATATCTAAAGTTCAAATCATCTTCTCCAGCTGTAGAAGCCCTTTGCCATCTAGTTTTCATCTCCAGTTCCTGGAAATATTTTGGCAGCAGATATGACTTATCCCTGCTGCATCACTCAATCTGACTGCCACTCCTTTGAGTTGATTTTAACAGGCTGCTTCAAAGCAGGAATAAACCAGCACGCTCAGGAGGTCAAGAGTTCCTCTACCACATTCAGCTTGAGTCCTCAGATAAGCACAGTATGAAAGAGCAAGGTAATCAGATTAAGAGTCAAACTGGCAAAAAAAATGGGCAAACTCATTACTTTCATTCCAACCTATGTATGTACCATGTTGCAGATTTCTCCCATGAGTTCATGGCTTTTCAACTGAACAACAGTTTTTTCCTTGGCAAATTCCCCTCTTCGAGGCCATTTCTAACAGGTAAAATGTTTTCAGTGCTGTTCTTTCCTGCAGTCACCATTGGTAGCCCAAATATTGCTAAACTAGAATCCTTGAATTTCTATTTCTTCTAAGGTGTATATTGAAAAGCAGAGAGATGGCTACCATTATAAAAATACAGAAAATACAACTATTTGGTTTCGTCAAGTAAACGGATTACCTAAACGCAAATGACAGTTGCACTTTGGCCTTCATTCTGGAGAGAATCACAAACCATGACTTAATGGCCTCCTCAGATGCACAAAGTTAAAAGGGTTTTTCAGGCACAAGGCCCTCCATAGCTGTGAGAAGGAGAAATGCTGATCAATGGAACTCGGTAACCAATAACTATTAAATTTACAACAGCCAAGAAAATGATCACTCATTCTAAGGTATTTCAAGACTAGTTATAAATTCTGTACTAGAGCTGCATAATTCTGTATAAGCTGTATTTTGTAGAAGGATTTTTAAAATATAGAGATTTTCTGAACCTAATTCTTATATAGGATTCTGCAAACTCACCTGCTCCCCTCACTGCCCAATACACCAGGGTGGACAGCAAAAATAAAATTTGAGAACCTAGTTCAGAAGAGCAGCAGTCATGGGCATTTTTAGTGTCTCAAAGGAATTTATTAGAACTCAGAATCTGACCCAGTATACCAAATGTAGCAAGTCTGGAAGAGTTCCTACTGGCTGTCACATACCATAGGGCCGTTCAGAATTGAAAACTAAAACCATTAAAATGCATTTTTAGTGCTTGAAATTGTAAAAATGAATAACATTAGCAACAATGACCACGCAAATAAAGAAGAAAAAAAAAATCTGAAAAATGCAAACATATTATATAATCAACTATAATTTATTTCTTTTGCTTAAGGAGAAAATTACTTTTATCTTCTTTTTAGTAACAATATTAAGCATTCCAGTAATGTTTTGTGCAGACAGCTATTTGAAACTAAAGATGACAAGTCACATTTACTATGTAATGAACACAGTCTCCAAGGAAAGACTCCTCTTGTATTAGATGCAACATTTGGTTCAAGTTCCAGGAAGCTGAAATTTTATTATTGCATTCTTTAAAAACAATATGAGCCTTGTAACAATTAGGACTGATTATAATCAAGTTCAAGGTAGGTGACATTTCCCATGACCTACTCTGAAGTCTTTGGATGTCCTTTGTCTTACATTGGTTTCCTTCCATATGCTTGCCCTGGACTTCGCATGGAGCTGACATTTGGGGTCAGACCAGTCTCAACATTTTCATGGTTAGGGTTTTTGGGGTGCTCTGTGGTGGATTTGCTTGTTTGTTTTTTAATGGGACACTTTGCCACTGTACCCTCCTAGGGAAAATGCCTTAACATGTTGTGGGAAATACATACCCATCATATGTGGTAGGCTATCAAACAAATATTTTACAAATTTATGTTAGTTTTAATAAATATCTTCGTCAAAGGCCTCAAACCATCAAGTAGTAGTTTGTCAAACTAACCATAAAAAATGGAGTGCCTGACAAGCAGTCTCAACCTTTATATAAAATTGTAAGTGTGCACTTAAAGGATATTTTAAGCTTCAGGAATGTCCATTTAATTTTAAAAGACCTGAGGGAGTATTTATATACTCACTATTTCCACTCTGTCTTTTAGAAGTTCCTCACCATTACCAGAAGGGGACACCTGCTGGAAATAAAAATCAAGGACAAAAATAACCACTGGAACCACTGGTGGTTTCTTGCAACTGCAAGAATCTAATGCATGTGGTTATATAATTCCTATAGTGTATACTCTTTATATTCAACACTGATATCTGCAAAGTTATTCTTCTTGTTCTGCAAAGTGCTCTATTTCAGATTGTTTTTATGGGGAAACTTTTCAGTGCATTAAGTATAGGGCTTTTGTTAAAAGTCCCAATAAAAGGCACTCTTCCTAACTGCCACACTCATCTGTTTTCTGTAAGACCGACACCCAAAATCTTGCTTTTGCATTTTATGGTTATGTTTATAATGCTATTAGTTCCATTTCTAGGTGTAAGCAGAAAGTATTATTTCAGTGAAGTAATTCCTTACATAGTAGAAAATAAAAAACATTTTTAAAAAGCAGGGGGGAGATATGCAACATGAAGAAGAACAGTTTCAAGGTACATGTAGATTCAAAGAAAAACAATTTTCAGCATTTGGCCACTTGCTCAATAATAATAATAATAATAATAATAATAATAATAATAATAATAATAATAATAATAATAATAATAATAATAATAATAATAATAGTTAAACTGGTAAGGAAAATAAAAAATTAGCAAGCATGTAGTAAACAAAGTGTATTATTTTATTGTTAGTTGGTTAAAACTGTTTCAAAAACAGTTAACACATCCTAATTCTCTATAAGCAGATTCTTACTGCACAGTGCACATCTCTGTTGATGCATTTTGGGGTAATGAAGTCATTCAACTTAGAAAATATATACTTTACACAGTGATTGGGAATATCCACAAATTTGTATCTTAGTTTAAGAACAAGCACCTTTATGAGTTAGCCTTCATCAGAAAAGAAAAGGAACAGAGAAGGAGAAAGATAAATAATTGCACAGGGAAACTGAAAAGTGTCTGAAGATATTTTTTTACATACTTCACACAAAGCAGACATGAATGTGAGAGGCCTTGATTTGCTTGCTTTTTCAGTAATCCTTTCATGATCAGATGCCAGATTAGAAATGAATACTATGAAAGTGGAAGTTAGTGATTTAATATTATTCGATTGAAGATGACATGTTTCCTCAACATATTGAAGTTCAGTATATTGTGTCCTGAAATAATAGAGTTCACTGAGGTAACCAGAAAGAAAACAGTGAGATTTATTTTGGTTTTCCCCAATGTGTAATAAACACTTCATAAAGCACAAGAGGCTAAATGTAAAATACAATGCATCTTGAATAGAACTGAGATGCCAGTGACCAAAGTTCAGATCCAGAAAATATGCTCCACTGCCCCTCACAGATGAGATGCTTGGCCTCCATTGTGCTGAGACCCTTCGACCTGGTTGATGTGTCAGCCTAACCAGATACCAGGGCACTTCTCCAGCCCAGAGGATCAACCAGATGAGTAGCTCTGAAGGACTCCTAGCACATACATCTCCCACAAGATCAGGTATTCCTGTGCAGCCATTGCCTTCTCTTACTCACAGTTAGCTGAAAATATAATAGTATTGGAGTGTCCTGCATTTTATATGCAGCAAAATGTCACACTCCCAAAGTAAGACATCAGGTCCCACTTTCCCCTCTGCAGAAGGGTTTTCAACTTTTGCCACCCACTTTCCAAGACGACATCCCAGCAAGGGACTCCAGGAGGCAGGGAGGGATTCAGCATGCTGGCCCCAGCTCCAGGGCAGCTTATGTATTTGGTATGAATTAATTTCAGCCACCGGTGATTCACAGTTTATTTTAGGGTGGGGGGGCTGTATTCATATATATATATATATATTTATGTATTTATGCATATGTATATGAACACTTGTTACATATGAGGGGCAGAAAAGACTCTGAGAAGTGACCTTTTTTTCTGGAGGGATCAGAAAGGCATCTTAGGAAACAGCATTAAAAAGACATATGAAAAAAATAAGGATTAAGGATTTCTTCCAATGCTGTAAACAGTACTGACACACTAGCTCCAAGATGTGGTTCCCATTAGTCCCAGCAAAACATGAGATAAAAAACAAAGAAAGAATATAACATAAAGCACAGAAGTGATTTAAACCAGTGACACCAAGTATGCACTGAGTCAGTACAATCCTAGCATTAATGAAAATGTTGCAAGTGGCTGCTGTTGACACTAAAGGAAGAGTCCAATTTTCATTCTGCTGATGGTTTCTCTTTGCACAACTAACGATGCAAAGGCTTTTCAAGTGCAAAACACTTAAAATACTTTTACCCAGCCACTGTTCTATTAAAGCTTCTGAGGGTACCTAAAAAGTCATATCTCAAACTCTGTATCTCTAGGTAAATGTGTGCTTATTTAACCTGTTTCAATTTAAAACCTGACAGGAAGCAGTTTCTGTACACTGATCAGATTCCCATTTACTCTTATCCAGAAAGCATACACCTGGAACAAATCACTCACTCCTGCCTGTTCCGTTGCTGTGCTGCACTGCAGGGCTGAACAGCTGACATTTAGATAACAAAAGCCATAGTGTGAGAACCAGCTAAAATATAAACTCGAGTGCCACTTCTAATTCAACTTCGAAAAGCGATCATTGCTAGGAAGAATTGAAACTCTAAGACAACCTCAATTTAAAAAAAAGTTCGAACAGTACGTATAAGTTTTGGATTTTTTCCAACAATGCTTTGATAGAGTAAGTCCTCTGAAAAACTTTCTTAATGTTCTTAAAAGATGGGTGGCACAGCGTTAGTATACAATGGAAGAGGAATTATTGTTTCAGATGAGGTGTGCTGAAACACCTAGGACTGACACAGTTGGCAGCCTTGGAGTTTACCTTCTTATTGCTACCATCTGTGTCAACTTCAGTATCCATTACAAAGAGAAAGAAGCAGGGGTGCTTTCTTGTGTACGTGACCTCGTTTACATGCAGACTTTCAATATCTGCAGCAGAGACTGGAAGTGTGCTCATTCTCCACTAAACATAGTGAGAGATTTCAATGGCCAGATAACAGTTCTGTTTCTTAGCTTGTAAACAAAATTCAGTGATAAAACTGTGCTTTTCTTCCTTTCCATAACTCATTCCTCTGGATATTCTTTTCCTGATGAAAAACAACCTCTTTGCCTTTTGAACCTGATGTCTCTTATGACAACAATCTTTTATAAAACCTAAGAGAGCTGTAGAGTTAAGGGGGCTGGGGGCTGGTTTGTTTTATTTTTTTAAAAAAAAAACCTAATCATGCCAGTAGAAAGCAAGCAAAGAAAAACTGTTGCACTAATATGCGAAACACTTGGCTTATAAAAAGGCTTGGAAGCAGCTTAAATTATTTCAGGGAAGTTAAGTGGACTGTAACCAACTGCAAGTTTAACATCCAAAAAAATACTGCTGATACTGGATTTTTAAATTCCCTTAGTTTGTAAGAAGATGACATCATTTGAAGACTTACTGGGGTGATTGTTGAATGGTATTTTATATACACCCTTCAAATTAGAATGAAGGGAAGAATATGTAAGTGGGTATAGCGTAAGGTATGACTAACTGTCCTGGTTGCTGATGCTGAAAGTGTGATTTTTTTTTCTTCACAACTTTCAAAAATCTGGATTCACCTCCCCATCATTTCATCTTGCATTCACCTTTGACAGAACAGATTATAGCCAAGCAAAGGCTAGGCAAATGAGGAACTGTGAGGGCTGCTTGTCATATTAGCACTTTTTTTTTCCTACTATTACAGTGTTACCTGTCCTTTTCGTCTCTCCCATTACATTGTGTCATAATGGGTCCTCGAAAGAGGGCTGATTAGATGCTTCTTTAACATAGTGAAATACTGATATCCCTAGACAGCTACTCAAGGAGTACTGAAATGAGGGTGGGGGAAGGAATGTTATTTTTATTTGAATTTTGTTCCCAGCTATCAGAGAGAATCTGATGTGTGTGAGTTCACAACAGGCATCCTCCCAGTGCAGAGTAATCTACTGTTACAGAGTAATCTTACATTATGGAGCACAGTCCCTAATAGGGCATAGTTGTTGCCTGTCACACGCAAATCATTTTTCCAATGGCAAACCTCACTGGATGTTTCACAGAAATGGAGGGGGGAAAGCAACAATCATAGATGTGTCTCAGCACATTACTACAGAAAACTAAATGGTCCTACTGGTAAATATACATTATACAGTAGCCTGAAATTTCCCTGGAAAAGCCAAACTCTGTACTATTTTTCTGTCTTGTAAAATGGTCCCTCCAGGTGAATATTGAAGAGGATAGAAAACAGTGTAAAAGTTTTAATTTCCCTCCGCAAGGCTAGAATACCTTTCCATGTGCAGCATTCTCTCTCCACTGGGTTGATGAGGCACTTGAGGCCATGGTCTGTCTAGTGGTTTAATGGTTAGGAATATGATGGGATAAAGGTTGGACTTGATGACCCTGGAGGTCCCTTCCAACCATAATTATTCTATGATTCTGTGATTCTATGATATTTTGTGTTCACACAGATACTTAAATAGGGCAAGCCAGCCTGTTTTTCTAAAGACATTCCCAGTGAAACAGCATGTAAACAGGCAGTAGTAAGGACGTGAATATATGGTACCTCATAAGAAAATTCCAGTAGTGAAGACACTAGTAAAAAACACTAATAAAGACTGTTACTGGACTCTCCAATTCAGAGGTAATCCTATATATATATATATATATATATGCACATATTTTAACATGATCATTAACTTTGATGAATACTCGTTGAAAAAATACCTACTTATGTAACAATATTTTCACAGAAATCTAGATGAGCTGCAATTCCAATGAAATTGCAGTCATTTAGGTAGAGTTGATGACAGGTAGCCATATCCAAACACACATATACTTCCTAAACAAGGTGCTGGGTCTACTTTATTAACTTACATCTGTATAGAATAAGCAGTTTCCTTTGATATCTAAAATCCGTATTATTTCAGCAGGGACATTAATGAACAATAATTACCACTGAAGAGCACAAGGACCACCTAATTTTGTTTTTTCCAAATGTTGCATTAGCAAGCATCTAATTAGCCATTTCCCTTCATCTGATTCCTGGAATCAGACTTTTGTAACAGGGAATACTGGCTGCAACTGGGTGTTTCTTTCTTTTGAAGTAGCACTTGTCATTAAATAAGTCTAAAATGTAGGCATCTATTTTAAGTGTTTCTCAAGTTCAGTAAAAGGTCATGCAAAGTATATTATCACAGAATCACAGAACGGTAGGGATTGGAAGGGACCTCAAAAGATCATCTAGTCCAATCCCCCTGCCAGAGCAGGAACACCTCGATCAGGTCACACAGGAACACATCCAGGTGGGTTTGAATGTCTCCAGAGAAGGAGACTCCACAACCTCTCTGGGCAGCCTGTGCCAGTGCTCTGTTACCCTCACTGGGAAGAAATTCTTCCTCACATTTATGCGGAACCTCCTATGTTCCAGCTTACACCCATTGCCCCTTGTCCTATCATTGGATGTCACTGAGAAGAGCCTGGCTCCATCCCCATGACACTCACCCTTTACATATTTATAAACATTAATGAGGTCACCCCTCAGTCTCCTCTTCTCCAAGCTAAAGAGACCCAGCTCCCTCAGCCTTTCCTCATAAGGGAGATGTTCCACTCCCTTAATCATCTTTGTGGCTCTGCGCTGGACTCTCTCAAGCAGTTCCCTGTCCTTCTTGAACTGGGGGGCCCAGAACTGGACACAATACTCCAGATGTGGCCTCACAAAGGCAGAATAGAGGGGAAGGAGAACCTCTCTTGACCTACTAACCACTCCCTTTCTAAAACACCCCAGGATGCCATTGGCCTTCTTGGCCAATATCTTCAGATCTACTGTACAATACCCGAAGACTATAACTATTGTGTTTGATTTTATGTTCTTATAATTTAATTCCCCAGAATCACATAACAATTTTTAACAGTATTCTGCTAACTATTTTGACTGAAACACTCTTAGAACAGGTGCTAGAATCTGTTTAATAAGGAAATAAGCCCTACCAAGGAAATAGAGTTCTCTGAGTTCATTGCTTTATTTTTTGAAATTTCTTTCTGGTCACTCATCTCATTACTATGTTTCAGAAGGTTATTTTGAATTTCAACCTTTGCCTGACTTGTGGGAAAATAAAAAATGTAATGTCTTCTTTTTGGAGAACTGTATGTTCAGAATGTGCTTGAAATTTAACAGAGGAACTGTGTTTTCATGCTATTTTATTAACCTTGAACAATGGGGAAAAAATGCCCAGAAATGTACATTTCACTAATAGGTGTGGTGATCTCAGGGAGGAAAAATGAAAGAACAGAAACATTTCCAGTTCTGTAAATCAGCCAGACAGAAGCAGATGGAATCATGTCCAACCTCTGATAAAACTATTATCTCCATCGTCAGGGCATTTCGGGACAGCTTCATAGCTGAATATTATTTTTCTGGAATATCCAATCAGGTGTTTACAAGGAAAAATTAGAAGCACCTTGCATTGCTGTGCTTGCCCTGAGCACTTGTACAGATTTAGTAGCATACATTTGGCAAGCGCTTGTCCATGAGTGTCATTATGGGAAACTCTGATCTCATCTCGTGGTGGGAGGCTCAACAGATATCCAAGATAAAAAGTAGAATAATGATGGTACACTTTGTTAATGGCATTCTCTGTGAAACCTACTGAAATAATAAACAGGCACAAGAGAGCTGACACTGATCCTTGGAAAGCACCAATCTGAGACATCAAGCTTTGTAACTAAATAACTTTTCCTGTTAATCAAGTACTCTGCAGCATTATTATAAGAAAAAAAAACAATAATGTAAAATGAAGCTTTCTTCCTCTGAAGCAGATAAGTGGGTCTGTAACTATTCTTGGTCAAGGAGAAACTAGAAAATTGTGAGTTCTAGAAGTCCTCTTGGAGAATTCAGCTACCAAAATACTTTCTTCTTCTTCCTCCTCCCTGTTTGCTACAATGACTGTGCTTAGTGCAGGTCATGCAGAGGATGACCACTGCCATCTCAGACAGCATTTCAAACCTGATCTCAAGAAATAAGCAGCATACAGCTCCATCGCCTTACCTCCATTTTCCTGTTTGCTCTCTGTTCCTTTATTCATATCAGGGTTGTCCATTGGCACTGGGTAATTGCCAGAAATCCAGTTATCTTCAGGCGAAATTCTACAGTTCTCTTCCACAGTGGATCACTCCCAAATTAATTAGAACTTGGTAGCAATGGAAATACTTTATACCCATAGTGGATATAAAGTAGTATTCCTGTCCAAAAACCGTCCTCCTTTTCAGATGAATTTCCAGAAATACTACATACTCTATACTCTTCCTGAGTTCACTGTTTACTACATACTCTTCCTCACTATGTACAGAGCTGATTTCACTATTTAATAATGACAATAATTAAAATATTTCATCATTACATATTCCTATATCCACAATCTGCATCTCAGAGAATCCTCTACTCCTTTGAAGACTTCTTTGCTTTCTTGATGAAATAAGTCCTCAGGTAACTCACAACTCTTTCCTGTCTGGAGGCAGCTGCAGGCCTGAAAAATTCCCGATCTCTTGGCTAAGACATATTGCAGCTAGGGGAGGGGAGAGAGAGTTCTCGTGAAGAAGCAGAAGGAAAACGGGTGATTAAATGCCTCTGGAAGCTCTTGACGGAAGGGAGCTCTGGCATAAACTTCTTGTCTAAGTACAACAATGCCCCTGAGTTGGAAGCTTTAGGCAAGAAGCAGAAGATGATGACTTTTTTCTACAGATAAACAAAAAGATGTAAGAATGAAAATACAGTATGCAACAACATGCAATAGGACTGCTTGATTGACTGTTCTTATTATCAGTATTTGTAACGATATATAACATCAATGTAGTCATAGTTATCTAAATTAAAAACAGCCTATGCATACAAAGACCGATATTCTTTAAGTGTAAAACTTGATGATGCTTCATTCACTTCTTTGCTTGTATTTCCCAGGATATCTTTGCCTATCTAAATTTCTTAAACCTCATGTCCAAGTGGTCAAATTGCATTACAAACAGCAAAGAAAAAGAATATTGGATAACCACGGTAATCTATTTTGGACTGCACAACCAGACCCAGAGACCCTCATTTGATATACTGGGTCTGTATATTATACAATATATTGCCTAAAGTTCAAAAAAGGAAAAAGTTTAAAAAGAAATACTACAAAGATCATGATGGAACAAATAAAGAAAGTGAGGATTACTTTTCCTTAAAAGAACTATAAATTATCTTGTCATCAAAAATAATGAAAATGTAGTGCAAGGCATTTAAAAAAAAAAAAAAAAAGATATTTTGCAGAAAATTTGAGCCTCATTCTAGCTCTTAGGCTGAGTTATCTCTCTCTAGAGATTCTTCATAGAAAGTCTTAAAAGTGTACAAGTCTCATATCAGCATTCAGCACAGGTGTAAATTTAATCAATTTAGAGGTGTAAATGCCATTTGAGAGAATATCTATTTTTCACATTTTTTTTTTCAGGGATTTCCTTTCATTTTTATAAAGCAGGGAACTTTTTTCTTTTTTTTTATTTCTTTTTATTTTGGGGGGGGGTGGGGGCAGGTCGGGAACCATATCCATACAGAGTAGTAGTAAATAAAAAAGGAGAATTTGTTCATAACTGTACGCTACTTTATTTTTCATTATCCACATTTTACAAGCATACTCCTCTACAGAAAATGCAAAATACTAAGAAACTGTAAGAAGGATTACACCTTAAAGCATGACAGCTTGGAAACAACTCCACTGCTTCAGCTGTCAGTAAAAGAAATGCAGGATAGCCATGGGACTGTCTTTCTACGCAGTTTTGGACTCTTCTAAAATTTTTCCATACTGTTGGTTTCTGATTCCCCCACTATCTCTGTAACAGAAACAAGGAAAAATGTGTCAGTATCTCTTAAATTTAGGGACATTTGTTATTTTCTCCACAGAGTGGGCATTTTTTAATGCTGCCAGCAACCGTGCCCACAAGAATCAGCTGAATGGCACACAAGAGAAGTAAACAGGGACCATGAGATGAGTAGGTGGGAAAATGTGTTGTCCAATCACTACCCAGGCAAGCAATTCCTCTAGCTACACACTGAAAATAAACATCTAATGGTGGACTAGTTAGGTATATAAATGCCAATGTGCCTTTTGCCAGCCACAGACTCCTACTCACCTGTAGGTTAATTACAAAGTATTTGTTTATGCTGATAATTACTCCATCACATGTTTCTTCCACCATAGAAATAGGAAAGGAGTTATTCCTAGAAGGTAATTAAATTATGTTTCCCCAATGTAAGTATACATTAATCTAATTTGCTATCCTAAGGTGCCTTCTAGCAATATATTAATTTTACTTCTCAGAAAAAAGAATCTTTAGTATGCTGTACAAATAAAAGTGACTAGGTTGCTACTCAAACATACTGTTGTGCAGACAGTTCTTGTGATAGTCATAGTCTGAGTTTGGAAATGTGTTGATTCCCTCTGAAAAACATTATAAGGAATAATTCAACATTTTAATCATATGTTATACAGGAAAAATCTAGAAATTCTAAACTGGAAAATCAAATGCTTAATTACCTTGGTTATAAAATATTTTTTTTAAAAAATGGCATATGTCTTTACAGTTGGGAAGGTTCAAGTTGATAGACTGCTGTTCAGAGCTCCTATTTTAACTTAGAGAGCATATGAAAAAAGTCTGGGAACTGATCGTTCAGATGTTTTAACCACCTGCTGAATAAAGTCTATAAGACAGTTTGGTGTTGTCAAAAATCAATTAGTACTCTAGAAAAATTCATAATAATGAAAGATCACACAAGATATCTCTCCTAGGTAGCCTCTATTAAATTTTCATTACTTTTTCATTTACTTTTTGTTTGTAAGGCAAAAACATATTCAAATACTCTCAAGGTTTTCTCCTACTTTTTTTCTTTGTTTGATAAATTGTTCCCTCTTTAGACTAAGTACATACCCAGCTAACTCTCTGTCCTTATATACAAATACATGTTTCATGTAGTTACTTTGCTTTCCAATGTGTTTTAATGTTTTATAAGGAAAATTAGCTATATGAATTAGCCATAAATATGATGCTATTAATCTCATTTATACAGAAATCCACTAGTCCAATTTATGGCTTCTTAAAGTCCATGACTTAAAAATATCCTTCAGTCAATAAGTGACAGAATGCCAGTAACTCAACACTGAAATAAGGTTTGCTATTCAGAGCAAATTCAGAGCAATTATTATTTTGCTGCCTAAACCACTGGTTTCTCTTCCATGCTGCTGACATGAGAAACATGTAACTGGGCTGGGTAGACACATTCAGTAACTTAACACTGTAAATCAGGACAAGAAATGCAAGAGTCTGAAACTAATTCCTTCCACTCCCCCTGCCCATATAGCCACTGGCATCCCTTTGCATTGCTGGATTAATATAAACTTTAATGGATCCCAATTGGACTTAGATATCCCAGCAAAGATTTGACCCCAAGTGCAAGTTCAGTTCACAATTATTAAAACAGTCATAAAACAGAATAGAATCTACTTTTAAAGTCTTATCCAGCTCAGCTCAGAAGCTTTTTTTTTCCCCCTTTCGTCTCTCCCCACTGGTTTATAATTTAAATAAAGAACAACCCAGAAGACTGGAGCACCCAGATTTTCTGTATGTAAAACAGAACCTACTTGGTTTTCACGTTAACTGCTGTGTTGTAAGGTCAACCCCCCACAGCATCCACAGAGTCATAAACAGTATTCACTAATGAATGAAGACAGATAAGGTAGTGTTTCTTAACTAGGAAAGGTGTCATAGATTTTAGAACACTTAAAAGTAAGAAAAACTCCTTTTAAGCTTGAAAGAGTTAATGGGACTTTACTATCCCATCAGTGAAAAAAAAAAGTATTCTTGTCAAGGAAGTAAGAGGTGGAGTACTCATGCCTTTGCATATCACCCAGTGATTACACCTCAGGAAGCATTATCTTGGCTGGTTTGGGCCATCCCACTTCCGACTGACACTTCCTCAGCAACCTCCCATCCTTTCCCTGCTGTTTTATGTGGAACTCACCAGCTCTGGTGCTTGCTTTATTTAATTCTCCCTAAAGGCATCAGCAGAGATTGAAGTAAACAGTGTGCTCTTATTTCTAATGTACATGCATGCCAGAGAAAAGGCCCAAATCTTGGCTTCCTTCATTGGAGGCTGCTCTGTGCCAAACTGTGAGTACAAAGACACTTGTAAGAACATTTTGGTAGTGCCTGAAATTTCCATCATTTTGAAAGAGTCCCTGGCTATTAAAACACTAGTACGCTGGACAAAAATCATCTGTCCAGTTTTACCCCTGCATTTGCAGTTCACAGGCTGGTTTCAAGGTACAGTTAAGTGAAAAAACCAAACCAAACAACTTACCTTTTACCTTGAGTGCTATTCTAGAGATTCAGTTATTAAAATGGCCTAAAGGAGGGCTCTTAAAGCTGGATATAAACTCAAGCAGTCCTGAGCCTATACCAAAGTATGCTGGGGTAAAGTATGCCAGGATGCTGAAGGTAGTGTTCAGTCAGTTTTGTCCTCCCATCTCACATTTTGTAGCATGTGGAATTTGGCTGGATCTACCCAAACACTTTTGTCATCAGCTGGTTGCAGCCCAGTGCTTCTCAGATGAGTTTCAACAAACCCCAGCCTGACTTTAAAACAGTGTTTGGTTTTATACCAGTACTGGCTCTTCTTACTTCCCTTGTAATATGGCACAAAGACCAAATAGAAATCTAAAACATCAGTACAGAAAGTTCACAGATTTAGGGTTTTGGGTTTTTTTTCAGTCATTCCCTTCTACAAGTGCCCTCTAGGATGAAGATGTAGTTTTAAGAAAAATAGCCTGTGTTATGGAATGCACTTAAACATGGCAAAAAATACTTTTTTTTTTTTTTTTTTTATATAGCGTCTGCTGGATTTGCTCTGATGCTTCTTGTTGCTTGGGCTTCATCCACTACAACATTGTGAAAATATAATCATTTCTGAAGATAATGGAATTTACTGCAGTGATAAGGTCATTATTTTCATGCTGAACTCACAAACAATTCCCCTACACACTCCATATTTCAAAGTGACATTTAGCATACGTTAATATTTTGTGGTGTTCTATTTTTGTATTATGCTTCTATGTCCAAAATAAACACTGTTTTAAGATTTTTTATTTATATGTACTATACTATCTCATATTAAACACATTATGTGAGCCAGTACCTCCAAGTTTTGAAAGAAAGCTTTCCAAACAGATCCTTAATCTTGAGAAATTAATGGGCAGTTCATAATAAATCCCACTAAGCATGTCAGTTGTATGGCTGTGAAATGGCATCTAGTCTGAATATGATTAATTTAGTCTTGTTAATCTTTGAATAACTAATGAGAAAATGCAGAATCACATCTGCTTCATAATCCTAAATATGAGCCAAATACATCAGCAGTCCTTTCACTAAAACTGCAGGCTGTCAGATGACATCAGACTCCAAGTTGGTAGGGTCTTCAGTTTGCCAAAAGGCTTTAGAGAGTATGGCTATGACCTCAGCCCTGTTTTACTATCTACACAACACCTCCTTTCCCCCCAAGCCTAGCTAGACCTCTGTGAAGCATAAAGTTATGTCTGCTCACATCTGATTGTAAACTAAGGGTCTTCAATAATTCACATTCCCAATCAGTCAGGCCTGCAGGGCAACTGTAAACCAAAAATATTTGTAGCTTGGGGATTCAACTCCAGGTTCAAGACCAGGGGAAGGAAGACCTGTACCTACTTCAAGTTGCATCTCCCAAGTCTCTGGCACATGTACGCACTCCAGATATTAAAAAGTCATCTCGCTTTACTCACTGTAGCCTACTGCAATTGTATCATGTAGAATTTTCCACTGACAGATATGAAAAGCATTTCTTCTTTAAATGATGCAGCACTGAAGGCATGTGCAGTAAACAGAACATATCATGCCAAAGGTATAAAACTGGATCAAAAAAATCTAAGGGATTTAGATGTAGCCCTTTTTATTTAGGCACAAAGACTTGCATTGTTTTAAGGAACTGAGCTCACCTTATTTCTGACTTAATTGACCTGTGTTTGAAATGTTACCCGAGAATTTGTTTAAAAAAAAAATATTCACACAGTGCTGCACCCTTCCAAACAGGGCTGTAATAAAGAAAAGAAATTTATCTCGAAAGGGAGGTGGAAGACTTTTGTTCAAATCAGAGTGCACTTGCCTGGCTATAAACAGCTTAACTTTGATCCAACCTCCAAAACCCCAGTGCATTTGCTTTTACAGCGTCTCTATTCCTCATCTTTATTTCTAGTTTGCAGTCAGGGCACCCTCCCAAGGAGAGGCGGAAAGCTCAGCACACAGTTTCAGTGTTTGGACTTGGAAACTCAGACCATCTCTCAGACTTTGACGTACTGAAAAAAAGTCTACTGTATTTTGAGCTGATCATTTGTAACATAACCAGAAAAACAAACACACTGGCAGATATCAAGAGAAGACGACTCTCCTAGTATAAAGGAAACAGCACTAGTACACAGGAATTTGATCACACAAGATACTAGAAATTAATGAGACAGAAAAAGCATTACACAGTGGTACTTCTGAGGCTTTCTTACGGAGAGGACAAAGCTGCTGTCTTGACACAGGCTTGAGGAATGACTTACAAAATACAAGCAGATTTGTGCTTGCAGTAAGTTTAAACTGCCTAAAACTTCATCACTGTGGATTTGGAAACTCTACCTTGGTTTTCCATTGAAAGTGGCTGTTAAAGGCCCTTGCCAGCCTTAGCTCCAGTTTCCCAAATCATCCCAGATATAGGCTTTCCTAGTTTTCTAATTTCCAATAGGAATTTCGCAGTTGCTCTCTGACCAACAAGGTGATTCCAGCGTATACATATCTATATGCCAGGAGAAAACGATGCTGAGGCAACCATGTTGCAGTGGTACTTTTCCATAACTTTAGTCCTTCTCTGTCTGTGTAAATGCTATTTACGGAGGTAGAAATGGCCAAAGCTCCTAAGAAGTGAAGGATGAGTATGGTCTCATATGACAACCAGAGGCTACTTGAAGTGCACATTCTCGTGAAAAAGGGAAAATTGAGCTCTGACAGATCTGTAGGGTGTCACAACCTGTGAAGACATGGGAGGGGAAGTGAGTGTATGCCTACTGACAGCTCTTTGTTCCCCCAGAGCTGCAGTCCTCATCAGCAAGGAAGGCTTGAAGAGGGGAAGTGGGGCAGTGGGAGCACCAGGTATGGGAGCAGGAGGCTTTCCCTTTCCAGTGGTGCCTGGCAGAGCCCTGGCAGTCAAGTGAGCTCAAAAACTGCCTCCCAGGGAGCAGCAGTGGCAGTTTCCAGGATGCGCCAATGCTGGCCTCTGCCACCCAGCTTTCCCCACTGACAGAGGAGCAAAGGCAGACGGGGAACTTCAGTTACAGAGTGGGTGACACAACTTTCTGATGCAGCCCTGTCAGAAAGTTGTTGTGCAGAAGGTCTTGGCAAATCCAGCAGAGGTCCTCACCTTATCCATAGACTTGACCCAGAGCGTCACAGGGATCTGGTTTGTCTTCCCAACCGTCCTCCCTCTCTTCCTCTGCACTGCTGGAGCATCCCTGCTGGCTGTTGCTGTCAGAATCAGCGCTGCTGTACCTGGGCAGCCAGTAGATCCCAAAGAGCACAAGCAGGGTTTCAGCAGCGGCCCACAACCACCAGTGCTGGCAGGCAGTGAGGAGAATGCCACATTCCTGGGCAAGCGTGCATGGCTCCTGGCTCCTCTGCTCCATCTCTTCCAGCAGCCAAGCCATTTCCTGAGTCTCTTGCTCCTTATGGTGCTGCAGGAGGTCTCCTGTGGCTGTGTCTCTCTGGTCACCCACCCTCAGAGAGCAGTGAAGAACGCTCAGCACAGTCAGGATGTGGGTGATGCTCACAGCCATGGTCTGGAGGAGGAGGGAGAGAAGGGGCTCAGTGGGGCTGGGTGGGACAGAGATGGCAGCTGGGGCAGTGGGGGCAGGAGATGTATGGGTCTTGGGATGGGTAGGAAAGGGGGTAAGGGAGCTCAGAGGCAGCAAGGGGAAGGTTGGTGAGCATGGCGGGGATGGGGGCACATCCCTGCAGCACCGCCCCGCCCCCCCCCAGGCACTTGCTCTGGCTGCCAGCCCTGGGCATCTCTCTGCCCAGCCCTGAAGGTGGCACATGCCCTGCCCAAGGTGCTTCCTGCAGCATCTGTGCCCTTGCCCCAGCCTTAGAAAACCTCCTGGGGCCTGGCGGTTCTTCCCCAGCCCTTGCCCAGCCCAGCCTTCCCCTCACCTGCCTCACTCCCTGCTGCCCGAGTCACACTGCGCTGGTGGCTCGGCTGTTGCCCCTGGAGACACCCCTCTGTGACACGCTCTTCGGCACCGGCACCGGAGCCCCATGGCAGCTCCCGCCCAGCTGCCCGAAGCCGTTGCTAGCGGCAACCTGGCCTCTGCAACGAGCAACACACAGCGCCTCCCGGCACGCCAGAGAGCCAGGGCCCTGAAACCTCCCCTGGTGGGGACAGCACAAGGGCATCCCCGGCTTGCACAGGGAGCTTCACGCCCATCTGAGCCCCGGGACTGGGCTTCTGGTGCCCTCCATGGCACCAGCAGTAAGGAGTCTTTCATACCCATGCAGGTAGCACACACACCCATACCGGACCCACCCTTCACAAACCCACGCTGGCTGGGCCTGGTCCCCTGGTTGTCCCTGACATCCTGTGTGATCTCCCCCAAGATGAACCACTCCATAACCTTCCCTGGCACCGAGGTCAGGCTGACAGGCCTGGAGTTCCCCGGATCCTCCTTCCTGCCCTTCCTGCAGATGGGGTCACATTGGCAAGTTTCCAGTCACTGGGACCTCACCTGGTAACCAGGACTGCTGACAGATGATGGAGAGCGGCTTGGCAAGTTCCTCTGCCAGCTCCCTCAGCACTCTCAGGTGGATCTCATCCGGCCCCATGGACTTGAGGGTGTCCAACTGACTCAGCAGGTCCTTCACTACTATTTCCTGGATTACGAGGGGTTTATTCTGATCTCCATCCCAAACTTCCCGCTCAGGGGACTGAATACCATGAGGAGAACTGGTCTGACTGTTAAAGACTGAGGCAAAGAAGGCATTAAGTACATCAGTCTTTTCCTCACCCGTGGTAACAATGTTCCCCCTCACATCCAATAAAGGATGGAGATTCTCCCTGGTTCTTTTGTTGTTGTTAATATATTTGTAAAAACACTTTTTATTATCTCTTGCAGCAGTGGCCAGGCTGAGTTCAAGCTGAGCTTTTGCCCCCCTAATGTTCTTTCTACATGACCTAACTAAATCCCTATACTCTTCCTGAGTAGCCTGCCCTTCTTCCAAAGGTGGCAGACTCTCTTCTTTCTCCTAAGTCCCAGCAGGAGCTCCATGTTCCAGGCCAGTCATTTTCCCCACCAGTTTGTCTTACAACACATGGCTGCAGCAGAACAATTTGCAAGCCAATTAAAGAAAATGAAGGCTTAAAACCTGCTTGAAGACAGGTCTTGATGAAAAAGCTTATTCCTAGATCAAAATGGACATCTTTTCTCTTTAGTATGTAGAGCCAGATATGGTCAGAAAGCAAACAGACTGTCTTATCTTGCAAGTAGCCCGAGAGACTCGCATGGGGTTGTATTGGCTTCAGCGGTGTGGCCTGAGCAATTTTGAGACAACTGTTAGCTCTGCACCTTGCCAGCTATCAATTTTACAGCCCCTAAGCACTCCAGCTTCTCCCCCTTTGAGATCCAGCTTTTAGACAAATAACTGGCAGCAGGACAGCAATCTGAAGCTTTGCTACTGCACCGATAGCAGTCAGCCACGTAGCTCGAATAAGCAAATACATTTTACGGGGCTTACAAAAATTGGATTATAAAATATAAACTAATATATGTGCATTTTATATACACATCAGAAATCTAAATATGTATCATCTTTACAGTTTATTCAGACTGCAATAGGGGGTCCCATATCTGCTTAAATGATTGAACTATTTGATGCAGTATCAGAAAAATATTTTTACAAACATTTTCCATAATTTAATCAGCTGTTCTGATACCTATATTTCCTAGCAACTAATTTCACATATAATCTAGAAACAACCTTTAATTTAGTGGCATTCAGGAGACATGCTAGGGCAAATCAAATTGTCTGCTTAGTCCAATCTATAGAAGGCCACTGTACTAGGCATTGAAGCAAACACTGACGAACTGCACTGCCACAAAACATGCTGAAATAAGTAATGGTAAGTCCCACAATAACTATTCCATTTTTATTTCTGCGTATCCTAATGTATTAGAGAGAAATTAATGTGTTTTTTGTCAGTGTGTGGGCCCTCTATTCATCTGCAGAATGAAAAGTTTTCTAAGTTTCTAATGTAGGTCAGACTAAACTCTTAATGGTGTATTCAACCAAGATGCAGCTATTAAGCTTCCCTTTAAAACATTCATATTTCCTAAGCCAAGAGCCCTGGCTCAGCACTGTCATAAATTTCAAGTTCCAAAATTAGTAAGTGGTAAAGGTGAAAAAGAATGGAAACACAACATGCTCATGATTCACTATTTATTTAGAGTGAGCTCTAATATTGGATGAGAAAACTAGGAAGGACTTTATACTTAGAGCTGACTCAACTGCTTCTACAAAACGCGTAGAAAGGACAATTTTCAAGCAAGCATAGCTCCCACTCCATAAGCAAAGATGCTCCCTCTTGCATTAGCATGGAGAACTGAATGGTGACTTCGGATGGTGGGAGACCTCTACTACCTCTCTGCAGGGAGAAACTGAGAGACACACTGCAAGTGCAAGCATCAAGTGTTAAGACAACACCAGTCAGCTCACTCAAGTGTCTGGCAGACACCAAAGCCACTAATTCATGGTTAATGATAAAACTTCTCTAAGCAAACTTTTTCTTCCTGCCATTGAAATCTCTTAATATTTTTTTTTTCACTTAAGACAGCAGTTCTTTAGTAGTAGGAGAGAAACATTCAAGCAAAAGAAAAATTACAGTTTTTCCTTCATATAACACTAAATTATAGGAAAAGTTGGTAGACATGACGGAGGCCTTTTCCTAATTCAGAAATGAGATTTCCTAATCTGAAGTGCTTTCTTTCACAATAAACAGGCTTCATTAAAACAATAAGGAAAATTCATTAATTTCATGCTTTCCTTACTTGCTGCTTGGCTGCATTCCTTTGCTTTTATCATAAGTAGTAATTCCCCCTCACACACACCTGTCTTCAGTCAGGGAGTTTTCACATTACTAATGTAGGATTAGAGTGCTGTTTAGCACAGAACTAGTATCACTTTATCCAGATTAAAATAATATTTTTCTAGAGTTCAATAATTGTGATCAAAGAGTGCTTTCTTTGTATTTCAGGTAGTAAAGTACTAATTTTTCCTCTTTATATTTGAGGGGAATTAAAATAAAATAGGTTCAGAACAAACCAAGCCTTTGTGTTACTGTGAAGATCTGAAGTCTGCTTAAAAAAACCCAAAACTTCAACATTCAAAATATTCAAGTCTGAGTCATACCTGTACTGTCAGAGTGGGAGCTCAGTAAGAGCAGAGAACAGCAGGCAGCCCATAAAGGAACCATTGTATGGGAAGCAGCAGTATACAATTATGCATTTATGGAGGATTGACTTTTCTTTCAATTTTTTAATCAAGCTTTGTCTCAAAGAACTATGGTCCAATACCCAAGTTGCACCTTTTACTTTCAAGTGCACCCTTCACTTAATTCCCAACATAATACATCCTTCTTTATAGACACTCTATGCTTTGTTTTATTAATGACATCAGCTGTTCTTCTTCTCCTTCACCACCCCCAATGACTTGAATTGAGCTCGGCTGCTTTTTTAAGCTACCAGTCTGACTTCTAATGACATTTTTATAAGAAATTCTCAGGACTCTTTCTCAGCATAAGAACAAATGACTAAATAGAGCTACATTTTTTAAAAGTTTTATTTTTTGTGTCTTGCCAAATGATCAGGTTTTTTTTTTTTTGATGCATCTTGGAGATAAAAAAAAATATCAGAAGGGAAGTGTAATTGCTTTTTTGCTTTTCTCCAAGCATCTTTTTTGTGAAGGATATAGGAGAAAAAAATGCATTGAGAAAGATCTACCTTTGACAGGTGCCAAGTGCCAAGATGTCTTCATGGCTACAGCTTTTTAAATTTATTTTTTTTAAAGAGCTTTTCAATCTCTTCACAAATATTTTGTAAATCATGAGCAAATTTTCTATGTACTGCCTAATTACAATACCTAGCTATTACCTGTATACATTTGAAACCACCAGTTTCCACAGAGAACAAATAATACAATCTCAGTTAATGCAGTTCCACCAGAGAAAACAAAATTTCAGTGATGACTTTTTTAAAGGATAACCTTTAGAAGTGCCAATAGACTATTAAACACCACATGATTCATCCATGATTACAGCAGACCATAAGCCCAGGCTTACTGACCATCACCATCCAGGACAAAAAGCTTAGCTAAGCACTCTTCTCTTACTGTGGTCTTCAACTTTGATTTAAATTAAGCATTATGCTTTTCAGCAGCAAGAAGTCTCACTTAAGAGATAAGATTATTTTTAATTATCTTAGGAAGACATACAATGACAGCTACATGTAATTTCTTAACACTTATGGTTTTAATGATATTGTTCATAAACTTGACAAGGGAAGTATGAAAGAATTCAGAAGAGTTCATCTGCAGTACAACTAACATGGGCCAGGCTCCCTGCCTGATAAAGAGATTGTGCATGGGAACTGGTATTACTCACTTAACGTGACTTTGTTCAGAAATCTTCCCTTGGCACCCCCACCCTCCCCAGAACAAGGATCTTCTAGCAGGAAGAAAGAGGATGTAATTGCCCTTTTTCATTTAAGCATATGCTTGATTTCATCATAGTCAGCCAAGTAGTTAGGCACATGCTGGGCTTTTTTTTTTTTTTTTTTTTTCTTAGAAGCAGCCTCTTCCACCTTAACTTTCAGTCAGTCAGTTTATTTTTCAGAAAAGAGGGAGATTTACTTGTATTTTTATATCACTTAAAGTTCAGTTAAAACAGAAACCAAGTATTCATCTACTCTGAAAGTGAAAAAAAACCCAAACAAAACAACAAAACAAACAACTTACATGCACTACTCTTTCCAAGGAGCAAGATTTGCAGGAGATAATAGCTTTTTCTAGAGCAGCTGGCACAGATGGAGAAAAGGAAATTAACAAGGTTTACAGCATCCAAGCCCTTCTTCAGTCCTGAAACAGGAGCAGGAGTCTTACAAAGCAAAAGGAATTGTTCAGTTGAGTTTCATTAATTCAAGCATGAGGATGGTCTGAAAGGTAGATCTCATGCCTTATTTATATTAAACATTTTATAATAATTTTAAAAAGCTCTATGTGGGGACAGTCTATGTCATTCCACCTTGCCCCCCTAGGAATAAAACAAGTGTTCAGTGGGACATACAAGCATCAGGCCAGCATGGCTTCCCTGAGCGAGGCAAGCCAAGCCATCCACATGGAAGGGAAGTTTTAGAGAGCTTTTGCTAATTTCACATCTTAAACTGCAACTCTTATCTGATCCAGCTAAAGTAAATAAAGGTGCAAACGGACAGTAGGAAATAGTTTTGTTTTCATTGGAGCAGGAATAAGCTGGAGTATGTTTGTTCCTGAATAAAGTAAACACAGCTATTGATTGAGCCCAGCTCGCTCAGATGATTCAAATTAAGCACCAGGCATTCAGGCCTTGATGTTCATATCTCAGCTACAGAAACACAGGGAGAAACGATTCTGAGAGTTTGTGTGCAACGCTACTTATATTACTTGCAAGTATGCATTCATGGCAGCTTTTCTGCTTGTAAGAAGAGAGCTCTGAAATAGTTCAAAGACATTATTTTAAGGACACAAGTTGAAGTTGTTCATCCTTTTTTTTTTTTTGTTTACAAGAGGGCAAGCAGGACAAAGAAACTAGAAGACCAGGACAGAGAACAGAGAGAAGAAGCTGGGACAAGACAGTGACAGCAGGAAACTAAATGAGGCTGTTCAGAGGCAGAAGAATTTGTATCCCTAAAGAACATTTTCTTCAGAGATGAAATAAGATGCAAGACTCCTGAATCTCAGCATGCCTTTACTATCAGCATATATTTATGAACCTCAGTGAGAAAAGACATAGTTCATTTCCCTTTAAGGTCTGTGCTCACATCTGTGTTGAACAGTAAAGACAAAAAACAGAGTTTCCTACTCTAAATCTGGAGCTGCTAAATAATTAGAAGAGCCCTATTAGCGTACATGTCTTCAAGAAGCTTATCAAAAGTTATAGAATGAACCTAACTTTTGTATACTTCTGACTGTAATAGTGTTTATTTAAATAGCTATTATTATTCAGGATTCCTTTTCCATGTGGGTTAGATACATAATCAAGTGCACTGTAAAATGGTATATTCTGTTTACTTATTCTTGCAGTTACCACATGATCTGCTGTTCAAAATATTCCCAGTTTCAAAAAGTCTACAGGCTCTAGATCTCTAAGATCAGCCTTTAAGTGAAAGATTTAAAATATTAAAAGGTAACA
Source organism: Podargus strigoides (assembly GCA_028020825.1). Classification (NCBI taxonomy): domain Eukaryota; kingdom Metazoa; phylum Chordata; class Aves; order Caprimulgiformes; family Podargidae; genus Podargus; species Podargus strigoides. The sequence continues at coordinate 1,105,818 of CM051643.1, forward strand.
TTTATGTTTTCAATATATAATCTGCTTTTTTCCATTTTTATTTTTGCATTCATAGACTATAAATAAGAAGGAATAATTGCTACTTTTACTTGTTTTTGCCAAAGTTACTGTGTGTGGGTTTGACACTTAAAATTAGGTCGTATGTCAAGGAAAGAGCATGCAGTCTTTTTCTTAGGATAGAGAGCTTGTTTCAGGGAGTTTCCCTTCTCAGGAATATAGGAGCTATTTTCATTCAAGAAATGATTGACTTATCCACTTCGTGTTGCACGTATCAACTGGAAACAATTACCTTTTGAAAGAGGAAGGTTTCAATTTTAGTATAAGTGAGCACCATCTGTAATTTAGTGCCCTCAGGCTGCTTTAACTAAAAAGTTCAATAAGTTAAAGCCAGGAAAAGGGAAGAGGGGAAAAAAAACCAAACACTTCAAATGTTTCCAGCAAAAAAGAGTATTTTAGTCTTTTGTTTGCACACAGATGATTATGCTCATGGGATGGTTGTAAGTAGTGGGTTTTGGGGATTTTTACCATTTTCTGAGCTTGTTTGAAGTGTCAGTGCTACACCATTGTGAGGATGTAATCCAGATGTCATCATTTTGAAGTTCAGGACAGATGAAGGATTATCCTCAACATTGTTTATAAACATAGTGCAAACGTAGAACTGGCTTGCCTTTCATTTTAAAAACATTTAAAAAAATGTAATATTTTTGGGTTTATTCGGAAGAGAGTTCTAGAACTTCCATAAAAAAAAAAAATAATAAAAAAAATCACTTTACCTAAGAAAAAAAGCCACAAATGTTCACACAGAAACATTACATCCATGCACAAAAAAACTTTCTTTTTTTTTTTATCTTCATACAAAGCATTTCAGCAACAGGCAATCGTAAAACATGTCAGTTCTGTTAGAAGAAATATCTCAAAATGGGTTCTTATCTGAATCTTATCCTAACTAGAGCATATAAGCACACTGTTGTTCTGCAAAGAAAGTCTGAAGATAAGAAAACAGATTTTCTTATATGGTTTTCAATCTTACTGTTTAGGAGAGGATTGGAACCACTGTTTTCATACATATAGCACGTTTTTGACATTTTAACACTTCTAATCACCTCTGAAGCCACCAGAGTTCAAATGATTTTTTAAAAATAGATGTGAAAAAATTTAACTGAATTGTATTCAGTCCAAGTTTTTTTTATTATTAATTTATACCTAATCTCATTCTACAATGTCATTTACATGTTTTTAACAATTACTAACCTTATTAATCTATCAGTGTTATTTTTTCCCATCAATTGTCTTTTATTTGCTTTTTACAAGAATTATTTAAAGTTCATCTCTGGATGTCCTGCAAACGACCTTGACCTTACTGTTTTGCCAATCACTAGGCCTAGCACAAAGGACGCAGCCAGCAGTAGAACAAACCAGTAATTAGTTTCTATTGTATACAAAAAGTCAGTATATGGGTGATCACTGGGGGTACAAACAAGTCAAACAGATCACACATAACAGACATCAACCCCAGCGACCCCAGAAATGACACAGCACGACCAGTAATAGGTGGAATAAACAAAAAAACAAAGTCTCCCATAGAAGAGATGGGAGACAACCAAGTCAATAGGCTGATCACATACAATAGAAGTAGCCCCATATTGTTCCCCCACAAAGCCCACATTTGCAAATGCCAAACCTGACTGGGGCCCAGTTGCAGGGAGAGTCAGGAGACCCTTCCCCAACAGGGAAACTCTGCAAAGTGCATCCACCTCACAGACAGACACTCCACCCTTCCTGCAAGTGGTCCCAGCTTTTATGCCCAAAGCAGGACACCTGGCACCCATTTACCCAATGCAGGGCACCTGGGGCTTGTTTACCCAAGGGCTGTCCCTGCAAGGTCAGCAGCACCTTGGAGGAAAGCCAAAAGGCAAACTCATCCCCTCCTTTTGAAGGACCATGGGAACCACCCATATGTCAACCTTAATTCAGGGCTTGGGGTTCAGACCCCAGCACTTCACTTACCCTCCTCTTTCTCCAAATACAGTATGAACCTTCGCTAAGAAACTGTAAAGTTGGGTAACATCAAGGTTTTGATGTTACATTCAAGCATTCTTCACCTGATCATGCATGAAATTTAAGAAATTTCTGTTATTTGTGGTGGTGTTCTTGATGAATCGATCATCTCATCTCACTTTCCAAGGTTTTCTGGCTCAGCCACAAACAAAGCAGGGGGTCTTCAATTCAAGGGTGTGGAGGATGGAACAACAAGGGACAAACACAGCTACTGACTCACAACCATGCCATGTAACACAACTATACATACTAGATATAAGCTGCACTAAGGGAGAGGACTGTGTCTGGGTGACCTGTACATAAACACAACTACATTAGGTTAAGAAAAACAACTTTGTTGTGAGGGGGAAGACCTTGATCCACTATTAAGTAGGTATAGAGATCTTGTAACTTGGGAAAGAAAACAAGGACACAAAAGATAAAGAACTAGGCTCTCAGAGGGGAATGAAAACGTGATATGCAGGTCTTGTCTTTTCCTTTTGTTTTCACACCATTTTGTGGCCTGACGTATTCAATTTTCCGGCAGTTTTTCCTGCTATTTGTTTTTATCTTATTACACTTGTACTTAATGGTGTTCATCTCATAACAGTGACTCATAAGGACAGAGAACATACCTGCACATCAAGACACAATTTGGTCATTTACTGAAGCTTTAAGAATGCTGATGTTCTCCCTAACAACTCTAAACTTCAGGCTTCTTTCAAAGCAGCAGCAAGAGTGACAGAATAGACTCTGAATTCAGCGCATAATTCTGTTGGGTTTATCCATAGCTTTGGCAAGAGGATAACTGTGCATCAGTCATCTCTCCAAAGACCCAGGGTGATAACAATGCACAAAAGAGTGAGAACACTGCTCACCACAAAAGCATCACAGAAGGTCCCTTGACACAGAAACAATCCCCATGACGGTCTGCAACTGGCATTTAGAAGGCAAATGTTGCAAGAGAGGAGTCAGTTGGCCTTGTCAGTGCCAAAATGATTTTTGGCACAGACATGACTTGCTTTCTCAGATGAGATGTTTCCAAATTAGAGACCTACAGTCCGTCCTCTACTAATGCATTTTGTGACTAGGTTGCAGGTAGTACCCTCACAGGCCACCAGTGACTAAACACAAAGCAGGAGACTAAACTGATATTGCCTTCTGCCCCAAATTTGTCACCCCGCCCCCAATCTCACTCCCATACTAACACTCAGATTCAATTCTAGCTTCCTTAATTCTCAAAAGTCATCAGCTGCAGTATCTATCATTCACCAGGCAACAGCCTAGAAAGGACCCAAACACATTCTCCTTTCTGACCTCCAGTCCTGCAAACTTTTTTCCACACCTGTCACTTCCTCACACCTTTTCCCTGTAAATTAGCCCACTTGCTCTCTTAAAACCTTTTCCCTAAGTTATTAGCTCTTTTCCATTCTGACTGACAGATGTTTGGACTGAGGGCTTAGCATAAAATTAAATTCATCTTTTCACATGAGAAAGAATCAGCTAAGCTCCAAACCTTGTCAAAGGTCAGTTCATCCAGGAACAATAGTTAACATGCATTTGATATAACTGTCTATAAAAAAAGCTATGCAATTAGACTACTGTTCTCAAATGCCAAATTATATTTAAAACTTACTACGTATATTGGGATGTCCAAAATTTTGGAAAAAAACCACATTTTGCAGAGTTGCTCAGTCACCTAGAGAAATCAAGGATTTAACTGGAAAGTTATTTGGAGTCCTCGCCATTATTTCAAATATATTCATATCTTAGTTTAATCTAATTTTCCCTGTCTCTCCCCTTCCTGTGTTTATTAAGCATTCTAATAGGCACTGTAACACCTTGAAACTAGGTTCCTCTCAGAACACAATGAGTATTGTTTTCAGGTAAAGCAGTAAAACATGTAAGTCTTAGGGTTCTTTGCCACCCAATGTTCTCCAATTGTTTGGCTGATGTGTAAAAAGAACCAACAATGGCAATAAGCAGAGATATCTCTTTCTCCAATGATGTCATAAAAGCAAAAAGTAACCTCATTTTAAAAGAGGGGATCTATAACTCTACCCTACAGGTACAGTTCTTTACTCCCTGTGACATGAGGTAAAGTACCTAATTTATGGAGAGAGGTGGGCTGTCTCTGCTGGACTCAGAACTTCCCAGGGGTAAATTCTGCACATCTTGTCTTTCCATCTGTGAGTCATTTTATTCCCTTCTGAGGCATCTAATGTCCCTCTGCAGGGGCAAAGAGCCCAGGAAACCTACTCATGTTTTCTGAATTCAGTACCAGTATTAAGCAGTTAGAGGTTCATTCCTGCAAAGCCAAACACTGCTAAGTTTCTCTCTGCATCTGGCCTTTATTCTCTTGTTCAAACCCCTATGCAAAAATAATTCAGCGCAATTGCTTGGTAAAAGCTGATGACTGATTGATATAAAGTCAACAGTAGGTAGATAATTGCTATCTTAAGCGTGGAGTGACAATTAGATACTAAGAGGTCACACTGGAGGTAAAAGGCATAAATAAATATGGATTAAATAAATAAAAATGTTTAGGAAAGTGTATGTTCTTTTTCTTTCTTGATCTACTTTTAGATTTATTAGTAAGCCTACTGCAAAGTGAGTTTATTTTGTTATAATCAGTAGTGAAATTAATGCTATCGAGCACCATTTCAGGTATTTAATAAGTACCATGTGCCATGTAAAGGTGGCTTTGGAGTGCAGTAATACAACCTGAATTCTTTGAAAATATAAATAGAACAAGAAAATGACACTTTGCCTTTGAAGGAACATTTTAATTAACTTTCTAGGATATAATAGGTAAAGTGAAAATGAAAGTGAATTGGAATACTTTCTGCCTTTGAAACTTCATAGTAATCTTATCTGAAACTCATGACCAAATATTATTGGCTTTTAAGTAATATTTCAAAGAAAAGGATATGGGAATGAAGTGGAATATGAAGGAGAGGAGAAACAAGGCAGGCACATGAGGTTAAAATACCTGTCTGAACATGTTCGGGTCACTGTAGGTTAGCACCGTTTCTTTTCCAGAATTTGAAAAGCATATAAACATGGGGCAAAACAAGAACCACTGAATATGTAATCAAGTCTTAGTGTTGTACTGATCAGTATCACTAGGCATGTTCTGTTCTTCCTTGACTGCTAAAGCTATAACAAGAAAACATGTTCAAAAGCCTCTTCTCACCCTTTCCTCACATACAAAGGTGACCAAGGTCTCACATCATCAGGAGAACATAAATATTTCATGTGTAAAGACAGAAAAATAAACACATTCTGAACAGACTATACTTGCATTGCTACTTGCTAGTCACACAGTATGGATGGCATGCAAAAAGGCTTCAGAAGATGAGTAATATGCATACATAAACACGTGTGTGTATATATATATTTACATATATAAAGATCTGGAATTCATTGGCTTTTACCTTTAAAAAGTTTTAATGTTAAGAAAGGTTTTCTATTGTAATATTTTGCATGTGAGAAAGGCTTGAAAATGTGAGTCAGACTCACGGTCTCCTAAGAAACGGTTGTTGATATTACAAGGTATTGCTGCTTCCTCAAGATTTGGTAGACCTGCAAAGATCCAGAGAGGGATGCAAGGAGCTCTACTAGTCCAGCCCTGGGTGTCCTGGCAGAGGACACTGTCCTGCCCCTGTGTGTCCAGCCAGGCAGAAACAGGCTTCCTCCTAGTTTGTGCTCTCACCTGGACACTAGTTCTAATCCAGGCTGTTCAAACCAGGAGTGGCTCCAGTCTCCTACCACCTACGTTTTACCATCTATATGACCAATAGCAACAGCCTCCATGTAAGAATCAACAGAAGAGACTGAGTTCCTGCATTTTGACCGTAGCAGCTCACAGTTAGATATTTAAGCACAAAACCAATCCTCATCTGTGGTGTAAATGATACATTCTGCATTTTTGATTGCAACCTCTACAGTGGGTAGAATCAATCTTCAGTCAAGTACTGTAGGGGCCAGAAATTATTTAAATAAGCACAGTGAGAGTTATCTGGAATAAAATCTTCTAGGGGAATGAACTATGCAGTTACTGGACAACAGAGGCACTAAGGACACCTCCTCTGTCTCAGCAGTAGCCTCTCTGAGGCTGAATCAGGAGGAGTTCTTGTTGCTATAAGGAATTCTACATTATGAGCTTGATGTTACTAAATGCTTGTATATATGTTCATACAAAATTAAGGGCACTGCCAGGGCCACTGTGGCCATGGTTTGTTCTGATACTTGTTAGAGAGAAGCAGCATGTAGTGTGAACACCTCTCACAGAGAAGCCACGTCTCTATGATGAGCTCTCCTCTGGCACAAGAGCACAGTATTTGAGCTGTGATCTTGCTTCATCCACAAACTTGATAAGCTGACAGGACTTATCTTGTTAGAGGAACAGGCAACAAAACCATAAATCTTGCCTTGCAGAGCAAAATACGTGCCAGAGGAAGACTTTGTGACCTATCTTTCTGCTCTATGGGATCCCATATTTGGTCAAAACATCTACTTTGAACAGATGCCTGCATGTTATAGTCTTTTCCCCACCCTGTTTCTTGAACATTTTGATTGACTGTCATTTTTTTTTCTCATCACTTAAGATTTTAGAGGGGGAGGGGGTTTTGTATGATTTTGATTTCAGAGCAGTTTTAATGCAGATGAATTTGACAGGAGAGATATGTAACAGGAAATACAACTTTTTTCCCCCCACATTTTTTATGAATTAACATAATACACACTTCTGGGGCTTCTAATCCTTGTTTCACTGCCATTTCCAGGTCTGGACAAATGTATTGCTCTGGAATTCAAAAGCATCTGGTGTTTATGAACAACCAACATACAGCTTTTTACGCTATTTTTTCACAAGAAAAAAATACATTTTTGCTCTGAAGAACACTGAACTATTTCACACACCTTATGTTTCCAACCTTTTAATCCATTAAAACCCAGTAGCAGGTCATTACCATGATATCATGTACACATATCAGCTGTTGTAATTCATAAGATCTAAAAATGCTAAATGCTTTCCTCTTCTCTCTGAATGATGAGGACAGATTAGCCTTCCAAATGCACTCACTGCACACACAAGTAGTTCAGCTGCCTGATCAGCCTGGAAACTGCAAGAAAGGTATGACTTAAGTTTCTTCAGCTGCTGTTGCTGTTTGTGATCAGAAAATTATTTTTAGTTGTCAAGGTCCTATGGTAACATATTACTTTACTGAAAAATGTGATAGAAGCATCTGCAATCACCTCCCAAATAATGATATTTATATATCAGTATAAAGAACATTGGCATAGTTTCTGCACAACTTTCTGAATCTTGGTAAAAGCTGTGCTTTTATTCACATTAACAATCTCTTTCAGTTCACTAGTTACAATTGACCTAATATCTCCTGCTGCAGAAGAAAGGAAACTAAAATTCTATCATCATCCACTAGCCAAACTATCTCTCTCACTTGTAATGAATTTTAATACATTATCGAGAAAGAAAATATTACCCTTTACCAGAGAACATTCAAAGATTATTGTGATGTAAACAATTGTTCAAAATTGAAAAAAAATCCTACTCCATTTTTTGAAATATTAACAGTTCTTAAAATACGACAGAGTTAGGTCTAGTTTCCTCGTTAAGATCCAATTTTTCACCACCTCATTTACCTCTACACAGGCCAAGTGATGTCAGTGGGAAACAGACCTTACGAATTCTAATTTGGGATTTAAGCTGCTATTTTACTTACAGTTTTCAAAATTTGCATATACTGTTTTTCCAACCTAATGTAAGACAGACTTCAGTCACAATGGATAAAACAAAACTGGCATTTAAAATGCCACACACCACAGACCTATCGAGGCTGACATAAGAAGACATCAACTCTTTAGTTCAGCTCTAATTCTAGCTCTTCTTCCTCCCCATTCTCACTTTATTATGTATTTTAAGGGAGTATTTAGTATTGAATTTTGGAGGCCCTATTGGTTAAAGCTAATTCTGTTGTTTTATTGCAATACGAATTTCATTGTTAATGTCGGCATAATTATACAAAAATCTGAGAAACAAAAGATACTGTAAAATGTATGTATGTTGCTGTTTACATTACTTATAATGACCCTTGAGAATTTATCTTCTTGACTAGTCACATATTGCATGGATGCTGCCTTTTCCATAATTGAACACAGTCACTTTACATTATGATGATAACACACTGAAGGTGATTGAGGAAACGCAACCTGTTTAATACAGCTTTGCTCTGACTTATAGACAGTACATTTCCTCCATCCACTCATTGGTGATTAATATTTTTTAACCTCTTGGCATGCAGTCAAAGAATTTCCTAAGCAGATCATTTATAATAATTTATGATCTATCCCTACAAGTTTTCTTTGGGTTGTTTTTAGAATAATCATGTACAATAGCAACTCATAATTAATTTATATATACAGATATATTATGGGTGATATAAATAGAAGCTTCTATATCTGCAATTATATCTGTAAGAATCTCAATTCTACCACTAGTAAGGGGCTCAATGTGGAAGCAGAAGATAAAACGTTTTCATTCTTTCCTCCCAGTGAACAAGAATTAAAAAAATAAAGTACAAAATCTATATATTATTAGTAATCAAAACAGCACATAATGCTTATGCAAATAGGTTAAATTGACCTTTCTTTAGCAAACTTACCTAAAACATTTATCCACTTCTGAAAGTCTGACTATGTTACTGCTGTTGGATTTGTCTATCACAGAACAAAGTCCAAAATTCTTATGACAATACCTTTAAATTTGCATTTTTTTTTAACCAATTCAATAGTACAGGATTTGCTTAAAGCAAGCTGGAGTCCTTTAAGTTTTGCTCAACTAGAAGAAAACAAATTAGTCAAATGAGAAAGGACTAGAAGCACAGACCATTACCAGTGTGTGCAGAGTTGGTCTTTGCACCGTGCTGCCATGCTTGAGGCCCAGCTGAAAGTAAGGCAAACTAAATGTCCATAGAAGGCAGATACAATCCTCTACCTCCACAACTGTGATAGTGCTAATACTGTCTATAAATCACATATATTAGATATGTTTATAAGGTAAATCCTTTGCTGATAACTCTAACAGATGGATTAATTAGGAGCAAGAGAACCAACAAGGTGAATAAAGCACCTCTAAAACAAAGCTACAAATAGAATAACCATTTGAATTGCTGCTCCTCTCTGCATAATAAAGAACACCTGTTCCTGTCACAAGTCAAAAAAAATAGATCCCTATCATATTAAGTAATGTAAAGACATAGCTACAGTTCAGAGTAAGATGGATGGCAGGTGCTCAAAGCATAGAAATTCGCCATAAAGAATGAAGTTGAATAGCATTCTTTGCTCAAATGTGAAGCAAAGAGGGAGAAGTAGATGTTGACAGAGTATGTTATGTTGGAAATTTATTTTGTATGGCATCTTTCAGAATCTCAGAAAAAAAAAAAAAAAGGTAATGTATACTAAATATAAGGCTCCTTATGCATATGTAGCAATGAAAATCTTACAGACATACAGATTATACCTATACACATGTAGACCAGAAAATATAAGCACTGTTACTTAATGAATTCTGTGTCCTCCACAGAGTGATGAGGGCATAAAGGTATACAGACAGTTAGAACTGTATAGATTAAGTGACTCTCATGTAACAGAGGACATCCATGCTGATGGCACAAAGTAACATTTTCAGGAGCCAGTTTCAGACCAGGAAACAGTGCACTTTTGATCTCACTTTATCTGCTGTGGGCAGTTGCCCCAGAAGAGTGCACTAGCCCAGGCAGCAGACATCAGCAAGAGCACAATATGACATAAGGTTCGCATCATTATTTCTTACACCTCAGCATCACAGCAGTCCAACACTTTTGCACCTCACTGCCCACATCACGTGCATGCTGTGGCCCCATCAGAGGTGATGGTATAGGGGCTCATGCCCAGCAGCACCACTCAGCCTCAGCCAGGTGTTTGCCACACAGAGAGACCAACTGCCCCTTGCTGGTGTTGATGTAGTTGGGGACACAGGTGAGGCTTCCACCTCAGGGCCATTTCATCATGAGATGTGCAGCTACACTAAATATCGCCCCGATAGGAAGTGATGTACTGTCCATTAACACAGAATAATGTGAATTCAATTTCTTACTTGATAAAACCCTACAAGAACTATCTATCTCTATTGTTTAGCTGAATAAGAACAGATACTTAGATTGCTGCTCTTATATTCTTTCTTTAAGCAAAAACATAAGGATCGTAAGGACTACATATAGCTCTTGGTTATACTGTAATAAGTCTTTTGGAATTTATCTGATTTTCACTATCACTGTTAATAGTTTTCTACATTTAACCTGTGCCCAGGGCTAAACTGTAGCAGTTGTTCTACCACCCAATAACCCCTCCCCTAAGAAGGGGAATCAGGGAAAAAAGGGAGAAGCCTCATGGGTTGAAGTAGAAACTGATTTAATAAAATAACAGAACTAATACAACTAGCAACATAAAGTATACAAGGTTCTACTCAGCCTGGTCCTTTGCGTCAGGAACAGAAGGCCAAAAGGAAGGAACCCCAGGAAGAGAATCTCCACCCTTACTGAACTCCCTCCTTTTATATCAAGCACGATTAAGTGCTATGGAATACCCCTGTGAGTCAGTGCCTTGATTGGATCTCCCAGCTGACTCAGGGCTACTTATGGCTGCCTGCATGGTCAGCCCATGGTTCTGTTCCTGGGAAACCAGGACAAAAGTACAATTTAAATCTAACATTTTCAAATGTGTTAGGAACCCTCGGATCAGCATTGTTGCACTTCTGGGGCTCTACTCTGAATGCCAGGAAGACTTGAGCCTGTCACCTTAGCACAAATTTAGGCTGTCTCCAGTGACTCTCTGAGGGTTCTGGGGGGTTACACAATTACAAGTGACAAGAGTCAGAGTTCCCTATATCTCCTCCATCAACTTGCATCATCTATATACTTTGTATTTTCATTTGTAAAGGTCAGTTTCTGGAAACAGGCAACATTCAATAGGAAGCTACAAAAATCTTGCTATTGGTCCTTTAAATCAATGCAATAAATAAGGAACTTCTTAGTAACTGCTCAGTAGAAAATGCAAAAAAAAGTGTATAAGACTCTCCTTTAGCTAAAGGAAAATATGCATTTTAGATACAAGCAACACAGATCAATCAACAATACTGATCTCTTCAGTTTTGATGTCTAAACTGATATCTTCTTATATCTAATGAAAATCTTCTTTATGATTCAGGGAGATAAGCACTGGAGAGAGTTTTCAGCATACCTTATGAGTAGCACTCCCTGAGATAGGAAATTGTGTATCCATCATATTTTGCACGCTAAATAATTTTTAAAACTAGGGGAAAATCTGCTTTAGCCTCTACCTTCCAAATGCTGTTTTAATAAGTAGAATCTATCCAGTTTCATTCCTCTCTGTCTTAAAAGTACTCAAATTCTGCCATCTTTACTTAGGATGAAGTGTAGCTTACTTCATTAATAGTGCCAGTTAGTTTCCATAGAGTCAATAAAATACAAGACAGATTATGTTGCCTGTCCTCAGCTGCACTTTCTTCTGTAACTTTTTTTCCTCTTTTGAAATGCAAGGTGTGAATGCAAAACAATTGCTGAATGGGCTGTTTTGTATCCTAACAAAATATGACTAGTGACAGGCAAGTTTTACAGTATAAAAGGAAAATAAATAAAAGAAGCATGCAGTACTTGGAATGGAAGGAACTGCAGAGAGACAGAGAAAGGAAATTATCCTTTAGGGATCTACCAAGTAGACTGTAACACTATAAATATTTCATAATATTTTTGGGGAGAAAGAAAATTACATTCTTCCAGTCATTTTACTGGCATCTTATCTTTCCAATGAAATTTTAATAACCAAGTTGTTCCCTCAATATGCTACAGTCAACTCCATGGACACACGTTATTCCTATTTTAATTTCAATGTTCTACAACAAGATTTTTAATATATCCACTTATGGGAAACTGAGAGGAAAAACAGTTCAGATCATAAATTTCAGTTATTGTCTCATCATCAACTTCGATGCAGTGACAACAATTTATATCATTGATAGTTGTATCCATGTTATTCATTATGCCACTCTATGTGGTTAGGAAAAGGGGATGTTTCCCAATTGACTAATGGTTTTAGTAGCCTGACTTGTATATATTTTTTTGAGCTTTCCAAAAGTCTTCAGTTTTAGCTGCCAAAAATTGAAACCAAGCTGAAATTACAATCAGCCACTGTTCCAAATCTAGCTCCATTTCAATATCTCCTTAGGAAAAGATAAATAAACCAGCTGAAAACAGAGATGAAGTGACTAAGATGAAGGACCAGAAGCAAGAGTGGCAGCCGTGGATATCCACTGCAAAATTATATAGACATAAACCAGAGACTACCTCTCACGTCTCCCTACCTGGTTAGAAGGTAGTCAGGGTTTTCTGAAATGCTGATTTCATGCTGTGATAAAACAGTTATATGTACTCTGATGATAACGTAGCCCATAAAAATTCAGAAATGTTACCAATGCATTAACACTTTTGGAACATTTTGGGAATTCATTATACTTTCACATTGGTTAGATGATCTTACTTTTGTCACTGCTATATGTGGCAGTTCTACAACCCATTTCTATTTTCATTTCCACTGTGTAATTTATATGGGTAGGCAGTCAGTCATATCAAGTAATTAATGACGAAGATACCTCTACTACCAATAACTTTTTATTTGCTGAATTTCCTTACACAAAATGGAGATAAGATAAAGGAAACTAGATTACCTTATACATATATATATATATATCCACTGAAGACTATTTAGTCAGTGTTCATACTGAAATCCTCAAGTTCAAACACAGATGCCTGTTTTCAAATGTGCTCTTAGTATGTTGCCATTTGGAGATTTTGCCTCTGAACAGCAAGATTCCAGCATCTCCTGTCTTGATTTATTAACAAATATAACGGCTACAAAGAAATCAAAATCCTACTAGGTCAGAAAATTTTACAAATATGATTCAGGGAAGAAAAAGTATCCCTGCATTAATCCAATATTCCATGTCCCGTAAGGATGAACAGTTCAATCATGTAAGCAATATTTATTCAATAAACACTGTACTGTGAGAATATTAAACATCAAGAAAATTTAAAACTGATGTCTCATCTTGTCCAGGAAAGGGACATGAGCTAAGTGACTGGAATTGATGAGTTTTTAATATAAAACAATTCCTTGATAATATGTACTAACAAGCATAGATATGTGTCTCTTTAATACTTACTGCTAGTTTGCTTTCAAAGAGAGATATCTATAGCCAGACATCTCTGTGTTCACTTACTGCTTTCTAGTAGCTATTATTTAGTCTTATAACAGACACTTATTTCTTAGTAGTTTTGCAGAGTTTTGCTCAGAATTGCAGAGATGTTATAGTCTCTATTCTGAATTTTTTACAATGAAGTAGGAGAGTCAAAGGGAAATAAAGAAGCATTATAAGATATAAACATATTAGTAAGGTGATCTCTGTCACACAGCTTCCCCCTTTTTAATACAGGCTTCCTTCTGAGAATTCAGTATCTATTTCTGATCTTAGGCCAAAATTCTGTCAGCAGGACTGCTATTGAGAAAGGCTGCTGAAGGCAAGAGATATTAAATATCTAGAATTTTTATTATATGGACATTTCCATTGAGATAGTTCAAAACATTTGTAGCCATGGGGTGGAATGCTGTTACAGATTAAAAGCTGATTAAATCATATGAAAAACAGAGTAAAAATAAATAGCCAGTTTTCAAAATGGAAAGAGTTTAGAATGGAGTTGTTCCAAGCTCCAATATGGGCACAAACATCATTTGATATCCTAACACACATTTAAAATCCATGATAACCATCATGACAATATTTACTAGCAAAACCATGAAGGCTGACATAAGGAGGAGTCTAAGAAATACTAATAAACATGTAACTTTGTGTAATTAGTTAATATGTTGAGCCATGAACCTTGTAAATACATGTGAAAAGTTAAAATTTCTTAAATATTAATAAAACACATTTATTGTTTCAGGAAGAAAATAATCTAAAGCAGCAGCAGGTACCTAAGTAAAACAGTCAGGTCATTCTCCGTAAGAATCAGAAATAGAAGCAAGATAAAATAAATGAAAAAGGAAATGATGCAATGTTGTACCAATCTTCCTTTTTAAAAAAAAAAAAATAAAATTAATTCCTCTTGATTCAAACACCTCCAATGTACATAATAGGAATAAGAAAGGATCCAGAAAGATTTTCACTGTGGGTTTATGAATACTCTCTGTGTCTAAATCCTTTGTGGGTGGTTGGATTATGTGTATGTGCAGGGATGGAGCGAAGTTGATCTTGAAGGTCTTTTCCAGCCGAAACTATTTTGTGATTCTGTGAAGTCTTCTCTTCTCTGCAACATAGTTTTAAGGCATTACGGTTCTTTATCAGGGTTTTCAAGAGTTTATTTAATACATTTTACAACACTAAAATGGCTAAAACAAATGTAAAAATTAACCAATTTTCATGACACTATGATTACTTGAAAGAAGTAAAGGGAAGTAAAAAGAGAGATAATCAAAGAATGACAAAACCCACTTTTTCAAAACCAAAATTAAAATCACAGAATGTTAGGGATTGGAAGGGACCTCAAAAGATCATCTAGTCCAAAAAAATCCAAATAGATGTTCCTTTTTGACCTCTGCTGTAACACAAGATAGAGTATAATTGGTTTTTGTAATGAAAGTAACCTTCTCTGAACTTGTGAATACTTTGGTTATAAGGATATCAGTCAAAAAATATATAATTTTCAATTGTGCCACTGTAATAACAATTCATAACAGATTAAACTGGTATCATCCTATACCAAAAGACACCAAAGGCAATGGAGATATGACCATCAGAGGAAAACTACAGTTACATATTGATAACAATGTTCTAAACAATCAGACAAAATTATTAGAAAAATACTGGAAGGGATATTGAACTGCAGATGTATATTCTCATCCAATTCAAAATGGAGAGATTTATGATTCGATATTAGAGAAGCAAAGGATTATCTTGTTTAAATTTCAGTTATTAGCAGTGTGGATGGGGGATGTTCTGAATTACTGAAATTTGACCAAGCTAGACACCTGTTTAGAATTCTTGTACCTCTAGCCAATAAATATATTTCATCACTATGGTTGCAAAAACAAATACTGACTAGCAAAATGTGGTTAACTGAAATAAAATTATTGAGAAATAGAATGACACACTGTCTGAATCAGATTAGACACCAAAGTATTTGAGCAAAAGTGGATTAAACTGGATGAACTGATGGAGTTTACTGTCTTAACTGTTACAGTAAGATATATTTTCTTCTAAATCTAAATTGCAGGACCCGGGAGCAGTTCCTACTTCCCTGATCAGGGAATACAGTCCTGCCACATCAGTGCAAGACCCTGTTATGAGTCATGCCCCTACTTCATTTCCATAGAAAGAAAACCTAGACATGTGGGCATGAAGTGAACCACAGCTTTATGAAATTCATCTGTTCTTTGTACTTCTCTTCCATTCCTCTTCAGTTCCTCTTAGTGAGTCCCTTAACACTGAAAGAAAATAACTTACATGGTCAACAATAAAGACAATCTATAATTAAAACTGACAAGCAAAAAGGCAGCTTGTTTAGATGCTACACATTTGGATACAGGGGAGGGTTGTTGAATCTTATTTTGATTTGTGGATCCTCTAAATTTTTCCACTGAAGGAAGGGACACTGTGTAATAAATTTAATCTACTAACAATAGGCTGTTGTTCCTTATTTACTGGTGGGCCACAGGCTGAAAAGTACTGGTACAGAATCTTGTTTTTGTGTAACACATTACAGTGTAATTTACAATTAACCTGAGGAGCATGCTGGACTTGCAGTACTTGACAGGAATATCACCATTGACTGGAGTTTTATGGAGAGTCAGATGTTTTCTTTTGGGGGCAAATAATTCAGCAGGAGTCAAGGAAAGTTAAGTTTGAATAATATGTATGTTTTGAGCCTGATCCAAAGCACACTGATTGTCAGAGGGAGTATTTGCCCACATATTCCTCTACTAGCAAAGATAACTTTTATGAGAAGCAATCATTTTAATGACTCAGAGTATAAATGGATAATATGAGGTCATAAAGGTATTTCCTTTCCCTCCCCTGCAAAACTATTGCTCTTGCATTGTACAGCACTACATATTTAGAACCAGACAGGCGGTACGGTGCTGTTTGTTATAACCTACAACAGCAAAATTCAGTTTTTATGGATAGTTACTATAATTATGTCTCCATATCATCTTTCTGTAAATATTTAGGTATGCAACACTACCAGAGGCAATATACCAGTTTACATGGATCACTGAGTTGTTCTGGCGTGTGCATTCTTACACCATGTTCTTATTTAGAGTTATCAGTCTAGAAAACTGTCACAAAGTTATGCATAATTTCTAATGGATGTTCTCCTCACATGATTTTT
This sequence comes from Podargus strigoides, assembly GCA_028020825.1. Classification (NCBI taxonomy): domain Eukaryota; kingdom Metazoa; phylum Chordata; class Aves; order Caprimulgiformes; family Podargidae; genus Podargus; species Podargus strigoides. Next base: position 1,122,377 of record CM051643.1, read on the forward strand.
CATGAGTCAGTTCCTCAGCACCTTTCATATTTTTTAGGATATTGTTCTCAAATAAACTGTGATTAACTATTTTCTGAATAACTGATTGTTATCCTGCTGAGTTTACTCTAGCTGAGAGAATAGTAGCAAACCAGGTTATATTTATTTACCTCAGATAGAACTCAGTGTTCCAAGACAAACAAAACTGATAGCTTTAATGGAAGTAATTCAGAGAAGTATTTAAAAGAAATGTTCTAAGCTATTTTTCAGAACAGGACATCACTTCTCCCTTCACAGATTTATTTGTATGCCTATAACAAGAAGTTGATACTTGAAACAAAATACAATCTTGTACATTATCACTGGTAAAATGTATCCTTTGAGGATCCTTTCCAAGTAGCATAATTTGGAACTGAACACTTCGTTGTCTCTAAAAAACCCTGAATACTTCCCAGTATTTGCTCACTACAAATCAGAATGAGATTCAAACAGGATTTACAGTAAGCACCATTGTCAGCAACAGTTTTAAAGGGTCAAATCTTAATTAAAAAGTTAACTAGATTATCAAAATATAAATGCTTATTTCCATATCATATCATAAGAGATGCAAAACCAACGTTAAGACATAGGTAGTATTCCATTCATAGTAATCTGTGTGTCAGTAAATAACTTTAAGATTGGAATGTGCAAAGAATCAAAGCCCTGGGAGACAGTGTCAAAAGCCCTGCTGAAATCAAAGTAAACAACATCCACTGGTCTCCTCTCATATACCCAGCTGGTCATGCCATCATAGAAGGCTATCAGTTTGGCCAAGGATGATTTCCAGTTTGTGAAACCATGTTGACTACTCCTGGTAACCCTCTTTTCCTCCACATGCTTAGAGATGATATTCAGAATGAGCTCCATCACCTTTCCAGGGATGGAGGTGAGGCTGACTGGCCTGTAGTTTCCTGGGACCTCCTTTTTGCCCTTCTTGAAGACCGGAGTGACATTGGCTTTCCTCCAGTCCTCAAGCACCTCACCTGTTCTCCTTGACCTTTCAAAGACGATAGAGAGTAGCCTAGCATTAATGTCTGCGAGCTCCCTCAGCACTCATGGGTGCATCCCACTGGGGCCCATGAATTAGTATTGGATTTATATTTTATATTATTTGCATTAAAATTGTACTTAAGGACTCTAACTAGAGAAAGGCCTCATTCTGATAAAAACTCTATGTACAAAATCAGAAAGTGACCCTATGTTAAACTGTATAAAGTTTATAGCCCCAGTCATGCAAACAGAGCTCACTACAGAATGAAAATGTTCATTAATTTTTCTTTTAAAGTATTTTTTTAAAAGCAAGATACTGCCAGATAGCAATGCACTGCCTGAGATGTAAAATAAAAGAAACAAACTTTATTTAATAAAGAAAACTCTGGGAGTATTGTTTTAATTTATAAATAAATAGAGAGAAAAAGGTTAATGAAGAAAGATATTGCTCTGTGACTACATTATAATCATACAGTCACCATAAGCTGAAAGTAATTGTAAAAATCCTGTAATAGTTATTGAATAATAACTATTGAATAACTATTGAATAACTACTGAATAATAATAGTTATTATTCAATATCTATTATTGAACAACTGTACTGCAGTCCAGGTGAGAATGCAGAGTTAATTAACATAAGATTTCAGATAAAACATGGAAGCCTGGTTTGGCTTAAAGTATATGCAATCTGCTGAAGCCAACAAAATTATTTTTTAAAAAAATGTTATATGTATGTTTAGATGTTTTTCTGGATCTGTGCCTAAATCAGGAGCTTTTCTTCAGAATGTCTTCTTTATTTGGAATACTACTCATAATATTTGTTTGTTTGTTTGAAATCAAGCTATCTCTCCAGAAACTCTGTCAGCCTTATTTGATAAATCCACCAAATGCTAAACAGAATAAATAAGACAGAGCAAAAGGAGGAGATTTTGATTTTTTTTAAAAAAAAAGGTCATAAATGGAGGGGAGTACATGGACAGACAAATCAAAACTGTGAGTGGTAACAGTTTCAGGAATGCACATGTGTCCAGTTAATAATTGCATTTCATTTAATGGACACCGAGTTTGTAAAAAGCAATGTAAATTAGACTCTCCATTTGGTTCATAGAAGCCTGGGCCATAGGAAATGGCCCAGAAAGCGTGGAAAAAGTAATCAAAGGGCCATTAGCAGTGAATGGGTCTCTCCTGCCTAAAAAAAATGAGGGAATTGCCAATGGGGGAATCTGCCAATCTTGGCCATTGACTGAGCCGTGGCTTCAAGTAAATGTGTTTTAAGGACAAAGCAGGATGGGAGTGATAAAATCCTTGCTTGCTCATCTGTGTGGATGAGCTGTGGTTTCCTGCCACTACAAGCGAAAGCGGCACAGTGAGTGAAGACAATCCTTGGCAGCAGAAATATAAAATAAGGATTAATTCACCTCAGCTTACAGAAATCGTTAGACAAATTCTGTTCTCTTGTGCCCATGTGTAAAGCATATGTTGAATAACAGTTTTAGCTAAAAAAAAAAAGAGGGAAAAAAAAAAAAGCCCAGGAAATTGAGGGTTGGAGAGGATGCCTTACAATGAAAAAGTGAGAAGCTCATTATTTTATAAACAGGAAGAAGACTTGCAATGTATGAGTATCTGAAGAAATTACTAAATGTACTTAAAAGCTCTTTAATCTAGTGAGGAAAGGTCTAACTAAAACCAGCAGCTGTACACTGAAGCCAGACATTGAAACTGAGGCAAGGAAGCATCTCAGCAGAGAGACAACTTCAAAACAAAGGTGACAGGTTCTCTTTCTTTTAATGACGTCCGACCTAGACAAGATTTCATTGTATAGTCAAAGTGATGTAAAGGTGTACTTAAATTACACTCAATGAATTGTGATATTAAAAAAAAAAATCTTCTGACCCTGCAGTCTATGGTTTAAAATATAAAAAACATCTTATAGATAAGAAACCCTAAGTTTCTGCTTTCTGTAAACTCAGATATTCCCAACACTGGAATATTCATTTTTTACTTAAATTAAAGAATGTATAGAGTGCATTGGGGGGGGGGGGGGGGGGGGGGGGGAGGGGTGGCGCAGGAAGGTCTTTTTGATCCTCTGTTTGTGTCTAGTATTAAAAAAAAGTGAGAGAAAGAAAAGTTATGTAATTCTTTAGGACATGTAACTGAACCTTTCCCTGCTCAGTTTTACCTGGATGCTGTGACTCTCAACTTCTTTGAATTATGTCAGCCTCTCAACCAAATTCCATTGGCATGCAGTAATGAATGGACAGGTTCAGTCTGTAGTATGAGATCACAGTTTTCTCCTAACTTTAAAATTGCTATAAATTACCCATGAGCATCAAGACTGTTTGTTTTTTTCAGTAGATGTGTTCATCCTTAAAGAATGCCTAAGAGCTATAAATAACACTTAACCACTTCATGATTGAACTGGTCAATGAAAGCCAGAAGTCAGAAGCCAAATGCTTTCACTACACACCATAAGCATTCCTTTCACTAAAATAAACTTCACATACTTTAAAACTTAAGGCATGCAGACTCAAAGACATAAGATCAAAAATCCAATGTGAGGACAACCTCCCATGGTAAATCAGCAGTTTTTGGAAAACTGCAGTCCAAATTTCACAATGTTTATATAGGCAAAAGTGTATTGATTTTCACAGACATTTATCCTTTTGTAACAGCAGAGAATCTAGCCGTAGGCTATCACAAAGCTGAAATGCAACTCAGAACATGGACTCACTGTCTCTTTTGGCCTTTGCTGTCCCACCAGAAGATATGAGCATCTCCAGCACTCCCAGAGTTCACTGCAGTAGCAGCTTATGGTAGTAGTTATTGAACAGCTGTCAGTCAATAGCTGAAATTGAAAAGACCAAATATCTCATCAGTTTGAGATCAAAGGGGTTGATTTTGACTGAGAAGGGTTAGACAGTGCCCACTTCAGCAGTTCAGCTGGCCTTTTCAAAGAGATAGTGACTTCTTGCAGGATGATGTTCAATCCCAACAACAGCAAGAAAGCAAGAGGACCCATGCTCATAAGCACAGAGTTTAGGGACATAGATAAAATAAACCCGCATGAGATAAGACTAGCTACTTCCATGCTGTTGTATCTAAGAGGTATATATTAGCATTTTAAACATTCTGAGGTCCAACATTAGTACTTTATTCCCATTTATCACTGAATTACAGGAGTGCCAAGAGGCTGGGTTTGAGCATGATTCTGTTGATTAGGCACTCTACCAACACCCAGCAAGCAAACAGTTCCTCCACTGAAAAGTTTACACTCTGAATTAAAACAGCAACAGAATAGAGGCAGCCAGGAAAAGCAGGGAAGGGAGGATGTAAGTTATTTACATAAATCAACTCTGGAAGGAGTTAGCAAATACCTAAAAGCAGAAACATTTTACACTCCCTGAAAGTATCAGACAAAGCCAGATTCAAACTAAAACAGAATATACCTATCCTTAGTATAGGTATGAGATCTGGATGACACATGAGATCTAGATCTAGACCATGGGATGTTTTTTTCCTTTGGAAGAAACCAGAGCCAGCCTCCAAAATCAATATAAAAAAAAAAAATCCATCACTACAATCCATCAGGAAAACCCAATCACCACCACCACTCCCTCCAAAAAAGTGTTTGTGATGATAGACAAAACCAGGATATAACCTTTCAAAGTAAATGTAGTTTACTCCCATCTAACTGCATTACAAATGTCCTATACAGCATCCCTTGTGTTGAGCTGCATCACACCATGTGCAGAGCTCTAGATTGCAGTAGACTGCTGAAGAACGTGTATCCCTCCTTGCACAGCTCTCAGGTGGGGTATGAAGGTTACTATTGGTGAGATACATTTCTTGAGTACATGAACTTAGGATAACATTTAAGTTTATTGTTTCTTAGGTCTTGGATTTAACATGTTAGGTAGAACAACTTTAACTGATCCATAACTGCACATTATCGTTATCTAATTTTCCATTTCTTTTAGGGGGATTGCATAAATATAATTATTTTCCTAAAAAAAAAAACCTTTGTAAAAAGTGTTGCAGCATCACAGATCCTACATCCACACCTTATACTGAAGACCTAAATTGTAACCTAGAAGATTTTTTCATCAAACTCTTTCTTATAGAACTACAAGACTCAGGGAATATAAACTGTTAAATTTTGAGGAACAATTTTAATTGCTTGGCTGATTTTTTTTCCATTGCTTTCAAAACTTTAATATAATATTCGGAAAATTTTCATCAGCTAGATCTTATAAACAGAAAACAACCTTAACTACAGCATGGTGACCATACCTGCAGTCTGTGTGAAGTTTTACATATACATAAATGAACAGAAAGCACAAATATAAAAAAATTTTCAGAGTCTGCAGTTTTTAATGGAAATATACCATGCACCAAGATCAGCTGAGAGTTCTGGTTACTTATTAAAATGTTGGAAACAGCTTTCTTGCCTGACCGTCATGGAAAAAGGTCCAACTGAGGTGTTGCAGTTTGAATTTTGTTGTATTTCTTTTTTTGGCTTTCTGAAGTGAGGGAACATGTTTAAATAAACATTTTGATTTGGGGTTCTGTAAGGTGTTAGAAAGGGGTAGTGTGTGAACACTGACGTATTCAGACTTTACGTAAAGATACTTGGCCATTTTTGAAACCAGATCAAACCTTTGTATCAACAAATCATACACAAAAACTTCAGTCTAAGCCTCAAGGTAAGAAAACATATACTTAAAGAGATGCTTTGTATTTGGTTTTAAAAATACACTCATTTACAAGCAGATTTTGAATACCTGCCACCAACTAAGAAAATAACCTTTTCATTTATTTTTAATTTTCTTAAAGATGGGTCTCTTTTAGCAATTTATAATAATCATATAGTACATAAAATAACTTACAATCACATATATTATAGGATCTGACTAAAATCCACAAAAGCATTTATAGTTAAGCATGGACTTAATCTCCCTTTGAATGGCTTCAGGGCATTTATGCTGTATTTTACATTAAAAAAATTTTTACAGGTCATATAAATCAGTTAAGCAAGTGAATAGGATGTGATTTAGATGCCCAATGTTTTCAGTCACATGAATCTAATTCAAGCTGCCATTATTTGAATGCATATCTTATTACAGGGACTTCTGAAGATGAATGTTTGCTGCTTTTAGTCTCTGTTAAAGTAACAGTCCATGGAAAATGAAGGAGCTCAGGTGTCCCAAAATATCACAAGTTTGTCTATGTCATAGTACTTGGCTTACACCCTTATGATGATAAAATAGCAATTTTTACGTTTCTTCCATTGGTGCACCATCCAGTGTCTGTATGTGGCCTTCAAGTATCCGTTTCCTTCATGGCTGCTTCAAAGCTTCTTGCTTTTTTCTTTGTGTAAGACGTAAGGACTATAACTCAGAGAGTTATGTTGTACTTAGCAGAGGAATTTTTGAACATCTTTTTTGCTCTACATAGTATTTTAGATCGTTTCATCAAAATGGGTAAACAGCTATTTAGGGATGAAAAAAAAAAAAAGACAAGTTATAAATCAAGTCCTGTCTCTTGCTTGTGAAGGAGCATCTTTATTTCATTTTCAGTAAACTTTCTGTTCTTGAGAAGCAAAAATATCTACAGAAAATTGTAATGAAAACTAAAAGTTTCTACAACATTCGCATTGAACCTCTGTACTTTGAAATATTTTTTTTTTCATGTACTGAATGATGAAACACACACCTGTGTGTAATGGCAGCACCATGTAATAGAACCCACCTTCTTCGACTTGCTGCAGAACAGAGGTTCTCAAAAAATGAGGGCATAAATGATAAAAAAACCCCACAAATTCCTCTTTATGTCTATAATATGACATTTGCCATGTGTGTCTGTGCACCCTCACAAGTTAAAACTGATGTGTAGTAATTGCCTTTTGACTGTCTCAAGGACATTTTACTTTTTTTTCTGGGGAGATGGCGTGATTCTGCAAACACATTTTGGGAATATGAGCAACCCTTCAAGATCAAAGTAACTAGGCATGAAAAACAGATCTGCTCCATCAAACCTAATGCAAAACTGCATCCTCAATCTTTCATTTTATTTTTTTTTAAATTTTCATGCATCCATATGATAACCTTTGCCTGAATTCCTGTGTATAAAAGCAGGGACCCCAATCCCACATACAAGATTTATCACTATAAACAGTTTATGTAACTCTGCGATGCTGTTAGACTTCTTTTGTCCGATTGTACATGTTGCTATATGCAACCACAAATATTCGAACTTCCAGAGTAAATATTTTCTTATTAATGAGCATTTTTAGAAGATAAAATTAGCAATCTAGCAAAAAGTAATGGACTCCAGAAAAACAGGTATCTCAAAAATGGTGACTCAAAATGACAAAGGTTGATGAACAAATATTAGCAAGAGAACACCTATATTCTGCCACTGATATGACTGGATTTCAGACATACATGAAATCAGCAAAGTCTTGGTGTCTGGTGGTATGAACGACCACCAACACATTTACATCAGTTTTTCTCACCTGTGCAGTGCAGTGCTTCACTTGGAAAAGTTGGTTTTGAAAAAATCTGGCTGAAAGGCAAGAATAAGAGCACACAATTCAAGAAATACCCCCTACAGCTGGAAACATACATACGTTGATATTCCCTTTGACTAGCATCAGATGTGGTTTCATGGCTTCAATTCTGGATTGCATTTGTCTCTGGAAAAAATGGATGATTTCATTATTCCTAGATTTATATAGCTCCTATCTCTTCAAGGCAGTGCTGGCAGTGATGTGGCGAGCCTGCATTTGAAACTCTTGTCATTGACTATCAAATATTTTAAAATTTATTAGATGGTTTTCTATGGATACTGATCCAAAACCTAGAAGAGTCTATGGAAAAAATCACATTCAATTTAATAAGCTTCTTTTGATTGGACTCTAGCATAGGACATTCTGTAATAAGAAATGAGCAAAACCTCCACACTTACTGAAAAGGAAGGTGGAGTCTGCAAGTCTGCCTACACCCCTTGGCTAGAGAGGGCTTTATCACTGGGTTAGGTATGGTGAAATCACCTTCTGAGAGAGAAAGGGAATACAACCTAATGAAAAGGAGAGACCAATCTGTATTTGTATACGCTGTCATTATGAGTGTGAAACACTGATATTTCTGATGAAAAAAATTAAAATAAATCCCATGTTGTTATTGAACGAAAGTGGACTAGATTCTGCAAACCGGAAAAGACCTGAAACAGGAATTGTATGGTATCTGGGGTTTCACTGGGGGAAGCAAGGTATCTCTATGAATGAATGAAACAAAATAGTAGATCACTATGCAGTTGGATAGATGGTTTGGATGGTAAATTGTCCATTCTAATTGGGGAAATTTTAAAGGGGAGGAGAATAAAACAGAGTAGAGAGAGAGAGATATTTTACGGTTGCAAAAAACTTTACTAATGTAAGATGAAGACTTTTTTTTTTTTAAGGATTAATAAAATGTTTTCCAAATCAATGGAAAAGAATTTATAACGATCTCTCCATCCATTGAAGCTGGAAAGTTTTAAAGTTATGCTAGGCCAAATAAGTGATTTCATGAAAACTGAAAGCATGGAAATATATACAATTTTGTCTAAGTGCTACAGATGAATATGAAATATAGAAAATTCATGTCATTATTAAAACAAAATATTTTAGTGAGCCTTACTGTGCTGAAAAAATTGTCTGAGATTTTTAAATAGACAGTCTTTTCCAGCAGAAAGCTTTTTCCACCAAAGTCGTGACTGAGTACAATTTTCCTGAGAAAAACTAACCCTGGGGAAAAATTTATTGAGAAAAAGAACCTGACTTCTTTCAGGAAAAGTGATACTTCACAGTAAAACCTGAACATATCAGATCAAGAGCAAATATTTGTTACTTAGGAAATATCATTAAGAAGGCCCACAGACAGTCTAGACTGGGTTCCTCATGCCCCGTTATACTCAGGATAGGTACTCCCCAGCAGAAGATGCTTTCATTCAAGTGGAATCCTTAGAAAATAATTCCTAAAAAGGGTGACTTAAAAGAAGCTGTGATAAGGTCATTTAAAAGAATCAGGAGAAACTCTCGTTACTTCAATATTTAGAAAATAACAGTACACACACGAGGATTGTATTTACCAAACAAATTCGCTTTTTTCGGGGAGCGAAATGGCTAAAATACTTCAGAAGACATTTTCATTCACAATCAATTTGCTCAAATTCTACTTTTAGCTTCCAAGGAAAACTTCCATTAATATTGATGCATTTAAAAACAAGGAATGGCCAGATTCTCTGTCTCTCTAAGCTGCATACAAAAGTCTTCACAGAGCCAGCAGTCACCAGACATGCACCACCTAACCTAAAAGAGCAAGGAAGGCTTCTTTCTGGCAATAGTCCATAGTTTAGCTGTGGCTATGGCTTTCCAGCCCCATGGCAAGCTCAGGTTCACCATTCAACTACTTCCAGAAATTTTGACACTGTAAAGCCAGTGAAGATGAGACCTGAGCATGCACCATCATGCCATGATGCCTCCGTTTCCTTCCTTCCTTGCTTCTTTCTTTCTTTGCTTCTTTCACTCTCCCTCTTTCGCTACTTTTCAGAGTGGGAACAGAGGTATATAAGCAACCATATGTGTTGTCTAATGAGGACAATGAGGGAACTAGTACTGTAGGACACACTGTGAGATGCATACGAGTGGAGACATGAGTGAATTTCCTTTTCGAGTAAGGAACTGAGATAACCCAGAAGTATTTTCATTAGATTGGTCACAGATATCCCTTTCTAGCTGAATCATGTTGACCATGAAAGTGAGCCAGGCTTGAAGGTGAAGACATGAACATGTCCTGCGCTGTAACAGATTGGTCAGGGCAGCAGTGCAAAAAGCTTTCTGCTGTGTTTTGTATTACATTTCCAGTGACCTTATACCTGAGGAAAGCATGGACTGGCTGTATGGTGCTTACACAAACCTCAGGCACCCACTATTTTTATGTTTTGAAAGGTAACACTTCTGTTTGTTTATTCCACAAGTCTCATGAGAAGGTAAGCATCTGACTGAAATAGTGGTAGTCATAGTGATTGTATACTTCTGGAATCTATAACTTTAGTGTTAAAGTTGTCAAAAAACCTAACTTTTTTCTTGTATTATACTAATTAAACAGTTGAATCTCACTCTATATTAATGGCTGATCCCACACCAACTGAAGATATTGTAAATCTTAATTGACTTCAGTGGATCTTGGATCAAACGTACTTCACAGACTCATTTTTTTCTAGCCTTAACTCCCCCTTCTGTGTAGGGTAAACAACCTAAAGACCGTATTTCATACATCTTTCTAAAACCACTGGAAGCATTAATATTCTGACACAGTCTGTCTAATATATTCTTTACGTTTTAATCCAAATTTGGTGGTAACTTCTGAACTACAGGTCAAAGCACTCTGATCTTATAAGAACTGAGTATCTCTAGTGGACTGGATACTCTCTCAATTTAGTGTTGTATTTCCAATGAGCCAAATTCTCAATTCACTACAAGACTCTATTAAGGAGTAAAGTACTAAATACTATTGTTTTGCACAGTAAAACCCCAGGTCACCTAAATTGCTGCTGCATGCTGTTAGAAGTTATCATCAAATCTACCAGATATCTCAAGGCAGTTATCTGACAATTATCCTGTTACTGGTCAAAAAAAAAAAACCCCAACACACCCCCCAGGTTTTTTTAGTCAATCTTTTCGGCACTTCTCATATGCTCTCATAGAGTAGTTTGTAATTAATGGGGGTTTTTTAACAAAATAAATGTTTAATTACAGTTTAAGACTTTACTGTTTGAGTGTAGTGGTACTCATCTGCCTGTTTAGAAAAGTCAGCCAGTGATGGCAGCATGCAGTAATGTCCTGTAATGGTGCTGCAATGGGTTGTATTTTCAGCATGCAGGTAAAAAGCTTCTACATTAATGAAAAGAGTTTTAATCCTATCAGGAACGCCTTGCTCCTCAGGATGGCAACAGATGTGCAAAGTTAATTGTCACCTTTCAGAGAACATACAAATAGAAGCACAGAACAAAATGAGGCTAGTACAGTGCTAGCTGGTACAGTTAGTATACCACTACAAGACATTCCCTCCTTCCACAAGGAAACATTTCAGTCAGTACATCGCTGTCCAGTTTTAGTCTACCCCATTACAATAACTTAACTGTTGATTAAAATGAGAATGTAATACACTTAATTCCTCAAGAGAACAAAATCTTGCTTTTACAGAAACTTCTCTGATCAGGAGAAAATATTCTGTGCCACCTCTCACCTGTGCACCCTAAGAGTGGCTTCCCACCCCCTTAGTTTTCCAAGCCTTGTTCAGCTTGCCAACTGTAAATCCAAACCCATCCTGTTCTCTAACAATTTACAGTAAGTCTTGGCATAACATGACATTTTCCCAGTCACATTTGATGACAAACACAGTATTATTTACACCCCAACCGTTTCAAACTCTGTTTCTTTAGACAGAGCACATTTTCCTCCGTAAGTGGTTATTTCACTGCATGAAACCACAGTGGTATCAATCATTTGCAAGGCAAGGGATGTGGACAGGCCAGAGCATTCCAAATCCTCTCTCAGTAAGAAGGAGAGTTTCTTCTCATTTCTCATTCAAGAAGATTCATTGTGTGGCATACAGTACCACAGAAGTGCAGTAATTTGTGCTACAAACTCATAGAAACAAAAGCCTAAAAAGAAAAAAAAAGGTATCACTATCAATTTACAAAAGGAGAGCTGAAGTTCTCTCATATGATTATGACTTCTGTTTTTGGCAATCATCCCATAAGTGGTTAATAAAAAGCAGCTCTTTTTTTTTTGGCACTCCCATTCAGTGTTCTGTTTATGCCCTGATATGACAGTTCATAGTATATATATTAACAAAATATATTTTAAAGCAGTTGTGGATTTCCCCAGTATTCCACTTAGCAGAGCAGGCATACAGCCCTTTAGCAGACACAAACAGAAGCAAGACTTAACTGAATAGCTGCACAGATGTCTTTTTTTCTTGTACTCTGATGAGCTAAACCTTGTCTTGGACCTCCTTTTTACATTTAAAAAAAAATCCCTGTGCTCACACATTTCACCCAGAGTTCAGAACAGACCAGCCCTCTAAGAGAAAAAAATGGATGCAATAATTGCAAACGGGACACAATTGTTTCACGAAAATAGCCAGGTAAATTCCATGTTCTTCTTTGTTTATCACTCAATATGCTGATATTTAAAGAGTAAGGAAGAAGCACCCACTGAAGACACATCACAGATATACACAAACATACATATGACTTCATACTTCATGCTCAGATAAACACATTGCACAGAGCCTGCAGCCATCTCTCAGGACTCAGTATCCACTGGCTTTTTTGAGGTTTTAAGGCAGTATTTGTAATAGCCAGGAAAAAAAGTGATTAAAATGTTCAGGGTGCTCTGTTTCTTTATCTGAGGAAGCAAAAAATTCCTTGAAAAGATGTGATCTGTCATTGTCAAGGGAAACATACCATGAGAGGATATCAGTAGGAAATGTACCATTGCTTGGCATCTCTTTGCTTTTATGGGTTTGCTTTGGCAGGGGAAGATGGCACTCAAGGAACTGCAATACCTTTTAAGAGAAATGTTATTTTTAGAATAAACAGAGCTGGACGCAATTCTTGTCCAGATGAGCTTACAAGGTTAATACTGCTCCATGCATGTTTAACATTTCATATTTCCAGACTATAAAGCAGTATGGGAACATGACTAAGTGGTATTGTCCTATTTTAATAATAACAAAATAACCCCATAGTGATTACTGAACATGAAGTTAGTAGAAACTGTTCAGAAATCTATTTTTTTCATAAGAAAGTGAATGATGAAAAAAAAAAAAATTGAAATATTAGCGAAGTGAAGGATGAAGAAAAGATACACAAGCTGATAATGGCTTCATTAGCTCAGAATGCCACAGTGGGATAGCTGCGTTGGGGCAGCAATCCACCCAGGTCCCGCAAGTGGAACGCTTACATTCCCTCAGTGAAGCTTCAGTGTGGCTCTTTTGACCTCAGGCCCAGGTAAGCACCTCTGCATAGCACAAGATTGCCCTATATAGATAGCCTGGCTCATGTTTCCAAATGGTTAAGTGTCTCTACACTTGGTCCCCTGCAGCATCGCCCTGTGCTGCCACAATGACTACAGATGGAGACAGGTAGATGAGAAAGCCCAGCTTTTTGAGCTTAAATGGTGCAATGCAGATGCGAGGGATGCAGTTAGTGCATGCCATGCAAGATGGAAGTGCTATGAAGGTTCATTTCAGCCCTGACAGAAACAATGGCTCTTAACTGGGCTCCAGGTCACAGAGGAAGAAGTAAAATACGTGCAAGCCGCCTCCCACCATGGAAGCATTTTCACTTTTCACTAAAGAGCCACTTCAATTTTCCATAAATGATAAATGAGTCTCCCCATGCACATCTTCTTTTTGATTGAGATATGTAAATTTATTGCTGGACTAAAAGAGAAATTTACTCTTTTCAGTCAATATAATTTCTAGATCGTATGGCAAATGTCTTGATACTGTGTAAATGGGCTTCCTTCCCCTTTTCTCTCACTGCACAATCTTTATGGACTGCCCAAAAGATCAGATGTCACTAGTAGGACACAGGCCAGTTCAGAGTAGCTCATTGACTGAACCCAGGCTGAGAACCACCACTGCAGAGATCAACGTCCACTCTCACCTCTGCTCTCAAATGGAAAGCCATCACTTAGGGACATACATTTATGGGGTCTGTAGAGCAAGATTATTATTATTATTATAGTTCTGGTTTAAAGATCCAGATCTGTATTTTGTTATGAACAAATAAACTGTATTGGAGGGCATCCCCCTATGAGTCTGCACTGGGAATCTCACCTACTGTGTAGGATAGGATTTCAGCTGCAGCTCTGAGGCAACTGCTGGCTTTTTTAGGGGAGCTCTTCTCCACCTTAAACCCTGTTTACATTTTTCCTAACACTGGTTTTGATGAGTATTAGCCATGATGTAGAAAACAAGCCTGCCTTATGGATGCTCTTTTTGTTCTGTTCATCACTTCATAGTTTCTATATCCTGATGGAGACCTAGCACTAGTCTGTCTCTCCCAGCTCCATCTTTACTGTGGGAAAGGTGGAGGAAATTTGATATAGAAGCTACTTTATGAAGTTAATGGCAACTTTTTTTTTTTTTTTTTTTTTTTTTTGAGGGATTGGCATAAGCAAGCCATGAGTTTAAGCTGATTAATCTCATTTTAATTGAAAGGAAGAAAGAGGACTTCAGTTTACTGGGTTAAAGGGAGAAAGTCCAGTGGACTCTCAGTAGAAAGTTCAAGAATGACTAAGGGATACTTAAAGTAATATAGGCTCCTAAACTTTTGAAAGAAGAAAGAACACATACAATGAGCTATTCAGGACATAATCTTTAGTTTCATGATATCATTGCTGTAGATTCAAACAAATTTAAACTTCTTTCTTTTAAAATGAAGCAAGATAATCACTAATCTCTGCTGAAAATGGCATTTTGAATGAGATGTAGATTGCTTTTAAATCTGGAAACATTCAGACATTGTCTTATTCCCTCTGCAAATGTCTATGAATGACTGTCCAAAGGGGTTAACATCCAAAGACAAGGATCAAAAATGAGAAGCGTCAGATAAAGTGTGAATTTAAAGTATTCTGTGAATCATTCCACAGCTGAACAGCTTTGGCCATCATCTTGCCTTTTTGTTTTATTATTTTCCAGCCTGATGAGTTGTACGGTAAGTGCACTCTAAGAAAAGACACTTTTCAACAGGACATCATTAATTTAAGCTTTCCTGATAGCTTCTGTGTAGTTTCTGCATAATTCCGAGAACCTCTTTTCTGCGATATGCTGCTGTTTTCCAGTTACACTGAGCTGAGACTAGACTAATGATACTGCTTTAGGGTCTGTTTGATTGTTTTTCCCCCATAAATGAGAATTTGTATGAAAATAACATACTCTAATATTTTGTCCTGGTAAGTGGTTGAACTACTGAGAATGAATGGGTCTAGCGTTACTAATGAATGCCTAAAGTCACTTCAGTGTTCAGTTACCTGAATGTCACCTGTGTTGTCACGGAGAATTTAGTTTCTAAGCTTACAACCATGAAACCAACATGAGCAGCCTTAAAGAATTGACACAACTATATGGGTAAGATAAATCAAGGATAAAAGTGTTTTTAGAATCCTAATGCCAAACACCAAAACAAATGCTTCAATTGCCTATCAAGCAAATTATAGCTGCTATTGATATGTTAAATTTAACTAATGTGACTAGGCTTCCTATTCAGCAGTCTGAGAAAGTCAGTGAAAGCATTCCCCATTGTATCTACACCTACATGCCTTACCAAAAACCACAGCTGACCACTATATTCCATTAAATCTGCATAACCTACCTCAGTAGAGAGAAGCAGCAGCCCTATTGTATATAACAACACTCTGGAAACAGTTCCACCAATTAACTAGCCCAATTTCAGGTGGCCTAGTGTCTACGGTTAGCCAGTACTCAGAGCTAAACCATAGCAGTTAGTATATCACCCAAGACTCCCTCCCCAGATGGGAAGGAGAAATGGGGAAAAAAAAAAGGAAAAGGCCTGTGAGCTGAAGTACAGACAGATTTAGTAGAATGACAGAACAGGAAACAACAATCAACACAAAACATAAAGGGTTCTGCTCAGCCTGGTTCTCAATGCTGATGGCAGGAACAGAACACCATCAACAAGGAGCCTCAGGGAGAGGAGGCAGAACCCCACCCTCACTGAGCTCCCTCCTTTTATAATGAGCATGATGAGGTGCTATGGGATACACCTGGGAGTCACCTGCCCTGATTGGAACTCTCAGCTGACTCATGGCCTGCCTGCATGGCTGGCCCATGGGTCTGTACCTGGGGGACCAGGACACCTAGTAAGACTAAGTTTACCAGATCAGATGTGAGGATTTGAACACACATTACCCATATTACTTATAAACTGATCTAGCAACTTGCAGGCATAACATATAGAAACAATCTTATATCCTGTACAGAAAAGACCATTCTGTAGCTGTAAAAAACCCCACTATTCCTGGGCTTTCTTTCACCTTTTTAATCCTCTTATTCTTTTCTTTGCAGAAAATAACCCTTCTGTGTGCAGCTGCTTGCCCAGCTGTTGTGATCTGCAGCTCCTTCAGAGGATTTGCTCTTGGGGGCAGACCTGTATTACTAACCAAATATTCACTTTAAGAGGATGTTTTTTCCGCTGAAATAAAAAAAAATATATAGATTCGCAACAAATGAGCTTCAATTAAAACCTTAAAATGCATAAGTATTATTCCAGTAGGTTATACTGAGATACAAATATTAATTTGCATTTTCTTCTTGGCACATTTAATAGCAGCCATGGCAGACTTCAGGGTAAAGATCGCTTGCTAGAAGACAGCTATTCCTTCTCCAAACCTACAAGATTACTTCTTTATCCCTACTCCCTTCTCAACTGCAATTAGAGAAGTAGGAACTTCATACTATAGTGGTTGAACTAAACTACCACTAAGCTTTTAATTGAAAGTAAATGATAGAGAGATAGCAAATGAGCGAGGGAAACTGGAAAACACAGCTTCCTTATGTCCCTACACAGAACCTATCAATCCACAACTCATCAGTAAATATAGAAGTACTAACTACAGTGTGCCTAATCTTTTCCATTAAGACAGAATACTGAACCCTTGAAGGGCAGCTTGAAAGCTTGACCTACACCCTACTGCAAAAAACTTTCTTCACTTAAAGGGTAAGGGAAGTTGATAAATATCTCAGAAAGCCCTTGAGCGCTCCTGAGTGGCAGGCAGAACCTCAGGCAACCAGAAAGCAATGTCATTTGTCAGTGTCATTTCCCATCTTACACCAGCTGAGCGCTCTGCTTCCAAGTCTGGCAGGCAGTTTCTGGTTAAAACCCTCTTAGTAGGTCATTGCTCTTGACAAGCAGCAGTCACAGGGTGCTCCCAAGGGCAGTGGGGCTTTGCCAGAGTCCAAGTGAAAGGAGAGAGCCATCACTACTCCATGCTGTTTCATGAAGTGTTTCTGCAAATATATGTGTGAGATTCAGAGGTCAGGACATTGCACCACATTTTGAATACATGTGGCACTTCCCAGAGGAGGTTTAGTTTCTCAAGATCATCTATGGCAGACCAGCCTCTGGTTTGCAATCACCTTGTTAGTCGAGAAGAGAGAGATGATGGACATCTTGCAACTTGGAGAGGTGTTGCCTATCTGAGGGGAGAGGACATCTGACCCAAAAGACAGTTACGGACCAGTCCCAGCTTTTGTTTTCAATGCCCACTCCTCAGCTAGAAGAAAGTGTTCACAACAGCCACAGGCTGCCTACACACATCAGCTTTATAAAATTTACATTTATGGATATACAGTTATTGGTTTGGGTTTTTTTTGGATAAACATTAAATTTATCTCAGAAATTATCAAATTAATTCCTATGAGATAGACCTACTCTTTTTTCTAAGGGCAGTCTTCAAGTATATATACATATATATTTACATTAAACTTCATTTAAATCTTCACTATCTATATTAAACAACAAAGTACTATTTGAAGCAGACTACATCCTGTGTCAGATTTCAGGATTCTCCAAGTTTCATGGCATAATTAAAAATATTTAACTAATTTAACATTGGAAAGTCATAGCGGGCTATTTTCTTGTTTTGTTTAACTTGGACTTTTAAAACTTAAGCCACCTTTTTGGCCTTGTTTTTCTGTTTTTTTTGTTTTGAATTTAGCTGGCTGTATTTCTGATCTTTTTAAATTACTTGTATGTTTGTTCTTATTCCCTTTTACATTCACTAATCCTTTAGATTTAATTAAAAGATTTATTTATTTAGCCTCAAAGTAGCCAAAACCAATAATTGTTTCTATGTTGTTTGCTTTTAGGGAAACATGACTTGTGTCACCACCACAAAAGACTTAATTTTGTGAAAGAAAACACTGAAAATACAAATGTTAAACATTTTAAATAACTACTGAAGCAAATACATGCATACATATACATTCATTAATCATAAGGCCAGAAGAGACCACCGTAGTAACTGAGACTGATCTCCCGTGCAGCACAAGTCATAGGACATTCCCAAATTAATTCCTGTTGGGATAAGTGCATGTCTTTTATAAACACATTGCACTTTGATAGAAAATTCTAGTGATGAAAAATCCACCACAACCCACGTCAGGGTGGTCCAGTGATTAATTGCCTTCATCGTGAAAACCCATGACTCATTTCTAGACTGATTTTTTTTTTCTCTGGTTGACCTCAGTATAAAATGTAGAATAAAAGTCTTCAGTCACAGATGTCTAAAATAGCACAAGGTGATTCCTTTGCTGGAAACAACAAGTTCTTCCTGAAAAATCCAACATAATTTAACAGTATTCTGCTGAAATGAGTAAAATGCTACAAATACAGAGAGAAAGCGTTCTTTTCTAGTTTAGAAATGCTGTTTTTCATGTGGTCAACAGCTTTACCACAGAATTATGCTTAAGATAATGCATTTGCTATCTCACAGACACAGCTGCAACCTCAGATGTCCCCACAAGGTGCACCTGTCAGCACACACAGTGGCTGCTAGTGCTACCTTCCTGATTCTTGTAGTCCTCCTTCCCACCTGGGCAGGAACCATGACGGAGTCCAGAAAATGCCATCCTGATAATCGTCTTAATGCTGCCTTCTTTTGCAATATTTTCCCATGTATGTACATGAGCATGATGCCTGCAGGCCTAGGAGAGGATGGGGGCTTGTGTTACTGGGCACTAGACCAACACATAGCAAGACGCACGTGTTTTGCCAATCACTAGGCCTAGCCCAAAGGATGCAGCCAGCAGCAGAACAATCCAGTAACCAGATTCTATTGCACACAAAAGGGTCAGTACATGGGTGATCGCTGGGGGTACAAACAGATCACACATAACAGACATCAACCCCAGCAATGACACAGCACAACCAATAATAGGTGGAATAAACAAAGCAACAAACTCTCCTACAGAAGAGATGGGAGACAAGTAAGCCAAGAGGCTGATAACATAGGATACAGGAAACCTCATACTGTTCCCACAAAGCCCGTGTTTGTAAGTGCCAAACTTGACTGGGGCCCAGTTGCAGGGAGAGTCAGGAGGTCCTTCCCCAACAGGGAAACTCTGCAAAGTGCATCCACCCAACCCTTCCTCCAAGTGGTCCCAGCTTTTATCCCCAGAGCAGGACACCTGGCACTCATTTACCCAATGCAGGGCACCTGGGGCTTGTTCACCCAAGGGCTTTCCCTGCAAGGTCGGCTGCACCTTGGAGGAAAGTCAAAAGGCAAACTCATCCCCTCCTTTTAAAGGACTGTGGGAACCACTCATATGTCAACCTTAATTCAGGGCTCGGGGTTCAGACCCCAGCACTTCAGTGGGTTCCTACATTCCCCACAAAAGAGCAGATGTGGGATGAGTCAGAAGACAGCAGCAGCAAAGCCACGTTTTCCTGATCCTATGGCTGGGGAGGGGGCAGCATGACCCTGGGCTCCCGCAGAGCCACATCACTGCGATGCCAGCAACAAAAAATACATGCAGTGATGCACCACACAGAACTGCTCCTGCAGCTGTCCTGCAGGGACCCTATGGGGTAGAGTGGGCCAGGCAATGGAGCTAGGACAGGTGCAACCAGTCCTTCAAACTGTTTTTCTTATCAGCACAAAGCTGAAACTGAGCCCTGTCACAGGACCAGCTCTCTCAAACTGCAGTTTTAGCTCAAGAATCCACAGGTATCCTCCTTTGTATTGATGTCTTTTATTAAAAATTAATAAATTAAGACAGAATAGTAACTGTGTACTGTACCATCTCACAGGTGAGAAGCTTAGTCAAATTTCCCAATAAATATAACTGTGGATTGCTTGGACCTTCGTTTATTTCACTTGGGTGGAAGCTCATCTTTGAAGTCATTATAGAGTTAATATATTGAGGCAATGCACAACAAGAATAAATTATGATGCTGTTATTGAGCAACTTAACTTTAAATTAATCATTTTTTACATACATGAAGAAATATTAGCCCTAGATGATATCTATTTTTCAAAAATTGTATTAGCTTTCTGGTCTGCAAAAGTAATATGCATGTTTGCCAAAGTGCTGGTACTCTGCCCCTGTAGAAATCTAATTTTTAGGTCTAATAAAATTGCTTTTGTAAATGCACAGTGGCTTCAGTTTATCTGTAATCCTTAATGTTGAAAGACATTACATTTATAGACTTTGATCTGAAACACTTGAACATGTTACACACAGAACACTCTCAATACTATATCCTATTAAAGCAGAAAAGTATATGATGTTTTAATGGCTATTAATGACAACAGAACAGTAAAGATTCTTTATATTGCATTGTCAAAACATAAACTTCTTAAAAAATTAATAATTATTTTAGCACTAGCATGACCTTTCAAGCATCACTAAAACATGTTTAAATATCACTAAAATTCTTCTAGTTGAAGCATGTAGTTCTTTGCACTAGAACACCTAAGGAGGTACAGTTTGAGAACTTCAGCTTTAGACTAAAGCAAAAATGCTCTTTTTTACTTCAGTACAACTATGTTATTTTCAATATATGTAAAATAACACTCATTCTTGATGTTGATTGCCTAGCAACTTTGTCTTAGACCTGCAGACCTGCTGTTACATCAATGAAAACAACGGAACCTTTGCACCTCTTTCCCATGCGCCCAGTTTCAGCCCACAGCCGCAGGGGCAGTGACTGAGAAGGGTCTGCGTTGCCAGTCCCGAGGGCACGGAAGGGACTCCAGAGGGAAACGCTCAGGCCCACAGCAGCAGACAACCCCTGTGCAGGGCAGACAAAAATGAGCCATTCAGCACTGCCTGGCTATTACTTTCCTTCATTTAGACACACGGGTTGTGTAACCCTGCAGCGCAGGAAATTGAGATGGTTTCTACACTAGATAGAGTTTAAGTAAATCCCTGCTCCAAGGGCAGCTCTCCCATACCAGTTTTGTATCCAGTGAGATCTCAGATCTGTGCCTTTTAATATCCACTCTGCAAACAGTAAAAATACCTAGAAGGGCAATTCAGGGAAATTCCATTTTGTAGCGTGCAAAAGAACACTTTTGGTGCAAATCTACCTTGGTTTGTTCTTTTACAGTTATACCCTAAACACAAGTCCAATATTTTTTATTTGTATGGCCAAATAATTTGCTGTAGATTTTTTTCTAAGAAGTGACCATCAAAAGGACCAGACTGACACTGAAACTCTCAGTTATTTGACATCAGATCATTTTTGCAGCAGTGTACAATTAATGTGCCTGTTACATAACCCCAAATGCTTGTGACACCTGCTCAGCTCCCAAAGGCCAGTTGTTTCCTGCCAAATTTCCAAAACTCTTATAGTTCCTTCCAACAGCCTGTTCAATGCTGTTACACCTTTAACATGTTGAAAATTGGAATCAATTTCAACATAAAATGAATCTGATAAGCAAATACAGGTGCTATTATGTGGATACATGCATTACTTTATTTTTTCCCCTCAGTTTAAAAAAAACGCTGTCACTGAGTTTTCAGCTTGTGTCTTATCTTAGATATTCACGTCTTTTGAGGCCAGTCTGACAAAAAATCCAGAGCAGAACTTTTTCCCCTTAGTGAAACTCAGCAGAGCCTCAAAAATAGGTTTGACTTCAAGGTGTGGAGCACCCTGAATTCTCATACCTTTATAAGGGCATTTTCCTACTGATCACCTTGCATGAGGACAGCACCTTTTATGACTGGGATCTCCAGTTACACGTCGGTGGCTAATGCACAAGGAATATGAATACAGTAATATATGACAGCTTTGTACTTCTTGATTCTATTATGTTGAGAATAGTTTTTTACTTGAAAAAGAAGAAAGGTAAACATTTTTATTTAATTTCTTAACTGTCCATTGTATGAATTATTTTGTGTAGAATAACGAAGTGATTCAGGAACAAGTTACTCATCTGAGCTAGTTTTCCTAATTATCATACACTCCTGGTGCATGTGTCAGTCAGCTTGCTAAAAATTGCCCAAGCCACCTTAACTAAAGAACACCCTCAGAGCCCGAGAGAAACTCATGTATATTTAATTACAGAAGATTACTTTGCAGTCTTTCACTGACACCCAGTGGTCAGACACAGAGGGTTTTGTGGGAAACAGAAGAAAAGCTCCAGCAGCCAAGTACAGGCTCAAGACATCTCAGTGGAGAGCATTTATCTCCCAGTAGAAAGAGTTCTTTGCTTAACTGGATAAGAGCACATATGAAACTTAAACTTAGGCTTGCAAAATCAGCAGATCAAGTTCTGTGCTTAGCTCCACTTGGACAATATCTAGAGAAGTCAATAGGAATCACAACCCCAGGAAGAATCTAGTCCTAAGAGAGGATGTGGTTTTTTCAGGCGTGTTCCTTTTTTCTTGGCCCACAGTACCAGACACTAACAACCCCTCCACTAAAAAAGATACAAAACCCCCTGAAACAAAAACAAAACAAAGAAATAACTTACAGTGCGATTATTGTTCAAGATTTCTGACTAACTTTTGTTTATATATTGCAGAACCACACTTTCATTTAAAAAACTACCCTTGCTGGCCTTTTCTGGCATGATAAAGTAAGATAGCTGATCAGCTCAGATTCTCCTCGTGCAAGCATGACTGCTGTCTTTGATACTAAACAGATCTGGACAGTAACACACAGACAAATCTGAGTTATTCTGACCTCCAGCTCATTTCCAAGCCTCTGATAAACAAGCAGCCCTCTGCACCCTCCTCCCTCCACAGTGGCTGAGAACAGGCAGAGTTTGCTTTTGTCCTTAGAGGAGGCACCAGACAGGCAGGACTGTCACTCCAGATCGGGACAGGTAACCAGTTTGATGGGGGGAGAAAGGAGATGGAATAAAAGAAATGCTTCTTTTCCTCCCTGCAATCTCTACTGTCTGCAGTAAGGTACCACCACATAAAATACAGAGCTCCCCAGAGGAAACACAACCAACTACACCATGATTATATATCAGCGTGGTGATGCTGACAGCAGTGACATCATCACTGCCATTTACAGCTTTGGAAGACTGCAAAAAAAGAAAAGTGGAGCATCAGGCTTTCCTACCAAAACCTCTGAAACACATTTTACTGAAACAATCTGGCAAAAGGATAACTGAGAAAGCCTCCTGGCAGCACAGAAGAGCTAATGAACAATGGGTGTGGACACACTGCCTGTTGTCAAGGAATAGTATAGATAAGTAAATAAAATCAAACAGAAAATCCCAAGAAAATCCCAATCTCTGTTGTGAAAACAAAGCACTGATCCACACTACAGTTCAACCCTATTTGCTTAACTTCAGTGGGACATGGCAAAAGTGTGTGTGTGTGTGTCCAGTCTTGTTCCTCAAGGTTTCAGCTCCATCATCACCACTAAATGTTGTCCGCTATCACTGGGAGGAGGCTGGGAAAATAGGCAGCTCTATGGGGAGTGTGTACCTTGGCAGGGTGGGGGAAAGGCCACGGTACTTTTAACCTATGCTGAGCCCTGGGAAGCAGCTGCTGTTTCTGCTGCTCAGGGTGGTCAATGATGACAAATTATTTTTAGGGAGCAAAGTCAGCTCCATTTAGGAGCAGTGATGGCTATCCCAGACCTTACACTTCTCTACCTGCAGCAGGACCTGCAAACCTCATCCTCCAGGTCTGCCTCCGCTTCCATGCTGAGCTCATCTCCTTCTCCTCTTGCTTCCTGCTGCAGGAGAAGCCCGAGTCTGACGTTTCGTCCTTGGGTAGCCAGTTTGGGTTTGCCTCTGTTACTGACAAACCAGGAACCGAACGAACACCCTGTCCCATCGCCCCGGGGGGGCAGCAGAAGGCAGCAGAGAGCAACAGCACCCGCTGCAGATGTGAAGCTGGCAATTACTCAGCCAAGCCACCGGCACACTGGGATCCAGCACACAGCTACAGCAGGAGCTGAATCAACTGATGGCAACTCCTCTTTTTTTTTTTTTTTCCTTAAATGAACTCGTAGATCAGCAAAACCAGTTTGTACTTCCAGTGCTGTGTCCTCAGACACAGTACTGTGTGAATACTATTTGTCTGGGGCACGCAACATATTGAAGCAACAAGAAGACAAAATTATAATGCAAACAGAGCAACCACTTTGCTCTATTGCTAATGCTTTTTGTTACATAAACTTACCCTTTCTGTATCTTTCCAGAATAAAGACCACATAAATCACTTTTGGCTTGAACTCCAATTGGGAAGACTGTAGGTTCCCAAAAAATCCTCCTATTACATCAGAAATGGAAATAGCACTACTTCTAATGACATCAAACGCTAATTCACACAGCAAACCTCTGCTGAGAGGACTCTTCCTGCCTTTCTTGCCAAACTACAATACACAGATGAGTAAAAGACTAAACAGTGAATCGATAGCATAGCACACCATTTTTGAAAGTTTAATGGAATTTGATTTACCATTTATGCTTTTACTTCAACATTTGGTGTACTTGAGGACTCAGAACCCTTGTTATAATTTTCTACAATGATGCAATCTATCATACAGCCTGCTTCTCATTAGTAACTGCTTTACTCAACTAAAAGATCAAAACAAGCATCAGGCCCCACTTTCAGATGTTTGAGACTGCTATAATTCATCACTTGCTTATCTCCATCATCATGCAAGGATTAGCAATCCTTATTTTTTTCTTTTATAATAAAATACATATTCTTCAAAACACATAAGAGAAATTATTCTCAATGTGCAACAGGTAAGCATAAAGACTTTCATTAACAAAGCATATGCTACTGACCATTATAATGCAAGATTCACTGTCTTTCACCTTTTTATTCTTTCATTCCTAAAGGACCCACCTGCTTTTTTCGCACTACAAGTGGCAGTCTTTTAGCAATTTTGTTGAGATTGGATACGAAACTGAGATGTAAACAGCGTGTCTTTGCAACAAAATCTCCACCATAGCCGAAACTATTGTGAACCTACCAAAGATGTAGCAGTCTCATCTTACCCAAAATATTCTGAAAGAAAGGGGTTTTTAAATTGTTTTTTCCATGACAATGATGCTGGGTTGTATTTGGGTTATTTATGTGGTATTTCCTTTACCTTGAGGTATAAGAGCAAGATGGTTGAGAAAAGATGCACAGAAAATAAATAGTAGCAGTTTTGCTACTGTATTTTTAATGAGATTACTAAAACAAAACTCCTGAAACAGCAAGATTTGTATCTGTATTTAAATTTGGAAAAATTAAGACGGATTTATATTTATATTTTTTGAGCTCTTGCTAGCTAGGTTATATCTTACAGAGCCTAGGAGCCTAGTCAGAAGTTATGGGTTTGGATGTAGAAGCTACCGAGAAAGCTTCACAGATTTGCCTTACGCAAGAAGTCAGAGGTAATTTTCCAGAAAACTCTACTGCTGAGATATTTATGAACTTTAAAAATTCTACCCATCATTTTTTGCTACTCGACTAATGTAGCTCTGAGGACACAAACTAAATAATTTTCTTCTCCTGTTCCTGTTCATGTTATAGTCAGGAATATTAAATATTTTTTCCTTGCATTTCTTAGATTGATTTAAAGCTCAGTTTTTCCAACTCTATCTCAGAGCACAGAGAAACCTTTTTTTTTATTATTTTCCCCTGAAATGAAGCCCTTCATACATCAGCATTGCTCACTTGTTTGTCTTGCCCTTTATAAAAGACTAATGAGATAAATGAGTGATGTCGTTTGGCTGCTATTCAGCTGAACTCAAGGACACAAAGAGAGAGTGCAAGCGTTCCCAAATGAAAGGAGGAGAAAGTGCTTTTAGATTATACAAATAATCATCATTAGTTTTGTTTCCTATCAGCTGCTGAATCCAAAAGCTGTTTTACCCAGGAAGACGAATTGAAATTGTGAAAGACTGAGCCACTCTGGGACTTGGACAAGCCAGATTTCATGTAAATAATTTTGTTCTTATCTTCAAGAAAAATTTAGGTCTGTAAGAGATGTGTTGCTGTCATGTAGAATAAGTCAGAACATCCTAACTCTCTGTAATTTCAGTGAAGTCAAAGAAAAATTTTCATCTGCAGTCTCAGAACTGTCACCAAGAATCTGAAAAGCTGTAAAAATCTTCTTCTAAATGTTTTTCCTTGTTTCTTTTGTATGCTGGATTAGTTAAACTGGGTGACAGTTTACAAGCATCCCACTGTTATTCACTGGTATGACAACTACTGATGTCAGTGGCAGACCTTCCATTTTGCTCTCCTATGTGCGAGGCTAATATTCACAAGTACACAACACACTGTAAAACCTACGTGTGCAAAATTGAGGAAGGACGCCACACAAATTCATTGTGTTGTAAGACTAAAGCACAGACACGATGTGTCAAGCCAAGTGTTCTGGTTTGCTATCTAAGTAGGCTGTATTTAGAAAGATTATTTTAAATATTTACAAAGGGAAACTAGATATAAGACAATAAACCCAAATTTCTGGGGGGGGGGAAAAAAAAAAAAAAAAAAGCAAAGCTGACCACATGAATCTGGAATCTGACCAAAGCCCTAAATGTCATGTTGCTTTTGCTAGTTTGTAGCCATCTGACCTCTATGAATGCTGGGGCGGCATAACCCCAGCAAGTCAATGGAGAGGGGACAGCGGCAATGTGGTCTCAGGTCCTGGCAGGATCTAAACCACCACATTTTCTCACAACCATTGCAAAATTCAAGAACTACTCCAAATGATTTGACAAGAAGGGGGAAATAATCCATATTCAAATGGTCAGCACATCAAATCACAGCATGAGCTTTCCAGAGTGAAATTCAACAAAACATGACATGACCAAACCTCAGCTATGCACCAGGTCACACCATAAAGACTTGCAGCACAGTTTTAGCCCAACCAGTCTTAAGGAAAACTAAACAATGATAATTCACAGGTTCCTGTGTAGCTAATCTCTTTTCTTTGTCAATGAGATGAAATCTTTAAATGTACCTCATCCTGGGGATATGGGACAGTAACACCAAGATGCAAAAGAACATGTTTAATGTTTGCTTTACACGGCATACAGCTGAGTTGCAGGACAACGTTAGTAAGTCTTAGCATTGCTTTTCACATTTAGACTGTGCTAAGAGTTTGAGCGTGTCTGGAAGGAAAGATGTCCCACTGCCATGCAAAGCTCAAACCATCCTCCTGTAAACATCTGTTTATGATGTCTTTCATCTGTCCTTTCTGTGTCACTTATCCCCCTTCTCTACTAAACAATCTCTATAACCACATTTCTTTAAATCTCATTAAAAGTAATGTGTATCAGAAGTTCTTATACTATCTGTGTGAGCAGTAACAGGACATAAACAAATTGACAAAAGATTTATCTGCAGCCTGGTTTGAGCTGGAACAGGAGACCACTAAGAATAAAGCTACAGTGCTGCAGGAAGCAAAGTCTGTGATTTGATAACTTAGCTCCCTCTCACTTTCACTGGTATCTCACTCTGGTAGCTTGGTCTAAGATAACAAGTTAAAAGAGTAATATCTATCTTGTGCGACATTGCCTCCTGATGTAGAGTGGTGGGGCTGGAAAGGGAAGCAAGAAGATCAGTTTTTTAATAGCAAAGTTTTGTCTCTGAGCTGTTTTATTATTCTGAATACATAAGAGTTGCTTTATGTTCTTGCACAGCAGTTAACTTGTAGGTGATCAGTGCTAGCACAAATCAAACTCAATTCTAATCCGGTTTTTTATTTCACTGCAAAGCTATGCAGTTACACAAAGCTGCTAAAAAGGTTTCTAAATCCCAGCATAGGTTTTATAAATCATGATAATGCTGTGGAGTTAATTTTTATCTACAAAACATTTCCAGCAATATACATAAACATTCTTAAATTGTACGGAGGAATGTCAGGTGGTGTACACTCTTCAACTATCCAGCAGATGGAACACCACAAAAATCTGCCACGTGGTTCTAAAGATGGAAGACTACTAATATTCAGTGAGATTAGTAATTTGTTTCTGAGGGCTTTTATTATTTCAGTGTAGGGTGTTAAGAGTGTGCTAGATACTTTAACCACCACACCTTAAATTTCAGAACGAAGCGGTGAATTCCTGACATCATTTTAATTTAGCAACTTGAAATTCCAAAGCGCTGATGGAGGAAGCTGGAAGGTGAGACATTCCCTTCCATAGGGAGCACTTGAGACATGATCCTTCCTACGTTACTCAATTACAGAATTTAGGACACCTGTAACTCATAGTCCACAGAATAGAGAGTCTCAGTATTTTCTTCTAATTAAGAATAATAACAGAGCAAAAAATCACTCATGTGAGAAAAGCCACGTTACAAGCAATAGATGCTAAGGAAGTCACTGGGCAATTTCTACTATAAGTTATACTAATATTTAAATCCAATGTATTTTAACAGAGGTATACAGGTCTCAGCATTTGGGAAAAGTTGGGAGTATTTCTCATTAAATATGCTCATTATTTAGTCTTATAAATAATCATATTTGGCACAAGGCCAGAGTGTAGGATGTACACTACTTAATGAAAAGAGGGAAACAGATGACATCAAGTTGTTCTACTGGACCTCCAAACAACAGTTGATTTGCAATATGCACATTGTTCCAGTCAGAAGTTTTGTAAGGAAAAAAGACTATACACTGTACTGAACTGTAAATAAGTTTTCAGAATGCCCTAAGAAATTCAGTCTACAACTGTTTTTCACTTAACAAAACAGGAATCAGGATATTATTTCCTGTTCCTGTGATGGCACTAGTGAATTTGATTCCATCCCTGGAGGTGTTTAAGAGTCATGTTGACATAGTGCTCAGGGATATGGTGTAGTTGAGGACTGTCAGTGTTAGGTTGATGATTGAACTCAGTCACCAAGGTCTTTTCCAACCTAGATGATTCTGTGACTCTGTGAAGGGCTGAAGATCAGCTCTGCTGAAAAGAGCCTGGAGAAAGTCCTGAGCAGCCTGGTCTGATCCCAGAGCTGGCCCTGCTTGGGGCAGGGTTTTGGACCAGAGACTTCCTGCAGGCCCTTCTTGTCTGAGTGACCCTGCAGTTCTGTGGTAAGGTTGCTTTTGAATTAAGTACTTGTAAGATGCATACCAGCATAAAAATACATGCCTCTCAGACTAGAAATTTTATCTTGATCTGCAGGAGACTATTTTACCCTTTAAAGAGTGACAGAGTTCAGCCAAAACAGCTTAATTGTGGCTTTTTTCCTAAATATTTAACCATAACTTATATTTGTGAACCAAATATAGCATCATACTCAACCATACCAACAGTTCTATGGACAAGCAAAAAATTACTTGTGACACATGCCGACAAAAAAATCCTGGAAAATGGATCTGAACAGGGATGTCCTTGGCTGCAATATCATTTAAATCACTTTGTTAATGAGTTTATATGCTTTATGATTCAAATTTTAAAAAACAGTTTACTCACCACCACTCAGAATATATGGGTTTTCTATAATAATGGTTGAAATATCACCAAACTCGCAAAGTCAGCCTCCAAGTATTCAGATACTTTAGCATGACATAGAGGCAAGTCCCACTAAAACCAAAGTAATTACTTATGTGTGTCATTGCTGTCATGTACACAGCATTTGAAGAACTGGAACTTAATCAGTTATCAATACTTTCCTTCTAACCACAAAAATTTAAGTACTTCAAAGGGAATGATTAATCACTGCTGTGGGAGGAAAGCTTAGGAAGTATGATCAGACATTTCCTGCATTTGATTGAACAAAAAGAATAAAAGTAGTGTGATTCTCTTCATATGAAACAAATATGGCAGGCCTCCACAGAAAACATGCATTATGTGAAAGGAATAATTTAATCTGCTTGCCAATGTGTCTATTGCTTTAAAGAAAAAAAAAATCACTTATTTCCCCACACACTAAACACACTAAAGAAAAGTCAGATATGGATTTAGAGGAATACTCCTTTATCTGCTGAGAGATCAATAGGAATAGTTAGAGGCTTGATAGTACTGTAGGTTTTTAATAACACAACTTCAGTAAGTGTTTCATGACAACAGAAACATCACAGATTACCTGGAACAAAACACAAATTCTATAGGACTTGGAAACTATCTGGTAGAAACCTATATTACCCTATTTTTATCACTTGACTGAGATGAATAAATGGAATAAGCATGTCTATTTTCACAGTCTCTCTGTACAATAACATTGCAGGAGATAGGGCTTAAATTAGGTGGAAGTCAGATCCCCTCTACACCTTACCGAGCTCCTGCAGTAGCTCCTACAGCTCTAAGCAGGAGAGTATCTCTTAAAAAAAAAAAAAAAAAAAAAGCTCACCTGCTCCTTTGCAATCACCTACCATCTCTTCTTTCCACTGATCGATTGACAATACGTAGCAGATGATCACAAAATTTTCACTGATGGTATTATCACTAGGTAACTCAAACTAGATTTTCAAAATGCAAATTGCTCAGAACAATGCCTGTGGTAGAGGACATAACACAGTGAACCATTATCATTAGCCTTTCTTCCACAACCTGTTAGAATGCCAGTACACCACAAAGGAAAACTTCAGCAGAGAATTCAGAGACTCTTACATTCAAAAGAAATTGGCATTTTGACACAGATGGCAAATTTTAAGAGAAAAGCAGAATGCCTGGCACGGTAAAGTAGGATGCCAGTAAGGTACGTGACTCTTTCCAAGTTTCTGTAAATGCAAGTAGTTTAGAACAATACTTTAACCTAATTCTGTAAGAAATTCATGCAATTAAGGTCAGTGTTTATGTATGTAGGAATTTTCCCCCCTAACCACAGTTTTCTTCTTTCAACCAAGTGTGAAGGGTCTCAGCATGTCTGAAAAAATACTGAGTTCCTAAAAAATGAGGAAAATAGGTCAGTGACTAGAAAAGAGGCTGCTAATGTCACCTCTGAGGAAAATGCTAACATCTTTTATTAGACAAAAATGTAGGAGGAAACCCTGCCTGGGAACAGTACTTTCTATCACTCACTAAGTTTTTTGTTACGAAGTGAAAAGAATGCCACAGACCTTGGCCCCAACACTCTCTGCCTTTCATACTCATTTCATTTGCAAAACATAAACTTACTACACAAATACCCTAAAAGCATTACTTTACTCCTTATTAGCTACTTGACTCTTTCTTAAATTTTTTTGCAAATTAGTAGTTGTTTGTTCGGTTTGTACACTATAAAGCAAAGCACAGAGCATCCTGCTCAATGGATTTCAGTAGTTAACAGTTACGAAGCACATTTGTCATTACTCTCTGAAAATACAATACACAAACACAGTTCAGGTGCCTATATATATTGTTCTTAACAATAAAGGGATTTTTCTGTTTTGCTTTATTTTAATGTAAGATTATGCTTTATTGAGAAACTCAGAAATTTCTCAGGTGAACACATAAATCTGAAGTGAGAATCCACAAAACAGAAGACTTAACACAAGGTTACAGTTAATTTAAGATTGCTCTTTGTTGCCAATTTTCCCCAGTTATTGTACTTTCTCTTCCAAATGTTCCCTGTTTTTTTTCCCAGTAGAGTAATTTTTGTATTCATCTTTGCCAGAACACTAACAATTCTGCCTATAAGCCAATTATTTTTTGTTCTTCTGCATCTCTCGTTCTTTGCTCTGAGGCTTCTCTCGTTGTCTTTGTCTATATTAGCATTAATTTCAGAGCTGCAGTGAAATTCTGTAAGAAACCCCCTGATTGCCTCCATTTTCCACATGCTGGATTGGGTCACAGATCATGTAATTTCTTCCAGAGAAGATGAAGAGATACATCTACATTAGCATTTCAGTTGGAGCAGAAGTGCAGGTTTGAAGCCAATCTCCTGAATATTAACAGTTACAATGCTTTGGTTAACTTCACAGAGGGTCCATGGAGCACAAGAGCTGTATTCCTTTCAGATGAAAGAAGACAGAAGTGGTACTCCAGGAACACATCCCATACACTTACCTACTAACAGGCAAATTTTGGGACCAGACCAGAGCTAAGTAACTACCATACACGGACAGATGCAGTATCTGCTTAATCCAGCTGTTTGCTTTATGATTGTGCTCCTACAGGACCACAATAATTGCTAATGTAGACATGGCATGATCTAAAATATGTGCTTTATGTCTGCACTAAATGAAGACGTATAGATTCAAGACGGTAATTGGTACTTTAGGAAGCTCCAAACCATGCACATAGTTGCATATTGCACTGATCCACTCCTATTGCTCTGAATTACTTTCTGTCTCAGACATAGCCCATGCTTTTCTCACAGGACATAATTCCCTGTGCTAGTTAACCAGTGCTTCAGGATATCTTTTCTTTGCAGTATCCTCTTTAATAAGCTATACTCTGTCTCTAATACGTACCAACCCCAAATAATGGTAAATAGGAATAAAGCAAAGATATGTACCAATAAGAGTAAATGGGAGCAAGCAATGACATGTTTTCCTATTGTGGTGCAGTCACAGTTGAAGTCACAAGTTTGTGCAACATCCTGCTTTGAGTATCCTCCCTGCGTAGTCTTTCAGCACAATACTCTCCCTTTGCAAGTTTTTTACCTTGTTTATTTGCTGTAGCTAAGGACCAGTAATTGTTAAGGCAGGAAGTAGAAGTATTTGGTTTCTGTCAATCAGGTTTTATGTGTATTTGTTTCTTTTTATTACTTTGTTTCCTCACATCGGTGTTTCAGATATTTTTCATCTCAACCATCATTTATGTGACACAACTTATCATGAATTACTTGCACATCAACAATTTTGATTTATTTTTAAAGCAGGTCTACTTGAATTCTTGCTACTGAACAGACCAGAGTGGATGATTAACTGTTGATCTTTATGGTCAACAGAGTGGCAAAGGGTGTAAGGTGCGGAACAAAACTGAATCCACCCACACACTCTGCTCTGATCTGCCAGCTATGACACATGGCCACGCTTTCCCAAAGGTTAACACACATCGCTTTCAAAGCAGAAGCAAACTGCACCACTTGGCCCACACAGATTAAATTTCATAGTGCAGTTTTCCCAACTCTCAGGTTTTCCCCTGCTTCTCTTACTTCTTTTCACTCTTCCACTTCTCTGACTCCATCCCCCACAAACTTAACCCAAGCTACATAATCTTTTACCTTTGGTTTAGATATGAAGAGCAGGTAGAGCATGGAAGCACCACAAGATGGTACCCCACAAAATGTCATTTAAGTGACTTAGGCCAGGGCCATCCCACAATTCCTCCACATGCCAAGGGCAGATAATCTGTATTAAAGACCTTAATACAGGTGCTCACTTTTCAGTGCAAATTACTCTCAAAGAGTTAGTGACACCCATGGGGACCAGCAAATGCTGCAGCCACAGAGTTCTTCAGCGGTGCTTATGGTGTGACTAACTGCTACTACCTCAGGTTAGCTCTAATTACCTCCAGCAGGGATGCCAGTGACATCCTGCCCTGGTCTACACAGCCACTATTTTTGCTACCAAATATATTTATTATGTTAACAAAAATCAGTAATTTTTTCTAAAAGAATCCTGGCAGGGATTTCTGTGTAAATATTTTGTTTTCATATTAATAATATTTTAATTTAATAGCAATGGAAACAATAGCATGGCTAATATTTGTGTTGACAGTAAAACATAGTCAAGGACAAGGCATCACCCTGCTAGACACAAGAACAGGCCATATGATAGAGAGCTTCCATACAAAAATCATCAAAACCCCATATAAATTGTTCAGCCTCTCCCAGGGCCAAATACTGAGTACTTGCAGCTTGAGTCAGAGGGGCTGATGGAACAGAGCAAGTCCCATTGTTTAGGGGCAGACAGGATTTCACAGGAAAAAAATTTCTTTCTGGCTGTTGCAGAGACTCCCCAAGACTGAAGTGATGCACAGTCTCAATGCATTGCTAGCAAATCCTGAACCAAACAGTTGCCACATCTCAATATGATATGGATAATGAGGCGCTCTGGCACTTCTTGATATATTAGATTTGTAGCTATTTGCTAAACATATCTTATACTTGACCTGATCCTCATCATTTCCACTCCTCTCCCTGTCCCTTACCAGAAAATAAAACTCACTTCTTTTTTTGCCTCATTTTCCCTGATCTGCATCCCACCAGTCTCCACTATCTCTTTCTTCTCACATTTTGTGCCTGAGCAACGAGCATGGTCAGTGGCAAACATCTGTCTTCTCTAGCACCAAAACTTAACTCTGATTTTAAAAGCTGGATGAAAGGTTAGAATTCAAGTCGTCTGAATCCCTTCTGTTAGGTAAGTAGGTAAATATCTTAGCTAATACGAAAGGCGAAAACTTTGCCAAAAAAAATCAGGATTAAAAAATCACATTCTTTTCAGTGAAATTACTATTTATTGCTGTAATTTAGCCTAATTTACTCTATATCTCCATTTCCAGGCTCAGCAAATCACAACAGCTCTAAGCCACACAGCTATGAACAGGCACCAGCATGAATGAACATGCCCACATGCACGCACATATAAGTGTATAAACATGGAAAAGCCAGCACTTTCTCATCACTCAAAGGCTCTGTTGTCTCTTTCTGCACCTATTTCCTCTATACCATCCTCCCTGCTTTTTTTTCCCAAACACAGAACTCATTTATTGCAAAGGGACAAATTGACCCCAGCCTGCTGCAACCTACTCCAAGCTTCCCCCTCCAGTGTGGTGGCATCTCAAAGAAATCCCCAGGGAGAAAGGATGCTGCAGACCCAGGGCACAGAGCAGGCACCATGCCAGAACTTGCTGGAGGGAGCAGGGTAAGCAGTAGGGTACAGATAAAGGTTTCTGCTAAGAAGACAGAAAACATCAGGGCTTTGTGGATTCTTGGTGAAAGAGTCATATCAAGGTCACTCCATCCAAACCATCACGTCAAAGGTTCGGTCCATATGCCCAGCTGTGAAAATACTACACATACATGGCTGGAAACACCACCCAGATATAAGAAGACTCTGCAGAGTAGACTTAACTGCAGGTAATATAACTTACATGTTCAATTTTATGGATAACTTACAATAAGTAAAGTGAAAATAATGCCTGAGTCAAGACCTTGCTCATAGCAAACTATAAAAGAAATCATCTCAAATTAACATAGGTATTATTAACATGAAAAAAAGTGCAGAAAATATTGTCTTATCATCTGTTATAAACATTTCAATTGTTTCCAAACACTTTTCATTGCATACCAAATGATGTTAATGTAAAATTTTCCAAAGGAAAAAGGTTCATAAGTAGTTTTCAGGAACATGAGGTAAAACTGCCCACTGCCACGGTCCCAGGAGTATCTGAAGAGCCAATTAAAGGATGCATTTCAGGAAAGGTACACATGTTCTCCAGGGTACTGAAACATTTACAGTGTATTGGAAATGCCCATGACAGTTAATAGATTTCAACTCATTTGTTCAGAGACTTTGGAAAAAGCACAAAACGGATTTATTAAAGAAAGGTAAGTACTCTTTTGCACCACTTTCAGCATAGTGCCTTGGAAAATATAAGTATTTAGACAAAATAGTTTTGTATTTTCTTGTCCAGTGTTTGTTTCATTTGATTCCTAGTTGATCAGGTGCAGCAAACATCTCATTTTACACATGTTATTGCATAAAAACTTTGGCCTTGGACCACCTGTTAGAGCTGGTTAAAGTTCTTTTCCCTGGACATAAACTCGCTCAACTGCTAGTAATTAGAAAAAAACAAAGCAGAACTACCACATGGACACAGGCCCTGAAAGAGGGGAATGCCAAAGAAAGCAGCACAAATTTTACAAGGATGCATCTCATTTTTTCCCTTGGCATTACAACCTTAGGACACCGGGGTGAACACCAGCTACTCCAAGTGTCAAGCAAACACCAAAATTTGCTACAGGTCTTCTAAGCCTTGATTAGAAAGTGGAGCACCTACAGCCAAGCTGTAACCCTGTAAAATAACTGTGTTTATAAATATGGATGGAGAGAAATTCTATAGGAAAAGATGTATTTAAAAATTTTGATCAAGTGGAAAGGGCTAGTTTTCTAAAGTCTTTGTAATCACAGAATTGCACTAGCATTTGTTTAATTTACTGTTGTTCTTGTAGGCTGTGTCATCAAGCTGGTCTTTATTTGTTGCTGTAAAATATTTTAGAAAGCATTTTTAGCTTATGAAATTCACACATCTGTAGAGGATTATCTATTTCAATAATGTAATCTGTGCACAACCAGAAGATTTACTGACTAAAGCACATTTTCTCTGGCAACATATACACAGCTTTGAATTTGGCTTTTATCACTAAGATTCAATCCAATTAGAATTGATTTCAATGGAAAAAATGTGATGATTGTAACAGGAGAAAAGTCAGTTTACTAGGTATTCCATGCTACACAAAGAAAATTTTATGAGACAGATAATATGGCACATTATATATAAGATATTTAAAAGTCAAAGAGATAATATGTCAAGTAAGTTACTTGTGGCACTTGTAAACCTCTCCCACAGAATTTCACAGGAGGACATAATAAGTAGCAGCAGAGTCCTTAAGGTGTACCCATTATTCTACTTTAGTGGACACTTAGGCCCACTATTCCTAGGTCAGTTTTCCCCTCAGTCTTAGTCTATTTTTAGGATGAAATTCCTCACACTCGCAGACTCAGTCAACATGCTGCTCTGTCAGCTCAAAAACATATCGCTGTGGAAAATAAGTGGAAGAAATGGGAAATGTTACTGTTGTATGACAGTAAAGCTAATAATTTCACTAGATCAGTTATAAACTCATTACAGATAAGGACTAAAACTTTGGGATGAGACAAGAAACCCTGGATAAGGAATAGGGATGATGAAATTACACAGTATACATATATTATTATAGTGCTGAAACATACTTATTTCCAGTCCTGGCTGATGAGGGAATCATAGAATCGCCTTGGTTGGAAGACACCTCTAAAATCATCAAGTCCAACCATTAACCTAACACTGCCAATTCACCACTACATGATGAATGAAGAGATGCAAGTGGAATCCCTGCCTTTAGAAGATGCTCAGCACCTGGCAAAATGTGATTCCCCCTGGACAGCTGAGCACTGTCAGGAAGCTAGTATTAGACTCATTGAACATGGTGCTGTGATTTCCTGGTACCAAATTTTTTTTTAGTTCCTGATTGCTTCACTTTGATTATTGGGTAGATCACATCTAAGCTATAGCAGGAGGAGAATGAGGCAGCAGGGGAAGACACAGGAGGGAAGCATGGAAGTGATGCTGTTAAAGCCATCAATTCTGTCCTATCCTCAAAGTGGGCTGTCAAAAGTCCAGGGGGTGCTTTTACACTCCAGATCATTTGCAAAAATTTCAAGAAATCTTTGGTTTTACCACTGCCACAGAGGAGAAAAAGAGAACAGAAAAAACACTGAAAGCAACTTGACTTAACAAGGTGAAAGCAAGCGATGGCATGGAGAAGGGCTAGGAGACTGATAACCTTATCACTTGTGCAGCAAGTCCTTCCCTACTCACTGTCAGATCCAATCCCTTTCTAAAACAAGCACTGTAAAAAGATGAAAGAGCTGATATATCTCGAAAGGTTTAGGAGGTCCAGAGACAGAAAGCAGCCTTCCACATGAGAACGATATAAACAAAGGGGTTTAAGTGTTTACAATAGTTCTTTGAGGGAAGGCAAAAATCCCCCAGTTGGCACTACACTAAAATGATTTTAGTCAACTTACTGGAGGAAATGGATGTTTTGTGAAAGAAAAATTCCATAATGATACTTTTAGGAGGGGAATTATTATCCCTTTCTTAAGGAAAAAGCCTGTTTAATTTGTTGGGTTTATAAGGATGTGAAAAAGAAAAATTGGTCCAGTATAGAATGGGGACTATGAATAATTCCAGGTTGTTGAAAGAAAGGATGGAGAAGACAGAAATTTCTGCTTCAGTACAGTCTGAGGTTTTGGTGTGTGTGGTTTTGATTTGCTGTTTTGGTTGTGGGGTTGGTTTTTTCTTCAAATAAAGGGAAAGGAGCACTTTGTTTGATCTCTACTTTTCAACAAGTAGGAAAGTATTTTGTGAAAAGCCTGTCCCAAATATTTGCACTCAGAGTTCACATTCACAATTTTAGGGGCAAAAGGCCTCGCCTTTATCAGTTGCTATGTTTTTGCTATCAAAAAAATATTAAACATCTAGTCAGATTACACATAACAATTACAAATAGGAAGAGTGCATGAAATGTCACCATTTCACATGTTCTTTTAAACTCTAGAAGCCATGCAGCCATGGTGATGTAGGTATAGACAGAGTAGAAAAGGACAGAAGAGAGATCTCTATGGAGGACCTGACCTTCTGTGTCCTGTGGATCAAGCAGAACAGGACACTCAGCCCCTACTATCAGAATCAAGGATTAGATGATTGCCAAATCACAGTTTTCTTCAAAGATGCAGCAATATTGTGCATTTCAAAGCCACAATAAAACCAAAAATGCAAAGACCAACAGAATGACCTGGCTGGTTCAGGAACGTGCTGCTTCCTTCCACAGACCTCTCTCCCATGATAGAAATTGCTTTTCCTCTCTGTCTTCTCCTGGCTGGTGGCCAGCTTGAAGGCCCTCAGACTCAACAACTGGGCCCTTCCACTCTAGGGTAATCACTAACATTGCCTAGCTTGCTCCCCTCAGCAAAACAGAAACAATTAGACCAAGAAGGTTGTGGACCACCCTGCCTGAGATCTAGTCATACATATGATTATTTTCCAGTTTCCTTTTTTTACTTTGGTGGAATCCTAAATTCAGAAGCTTCTGCCTTCACAAGAGAGAGATGCTGAGAGTCAAAGTCCAGAAGCTTCCAACGGTTCATTGAACCAAAGCCATCCAAGAATCACCTTAAAAGCATTTAATCACAATTGCAATAAAACATTGTTACTACTGCAGATTAACTTGGAATCTTGCAGCACAAAATAATAAATATAAACATCTGAGGAGCAGATGATTCTCTTAAGCCCTTGTATATAAGGCAAGGACTCAACACTGGCAATTGCATAGACCTGAACTTGGCCCCTCTCCACTTTGGCTGCATAGATTTCTGAAGATCATAGAGGAATCAAAAACCTGATAAAGAGAGTTTAGAACCTCATGTTTCTGCAAGACATACAGCAGACAGTATTGTTGTAGCATGATATTACTCACAAAAAAAAAAAAAAAAATATTCTGCCTAGATTCCAACTCAAGGTACAATAAGGCCTATAGTGACATGTTTCAGAGCAATGAGCATGGACCCAGGTATATTACCCTCAGCCAGCTGCACAAAGAGCCCTCCCTTTGGATTCCCCAGGTTTTAAAATGAGCTCAAGATTTGGGAGTTGGGTGGGGGTTTTTGTTAAATTTTTTGAAATTTTGAAAAGAAACGCTTATCTGGGATTTTGAAAAGATGGTTTTACCAAGCATTTCAGTTTATAGCTCTTCATTTCTGTACAACTGGACTCTCTGAAATAAGATACTCAGCAAAATCTAAGCAAGCTGTTGTTTTCCTTCGTATTTCTTCCTCCATCTTTCTCACTATATCTTACTAATCTGCATTCAATATTTAGTGTTCTTCACACAGAGGTGAACAATTGACTTCTATATCCCATGTCTAGCTTTTTATTTTAAACACAGTAACGTTCTGAGTCACAGCCCAGGACTTGCTGATGATTTGCTGGATATCTAGCAGGTTGAGAATGCTATCAGAAATAAACAATATTACTTGCTGGTTTTGTTTATTAAAACTAGCAAGGTCTCTTGATGGATAAAAATGGATGGAAAGTAAACCCACACGTATAGGTTGTCAACTTACCTTTTTTGTCTGGCTCTAAAGGTCAGTGTCTAAATAGTGTGGGAGATGTACTGAGGTATGGATCTTGGTTGGGAACCCTGGCAATGTTTTCACTATTTATGAGGACAAGTCTTGGAGCCAAACTATCACCCTACACAGCTTAGTGTGCCTTGTAGGAAAACCCCAGTGTGTCACTGGGAAGAAGCCATGGTGGACCTCAGCCTTCAGGGCACCCGCTGAGTGCCTGCAGGCACCCTGCAACTCCATCAGTGCAGAAGACAAACTTTCCCAGAGATATCAAAACAGCTTCTCTCAGGCATACCTTATCCTATCACATACACAGATGTGCTGCGAAGTCATTGCTCTGCTGCTGATTTCACCTGAAAACAGTAGATTGACACAGAGACCCAGGCAGCACCATTACAGCAGCTCTAAGGGTGAGTCAGTGCTACCACTTTATGACCAAGATTGCATCTCCTTGTTTCAAAGAGTTTCTGCTCTGCTGTTGCGATAACCATTTCACTGTTTGCTTAAATTTGTTTCAGTAACTTTACCAAGGAGAAGAGAAGAGAAAGCAAGAAAAAGTAAATGCATAACATGCATCAGTTCATGGCAGGACAAATGCAGAACAAACTTAAACCTGTCATCATGCTCCTCACAGCCGCATTCTTCCCCCCCAGCTCATGTGGCCTGCACCTGGGATATATTGGCAGGGCAGTTTGCAAGGCTCCCAGATTCAAAGCAAATGCTCATACCTTTGTTCCTGCCTCCAAGTCTTTCTACTTTTAACCTTTTTCCTCCCTGTCATCAGTGTTGTTTTTTGCTAGTAGCAGCTCTGACTATATACCAAGACATGTTTGGGGTTTTTGTTTGGTTGTATTTCAGTAGGTATCCTCTATACTATAAAAAAAAAAAGTATAGATACTATTATATAGTACTGTTTATATAGTACTTTTAATATATATATATATATATATATAAATCACAGTTACATAAAGTTAAGGTGGAAGCATGAGGACTCTTGCAATCTCTAGGCATTTGCTGAATCACATGAATATAGATCTTTCTTTAATATGTTGTGAAGAGACAGAACTTTGTCATTTATGTATTTTTCCTCCAGCAATAACAAAGGCTTCTTCAGTTAGATTTGGTAACAGTGAGGAGTCAGGGTCAATAATCCACCTCTAGGGTTTTTTTAAACTATGAGACTAGTATAAACTGCACAATAATAGAAGATCAGATCTTCATTTATCACAGGCTGCAAAATGGCACTGATGTACAGTGATCCATCATTGCCAGAATGTGCTAAAATATATCCCTTGGTCTCATAGGAAGGGCTTTCTTTGAAGAGTGAGGTCCCAAAATCCTACCAGGAAGAAAATGCAAAAAAACCCACAAACAAACAAAAAGCCCCAAACCAAAAAAAAAAAAAAAAAAAAAAAAAAAAAAAAAAGTGAATTGCAGAGCTGCAACACTCTTTCCTGTTTATAACTAGGGCAAATAGATTTCTTTGACTTAGGATTTACCATCCTATCTGTTTCCAGCTACCCATAGTGCAACACACTGATATGTAGCTGGAAGCTGAGGTGTAAGTAAGAAATACTTACGCTCTCTGATGCTTTCCATGACAACTTTTACATATAGAATCATAGAATGGTTTGGGTTGGAAGGGACCTCAAAGATCTCATTCCAACCTCCCTGCTATGACAGGGACACCTCCCACCAGATCAGGTTTCTCAAGGCTCCATCCAGCCTGGCTTTGAACACTTCCAGGGATGGCGCATCCACAACTTCCTTGGGCAACCTCTTCCAGTGCCTCACCACCCTCAGGGTGAAGAACTTCCTTGTATCTAGTCTAAATCTACCCTCTCTCAGCTTCCACCCATTACCCCTCATCCTATCATTACAGTCCCTTGTAAGAAGTCCCTCCCCAGCTCTCTTGTAGGCCCTTTCAGGTACTGGATTAACGTCATTAGGAATAAAGTCCATATGCAGTTACAATAATATTCTGTGCATTGAGGTGCATTTTGGAATAGGAGTTTATGCTCTTACACCTTTCTCACAGCTCTTTATCTGACACACACTACTGCAGATGAGGGCAAAATCTGCCCAGACAATGTGGTGTAACTAACAAACCCAACTATACACTTGTCATGCTTTTACATATCATAAAAAATTTTAGTAGCATGCTGGAATGGAGACATTTGAGAGACTTGTCTACCCTTGGTTTTCAGAAAGTGTCTTTCAATACCTTCTTCCTCAAAAGAATCTGGATATAAATCTTGTGACAGTATATTATCTAATTTTGTCTGTTCTGTATCTGTTCTGTAACTGCCTTTAATGACCTCCCTTCATCCAAGGCCTCTCTGCATTAGCTGGTATGTATCTGACTGGCCAGGGCCAGAATTCCTGATTAGTAGAAAGCAATCTTCTTAAAGCAAGGTAGGAGCTTACTGACAAAAAAAAGGGGCTATCTTTGTTACAAAGCATATGGCCTTAGTAAATACCAAAGCAAAAGGTA
Organism: Podargus strigoides; assembly: GCA_028020825.1. NCBI lineage: Eukaryota > Metazoa > Chordata > Aves > Caprimulgiformes > Podargidae > Podargus > Podargus strigoides. The sequence goes on from CM051643.1 coordinate 1,164,699, forward strand.
GTATTTAATAGCAATTTTATTAAACTCTTGGAGGTTCTGCTGAATCTGTAGTCAGCTCACCTCAAAACCCTTTTATTCATCTTAATTCTTTCCACTGATGGGACTAATGAAAGCTTCACAGTTTGCTTACATTTCACTTTATTCATATCTTAATATTCAGTTCTATGCAGAGAATGGCAACGTTGAGGCAACTAAAATGGAAAAAAGCTGAAAAGAATTAAAGAATTGACTTATCTAAGAGAAAGCTGTTACAGTTTCTTCCTCCCCAGAAGTTATCTGCACTTTTTCTATCCTAACGATGAAAAGTACAATCTGTCTACATTTAGTCTCTACCCAGGGCTAAACTGTAGCAGTTGTTCTATCACCCAGTGATCCCTCCCCAGCTGAGAAGGGGAATCGGGCAAAAACAGGAGAAGCCCCGTGGGTTGAAGTAAAAACAAATTTAATGAAGTAACACAGCTAAGACAATCACCAACATAAAAAAACCAAGGTTATACTCAGCCTTGTCTTTAGGCTCAGCAGAAGCCAAGAGGGAAGAACTCCAAGAAGAAGAACTCCTCACCCCCCACAAACTCCCTCATTTTATAATGAGCATGATCAAGTGCTATGGGATCCACCTGGGAGTCAGCTTGGGGCAGCTGCATTGATTGGATCTCCCAGCTGATTTGGGGCTACTCGTGGCCTGCCTGCCATGGCTGGACCATGGGTCTGTGCCTGGGATACCAGGATACCATCCATCTTTTAATTTCAATGTTTGCACATAGTTTGCAATGCCACAAAGCCAGATAACTGCTCCAGAGAGCACTTAGAGTTAAAAGTGAAAACTGAAGTGTAACCCACCCCGCCTTCTACCACTTCAGCACCAGTGAAATCCAGCCACCGAGAACCTATGAGCAGGTCACCTGCAGTCCATGCTGAAAGCTAGCCAGTCCATAGCTCTGATGGGACAAAAATCAAGACCATGACTCTATTGTCAGTGGTATTCTGTATAATTAACAGGAAGACATACAGAGATACATACCATCCTCAAAATGTTCCACAGCCTGAGAAACAAAATTAAAACCATCAGCCATGGTGCAGGGGGAGGTAGGGAGAGGCAAATTCCCTAGGTATACCAGATGAGGCAACTGTCGCTTCTACCCATCCTGTTAGTGGTGAGAAAATTCCTCATTAGCCACCTCTTTCCCAGGTGCCAAGAAGGAAGAAATAAAGGTTTTGAAGCATCCCTGATAAGAAGGCTAGATTACAGCAGGCCCAGGAGGAAGCCCCATGGGTCCCCGTCACAGCTTATAGTCACACCACACCTCCTGGTCTTCCTCCCAGCCCTTCTACCACACCCGGATGGCATCAAGGGTTTTGAAGTTTCCCCACGTTTTGCAATACAAGATGCATATTCTCTATATGCATTGTGGAAATCCCATCTATGTTTGGAATTTTTCTGTTTTCCAAAAATCAGTCTAAAACTGAAAAAAATAATGCTGCAATGACAGTTTAATGACTTAGTAAAGCTAGCAAAGATTTTGGAAATGCAAAACTTTCTAGTTTATTTCACTTTCAGAAAGGGGGAGGAGACACTGTCCAGCTATGATAATGACATAATGTGTGAACCATCATCATTATTCTGAGTTAAGATTAGTTAAGCATTTAATTTAGGAGTGATTGGGAATTTTAAAATGAAGCTTCTTACAAATCTGTTACAATAAAATCTGATCTGGGAAAAGATCAACTGTGTGAAATGTGATAACTCCAGAAACTTTCTGGTGAAGTTCTTCAGCAGTCAATACTTTCTATGTCTTCATTTTTTTTTAAATTAAAAACCTATTTTTAAATTTAAATTTTTTCTTTCAAGTTGTAACTTTTACCAGAAAAATGGAAATAAAATTTGAAATCTTAAAAAAGAAACAATACCTCTCAAAATTATCTCAGCAGACCCATCCAAAAATAATTGATTAGCAGTTTACTGTTCTGAAAAATCTAGTCAGATAGAAAAGCTGACTATCTTTAAGCATACTACAGGAGGTCATAAAGGTCCTTTTCAGACATAAGCAACCAAAGTAAGAAAATTTTCTTTTTTTTCCAGGAAAACTATGTTTTATATGTTTTTAATTTTCCAGAGGATGTGAGATTTTCTGCAGAATACTGACCTGACCTACATTCTATTTGAGCAAGTGATGAAATTTTTATTGATGGCAACACATACTGAGTTAGACTGAAAATTTTACAGGGTACACTGAGATGTCATATAACAAAATTATATTAATTCCATTAATTCTGCATAAACAAATACAGAAAGTAACAGTGAAGAAAATGAGAAAAGACAAGGGCATTTATATAATCCTGAAATTATTTAAATTATTTTATAGGGAAGTATGAATACTTTTTCTCTCTCAGAGATAGTATTTTATCTGACTGAGAATGCATATATTAATAGGAGGATTACTTTTTGTGGCTTACATCGATATTTTCAATCACTTACCCATCACTATATAGTGAAAATTAAGAATTCATGGAAATATGTTCTCTAGAACAATGACATAAAGAGGCCATATCTGCTTTTTTTCAAATACCCATCTCTCCAGAATATTCAGCAAGTCCCCTTTGTCAGCAAATTTGAAGGAAAAAAGTCATTCAATAAGTGTAAATTTAGGTAAGAACTTGCTTACATCAATAATTTTAAGTAAAAGACATTGTGTGCGAAGTCAGTAACAGCCAGTAGCCTCCAGTTTAGGTTAGAGGTGGGGATCGTCTCCTTCTTCGTTGATATCATGCTTCCATATGAATGGTTATAGCAGTAAGTGGTACTAAATCCTTTGGTCAGGCTTCCAGCAATGCATAATGCAGTATTCATATACTACATTGTCTCCAAATAGTGTCTGCTGAAGAGAGATATCTTGTTCCCTCTCTCTGCATCAATGTAATGTTCTTGCCATGACAATTTCATCACTTTTGTAATACTGAAGTCTTGAGCTCAAGTTCATTTTGAAAAATCAAATATAAAGCTAGAGTAATCACTATGATTTAAAAAAACATAAGATTTCTTTAAAAACATCGGTGTGTAAGGGAAGTAAATGCAGTAGCAGATAAGTCCTTCAGACACAAGAGCCACAGAAGAGTCAGTGGGCTAAATGCTGTTACATACATATGCATCTTCCACAGGCATGCACACTCGTTAATCTAAGATGGTGCCTCTGGAAATTTTTAAAGCTGAATAACTGAGAAGTAAATTATGTATCAAGTGATGGGGCAGAGAAATAGAGGTTCAATCTCACAGGAAATACTTAATTCAAATTTCTATTTATACAACCGAATGAAAATTGGTCAAAAATGGAAGATTCGGTTCAAATTTAATTTGAAGGGACAAGGAATATGAGGTAAACATCTGCTTACGTAATTTCCCCAATTTAAAACCTAGACAGTGATTTGTGGGACTGGCCAAACACTCCCTTAGGTACGGTGTCCAATTAGGGAAAGTGAAATACAGCTTTTTGCTACTCTCATTTTCTTCAAACTCTTATGGCTGTCTAAAACTGATTCTCTTCCACAAGTTAGAACAACTCTAAAGCCATTTTACATCTGTACCAGCTGAGGTTTCCAGGGCATCTTCTCCAGGTTATGCAAAATAGAAGCAGTTTCCTGCAGTACCCCAGTAAGAGGTTGGTTGGGGCATTTCCCTCACTGTCAGTGGTGACAGTAACCACACACTGGTATATAGCAGCCCATATGGCACCAGAACTGGGATCACTGGCTGGTGTCTCATCCACGATGTCTTCTAGTTACCTATTTACACTTGTAGTATTTCTGCTTATTATTCTGTAAATTTTTATTTCTCTCTCATTTATTAATATCTCCCACCATTTATTCTGTGCAACTAAGGATAAAAAGGTATGGCTCAACAAATTGTTGCCTTCATTACACGTCCTTTTCCTTGCACCAGTTTTAAACTTTTTTTAAAAAAAACCTTTATTTTCATTATCTGGCAGCACTGAACTCTGAAACAGACTAGTAGTTTTAAACTGTATTGCTGATGGCCTACATGGAAAGTGAACCTGTAAGAAGCAGATGAAATCCGAAACATTTATTTAAGGTAAAAGAGACCCAAATACATCCTCAACCGACCCTTGGATATCTGATTACAATTTTAGTCAGCCTCATTAGAGAGTTGTGTTACTTCTCCTTTCAGCTTTAGTTTGTAGTATTGAAAATTCCCTTTTCTTGTCGCAAACAATTAAGTCATATTAAGAGCTCATAATATACTGCAATCTTCAGTAACAAGCCAAAGCAAACAGAAGATTTCTCTAAGCTGAATATCCTAGAGCCATGCATTTTTCTATGAGGTAAGATGGTAAAGAAAAAGGACTAAAGAAAAAAAACAGTAAGAGTCACTTTATTTTATCATTAAATATTTATAGACATGACTAAAACTCTCATTAAGCATAATGTTGATGTGATAATAAAATTCATAAAAACTTTGCCCCTTTTTTGCCTGATTGCTCTTAACACAATTTTCTCACCAATCTCTTTTTATTTATCCTGTAGTAGTGTCATGGATATAAATGAAAAACCCTCAAACACTTGTTTTTTTTTATAATATAGTTACAATTAATTTTAATCTGCCTTCTGAAAAACTTCCTGGAAAGAACTAGATGCTGAAACCCAAATATTTGGCTCTCAGCTGAATCAGACACAGGTGGAAATAAGCAGTGTGTTTTCTAAAATCAGTATTTACTTTCTTATAATCCCAAACATCTTAGTCTTAATAAAGAAACATTAACTGCTCTGAGGGGATATTTGCTTTGCACTTAAAACTGAAACTGGCATCTTCAAGACTTTACTAAGGTAAAAGCATTAGATTTCTGGTAAGTCTGCGTTCTGGTTCCTAGACAACATGACCATTCGCCTGAACTTCTTCAATGGAGATTCTCTTTTAGCTTCCATGGTGGTGTCTTGACAAGGTGACATCTTGAGAAGCCCTTCTGAGAGCTGCCTGTGGCCAGAGACCACTAAGCTCATCTCATGTCAGGAGCTTTGGGGGTGGGTCACAGGGAGCGGGTGGCAGCAAAGATGTCACAGGGATCCCACCATCCTGCTGGACAGGCAGCCAACCCCTAACCAAGGCAGGACCACCAACACCATCAGGCTTCCTGCTCTCATTCCATATCCAACCTCCCCAACAGCTTCAGCACCATCAGAGCTGTAGAACTGATCATGAGCTGCTGAGTCACCAGCAGCTGGAAAGTCTCCCACAGGCTGCTCTTGAGCAGTATAAAGCCATTTTTCCTTTGTGGATAAGGAAAATTAGACAAACTGTGCAAGAATCTGAGATATGCCCTTGTATAATGAGAACTTTGAAGTAGCAGCACAAATACTGAACATCAATTAAAACATCAGGAGATGGAGTCAAAAAAGATTAAGAATTTCTGTGGTACTAAGAGTGCTGGTCTGCAGTGTCATCATACCTATCTGAAAAGCGATGTCAGCTGGTGTGGACAAAGTCTACCACAAAATTTCTGTTTGTTTATATTGAGGTAAACATGTCTTGGACTAAATGGAAAGCTGCAAAGCTGACATACAAAGATTATCCCTGCTGATAAAAGAAGCATTCAAAAACACCACTAGTTATCTGAGAAATGAAGAAGCAGAAAGGAGGATCAGTAAAACCAAAGGGGGAAAGTACAGCTGAAAGACTTGGCAGTGCTTTTCAAGTTTTACTGTACTGCAACCTGGTGCTGTTACAAAAGAAAATGTCAGGTTTTCCTTCTTATCCAGTAACAAAAAAAAAATAAGCTGTTTGAAAAAGACCCTGATTGCCAAGGAGGAACCTAGGCATTAAATGAAATGTGCAATTAGTTTCAAAATAAGTAGTTTGAAAGCAAACTCTAGTACACTCAACAACAAAAAAAAAGATGTAACCCAATACTTGAAATGAATGCTGTCCAGTATTTATCAATATGAAAAAAAGAAAAAAAAAAGAAAGAGGAGATAAGAAAATGGAAATAAATAAACATATCCACAATTAAGGTTCTTGGTCTAGAAATAAGAACTCCTGAATTACGAGTAAACCTTCATGTACTCCAGGTAGTTGTGAGGTCAACTGTTACTTGGCTCCTTGCTCTAGAGTACAGAGCATCAAGCAGAGATGCTCAGAAAATATTCATCTTTCAATTGTAGTACCCTATGGGGATGGCCACAGAGGTCAGCAAGTGTGCAGGACAGTAAGCATGTTGGGGTTTCCTTCACTTGCCTTTGCATCTAGTGAGCTAAAATATCCATTGCAAAACCAGACTGTTTATCATCCTATGAGTAGTCTTAACCTATAACCGATGTTAAATATTAATGGAGGTCGGATAACTCTGGTGTTCAAAAATATTAAGGCCTACCAATCTTGACTAGAAGTCAGAATTACTGAGTTAGAAAAATCCTTAATCGTGAAGTTAACTTGTGAGTTTCAGACACAGTACACTATGGACTTTTTGATATTTTTTCAAGTGCCTGGAAGTACTCAAGAATCAAACAAAACTTTACAAACCATTTCAGAATTTGAACTGTGAATTGATTTAGAATGTATTACCACTAGAATAAAAAATTGGACATTTTTACATTAGCTCATCTATGTACCTGGAAATTTAGCACCATTTAAACACACATACCTGAACAGTGAAGAATATCCTTATTTAATAGCAATATAGCTGAAGTTCATAATAGTGCATATCATCAAGAAAACGTGCCGGGCATCTGGCTCCATGCACCCCTTGCCTCAGGGAACTGCAGCTCATGAGTTTCTTCTGCAGCTCTCTTCTGTTGTCACACCTGCACTTTGCTGGCATGGCATGCTCCTGAAGATGAGAGTTACAAGTGAAATCTCTGAGGTTGTTAAAGTAGAGCTGTCTGAGAGCCATTTTCTTTTGTTGCATATATTTTTTATAAAAGTGTATAAAATGGTCTTATTTTGTAACATGTAGAGAATACTTGAGACAAACAGAATTCCTTTTCCAGTAAATAGTGTACACTAGCTTTACACTTTAAGCCTTAATGAATCCTTACTCTGTTATACAGAGACTACAGCAAAAAGAGGATTGACATTTGAAGAGTAATTTAAAGTAAAGGTCAAGGATAGCCTGATCTCCCTTCTCTAACTGGCCTTATTGAGTAGACACATTATCCCCCTGAAGCAATATAACTACTGAAGTGGATCTTCCTCAGTAGATTAAAGCTATTTATCAATCACTTACTCTTTTGTGTAAGTCAATAACTGGCACGTGTGAGAAAGAAGCCCCTCTGCACTCTTCCTTACACTGTGAGGACAGTCACCACATCGGTTGTGCTCAGTAAATGTGAAAGCCCATGCACAGTCCTTTGCTAAGTGGAGCACATTTAGTTGAAGTTTGATATTGTTTCTAGTATCTGGCTAGTTCAGGACTACAAGAACAAACCTGTTTCTAGAAAACCACGTGTAAGGTGCCACGATATTTACTTTGTACACAATCTTGATGTCACTAAAGCAAAAAGGTCTCATCCTTGTTATCAGCAGAGGTCTAGATACAGACCCAGTTTTTTCTTGAGACTTTTCCAGGGATGGAATCCAAAAACTGTAATTCCAACTCTACTGCACTATGCATTATAGTTGCATCATTTTACTGCATAACTTTCTAAGCACCAAGGATTTTACTACAAAAATGTAGTAAAGTTAGAGGAGGAGAGTTAAACATGACATTCCTTTTCTATTAATTACCATCATTTAATCAGTGCTATTCAGAACATATCTGTTTGTTCTGACTGTCAGTTCTATGCACTGTGTTCTATATAGTTATTTACATCATCAATATTGCTGTTCTATATAAAATTGGGGTTTTTGTCAATTTTCTAAAGCAGGAAGAATGAGGAGCATTTTTTAATTGATTTTTAAAATAGTGTTCCTGATAAAAATAATCCATTTTCAAAGTATGTTTCTGCAAGCAGATTCAAAACTAAAAATAAACTGGAAGAGAAGTTATGGTCTCTGAATTTTCATTGAAAAGCTAGAACAAGTTCTTATTCAATGGAACTTTCCAAAGACGTTCATTTGTGTTCAAAGAGCTACCTTTTTTTCTTTTTTTTTTTAAAAAAAAAAAAAGTGTTATGTTACAAAATTCAGCTTATTTTAATGTTAAACATTTCTAGTCATGAAATGCTCTCCTTACATGAGAAATCCTTTGTCATCTAAAACAGCTGCAATCACCCTGCCTACAACCAAAACTATGAGCCAAGACAGAAATGCCAAAAGAGGGCTTCCCAAGTTAAACAGGATGTGGTGACAAGTATCTACAGTATGCTTACTTTTTTACTTGATGCCTGAAAGAAGGTGGTACAAGCTACTGGTGTAGCCTAAAACAATCACGAGTGTTGCCAATGCCAGCAGGATGCTAGCCCACTGAATTCCTACCATTAACACCATGCAAAAATGGATCTGCACTGCTTTTCATCCTCTACCTCAGTCCAGGAAACTACAGAAATAGGCAAATGCTCAGGAACCCAGATTATTGAAAGCTCAAACTAGACTAAATAAGGCAGAATTGCAAGCCATGCAGTGTATGAGAGAATATGAAATAATCAATGTCGTATCTCTACCTGATTCTGCCTAGCCATCCCCATCACACCATATCAGTCCAAGACTTAGGTCAGTCCTTGCTTTGCCTCTCTTTATTATGATGGGTCACTCTTTTACACTTGAGCAACTCAAAAGAGGTGCTGTACTTTACATAGGTGGAAATCGATTCAAATAAAAACACCTACATCTGGCATCTAAATAACCATTTCTAGTACCTGACTGCCTATTTGAGTACCCACTTCTGAACTTTAATCTAACTATGTTTTCCTAACACTGTTTCTCTTTGCTTATGCAATAAAGTTGCCAATAAATCTCTTACTGATTTTTGTTCATGTCCAGACCATAATTCCTCTTTCAGAATGTTCTCTCTGCTTAACTAGACACTGTTAAATAGAAATGCTGTAAGTTGATCATAACCATTCAGTTTTTCACTGTAAAATTAACATCTGGACTGTAGTTCTGCAAGGAAAGGGGGCTGCCAAGAGGGTTATGCTACATAGCTGATGTAAAGTTAGCATAACTGTCATAAATGTCCAAGTTTTTAACCTCTGAATATGGCCAGAATGAAGCAGATCTTTTCAGAAGCTTGAGCTGTTAAATGAGTGAAATGACCATAGAGTTCATAAATATAATAATAATGACCCTTTTTTTTTTTTTCCCTTAACAAATCTCATTCTTCAGTGCTTTAATACTAGACTGCTCATTTCTTGGCTTTTTCTTGCTTCTGCTTTAGCTGTCTCCCCATTCTGTGCACACAGCATCTAGCACCTACCCTGCCATTCACTTTCTCTAAGTCCATAGTGCTCTGTCCCACTCTTAATCATTATTAACAGCAGTAGGAACAGCGTCATAGCACATCGCAATAAATCCTCAGTGGATTCTGAAAACAACCGAGAGAAGACAATCCATTCCATGCAACTGTCCAGGTTGTCTCTCTGGCAAGAGTATCATGTAAAAATAACAAAGGTGCTACACATTTATGACCACAGGAACCAGACAGAGATTTACAGCTTATTTTTAATTCAGTAAGCACTTCAGATAGTATCAAGCATTGACTGCAACTAGACAGTGGCCTAGGTGTTTCACATCCCTTGAGTAGTTTCCTGAACCTCCATATCTCATTACTTATTCCCTATAAAACCCTCAGTTTATTAAACTGTGTTCATTTCTATATCTTACTTGTCAGATTTAATAATAATGAACACATGTAACACGTACTTTATAAGTTTAGTGACTATGTTCATGGAAGTTGTTTAATTTTCCCCATAAGAGTGCTCCTTGAAAGTCTTTATTCTGAAAAACAGAATGACAGCACTTTGGATTAAATGAGCCAGATCTTCAGCTATGGAAGGATAATTTTATTTCACTCCAGTGGGACAATGTTGTTTGAAAGCCAATTACCCTGACCTAGAGGATCTTCCCTGACTTCATCTCTCCTGTTGGACTTTTCCACTTTGTAATTAAATATTCACTGGGTAAGAGGGAAACAAAGAATAAAGAAGAAGGGAAAAAATAAGCCCTTTGTAGAGGTTCCAGTCCTCTGGTCCAAGGAATATTCAATTATTTAGACAAAGTGAAACTACTTCTCTGGAGAGGCTGAGAGAGTTCCTCCACAGTGGTTACCATCCAACAGTGAAAACGGACAGAGGAAGCACAGTGGATAAATCTCAACAAGGAAAGAGATGCCTGCTTAGCTCTTTCAAACAACATAAATAATTATACTTACTGAGTTGAGAAGGAAAGGCATAGTTGATTAGATAACTAATTGTCCTTAATTAGATGTTTTGTATTTCTTGAAAATTATTCTATATTAAATTATTCAGGTAACTATCAAGGAAAGAAAACAATGTGAAATTCACCAGATTTAATGTGCCTGCTCCTGTAATAAATATGGAATATTTGTTGTAACTGTGTGTCCTAAATTATGTTTCACAAACTTTTCTAATCTTTAGCAAAGTTAGCAAAAGCCTGAGCCTTAGGAGTACCCTAAGAAGAACAAGAAAGTATTTCTGACAGATGAGAGATTTTTAAAGCAAGGTTGATTAATTAGTGGTGTCACATACACTGTGTACCTTTACCAGTGACATATGGTGGATCCAGCTGATAGGTCAAATGCACAAGTGAAGTTTTAATGAAAACAGATGCCCAGAGGATCCTAGAGCAGCTGCATCTGCCCATTGCTCCACGTGTGGAACATCATCCCGTTGCTTTGCAGTGCTGCACTCCTCCACTTCCAAGAAACCAGGGGCCTCTTAAAACAAGGTTGAAAGGAGAACAGCTTGCTAGTCAGCTGGCAACATATCTGCATTTTTAAGCTATCCTGGATACAGCGGAGGAGAGCTTATTTTTTGCTATGTGACTGACCTTTCTTAGCCAAGTTCATAGCAGTGTGAGCTATCAAATATGACAGGCTCTTGGCAAGCATTTGCACGCTTTTGGCTGGAATCTCTTCCAAGCCCAGCTGGGATCAATTAAACTAAATAATAGTTCTTGCAACAACTAGTTCCTACCACACTCTTCAGAAATTGCTTAGTGTTCAAATGTAAACACTTTTAGGTTCATACTTTGCTTACCCTCCCCCCCCACACTTTGAAGAAACTGTGACAGAACTACAAACCTAAGATTTTTTAAAGTAAGCTCGTAAAGCTTGAATAAGGAAGAAACATGGCATGTGCAGGCATACATTCTTGTCTTCTGGTTTCCCAACATGAAATCCATTCTGCTCATCTAATATCCTAAATATGAATAAAAACCCCACCACACATTCATTTCTCTAGACTTCTCATTAAATGCAGGTGTCATCCATAATTAACTAGCAAACTGGTCTAACTAAAGTCTTATCAAATCCTGCCTTCCAAATTTGGACTAATTGACCAAAAAAAGCATCTGTTGTGCTATAATTCAAGTGTTTCCAGAACCAGGTAATGATCACATTAGAACAAAGAGCATTTAAATTTGAGATCAGTTTTTCCTAGTGATTTTACTACTGTATGAAGATTTGCCATGGGCAACATGAATAATCAGTCTCAACTTTTAAAAGATGCAAAACAATGTAATTGGAGCAAACACACAAGTGTTTTTCATCATGACTGAAAAGCAGAATTATTTTCCACTCAAATTTTAAAAAAAAATTTTAAAAGTGCTGATTTTTATAATACAACAATCTCCAGATCTTTCCTGAGAGAAGCCCATGCTAAAACTATGCATACAGTTACCTACTCTGAAGCCAAATAGTATTTGCACAATTCTGAAGTACTTGATCATTCTATCAGTTACAGAGGAATACAGTCCTTTACCTGAAAAAAAAGAAATACAATATTTTATGTTAATTTTTTTTTAAATGAATGTCATATGTTTTTACATGTTAGATTTACAAAACCTAATGTAACACTAAAAAAGCACTTGTTCTGCTAGGCACTTGAATGCAGTTGGATTGCTCAGCTGTTTAAAGGCCCTCCATGAAGAGAAGCCAAGATTTTTATGATCCTGTGAAAAGTCCAGTACTACCCTGGAATAGAGCGCTGTTTTGTCATTGCATTCCTTGGGTAATGACTTTCCCCACCAAATATTCTCCCCTTATTTGAGGAGCTGGAATAGCCTATCTGGCCTAGGCTCTATGCACCATGTCCTGCTAACCTAACAGTCCTCCTGAAGAGCTTGCAGAACTTCTGCAAGCTGTCAGATAGTAAACACTGTTAAACTATACAAGTAAAAGTTCTGAAAATAGTGGCTCACTTTAAATAAGCAGTAGGAATAACAGAAAGCCTGTAAAGCCATCTAACTTCAGAAACAATTCCTTAGCTGAAGAGTCAGAGAATGGCTGAAGGCACCAAGATTGTCAGTTAAGCCTCCCTCTGTAAAAAGATCATTGTAAACATGTTGTTGCAAAGTCCTAAATTTATTGTTTTTATATAACATAATATGCTCCTTTCTCTAGGAAAAGAGATGGTTTATTATAGTTGCTGATACTGAATGGTTCAACAATAAAGCTTATGGAGCGAAATCTAGGAAACCTTTTCTGCCTCTGCCTGGTCCTGAGGATTCAACAGGAGGAAGTAGCCTTTGAGACCAATAACAATATCACTCAGTGGGTGAGGGTTAAACCTTGGAAGTGTTTGCCGGTAGGTGCTTTATTTTTTGTAGGAGAGAAGATAATCCCCAATATCAGCACATTTTAGTGATATAATTCCACCTACTGTAACCTGTCTACTGGTCCAAACATTCATGTAAAAACCTGTTTTTAAAAAATCACGTTCCTACATATAGTATATACCTATCCCAGTAAACTTTCCAATGGAGGACATGTCATACAAAGTTACAGCTACCCTTTTAAGGGGAAAGTTCCATGGTGAGCTTGTAGGATAACCTCCTGGCTAGAAACCAAGTGACCTGACAGTAACTAGGGAATCCAATTCCTTATTTTATATACAAAAATATCAAGTTCCATTCCTAGAATCTCATCTCTACACCAAACAGCCCTCATGCTTTTAAGCATTAGTTTGCTGTTTCTGAATGAGTCTCAAAGGGACTGCCTCAAAGACAGGGAAAAAAAAAAGAATCACAGCCCAATAGTATTTTCACATTATTTCCCAGCCTGAGCCTGGCAACCTTCTAACACTGTTTTCAGACTGCATTCCAGGGAAGTGTTTCCATTGGACTCACAGATGAGGAATAGAGGCATATGGATAACAAAGAGAACATTTCTACTGGGTATCCCAAACCAGCTCCCAGCCTCGTCCTGTATCTGCTGGCCAGCTATGCTCTCCAGAGACCCATGGGCACAGGATCATGGCACCGCAGAGGGACTAACTCTTGAAAGAGAAACCAGATCTTTTTGTGTCTGCGTACACTACACCAAGTCTTCAGGCTCAGATGGACTCTCTCAGAAGGGCTGAGCTTTTCTGTCTCCTGAAGAGTGCAGATAGATCAAGAAAGGAGAACTACAATAGCTGAGTGTGGATACAGTAAGGTGGGACAGGATATAATTGAAAGGCTTTCAGTGCTGGGGAAAGAGTGAGCATGGCTGTCTTCAAGAGACAGAGCTAGACAAACAAATGAACACACATGTGACATGGGGAAAACAAAAGTTTATGAGCTTAGAGCAGTGAAACACAAATATGAGACAGTCAAACAGATTACTCAGCTGCCTAAAGTATTTAGTAAGATATTATTATGGTATAGCCAGGAACCACAAACTATGAAGGAATTAGATTATGCTATAAATTATCATAGATCATACTGTACAACAGAGTTAGTCCAGATTTTCTCCTGTATACCTGATTCAAAACATAGGAGTGGGGATGGGTGGAATGGGAGAGAAATTAATCCAGAGATGCATAGTACATAGCCTGTCACCTGTACTGCACAGGCACAGCAGCCAGGACTCAGAAATCAAGATGTATGGACAAATCAATAGGGCCAAAACAGTGCAGTAATGCACGTAGTAAATATAAGAAGAGAGGAGAAGGGAAAGCTGCAGGGAAGGGCTCTGCAGCTGAAGCAGAGATGGGTGAAGAGAAAGGTAGAAACAGGAAAAGGAGCAGGGGGATATTTCTCCTCCCAGCACTGGTGGGAGGTGGCAGTTGGAGGTGACACACTGAGGAGCCCCTTCCCCTGTCTCTTTCTGTGCAGGATGCTTCTCCCACACCTTCCCCCTGGCTCTGCCGACCCCTTACTTCCCCCCAAACTGGCACCTCTCAGAAGTTACTTCCTTGACAGAGAAGAATGAAAGGAATAGGAATTGTTCAAACTGCAGCCGAGGTTGTACAGACAGAAACAAATCCAGAGCAGCTGTCAAGCCTTTGGGACCAGATGGCAGTACGTTACCGGATGGAAGGTCCAGCATCGTTCGCCACCACGGGATATGCAAGTTGCAATTACAGAAGATGAGCTGGGGCAATAAAACATAATCTTATCTTCTGCACACTGGTCAGTCACGTGTACCAGCAAAATGCCCAGTAATGGCTGAAAGGAGTCAAATTTTCACATAGAGAATAACACATGAGGGAAAGGGGAACCTGTGCTTTTGAATAGGAAGCTGATCACTGTGGCAGGAGTTCGATTACCAGTAGCTTTGAGAAGGACTTAAGATTTGCCCTTAAAGGAACAGCAGCAAAATAACAAAGTGGTGTGAGAACCTAAAAACCTAGAGTTTATTCACACAGAAACTAGAATGATGCATTGTGACTTTCTTTTTCATTTAAAGAAACTCAGAGTGAAACTTAAAGTGTTTGTAAACTGCCTCTTTCTATACCCTTTCTCCTGGTCTTGGTTTCCACCCAGCAGCTTGGCATGGGTCTCTGCAATGATGCTACACAGTCTGAAGGAAAAAGCTCTTTGCTCTTCATCCTCTCTCAGGCCAGCAGAGTGTCTGCTCCATGTCTCCCTGCAGTCTCTCAGGTTCTGCTCAGGCAGCCCACGGGCTCGTGCTCACAGGCACACGCACACAGACTCACGCTGTGACCTCCCTCTTCCCACTCCCCCCAGCTCTGCACTGAGCACTCAGTCCACCGCCAGACCCTTCTCTTCACCCAGACCCAGAGTACAGCCACCAGGAAAAGGCAAGCTGGCTGCTGACTTTGGGGGAAAAGTAACATGCAAGACATGGTAGCCTGCGAGGAAATAAAACAGCTCCTGTCTTTTATAGTCATTGCCAGAGAGCCTAAGAGTCAGTTGGGAAGTTATAGAGTACTACGTATCAGCAATGTGTGAAAGAAGGTCCAAAAATATTTTATAATTAATACACGTTCTACATTAACTGTCTTCTAATAAAAGATCCACATTACGTCCTCAATTAAAAAGCAGTGTTTATAATAGGGATTTTTATATATTTGCTTATAAAATATTTCTTACAAAAGTAAGAATTTATTGATTTTAGTATTTAGACTACTAAGTTGGAACATACAAGTCCTGGAGGAATGAACCCTGTCTTAGGTTAAATCTTACTAGATGGCCTAAGGGGGGTCACTTTAGGGGACAGAAAGAAGAAACAGAAGATGCTTCAGGAAAAGAAAGATCTACGTTATGTTATTAAGCTTTCTGTATGTAACAAACTGATGACTGATGATGTATTAAAATCCACCATCCAATTCCTATGATATGTTTTACTTTAAACAGGAACCAGCACACACAATGCCAAAATACCTTACTGAATAGCTAAGTGTAGTGTAATGCAACACGTTAGAAACAGTCTGGTGAAAGGAGGCAAGTTCTGTATGCATGAAAGGTACATTTTGAGATTTCCTTAAAGCCTGTGGAATGCATGCTATATTGAAAAACTGTCTTAAGCTCAAAATCACTTAAACTCAAAATCACATTTGTTGAAAAGTAAGTAACAACAACAGAGTCGGTGAAAGTGAACTTATCAGTCCTGTTGCATGATCTCCTGCTGGGGCCTGGAACAGCTGCTGAACTGCCATTGCTTTCATCTGTGCAAGCAGGGAGTGGAAATTGTTACCAAACCAGAAGCGCCTTGGCAACGCATGTGACAACTCCTTGGTAATTTACTTTTTCTCCAGTCTCAAGAATCCACAATACTCATACAATTCCTTTCTTGCAAATCCATCAGTCCTTCCACTGTCCACCCACAGGCTTAATACTTCAAAAACACCCACATTTGTCTTCTTAGTTTCCTTTCAACTACCTGTTCAACCAATAAGGGTAAAATGTCCTAACTGGGGATTTTGAACGTAGTTTTCTAGTTGCCATTGGTGGGGTTGAGCAGTAAGATTTAAGGTCGTCCAGACCTTTAAAATCTGATTGAGCACACACCAGTGAAGGGAGTGCAAAGGTGGGGAGGTGGGGCCAGAGCAAAACAAGGTGCTGTGGACAAAAGGGCTTTGGCTGTTTCGCAAGAGCAGCTCAATTTATTCCTTTTCCAGGTGCCACTGACACCATGGTACATCTCCCAAGTTCTGTCAGACATACTGACAGGTGAGTCAAAGATATTTTTGCAGCAGCTGCTCCAGTTACAAGAAAAATGAGTATACTGAGGAGGCTGGAAAATTTTAGCAGATGAAAACAGGGATTTTTGGGTAAGTTCTGAAAATTTTGAAAAAAGAAAAAAAAAAAAAGAGTGAAAGCATTTTTTTCCCTGTTTTTCCTGAAGTTCAGCTAGCTCCTGACTTTCAAGCACACAACTGCTTTGTCAGGACTAGAACCAGGATAAAACCTGGGGGACAGTGTCTTTAAAACATAAAGAAGTGTATATGCCTGCAGAGAGAGGAGAGGAGAGGTTATCCAGCACATTATGAGTCTGCTGTGGAAGGGCACACGTTCCTTTCAGTCTTCGCAACCAGTTCAAGTGTGTTAAGTTTGCCAGGGCGCTACAAGAAAAGTGCCCAAACTTGCACCAATGTTAAAAATGCAAGTTGGGACTTTCCACCTCAAGATCCAGAGAGACGTCCTCTCCCACAGTCAACACGGTCCCCACCTTTGTAACCAGACCCTGAACCGGCTGTCAGCTGCACATGATATAGTGCAACATCATGCCGAGATGCTCTCTAGGATGATGCCATTGCCCTCTTCAAGAGCTAACAGCCCAGTCCCAGCTCAGGGAGTTCCTCAGTGTTCTCTATTGCACGGTGCAGCCACATGGTGAATTATATTACAAATAGTAAGAAATAGTATTCCACACCACAGACATTATAAATCATTTCATTTGTAAGATAACTTTGTCATTCGCTCATTTTATAGTATAACAAGTGAGACACAAATACAGAACTTTGAAAACAAACAAATGGTCAGGAAAATATAAAAAGAAATCCAGTTTAAACAGTAAATGATAAGCAAGAAAATAGAAAATAATTTTATAGGTGCCCTAACATCTTGTGAAGACATGGAATTTTACATTTCATTGAGAAATTACATTAAAATGCTTTCCTATAAACAAAGGTTGACAATTAAATGTTTAAATGATCATAGTTATATATCAGACTCGAAGATTAAGAAAACAAAAAAACCCCATATTTTACTATCACTTCTTTTAAAAATAGATTTGTTTATGCAAAATATCCTTAATGTTTAAAAAAGGATTAAGAAAGAATAGTAATAAAACCAGAAGTTTGACTGAGTAAAGAATATATATTATGGATTTTTTTCTTCAATTCTCGTTAATGACAGAACAGCAAGAAAATGGACATTTGCGTATGAAGTGGACATCCAGATCCCATTTTCTATTGCATGGAATGTTTGGGCCTGTAGTACTTGAAAAACTGAATGTGAATTTGCAAGTAGATTTGGAGCAAACACTTGTATAATTTTTAGCAAAAGGTCTGCATTCACTGAAAATTTTAAGCTACCTTTTTATGGTCACTAGTCTGAGATTCACAGTTTGAATTTCACAAAGAATACTACAGCAATGATCATATAACAACTGGAGTGCTTTACCCTCCATTTGCCTGAGAAATAATCATACTGATTGCTTGTTTCTCAATGACTAGCAAGAGCCATTACATATCAAATGCATAACGTAACATCCTCAATAATGCCTAAATTTGCTTAGCCATAGATCATCAGCTTGAATAAATCAACGTAAAAATGTTATGATATAGATACATTTAAGAGTCAACAGTGGTATATCTGTAATAGTGTGGTGCTGAGCCTGACCAACATACCCTCCTTCTCTCTCAGGGCTCAGTAGCTCAGCACAGTGGCCAGATTAAGGTCAATTTGCCATCAGCCAGTCTAAAATGCGGGCAGAGTGGGAAACAACTGTGCATTATGCCCCATTAATTTGCAAGGTCCACTTCACAGCCATTAAAGAAAGTTCAGTGAGAATGTGGAGCCATTAGAAACCTCTTCCATCAGAAGAGTCATCATTCCCTTTCTAAGTATGAGACCATACACCACAATTATATTTCTTCTTTTTGTCATACGCAGGAGAAAAACGTACCTTTTCTCATGATAAATGGCACCCATCATCTATAATTTAAAAAAAATAATCACTGTGCTACACACATATCCTCTCTTTAAAAGGATAGGTACTCATGATGGCTATTAAATACATCACTTGGGAACCACTCAAGCACCACAGTGATGACAACGGTGTACAAATTAGGACAGAACAGAAGATGCATAAATTGGGTGTGAATAAAGGATTTTCTACTGCAGTCTTTAGCAATTTAAAGACCATTAAATATAAAAGAGTGTAATAAGAGAAGTGTAAGACACTCTGGCTATGTCCAAGTAGGGAACAAGCAGCAAAGTAATATGAGTCTAAAGCTGGAACTCTGAGACAGTCTGAATAAACCTAAAAAATCTCAAAGGGTCTGAGTTCATCTGTCTTCCCCAGAGATTACTTCCTGTATTTTCAGTAACATTTTATTCTAGATCAATGTATTAATTATGAATGCCCTGATACTCCAGGTAAATAAATAATCTGACAACAAATTTCATACATAATTTTATGAGAATGTTATGAGTAAAGTAAGTTATTCTGGAACATAAAATGTCGGAATATAAAAGGAGACAGACTTTTGAAACATGTTCCAGTATTTGTCAAGCGCAGTGAAAATGTGACTCCTTTTTTCCAGAAATCTCAAGACGAGAATTCTAATTGAAATCTATGGTGACAAAATGAACAGTTTTGTTTTAATCTCTCTCTCATAGTAGAATATGATCCTGTTCAGTCCTGTTTTTCATCTAGAATAGGTGGACTCCCTGCAGCATTGCAACAGAGGAAAATATATGACACTGATAATATAAACTGTGGGTGTTCTAGAATCAAAAATCATGATGGTTATTGCTACATTTCATCATGTGAGTTGTATACCTTCAGCTGTTCTCTTCAGCCACTGAAAGCAAATTAAAGCTGACACAGTTTTATGCTATAAATTTTATTGCAGAGATATTCTTTGTTATTGATAATTAATACCTATGGACATTTCACTTGTTTCACTAGCCTCTAGTATTTTCCTTTTTTTCACTACAAAGATACAATACTATTATTGCATTGATGGCCTCCTGGAATCCCTGAACTTTTCCAGAACCACAAACCTGGCTATCAAAACATAGCCACAAGTGCTCCTTGGTGAGCAATAAAATATTTCCAGCATCAGTACTGGATCCAAGATATTATAGACAATTACAGGATCAAATAGTTGCAACAAGTAAGATATTTTTCAAAGACTGGCTGTGACTACCTCTGCCTGTGAATAGCTACTAGACATATACTTATTTATGAGGAAACACAGGCATCTCCACAAATAAATAAGTTGTTGACTTCTTTGTGAAACCCAGGGCAAACAAATCCTGCCAAAGCAATCTACAGCACTAAAAAAATACCTTCTTTCCTTTATTTAATACCTAATATTGTACTTCATCTCCTCAATGTTTAACACTGGAATGAAGTACTTATTCATGGGAAGGTCCTGAATTGTATTATTTTCTTTAAAGCATTCCATTTTTTTCCTTGATGATAAAAAATGTAAACCCTTTATTCCACTTTCTCCTCCTCTTTAGAAAGAAAACAAGGGGAGCTAAGTAACGGAAGACATTTTCCAAGTGGCACCACCTAGCTCTTTAGCAAGTCTGTCAGGCAATATACTAGCTCTGATAATGACTCTGCATTTCCTATGTGTTCATGTTGCTGTGGGACACACTGAGTTACCCCCTGAATCCACTGGGATGACATTTTCCCTTGACTTCTCTTCAATCTGAAAAATCTATGCATTTTCATAGAATCATAGAATGGTTTGGGTTGAAAAGGATCTCAAAGATCATCTAGTTCCAACTCCCCTGCCATGGGCAGGGACACCTCCCACTAGACCAGGTTGCTCAAAGCCCCATCCAACCTGGCCGTGAACACTTCCAGTGAGGGGGCAGCCACAACCTCCCTGGGCAACCTGCACCAGTGTCTCACCACCCTCACAGTAAAGAATTTCTTCCTAATGTCTAGTCTTACTCTACCCTCTTCCAGTTTAAAACCATTACCCTTCATCCTATCACTAGATGCTCTTGTAAAAAGTCCCTCTCCAGCTTTCCCATGGTAATGATGAGTATATGCTTTGTAGACTAGAGTAGAAGGATGTTTCATAGCCACAAGGAGGTGTCTCTCCATGCTCTCTATCTTACCTACATAACTCAGAAATACCAGTTCAACAACCTGTTCTAGTCTAATCCTTACACCATGCCTGTCAATGTCATTTGGGGCCAGTCTTGTTTAATGTCTTTATCAATGACCTGGATGAGGGGATCGAATGCACCCTCAGTAAATTTGCAGATGACAAAATTAAGTGGGAGTGTTGATCTGCTTGAGGGGAGGAAGGTTCTGCAGAGGGATCTGAACAGGCTGGAGCGATGGGTTGAGGCCAATTGTATGAGGTTCAACAAAGGCAAGTGCTGGGTCATGCACTTTGGTCACAACAACCCCATGCAGCGCTCCAGGTTTGGGGCAGAGTGGCTGGAAAGCTGCCTGGTGGAAAAGGACCTGGGGGTGTTGGTTGACAGCAGCTGAACATGAGCCAGCAGTGTGCCCAGGGGGCCAAGAAGGCCAATGGCATCCTGGCCTGTGTCAGAAACGGTGTGACCAGCAGGAGTAGGGAGGTGATCGTGCCCCTGTACTCAACACTCATAAGACCGCACCTTGAGTACTGTGTCCAGTTCTGGGCACCACAGTATGGGAAGGACATTGAGGTGCTGGAGTAAGTCCAGAGAAGGACAACGAGGCTGGTGAGAGGTCTGGAAAACAGACCTTATGAAGACCGGCTGAGGGAACTGGGGTTGTTTAGTCTGAAGAAGAGGAGACTGAGACCTTATTGCTCTTGACAGCTACCTAAAAGGAGGTTGTAGTGAGGCTGGTGTTGGTCTCTTCTCCCAAATAGGACGAGAGGAAATGGCCCCAAGTTGCATCAGGGGAAGTTGTGATTGGATGTTAGGAAGAAGTTCTTTACTGAGAGGGTGGTCAGGCACTGGCACAGGCTGCCCAGGGAGGTGGTGGAGTCGCCATTGCTGCAGGTGTTTAAAAAACGAGTGGATGAAGCACTTGAGGCCATGGTCTGATGGTTAGGGAGATGATGGGATAAAGGTTGGACTTGATGATCCTGGAGGTCCTTTCCAGCCATAGTGATCCTATGATCTATGATTTATAGCTTGATATTGCTCAGACTTTTTGAGTCTGTAGGAAGGATTATTTCTTTCTGTAGAGAAAGTGAGTTGGGAAAATATATTCTTGCAACAAAAAGGTCAACAACAGAAAAGTTCTGGGGGATTTGGGTGACAAAGTTATTTTGTAAGTTTGGGTCATGCTGTCCACGTAGTTTGGCTAAAAAACACGAGGAGACATTTTCAAAAGCAATGAATCATTTTCCTTGGCTAAAATGTTTCATCTTATCATTTCCCAAAAAGTTTCTTTTTCACATTGGTCTCCAACAAACAACTCCAAATTGTATTCAAAGATGTGATGCCTAATCTCTGCTCTGTCAACAGACAGAGTTCACAAACAGCCTGAATTGTCCTGTAGCACAAGGCAAAAGTCCTGCTGCAGAGAGTCCAACATTTCTTGCTGTATCTCACAGGAGCCCAAGGGCATGGCACATCAGAATGACTCTCTGACCCTCCAGCACAGAAGATTCTAAATCAGACACCCTTATCTTTCCTATCACTTTGTGAAACAAAGTCTAGTGCTACTGGGGGCTGACCCAAGGCCGTAAAAGGTGCTCCTGCAAAACAAGGCTCTGCTCACCTCACTTCCTGGACTACTGTATACAAAATGCCGTGCTCCAACCTGCCTCCATTTTCATCAACACCCTGCAGGGAGTACCCTGCACCTCATTGTCTACAGTTAGCCAGTACTCAGAGCTAAACCATAGCAGTTAGTATATCACCCAGATGGGAAGGAGAATTGGGGTAAAAAAAGGAAAAGGCCCATGAGCTGAAGTATAACCACATTTAGTAGAATGACAGAACAGGAAACAACAATCAACACAAAACATAAAGGGTTCTACTCAGCCTGGTTCAATGCTGACAGCAGGAACAGAACACCATCAACAAGGAGCCTCAGGGAGGGGAGGAGGAACCCCACCCTCACTGAGCTCCCTCCTTTTATAATGAACATGATGAGGTGCTATGGGATACACCTGGGAGTCAGCTGCCCTGATTGGAACTCTCAGCTGACTCATGGCCTGCCTGCATGGCTGGCCCATGGGTCTGTACCTGGGGAACCAGGACACTCATCTCTCCTCATCATCAAACGAAGACACTGGTCAAGGTAGTTGATGCTGACTGTGTGAGAGCAGAGAGACTAAAGAGGCCAGAGACAAGTCATCTTGGCTAATGCACTGCAGAAGGGGAGCCCTAAGCCAGACCAGCAGGACAGTACACGTGTTTTACTGAATTAAAAGAGAAGTAGAATGACCTAACCAATAAAATTGCAACTGTATAAGCAGCACTAAGATATCTGTCTAGTGATATGCATTAGTTAGATGATGTATTAAAGAGCTAAGCAATGAGAAGTACACGCGCTGTGTAAAGTGTCACCACTATTAGAAACTGAAGGGGCAAGGGGGGAACAACAACTTTTTCAAAAGTTGTCTCTTCATTATCTAAAATCCATGAAAGGATACAGCATGTGAAACTCACGAATAAAGGTTAATACCTGACAATTGTAAATGGAAGGTTTCAGGCTCTCCTTTTTTACTTGGACAGGCCTTGAAGGCTCTGATTTAAACACAAGAGCTACAGCTAATGATGACCAAACTTAAGGTGCTGCCTGCAATGACACATGTACAGTTTTAGTTACTTTTACACTAAAAAATGTGAGATTTTGGTGGGATTATTCTTAAATGAAATGATATCATAGCTTTGGAGGTCTGAAAGTTTCCTACCATTTGTCAGTTTAATAAACTGAAGATTTTAATAGAGATCTTTTAACAACACATGCTGTACTCCGAAGGTGTGATTATTTCCTAACTAGCCAAGTTTACGTACAGCTCACACAGGAAACTCATAGGTTTCTTTGTAGCCTGACAGTGAAATTTAGCTATAACAGAGTAATATTAATAAAGAATAATCTTTAGGACAGCTGCTTCACACACTAAAATGCTTGGGCCACACTTTAGAACAAAAAAATGTGAATATCTTAAATTAGGCTTCTAATTCCTCTTTTAGGATGAGCAATTCTTCAAAGATCCTAAGCATCCAAAAATCCCAAGGCAGTTTGCTAGCTATGTCACACTCCTGAAAGGCAAAACATTTTATTCAGAAGCCTCAATATAAAATGAAAGCCTAATTTTAGGTTGCATTAAGGGCATTGTAAGAGTCATTTTCTTGGTACCGAAAGAGAAGAATTATGAAAGAAAACAACACCAAAAAAAAAGAGCAGCTAAACCTTCCAAATGCATAATTTAAGAAAAGACTCCATCTGCCTTCATAGATCTGTTGTTAGTGCACATTTCAGCTAATGCAGTAATAGCCAATAAAACATACATTATACAAATACATGCTTCTTCCTTATTACAACCCAAACTCTGTGGTGTGGATGGTAGATAACCACCAATGAGGAAAGTGTTGGAACTTGACTAGAATTTTAAATTTCTATAGAAAACTGTGTATAAGAAACATAGTACTTCATTGGTACCAAAAAAACCCAACAACCCACCACAAAATCCAAACTTCATTTATTAGAGTCATTTTCCTCTTTGATCCATCACAAACAGTGCACTCCAGCAGCACGAGGAGGTTCAGAGGGGACCCCGCACAGCACACTAACAAATATGAAAAGGTGACAACTGCTCATTAACAACTCATAGAGTTTAAGAAGAAACCAAGGACAGAAGTAATGCTGCTAGTTTTGTTTCATTGGCAGAAAACTCAGCTGCAGAGAGTGGATAGCACAGACATTACACCGTTAGCCCTCCTCAGAGCCTTGACCTGCAACCGAGGGCTTGCGTTCGGAAAGGCTGAGCACGCTGTCAGCAGCTCAGCTCTGCGTGGGTACTGTCCTGATGGACATTGTCACCACCCTCACTCCATTTCTATTGCATCACAAATGAAAAAAGAACAAGTCTTAATATGAGGACCAGGCCTGAAAAACCTGAGCCCAGGAACTGGCTAAAGTAGATGTTTCAAATGCAAGCTGTTAGACCAAATCACTCGGTGGTTATTGCTAGCAACAGCAACAATAACTTTTTTAGTAGGGTGGATGAGGAGGGAAAACACTATGATTTGTTGGCATTTACGTTTTATACATAAGTGTGTAATTTTAATATTTTTTTAAAATTTTTAATGCCTGAGGCACTTAAGATATATAACCTAATTTTTCAGACCACATCAGCACTAAGAAAACATATTTCAAAATTTTACAGAGTAATCAAGATCTAGAAGTTATCAACAAAATGCCAACTGAAAAAAATCCAATGTGCTTTGTATTTAGCTAGGCGAAAAAAAAATATTAAAAATTAATTCAGTTTGCAATCAGGGTGCCTCATGATGAAACTGAACTTTCTCTTCAATTCGCATGGAAATTTGGAATCATATTATTCCTTTCCTGGACAAGCACTGCAGCTAACACACCCCTGGTTTTGCTCATACTGTGATCAGTAAGTGGGTAAGCAGAAACAGCAAGCACAAATGCTTCTTTGCTTTCAATTTGGTTACCCTCAGACACCAAAACATTGAAAGTTCACGTGAATTTCTAACTGCATTTAGAGACAGCTAACTGCATTTAGGCACCGATGCTTTAAAAAATTGTCAGCAGTGACTGCATTTTGTGTTGAACACCATCACTGAAAGCAAGGTACATCCAGAGGATGCCCATCCAGCCAGGCTCCTCCTCACCATCTTCTGCCATCCTGGTCAGACGTCCAGCATGGGAACTGTCAGCTTAATAAAGAAGGCACCGTGATTTGAGATGGACAGATGGAAGAGGGAGTAGGTAATTTTGACATCGTACTTCGGAGTCTTATATCCCACTAAGCCCCATTTAAGATGTGCAAGTAATTTTTTTAAAGCTGGTCCTACATGCTAGTGTTTCATATTTAATGGTTCTCTTGCTACTTTTCCAAAAGAAATACGAGCCTCGCTTGAAAAGGGAGGGATTTCAGATATACGAGGGAAGGACTTGCTTTTCAAATGTCTTACAGGCAGCTGTGCAGTCCAAGCACAGGCTTTGGCAGAAGTCTGAATGCGGTGGTAATACTGCCCAATCCAGACTTTTTTTTTCTTTAGTGGAAAACGATGGAAAGTCCTGCTTTAACAGGATTCAGACACTGCTCTTGGAAACAGGCTTTGGTAACCAAAATAAAAAGGATCTCAGAAACTTTAACGGCCTCCTTCACTAAAGCCCAGCCAAGTACTTACATTTAGTAATTGAAGCTATCAGTTTACTTTAATACAATGGTCCTAAATCTGCTCTCCAACACAGATGTAAAATCCCCTTGGCTTCACACTCTGTAGCTGGAATTGGGTGCAATATATTTGTAAAAAATGAGAAACAGCGATGTTAACTAAAGTAATTTTGTCATTATAGTTAGAAGATGAGATGGAAGATGATTATTCTCATATCCTGGTACCAATGTGATGTTTATAGGTGTCAATGAAGTCACTGTGACTTCAGGTAGCTGACAGGGTCCCCTGTACAGCTGAATGAGCTGCATGGAAAGAGCCCACATCTATCCCCTGCTCTTCCCATGAAACCCCACGAGCTTCCTGAGAGGTAAGCTACACTTCACTATAGGCTAAATATGGTTTACTAGGTAAACTCAGAGCTTGGCCCAGGAAAGCTTGGATCTTGATCCCAAACATTTCAGAGAACATCTCTACGGCTGTGTTATAAAATTAAAATTATTTGAATTTTCTAGTTCAGGAAAGGAAAATATCAAAGGAAAAAGATACAAAGGAATATATGAAAATTTTGATTAAAGAATCTGTTTCTAATTTTTTTTTGAGAGAAACATTACATCAAGCATGTATTACGCTTGTAGCATATTGGATCATTGAATGCACTGGGCTATATGAAAGGTGCTGCAGCACCATGGCCTGGAGAGAAGTACAGATGATGCCCCTTATCTAGGTCCATACCTCCAGAAAGTCTTCAGACCACCAATATCTTTTAAAGAACTCCATATATTATGCTTAAAACACACTTTCAAAGATATTTGTTTCTGAATTAAAATACACATGCATATAGCTTTCAGTCTTCACCTCCTTTGCCAGACCTCACTTGCTCAGCTCCCAAACGTAGAAAGACCACCAGTGGGCCCAGGAAGAGAAGCTGACAATGAACTTTACTGGATTATAACAAGTCCCTCTGTCCACAAAAAAAGGGAGGGGGATTGGAACAAACATGCAAAAACCAGATGTCGATCCATCCATCTTTCCAGTCACGGACATCTGCTGAATTAATGCTCTTTTTACTTATGAATTAACTAGCTTTATACAACCTGCCTTTGAAAATTGTGGACCATCAGTGTGTTACATATTGTAAATTTGGTAGATAGTAGGTTTTCCTGTGTCTGTGGCTATTAATAGGTTAAAGTACAGTGGAGATAGCCGTTTTAAGCTGCAGAATAAGAAAAGAACAGTTCTGGAGAAATATCATACTCTTATCAGATCGGCTTTTTCCCACAAAAAGCACCAGACATTCTCTGCCTCCAATACACAGTCTTGGTTTTCTGCACAGCCTGGAGTGTGATTCACTCACTAGATTACCACAAAATAAAATGTGCTATTTTGTGTTAAGTGTGTGGTAACTGCATGGTAGATGTATTGGAAGCCACGACTGCTATTACAGAGTAACTTGTGTTATTGGTACAATATTGCTCTATGAGATAATAGTAGGGGGCAAAGAGCTGCCTGGCAAGGAGGCTTGGGCAAATACAGCAGGCTGAACGGTTGCTTAAGATTTCAGCTCATGTCATTATAACTCTGTCAGCACTAGATCAATACTATTGGCAGCTGGGTAATTACACCACTTAATTTTCAAACGCTGCAAAGGTAAAAGAAGGTTATAATATATTCTAAATGACAAAATTAACCCTTGCTCAAAAAGTCATCATGATCTGTGTGAAATGCTTATTTCTTAATTTAAATTCGTTTCCCATGACCGGCCTGAAAATTGCCTACTCTCTTGCAAAGTTCAAAAGTGTATTAAGGAGGGCGTATATTTTGTTCTGTTCACACTGAGGACAGTTCATGTTCTGGCATCAGACAACTTGACTAAGTTTAACCAGCAAATGATGAATTATTAAAAGGGAAAGGAAAATGAACATGGAAAAAGAAGAGAAGCATCAAGAGCAGAAGGGACCAGATCTTTGTCCAGTGTAAACCAACGATGACCTAAGGATTTGTGTGGAATTACGCTGCATCACCCTTGCGGGTCCACTGCGTTTAACCTCTTTCATTCAGGACTAGGTACATTTGTAGAAACCTTATAGATCAATCTGCTGTTCCTATAATTACTCTTGGAAGGATCTCTTGTTCGTGTTAATATCTCAGCTTTTAATAACAGAAACAGAGGGTTATCTTTACTAAACCACAAAAATGGAAGTTATATAATATTATGATTCCACTTTAGGCAAACAAGAACTTTGAAATAAGGCAGTGCATGCCCATCACTAAAGTTAACACCAGATTTTCAGAGAAGCTGGCTTGTAAAAAAGAAGGGAATTTCCATCCTGCAGAGAATTACATCATTTTGACAATCATCACTGCACTGGAACAACACAAGCTCTTTCTCCATCCCTCTCTCCCTCCCATTTTACTTTGTGTTTAATGAAAACAGAAATGTTCTCAAATATTTCAAGCATTAAAAAGAACCCAAAACCAACAACCCCTTAATTTTATTTCCAGGAGTTCAATGTGGAACTATATCTTCTTGAACCGCTACAGTGCCATGTGGGACTTGCTGGTACAATGCTTCATGTCCCTGTTTCCATTCATGAAAGAGGCACATTAAGGACAAGTGACATGATACTGATCAAAAGAGTCCCACGATCGCTGGCCAAACTGGACTACTGACAGAAACGCAGCTGTATTTCTCAGCAAAATGGCTGGTTCCTATATTCTTTTCAGACAAAGCTGCCACTTATCACATCGAGGGTCCTACTGTGACCAATGAATCTAATTATGCAGAAAGGCTGGGGCTCACCTAATTTTAGCTTTTCTAAAAGCCAGTCTTCTAGAGTCACTCTGTAATCAGTGAAAAAAAGATAGATACCTTCAGAGACTGGTTTAGTTACAGCTGAGACAGATCATAGTGTCAAATGTGGGGTGCTAGGACCTGGTCCAGATATACATTTATCCACGGTGCTGTCCTTAGCACAGAGAGCAGTAACTTCCATCAACGGTCCCGGTACATGTAGTCAGATTATCCCCCAGTACAGGCTGATACAAACTGTGTCAGAGAGGAATCATAGCAGGAGTCTCTATGACCCTGTGCTTTAATAAATACACTTGTCCTTCAATTTTTCCAAGGTCTCATAGAAACTAATTCAACATGGCCTGGAACAAGCTGTTTCCCACAGTTCTGCAGGAGATGCACACATGTTTCAGGGAGGATACAGGCTCCCAGGGCTGCCAAATGCAATACTTGGTCCTCCTCTGCCATCGATGAATAGAGTCAGGCTACTTCAGAGGATAGTTCAGAAAAACCAGCCAACTAGCTAAACTAGGTGTTTACAGCTGATGTGGAAGCTTTATGCAATATGTAAACACTAATGTGGTAGGTGGCTTGGAAATGCCAGCAGAGCCATTTGAAAACTATTCGTAAAAACAGTATTGCTAATAGAAACTGCTTGGACTCAAAGTGTGGACATGCTGATTTATGTCAAAAAGAAAGCTCCTTCTTTCACTTAGGAAAATGTATGGCTGCAGTAAACACAACTTTTCTTACACCACACCTGTTGAGGCTTATTAAAGTGCTTCATAAAAATATGTCTCATAAAATAAATTATTACAATAATTAACATGGCTGTCTCAAAGAGATTTTTTCCAAAAGCAGGTATAAACAGGATGCGTAGATTAAATCCTAGTAACAAAAGATACTGCTTTCTTAGTTTGTTAAGATTAGCCTAGATTAGCTCACTATTATAGAAAGACCTAATAAAAATCTGGAAAAATATAGATATATAAAAATATCCCTCCAAAAGGTTTCCATTGTGTTTTTATGATACACCAAATCACTCCCATTTCAAAATAAAGTTTAAAAAACCAAAACCTTAAGAGGCTGAAGAAGCTACCAAAGATTCCCAAATGATTAATACCTTCTCCCTCTCTTTCCTGCTGTGCAATTAAATCACATTTATTTTACATAAACTTCAGTTCAGTCTTTTAGTTTGTCTAACCTTACAAATAGGAGACTAGCCCTGGATAAGCTTTTTAGTTTTTTTCCCCCCTGACCCCTCAGAACATAGTGAATTCCACTCTCCGTGTCACATTCTTTCTCTGAAATTCTTATTGCTGATTACCAGAGACAGGAGTGGAAAACACTATTACAAAAACAATTATTTTTAAAAACCCATATTTTTTTTCCTCTTTTTTTCTGTTCTTTTCTTCTTTGTGATGTCAACACAGGGGTGGCATGACCTTATTTCCTTCTTGTTAGAAGAGAACATGTATGCACATGCACATCTACACTCGGTCACGGCCAGGTATCAAATATCTATCTGTTCCCATAGCAAAAGGAAAATGATTCACAAAACCATACAACTACTTCTTGTTGCCAAGTAGGTAAAGTAAATCACCACTAAAGATAAACATCACTTATCTCCACACTGTCAGTAGGAGAGTAAATTTGATTCCACATCAAGATATATCCAGGCACAAAGATGCAAAATCATGTGAATAAAGAGCCCCAATTAAGTTTAAAAACAAGTTTGATTCCCCTCTTTGCCCACATTGTCCCAAAAATTCAAATCACTGTTTAAGAAAAGTCTTTTAAATGTCCATCCTAAATTTTCTTTATGGTCCTTTTTGGTCTTCTGCCAGTACTGGTATGTGGTGAAAAGTGTCCTTTTAACTCCTTACGAACTGCTTCTCTGATGCCAGCAAACAGGCATCCTCCCAGCCTTTATTCTCCCAGTTGGGATGCCCCAGGACATATCTGCACCATCGGGACAGGCTGGGCCCTCTCGCAGCACATGCTGCAAGCATGTCCACAGCAAAACTTCTGTGGGGATCCCCTTCCCCAGTCTGCGCAGTCAGCTCTCACACTGCAGGCAGTACTGCCACAACATCCCCACACCGTGCTTAAGACAAAAAGCCCCATCAAGGTCTCCGTGTTGTATTTCACTATGAAACTTAGCTATTCCCTAGACGCCCCCCTCCTCTACATTCTCCCCTTCATCCTTCTCTGCACCCAATGCAGTACAAAGTCATTTCCCTTCAACATCAGTGACTGCAGTCTTTCACCAGTGCTTTGTCCAATACCAGTGTCTCACTGTGTTTGCTGAAGTATGTCCTTGTATCTCTAATAAAGCTGTTACATCCTTGGACTTTTTTTCAAATGGAATTGTCACATTAGCAGGTCACAGCCATTCTACAACTGGGTATGATTTAGGCAGTTCCTGGGAATTGCTAGGGAGTGCCTAATTTTTACAGGGAAGAGTGTGTGTACAACATCTGTTGCAACCTGTATCATGACAGAAAGTGCAGCTCACCTTCGTTTACAGAGCAGAAACAATGAGAGGACTTTGCTGAAAGAGGAGCTGAAGCCTGAACAAACCTAGCTAGGTGTGCCTAAAGACACGAGCGCTGCTCAACCTTTCCCCAGGCTCAGATACTCAAAACTGCACTTCAGTGTACAGGTCCTACGCCAAAGATGCCAGGTGCACACACTGGTGAACTTGCACCCAGTTACTACACCCCAGCAACTACAGTTCACATTTCAAAGTGAGATATAGGTACTGCTCCTGTGCAGGAGATGCTACCAAAAACCCCAACAGTAGGGTGAGCCATATGGCCCTGCGGATGCCAGAATTAAGTTTGCCCACAGATATCTTTTGAAACTTCAGAATACGTTTCTTAAATCCTCAATTTCGTACAAAAAAACTCGTGAGTTTTGTCTTTCTTAATAAATAGCAAAAGTTAGTTATGTCTTAATGAATTTCAGCTTCTCTTGGACAAGAATATATGAACTGCTTGGTTAAATATAATTCATTATGCTGTCAGGAATATCTCAGCATATTTTAAAGATCCTAGTACAGTGTACAGAGAAATGTAAATGATCTGTACAAAGAAATGTAAATTCCTGTTACTTACAAAAGGCAAACAAAACATGAACATTTCTGGGAAGGCTCCTTCTTACCAAGTCAACAGTTATTATCTCACATAGATTTCATAAAAAGAGTTGTCTTACTATAAAATATTAAAGAGCTTTTTTCAATTAATATTTTTGTAAAAGAAGAGAACCAAATAAACAACTTGCCATGTGAAGCAGATATGAACATTTTTCGTGTGTAAGAGGTAACAGATCAAACCACAATTGCACCTTCCCTGTTTTCAATGGAGAAGAAAATGTTTTACTCAAACACTTATAGTAACTACCAAAAATGTTGTGTTTCAGAGAGAAATACTGCACGGTTGTCATTCATGTCATCAGCCTAGTATAAATATTTTAGAAATCCATGCTGCTATTTACATTTAAGCAAATTCCCCCTTGATTTAACCTAAGTAATGAATTTCTTTGTGAGATGCCCATAATATACTACGTCTAAATGAACGTTAAAAACCAATACAAAATGAACATACTTACTTGGAGCAAATCAGTCACTAAGGTTATACTATCCTCTTCATTTGTGGTGGGACATAAGGGACATGTCTACTTATATAAGGACATCCAAATCCACACCACAGACCATTTTGGCAAAGAGTTTAGATCTATGCTGTTTCAGTGAGTGAGAGCATCAAGTTGTATGGCTGCAAGATTTGGCATGTCACCTGGCACTGTTTTCCGGTGTTGATGTGGGGTGAGAGTCCTTGCCACGGCCATAGAATAGAAGGGGTGGGGGCGGGAAAGAGAGAAAGTAAAGCAGATCAGACACACAGCAGTAAGAGGATTAGAAGTCTTTTCAGGCAGGTAGGTTGTGGAGTACAAAAATTAAAGCTGCTTTTACTGGAATTATTGTTAAAAGGACTGTTAAAAGGAATGATTAGTAGGAACAAACTTGAGTGAATAAGAAGTCTCCATTCGTTAAACAGTGCCAAGGAATATTTTGGATGAATATTCCAATGCTGCAGAAAACAAATGAAGAATATGGTACAAAGGATTCACTTTGCTTTGGAGGAACATAAGTAATTGGCAGAGAGATTAGGAAAACGAGTGATTCAGGAGATATAGAGAGCATGAAAAAGTTCATACATGGAAAGGAAATGGAAGCAGAGGGCAAAAGCAAGGAGAAAACACCAAGCCAGGAATTTCATCATAGAAGTTTATCAGGTTTGTCAAGCATAACATCGGCTTGGTGAATCCATGCTGACTACTCCTGATGACTTTCTTGTCCTTCATGTGCCTAGAAATTGTTTCCAGGATAAATTGCTCCATTGTTTTCCCAGGGACTGAGGTGAGGCTGCCCAGCCTGTTGTTCCCCAGGTCCTCCTTCTTGCCCTTCATGAAGACAGAAGTGACATTTGCTTTCCTCCAGTCCTCAGGCCTCTCTCCCAGTCACCATCATCATTCAAAGATTACCAAGAGCAGTCTCACGATGACATCAGCCAGGTCCCTCAATACTTGTGGGTACATCCCACCAGGGCCCATGGACTTATGTATGTCTAGTTTGCTCAAGAATTCCCTGACCTGATCATCTTCCACCAAGGGTAAATTTTCTTTACTCCAGATTATCACCCTGGTCACTGGGAACTGGGATTCATGAAGGCCAGTCTTGCTAGTAAAGACTAATATGAAGAAGGCACTCAGTACCTTAGCCTTTTCTATGTCCTGTGTCAACAAGCCCCCCACCCCATTCAGCAGCAGGCTCACATTTCCACTAGTCTTCCTTTTGTCCCTTCTTATTGCCTTTGACATTCCTCACCAAATTCAGCCCCAGCTGGGCTCTGCCTTTCTGAACCCTTCCTCTGCACACTCAGGTAGTATCTCTGAATTCCTCCCAGGCTACCTGTCTCTGCTTCCACCTTCTCTGTGCTTCCTTCTTATCTTTGAATTTTACCAGGTACTCCTTGTTCATTCATATGGGCCTCCTGGTAGTTTTGTCCAAAATTCTGATTGTTGGGATAGACTGCTAGTCAATTGATTCATTCTTAGTGATACAGAGCCATTCTTTTAAGGAGATAAATCCATAATCATAACATTAAAACATGTTTCAGTTGTGAGATGGAGTAATATATATGCATATTTTGTTGTTCTGCATGTAGAATCTGTAAAATCTTAAGAGGTAACAAACCACAAATATTTCATACTGTTTTAAACATAGGGAAATGAAAAATCTGAACTTTCATTCTGCAAGAGATAGTGCAACTTTTTCATTCAAAACCAGAAGAAACGGTTAAATATTTTTGTGTGTGTTTCTGTAACTTTTGTGACTATTTTAACTCAAACTCTCAACAGTATCACATGTCTCATGAGAACTGTACTCTGGGTGAGTTATACCCAGACTCTTAGCAGTCTGTAATACAAGGCCTTGTTTGGTACAGCACACCTGCGTGATCTTGGCATGGTTTTACTGAGAAAGTTGTTACTAAGGTGTGAGAACACACGTGAACCAAAGCTGTGCAAGATAAGCAAAGTGAAAACCTAGACAGACGGTAGTTGTTGAAACCATGATAGTTAGCAGCTTACAGATTCAAGAGGAGAAATGCTGGCACAAAAAAAAAGGTGCAAAACCTCAAAGAAAAAAAAAAAAACAACCAAAAAACAAAAAACAAAACAAACACCAAAAACCAGGGGAAAATAAAGAGCAGAGAATGGAATAGAGTAATTCAGCACCTCTGTGGCTCAGCTGTCCAGCCCTGCCCCGCCCCCCCCCCCCATCTCATCAGTGTCTCATGGGAGAGCTGAGCATGTTAGTGCTCAGCATAGTAGCTGAATAGCACAGCTATCAGCTCTGCACATGATGCACTAAATAATTGCTTGGTGTTCCCAGGTTGTGTGCATCCTGCTTACAGAGCCACTCTGCACAAAGATGCTTGAACACTACAAACTCCTCACACTTGTCACTATCCAGAGCCATGTCCCTTGACATGAACCTTCTCTCTGATTTTTGCAACTGGATTTTAGGAGGAGAAACCTCTCAAAGGAAGAAAATCCACTGCACACAGGAAAATAGCAGAATCTTTTATTATTAGTTCTTATAAACCAGTATGGAACAGTGAAGAAATTTAGCCTAATGTCAGACTGAATCACTTTCAGTTTGAGGAGTCAATCCAAAAGATTAAAATGTCTTCTTTCAACTTTCTCACTTGGAAATAGAAATCAATAATAAAAAAGGAAGAAGTCATGGAAAACATCAGATCAGGTCTAATTTCAGTTTAAACCCAAAAATTCTTTCAAAAGCAAATCTCTTTCTTCTCATAACAATAAAGCAAAAATTTTCAGGAAGTGCTAAGAAGGTTATTAAGCCGTAACAATGTTAAAGCTGAGAGATTTAACATGATCCAATTAGATGTATTTATTTTAGCAAAGAACTGTGCTTGCTAACTCATTTTGAAACCAGTGTACAAACCAGTTACAAGTTTTACGTAAGTACAGCACCGTTCTGTACAGCTGCTATATGAGACTGAAGGTACACTGTTAAGATCATCTCCCTGACCCCAAGACGGGGCTCCATGACATAACTGTACAAAGCCACCCTTTGCAAAGTGAAAAAAAATGTTTTGTAAAGCTGAAATGAGTGGGCACGGCAAGCGAAAAAAACCCAGCTTACTGCTGAGACTGGCGTAAAGCATTTTATGAGGCATTACCTCAGAAGGATTTTATTGTGGTTCTGGGAAACAAGGGGCTCATTTGTAAGTCTTTCAGAGCTGCAGGTGAAATGCTGCCTTCAATAGGTGGATTCACGAACGTCCAAACTGGAGGATGGCATGCTAAAATGTTATTTGCTGAACTAGTAGATTAGCCTTTATATTGGTAAAGCAGTGCCCCAGGGAAATCTGAATGTTCTTTCACTTTCTGTGAATGAATTACATTGTTCATGGCAGAAGCTAATACTTAGTTAAACATTTTTCTGAATGTAGCTTTCTGATCCTGTGCTTACAAAAGTCACTTGTTATAAGAAATATTGAAGACACATCAGTGTCTTCTATTTTATTTTATTTTTTTCCAAAACTTGGGAGAAATCTTAAATATCAAACACTTCTCTTTCATAATCTTAAGGGACTGGGTGGAGAGGGCAGAAGAGTAAAATTACATTTTTGCACAAAGCATACTACAATTGCACATTATTGGTACCTACATTACAGGCGTGGATGACTCACGTAATCAGCCCACACACACGGCAGTAAGTTTTGCTCACAGCAGAAACCAGAGAAGGCAGAGAGAAAGGCTCTTTCTCTGAGACAGTGTTATACTGAGGCAGGAGTCACTGTCTGGAGAAATGCTAGTCCATGAGCCATGATAGCTCAATTTGAATTGAATTTCCAATTTCAGAGCTTCAAAGAGAAATTTCTTTCCATACCACTCAGCAACAGGGAGCAGTGGCAGTCCTAACTGCCCTGTACATCAATCCTGACCTTCTCCCAGGTCAACAGGGCAATGCCTCATCCTTGTATTCAGCCTCAGAGCTGGGGGCATTTAGTGGAGTTGACACGTGGGACAGTTCTGTGGAATCAGAGTATGATAGGTGCCAAAGCAACAGAAAATGTTATCAGCAAATCTTTCTACAAGTTCTGCTGCCTTACTGGCAGATAGGCACCATCAAAGGCTAAAGTCAAAAGAACTTCCATAAGAACCGCAAAAGACACCATCAGTGCACTGGGTCCTCTCCCTGTCAAATTTGAAGGTCCTTCCCCAAACGCTAGATATCTCAGAGTGCTACTTTCACACTGGAGGAAAAAGTCCTGTTTCTCTGGCCTACAAAATGGTTAAACCTTTCCCATCAAAACATTTAGCCTAAGGCAATGAACAATCACGGAAACTTTCCACTCAACTCCTTAATGTTTGGCAAAGTCGTAACCAGCTTATGACAGAGGCTGGTAATTAGAGCAGGTCGGAACATTCTCAACTAAATGAAAATTCATCGAAATATGCTGTTTCACCCAAGCCAAAAACATTTTTCAGACACATATCTGTTTCCACAAAGTTTTTGTTGGGGAAGCTGAGAGAGAAAGCATGCTCATACACTATATACTGAAGATTATGTCACTAGGTTTGGGGTGAGAGAGAACTGAGTGTAAGGACTGACTCACAGTGGTCTGCAACAAAAAACTGTGCTCTACATTAGGAAGAGTAGGTACACAGTATCTCAAATGCCAAAATAGTACCCTGGCTAGGTTATCTACAAAAAATAACACAACCTGAGAAACACGTTTTAATTATGATGTTCAAAAGATTTTATGTCTTCAAATGCCACACACAAAGTCATATTTTTTAATATTTAAGTTGACCTAAAAGGGAGCTGACCTCTTCCACAAGTCTGCACTTCTAATAGGACATGTTAGGGAACATTTAAACTTTCAAAGATCCACTTAAATTGGATCCAACTAAAGTTATCAGATACAATTCCTTTCACATGTTCCCTATAATTTAAACAGAATACTTTGTGACAACCTTCATAACAGATCCAGAAATAATTCAGCAATGTACTCGCAAAAGCATTGTACCAAATTTGTTGTGCAGGGTGTCAGTACCAGGCTAAGGTTCAACCAAAGCCCTGCCAGTCCTCATGTTCTGGAAGGGGAAGGTGGAGGAGCTCCTGTATGTCTTTAAAGTGGCAGCCACTGGTAAAACCCAAGAGCAAATTAGCTTCTTGATGCACATGTGTTCTCAAGACTGCACAGAACAGAATATACTGGCAGAGTATATATAGAAAACCAGAAAGAGACACAGTTCAAAGGGCTGCAAATGGAGAGGGAGAGCAAACCCTGCAAACTCTTATCAGTAAGTGCAGTTCTTCATTTGAACAGATCAATAAACTTTTGTTTAAAAAAAATAACAGTCCAT
Source organism: Podargus strigoides (assembly GCA_028020825.1). Taxonomy (NCBI): domain Eukaryota; kingdom Metazoa; phylum Chordata; class Aves; order Caprimulgiformes; family Podargidae; genus Podargus; species Podargus strigoides. Next base: position 1,202,327 of record CM051643.1, read on the forward strand.
AAAAAAGATTAATATTACCAGGTGAAAATCCTTACTTTTTTATTCTTATGCTTTCCACATTTTAAAAATGTATGTGAAATAGGGAATAATAAGACAAAATATGTTTGCAATTAAAATGTATTTCATACTGTGGTAGGTCCTTCCATCAATTACAGTGAAGTTTGAGGCCTTGTCCAAATAAAGAAGGAGAGATCAGAACTTTTCATTTCTAGAGGCATAAGCAGCAAGTCATTGCACTGCTGAGCTGATGAAAATCTTTTCTTTTATGCACTATCACAGTGTCTTTAGCTTGTGCACTTCTTACCTAAAACATTACGTTTGGTGTACATGTGGGTTTTTTAAGGTTATATATATCCATTATCCATTTCTTTTTCTAAAAATACATTTTTTCACTTAGAAACACTAAATTGTTTAGCTTTTTTTTTAATTCTCAGCAAAACATTCTCAATAACATTTCATTTTTTTTATTCATACAATCTATTTAAAAACAAGGGGGGAAAAAAAGCAAAAACAAAACCAAAAAACACCCCCCCCCAAAAAAAGCCTCATCATTTCAAAGTAACAAATAGCTGCAGTATTCGAAATCTGGAACTTTGTTACCAAACCATTGTGATTTGTGGCAACGTCCTCCTCCCTGAACAACAAAGACTTCAAAGTGGCCAAGATCCAAAGTTTCTTGTTAAAGTTTTGTGAGGTGAAGTTGGACTACATAAAATATTTTTCCAGAAATTGAGGGTGGTTGGCAGACATAAAGAGTACTGGAACAATGTTAATGAAAAATAAATTTTCTTAGCTGTTGCAAGAAAATAATATGTGTATTTGTCCATTAACTCTTACGTTGCTACAATCAGGACAAAAAGAAAGTCAGGCCATGATCACCTGATGATAACTAATAAATTGTCAGTTGTTACTGAATATAATCCAAATACATAGGATTAGTTACATTTTGTTTGGGGTTTAAAATTGTTTTCACTTTGTTATCAACTGTTATCAAGGATTTGCCCTGACAAATCTTTCATTGTTTCAACTGCTGTGGTATCAAGGTATACATAAGTGAATGAGGAGACAAAAGTAAAGAAACAGAAATGATAAACCATCACACTTACTGATAATAATTTTAAAAAATTCAGAGTACTAGTACACAATAAAAGTGTCCAAATCCTGTCAATTTGTGGTTCCACTGATACTAGATTATTGTATTATCAGTGTTTTAATTGCACATTATTTCTAAATATTTACAAAGATGCATGAAACAATATGAGACTTAAATGTAGTTGGCCACATAGATAAAATTAAGCCATATTTCATCTGTCAAAGAAGTGTGCAAAGCAATTTGAAAACACTTAGGGTTCTGCATGGAAAAGGAGAATACTGGTGAGAAGCCGAGAATATTATAGGAATGACACTTAATGCTTTATTATTGTTGATAACTTTGGAAAACTTTATAACATCTTAAAACTCCATAATGCTTTCAATGGTTTAAAAAGATCCTACAGTACATGAACAGTCAAAATAACTCCCTGACATCCGAGCACGACTTCAAATTCACTGTATCATTTCCCCTCCTTAGTCCTAGACATCTAAGCACTACAAGAGCATGCTGCATATCAATTATACAGCCTTAGTCTAGCCTAGACTGAATCCTCAGCTGCAGTGACTCTAATAACTTGAATTCAGAACTTTGCCCCATGTATGAAAGACATTAAACGGGAATTAACACTTTTGATTTGGTCCAAACAGATGATGTAGTTAAGGCAAAATTTGACCCACCTGGAATGGAAGAACAAATCCAACAAGTTTTTTCTGTCAAAACTAATAGTCTTTCTTTGTTCAGTTATAGGTATTTTCAGTTCAGAGGGTTGAACGGGAGACAGAATATATTTGATTTCTCAATAGAACTCATTTGATATAAAAGATATAGGGTGCATGTTTAATGTCACCAGGGGAAAGGATGATGAGGTTTTACAGAAGATGAAGGAGCTGTCGGACTCTAAGATGCAAGTACAAGTGTTTGTCCATCATCATGAAATGCCAGCCCTGAAGTATAGCTTCCCTGTCGGCAGACTACTGATTTGTTTGCAAATTACAGAGCACCTGTGAAATGACTTCAAAATTACTTTCAAAAGAACACTTCAAATGCTGAGCATAGTGCTTTAACCCTACAAATAAACCCACCGTAGTCAAGGCAACCAGTAAATAAGCTACTGAATCAAACTAAAAGGATTTGGAAGTTATATCTCACACAGATTAACATTTCATTTAAAAACAAACAAATGGCCAGACTTCTACACTACTGTAATATTTTAATAAGATAAATAATCTTCCTGATATTAAAAAAGCCATCTATATGATTTTTTTCCTGCAGTTAGAAGTTGAAGAACTTGTGTTCGAGACTGAGAATGGAAAAGGCTTGCTCATTAAGTCTGGTCTGTATTTCTGACATCACTGTAGATAACTAAAGAACACAGAAATAGTTGGGCTAGAAAATGATAATAAAACAACAGCTACAAGAGAAAAGGCATTGGTCTCTGAGTGATAGCTGTGTAGAGCAGACAAGATGCAGTTGCAGACAACTGGAAGAATTTCAAAATCCAATGACTTACTGTCCCTAACTAAGTCAGATAGTAAAGAAAAACGGAAGAACAAATGTACAAGGGTAACATGACAGGATAATGTACAATTTCCAGTTTTGGAATTCCCTAAAAGATATGCAAAGTGTAAAAGTATGAAGAAACTACAGTAACTAGACAGCAAGAATGTCTGACAAAGAACCAAGAAAGAATCTTTTTCTTTCTGCTTTCTATCCTCCATCCTGCTGCTCTAATTCTTTTAAAGAAAATGCCAGAAAGAAAAATGAATCATTCCTCAAGGGATGACAACACATCAGCATCATACTAGAAATAATTCCTTATGCATTTGTATGAAACCCTGTAGTTCAGAAGGCTTACACAATGCAGGAACAGGTGGAATGATGAATAATCTGCAAGAAACCAAAAAAAAAAAAACAAACACAAGAGAGAGAAACATTAACAGGCATTATTAAATTTCTGAGATGTACAGGAAGATGGCCTAAAGAGAAATTTTCAATTTGTCCATAAGGAATAATGATCCCAGAAGTTAACACAGATATTTCAACTTGATTTAGGTGTAGAGGTTAATATCAGCATTATGTATTAATGCATAGGGACCACTTATAATAATTCAATATATTGAAAAAAACTCTGGAAGGGTTGAGGAAGGTAAAAACCTGATTTCTTTGTTTGTTTTAATTGCAACAAAATGACATTTCTTTTTAATAAGAGGTTAGATTTTGAATATAGCTACTCAACAAAGATATTCTGTGGCAAGCTTTTTCTCTATAGACTTCTATAGTACACAAAACCAGATTTTTGCCTAAAAGTTTACACCAAGGTAAGAAGTAATAAATGTGCTTGTGTCTCACTAATTAGACAAGTGAAGTTAAAAATGAAATATTAATGGAAGCAGAAGTGAGTGTCACTCCAATCTATAAGAAGGGCAAGAAGGAGGACCTGGGTAACTATAGACCGGTCAGCCTCACCTCCATCCCTGGAAAGGTGATGGAACAGCTTGTTCTTGGCACTATCTCTAGGCATATCAAGGATGAGGGGGTCATTAAGAGCAGTCAACATGATTTTACCAAGGGTAAGTCATGTTTGACCAACCTTATTGCCTTCTATGAGGAAATAACTAGGTGGATAGATGATGGTAGAGCGGTAGATGTGGTTTATCTTGATTTCAGTAAAGCATTTGACACTGTCTCCCACAGCATCCTCGTAGATAAGCTGATAAAGTATGGGTTTAGTGATCAGGTAGTGAGGTGGATTATGAACTGACTGAAGGGAAGAAGCCAGAGAGTTGTGGTTAATGGGACGGAGTCTAGTTGGAGGCCTGTGACTAGTGGAGTCCCTCAGGGGTCGGTACTGGGACCGGTGTTGTTTAATATCTTCATCAACGACCTGGATGAGGGTACAGAATGTATCCTCAGCAAGTTTGCTGATGACACCAAACTAGGAGGAATGGCTGACACACCAGAGGGTTGTGCTGCCATTCAACGAGACCTTGATAGGCTGGAGAGTTGGGCGGGAAAAAACTTAATGAAATTCAACAAGGGCAAGTGTAGAGTTTTGCAGGTTGGGGGCTGACCTGCTGGAGAGCAGTGTAGGGGAAAGGGACCTGGGGGTCCTGGTGGACAGCAGGATGACCATGAGCCAGCAATGTGCCCTTGTGGCCAAGAAGGCCAATGACATCCTGGGGTGTATTAGAAAGGGGGGGGTTAGTAGGTCAAGAGAGGTTCTCCTTCCCCTCTATTCTGCCTTGGTGAGGCCACATCTGGAGTATTGTGTCCAGTTCTGGGCCCCCCAGTTCAAGAAGGACAGGGAACTGCTTGAGAGAGTCCAGCACAGAGCCACAAAGATGATGGAGTGGAACATCTCCCTTATGAGGAAAGGCTGAGGGAGCTGGGTCTCTTTAGCTTGGAGAAGAGGAGACTGAGGGGTGACCTCATTAATGTTTATAAATATGCAAAGGGTGAGTGTCATGGGGATGGAGCCAGGCTCTTCTCAGTGACATCCAATGATAGGACAAGGGGCAATGGGTGTAAGCTGGAACATAGGAGGTTCCGCATAAATGTGAGGAAAAACTTCTTCCCAGTGAGGGTGACAGAGCACTGGCACAGGCTGCCCAGAGAGGTTGTGGAGTCTCCTTCTCTGGAGACATTCAAAACCCGCCTGGACATGTTCCTGTGTGACCTGACCTAGGTGTTCCTGCTCTGGCAGGGGGATTGGACTAGATGATCTTTTGAGGTCCCTTCCAATCCCTAACATTCTGTGATTCTGTGATTCTGTGAAACTTAGGAGCATCAGGTAAGCCACGGATCTTTAGAAGATAATACCCAACCGCATTGTTACTCCCTGCAGAACTGGTTATTTACAGATGATATATCCTGCCTGCCATCCACAGTGACTTCATTATAGTAGAATATGGATTAGTAAATTTAAAATAATACTGCAGGAGCATTGTTGCTGACCATTGCTCTTTTCCAATGCAAGCAGTGGTGTGAACACCATCTTAAATCAAAATAGATTTTCCACTGTAGCAGTGCTAAGGATTTTTTAATGAGAATTTACCAAAGCAGCACACATTTTGTAGTTTTGCAGTTTTGTAATAATTTTCTATGGTATTTTGCCAAGGAGGTCAGTTTCATTACATGGCTCATCACATACTCTTGTTTTCTTGATTGTGTGTATTTAACTTACATGGTCAGTGTTTAACATTTCATTTTTGAAATGAAAGGCTGTCTGTTGACTGACATAATGATTTTGTGGTGATTTCAGAAATACACACACACACGGCATTCTCTATGTCTTTGCAGATGAGAGCATTTCACTTAAGAGTCAACCTTTTTCTCTTCTCTTTCTGAGAGTAGGTTAACAGAAAAGACGGCAGAACTTGTGTCTTTTCTCTCCTAGACCTTCCCAGAAGAAATAGACTTCCTTGCCTTGTGTTCATGGGAGGGCTACACAGGAATGCAGCTCATGGTACAAACCAGAGCATCTCTCTCTTCCACAAACATGCAATATATGGACTTTTTAGCTACAGCTGGCTAATACATACTTTGCAGGTCCATGCTTTTTTTTTTTTGGTTTTTTTTTTTTGTTTTTAATTTCAGGGAACAAAAGACAGCAGTGCATCTTACAAAAAATCCCTGCTTGTTCACAGACCCATTTACCCCAATACAAGTTAAATAGATCTCACCAGGCTTCTCCTCATTCTCACTTCCTCCACAATCTCCCTCATCTACAAACTCTTTTATATAACTTGTAGTTTTCATTACCACACTATTCTGAATTGGTTCATACTGGCACCAGTTTTCATGAACCACCCGTTACTATCTCATCTAGGCACACTGATTTGTTTTTGAGTCCCACAGGCCAGAAATGCCTAAGAGTTATTAACTACTATTTCCAGAGAAGATGAAAAGTGCAATTTTGTTTGCAGACACCTGCCAACTTAGAATTGTCAAAATTGCAACCAGCTTTTGATTTTGAAAGCCCACATTTTAATGATAGCCTATTGCAATCTCTGTTTTCCTTTACAATTCCTTTACAATTTCCTTCACTATTAGAGCAGATCTGTTGAACACCAGCAGCAGTTAAAAAGGTAGTTTGTGTGACTGTCGTGCAGTGTCTAAGCCTTACTAGGGGGACACAAATAATTTTTTGCATAGCTGCTATAATTATTTCCTGCTCTCAGGCTTTCAACACAAGCAATTAATTCCAGTATAAGTTTCTGCTGGTCTGTCTGTTACTTGAATCTCATTTATTTCAGACATGAAGCCTACAGTCTGAGAGCATAGCATAGATTCAAACATTTTTGTCATGGGATTCAATTCTTTGCAGGGAAATATTTGTTGTCAGATAAGCCACATTGCTTTCCCTGTCTGTATCAGAAGACCACTGGATTTGATCCTCTGAGTATCTTCCGTGTCTTAACATGATTATTCTTCCCAAAATAAGTTCTCCTACAGAAGTTGTGTTAAAATCATAACATCCTTCTCCTGACAAAAGCTTAAGCTAGCCACACACACTAAAATTGGGTTTATATACCTTTTCATAGAGGAACCCCTGCCTTACCATTACTACAAAGTCCAAGGGAGTTTGAAAGCATGATCCCCCAGTAATAAAAGACAGTGCAGAATTAATATTATACTTGTTATTGCCCTACAAGCTGCAATTTGAGCATGCAATAATAGGAAAACATATCTCCAGGAATGCCTCTTATACCTGTTGTACATAGCCTCAGATGAATCAAAGAAAGAGACAGCAAGTAAGACCGTGCATTGGTTAGAAAACAGAAATATTTTGCATGAGAGTATCCAAATCCCTTTGGAATTTCACAGTCTGTTGCTAATTCCGAATAAACCTTTCTGCTCGCCTTCATAAAGCTCTAATAATGCAAGATTTGTAACTTTCTTTCCAGTTCTTTGCCTTTCAAAGACCACCTTAATACATGAATTGTACAGTGATACATAAGGCTCTAAGTTTTCACTAGTATTTAAATTACTGCTAGTGCCCAGACAGCCGGTCATTGACATTACTATTGTAGCCTCTGCAAGTACATAAAGAAAGAAGAGTTCACTGCCACAGCATGTAACTGTACAAGGGTCTAATCCATCTCTCTTCCCTGATTGTTTTTTCCCCAGTTGTGCTAAAATGTGGATTGCAAGCCCTTCTTTCAGTTGTCTGGTGCTGAGTCACCAATACCCTGGAACCAATAAATAGATGCTGGGGAGAGAGGGGAGGGTAAATTCAACATCAGTTTTTTGAGGGTCTCAGTGATGATGGGCCATCGGTTTCTTCCTGCCTCTGAATTTTATTGAACAACCTATGAGAGTCTCAGCTCACAAATCAGTAGCAGCAATACTGTAATACCACTGCTGCTTCCCAGTGTCTGGGTGCAGAGCCCTTCATATCTTCTCCACCCACTCAGCATACTGGTAACCAGAATATGGCCCTCAAAATAGTAGTGGCTGCTTTTTGAAACAGACATTTTCATGCCTGGCAGGGGCCTGAGTCGGGTTCTTTTTTTGTCTTGTTTTCCATCAAGATGTGCGAGGAACAGAGTGTGATCCTGGAGCTGTCATTCAGCCTTAAAATGTGCCTTAAACAGTAAAAAACATGGAAGCAGCAGCTTCCCATTCATCATCCGTTACCCAGGCTGAAACCTTGCTGGCTGCCTTGCAGCCCCGTGATATACAGAGATTCCTACAGAAATGAAACCTCTGATGACACAGAAAAGTTTTCTGGCACTTGTGTATGGGTGTGGTAGGTACCTGGGCCTTCACTGGAGTGCTTTGAAAATGCTTTTAATATGACAATGCTGGCAAAGCCCCTTTGAAATGTCACTGTTTCACCGACTCTTGGACCTTTTGAGTGTTACTTGCAATATGTTTAACTCAAATTATCACAGAAAACTTTCAGGCATCTGGAAGGCTGCAGTTCTGCTCACACTTTCCACTGGGCTATCCTAGCCCAGGGAAATCTGCCTTGAGAGTTGATTTGCAAAGAAAATAAATTTAAGGCTTTTCACCCTTCTCTATGGCACCTAAAACCTTTCCTGTATTCCTGCGGTCTGCTTGTGATGCTTATACATGGGGACAGAAGCAGGTATATGTGCTTTAGAAAATGTTAACATCAACACTGCCACATCGAAGAATTCTCCGATTAAGGTATCATGCCAGACAAAGTGCAAACAAAGAAACTAACCCACAGAGATGTCATTAGTCTATGACACAACCCAGCTACAACCACCATAAACTGTGATATGATTTTTCCAGATCAGTATTTTCAGCAGACACATCTCACACAAAATCCTGTTTGTTCAAAATAACAGGTTGCTGTTAAAAGACTGTTTCAGCTTGCCCTGTTAATAAGCCAAAGTTGCCTTATAAGATCAAAGACACAGAAAGAATTGGCAAGGGACTATCTATAATAGTTGCAGACAAAATGAGGCTTCTTGGGTTCCACTAATCCATTGACAGCGTGGTTTTATTGTCTAACCAGTATTCCCAAAGCCATTGCAAGGGATACAAGTTTCCTGCAGTAGATCATCAAAAGTGGTTCCACACAAAACTCACGGCAAGGGACATCAGGCTCAATCTAAAAATGAATTGCCTGCTACCAGGAGTCTCTACATATACGTGGTTCCTGTTAGCTGTCCTCATATTTCAGCATTATTCTATGGTAAAGTGTTGCTGTGAGACCAATTTTCATGTTGAGTGATTATTTAACAAAGAATTATTTTTGCAATGCAGAATTTCTGAAGAACATTTCTGAGAAGAACACTTCAATGTGTTTGTCATTGAAGCGCCACTTACTTTGACAAAAGATGTCTAAAACATCATGACTTGTGAAACTCCTTGACATCTCTGTTAATTCAACTATGTTGTACACAGCTTAATGTGCTTATGTTACTTAGAACTGAACACAACTCATGTGGTGTAGAAAAAACCCCCACAACATTTCCATTCTTCCTCAATATATAATTCAGAAGACAGCAAATCAGTAAACTGGAGTTATGAATGTATTCTACTTGTTCTTAAATAAAATTAAGGAAAAGGATTTACTGCAAATAGCAGGTATTTTAGGTGCAATCAAGGCTATCCTTACAATTCTCTCAAAAAACATAACTATTTTAGATAAAATTGCAGATTATTTTTTTTTACTAATTAAGTTCTTCAGAGCCAAATCCCTCAGACAGTGTTTTAAGACAACTTTCCTGATACAATTAATGATGTCAGAAAACTAGCCTTATGCTTTGTAATTATTTTATCTTAGGGAAAGCTGTAGCCACAAGATAACAAAAAAATCACATTCCTGGAAAAGACCAAAAGAACCTTACATTTAAACATTTCCTTTATTTTCTTTCTGGAAGCAGTGATGGCTGATTGCAATTTTTTTTCAGAATTTTTGCAGGGACCTCCAGTGTCTAAAAGTTATTATTTTTTGCCATGACATCTAGATTATGTTGCTTTCATACTTTTCCTACCTGTCAAAGAGTGAGTCTCTTTAATTTGTAACCTTTTGTGTAGCTTATCATTTGACACTGAACTCAGCAGGAGTGCCTGTTCCTAATTTCCTCTGTGGTATCTCCCTTTTGATTGCAGTTACAAATGGTTCCAGAAGACAGGGTTAACCTGCCCCACTCCAAATAAAAATAAACTATTTATATAAGAAACAAAACCAAAAAATGGCTATGCAGATACACGTTCTACCTTTATTTCTCTCCTAAGAGAGAAGTACTGACAGAAGTTCATTTGCTATGCACTCTCTAGGTTGTAGAGAGTCACCACACAAGTCAGGCCCATGCTTCAGGCAAGTCCAAAGGAGATCCCAAATTTAAGACTTACTTGGTGCATTGACCCTGTCTTGCTTACCTTATGGTAAGCAGTACCTTGCTCATAACAGTAACTAGTATTCATCTGAGCCACTCAATCGGTCTAAATTTGGCCTCTTAGGGAGTACTCATGTGACTAAATTCAGATTTTTTAGACCTTGGCAGTCACTGAAGGTGACTTCAGGGCTTAGTTGTTTCTGAAGACTGATTCTCCATGTACTATGGCAGGCATTTTACCTACCTAGTAAATAAGAGTGTTCAGTTCAACTAGTAGGTAAGACTAGTTCAGAGTCAGTGTGCCCCAGCAATGATAATTTCTTTCAGCTCACACTAAAGACAGTCCAAGGTGTGCCTTTCTAGGGTAGGTGTCTGAAGTTACAGGAGATTAATCCTTCCCCTTCTGCACCCAGAGCTGCCAGGCTTGGCATTTGTATATGAAAGGAGAAGCAAACTGCACAGGAAAAAAGTCTCAGTATGCATTTAAGGAGAAAATATTGTCCAGGTAATAATGTGCACATGGTGGCCACTTACAAATTCAGTGCTTTTCCTCCAGTGGAGCATGTCCAATGGGCTGAAAAACAACTTTTGTCCTCTGAGGCACAATAATTCCATGCTGACACACTAACGTTGTGAACAAACGATGCAACTTCTGCTGCTAATGTGTCTTACTGAAATGTCTGAATTAGCCAAGTCATGGGGATAGGTGATATGTGTGTTGCGTAACATCACCACGTCATACAAAGTGGTATTATGCCAATCCACAAATTTAGAGATGTGGCAGAACTGACCTTTAGGATCATGCCAGCATGTCAGGGAACTGCTGAGCCAGAAACACCTCAAAAACCTCAGGTAGCTAAGACACTGTTGTTGGACATGAACACTTACGCAAACCTGTATCTGCATCTAATCCAGCCCTGCCGAAGTATTTAGCAGTATTCTCTGGACACTTCTGTCTTGACAGCCTGGTAAATTCAAGCCAGAAACACAAAAGACTTAGCTGAGCAAGGGAGTATTGCTGAAGCACAAAAATCAGCATCAGCCAACAAAACAGACCTAGCGATAGCCTGTAGCCAGAGCTGCTAAGAAGAAGAAAAGTATTCCACTCTGTGGCAATTTCAAGGAGAATTGCAGAAAAGGTAGAAACTGGTCACGAGAGAAAACAATGAAGCAGGTGAGAAGATGGCCCAGCCGAGGAGCTGCGTGCCCACAGGGACTGCAGGTTCAGAGTGCAGCAAGGTTAGTGAGGTTGAAGCATAAGATGGAAGCACTTCAGTGCTAATTCAGGCTCTCCTACACTTTATCATCTCCTATATACAGGCACGGCCTCCCTAACTATTAAGGCACATTATTCTCTGGAGCAAATATACATACTAATTATCACTGACCCCTGAGAAAACAAAAAACTCTCTTAACTGCACAAATGGAAGTCATGCAAATAAGTTCACAGGTGATATGGTTTTCTCATAACACAAGCCCCACACTGCTGAAGCTAAATCACTCTATTTTTAATGTAGGTATCTCTCATAACATTAGGTAAGGAAATATACGCACTACATTGCTGAGGTGTGAGAAGAGGAGAGGAAGGTGTCAAGTTTACCTTGGATTAACCTGTTCACTTACTAGCCACTGTGTGCTATTCTCTGACCCTGTCTGGAAAAGTCCTGGGCAGCTGATGGCCATGCTTGCCATAACCATACTACTATTGGAAATCAAACCAATTAACATAAAACTGTCTCACATGTGACTTTATGACTACAGTCATACCTCTTCCAACTTAGAGTCTGTATGCTGCTAAAAAAAAAAAATAATGCTACAGCTTTGATCTGGTTTTGCACAGAAACATCTGGAAAAGAGCTGTTATTTCACAGAAACTACTCCCCCTACCCTTATCTGTGTCCCCTTAACCTATTGCTTTTTTAATTCCATTTGCATTTCTAATAATTCTCATGTCAGTTTGATGGATATGACAGTTCTGTCATTAACCAAAAATGCAACATAACTTGTCCAAAAAGAGTAGATTCTACTATTATCCTTTGCAGAGCTGTCAGTTTGATTTGGTACTCTTATCTTCCTTTCATTCTCTGAGCTGGCTGAAATCAGACACTGAATACTTAATTAACCATAATGATTGTGGGAGTGCACATTTTCATCATGTATATAAGGCATGAAATGTTACAAGACAGTTTCCATCCTCTGATAGCTGACAAGTATTTTGTGCAACTCTGCACTTTTGGAAACAAAGAAAACCATAGGTTCTAAGAGAGGGACAGAATGGTACCCAAGGTCATTCGCTGAAGATGGGTGAGACATCTTCACTTGCTACACTCATAATGGGCAAAAGCACTCAAGACACAGTTCTGACCCAAGGAGAGGGCTTCATCTGTTTTTATTGATTATTTTCAAAAAGCCATGGTCAGTGATCTGGTCCTCTGTAATATATGCAGGATGAGGAGATGGAGTGCAGGAGGAGAAATTGCTTCAAAGATTTGCTCCTCCAGGATCCAGCATGTCTCCAGAACAGAGAAGAAATGGATCTGGGATATAACATTAAACGTTGAGAACATGAGTCCAGGCAAGTGCAGAATGAGGTATCTGTTCAAGGCATCGACTTCCAGCATCACATAACAGGTACAAGCATGGGCACCCTGTCAGCTTGGACTCTGCTGGCCTGACAGAGAGAAGGAGCACCTCTGTCACAGCCTGACTCAGACCCCGCTCAAGGAGAGCCCTGTGCTCTCCACCAGCCCTCTGTGGGGTTCAAGGAGGCTGCATATCAGAAGTGGACTCTCTCTCAAGCAGACAGTGCAAACAGGCTGTCCCATGCCTGACATGTCTGGCTGACAGCCAGGTGTGGGGGGGCCCCATTTGGAGGGGTAATCTGATCTCTCACAGGATATTCAGCCAGAGGAGCCAGGCAGGACTAGCTCCCTTTCCAAATGTATGTAGCCCAAAGCTATTAGCAAATGCTCAAGCTGAAACTAGTTCTTCCTGTGTGTAGTGTAAATCAACAGGGGAAGGTCCAAAATTATGTGTAACACACAATTTATGCTTTCACAGTCTTTCATCTTTCTAGTTCCCTAAGGTAATGTAGTAATTGCAGATAATTATTTCAGAGATTATTATCTAATTCATACTGTGAATCTACATGACAGATATTATTCATTTAGCCAACAAGCACAGCTATTTTTAATTCCTATCTAGTCTCAGTTCAGTATTTCAAAATAAAATAGCTCACTACTAATTCCACAATTCTTTGTGCTACTGGCAAGGTACTGAGAAAACTTACGTGAATAAAATGCCTGTGCTAAGCAAAAATATGAATATGCTTTAGTAAATTTGATCTCCAAATTAACATTAAAACTTAATGAATATGTTCACACTGAGGCTTTAAGGTTAAGAAAACAGGATGAAAGTCTATTTCATTTGTGACTCCTAAAAGCAGAAATAATATTATATTTATCTATGTCTCATCCATTTCTGTCCCAGGTATTCTGATCATTTTGGACACTTTCCGCATAATCTCTTTATCTTTTTCTCAAAATGTTTATTTTGTGAGAGACATTTTTATCTAGAACTGAAACTGCTTTAAAAAATTATGTTACAACAGCCATTTTGACTCCAGTTCCCAGCCAATTGTGTGGTTTGCCATGCAGAAAGCTTTTGAACTGATGAATTGCCTAATATAAGGAATAATTGAATCAATTTTAACAGCTTTCTAATTATTTATGTGATAGCCATTTTGGATGACTCAGAAATGTTTACTTAGAACTCTTAAAATGCACTTAAATTTTCTTTTTCTCATTACCATTGTTTCATTGCAAAATAATTCCTTCTTTTCATAAGTATAAAAGCTACCCTTAAATTTCCCTTTGTATCGCAACTATGAAATGATGTAAAAAATAAAATAGCCTTACACAATAAGGAAAATGCAAATCTTACAGACCTATCAATAGAGACCTATGCATATTATTTCTTTATTAGTTTATGATTTTTAATTTATTATCTATAGTAGTAGTTTCCAGACATTGAAGCAATAAAACAAATGCAATTAATCCAGTTACTCTTCCATAGTTTTCAAAGTGATTTATGACCAACAGTGAATGTTCTTTCCCAGATGAAAATATCTCCCAGAGACCTAACAGTAAAATAATAAATAATGCATAAAGAGCAAGTAAGATTTGGTATTGAACATGAAAGTGAAGTTCCTCCAGAATTACACCCCTGCTAATACTTGTACCTAGGATATCCTTACAGTCTTATTCAGCCTTCAGCTACTCAAAGTCTAGATTTTGACACTAAGGTTTAGCTAGATTCACAGCCATATATGGCAAAAATGGCAATATGATGCTGCCACCAGGGCAGTGAAACTAAGATACAAAAAACATTGCTGGTTTTCCGTGTTTCTATCCATATCCTAGCCCAACAGTAGAGATGTGAAAAAGAATAGATACAATTTTGTTATTTCTTTTATACTTCCTGCTTATATTTAAAAGTTGACTTCACTGCAAGACAAAATTTGGAGTGCTCCCAGACCCTTATGAACTGAAAAACCATTAGTAAAAAGAACATTTATAAAGCAGAAGTCTGACAGAAATGCCTATTCTCCTCATTTACAATATGCCAGATAACTTGGACTGACAGCAACTTCTAAACACAGTTATTTTTCATTGCTTAGGCTGTTTATTCACTTTTTCCCTGATCACTCAGTGAAGAGAATATTATTTGGATTTTGAGCAGTCTCTTTTATATCTGGTTATAGGACTTGATCACAAACTCACTACATCCAGGTAGGAAGACTCCTACTGGCTTTAATAACTTTCGATTGTGCCCTGCTTAGGTCACTGACCCATGCAGATTCCCAAACACAAATATATGGAAATTCCTTGAGAAGGGGGAGGTTGCATTTATGAGCATACGTTAAGACACAACAATCTGCGCAGTAAGCCAGTCAAACATTCATTGCAGAGGAAGCTGGGATACTGTCATTGCTTCTTATCTTTTTCTCTCATATTTTATTTTGAAAAATCATTACGGAAGGCAGCTCTGTATTCTCTTAACACAAGAATAAATTCTGAAAGACAGAAAAAATGCATCTTTGCAACATGAGTAATTTCTAACACCTTTATAAAGTAACAAAATGGATAAAACCCACTTATATTACTTTCAAGTCATACTATAGGCTTTGTGGTTCAGTTTTACATACTTTTCTGTCTTATTTGAATTTTATCTTTTATTGATAGCTGAATGAAATTAGCATTTTGATTTTAATGAGGGAGATCCCTGAAGCAACTGGGAGGCAATTTACAATGACAACTTTTTGCAGCATTGACGTGTATTTGGGAATACTAATAGAAACACTTATTACTATTTACACATTTCATCAGTTAATAAATAGGTACGTAAGATATGAAATGGAAAAGTCAACTCAGTCTCTGCTTGCTTTACAGCACAAGTAGCACAACAGTAGAGTGGAGAGGACAACACTTCTGCTAGGCTTTATACAATGAGTAGAACAAGGTGCTTTGCTGTCACAGTTTACTGAATAACAAACAAAGCTTCAGTCTGGGTGGATTAAAAATTCAATACACTCAGATGTGGTTCACTAAAATTAACAGTTTCCTGGCTTCCCACTCTACCGAACTCATATTTCCGATACACACAAACATGTGGTGAGCCCACCCTTCTTCCCAATCTCATCTATTTACCACAGTCAGCAAAATCCTACCCAAGTGGCCTGTTGGCACCTTGCCAGTTCCTTGAGGGCTGTATCTTGTTTGTGCAAATGAAATCCCTGTCATCTGAAGCAAGGGGCTACAGCCCAAGAAGCTGCAAGTTTCAGCAGGCAAGCCTCCATCTTGGACTCTGCAAGACAGATATTTGTTTTACTGTACTGTAATGGTCTTACATTCTGCAGGAACACAGTTGTTGTTGCTTCGCTGACTTATTTTTCTCTTCTTCTTTGGAGTTGTTTCCTAGTCAATGTAAGCACATACCTACTTTAGTATTTGCAGAGAGTGGGAGGTCTCTTGCTATAATTTTTGCCAGCTTCAGGTTCAAAGCTCAGTGAACAAGAGGAATGGCACTGACAACTTCACATAAAAGTCATTTTCTTCAGATCGTGCTGTTTGTGTAATTGATTCTGCAATCCAATAAAATGGAGGTGCTCACCAAAGACTTCTCAGAGCCCACGTTAGCTTTCTCAAAGTTAGGCAGCCAGTCCAAGGCAAGCACTCTGATCTGCCCTCCAGTCGTGGGGATGATGATATCTATCTGAGGAAGGGATGTCAATGCTGCAGAGAAAGCACCCTTTTTCTCTCTCTTCACCACTGACGAAGTCTAGACAAGATGCCTGAATTCCACACACATGAGAATGGGCAAAGGAAGCCTACTGGTTCCTCTGCTACCTACCAGGAGCCACCAACATGTGTTATGTGCATAATAGCCAAACCCCTGTGCTCAGTGCTGGCATGCTCAGGGTGATACTGCCAGGTGCTGCTGATCAAATATACTGAGCCACTCAAGCAAGAAGACAGGTCAGGGAAAGCCTGATAAAGGAAGAGATAAAGGCTTTGCAGGAGTGGAGAAAGCTCACACAGGAACAGGTCACTACATGGGTTACTTCCATGCAGGCTCCCTCAGCAGTTCACTCAGCTCAGGTAATGGGTGCAGCACCCAACATGTCTTGTGGGGAGAAGGAAAAGAAATGAGGACAATCCTCAGGAGTGAGCTGCAGGAATGCAAGCCAGAGACAGACGCTTTCAGAACATTGTCTGGGATGTTGCAATGGCTGAACACAAGTGACTGGGTTTGAAGGGCAGATGGAGCAGAAAGGGTGAGAATGACAGCAGCTACCTGTGGTCTGCTGGACCACTGTTGCTGCTGAGACAGGAATATGCTGTGCCCTTTGTGTGCCTGACATGGTCTAATGCACTAGGAGACATCTTAAGTGAAGGCTGAGCTTGAGTAACACCAGCAAATTAGCAACACCAGGCCAAAGAAGTATGAAGGCAATATGAATCAGCTATTCTTGGACCACAGGACACCAAAAATACCCTGGATCTGAATCATACCATTGGGACAAACAGCATTAATCAGAAAAGACATAACACCTGCTTTTAATGATACAGGCTTTTAGACAAGTCCTCAAGGGAGGAAACTTCCCCTGAAATCTCCTGGTATGTACTTGAAGATTATGTGGTTCTCGGCAGGATAAGAGCAAATCTGCTCTAGGGGAGCCAGGGTCCCCAGCAACTCTGGAAAGCTCTCCCTCTGTTCTGCTCCAGTGGCAGATGTATGGCCTGTTGATCTCTCATATCAACATCAACCCATCCCAGGCTTTCCTCCCTTGTGCTAGCACACCAGCAGGGAGGCTACATGTGAACATACAGTTGGAGCAAGACAATAAGACATTTCTGCAACACACTATCCTCAGTTTTGTTTTTATCCTAGGCTGGAACATATCTCATGCTAGAAAAGTTTAAAAAAAAAAAAATCTCAGTTCAATGTGGACATTAAAGTGATCTGGGACAAGGGTACAGCTCTTCAGTGACCTACACTGCACTTTGAGGGAGGAGCAGAGGCTGAGCAGAAGGCATTAGTAAGACATTTATTCATATGTGCCTTAAAATTACTTGCAGTTGTCACTTATTAATTCTATAAAGAATGCTTTTAACAAAGCATCAGTTTAGATTAAGAAACAAGGATTCCTCTCTTATTGGCCATTTATCATGTAAGTCATAGCCTTAAAATACCCAAGAGCATGAATGTGCTACTGCTCCACATATCTGCAGGAATTTGTTCCTTGCTCATAAAACTATAGGGTAATTCCATTGATGTCCACTAGAGAACTAAGTAAAAAGAATTTACTTGTTAGAGCGAAGGTGTGTTCAGTTTAAAGCTAATTATCATATGCCTTGAGGGCAGAATTTGATTTTATTTTTTCTATCACACAATCTTGTCAGCAACAATAACTGCTTGCAAATCACATTTCTAGGCAAATAAATAACTTTTTACTGCATTTATTTGATTTTTTTTTTTCCACAGCTGTATGGGATATTGTCACTTTTATTTCTCTCTTGAAAAAGAATATAGATGACAAAGAAAACATTTAAAGGAAAATTGTTATTTGCTTTTTATTTCTCATTATTTTTTCAGTTACCATAGAATCATAGAATGGTTTGGATTGGAAGGGACCTTAAAGATCACCTAGTTCCAACCCCCCTGACCAGGCTGCTCAAAGCCCCATCCAACCTGACCTTGAACACTGCCAGGGAGGGGGCAGCCACAACTTTTCTAGGCAACCTGTGCCAGTGTCTCACCACCTTCACAGTCAGGAATTTCTCCCTAATATCTAATCGAAATCTACCCTCTTTCAGTTTAAAATCATTGCCCCTTGTCCTATCACTACACGCCCTTGTAAAAAGTCCCTCTCCAGATTTCTTGTAGGCCCCTTCGGGTACTGGAAGGTGCTATCAGGTATCCCCGGAGCCTTCTCCAAGCTGAAAAAAACCCAGCTCTCTCAGTTTGTCTTCAGAGCAGAGGTGCTCCAGCCCTCCGATCACCTCCATGGCCTCCTCTGGACTCACTCGAACAGGTCCATGTCTTTCTTGCGTTGGGGGCCCCAGAGCTGAATACAGTACTGCAAGTGAGGTCTCACGAGAGCAGAGTAGAGGGCGAAGAATCACCTCTCTCAACATGCTGACCACGCTTCTTTTGGTGCAGCCCAGGATGTGGTTAGCTTTCTGGGCTACAAGTGCACATTGTCAGCTTATGTTGAATATATTTTATTTCAAAATATATTTTATTATATATTGTGTATTTTTGTAGCTTGTAGTTATACATTTCTGTAGCTTAAAACTGTTTCACAGAACGTCTTTGGCTTTCATTGTCTGATAAAATGTTCAAGTTACTGTTCTTGTGGAAAAATCAATTCAGTTAAGGTTTTATAATCACATGGGCAACTTTTTCCTCTAAACAACACAGAGGCAAGCATGTACGGACATGCTGGGGATGCACTGACAAGAAATATAAACAAGTTCTTTTCCCATCAGTTACATAAAGACTTGTTGCTGTTTTATATTTGTTTCCCACTTTATGTTAACTTTGCTTATCAGTGCACAGGCTCTTAAATGAATTCATTCTTCAGCTCATAATTTACTCATTGGAATTTGCAAGTAGCGGTAAATTGGCATGAAAAATTTGAAATAACATCCACATATGTTCTATGTCTCTTCATAGGAGTTCAACAGCATTCTTACATGTGGTATTTGTAAGAGACAAATTTTACCTAATGTTTTGTTTTAATTAACTCCTTGAATTTCTCTTAAAGTTTATAGGATGTTGCTCTCTGGAAAGCATGCACAAAGAAGAATCAATAAAATTACATAAAATTGTATACAAAAAAGAAATCTGGATTTAGTATTCATTAGAAAACATTTCCTATAGATCATCTTAATTCCTACGGTACTCTTCATAAATGTTCCTAGGCCAAGATTTTAACATGGAGAAACTTGAGGTTATTCTGAAATTCACATTTATGCTTCCAGGTAAATATTGAGTTTCAGTTTTTGTGTGCTTAATAGCTTTTGAAGTTAATTCACATTTTAGGCTATCCAGGCATAGACTGAAAGACTTTAAACTTATACTGCCTTTTTTCTTGAGCTTTGTATGTTATGTAGGCTAGAGAATATCCCTCAGTTTCCCACACAAGACAGTGCTTACTGGCATTATTTCCAAGTCCCCACAAAATCAAACCAATATAAAACAAGAATTCTGGTTACATTTTCAACCATTAACTGTATACGTTACTATAAACAGCATCCATTAGGCTGATTCTGCTTGACTTTATAAAGTGGTTGCTCCCCCCGCCCCCTTTACATAAAACAAAAAACAATTACGTGAAGGAAGGTCAGCAGTCTAAAAGATCAGAAGATGTATTCTAGGAATAAGGATCTGGAACTTTTTGAAACATTCTCAGGCTTTTCCAACAAAACAGACATTTCATCAAAACAGAAAAGTCTGCAAATCGTGTTGGTTTCTAAGAGTTTTAACATGGAAGTTCATCTCTTCCCCTCATGTTTGGTGCTTAGCATGCTCACAATTATGTTCCCTTTCTACCCACATCCATGCACCAAGGAAATGCCTTTAAAACCTATGCAACCTATATATAAACTATATGCTATATTCATTATAAAAAAGATGCTTCATTCCAGATGTAGTGACAAAGGATAGGAAAAAGGAACAGATTATCCTCCTTTTGTATGTGGTAGTTGGCCCACAAGGAGACCAAGATGTACACCTGTGGCCATGCTGGACTGTGTTACAAAATTGGAAGCTAAGCTGAAAACCAATTTCTTCCCTACATTTGCGTGATAAACGCCATCTCACTGTGTCCATACTTCTAGTGCACATGAATTTGCTCTGCCTGTAGTTCAAAGTGACCAAACCTATGATACTGCATTAATGTAGTGCTGAGCCAAGATTAAGAAACCATCTGTCACAGCTGTCACCCCATGAAACCCTCAGCCACCTTCCAACTGCCAAAGAATGAAACTACACAGCTAAATGAGCTCACAGATATGTAGTCAGTGGTTATGCACACTGTATATTTTTCATAGTTAAATACAGACATGAAAGTAAAGGCCAGAAACCAATCACTTCAAGTTAATCTTAAAGTGATGAGAGAATATTTTTTGTTGTTCCAGCAGTAGGATGATGTACTAGTGTCAATTTAGCTTCAGTCTTAGTGTAAGCACCATGTAACACATTAATATACCTTTCTTTTCTCCTCACAGAAATTAAAAAACATCAATCTTGCCTGACAAAACTGCAAACTTTGGTTCTATAATTTTTTTTTTTTCATGTTTTAAAATTAAAATCACCATTCAGTACTGGAGATAAATTAGTGGCAGTTTAAGGCTTGGTATTCATAAAGGACATCTCTAGAAAAGCCATTTTTCTATATTACATATTTCTTCTGTATTAACAATCAAACTTTTACTCCTGGTTGGGTTTATCTAAAGTTTTTTAAAATTATTTTCCTCCTACTTATGAAAAAATTATGCTATTGTTGGCCAGAACATTTGCTGGTAAGACATACACATTAACATTAACATTCTGTGATACACTCACATCATCATAAAACATATGACTGGTAAATTATGTGCTAGTGAAAGAAGATATGGTGTGTAAGTATAAAATTTAACTGTTGAGCGTTGCAAGAAATAATTAGATCATAATAATATTTTAAATTAAAAGAGTTTAGGACCACTGATTAGGCTTCCACTGTTACATTGACATGAGGATCACACTTCCCCTTTTAATACTTTAAACCCCAGCTTTGTCATTGGGTAAAAACAGAAAAAATTATGATCAGTAAATGATTGTTTATAAAATGTGTACTGCATTTCTATGGCTAGTCATTGTCTTTTCACTGTATCCCTAAACTGGAACACTAGTGCACTTACTACTAACTGAAACACCAGAGAAAGCAGAATACCAACTAACCAAGAGGAAGGAAAAGACCCCAAAACAGCGTTTCTCTTTCGAAGATTCACAAAAAGGAAACTTGACAAAACTGAAAAATAATGCAAAAAAAATGTTGCATCAAATGTACCTGAAATCTCCCTGTTAAATGTATTGATATACCTTATGGTATATGTAAACAGTTAAACTAATTTACCCTCTGGAGGACAGGAGGCTGCAAAGAGCCCAGCACACCCCTCTGCAACAGGTGGGAGCTCTTGAAGCCTTCTGGATTTTATTCTCTGGCAGCATTTTGAAGCAGAGGTGACATCAGCTGCAGAGGCAGAGCCGTGCCAGTGACTGCATGCAACTGGAGAGGCACCAGGCTGTACCCATGACCCTAGCACCACCACCACCAACCTACTAGGCTCATCTCGAAGCAGCCACACTCCCTTCTCTACCTGATCACAGTTAGCCACAAATCAGGAAGTCTGATTTTCCACACTAGCAGTTACACCTTAAACATTAACAGCAGGCCATGTGTCACTTCACACTATTACATCTTCAACTCATTTTCCCCAGTAACACCACACACACACACTCTGTGAGCACATTGTTAGCAATTTTCAGAAGCACTGTGCATTAGAAGAAACAGTTTGTTATGCCGACACGCACAATTTGTCATTTGTTCAAGTCTGTCCATGTAAAGTTGCCAGAAGTTTAACAAAACGTTATGTATTCATTTGAACTCTGTGTTCCTCCAGCCTTTGCTGGACAAAAAGCATGGCCAATACTGTGTGTTCCAGCTGCAGGGATTTTTATTCTCAAAATATATGGGAGGATGACTGAAGGGTTAGCTATACACAGTACAGAGAACTGAACAAAGAGGATCGTAGATTCTCTGTGTTTAATAAAACAAGACGGCATGGATAATATATGGCAGCTCTGAATTGTAAGCACAACACATTGAAAGGTAAGGCTGTCTAAAAGTATCAGCCACTTCCCACACGCTCTCCCCTCCTTGGCAAAGACAAAGTTATTTCGAACAAGAGCTGGCATTTCTCTGCATCCAGGTTCCCTTCGTATCTTCCACTTGCTGGGCCTCAGACTGCAACAGCACTTCAGTACATCCTTAATACTAGCCCATAACATTAACCATTAGTTCAGAAACCCATCAGCTCAAAAAATCTGCTTAAACATCTGCTTAAGTCTCATTTATTAAAAAAGGAAAGACTTCAAAACATAGAGAGCTGCTTTCTGAATTAAAGGCAACAGATTGTAACCTCAGAGAACTGAAGAGCTTTCTTTCTTCCATTAAAATTAAAGGAATGATGAGAAAAAGGAATTTAAGGTACTATAAATCAAATAAACCCATACAGAGTGCTTTCTGCTTCCCTTCTCCCCTATTTTCTTACCCTCCAGTGTTGAAGTCTGGCATTAAAGTCTCAAGAATGGGACAAGAGCTGCCTGAAAGGTTTGGTTTATCTGGTAAGCAATGCCATTAGTGTGATATATGAGGTGCCACTGGACCATACAGGTGTTTGCAGCAGCATATTTAAGACCTGTGAAGTTCCAGTAGCTATGTAAGGACTTTTTCATTTTTATGTTACACATTTTGCTTCTACGGACCAACATCTGTACAACATTTTTATTGCATCTACAGTTTGATACATCATTACCTTTAATAAATTTACTTCTTGGAGAGTCCTGGGAGTTTGTGGTCGGTGCAGTTACTCCTCCCTGCCTAAAACACTCTCTTCAGCTGCTATAAATCCTGGAGTTGGCAAAGTGACTAGCAAATAATCTCTTCTCTAATGAGAAAGATGACAAATGAAAGGAGAGAGAGTCACAAGAGCAACAGGGAGATGCACCTTCTAAATGTGCACTAAAAAAGCTGGGATACCTCCAGGTGATTTTTTTTACTTCCTAAGCTAATGGATAACCAACTGACTGGAAAGAACTGGGCATAATGAGCGGAACAAACTACCACAGTCCTATTTCCAAATCTCCGCCTGCCCTTTGGCTGCCAGCAGTAGCACTGCTTTCTTCAGTTCATAGAGACCTGGGAGCTGCACTCTCGCTCCCTCACCTATCCCACTCCTCCTCAGAGGAACAGCACATCTGCAAGGAGACATTTAAAAGCCAGGAGGGAGATTCCCCATTTCTGGTGACTCACCATGCTCACTGAATAAGCATTACATCAGCCACCTCCATGCAAATGTCTAGCATGGGGGTAATGCTATAAAGTGTTTCATGGACAGTCAAGTATTGCTCAGACTCTCTGCAGCCTTTGTATTAACAATGAGATAAATTCACAACCGACAGTTGTCATTGTAACTGCCCTCAGTCAAAAATTGCTCACCTTTATTTTACCTTACTTTCCTCACCTCAGTAAGCCTTGCTATCATCTATCATGCTCAGGAAATCATGGGCAGGTGGGATGCAGTGTCCATGCTTGAAAGCCTTGTGGAAAGCAGAGGGATTCTGACTGTCTGAGGCACAGAAGAGACCACTAGTACTGTGGGATCAATGTTCTCAGTCACCCCTATGGATTCAGGGGGAGGAAGACATGAGAGACAGATTTAGATATTCAGGCCTTTCAAGATGACTTGGTGATAGCCCACCTCTATAATAATTCCTGCTGTCTAATCTTTGGCAGTTTATCTAAATGCAAAACAGCCTAGAACAAGGAGTCTTTGTAACAGTAACAAAAAAGACATCGTAACTTCTCTGCAGCTGAGCCATGACAGGCAGGAACAAGAACAAGACCTCTTGGACAACTGCTTAATACTCCAGACTATTCTGGCATAAGAGTTTTCACCCCAAAGACACCTTCTAGCAATAAGAGGACAAATTCAGCAATACAGGGATGCCAAACAGAAAGAAAGAGTTCTCAAGGGCCTAAGAACTAAAACCTGCTTGCATAGGGCATATCTGTGGAGCTCCTAAGATAGGAAAAGATTTTAATGAACTTTGAACATCTGACTCCTTCCAGCACTATGGAAACAAAGTTGTCATTCATTCTACAATCTCTATCACAGCCAAGTATATCCAGTACTGGAAAAAAAAAAAACTGTAGAAAGGTACCAAATGAAAGCAATTGTTTCCAGTTATCACAATAATTTCTCAAATATTTCCCTCTGATAAGCCAAAGAGATTTAGTTCAAACAGGAACTGTTTCCAAGAAGGCGGAGAAGCCAATGCTATTAATTCAACTCTTAACAGAGGCAAATTTAATGTTAAAAGTAGTTCCCACTCTCTAAAATTGTTTTGTTTTGTTTTTTGCAGTGAATTATAACACTTGTGGTATAGAAAATTGTATCTTAAATAACGGTTTGAATACCACCTCCTTGGACTAGCAGCTGTGTGTTGCCTAACACTGTTGAGTATTGGTCTGAAAGCACTGACCTGTGCCATGTCACACAATTTTCAGTAACTCCTACTTCTCAGAATAACTGGTGAAACATTTTCTGACTCAGATAATTCTGAGTTTTAGCATAACACAAGATTTAAGGAATGAAATAGCTACAATCCAGGACCCCAGAAGGGTCCTCCAAGAGGTGGGAGGACCTCTTAATATCCATAAATGGATATTCCTTTAAGCAAGAGCAATTAACTTTCTTTCCCCCGAGCCAGAGGCTTATATCTGTATACATCTGTGAGCCAGACGACTCACTCCTTAGGCTCTACAGCACCAAGGATAAACTGCTACGAATGTGGTCCTCTGGAGAAAACCCTACTAGTTTCACCACTGGACTAAGCAATGAGACTTGGCTATGCTGGCTACGCAGAAGAGACCCGGGGCCATTTGTCACTGTCACCTTCAGCCGTGCCTGCTGATTCATTGCCTTCCACAGCCAGGAATCCAGATTGCTTAACATTGGTGCTGCCTCGCACACCAAGACAGCTTTGTACAGCTGTACTCATCACACAGATGTACTAGGAGATCCACGCTTCAACTGCTAACAAGCCACACAGAAGTCAGATTACCCCGGTTTAAAAAAAATTGTATCTGTAAAAATGTTAACATTTAAATGCTCAGAAGGAGTGTGATTCCTTCAGAAAATGATTTTAAAAGATACCAGTGGGTAGTGTGCAGGGAGCACAGTAAGAGCCACATATTAGACACATGTTGCTTTATATGCTATCTACCTACATAGATGTGGAAGATCATACAGTTTAAAGCTCTTACAACAGTACCAAAAAAAGGTATAAAAAAACCAAAACTGCATATTTTTACAATAATACAATTTTTTTTCTCACTGCTTTCATGTTGTAGGTTTCAAAATGCCCTGGCTAGAGTAGCATTTTAATAATTGAGGAAAAAAATCTATATTGTGGAACTGCTAATGGCTTATACTCCTTTCTCAGTGCTATAATTCTCTTATAGACCTGCTTCCTACTTCCTAGTACAGTCTCTTTTGCTCATATACCCTCAGACTACAACAGTAGAAAGAACATTGAGAAATGTGGAAAAGTAACAAGTTATAAGCTGCCAAAATGATTTATTTTTTTATAGACAACCTGTGAAACTAAGTGCAACAGAATAATACAAAAACTAAGAGGCCGTTGGATGCAAAACATGACATTGATAAAGTACAAAATATTGCAAAAGATACAATATTAACTAAATTAGTGTATTATAGAACATGAATCACTAATTCCTGATGGGACACAGAAAAGATATTCAACAGGCTGCTACTAAGATGGGCAAAACAGAAGGATTTTTAGGCTGCTTTACAAGTGGCAATGCCCTGAAAAGTCAGGCTGGTTTCTGTCACTGTTGCCACTGCTGAAGAGGATGTGGTACACAGGTTGACTCAGATGACCATCCAGAAGCCAAAGCCCTGGTTCCAGCTGCAGCTCTCAGGGCAGAAAGACTGCATCTGGACAAAAAGACTGCAACCCAACACTGGTGCAATATTTCTTCTGTGCTCCTGTGTGACAGCTGACACTGATGATCACTGCTGAAGGAAGGATTCTGGAGAACAATGCTTTGCCATGCTATCAGGATACTAACAATAGCAATCCCTCCCTTCCTGAAGGCTACCTGAGACTTTCAGTTTCTTACCTACCCATTCCTGACAGCTAGTTTATCCCACTACCCACACTCATATTAGTTTATCAATCATGCCACTTTTCTCAGGTCCATTGCTCAAGAAACACAAGTGACATGAATTACCTCCTGCCTGGACAAATAATAACACAACAGACTTGTCCTCACTAGCAGTGATAGTAGCATCTGCCTGAGAGGTGGCAATGGCAGCAAGGAAAAAGGGAACATACATAAGGAATTTGTGAGATATAGGGCATGGAGAAGATCTGGCAGGAGGAGATAATGGGGCCTGCACAAGGGAAGGAGAAACCCTAAGGCAGAGGAAACAGAAGGGAGAAAGATAGGATGTCATACTTAAAGGTGAAAGAGGAACACTCAAAGCTTTTGAAGATGACAGTGAAAAAGGAAAAAATAAAGGTATATGGTTTGTTTGGACCCTCTGGCATGTGGTTGCAACCTGCAGATGATACTAATGCTGACTGTGAAGAGGTGTACACAATTATGAGTAACCTGACTGAGGAGCTGTCAAACCCCATAGCCCACCCATTTCAGCACCGGCAGCAGCAAGAACCAGCCATCCTGTTCCACTGCCATCCTTCAGTTTTTTTCAGTGTTGTACAAGAATTTCTATATCCTACGGTAACCAATTAATAAATGACCTTACAGCCACCTACAGTGTCTTTTTTTCTTACCAGAGGTCAAGAG
Organism: Podargus strigoides; assembly: GCA_028020825.1. Classification (NCBI taxonomy): domain Eukaryota; kingdom Metazoa; phylum Chordata; class Aves; order Caprimulgiformes; family Podargidae; genus Podargus; species Podargus strigoides. The sequence goes on from CM051643.1 coordinate 1,229,466, forward strand.
ACGTCACTTGGGGCAACTTCAGTGCAAATAACACTAAAAAGACCTAAGAATTTGTATCACCAAATAAGAACTGAAGAAACAGTAGAGAATGACAACTCACTATTCTAATCAATAGAGTTAATTTACTGTGCTTCTCTGAACTGCTAACAGCTGAAGAAAGCTAAACAAGAATGAACAGAAATAACATGCTGTGCAATATAGTATTAACTACTTCGGCCTGTTTCAGTCACTCAGAATTTTGAACTACATTTTATGCTTCCTTAAGCTGCCAAATCTTTTTCATCAATGAGTACAAAGGCAGAATATACTGACAGAATTCTAGAAAACCACAAGTCTATCAAAGATTTAATCTCTACTGCTGCCATAATACATCCATCTTTATAAATGGTCTGAAAAAAAAAAAAAACAAACAAAACAAACAAAAAAAAACCCAAAAAAAGGCACTCTACTGATATGCAGTCTCAAATATATTTAAACAACAGTCAGGCAAATGATGAGTACGTAGTATGACATATTGCTTTGCAGGTCTGCTTTGCCTTCTGTACACTTTTGTGTCCTGATTTTTTCCAGTCCTATCAGATTGATTCTGAAAAAGGAATAAACCAATTTCTGCCAGTGACCATAGTTTGACATATGGAAAAATGAAACTTTTCACCTCTAGGATTTAACCTCAATGTTGAACGTAATATATTTAATTCTCTGTTATGTTTTTAAACACACAGCTTCCCTGGCGTAACAGACTAAGCAAGAATATGTGCCACTGTATAACTTTTTTACGTACCAAACATACATCACAAACAATAAAAGCAGCATTCAGCAGAGAAATACAGACATTTAAAGTGAAACTGCAGTTTTTTCCATAACAATTAGTAGTAGTATGGGATTTTTGAGTGAAGCAAATAAACACCTACATTTAAAAAAAAAAAAATAAAAACTAAAACAAGTCATAGAAAGATGTAGAATTAACCTGGAACAGGAGAGGCCATAAATGTAAATAGGTCTTTCCTTACTTCAGATGATCTACATCTATGTATTTGTGGCCAGAAGTCACACAATCACTTGGTGCAACTTTTCCAAATCCTTTATATTTTTAAGCGAGCTTAACTGGGAAAGTAATTGTCAAAATGCCTTAAGTTTTAAAGAAGTATTTATAATTAACATACCTCAGTGGAGAGAAACAAAAGACATGTTTTTTAGTGATACAACTCAATAGCCTCAACATTTTTTGTCAGCAAAGTATTTTGTACTTCAACTGATAAGAAAAAACAGGGAGACCTGGCAGGTGTTGCATGTGTTGCAGGTCAGTGGCTATTGTTATTTTGGAGATTGCTCAGAGAGCAATCAAGATTTACTGGAATTCACTACTTGTTCTGGATGCTTGTTCATCCTGTTGATTTGAACTGACTCTTGCCTGACCCTCTCTGTGGGTCACCCTTAGGAGGGGTCCATCACACCTAGTGTCAGCGTTCCAGATGTTAGGCAGTCATCCAGGCTCCTTTACAGCAGGAGAAAGGGTGCAGCACCTCCAGAGGGTGACTCATCTCCCATAGCAGATATTTATTTTCTGATGGGATGAACTACCATTTGTACATATTTCTCTCTCAATCTGGTTGTTGACTGCAGTGGAGACCTCAGGGAGCAGCAGCAGAGTAGCTGTGGCTGTGCAGGCTTAAGGACTTAGACAGAGCAAAGCTTGTCATTAGAGGCAAGGCCTTTTACTAGACCACCCTGCCAAAACATAAAGGGAAGTGAGATGAATCTCCTCAGATGTACCTGACAGCAGAAGAGAAGGAATCATATTATCTTAACAGGTGTAAGTCACCCACATACATACACACACACCAGTTTCAAGACGTACAGCCATGCAGTCTTCTCACTCTCAGTGGGACTGGGTTTGGATGTCAAGATTTACAGATTTTCTACTATCTTTGTGGATTTTCTATCATTTACATCCCAGGCAGTGCCTGGAATCTTCACACTTGTCTGTAGTTGACCCCAATTTTACCAATGCTTCATGGAAATTCAGTGAGACAACTACTCAATATGACTTTATTAACCTCACAATATGCATTAATACCAGTCTTGTACAATGTATTGCCTCACTCTCTCCCTAGGGACAGCACTGTACGTGCATATGGCAATGCACTGATAAAGTACACATTTTAACGCAAGCATTCCGTATTTGTACTTAGGGGGGAAAGCAAAGTTGAATACTTGATTTCTGAAATCAAAGCAAAAGTTAATTACTTCTATAATGATAACAGAAAAAAATAATTAAAACCTGTTTTAGTATGAAATTTCATACTGTAGCTTTTAAAAAAATTCCAACTCTATGGAAATATTTCAGATATCCATGAGTTCCTTGGAAGAAAGGATCAATATCTTTACTGTGACCTAGTACTTTTTAGATCATGTACATGTTAAGCAAAGGTCAAGACTAATAGCTTTAAGGTCAAGAACCTGACATGGAAAATGGTAGACAATAAAAAAAAATAGTTGTAACTCAACACTGGGTCATTGTCCTCCAGGCTGGCATGGCCTCCTAGCAGAAAAGATTTAACATCGTTTGCATGAACATCCATGTAAGCTTGCTGTAACTGAAGAAACCAAAAGCACAGCTGAACTATGGCCTGATGTAAGGGTTAGAAAAACAATGTTTTAAAAGTAGGGAAACACTCACTGCTCAGAATCATTGACTTGCCCACTTAAACATCCTATGCTCTCTTCACAGAAATTCAGTCACTAAAGACTATTTTCAAAACACTTGGAAAAAAAAACCTAGGTGGGTATACAACAACGATGAAAACCATTCTCTCTCCTTCACTTTCCTATACCTAAGTTGGGGAAAAATATTTTCCAATGCTGACATAAAAATTAGATGCAAAATTTAAGATGGCTAGAGACACAATTTTCTTGCAGATAAATATTAACAGTAAGTTTACCGAGCATGCATCTGTTTCAAAGCTCTGGTTTGGAACAGGGAGGAATACATGGAAGGAAAACTAAGGAAAGTAAATATTGTTTCACTACATTTTAATTTAGTCAAAAAAAGCACATATTTTTCATTAAATGTTTCCAGAATATTCTCTGGTAGTTTAATCTGATGTTTGAGAAGAGTGGAGCAGCCTTGCTCTCAGACTGTTTGTCTGTATTGAGGCTGCCAGTAGAAAGGGTCATTTATCAAAACACATCAATTGATTTTACAGCGCAAAACATCTGTAGCACTTACTAGTTTAACAAATGTTTTTTTACTTAAAAATTAAAAAAAGAAAAAGAAAAAAAGGAGGGGCTTTTATTTATATGGTCTTTTACTCAGGAAAAAATGATATGAAAGCAATAACTCATTTGACAGAGTCATATCAGACCTCGGTATTTTGTGGGTGGTTAAAGGCAAAGACCATGAATATACCTGAAGTACGACAGCATATGGTTTGACTAAACACCTTACAGTTATTTACGTATGCAATTCCTATATTGGTGAATTTCTTTCTCTTCATTGCATTGATATACATTAGTGATACATAATATCTAACAGAAATCAGTTTGGGGGATTTTTTTTTTTTTTTTTTGCATCTTCGTGAAAAGATTAGTGCAATTATGACTGCTGGAAAAGGTTACTCACTGACTAACTCCACAAGTAAGACCCATTTCAGATGTGACATTAAGCTCTGAGTTCTTAATATCATTAAATAAAACCCCTTTGGCTTTCCACACTTCTCTTCTAGTTGTCTAACCCAAGGTAACCTTTTTAAAAGAAAATGGAACCTTTTGTTCTTCTTCCAGCTCCCATACTTTGAAAAGTTGACCACCTGCTGGGACATTTGCTTTGATTTAGTAGCTTAAATTTACTCCACCTGCTTATCTTTCTTTTTTACAAAGCAATAAAGCTCAGAAGTCCATGCAAGTTGTCTAGAAACCTCAAACTGAAACTCTTCTGCTCTTCATACCTTCTGCTTGGTTCACATAAAGGAAATTATTATTTACACTAGAAACATTGTGGTGATGTCACTGTGGTCACAAGAAGAAAAAATCTTCTATGATGTATATTATACCAAAAAACCCAAACACACACTAGTGGCACTGCATATACAAACCCAAATTTTACTGTTTTCCAAACTATTATGATATCACAAACCAAACCAGGAACTTCAGTTCTATTCATGTTTTTCCATCTCCACCTGCTAACAAAATAACATTTCCCTAAGCACTAGGGTAGGTTGCATCTAGGCTAAAGTATGCTTTCAGTCTGCTGGAGTGTTGCCTGATAAACAGCTCTGTAAGAAAGAGGCCTTAAGAGATATGAAAGAAAGCCAATGTTCTTAGATGGGTAAATAAAGACCATGACATTTTCAGCTATGTAGCAGAGTACAAGTGTCAGCATAGTGTGAGTTTCTGCTTTCAGAACTGCTCTTAAAGCTATATATTCTTGATTTTATGACATGGTTTTACCAAGCCTCTTCTCTCAAGAAGCAGAGGCATTTTATACTTCCTTTGTCCTACTGGTTGCTGTGTAACCTCTGCCCTCACATATTTTGGCTTGTCTTTCTCTTCACTGACATCTCCAAAGAATTTCTAAGGTTTACTGGATGGAACTTCGCAAGTTCAAAGTATTTTTACTTCTAACACTATACCACAACAAAATCTTCATGCCTATTATCTGATTAAACCATGCTAAAAAAGTTAAATTAAATCCTCACAAAGATTTGTGGAACATAATTAATAGGTGAAGCTTATTGTTATGCCAAATGAATGAAAATAACAAGTAAATGAAGTTACAGAATAATTTTCCTTACTACTATGAAATTCTACCCAGCTATTATTTCAAACCTCCCTCTTTTTTTTCTAGAAACCATTCGCTACTACATACGTGTTATGAGCCATTTTCATCTAAAGCATTTTTCCCTGGCTTTTTTAGTAAGCTAAGATCACATTAGGTCATGAGCTAAGGATAAATCAGATGAGAATTGAACTGGAACAGCTAAATAGAATTTTTACTACAGTGTTAGTGGGCTTCTATGTCTGTCATACGCATTTATACCTCTCTGGAACAGGGTTTTGCTTCTCAGAACCTCTAAACTAATATCCATAGAGACACTTCTCATCAATGAAGCTACTAAGCTGAATGAAAAATCAAGTAGCACTTGTTTCTGAAGAGTAACAGGTCCATTAGTATCATAAATGCCAATTAGCAAGAAAATTTCCTGACTATGTATGAAAGATTAAAAGCATATCGGTACTATTGGGACATTAATTTGAAAGCACACACACAAAGCTACAGGAATATATACAACTGATTTATAATTTGTTTTTTTAAATTCCAACATCAGAAAAGCTTGAAAAAAGCTCTGATAAAAATGCTGTGGAATCCATGAAAAAACTTGCTGAAGCAGAAGCAAAACCAAGTACTGTTAAAGCACTGGGGATTACGCCTCCATTATCTTGTGAGAATCAAGGTTTCATAGTACAGTCCTAACATATGCAAGCAAAACCTTAGAATAGTGAAAAAGCTCACACCTCCAGTACTAAAGTTCGTCTAGATGCCACAGATCTATTAATAGAGCCCTTCAAACCTAGGGAGGGTCTCTGTACTGTCTAAAGCACTGCTTTCAGTTGACAAGGTCAGCTAAAATTCCCGTATGAATTCAGCGACTGCAACTGCAAGGGCCAAATTCCTCTGGACACATCTAAGGTACTCTGGCATGAGAAAGTGATAAAAGAGCCACAAAACCCATCTTATCTCCTTCAAACCTGAAAACACCCTTTGAAAGTTTTTTTCACCTTGTTGTGTTCCCTTTCATTTGACCATCAGCCAAATCACTCAATCTCAACAGTTCCTATTAGGGGTAAGTGGATTTACATCACTGCTTTCCCCAGAGGAAACCAGATCACAGCAGGTTGCTAATACTCTTTCTAGAGCTGATGATCAGGTCACATACAACAAAAAAAACTTTCATATTTTATTCAGATTTTTCCCTTTCCTCATTTAAACTCTTTATTGAATTTACAGTGTTTTCTTTCCATAATAAAGAACATCTGTGACAGTGGTGAAGCCAAAATAAACCCAGTGACGGAAATTCTATGTAGTTATGCTAAAAAAGTTTTATTCACAGGTTTAGGTTTCCTATTAAAAGGGGTACAAAATCTTCCTGCCCTAGCTTTATATGTTATTATATATATTATTGAAAGCAACACATACAATACCAAAAGGTCGCCATATTCTTAAGATAATTTTATACTTATTCTCCTGGAATGAAAAGCAGTTGTGCAGCTTTCAAGTCATAACAAGGGGATCAATGCTTATTGTGTGAAATGTTTTCCTTTACCATCATGATGAAAACCAGCTGGTGCCAGAAGGTAACCCACTATAAGCAATTCAGTCATCAACCATTATCTTGGGCAAGTGTTGACCTGGCCTCAGACAAAATCCTTATTGTTCCCTTTGTTGTTCCTCTTGCTCTCCCTCCCTATCTTTAGTTATGATATGCAAATTGTACATGAAAAGAAAAACCCAAGCTAATTCACTCCTTTCCAGCTTCAACATCTGGAGTTGGCAACAATTCATAATAAAGTGATGTTATGATTAAGCCTACTTGATAATGCTAATTTTGCAATATCACATGGATTCAAGAAGTAATCAGTGCTTTTATACAATGTACACCTATTTCATGTCTTTGGAAGTATTCATATGCCTTTCCTTCTTTAATGCTTTTAAACATCTTAGTGGTATTTGGCTGTGACATCCACTTTAGACTATTAATGGCTACAAAAACGTTTCTCATGTTCTGTGTTGCAGTATCCAAGCAAAAGAGAACCAGGCACTTCTGTAGCATTTTAATAAAAGTCACTGCAGCATCTAAGCAAAGCATTTATTACTATTCCTGTTTATTTCCAATAAATTGATTGGAGATCATATTATTATAATACAAAAATAGCAAAACATACAAAACCACAAAGCAACAAAGATTTCTCCTACAATATTGTTTTTTTAACTGTCATAACTTAATGAAATTCAGGTATTCATTAAAACCTGTATACACTTCTAAAAGCTATAGCTGAAAAAACAGGTATATTTTGCATGCAAAATATGTTATCATCATTTCCATCAAGAGTCAGAAATTTCAAAACATAACAGACTATGATCTACTGTGTGTCACTCCAGAAGTAATGTTGCCTCTAAGGACTGACGATCCAGTGTTAGGAACGATGACTACCCCTACATCCCTAGATTTGGAACCCAGATGCTGGTGATACACATATTTCCATGGAAACACAGCTAAATACGAGATAGAAATTTAACAGACTACCAGTATCTAGTGACCAAGTCAGAGATTTAGCTGAAACAAGCAAAGGTCACAAGAGTGCAGGGCCATTCCACCCCTGAGAACCACTACACCCTTCTGTAGTAGAGAGGCTTAGACATGCACTGGTTGACAAAGGTGCTGGTGGTAAGATTATAGGTCCTAATTCACCTAAGGCCTATTCCAGTGGCTACTCACAACCACTGAAATCAGCAACCACATCATCCAAAATATCAGAAATAAATATAATCTGACTTTTTTTAAACTTCAGTCTTCTTCAGAAATGCTTCACCATGACATTCTTTTAAATGCTTAGAAATCTCACCCAAGGATTGTCTGATAAATATAACCCTTCCATGCACTGTCTCATCAGCACAGAGCTCTTTCCTCTTCCTTTGCCCTCAGTCTTTCCAAATGTTTTGCTTGCCAACAGGTGCATTGACAAGTGTGATGCAAACAGGTTCCATGTGTTTTTCCTCCTCACTTGCAAAGAGCTCTTATTTTATCCTGGGAGTCAACGCATCCACATTCAGAGACCTATTGCCTCTGATGTATCTTTTTAGACTTGGTAACAAGAGACCAAGCAGAGAAAAGCAGAGAAGGCCATTAATAAGAAAAAGAGTTAGTCTGAGGTCTTATCTAACCACTACCAATTCACAAAAAGCAAGAATTAACTGATTCCTAGGGATCTCAGAGGAAAAGACAGAAAAGCCTTTTTTACTACTCAATACTATAGGAAGTATTGTTTCAAACTGCTCTCAAATGCTGTGAGAGTGTTGGAACAAAACAATTGTTCTATTACATACACTAGCAAGTATATAGGCTGATCTACACTAGCATTAAGAGGCTGCACACACAAATTTATGGAAAGAAGCATTATAGTCAGGAAAAGACATATTCTGCCCTAGAGACCATAAAATACACAGTGACAAAACAGAAATTAGGAGACTTGTAGTCACGGAAAATAACAAGTTTTTCAAATTACCCAACTTCAAACAGTTACCCAGCCATGAATATACCTGAGGTGTTTTGGTCTATACAAATGGTATAAAGAAATTACTCCAAAAGAGGGTTTACTTTTGGCTTTTCTTTTTTAAAGATTACTTTCTCCTGTTAAATAAAATATTCCTCCTGGTTGGGATTACCTGAGAAAATCTCCCCTGGCATAAATCCAGCATTCACTGCTCACAAAAGTTAATAAAGAAGTGATTACACAAGAGAAACAAAGCTGAGGACTAACTCTGTTTTAGTATTGGTTGGTTTTCAAACAAACAAATTAAAAGATAGAATTCTGCCCTGTGCTCACAGGAAGACATGTGTGGGTTATGTAAACCATAATATCCACATGTTCCAGAATATGAGCCAAGTTGCCCCAAGAGGAAGGAGACAACCTCTCTCTGTAGAGAAAGACTGTAGGAAAAATGAGGACTTTCTTCACCTTTAAAGCCTCTTATTATGAATGCTGAGATTATTAAAATAAAAAAACACAACACCCTTCCTATCTGGTGCTACTAGTCCCTGCAGAGCTGTCTACTGTTGGGTGAGTAGGTAAAGAGTTGCATCAATATTCATAACAAACATTAGTAACAAAACCCATGCTTTTTAAGTTGTCTTTCAGATCACGTTATCCACAATAACTTATTTTAAAGCAAGGTTTGATAGCCAGCTGCTGTGAACATATTTCAGTCTATGTTCTGAGTCAAAGTCCTTTACTATGGGCATAAATACTTTCCTTACCCAATACAGAGAGGATCAACTTTCAGGGGATTGACACGGAAGGCACTACACTGTTCCACTTTGTTTATAGAGCACTGAAGAAAAAAACCAGACACACTAAGATCAAAAGCAAAGATTTTTGTAACATTAGAGATAAAATGTCAGATCTACTGCAACGTAATTTGACTAAGGAAATTTTAGGTATCTGTGATTAAATACTAGAAATAAACGTAACCCTCCCTTTCTAAACTTTACCTTTTATGTACGAAGTGATTGAATAGGGGAGAAGATTTTAATAAAACCCATGAGCTGCTATATTGATAGGCATTTTCTTTTCCATATTATTAATACGTTACTGAATTGCTACAGAATACTGAAGTGACTTCTAAATAATCAGCATAAAAGAATATTTCTTCTCTCACAAACATACATAACATCTTTACCGAGTAATTACACGCTTCTCAGAAAGCACTTTATATGTCTCTATCACTGTAATGTATCAATGCCCTGGAAAACATACTACTTAGACCAAAAGGTTTAAAAAACAAATATATGCTTCAGTATAATGCACAACTGAAAATGGTTATTAGTCAAACATGAATTGCGGAAAAAAAAAATACTCTACAAAAGAAATTATCCTTTTATTTTGTTTCATGAAAATACCAAGAAACAGAAGAATCTAAAAGTTTTATGACAGAGAAAATTTGTAGAATTACGTTGTGAAATTAAAAGCCCCAAGAGAAACTTTAGTTTCAGTGGATACCTCTTTGGTTTTACACACTTTCAAATAAGATTCACACTGAAACCTGACTTTTATAAGGAAAACAACAACAAAACAAACAAACCATATCTAAAAGGTTCATGTTATGTCCTTTCTGAAATTCAGAAAGGCAGATTATTAAAGATTTAGTTAAAACACATCATTAAAATCATAAAATAAAACCTCTTCAGATTAGGCTTTAAAATAAATGATTGGGAAAAGGTTACCAGAAAATACTCCCAGCACTTCTGGACCAGAGCATCAAGCTGCTCCAGAATACTAATGATTATTTCTGTAAAAGCTGAAGGTCAAAAATTCATACATTCACTCCATCTCCCTTTTGCTCCCGAATTTAAAGTTAGCATGAAGTGAGAAAAGGAGGTAACTTGGAAACTTGTCTCCTTCCAGATTCTCTCTCATCTTTTATATTCAAAATAAGTCTTAATCTCTGATTTATTTCAAATTCCTAGTTTTTACCCAAAACTTACAGTATCTTTAATGCCATTCTTGCCTTTTTGAAGCTACAGATCCAAATATTGCATTAATAAGTTATTCGCAGAGACCACTGTCATTTAGAACCTGTCTTGAGTTGTTACAGCATTCTCACCATCATCACAGACTTCAGAAATCCCATCCATTCTCTATAGAAATATTAAAGCTGGTAGCAGAATGCTTGATCTTAACCACATTCCCCTGCATGTTTTATCAACTCTGCCACACCTGTGACAAAAATCTTCACTTCAGCTCAATAAAATCAGCCCTAGAATTCAAGACAATTTAAACACCATTAAGCATTACGAACAATGCAAATTCATTTCTGTCTACAGCCTTACTTGCTCATTTCAACAGTGAAAATAATCTTTTATCTGAAACTTTCACAATTCTATCCTTACCTAAGGGTGTCATAGAAAGATAGGTTTACAGTTCTGAGGACTTCCATGGTTTACAGAAATGCTGCACATCTCCATTAAAAATAAAATGAGAAAGAGTCTGGTGTTTTAAATGATAGTTTTCAGAGCTGACTACATTTAGCCTGTGCCCAGGGCTAAACTGCAGCAGTTGTTCTGCCACCTGATGACCCCTCCCCAGCTGAGAAGGGGACTCAGGGAAAAAAGGGAGAAGCTCCATGGGTTGAAATAGAAACAGATTTAATGAAATAACAAAACTAATACAATCACCAACATAAAGCATACAAGGTTATACTCAGCCTTGTCCTCATGATCAGCAGAAGGAACAGTAGGCCAAGAGATAGGAGCCCCAGGAAAAGGAATTCCTTACACTTTCTGAGCTCCCTCCTTTTATAATGAGCTTGATGTCAGTGGTATGGGATACACCTGTGAGTCAGCTTGGGGCAGCTGCCCTGACTGAAACTCCCAGCTGACTCAGGGCTACTCATGGCCTGCCTGCCATGGCTGGCCCTTGGGTCTGTGCCTGGGAAACCAGGGTATGGGCTTATATAGTTTCTGTGCTTACCTCAGACTTTGATGTGCTCAGTGACAGTGATCACCTTAAGTGGTGCAAAGGAGTCTCTTACTTAAGTAGTTCTTTACTACAGAATTAAACTAATGTATAAAATTAAAATAATGTCTAATACCTAAAAAACTGAAGACTTCAGATTCAGTTAGATGTCCAGTTTCTAAGTTTAAAAGTTTGGAGTGGAAGACTTGCAAAAAAAGACAGTCAATCAAAGGTCACCGAAACTACTACACTGTTAGTAGTTTGCTCTATGGAATTTTTTCCTCTAAAACTTATTGGTTATCTAAAAAATAACTGTTTAAAGTAAAATAGTTAATTTTTATGGTTAGCTCAAGCAAACCTAATCAAAACCAGGCTGACTTTTCATTTAATTTCTATCCAGAAAAGGATTTTACATTAGGAAGATACTAACCACATTGCTTATCAAGGCTTTTGTCCTAAAAACCCAACCCAATATAAACAGAAAAGACTTAATGATATTCATCCTAATTTTGCCTAGCTAGTGTCTAGTGGGAAATGCAATAGTCTCCTACAGGGATGTACAGAAGTTCCACATATTTGACATGTGGTTACCTCAAATGTTCTATTTTCCAGGCATTTAGAATGGAAAGCAACAGATTTAACCTTCTCTGCATGAGAGGCAGTAACTGTTGAAGAATGACATTGGTCTGTGGGGACTCCAGTAAGTCTCAGGGAAAGGGAACAAGTATTCCAGCACATCTGTAAGGTTCTCATGGTGTTTCAGCAGGATGTACAAGTTGCACATGCTAATATTTCATAGATGAACAGGAGTTGAAGGAATTTCAGGGGGCTGAGAATGAAAAAGGTTTAAAGTGGTAATGTGCCAAATGCCCCCTGAGGTGTATCGCTGAGGTTCATGGAATTTTGTGGGTTTCCTTGCAGTTTTCTTTTAAATAACAGTACATTAGAACCATGGCTTCTCTGAAGAAATTTGGCATTACAAGATCTGTAATGACAGTTATATTATGAACTTTAAGCTCTCCATGGAGGGTAGGCTTTTAATTTTTGATAACTGGACTCGATACTCATTAGTCTACCACTGAGTATTTTTGTTGGGCACATCTCTGCAGTTCTGAAATACCATGCATGTGTAGATTTTTGTTAGAAAAATAGAGAGAAGTGGTTGAATTATGGTGCTTCAAATATGTTGAAGACATTGCCGGGCCCCACACATTCATCCAAGACGAATGGCCCTATGGTTACAGCATTAGTTTGGGACCTTGGAATTGTTACATGAACTTCTTGTGCAGCTGTGAAGAAACCATTGAAGCTCTGGACTCTCATTCCCATCAGTAAAATAGGAATAATACTTCCTTCTCCCACCTGTTCCATTTTGACTATTCATGTGCTTCTAAAATAATACAGCCTAAAAACATTAAGGTTCCTTGGTAGCCAGTGCTGTTTAGACCTACAGAAATATTCCTGTGCTGGATTGGCAAAGGCAGAGGAAAGAGAATGAAGTATCAGGATTTTCAGGGGGAGGAACAAATACAGGCAGAAACTAACAACTTGAACCTCAAAAATCTTCATGTCAAACCTTCAGTTTTGCAGTATGTTTGGTTTCTCACAAGTTCAACATAAATATTTCGTAATAATTTATTGGATGAACATTGGTGGTACGTTTAGGATCAACCTGGGAGCAACAATCCACTCCTGAAAGCAAGGCCTGTGGGTTCAGAGCCACAGAAAGAAAGAACAACAGACCTGAATTAGGGCTGAATGACAGATAAGTTCTAAAATATTGTCTTTCATTTCTGCATGCTGTTGAGTTTCCTGCTGCTGAATGGGAAGAAAAGTTGAAGTGCAGAAATATGGGAAAAGCCACTCTCAGTATTCCTGCCCTGACCAGAACCCAAAAGGACCAAAAGAGTTAAAATTTCTTTTTTCCAGGTTCATGACTCTGCAAATTCAGCACACAAGACATGTAAGCATCAGGGTCCAAGATCTGAGAAGTGCTAAGCATGTACAAATCCTCCTCAAGCTAATGGAAGTGACAGGTGTCCCCAGCAATGACGACAGTGAAGATATTAGCACAAGTGAGGGCTGTAGGCTCAGGACCTCATCCAAATCATACTGAATCTCTAAATTCTTCACCACAATCTTATTGCTAAGTTAAACTCTAACTTGTCCTATGTTTTTGTATCTTTCATTAAGAACTTCAGTTTTCCAGCAACAAAAGTGGCAATTCAGTGAGCAAATTATCCTTTTTTTCCATATTTCAGTGTTGTAGAAAGCACTGCAACTTCAGCACCGAGCTTTGCCACAACACCTACTAAAGCCTATGGAAAGACTGCCACTGACTTCACAGAAGCTTAGATTAAGCTGACAGATTTTTATGGTCTAGATGTTGAAAATTCACATCTCTTTATTAACAGTAACACCAGCTGAGTACCTGGCCCTCTGTTGCACACTGATTTTTCATCTTATGTCCTAAACATCCCCAAGTTTAGCAGAATTTGCCACCTGGGACCACCATTTTCAGAATGGGCATTTTGCTTCAATACACTACACATTAAGAACAACATCTTGAGTGTTAATCATAAGTGACTTTCAGAAAAAGTACCTTGCCTCTGTGGACAATAATGTTCTTCTTTCCCCTTTTTCCACTACTTTGTACTTGAGAGGTATACAGGTGTGTCAGAGGTTAACCATTGGAAGTATTTTATTTCCCTAATTCAGGAGGATTTCATTGATACACATATAGACTCTTCTATTTCAGACAGGAAAAAAAAAGTCACATACATTATTACAGTCAGCGTGAATTTACCAAATTGTTCCATCACGTTATGTGTGATGGTACAATAGTACTGGAAATTACATTCACAGAGACAACCAGGAGCTGCAACACGTGACGATGCATGGCAGACTTCTCCCTTAAACAAGCAATAATTCACTGTCCACAATATTTGGCTTTTTCTTTGGAACAAGTGGACCTCAAAAAATTCAGAGATTTGGATCAGCTTGTGCAAGCATCCATAACCTGAAGGATGTGGGTTTATGTGTTTTATTTAATTGATTTTATTGCCTGGCTGAACAGTCTCGGTGAAGGATTTGGCCTAGAAGGAGGATAATGTTTTTCATAATTTCCCAGTGTTTGCTCATTTTGAACATGTTAGCACAGGAAGTACAGCAATACTGCAAGAAATATAATCTTGGCAGCATTTCAGCACATCCCAATTCATTAGGATTTTCTCAAACCCAGAAAATACTAATATTGAATACCGAATAAAAAATAGTAGTACACAATGTTCAAATAATCTGATATGCAGTTTATATTTCCACTTTTAGGCTTTGCTCTAATTCAGGTGTTCATCACAAATGCCCTGAGACTTCTCTATAGCTTGTAAAACACTGTGTGCCATGATAAACAAGATAAATAATTTTCATTATTCACAGGTATATTGCTCTCAATTGTGACAGATGCAGAATAGTATACATAAATATAAGATAAATATTAAAACAAAAAATAGTGATACGTGGGGAAGAGCCCAGGTCTTAAAGCAAAGCAGTAAAAAGGAACATGCACAAATTGAATTTCATAATCTTCAGAAAATACTCTGAAGAGCAGCTATACTGTTTTTCTTTCAGGTTTATGAAGGAAACTGTTTCTTATTCAAATGTGTTAACTCTCCTGGGACAATAAAATAAGAAAGTTAGAACAAGTAGCAACCAAGCCCCAAGAACCAACCCAGTTCTTTGTATTAGCCAAGGTAAGTGAAAATGTGCATAATGAGTAAGTAGTATTCTGCACTTTAAGTGGCTTTAAGATCAAGTATCCACACAAACTAAAGAAGAGTTTGTGTATCACTTAATTTTAAGGACTTTCAAAGAGCTTAGAAACAAAAATGAAAAGCAATTACAATCTAGGGCAAGAATCCCATTCAACACAGTGAGGCTTAAAACAGATCTTATCATTAAAACTATACTAGCCATTCATATGTCAAAATTTACATTTGTACACAAGTCAGGCTACGTGTGATAAAATTAGAAACATTTTCATGTTGATGTGAAGACAGACTGTGTAACTACAGGACATTTTAAAAACCCTTCTGGAACAACAGGCTCTTAAATAAAACAGTATGTAAACAAAACAAATAAAACCATGGCAAGGCAAATTTACCACTTTTGCTGAGAAAGGAAGTATGCATACATGAATGTTATATAAAAATTACCAAAGTTTTCTTTGATCTATTAACAAGAAAACTAAACAAGCTGGTGGATATTCTCCAAATAACTTGTCATTATTGGGGTTTTTTTAGATGACTGAATTCCTTCCCAAAAAGAACAAAGATGGGTCCTCTGGGAGAAGAGACCTGAAAGCCAGAAATAATCACTCTCTACGTATCCTATTGTTAGATCATGCCCAAGGTTAAGAGTTTTGTAGGACTAAAGACAAAGATCATTTCCCTCGTATGAGTTTATATGAATAGCAACAGGACTGTGGTTTAAGCAGGTAAATACTACCCTCTTTAGTTTTGTGCATTTTAATTGACTTTTCTACACTACGGGACTACTGTTCTTCATTCTTCATTTAAAAATCCAGGTTTTAAGATAAGACATCACAATAGGACAAATTACTACTTTGTGTTCTACCCATCATCAGTCAGCAGTGAGAGCGGGAGTGCACTTCATTGGCCTTAACATAGTGTCACAGAGTAGCATCAGGGGGCAGGACTGCTGCACATCTCAAGTGCCTTTTCCAGTCCTCATCTACTAGTGGCACCCACAAATTACCCATGTTGAAGACTCTAAAAGCACAAGTGCTCACCCTACTTCCAGTACTTCGATGATGGCTTTGTCCCTGGAAAAGCTATCAAACCCCTCTGCGTAAACCCCACACCCTCCACCTCTACAACCTTCAGACTCTGTTTGCCTGCAGGATCTGGTCCCTGGCCTCCAGCCCCACCACCTGTCATCTTCAAGGTCAGTACAGAGACAAGGTGGAGCCAGACCATCTCTCCTATTTTACAGCTGACAGCTCGTATTAGGTGAGGGGGAAGAGAAGGGGCCTAGACAAGCTTAACAAAAAAAGTTAATGATTTCAGACAACAGTTTCTTAACTGTAAATTCTGGGTTCTTCCTTATGTGTCAGATATTTCTTTCTCCTTCCTAATCTCAGCCTTGACCAAGAGGACAGATGAGGAGCTCCACAGACAGGAACAGCATAGGCCAGAAAACTGGCCAGCTGTTTGCACATCCAAAGGCAAGTAAAGTAGCTAGCTTGTCCTAGAACTTCAAATTAACTGACCAGGTTTAATACTTCCAAATTAACCCTAAGTGAACCCAAGGAAGTTATCGTGGTTGTTTAATTGTTCAGTGCAGATGTCTGACCTTGGCCTTTGCACAAAATTCTATGGCAATCTCATAGGTGCAGGATTAGGCTTCCCACACTGACCAGCACCTGACCAAAGCTGTCTCATTTGGTCAGAAGACAGTTCTTGTATATATAAAATGTTCCCCTGAACACAGATATGAAAAATTATGGTGACAACAGCACCAACAGCATCAGCGGCAACAGTGACACCAAGAGCAGAAGCACTAAGAAGCATGTTATCACAAGAGTGTGTGGCTTCCTTTTAAAGAGGGTGAGGCTTGGACATGTGTCACCTGTGGAACAGATGCTCTGGGAGCATGGTACACATCTGTGGTTCAGTGCTCTCAAAAGAGATGGTTTTGGTGAGATTTCCCTTGCAGCCATACCTGGAGTCTTGCAGTTGGCACTCAGTGGTTCCCCTGGTGAGCTCAATGCAGTTTCCCTCCCACTTACAGTTTTTCCAGCAAATAAGCTTTCTACAGATGTGCAGTGTACACTCAATACTGGCAGCTGGTGTTAACTGTATTGCCACTGAACATAGGATACGGCTGTACGGCCCTGGAATCATAGCATATAGCAACAAATCAAATCCTGGTCCTTCACACTTTGCAACACATCAGTGGGCATTTTGTGCACCCACTGTAACAGGTTCATCAACTGAGCCTCAGAGAGCTCTGCAGGGCTGTAAAGGACAGCGAGACAGTTACTGACTCAGGGTTTGCTCTGAGGCACTTGAAAATACACAAGGGGCTAGCAACTCCTTGGAGCTGCTCAATGAATGAAGGTGATAGAGTCTTTCCTCAGTGAGAGGTGTTCAGATCAGGTCTTGTGTTCAGGTATTTCATACCAGATCAGTGGTCTGCCTCATGTCCTACTTCAATATTCCTGACTGGTGTTACTAAAAGGTAACATTACAATCATACATACTTATTCCTCCATCTCTCTTCAACTCTCTTAATTCTGTGAGCTAGTTAGAAACATAAATTAATGCTGTAATGTCATGTTATGTTTGAATTAATCACTATTATTTCCCGATAGATTGATTGGAAAGATTGCCATTGTCTTCAGACTGTTTATAAGTAATAGTAAAAGAATTCAGAAAATCCAAGTACATGCTGCTCCAACTGAGTACATTCAGTAAGTCCAAATGACTGAAATACTTTGGAAGGCAAATAAAAAAGTGAAATAAGCATGAATGAAGCAAGATCACTGAAAAAAAAAAACAACATACTGTATAAATAGTGCTAAGATCATCATCAGATTCAGCAGTGTGTCACATATTATAGAAAGGAGGGATCAAACTATTAAGGGTACAGTTTGATTCTACATCCATTTACAGCTCAGATTTATAAAGTAGTACTTCTTCCACTGATGGAGAGCCTTGCTGTTAGCTAACTGTACTTGGATCCTTTAAAAACTGGATTGACATCACTAATGAATTCTTTTCATTATACTTGATTTTAAATAACCAGAACTGGTATTCCTGTCTGCAAAGTCTGTATCATAATTTCTCTGCCTGAGTTACATTTGTAGCTTCGTTCCAATTTATCATACCTAGTTAAAATAGAAAAAGAAATGAATAAAATTCTTCCATTTGAGCTCTGGGTGAATCATAAATGTCATAATCAAAATGCAAGCCATGTAAATACTGCTAACATCTGACACTGACTTAAGCCTGGGACTTTTTTTATTCTTTCTGTTTTTCGGAAGTCACATCTACAGGGACTGTTTTACTGATGCATCCTAGGTGCATGAAGTCCTAACAAGTCATTTAAATGGCTGTGGCTTCATAGCATTTCCTGTTTGGCAATGAAAAATGTTCCCAAAAAACCTTTACATTTGCTGGATGGGTGCTATCACTTTACAGCCTAGAGTGTCAAACAGTATATTTAAAAGGACATTGTATGTAACTAATTATCAGGCAGGAAAGTGAGGTTAGGGAAAAACATGTTGGAATGCAATAATGAGTATAGAAAAGGCAGAGTTTAGTTTGACAGAAAAATTAACACACCAAGGATTCAATTCTGCAAGTGTAGTGTTACATGTCTTAAACTTGCCACTAATTTTAAGAACAATGGAGTATTTAATTCCATTTGGAAATTCTATGATTAAAAATGTGACAAAAGCCTTGATTTATGTACTATGTTCTATACAAAGAGTAAAACTAAAACTTCGAACCATCACAGATATATATGTCTATAAAAAGGATACTCATAACCAATGTCTTCCTAGATATATTTCCTATCTGCTGTAGATGCCATTGTCTTTTTAAAAATGCTCAATCATTTTACTCAAAGCTACAATTAAAATTTGTAATAAAAGGTATAGTTATTTTCATTTTAAAAATGCTGAGAATTGCAGAGAAGACAATGAGATTTGTATTCTATGAAATTCCTCCTAGCTCTACTTTGTATGATCAAGTGTAAAGCATATTCATTATCAAGTAAGAAGAAAAATTGTTACATTTGACTCAAAAAGACACTTCAGAGTTCTAGACCCATTGTGATTCACGGCTATTTAAAATATTTCAGAAAATTACTATTAAGTAACCCTAATTCCACTACCATTAGAAAAAATCTATAGAGCTTTTCAAATCATATTAAAGATGAATGAAGCCTCTTTAAACTTTTAGTGAAGTCTTGTGAACTTTCAGGTTTTTTTCAGTACACTATTCCAATGCTAAACCACCTCTTTTGTGAATTTACCATATAACAACAACAACAACAATGAAACCAAATTCTGAAGGCCTTATTATGTTTTCACCCTTTTCTTCAAGCTCCATTTATTGGTATTCTTCTTTTCCTCACATATAATATTCCAAAGGAAAGGTTTTAGACCGGTTTGCTGTGAGTAATTTTTATACATATGGTTTCTACTTCAATATATTGGATTTTCATGTCTGTAATGCCAAAGAAATCAAATGCCAAGAAACTGCACATTACTTGCAAAAAATGCTTACCATGCTATTTGATTATTCCTTAACAATGATATAAGACCAAAACGAGACACTAAAATTTGTACAAAATGCCATTTACAGAGTGCAGACTAACAAATTAAGGCCCCAATGCTGCCAGTCAACACAGAGACAACATTGCTCTGTTGATGCCCACACAAAGTCCTATTGAATTTCAATGAACCTCCTTGCATGACTCCATATGCTCAGCAGTTTGTAGGATTAGGGGTTGGCTAGGCTACTTAGGAGTCACTGATCAGCTTCAGGTTTACCATCTTGCAGGGAAGTCCATGCAGACAAAGCTCACCAACTGTGATGGTTTCATCTATGCTGTATTCATTGCAGGAACCTGGATTCAGGCTGGATATTAACAGAAAATACAAAAATGACTGTGCTTACAACACTTAGCACCCAGAGTTCCAAGAGCATGAAGAATCGTTGCTCATGCACTGCTTTCATCCTTCATGGAGGTGACACCTAAAAGCATGCAAGACACACATTAAACAGACACCTTACCATCCAGCTGATTGTCATATTTTATCAGATATTTTTTTATTCAGACAAAAAGTGGTTAATTGTTCAAGAATGTATCCCAAAAGAAAGCACCATGCATTCTCTTTGGGCCAAGATGTGATAAAGGTCAAAAGCTTTGGGGGGTGGGGGGGAAGAAAAAAAAAAAAAGCCAATCTCAGTATAAATTAATTACAAAATAATATCTAAACCACAAAATCAATGTTATTAAATCCTGGGGAACTATCATGCAGGACATCTAAAAATCACATTCAAATTAATTAAATCAATCTTATTTGAGTTCTCTTATGTTCATCCTTAAATGCTTATAACTAAGCTATAACATCTAACTATAACATCTAGCAACTAATGAATAAGGGGAATTAGGTGACATACACTTTTTTTCTTGTGGTGACTTTCTCATTAACCTAAATTTCCAGAATAACTGTGCTCAAAATAACAGAAAAACTAGCTCTGTGGTCATCTCTAGATCATCTGCAGCATTTTAATATGGCTAAATCTGTATACCCTTGCTTACTTCTAAATATAGCACATTGTTTTGCTGTTAAAAATAGGCTTCTTTATTGCTCACGTACTCAGTACAATGGCGACACACTGTCTGTTCTTGCACACATAACGGGTCGTATCTTCTAGCAACCAGCAGACTTGGGAAGAAAATAAACCTGAGGTAACTATTTACAGTGATTTGCAGTAAGCACTTAATGGTTCTTGTTTATTTCCACATCAGGAAGAGTGTTCCATCTGCTTCAGGTACAAAGGGATTCCTTAGATATGATAAAACTTCATCACTGAAACAATGTGCCACTTGTAATGCAATGCACAATTGGAAAATACTGCCAAATCCTCAGCTGCTGTAAGTCTCTCTAGTCAGTGGAATGATGCCAATTTGCAATCACTAGGGATATGGTCCCAGTAGTGTAAAATGCCACACAATAAAATAAGATGCAATATTGTTGATTAACTCTTTCTTCCTACATGTATAACAACCAGTAACATTTCTCGAAGTCCTTATCCACTTTCCCCTAGAAATATAGAAGCAAAGTGTTGCTCAAAGCACTGCTTTTAAGGGTGGCCCTTTCTTTAGCTAGAAACATTATCAGATAGGAAGGAGAAACCCATGCTAGAATCAAGAGAAGTTAAGTGCTCAGAGCCATGACTAGAACTGGTATCTTTATGCAAGGTTTGATTTTATATTTTTGTAAAATACTGTCTTGAAAACATTATGACCCTAAACCAAAAATTTAAAGGGGCAATGAATACTCTTAACAAGGAAAAATAATCCTCCTTCAACTTTTACTTCACAGAAATAAATAAATTTTTAAAAAATTAGAATTAGCCTGAAAATATATCTTTTGGCAATAAAATTAGACAGTAAGCCAGAAACTTAATGCAGTAATAAGGAAGATGACCTTTGTATTTCACAGTCCACACTACCCCTGCTACAGTACATGCCACTCACTCTAAAAAAATAGGTTATGTCAAGTGTTTGAGGGAAGTAAACAGTCAGTCCAAGCCCAATAACCCAACATGTAATAACATTTGCCTGCAAATCAGGAACACTTAGCTATAACTGATGTGCTGAAAGCAAACCCAGAACATTACTTGAGATTTCCATCAGAGACCATCCAGATTTGATGTCATCTCAAGATATGTTTGTCCAACAGAACAGTAATTATGCTCTAAGTTACGTAGACAGTTAGTATTAATTTAAACACAATGTCACTAGCAGATATTAAACCAGTGAATCTGCCTCCTCTTAGCATGTGTAAAAGAAAAATTACGTGGAAAGAATCCAGGGACTGTAAGCTTCTAAAATCTTTTTTTCCTTTTATTACCAATCATTAATCTGAGAGATGTCACCCAACAAGTTGTTTATTTAGCTTTTGATCTTGAGATAAGTGTCATCATTTAATAGATCATTTTCAATTTCTTTGGCTAGTGTTGTTTATAGAGTTACTGAAGTAAAAGTCTTTATGGCTTTTAGGACTAACAAAGATTCTCCATGCAAGCAATTATACTTGAGTAAAAATTCCTGCAGGACTGTAGCCTAGAGGATTTAGCCCATATTCTTTCCCATGTAGCTAAAGCCACAAACCAAATCAGTTTATGTCCAGAGAAATGTGTGCTTTAAGCAGATTGTTCTTGATCAAGTTTTTGTGCCTAGTGGTAGGTAATACTCAAGTATCTTTAATGATACATTCCCTGCTTAATTGCTCTAGTCAGTCTGTCCTTGCTGTGGGGTTTTTGCCAAAACACTTCAGAAATGTATAAATGCCTTCTCTACACAAACGTTGTGGGGTTTTTATGGCCTAGTACCAAGTTTAGCTCAGGCACAGTTCTTTGTATTCACAGGAGACAATAAAAGGTCAGTGATATTTGACCAGTTTGCCGTAATGAAACAACATACGAATTGTTGGATCAGAGGACATTTTGTCTCCAAAGAAGATGCACTAAGTCATTCTGAGAGCTGCTCTAAGGAGCTTAATTTGATAACGACTCTGGAGGATAATGTTCCTAATGAATTTAGGCCTAATCCTGGAAGTTCTCTTTTACATAAATACTCCCACAGACCTTTGAAAGGAAAGGAAATAGGGGTCACAGGAACAGACCTCTCTCATTAAGTACTCCAGATCTCTCCCATCTTACCCATGCTGAACAGAGAGTTAATCTAATAGCAGTCTTGTTTACATTATGTGAGTCGAATCCCCTCACATGGGCCCCAAACATGCAAAATTTGCCGTCAGCTGTATTGACTAATCTTGCTAACAGTCGTGCTCCAGTTAGACACAGGAGTTACAGCAATTTTTGTTAGCAAGTATGGTCAAGTTTTGGCCTCTCACTTTTAGCACATAGAATCAGGCCACAAAAGCCAGCAGCAGGACCAATTAGCCTACATGGCAAGATGTGCTAGTATCTCTACTCAGGGAATTAGTTTTGCCTTGTATCAAACTACGTCACTTTGCCCTAGACATTGAACCCACACTCGCCAAACCTAACAAGCAGATTTTCATGTTTCCCATGTGTTCTAAACTTGTTTTCAGAAATAAAGAGCCCACGTCTCCCTCGACATATATCAATCTGAGCCATGCGTGAATTACACAGCACTGAATAAGAAGCCAATGTTACGTAAAGTGGTGTGAGAGACCCTAAAAGCTACCTGTTCACATTATTTAACTAATAATCAGTAGTCATGAAGGTGTTGCTTTGCACACTGATATTACTACCTCTGATGTGTGAACCACATCAAAGCAATAGTAGTAATATCAGGCAGCAGCACAGAAAAAATGCTGATGTTGATGGGGGGGCTGCGCCCCCCTAGGACAGGGGCAATCCTGCACACACTAAGAACCAGGAAGAAAGTGGACATGAAACTGGGTGAAAAAACAGAATAAGGTGGGGTTTTTTTTCTTTTGCTAAGATGCTCTTGCAGCTTTTTTGGTTTTGCTAAGCTGCCAGAGTAGCAATACTGTTCATATCAGGAGAAGGAAAACAACTGAGTACACATAAGAGAAAAAAACAAATGTGTGGGATTGTAGTTGCTGCTGAACATTTTATTCCTCTGGATCAGCACTAGTATATGGAAGAACTAGTACTACAGCAGAAACCAGTAGGAATTCCCCCAAGATTAACAGCAAGATAGAACCTATTAATCAGAACTTGAAATAAAGTGTGTGTACCCATAAATGCAAAAATCCAGACAGAAGTCTATGAACAGAGAGGAAAAAGCCAACCCACCCTGATTTCATTATTCAAATGATCCTAGGGCTGGAGTGAGGCACTGCTCTGCTTGAATGTGAATAGGCAAAGCACGTTAAAACTTACTTTCCGGTGTTCTAAAACACTTCAGGGTAATAACTACATGCTAGTGACACAGGGATAACTACAGGGATAACTCCGATGCTCACTGACCCTTCAAAGCAAGCTGCACATTCTGGACTTCCTGCTGAAATCCCAGAGAACTGAACATACACTCTGTGTTAGATCACATTCATGCACACCGATGTGTTTTGTCTTAACAGGAGAGGTGTATTGTTCCTACTGCACTGTGTGCTTTCGCCACAGGAAAATGAACAAACAAGCATACGCTATCACACCTAAACAGTATCTTGGGTTCACTCTTCAGTCAAAGCAACCGATGACTTGCTGCTTAGATGATATTGGAATTTTATCTGTTATTCTTTCATTGCTGAATACCACCTATGTCTGAAAAACAGATTGCTTCTTAGTATAGACCATCCTATGCCAGGCTATTCTAATTCCTACTTTTCATTACTTAGAGGGGAAGAAAAAACAGAGAGACAGACAGAGGTAAGGTATCTTTTTAGTTAAAAGTTCAGGAAATGTTTTCCCAATCCAGACAGATTATGCTGGTAGCTGAGAAGCTGAAGAATAACGCATCATTAAGATTTTTTTTTTCCCCTTTTTCATCCTTCCACTAGCCCAGAGATAGCACGCCCCTGCGGGGCCTCACTTCTGACTCTCTGACGAAAGCTGAGCAGCATTCTGAGCCACAAGATGAGATAAAGCTGCAGCTATGAACAGCAGGGCAGAAGCTCTGGCATCTTTCCCTCCCACAAACCTCCATTAAAGGTCAAGCAAACTACTTAAGCCTGCTATTACAGGGATGAAAGAAGAACGGTTTTGCAATATAGATCATATACGCAAATAAATAAATAAAACAGGAGAGACAATTGACACTCCTTGATCCCAGTTAGCAAAACACAAAAGAACAACTTTCACAGCCAACTTTGTTTCTGGAATGCTTTTGAATCTTCTTACCTCAGAGATTTATATTCTAGGAAAGGAAGGTTTGTTACAGATTGCCTGAGATCAGTGACCAAACAGGCTTTATATAGCAGTAAATTCATTCACCTCCCATTTTTCCCCTCCACTGTTCCCAGGTACTTTATTAGGTAGCTGTGTTGCAAGATCTGTCAATAAAGTTCAAAATGCTCCTGGGATTTTGATAGAGACAGTCTGTAGTGCATCTCAACACATACCAGGGAAAAAAAAGAAAATCCAGACCTAGATTTTGGGATCATTACTGCTACAAGAGAAAGCTGATATTAGGAAAGGTTTCTAACCTGATAAAAGCTCAAGTTTTAAAGCAGCAAAGCTACAGTTTGTGCCACCTTCTGAACTGAAGTATCATTACTAGGAATTTGTAGGGTAAAAAGTTGAAATTGCTTCTTAAAATATTCATATGGTTCCATTTGGGAAGCTATACAGATGAAAGTAAGATATGGCAAGAAAACCATACTAACTCACATACTTTCCAGTTTAAAATAAGTATTAAAGATTATTCTTTTTTCCCCTCCACAAACAGAGAACTACTATATAGCCAAGAATAGACAGAGGTTGCTGTCTGCTTACTAAGATCCTCCTGAACTACAGGACCATTCACTGTCTTTTAATTAGAAAGATGTACTAAAGCACAAGGAAGCATAGCAGCTCAGTAGTTACTCTTCTCGGAAGATGACAAGAAAATTTAACAGAGTAGACTGATATCTAGTACTCCTCAAGTTCAATAGTTTGTTTACGACCCAGGCACTATGGCAAACAAGCAGACCTACCTGGCTGTAAGTTATCTTTTGCCTACAATGATCAGAAGATAGTACGAGGATACTTCCAGCTCTCTGGGAGCAACCTTTGCAATGTCTGTGCTTTTGTCTCTCCAAGCAATCTGAGAGGCAGGTTTTTCTAGTGAGTCTGGACTTTCTTAGACATAGCCTTTACTTCTGCCCAGGAATTTTAACTAAGCAGAAATTAAGCACTCTGAGCTTTTGTCTAAATTGTTCAAGAAGGCCAAATACATCCATATGGCAGCACATGCAGAGCAACTCTAGAGCACATGACAGCCTCTGGGTACACACACACACACAGAGTAAATGCGACACAACCTAGACACGTTGGACGTATTGCCCACACTTCTGTGAACATGCAGCGTTACAGTAAGACCTATGCGGTATGCTAAGAGGTATGTAGATACTGCACACTCATGAACAATTTCCATTTAGAAGATCTGAGGGGAAGAAACAAATGAGTAAACAAACAAAACAAACCCAAATGTAGGTTGCTCTAGGTTCCCTTAAAGACAGCCCTAGGCTGCTATAACTTTTGGTATCATACATGATCCAACCCATAGTACCTCTAAATCAATGTCATCCAATCTAGTATTGCCACGTCATACTACCCCACATTCAGTGTCGTGCAGCACGGTTAGGCAGAGACGATGCGGCCAGGTACCTGACAGACTGAGAAAAGTATCAAGTTAAATTGGCTGTGGCTCAATTTAAAAAACATTAGAGAGATGTTTACAGGTTAGAGGACATAGCTAAAATACATGCCAAAGACTATGAGGCCTGGTGGTTGAAGATACACCATCTACCAGCTGTCAGTTGAAGTTTTAAGTTAAATAGCAAAACAAAACAAGCCCTTGCTTGGTCAGACAGATGCAGCCTTCGCAGTGAGAACCGAGGACCAGAGCAGCACTCACAGAAACCTCTCCTTTTTTTTGGTTCTCAAACCCCTTTGTGTTTTCTTGCAGGACAATTGGGCCAACAATGCACCTCATGCATAACTCTGGCATTTTTTTCCAGATTACTCAGGACTGTACAGGCCTGTTACCATTAGCTTAAGAAACTGAGGTTAACATGCAAATACGGGCTTTTGCATAATCTTGCTTATTTGCTCCTAAAGGACTATGTAGCAATATCTGTGCCCAAATTTCCCATCTCTGTTTTTCGTAGATGGCAGATGTTCCTGTCTTCTTCCACCTTCCTTTCATCCAGCACAGACTGCAGGACAGCCTTTGCCTACCCATTTCCCACCAGTCCCTTCTTTCCCTTCACAGCTATTAGCATCCTTCTGCATCACATACATAAAAAACACTTTGAAACCTAGTTGGGATCCCCACAGAAAGGTAAAAAAATGTGTTAAATGGTTGCCGTCCCCTCTAGACATCTTATGCCCTAGGTACTAATTTCAAAAGAGGAACAACCTCCAGATAAGCCCATTCTGTTCCATTTTACATTCGCTATGGAGAAATGGGTGCCATGATTGATACATATTGCATGGTCCCGTGTTAAGAGCCACCACTATGTAAGCGGTTAAACCACATTCACAGGCTTGGGTATTGACATACTGTTATTTTCAGCCAAGCCCTTGCTGCCACAAACTCTGTCTGTATAAAGGTTTCATTGGAATTTAGTGAGATTTCTTACTGACCTGGGGATATGCCTGATAAGGGGTTTTTGCCAGATCAGAACCTCTTGTGTCAGTTTACACTTACTCCTGAGTGTGTAGGAATCCATCTTTTCTTTCATAATCCAGCTCATTAAATGACATTTTAGCCTACCCGATAATCCAAAGTGCTTTTTTCAGCAGGAAATACTTTATAAGGTCCACATCCTGCCATCAGCCTAGGCACTGATCTCCCACTTGAAAACAGTAGAGTGATCTGTGTAAAATATCACTGGCAGGATATGGGTAATCACTGATCTTTTTCTGGCTAGCAGTAGGAGTAGAAATATGCTGTTTTTCACATATTTAGCAGTTATTTGGTCTGAACTCATTATTTACCTGTATGTTATTAAGGGTATTTGAAAAGGCTTGTTTTCTTCAAATCCCTAAGGGGGAAGAGATCCACGCCAAGTCTACCCACACATAATTATACATTTCTACAGCAGAACTGTTTTTTTTAAAAAAGTCCCTTGCTTCAGTGCTGGGATGGGGAAAAATCTGCCTCCTTGCCAGTTCCAGGAATATGAAAAAATTAAAATAAAATACAACTTTTTCCTAACTTCAATTCTAAAGA
Organism: Podargus strigoides; assembly: GCA_028020825.1. NCBI lineage: Eukaryota > Metazoa > Chordata > Aves > Caprimulgiformes > Podargidae > Podargus > Podargus strigoides. The sequence continues at coordinate 1,257,351 of CM051643.1, forward strand.
AATGTTGCCATATATAAATATTCTGTATTCATTTATCAATTGATAAGTTTAACAGGTAAGTCTTTAGGCCTGAGTCTCTGGCAGCAAATATATTGTAACGGAAATACCGACAGGATATCGACAGGATAGAGAGGCTTTTATGTGGATATATTTCTCTAAAGGTACTCTTAGGTTATCCCTGTCAACTGTTCATTGGTTTGTGTGAAATCACGTCGTGAAAGCACTTGAAAAGGCCCAAAGAGAAGAGATCAGCATCTAATCACAGCATGTGATCTACATTTTTCAAAAATATTAAAATACCACTTACAGTCAGAAAGGGTAAGAGCACAGAGAAAGGGAAGACCTCAAAAATACTAATTTCAAGTCTGTAGCACCAAATTATGGTGTGAGTTTAAACTGTACTTAGTACCACTGCTTATCATGAACTTAACAGCATTATAGGAATGTGTGGAGCTGGAGGACTGGAGCGATTTCTCCTGTTCCCTTTCTGAAGGCACATGCTTACTTCAGAGTATCACCTTCATTTTTAAAACATTTCTAAATCTCAGAATTTCAGAAAACAGTTGAAAGCGTGTCTTCAGTACAAAGAAGGAAAATTAAAGGCATCACATGTTAAAAATACCACATTTTTTTTTACTAGAGGAAAGCAGAGGAGGAAATAGCTGACAGATGTTTACAGGACTGAGGTTAACATTGCAGGATCTATACTCAGTTCTCTCCATTGGCAAAATAGTCCTTATGAAAGCAGGATACACAAAGATGAGAGCAGAAGACACAAGGAAAGGGGAAAAGGTCGTAAATGAAGGAAACCTTACTCCTTTATTCAAGAGTTTTATTCATGGTTTCTTCTCTTCTGCCTTTCCTTGTCCTTTTGCAGAAAATGGTCCACACTAGCACAGGTAGATGTTACCTGTGGGAGAAGAACGCATCTCTGATACAAGGCAAAGCATGCCACCTGACAAGAGATGCTACCCTGAAGTTGACATGAAATCATTCGGCAAATGAAGATGACAAAAGCAGTGCAGCTCACACAAAGAAACGGATTTGTTAAAAAAAGTTTTTCTTATCCAGATTCATCAGACTCACAAAACACACAGCAGTGCATTAAAAATAGTTGTAAAGGCATAAGCCAGCCAAGAGAACCAACCTCCTGCCACTTATTGACTATAACTTTTATTCAAACAGATGTAACTCAGATACAAAAACTTGGATGTGTCTCTTAGCATACACTTACCTTCCTGAAGCTTGGAACCATGCTAGACAGAGGCAAGTAAGAGTGTGAAGGAAATCTATTTGAGAGAATAACAGCAATGCACAGAAGCAATTAAAGTCAAAACAGCCCCATGTTTGATGCACCACATGTTCATATCAGGTTTCTAGAATAAATCCTGAGGGAAATGGAGAGAGACAGAAATGCTTACACCGCACCATGGTCTTGTGCTTCATACTAGAGTTTGAATACTAAATTCGTATGTCTTTCTACATACTTTATTCTTATATGTTGGACTACTCGCTTTTCAGTTGGTTCAGTGAACTGAACTGGCTCACACAAGTTAAGAAGAGGCTGAGCTGCACGGCTGGAAACAGGGAATGAGAGAGAGGTACATCTCTTCCAGCAGCAGCAATGTACTAGATCTGCTCATCCCATCTGATTGAAATGTCACATAATCTCTCACAGTGCAAAATCAATTGGGTTGTCAGGGACAATCTTCCTAAATCACTCAGGGTGTGTAAGACTGTATGTCTGCATTTCCTATGTAACTGGAAGGACCTTGAATAGCTTCAAATCAAGTCATTAAATGAACACAAGGTAAGAAAATCTGGCCAATTTGGACTTCTCTCACCTTGCAGCATGGCTAGAGGAGACACGTTCTTAATCAGACAGACAGAACACTTCGAAAGTGACGGTATTTTGAACTAACTCAATGGGTTATTGTATTGAGGCTGCAACTCATGTTTACCTAGCAAACAGATGTGTCAGTTAAAGATGACACTACTACCAAAGTTTCTTGCCCCTGTAAAAGAGCAGGCAGAAGAAGAACACATCCCCAGTACTGCAGCAAATGTCACTCTGTCAGTTCGTACAAAATGTCCAATTTTCATCCGAGTGGGTTTTCTTCTGCTCTCTATTGTGAGAGTGAACATTGGGAAGTAGAGAGATTTGCCTGGATTCACTCAGAAGTCACTGAGCTGGTGGCTGGGCAGGCTGAAGTGGCATAAAGATAAATGCAGTATTGTACCTTGCATAACAAGTCCACAGAATAGTTTGCATGTGACTACACAGGCATGCACAACTAATGTCTCACATATGGTGTATGGCTTTTGTCTGGCCTTTAAAGTTTAGCATAATATTGTTCTTTCCCATTTACTGAAGGAGATATTGCAAGTCTCACAGATTTGAGATAAGGGCCATATTCTGGTTATTCATTTTCCAGGCTCCCTTCCCAAAACTCTCATGGTTTGCAAGAAAGAACTTTGACCCCAATCACCTCTGGCTCAAGTCTGAGCCTCACAGGCCTACCACTCGCCTGAAAACATTCTGCAAAACCATGACCACCTTCCTTTGTCCATTTGTTTGAGACAGGATAATCCAAGCCTGCTATGCAGACTCCTAGGTTTTGCTTTGGTGTTTTGAATTAAGAAATTTTCAAATCCAAGTCATCAAAAATGGACTTTCCAGTTGATTAAATTTTACAATGCTAAAAACCAGAAAAAAACGACAAACGCAACAACACTGCTTCCTTGGTTTATTTTGGAAAACATACTGAAGTCACTGTTAGGATAAAAGTACCATCACCATGGCATATCTTAGGTATAAATTATACATGAAAAGGAGCCAATATTATTTTTTGGAGTAAACAAACCAGTTATATAATGCAAGAACTGCCATGGACCCTTCAACTCAACCTAAAAGACCCCTTATCTCTGAAAAGTTGTTCTGAAGCACAAGGCCTAAGGAAGCTTACCTTATTTCTGCTTTATGTTTGATGATGGACTGGCTTCAATATATGGAAATTTCTGTACCCACCCCTGCTTCCTCTGAGCTCTTCTCCCCACAGCTCAACATGTTCATGCTTTTCTTTTGCACGGACTCGCCAATGCCTGGGGCAAAACTAGTCATTTGATCAATTTAAGCAAACATCAGGAGTGGAAAAAGCATATTTCCCATATTTCTCTTGTACCGTACATTCATGCCACCGCACAATAAAAATGGTTTGGAATGAAATTAACTTTTTTTTTCTTACTTTTTGGTGGGCTATAGTGGCCCATCTCTAGGTTGCACATATAAAGGAAATAAACCTAGAGTTAATCAGATTTAAACAAAATCTGATTTAAACAGATGACAATCACTATGCAATACATCCAATTTCTTGTTTTCTTACAGAGGTATTTGGAGTATGTGAAAATAGCAGGCATATGAGATTAAAGATAAACCTTCATAAGTCAGACACATTAGGCTGAAGGCCATTTTCCAGTCCTAAGAAAAATATACTGAAGTCACTAAAATAAACTTGCCAGGGCATTACATGTAAATTATCACAGTTAGCAAATGATCTAAAATGCCATGGTTGGATTTGTCCAAGATGCAAAGGACAGAGCAATATTGGGAAGTCATACAGAGACCCACGGAAGAGATTTGCCCTTTCCAGCAGGTCAGCAGCAGACTTTTTTGGTGAGAATTTCCATGGATTGTTGCCTGCGCTGAATCCACCTTTTATAAAGTTCTATGCATCATGGTTGTCACCTTTCACAATCTATAACTTCATCTTAAAGAAAGGGAGAATAACCTTCCATCATTATTACTGTCATAACCTATCATTTCTGTACATGATCTGTACCATTGTCCTGATTTCTCTAGCGAAATCCAGAATCAACAACATGGAATGATAGAATAGAATCATAGAATTGTTTGGGTTGGAAAAGACCTTTAAGATCAAGTCCAACTGTTAACCCAGCAATGATAAGTCCACCACTAAACCATGTCCCTAAGACCACATCTACATGTCTTTTAAATACCTCCAGGGTCAGGGACTCAACCACTGCCCTGGGCAGCCTGTTCCAGTGTTTGACAACCATTTCAGTGAAGAAATTTTTTCCTAATATCCAATCTAAACCTCCCCTGGCATAACTTGAGGCCATTTCCCCTTATTGCTTGTTAATTGGGAGAAGAGACTGACCCCTACCTTGTTACAACCTCCTTTCAGGGAGTTGCAGACAGTGATAAGGTCTCTCCTCAGCCTCCTTTTCTTCAGACTAAACCACCCCAGTTCCCTCAGCTGCTCCTCATCAGACTTGTGCTCCAGACCCTTCACCAGCTTCGTTGCCCTTCTTCGGACACACTCCAGCAGCTCAGTGTCCTTCTTGCAGTGAGGGGCCCAAAACTGAACACAGTATTTGTGGTGTGGCCTCACCAGTGCTGAGTACAGGGGGACAATCATCTCCCTACTCCTGCTGGCAACACTATTTCTGACACAGGCCAGGATGCTCTTGGCCTTCTTGGCCCCCTGGGCACACTGGTGGCTCGTGTTCAGCCGTCTGTCTACCAACAGCCTCAGGTACTTTTCCATCAGGCAGCTCTCCAGCCACTCTTCCCCAAGGCTGCATGGGGTTACTGTGACTCAAGTGCAGGACCCAATACTCAGCCTTGTTGAACATCATACAATTGGCCTCAGCCCAATGATACATACAGCATCCTGATCCCTCTACAGAGCCTTCCTACCCACAGGCAGATCAACACTCCCACCCAACTTGGTGTCATCTGCAAATTTACCAAGGGTGAACTCAATCCCCTCATCCAGATCATTGATAAAGATATTAAACAGAACTGGCCCCAGTAACAAGCCCTGGGGAACACTACTCATGACCAGCTGCCAACTGGATTTAACTCCATTCACCACAATTCTTTGGGCCTGGCCAGACAGCCAGTTTTTTACCCAGCAAAACATATGCTCATCCAAGCCATGAGCAGCCAGTTTCTCCAGGAGAATGCTGTGGGAAACAGTGTCAAAGGCTTTACTAAAGTCTAGGCAGACAACATACACAGCATTTCCCTCATCCACTAAGCAGGTCACCTTGTCATAGAAGGAAATCAGTTTAGATAAGCATGACCTGCCTTTCATAAATCCATACTGACTGGGCCTGATTGCCTGGTTGTCTTGTACGTGCCAGATGATGGCACTCAAGATGATCTGCTCCATAACCTGCCCCGGCATGAAGGTCAGACATACAAGCCTGTAGTTCCCAGATCCTCCTTCCAACCCTGCCTGAAGACAGGTGTCAGATTTGCTAATGTCCAGTCCACTGGGACCTCCCCAGTTAGCCAGGACTGCTGATAGATGATGGAAAGTGGCTTAGTGAGCACTTCTGCCAGCTCCCTCAGTACACTTGGGTGTATCCCATCTGGCACCATAGACTTGTGTGTATCTAAGTAGCAGGTCGCCAACCATTTCCCCTTGGATTACAGGGGCTTCATTCTGCTCTCCATCCTTGTCTTCCAGCTCAGGGGACTGGGTACCCAGAGAACAACTAGTCTTCCTATTAAAGACTGAGGCAAAGAAGGCATTAAGTACCTCAGCCTTTTCCTCATCTTTTGTCACTATGTTTCCCCCACACATCCAATAAAGGATGGAGATTCTCCTTAGTCCACCTGTTGTTGTTAATGTATTTATAGAAACATTTTTTATTGTCTTTCACAGCAATACCCACATATAGTTCTAGTTGGGCTTTGGCCCTCTTGATTTTTCCCCTGCATAGCCTCACAATGCCTTTGTAGTCTTCCTGAGTGGCCTGCCCCTTCTTCTCAATGTCATAAACTCTGCTTTTCTTTCTGAGTTCCAGCCAAAGCTCTCTGTTCAGTCAGGCTGGTCTTCTTCCCTGCACATGGGGACAGCCTGCTCCTGCGCCCTAAAGATTTCCTTCTTGAAGAGTGTCCAGTCTTCCTGGACTCCTTTGACCTTCGGGACCATCTCCCAAGTGACACACATGAAACGATCCTGTGTGCACATTCATTAATAATCAGAAAGAAACACTTTCCACTAGATGGCTGAAAACTAAGGAACTTTTTTTTTTTTTCTGGCAGGCAATAGATAGGAAAAATGTAAGTGAGCCAATGCAAAAATGTCAAGCTGTTGTTATCAGAATAATAAAAATGTTATGGAAACATGTTTTTTATTGATTTATGATGAGGAACGGGATTTTTTTTTTTTATTTGTTGTTGTTGCTTTTTTTGTTGTTGTTGCTTTGGAAATTATGGTGTCAGGAAAGAGACTCAACATGAGTCCATGAATCTCCCCTGCTTCATCTGCTACGATTTTTTCATTTGTCGCAACTTACAGAAAGGCCTCCAACATAACTTGGAAAATTCATTGCCTGAAACTGTAAAAGTTCATGGCTGTCAGTAAATGTTTGGAGAAGACTTGGTTTTGGCTTTAATCTACATGCCAATCAATTTTCTTGGCCTCAGCACAGAATTTAATTGGATTCACTCTCAGGACAAGACAACCTTTCCATTCTCAGTTCTGAAAATTCCTTCATCCGTACTTTTTTGTAAAATTTTAGAAACAGTTTTGTATTCATACATTCCTGTGTCTTTGCAAAGCATTGAAATAAGTTGCCTATATTTATGGCAAACAAACTTTGAAACTGTAATGGAAACTTGTTACTATTTTTAAGGATCTAAAAATAATAACATAAAGGTACATAAGTACAGTAACTATGACATTATGGTTTCATGGCAGCAAAATTCTGATTAGATATTCCTTTCAACTCACTCCTTTGATCAAGCTCCCCACAAGCAAATTTCATTAATATGTTAAAAACATGCAGTCACCTGTACCTCTTCATCCACAACTCAACACTCCTTCCACGGGGTGGATTCTGTTAAAGGGGGGATGTATTTACAGAGAATAGCTCACTTTGCCCACAGTCCAACTCCCTAGCAGCATTAGCCCAGCATTAACCCTGAGTTTAGAAAAATCTTTGTGAGAGACAGTTTATTAACTAATGCTCAGTGCCATTCTAACATGCTTGGGTAGTGGGTTTTTTTCTCCAGCATTGTCCATAAGCAGAACTAAGCTCATCTCTGTCTCAGTACTACCTACTGCAACAGTGTAGCTTTGCACAAACATTGCAAATTTGACAAAATTGCAAATTCTGTGAAATCTTGACACCTCAAACTCAGTAAGATTTTTTTGTTTGTCTTTAGTAGGGCTCAGGTTTCACCAACTGTAACTGTGGGGTGGAAGAAGCACTTACTGATTAAGTAAGAATCTTGCTCCTCTGGTTTTTGAAGACTTATTGAGACACTGAATGCAAAGGGAGGAGAAAGGGACACTATGTGGGAGGCAACATCAGCTAATAACCAACACACAGGATGGAAGCTCAGAATCAGCACTACTGGTTTCACTGCCGATCCTCTGGATGAACTTTGACAAGGTGTATTTCACCTCTGAAACCGATTTTCCCAGTTCATAACATGGACATACACCTTTTCAGGGTGCTTTAAGATCTCTGTCTTTAAATATATAACACTTCATTCTTGCATCAAATTTAATTTTCCATGCCATAAAAATCAGTACTTTCTTCTCACTGCCATTCAAGTTTCTACACTGATGTCGAAAAAACATGCATTCCTGTTTCCAAATTTGAGATTAGCTCTATTTTCTTAATCACAGCATGAAGTTGGAAAGGGGGAAAATGGCAGGTTATCACCAAGGCTTTGTTTCACACCTTCCAAGCACCAGCTCTATAGAGGTTTTGCAATACCAAATACTGAGAAATAGTGCGTATTTTGCAATACTGAGCTTTCCAGAAAACCAAAAGCAAATGAGTTCCCACTTCCTCTGGCCCTTACTTCAATGTATAAAATATCTACTTCTTTAAAGATCTCTAGCTTGAAATGTAACATCTGGAATTGTCTGGAATTCTGCTTTCTTAAAAGACAGACTTCTAGGCAAAGCCATTGCAATTACTACTTGAAAAGATTACCTTGTGTACAGTGTATTGGACCACGCTCATTTTGAGTGTTGAGGATGACTGTAGTAATAGTGATTTGCCTTATTTGTCAATTCCATGTTTAAAATGTCCCCTCTTCTGGCTGTCTGGCAACATTAAGTGTAATTAAATGCCAAGCTTCACAACAAAGTAGCATTAAGTGTGCAACATTTTGACCAACTGACAAATTTGTGAGGATCTGTCAGTTACAACAAGTTTTGAAGTTTTAATGAAACAAAATACAGATGTCATAATTCAAAACTATTTGCCTCACTGAGAAAGTGCATTAGGTTTACACTGACATGTGATAAGTTTATCAACTTTGAACTTTAGTGAGTTAGAGAATATTGTATTTACCTATGGCTGGATATATTCAGTATGCTGGGAATGGTCCAACGTACTTGGCAAGAAAGAGAACTTTTGGCAAAGAAGGCTCGCATCTGCATTTGTAGATCTTATGGGAAAAAGTTGTGTCATCAGGGCAATGTAATATGACACGTTTAAATGTTTCATTAGTACCAATACAAACATATGCAGGGAAAAGTATCTGTTTTCCAGTTTCGGCTTTTACAATCTTAATTTTTCAAAGTACTCTATGTTGCTTCATATCCACTTATAATGTGTCTCAAACTTGCTGTGCAGTGACAGTACACCAACAGAGGAATGCTAACACACACACACAAAGTGTTTGTGCACAAGACCTGACTTTGCACATATGCACAAACACAGATGATACCAAATTTAGCTATTTCTTATAGATCCTGTAGAAATTAAATGTTACATCCTGACTAGTTACATGTATACTCTCTCACAGTAGCTGTTTATGCATTTTTGTTTTCTATATGCACACTTACAATACTAATATCTGTTTCAAGTACAACCTTTGATCAAATAGGGTATTTTGTTCAAGGCACTGTACTAAAAGGGAAATACATGCCCTGTCAACAGCAGAATCAGAATAGTTATTTTGATTGGTTGTCTTCAAGATGCTAGAAATTCCCTTTAGCTCATCTATGTACATTTGAGAGTTAGCAGTGAACTTAAAGTAGGGCTTAAAGAATAAAGCCTATGCTGACCTATGGCCATACTTGTATATAAAGGATGACGGAATTCTGGGAAATGTTACATGCACCAATTGTTAAAAATCAAACAGAAGCCTCTTGATGCTTTTTCTCATGTATATGCCTATTTATAGAAGGAACTTCTGCCTTCTTGCACTGGAATTGCAGCTCCCTCATCATAATTTTAGTATAGATGCACTAGGTCTTTGTGATCTTACAGGTTCTCCTATATTCTTTGTCCATTAATACCTGATGCTCCAATATCTTTGAGAACCCAATGCACGTGTGCAGATATATGAGCACACACTTTAGTTCATGAAAGCCACTGCTGCATTCAGTCAGACAGGAATAGTGGGATACCAAATTACTTTCAGGAATCAACTGCCCAAATCAATTACAGAACAGAGAAATCATTTCAAAGCATGACAGCTACTGGTCACAACAACACAACGGAACCATCAAAGAGTCAAAACCAGCCACAGACTTATCAATACATTGAATACTCAAAAGCTCTTTTGAAAGTCATGGGTATTCTTTAAAGCAAGTCATACACTCCCAGCATGGTGCCAGGCTAAAGTCTACCTGGCAGACATTAAGTACAACATATATTTCAGGAAGTCTGCCACAGAATTTACATGATGATAATACGTAATATAATATTGCATTTAATTTACATTAAACTACTGCATATAATTTGCATTAAACTACTGCATATAATTTGCATTAAATAACTGCAATAATTTCATTATTGCATATAATTTGCATTAAAGGGTGCAAACAGAATTTTGAGAAGGAAATTCAGTTCTGAGATGGTCTGATCTAACAGGTGTACACGACGTTAGTCAAGTACTCCGTATTAGAGCAATGCAACTGAAGCTACATATTATTTTCAGGACTTAAACAAATAGTCCTGCACATTACAAATATTTATCATGGAATCATAGAATGGTTTGGGTTGGAAGGGATCTTAAAGATCATTTAGTTCCAACCCCCCTGCCATGAGCAGGGACACCTCCCACCAGACCAGGTTGCTCAAAGCCCCATCCAACCTGGCCTGGGACACTGCAGGGAGGGGGCAGCCACAGCTTCCCTGGGCAACCTGTACCAGTGTCTCACCACCCTCACAGTAAAGAATTTCTTTCTAATTACTAATGTAGATTTGCCCTCTTGTAGTTTAAAACCATTACTCCTTATCCTATCACTACATGCCCTTGTAAAAAGTCCCTCTTCAGCTTTCTTGTAGGGCCCTTCAGATATTGGAAAGCCGCTATACGTTCTTCCTATTGTTCAGATTACTGTGAACTAAACCCCCCTTTTCTCAACAGTCTCTGCAGTTTAAATCAAGGGACATCCTAGAAACTGACTGTGCTCAGTGTAGGATATCAGCTACCTATCTAGAAAACAGTTCCCACTTGCGAACCCAGCCAATCCTTCTCTTACATAGAGTAACAGCAGCACAGGAATCCAAAAAATGCCATTCATGTGATATTTACTGATTTAGCCTGCTTTAAGACTTAAGGTCACAACATTTAATTGCCTGTATCTCCATGTTTTACACTGTCGGTATGCATGTAGCGTGCACCATGCACAACATAGCCAAGGAAGAAAAGGTCAATCTCCCCCTGCTATGGCTAGCCAATACACTTTCAGCTCTGGGATGAAAAGACGCACGTTCAAAATTACCACCAGAGTGTTGTTAATACCACAGGGTTTCCCTCACAATTAAGTTCACAAACCAACCCTGGAACTCAGCTTATGAGGTACTGGAGGTTTTTTCCCCTTTATTTAAGTAACACGAATGAGGCGCTGGCCACTTCACTAGTCACCCAGCAATGCACAAAACCTGAATGACTATTCATTCTTGCTGCTCACCCACACAGAGACCCCTATCTGATTTCAGATGGACCTGTAGTGAGAACTGTCATTCATGCGGTGTCAATAAATAAGCATTTTCATCTTTCCTTAATTTATCATTTCTCTTTCCAAAAGAAAAAACCTCCCCCATGCAGTCATTAATTATCTCCATGCCCTTTCCAGGACATGAGTGGGATGACTATGTCCTTTCTGCTTCCTTTTCTTCTGTGCTATGCTTTGCCTTGCAGGAGCATCAGCTGGCTGTTTTTCCCATCTTTCACAGGGCCACCAAGTAGACTTCTTCATTTTTCTTTACACTGAGGGATGCCAGAAAGCTGGGTTTCTGTTCTGTCCTCCTTTCCTCAGGGCTCTTGGGATACAAGAGGAAGACTGACAAAGACATCTGGCAAGGATCTGCCTACCTCACTGTTACTCAAAGCAACATTAACTCAGGATTGCATAAAGTATATTTAAAGCATCATCTTATTCAATTCAGAGGGACTTAAGAGTCAACGCAAACACTTAACACAGTTCTAATTACTGGTCTCCTGCCGACATCATCCATTTACTTGAATCAAAATAAAACTGATGGACTGCAATAAAACAATAGGCAGCATATTTCTGTTGCAACAACTTACTGTTCAGTTCCATTGATGTTCGTTAAGTGAAAATCAATATTGTTCCATTGGACACTTCCAGCAGTCACAATTAGTTCATATTTCCCATGATTAACAAAAAAAAAAAAAAAAAAAAAAAAAAAAGCTAGAGAAAGGAAGAAAGTGCAATACAAATAACAAATCTGAAAAATCAGTTTCACTCAGATTAAAGTGAAATTAAGTGGTATCTTTGCTCTGATTTTAGTATGTTACATGACCAGTGTCTCAAGAATCGGGTTGCACACCACTCTCCAAGGAAGGAGAACTAAAATTAAAGAGATATGCATTTTTGAGGGGGGGGAGCTGTTCCTATCTTGAAACAAAGTACATAATACAAAAACTAGCACACATCCAGTACAACATGAAGCTGAGGTCCAAATCACATTCTTTGCCATTGTTCCAGTGAGGAATCTTGATTTCTTCTTCTCTCCCGTGGTTTTTAGTGGATTTGGACTTTTTAAATAGAAGTCTTGAGATAGTTACAACATGTTGATTAAGTCAGTCTTAGGAAAATATATAGACATGATGAACTTTTTTCAGCATAAATACATAAGCATTTCAGGTGACCTTACAAGACTGGACTCAGTGGCATTCCTTGTAGATTCAAATTCTTAATATATTCTTCAGGTCTCCAGTCAACATGTTAAGGAGCTCAGCCTGATGATTCTATGACGTTGCTTTAACAAATACTGCAAAATGGCTGTAATGCAGACACTGAAACTAATGGATACGTAAATTCTTACATCACCCTCTTTTCTGAATAAAAACATTCAAATAGAAGCTAACTGTAGCACAGTTAGTGCTACCTTCAAAAGTTTTGTGGCAAACCCCCAGGCATGATAGTACTTGTCACAGGATGTATTAACTTTAACTCAAAGTCTGTGCTATGAAACTACTTGATGGAATACTGCAGAGAACATGAATCCCAGACAAGCAGGACTGCAAGATCATTCTGCCCTGGTATAAAGAGATCAGAAACTTCAACATTCCCAGCTGGGAAGTACCAAGGTTACATAAACTCTGCCTTAGATGAGATGACTTTTGATGTAAGTGAATGTAATGAATCTATTCCTTCTAGAACTACTGAGGTAAGTTTCTGCAAAGAAAGTGCTCGAGAGATACCCTTTCCTTCACAGAGATTCTGTAGGGGAAAACATAGTCTGTTTTCCTTTAGCAAAGCTTACTATTGTCTTTAAAATGGATTTTAAAGTTGTTTTATACAAGCAAGTTCATTAGAGAGCAGACATCACTCCTGACATTTCCATTGAAGCACGCTTCAGAACAGAGAAGGGATCATTACAGGTTTTTTGTACATCACAAAAAAAATATGGAAAAAAAAACCAAACAAAAAAATACTCTCTTGGTTATGCAAGACTCTTCTCTTTGATTCTTGGCCAGCTCTGGATCATAATCCCTATTATTTCAAAATATTAGGCTGGAAATTTTGCTGGAATCTTACTAAACAAATAGCTGCACTGATGGACTGCAACTTCCCTGCTTCTGAATACAACCTTCTCCATCATACTGGAGACTAGATTTCATCAGAGTGTACACTAATATTCGTGAAATGCCTGAAAGGGAAAAAAGTATAACTGTAAACAGCAAAAAAAAACCAGCTTAAAGTTGAAGGATTCTGTATTTTGTTGCCAGTTCAATGAAATTTTCCATGCAGCCTTTGGAAATTCTGAATGGTCTTCCTTTCTGATTTCTATTGAGAAACTCAAAATGCAGTAACTTGGTAGTGAAACACAAAGACCAAAGACTCGGGGTCAAGTTTCAGTTCTCCAAAATTCTCTCTCCTGTCTGCTCATTAAGTATGTGTTGTGTGTTTTGCATTGGTGTGGGAGTAAAAGCCAAAATTTCAAAGCCTTAATTTTTCATTAAACCAAATCCTTATTTCCTTGGCAGCCTTAAAATATATTTTTCCACTCTCTGTCAAATTCCAGTAAAGACAGACACCTGAGTTCTGTCCTCCACCAACCTGCCCATTACTGTAATAACAGGTCAAAGGACGGCCTCATGCATCTCTCAAGCTCATTCACATACAAGATTTAGCTCTACTACCCAGCTAAAGTCAGCACACAGCCACAATTGTGGTAGGCAGCAGCATGTTAATCTTCAATGACAGGAAATTTCAAGTGTTTGCCATATAAAACCCAGTAAACTACCTATAATGAGATAATTCTTTGTATTGGGACCACTTCAAAGTATAATCTTGGAAATTAAAAGCCTTATCTAATCTTGAACATAAATCCACCCAGTACACAGCACTGCTCTAACACCACTGTCCACAGGCTCCAGTGAGACAAAGCTTTTCACTCCAATCAAGATTTCTAGAGGGTTCTTTGACATATTCTAAATCTGTCTAAAGTGAATGAAAAACATAAACTGTATGTTGTACTATGACTTTTTAAATTGTGACTCTTCAAACTAAGAATACTGATAAAAAGGAGAGGGCTTTTATTCCTCTTAACTTTCATCCTGGGATTTCAAAAGCAAGAAACTTCCACTTACTATCAGCCAATCAAACACTGTTTGGCTATCAGTAGGGTCAGTGTCACCAAAAGCAGTATTTTCTTGTGAGGAACCTTCATCTTTCTTTTTCAAAGTATACATTTTTACCTGATTATTTCCTCATGATCAACTGCAGTCAAGTTAGTTGCAATCAGTTAGCAAAAATATCCCAGAAATAAATCATAATTCAGACACAAAAAACACAAACTAACATCCAACTGACAATAAACTTGTTTCTTGCCTTGTTTTTTCAGTCTCAGAAGATGGAAGCATTGTAACAAACACATAAGTTTATTTAGGTGCACAAAGCCTAACAGTAATTTAAACTAAACCATATTTACTGTGTAGAGTCTTACCCGAGTGCAACATTGTGGATAATTCTTATCTTCCCCCCTCTCAGGTCAAAATTTAGTTTCTCAAAGCACTGCTATCTGAGGCAAACTATGGGCAGAACTATATACCCACTTGAGTTTGCAGATTCTTCTGTTCAGTGGTTTTACAGAAACTCAGAGACATAGGAAGACCAAAAAACTAGATCAATACATGTACAGCTAAACAAAATCACATCACTAAAACATTAAATCTGGAGATTTAAAAAAAAATCACCACAAAAATACCACCAGGGTTAGGGTAGGGCAGGGGAGAGGATGCTTTCTGGGGATAAATACAGACAAAGGCTCTGATAGATATCCTCACATACATTCTGTTATGACACGGAAATGACTTTATTTCTATATGACTATGTGCTAATTTGAAAGCACACTGAAGGCTACAGCAGTTATCTACTGATCCTTGTGGCAAATATTTACAAGTTTCTTTCCCTCAGCTGTACTCTATAATAACAGTTCGAGCTAAGATTTTACTACAGACATCAGCTGAGGTGTCACACAGTCCATGTAATAAGGTTTCTTCAAGTCCTAACATGCATCCTAAGAGGCAGTTAGATTGCCATAAATTTGCAGGAACCTATCCTCAATTAGAGTACATAAAGATAGTTTAGTTACACACAAGCCAAATTTGTAGAGTGCTGAAGTTATGACAGTGCCTTCCTGCCAAACAAGAAACTCACACGGGTGTAAGGATGTCTCTTGCTAGCACATAATATGGTGAACCTGGGCATTCATCAGGGGCCAGCTTAAGTTGATGCCAACCCAGAAATCCAAAGCTGACACTCTCCCGTATCCTTAATGGACAATGTGCTTCAAGGTCATTCATGATACAATGAACACATGGATTTTCATTCACTTAAAAGAATGTTCGTGTCTAACTGATCCACTTAGATTAAAGCTGTAGACTTAATAATGGCCATTAGCCCAGTGTTAGCAACACCCAATGCAGTATATTTGCCCCAGATATCCAAATGTCTAACAGAAGAGCAGAGCAGAAGCTCCAGCTAGGCTTCCTCAGTAGTCCTAGATAAATGGTTTTGATTATGTGCATGAGCAGCGACTCCGGTGTGCACAGCACAACAAAGGTTCAATGTACATTGACAACACAGATGTACCTCATGCAGGCAGGTAAGCCCACCCATGTCCTATGCTCTCTGGACTCTCCTCATGTACTGCAAGTCTGAAGCTTTCACAAGTATCTACCGTGTATACAGCAAAATCTCATATTTTCCTTCATGAAATATCCAAGCATGAACAACACACATTCAGATTTCCAGTAAAGAAATCCAGCTGCTCTAGACAGTGCTCCTGTAACATACAAGATGGTTTTGGCTGTGCAAGATCATTTTTTGCTGTGGATAAGGACTGTATGTGCCTTAGTATAAATATGCACGTAATACTGCTGATAAAGTTAGCACACTGGGCTCACTTCCAAATGAGCTGTTTAAAACACACAGTATTGATGGGTTGAGGATACACGAACCGAGAAGTATTAGCACTCAAATACATCCAATCATTTTTTGCTTGTAATGACACGTCGTAAGTAAAGGTCTTTTGACATCACTGAATGTGCAGTCTAGAATGTAGCTATGCAACAAAATCTGATAACAAAAGATGAAGACAGACCTGCAGGGAAAAAAAAATGAAGTTATTGCAGTTTCTGCTCTGAAACTGCAAAAATATGTTACAGAGAGGCATTCTGGCTGATGAGTTGGTGTACACTGCAAATCCAAGAACAGTACTGAAACTGGAGCTAAATCATAACAAAGATTTTATAAGAAAGTTAATTTTTATGACAGTTGAAGTGGACTTTGCAAAACATTAGGAAAAAAACAAGTTTCCCATGCAAAGTTGTGCTGCTTCTCACGTCTCTTGCAAGCAAGAGCTGCAGGAAATTAGATGATTGATGTGGACTGACACTGTTTCACATAAGCAACCTAAGTTTCTTGAGAACCTGAATGCTGAAAAAAAAGCATTTTTCAGGAGACAAAACATATTCACTTGAGAAAGGAGAGAGGAGTACGTCCCCTGCTCCAGCTTTTAAGGGTCTGCAGATTTGTGTCTGTTTGGAGATAAAAACAGCCTCAAAGTGAAATACATGAAGTGAGAAAAGAGATGCTATATCTCTACCTTTCTCTGCCTACCACACTGATAAAGTTATTTCTGTGAGTACTAGAGTAATCTGGAAGCCATGCAAATTAGAAGAGTGTTATATTAACTACAAAAAAAAAAAAAAATAAAAAATGAAAACACAAAAAAAAACAACCAACCAAAAAACCCACAAAACCAAAAAGTAAATGCCAAGAAATTGCATTAACTCTGGTGAAAAAAGCTACTCAGACACCCTCCCTTTATGCTGTATCGCTTCCTCCAAGTGTTTAAAAAATACCACCTGTTCTACAAGTTTCAACATAGAATCTGAATATCCGGCTACATTCCCATTTCTTTGTAAACCACAAGTACAAAAATTTGGCATAAAGAAGCCTTACAGTGATGTCTACACAAAGCTACAAAAGTATCTGGGCTCATCATCTGATACTGGTTTGAGAGTTATCAACTAATTTTGCCTGCGAAATATCTTATATAGTTGTCAATGTGAAGAACCTCAGCTGAACTTTTCAGTCTCAGGAGGAAGACACAAGGCTGTTCTTGTAAATTAACTTGTGCTTGCAAAAATAGCCAAATTTGACACTGCAATAGGTTGCAGAGGCTGAAGGAACATTAAAGGGGGAAAAAAAAAAAACATAATGCACAGTGTTGCCTCTTTTTTGTTGGATAGGAAAAAAAAGTATCTTTTCAGATTAGAAATCTATTTCATCTTAAAGTCATTTGCCAGACAATTTACCTTATCTGACGCTACCTTTTACCTTATTGTCTCATTCTGCATGTTGTCATACGATAGCCAGTAAAGTCAAAATCTCCATTGCAAGTCTTCAGCTTTAGAATCAATCTCTCCACTACTACACGCAGCAAGGTTGGATTTGTTACTTTTCTTAAAATAGGCAGGACATTTTTTTTCACCATCTTGTTGAGCTCTGCCACGTACTTATGAGACCTTCGTTCTTTCTCCAGTATACCAGCTGAATTACACGGTGTCTTAAGAGGCAAAAAACATAGGTAGGTGGTGAACTTGCTTAGTAAAATATTTTCTAACTGATGACCAAAAAAAAAAAAAAAAATATCACTGCTAGTCTACTTTCTGACAGAAATAGCATCCTTCCTGTATTTGTGTTGTATGCAGAATGTACATTGGCATTTACCAAGCAATTAAACTAAAACATACTGTTTTAAAAATTTATCATCTTCATTCTCCCAGGAAATTTTCTTATAATACAGATTTGACTTCATATATCCTGTTTCAATTTAAATTTCAATTATTAGGCCTTAATCTGTAGCAGTCAAATCCATCACAACTGCACTAGAGAGAACTGAGAGTATGTATGAAACTTGGGAAATACAAATTGAGTTTTTACACAATGAAGAAGAACACAGCTGTAAATTATTAATCAGACTGGCAGTATGGTGATTCCAGACTAGCACTGATTCAGTGAGAAACAGAAGTTTCTCACATTCTTTGCTACTATATCTTCTTGGCCTCCTCTAAACACTAAATAATTTTCTGTGATCCTTGGTTGATGGTGCCTCATCAGCTCTTTTGTACTAATGAAGCCTGCTAAGAAAACTGGTTTGCACCTTCCTATATTTAACATGAAAAAATATCATTCACCTAAACTTTGTTCTCAGCAAAGAAAACTTTAAATATATGGATACATAATCTCAATATTTTGATTCTGAAGCTACTCTTGTTCTTAAAAGCTTCACTTGGGGGGCTTAAGAAATACTTTCTTCAAAGGATGGGTTCCCTGCTTGAATCATGACATTTGGAGACCTCATTAGACCTTTTCTTCGTCCCAGCTAGAAGCTGAAGTTGTTGCACATTGTTGGAAACATTCTTCAGGTAAAGCTGGTACCTATTGCTTGCAATGGTCTTCACTTCACAGCTCTGAGAGTTGCAACTTTAATACGTATAAGACACTAACAAAACAGCACTTCCTATTATATCATCCTCAGCATGTTTTGAGCTACAGAGGGCAGAAATGACCCTTCTGCCTATCTCACAGAAAAGAGACATAGGGCTCATGATCTCATGGCAGTTAGCAGAGTGGTTGCATCATGAGCTACCTGCGCTTTATGGTATGCTGAAAAACAAGCAAAGCCACAGGCCTGACAAAGTCACCACCAAAAATCTTGCCTTTGGATCCAAAAACATAGCCACCACATACTAAATATTTTAGAATAATAGAATGGTTTGGGTTGGAAGAAACATTTAAATATCATTAGTCCAACTCCCCTGCAACGTGAAGGGAATATTCCACTAGATCGGGTTGCTCAAAGCCCTATCCAACATGACTTTGAACACTTCCAATGATACAGCATCCATAACTTAGCTAGGCAATCTGTGCCAGTGGATCATCACCCTCATCATAAAGAATTTCTTCCTTATGCCTAAACTAAACCCATCAACTTTCAGTTTAAATCTATTGCTCCTCCTCCTGTCACTACAGGCCCTGGTAAAAAATCTCTATCACTTTTATAAGCTTTCTTTAGACACTGAAAGGCTGCAGCTAGGTCTCCCTGGAGCCTTCTGTTCTGCAGGCTAAAAACCATCAACTCTCCGAGCTTTTCTTCCTAGGAGAAGTATTCTAATCCTTTGATCATTTTTGTGGCTCTCCTCTGGACCCACTGTAACATGTCCACATATTTTTTGTGCTAGGGACCCCAGAGTTGGACACAGTACTCCACATCGGGTCTCACAAAAGCAGAGTAGATGGGAAGAATCACCTCCCTCAACTTGCTGGCCACACTTCTTTTTATGCGGCCCAGGATACGATTGGCTTTTTGGGCTGCAAGTGCACATTGCCAGCACATGCCCAATTTTTCACCCACCAGTATCCCCAAGTCCTTCTCCACAGGGCTGCTCTCAATTCAACCCCCAGTCTGTATTGATATTTTGCTCTATTTTGCTTGCCCTCTTCTAAAACAGTCTACCATGTTAGGTTGGCAGCCACAATTTATTTTGAAGGACACCACATTCTCTTACAGACCTTGCTACACTACCCTTTGCCAGCCTTGTAGCCATGAGTAGTTTGTAGCAACCCTCAACATAATTTAGGCTTGAAGTCTTCAACAATTATACTTAAAAGTCATAATTGGTTAAACTGTTTCTCCTGCCTCCTTGCTTCAACTCGCATTAAATTGACTTTGTTTTCAACACAATTGGCTCCAGCGAGGTATCATCCTGTTACTGGTCATGACCTGGTACAGGGTTGACAGGGTACATGTAGCTAAACATCTGCCAGAGATTTGAACGAGGTGATAATCCAGCACACCATACACTGCATTATGTGCTGTCTCCCAGTTTGTACAGTATGTACACAAAGCAGAATTGGCATCAGGTAGGACTTGTGTTCCACATGCCAAAGCACTGCACAGCTGCATTTTCCCCAGCTTAATGTAATTTGTTTTTCCAGAACATGTTCCATACGGTTTAGCAATGAGCTTATTTTAACTGCCCCCTTCTGGTACACCAAGGCCAGGCATTACAGACATGAACCTAACATGCCTTTTATTGCCTATGGCAAGAAACATTCCCAGTGTACAAAGGCTGTATGGAAGATAGCCAGCCCTGCTGCCTGCTTCCATTTCAGTTTGCAGACCACCTGACAGTGTTCTCCCCTTGCACTGTCTATAGGGCTTAAGTGATATCAGAGCCTCGGGGTGGGGACCAAGACTGGTGGCAGGAAGGAAGGAGAGGAAAAGAAAAATTAAAAAAAAAAAAAGACTGGCAAGATGAATAAAATGTCCAAAATCTCATAACAAGGATAAATGTAACCATGAGAAAGGGGCAGAGGAAAGGAGGGCAAGATCAAGAGAGGAAAAAAATTTTTTTAAAAAAAATAACATCAGTAATGAACCAGATGTCAACTAGAACTGAAATTTTAATTCAGAATATCCTTGTATTCAGGGAAAAAAAGTTAACCAAATAGGTTAAAAAATAAAATCCAAGTTTCAAAGCTCAGGAGTTAACTGTCTCACCCTTCTCAAACAAGAAAGCAAAAATAAAGTTTGGAAGCTGGATGACAATAGCATAAGTGATATTTTGTTACACACTTGCAGTGCCAGAACCAGAGTACTGGAACAAGATCCAGTAGAAATACGATTGTGCAGTTACCATTACTGAAATTAGAATCTCAATAGATTATTAAAAAAAATAATTAGATAATACGGCATTCTAGCAGTGCAAATAAAATAGTCAATGGTCAGTACCATGCAGTATCATTGCATCATTTCAATACAAGAGTCACATTGGAGTCACACAGATTCTTATTTGCCAGAAAACTTTTTTTCTTGGGGACGGGGCTGGGCGGCAGCAGGCTGTGCGGGTGGAAATAAGTAAGTAAAAAGAGAGAGAGAAAGAAGAGTTCAATCTCATTTAATGTTGTTATTTAATGTCTGATTAAAAAGCTACTGTCACTTTTTTTTAGTAGAATAAAATAATGTTTTTCTTAATTAAAGGAAAACAGGGCTCTGGGGGAGAACAGGGGAACTTCACTCTTGATTTTCTGAACACCAAAAAAACATATTTTTGTCAAAATGGGAGGTGGGAGTGGAAGAAGGAAGAAGGTTAGTTGGGGCCCCTCCAGAAGACCCTCCTTCCTCATACTTAGCTCAGGCTAAGAAATTCTTCACAGTTTAAAGACTCCCTGTTTTAAAAATATCCGAGCACCATACTGCCCCAAAGTCAACAGAATAACAAGATAAAATGCTGACGGTTGACAAACTGACGATGGGAACACCCTAGTTTAATTCTGCAGTGTGTTACAGCTGTATCTGACGATAATCATGTTATCAGTTTAAAAAAAAATAAAAAATGCAGAGAGCTAAGGCATTTGGATCCACCTGGCTACCTGTGATGATCAAGGACATACAAAATGGACTTTTCTGACCAAAGTGTCAGCATGGGAATGGAAGAATTGTCCACATGGTCACTCCAGAAATATGAGCTCTGAATTACCACAGGAAGAAAGGATTGAGCGTTCAGTGATCCAGCTGTCACCCCAGAATGTTTCCCAAACTTCCCTCATGCTCTGATCTCATCCCTGTTCCCTATCACAGTGAGAAACAGTTTCTCACCATGTCCACGACCTATGAGTAGGAAACCTGGGCATACAAGCTGGAAGGAAGCTGCAGGACACAGTGGCCAGGTTTCTGAAGCTTCTACATAGCCCAAGAGAACAAGTCACAGAGTGGGAAATGAGTCATCCTATTCATTTCTCGAAAGGAAAAGAACAACCAAGGAGGAAGGCAGAGAAAACATTTAGACAACCTTTCTGCCTTCACCCCCCCTGGCACCACCAAAAATAAAATCACAGATGGAAAGTAGTGTTTATAGGGAAACAAGAGAGTCATAGGATTTTGGTAAGCCTTCAAAATCTTGGAGAAAATTTCTTACTGTTGGAAAGTCCACTGATAGCAGCTCTCCTATAGAGGCCCCAGGACAGATCATCTTCAATTTGTCCAAGTGGGAAAATTGGCTTCCATTACTGTTAGCAAACACTCATTGACCCTGTACTTCATATCATTAAGGTTTATTAAGGTTTAGTGCACTACTTTGCTAGCTAGTTTTTACAATCTGAATATTCAAAAAGTCCATTTACAAAAATTAAAATAATTTTTAAATTTAAAAAAGGTTTCACATTATTCCTCTTGCTCATCAACTCTCCCTTGCCTTCTCTTCCCTCCCTGCACTCTGATCACATACAGATAACAGAATCACAGCCTGGTTGAGGTTGGAAGGGTCCTCTGGAGGTCATCTTGTCTGACCTCCTTGCTCAAGCAGGGCCACCTAAAGCAGGTTGCCTGGGACCATGTACAGATTGCTTTTGAATATCTCCAAGGATGGTGACTCCACAATGTCCTTGGGCAACCTGTGCCAATGCTCAGTCACTCTCACAATAAAAAAGTGTTTCCTGATGTTCTCCCTGAGTAGAACCCAAGAGATAATTGCTATGTGTTTGGACTATATTATAAATACATAAGCCATATTAGAGACATATCTATTTCACATCCTGTGGTGCTGGATTAATCAATCTTAATTATGCAACAGATTCAGGTCTGTTTTAAAGGAAAAGTGGTTGGGGTTTTTTTATTAAATTCTGCAAGTAATACCAAATTATTCAGTGATCACAGCTGTCCCTCAGCACCCTGAAACAAAATACACTGTATTCATCTAATAATAAAGACTCCCCTATAACACACCAATTAACAAAATAAGCATATTGCAGTGAATTACACTAATAGGTCATTTAGCTGACTTGAAAAGCAACTATTCCAATAATTCCCTTAGAAATCTATGAACCTGCTTTGAACAAATTGAAGCACTTATGCTCCGAATAGAGAGGTAAATCTCATTTTCAGAAAGAATGAAATATATTTTCCCTTCAAAAACTGTTTTCCCAGAAAGATAATACTTCAAGGAAAAAAAAAAATAAAATCAATGTCTCTACATCTTTCTCCAGCTCAATGACTTAGAGCAACTGCAGTATTAATAACAAGCTATAACTGTTTTGATATGCTATTGAGGTATGTAGTTAAGGTTATACTGAGATTTGCACTAAAAGCAGAATTAAAATCCCACTTATATTTTTACTATTAAATGTAGTCTTGCCATTTGGCATCGTACCTGTGAACACAGTGTAATTTTATAAATATTAAAGCTTTTGCAAGAGAAACAATTTTTAAGTGTTCCCTTTTTAGAGTTTTGCCATTTGGCTCAAGTATCCCTGAGTTTCTTTAGCTAAACCTTCACTTTCCCCACAGGCTTCAAACTTCTTACACACATGCTAACAGCTCAGGCACAAGCCACTCTGGGAAATTTAAAATCACAGTCATTCCCTCTTCTTGGCATGCATGGCCATCCAAAGAAGAGGAGATGACACTGTCAAGTTTTGCCACGTCTTCAAGCTTTCTGTTGTATCTTGCATCCCTCAAGCTCCTCTGATGCATACTTTTAACTTGTACCACCACAAAAATACTCACTAACTATAATATATTTTGCCTACAAGTCCTACAGTCCTCCACTTGATTGTTGACCACCCTGTTATGTACTCTGTGGCTTCCTTCCTTTCATCCATGATCAGCAAGCATCAACTATTACAAGCCAATCACTAAAAAAACCCAAAGGCAATTTTCCCTGATCTCCCATTACCTTATTTGGTACTCTGACTTCCAACCACAACTCCAGGCACCCCTCAGATGGACTGCATAAAGTCTTTTGGCTCAGTTCCTTCCGTTGGTAAACTAAAAACTGTCCCTACATTTTGATGATAGGAAACTCAGGTGACATTTCCATAAGCATGCCTGCAGATTTTGTGGGATTATATGCTAAAGAAACTGGAGAAGTGCATTGCACAGACTTGCACTTTAGACAAAAAATTTTAAACGTATGTGAAAAAAACCAGTTTTTTCTTCATTGGCAAAGCATATGAACTGAAGTAGCCCTGGGTGTGAATGTTATTTTAACTAGTCACTTTCTTAATGACATGATGTTGATAGAAAATACAGTCAAGCATCTCTAGTATTAATCAATACTTTTCAATGAGAAGACACCATTGAAACTTGACATTGGAAGAATACAACTAAATAGATGGTGCTTGCACAACAATAAACAATGCACTTAAGTGTATTTTTTTTCTAATTAAGTTCAATAAGGTCTTAGGCTTTAATGAGAATGTTTTATCAGATCAAACATTTTCTAACAAAATAGTTTCAGGATTTCAACTTCACCAAGTTTTGCAAAATGTATGTCTGCTTTCTGCCTTCCCAAAAAATGAAAAATATCACCATCAGAGAAGTAAACTCAATAATTTATAGACCTAACAAGTTTTATAAGATAGAACAATTTCAGTGAATGAGGCAAGTCCTACAACAGGAATGACATGAAGCATATAAGCTATACAGAGCTCAGCCCAGCTTTGCCCAGACAGAAGAATGGGAGCATGGGTTATCTGAAAGTTAACTCCTAGGAGGCATCAGAGCAGCCCTGACACATGCAGTCTGACATACTTAAATTCAGTTTCTACTGAAAATAAACTATGTTGCTTTAATCAATTTCCAAATGGAAAGTTGGAAGTTTCGGGAGTTTCAACAAATGTCAAAATATTCCATGGTAAGGGAAAAAGGAAAACTAAAATAAAGCCAGACCAAACAATGTGCAACCAATTCCAGTACTGATCACTTGATGCTATCAGAGATTAAACTGTTCCAAAAGTGAGATCTGCACAAGAACTGTAGGCAGTTTTACTTTATATATCTATTGCAATGACTGTAAATAAAATTGATCAAGTCTTACTTGACCCTAAACATAAAACAGTGGCCTGGTGACAAACAGAATATCAATATTTCAGCCAAGCTACAGCTTTAATTCCCTATTAATTTAGATCAGAGCCATTTATAAAAACAGCATTCCCATCACAGAGTCTGACTTTAATAACATGAAGTAACTGTCTCTGTACTCAGCAAAGACTAAACTAGAACACATTTCACATTTAAGCCTGATTTTACAGTTTTCTTCCTAGAAAAATAATCTGTATTCATGTAGATTTTCCTACTTTATGTATGCTCAAAGTGTTGCTTACAGCTGGAGCCTTCATTTACCTATGTGTTCCTGCTGCACAAGAGACAATAAAGTATTAGAAAAATCCTATAGTTGAAATGGACTCATTACATCCACAAAATAAAAGCTCAAAAGATTGTATAGCATCAGTTCACTTTAACCAAAAGAAGTTACAACTCCCCTCACATTTTTCCATTGAATATTCAGAGGAACCACACTTCCTGTGGAAAACCAAACTTCCCAGGCTCATAAACCCATTTGTTGTCTCAGTTTCCACATCCTTCTACATCACGATCCCAGGCACACCTCCTTGTGCGATAGCAAGAACTTTTACTCTTTGCAGAATAGGGATGATTCACCTTTTAACCTTTTGTCAGATTTCATCCCCTCCAGAATACTGCAAAAAAATTCTAATAGACCCAGACAGCAATTCTCCCACTACCTTCTTTTTCAAGGCAAACACTCCCATGAAAATTCAGCCTTCATCCATCTTCAGACTTTGATGTTCCATTGATTTTCTCCCATCTTGGCATCTCTCAGCTCCTTTTGAACTCTCCCCTTTGTTAGTTCAGGCAGATGTGCAGCTTCCCACAGCCTGAGGCTGGGATCAGGATCCAAAACTATCACTTAACACTGGTCTCCAGCTAGGGAATCCCATCAGATTGAGCTGCCTACCCCCAAGCAATCAACCAGCTTTTTCTTCTATCCCTAACTGTGCCAAAATCAGTTTGGGGGTTTGGGTGTGGTTTTTTTTTTTTTTCTTGAGAGCTCCTTTTCCACCACTGCTGTTTTTCAAAGCCTGGAAACCAACTGTGGTGGGGCCATGATTGCCAGCCCTCTGCCTAAACCCCATCTCTTGGGCGTCAGGCTAACCAAACCCACCTGAGAGCTCAGGTTCTTTTTCAGGGGCAACTTGCCCAAGGAAGCCACTGTATTCACAGATTTGAAGGTTGTTGCTTATCACAGGGGACACAGCTGAGAGTCTAGCTGTATTGCCAAATTATGCAGTATCAGTCCTAACCTGAAGCCACTGTGGATACTGAGGAGAAGAGGGCAACTTTCTCAACAAAGTTACTCAGCCTTTGGCCTCTGTACGAAGACTGACAAGTAGCAATGATTGCTTCAGGCCCTGATCCAGAAAGGCCCTTAACTGTCTGTCAAACTTTAACCATATGAGTAATGTCATTAAAACCATGAACTACTCATGCTTAGACCTAAATACTTGCTCAAGTGCTTTTCTGGATCAAGAACTCAGCAATGTAGATGCTTATCCACTACTACGTGAACTGACACAGCCAAGTCTGCCTCTTTCAGCTGTGATAAAATCGCACACGATTTACATCCCTGTGTCCATGAGGTAAGGTTCACCCACCCCCTTTGCAAGAGTGCTGCTCCGCATGAGTGCTATAAATCGCAAGAAACTGACTTATATCGTGGGCCTAATCCTGAAGAACCATAAAATATGAGCAGTGTTGTTATCAACTGTTAACTCACACGAGTGGTAAAGACGTACATGGCCAAGAAGAAAGTATAATGTATTTTCTGTTCCAGGCAACCCCTTAGTAAACATAATATTTTAATTATACGACTATTTAGTATATCTGAACTTTCATTACTGGCAGCTCTGAAGAGCAGAACTTCAGAGTTCTGTTATTCTTCCTGTTTTCCACTAACTAAACTTCAGTTGTTTAAGAAATGCAATACTGCCATCTAGCGTCCACAAAACACAATGCAAATCTTCATCCCCCGAACCACCTCACCTTGGCACAGGCACAAATCAGACTGATGTGAGCTTTGGGGACCACAGGTTATCCCCGACACTCAGAAGTGGCCTGGCTGTCAGAAAGCTTCGTTCTTCCCCAGGAGAAATACACCCAGAGGCTGGAGGGGTTACCTCTGCGAGATCAGCTGTCCTCATGGCTGCTGTGCTTGCTCCAAAGGGATCCTGGAGCCTCGGAGCAGGCTCAGAGAGCAGCTGGCCCACAGCAAAGTGCAGGTGGGACAAACCACCCAAAGGCCCCAAACTCCTGTGGGGAGCAGCATTTGAGCAGGGAAGATGAAAATATTGCCTACCAGTGGCTGTCTCCAGGGCCTTTACCCTTCTTCACCCTCCCCACAGTACTGCCAAGGCCAGAGTGGGCCACAACAGCCGCAATGAGGTCACTGCCAGGCCTGCGAGCGCCCCAGCACTGGCAGCAGTTTTGCTTTCCAGCTTTCTGTGCTGCTCTGCGAATGAATGCTGGATGCACAAATATTTTCAGTCGCTGTTTCTGGGTGAAATTCCTAGCAGCCCTCACTTGTGCTGTTCCTTAAAGTAAGACCAGCAAACAGCCTGCACGGCCTCGTCTGTACATTTAACAGCCACCGTGTGCGCCACGACTAGCAGGGAACGAGCGCCACAGGACGACAGAGCCGCCCCCGCTGCCGAACAGACACAGGGTAACAGGAGGGCGACACTGCATCCCTGTCTGGCCGCCATTTCCTCGGCCTTTCGTCCTGCTCCCTTTCCATGGGCGGCGGGACGGGGGGTGACCCGGCGGCCATTTTGCGGCCGGGACGGGCAGTGAGCGGTGCCGCGGGGTGCGCTCCTGCCCCCTGGCGGAACCGCCGCGCGGTCACCGTCCGGCCGAGCCCGTGCCGCCTGGCACTACGTGTGTGTCCAGTGTCTGTCTGTCTGTCTGTGTGCATAGCGTACAGTAACCGCCAGGCCAGCCCTGTGCCCCCGGTCACAGCGTGTGTGTGTACATTGTATGCGTTTCTGTGTGTTTGTACGTACACACGTAGTGTATACACGGTATATTTAGTGTATATACACACGTTATATATTATGTATATGCATGCTATATATACTGACTAGTAATCTGTGCTAATAGTGTGTACATGCTAACACTATACATATATATGGTATATATACAATAATAGTACAAATATATATAGTGTATATAGCATATATACTCTTCACACACACGATGTATTATTTATACAGTATATATTATATATACTGCATTTATATG
Source organism: Podargus strigoides (assembly GCA_028020825.1). Lineage (NCBI taxonomy): Eukaryota > Metazoa > Chordata > Aves > Caprimulgiformes > Podargidae > Podargus > Podargus strigoides. The sequence continues at coordinate 1,285,506 of CM051643.1, forward strand.
TACTATATATACTATACACCATGTATATATGTACGTAGTGTGTATATGTGTATATATGCATTTTTGTAATATATGTATATACATAGTGTGTACTTAGATACAGATAGTATATATATGCTATAGTTTATGCATATATGTGTGATATGTATATATGCTATAGCACATAGTATATATGCTGTATAAGTACTATGTACAGTATTTATGATGTATAATGTATATACTATATACTATAAGTACACTCTATGTACTATATGTACCCTGTATTGTATATGTACAGTATAGTGTGTATATATACTGCATGTATATATACTCTATATATACACTATACATACTGCACATATGTATATAGTGTGTATGCGTATATATACTCACAGCATGACTCAAGGATGGCACCTAGGACACTTCCTAAAGTGAAGGACAGGTGGGCTCAGCAGCAGATGCAGAGATAAAGTGCACTGGAGCTTCCCCCCCAGGCAGGTGCCAATGTTTCCTTACAGGGAAGCGTGTCAGCTGCTGAGCATCCCTGGCCCCAGCCCGAAAGCTTCCCCACTGCTTCAGCAGGCAGGCGGAGACCGTTCCCAGAGCTGTGTTCTCCCTGCAGCGGCAGCTCAAAGGCTTTCTGAGGATGTTCAGCTCTCCTTGCAGCCTTCACTGAAACAGCAGCCAACAAGACAGCTGGCAGCATATGCTCAGAAGTGCTCATGTCTGCTGGTCTAGGAGGACATCATGTCCCTGGAAAACAGCTGTATGATAAAATCAAACTTTTTCATTCTTTTATCATTCACCTTTCCCTTGTTTAAGGACCCATCACTGACAGGATTTTGTCTCACTTTCAAAACAGCTGACCACATTCAGACAGCTATATGCATAGTCTCACATAGAAAGAAAGAGATGGAGAGATACAGAGAAGGGGAGAAACACAAGTGTCAAGCTAGCAAGTATCTGAATTCTCCATTCCCCTGAAAGGGGAATTTATTCCTCAGAGTTACAGTGGCCTAGGATATAGAGCTGCTACTATTCTGCCTAGGCGACAGGGCTGAAAGTTGAGATCCCATACACACTAACTCAGAGAGGCTGTCAGATATTAGGTATAAAACAAAGCTGTTGTTATACACAAAATGTTCACCATAGGCTTTTTTTTAGCATTTTGTACACTTCCTAGACTGTTCACTGGATTCATAGTACCAAGACATCTGGATTTATGGTTTCATTTCATTTTACCTAACTTCAGATGTATATAATGTAACATTTATGTCTGAGCTACCTGTCTAGACTCTTTTTATACTTGGTGGAGAAAAATAAGCACTGTTTCAGATGTCTGCATTAGGGTGAGATGAATCATGACCTGGAGGTGCCTATTCATCTCCCACCAGTTATAAAGGGCTTATAGACAACTAGCTCCAGCGTGGACTTCTGCAGTGTTGTTGGCTAAGATTAGTCCTGGTTTTTAGATTTTTTAAGCCCAGGGAGACTATGAGCTCACTTAGTCCAACTCTTAACACAAGTCAGAAACATTCATCAAATGATGCCTGTTTTAAGCTTGATGTCTTGTATTTGCCTAACAGGTCTTTCCCAGAATGACATCTGGCCTGGATTCAAAGATTTCAACCAGTGGACAGGTCAATTTTGCCAAATAATTCTTTCAGTGGTTTATCATCATCACCAAAATGATTTAACAAGTTAGATAAGCATAGAAAGAATATCAGGTTTTGCTTTTGATTTTGTCTTTGATTCTAACAAAAAGGTGGGATAGTGAAAAATCATGTTAAAATGTACAGAGTGCATAGTAGTTAAGTGTTTAATTAATATTTTATTAAGTAATTTCCTACAGAATTGTTCTATAGCTTAATTAGAAGAAGGTTAGGAGCAAATCTATGCCAAAATAAGGTCAAAGACACATCTGTGCTAAAGAATGATTCTCTGTGCAACTGCACCTTTAGCATAAATTGGAGAATGCTTTCTCTATGAACTACCTTTAACATATATATCAAATTCTTGCACATGTAGGGAGAGGTGAAATTCACCCATTTGCTCTAAAATTCTCAAATGATGATTCTGCCACAGTGTGAAAAAGAAAGCAGATCACTGTTACCTCTCCTAGTTATAGTATCTGTTTAGTTGCTCAACTAGAAGGTAGGATTAGGCAAACACAGAGGAAAAAGGTGAACCACGAGGATCTCATTGCTCTCTACAACTACCTGAAAGAAGGTTGTAGCGAGGCAAGAGTTGATCTCTTCTCCCAGGTAACTAGTGATAGGATAGTGATAGGAGAGGTAATGGCCTCAAGTTGTGCCAGGGGAGGTTTAGATTAGATATTAGGAAATTTTTTTTCACTGAAAGGGTTATCAAGCATTGGAACAGGCTGCCCAGGGCAGTGGTGGAGTCACCATCCCTGGAGGGATTTAAGAAACGTATAGATGAAGTGCTAAGGGACACGGTATAGTGGTGACTTGGCAGCGGTAGGTTAATCGTTGGGCTTGATGATCTCAGAGGTCTCTTCCAACAAAGGCTGATTCTGTGGTCTCCCAGTACAACATGCTCTCCTAAGGTTCTTCCACTCCACTAACATCAGGCTCAGCCAGCAACAACCAAATTACCTTTAGCCCAGTTACCACAATTGATTTTGGTAGTGAAAGGATGGAAACTGAATTTATAAAAGATAATATTCATGAATTATACAACTACTAGGAAACATTTTTTGTTTGGGGTTTTTGGTGATTTTTTTTGTTGTTGTTTTGTTCCTAGGTTACAGAGCTAATTATAAACAAAGCTATACTAGCAAATCTGAATATCACAAACCTATCCTAAAAACAGATATATTTATCATTAGTGCTATGAAACTAAACTTCTATTAATTTCTTATGATTTAAAACTACTGGAATTACACAGGACTTGAAAACTGATAAAAATCATTATTTTTATTGTGAATGTTAGAAAACAAGTAGCTTCATTTCTCATTTGGACATGCACACTGAACTATCACTATAACCATTCACAAGCTTCTTCCAAAGATTTATGATTCACATGATCTAAATTTACTGACCACTGCACATTTTAAGAAGGAATCCTTTGTTCTTCCTTTGTTACTAAAGTACTTATTTTGTGTGACCTCAATTCATTCCTTTTAAGTTCACTCCACTTAGCTCTTTGTGGCTGACTTGAAAATATATGGAGATGTAGTAGCATAGGAAGTAAATGTCAAATTCTTTCAAAACATTTAAAACCAAGTGTTCCCTGACCTCGTCTTAATCCAGCATTATGAAGAAGTGACTATTCAAAGCATGTGGTGACATTTACAATTACTGTCAAGGCAGTCGTTCAAGTGATGAATTAAAGACATATATACATGTTTACAGTCCATGGCAGGCTTCAAAGCTATCAGTTAACTAGAATTCCTGCAGGGGAGAAGGAAGAAATTCCCCATTTAGTGATTTTACCAAAGAGAACAAAATGTGAAGAAATCACCCTTCTCTTCCTCATGAACCCTAAAAGCAATATTTGTGTAATTTTGCTGAAATGGCAGCGCTGGTGAGTGTCCTAGACAAGAAAGGTGTGGAGGGATCTATATTGGTGCAGTGCCATGCTCCTTTTTGCATGTGTTTTCCAGCCCCAATATCCCTGGACTGTAGGCTTTGTGGTTCTCTGAACCCAAACCCGAACCCTAGTCCTAATGGAGGACAGGGGCTGAGGCTGAGATACCCAGTACCATGGGTGTCCCAGATGAGAAAGGTGGGGAGGGATCAATAGTGGTGCAGTGTCGTGCTCCACTTCGCATGACTTTTCCAGACACAGTATCCCTGGAGCTGTAGGCTTTGTAGTTCTCCAAACCCTAACCCTAACTCTAATAGGACCTGGCAGCTGATTTTGAGGTCACCTGCCCCATAGCTATCCCATATTAGAAAGGTGTGGAGAGACAATGTTGGTGCAGTGCTGTGCTCCCCTTGGCATGCCTTCTGCAGCCCCAGTGTCCCTGGAGCTGTAGGCTTTGTGGTGCTCCAAACCCTAACCCTGACCCTGATCCTAATGGATGACTGGGGCTGAGGCCGAGATACCCAGTACTATGAGCGTCCCAGGTGAGAACGATGCGGAGGGACCAATATTGGTGCAGGTATAAATCCATAAAGCAGTTTCGAATATTTTGGGGATGTGATTTACAATGAGTTATTGCTCTGAACATAAGTCTTGGACTATTATTTTGAGTTCCCAAATTTAATACGACTCTAGATATTATTGTTTCACTCTCTGATTTTCTGGAAGCAAAGTTATCAAACTGGGTGACTTGCCACACACAAATTTGTAGGTTGACATATCAAAAGCAGCTCTAGCTGACACCGCGTGGATATTTGTTCTGTGTCCCCTGTGTCATGGGAGAGGGTTTGGAAGGCAGTTCTGCCAGACTGGCAGCACAGCAAGGAAGGTAACCCCCCCATGCAAAAGTATGTGCATTATGGCATCTTGCTAGTCCCTGGCACGAGAGGACAGGCATCGATAAATACAAAGGAGAAAACACCAGGGCCTTTATTTCATTATCTGTACAAATTTAGCATGGTTAGTACACATGCAGACAGCTATCAGAGGAAGTTTTCTGGTTTGACACATGAAATGAGGCTGAACCACCACAGAATTCACCTCTGGCCCTGCAGGATAACATGCACGCATTGCTTCCTTTGCAGGAGAAGCCAACAAATTTAATAGGGAAAGAATGAATATGAGGGAGAAGAAAGTGAAAGCATTTAATTGAAATCTAAAAATGCAATATTGAGAAAAATAATCCCAGTTACTAGGCTGCTAACTTCATCACTGTCACTTCTTCGGCTTTCCTGTATTTCTGGATGCCTTTCAGCAAGTCTGGAGGAGTTTCCTTGCTATTCTTTTTGGCAGTGACCTTTCGATGTGGAGGGGTGGGTTGTCTTCCTGATTTATGCAAGGAAGACAGAAACATAAATGAGACTTTATCCATATGGTGCTCCAGCAGCCCCGTACCTTCTGGAAATGGACAACCACGCACTCCTGTTGTAGGCGAGGAGGATTAATCTGTTAATATGGAAGATTAATCAATTTTTTAGACACAGTTAAAAATAAACAGTATTCAGTAATAAGGAGGAAAGCAGAGAGAGAGAGAGGAAGAGAGGGTTTTGTCTGCTTGCTGTTAATACATGCCCATATTAACAGGCCACTTAAGGTGAAATAATGAGTAGCCTCAGGTTGTATGAGCCATTTCGGAAAGTCACAACAAAATTTTTAACAGAGTTCTAGTTTCACCTTCACAGAAACCATGATGTATGCAGGGGTGGCTTTAAACTGCTTTTAAAACACTCTTGTTAATCTTCCCCAGCATAATGTAGAGCAGCCTTAGGACCACTGCAATTCATCCCCTCTCTCTAGCAAAACCTGACCATGTTCAGAGCACCACAAAGTCACTTAAAAATTCTTCAGGTAAACAGAAATGACTGAACACAACATAAGTTTCCATTTAAAATGTTACCCTTTAAAACAGTCGGAGCAATAAAAAAATGGAGAACATGGGACTAATTTTCAACTAGGCCTGTTTATAGAGTCAGAAAGACCAATTACCACATAATGGCTGCAAACCTCCCATTGCCATAGGACATACAAATAGAGGCAGTTTTGGATGGAGATTTTATTTCACAGTACCAAACGCACCAGCTTCATATGCCAGTGTTCCTGACCACGTGTTTGGCAGGCATTTAGAAAAGATGCTCCTGTAAAATCTGTGACTTGAAGGAAAAGCTTTGCAACAGGAAAGAAACATGTTTCAGAGAAGGCTGAACTGAGACTGAAGCTCACTGGTGGTCTGACTGTGGGAGCTGTAAGCAGCATCTTGCTTTGTCACATGTTTGTCTTTCAGAGTATGCGGTACAGTGAAACAGGAGTTGAATTTGCCCATATGTTCCGTGACTGGAAGACATCCTATGTCAAAACCAGACCTACTGACTTTACCATTAATAACTCTGCAAGTGACATAACAATAATCAGGTGTAGTACTGCTTAACATGGGTAAACACAAGATAAAATCAGAGAGTTTGTATTTCAGTTTGTTTTTTTTTTTTAAACAGAAAGGCAAAATAAAAGTTTTGAAGTAATTGGGTAAAGAGCTAATTATGTCTTTTAAGAGATTCACAAAAAAAGAAATTATTAATGTAGGTAGATGTTAAATATCTTTAAATGGTGACATGTTTATTTGCTTAAAATTAAGCACATGCTTAAATGTTGCATTAATGAAGTCTTAATACTGACTTCTCTCCATCCTAAGCCTATCTAAAATGATTCAAGGTACTATGTTTTCATCAGAAAGCTACTTTCTACTGAGGTATTGACTTTACTAAAGAATATTTATTATAAAGGAAAACTTTCCAAGACCAAAGTGAAATACTCTTCTATCTCACTGATAGGACTGATGCCTCTCTGACGAATATCATGATTACCCCTAATCTTGCAAACAGTTCACGTATGCTTATCTGAGAGCATTGTGACATCCTAGTAGTTTTTATAGGGCTACTCATGTGCTTAAAATTAAGCTCAGTCATTTATGACTGAAAGAATGTAGGAAAAAGAGCAAACTTATTTTTTTCTAATTTTAATTTTTTGCTGGAATAGTTACATCTGTACTTAAGATCTACAGTTTAACTTCATTTTTCATATGTTCTCAACTGTCTTTTTTAATTTTTGAATGTGATAAAGATTTTTTTTTTTCTCTTTCGTTCTCTCTTCTTGTCACTCTATTTCTTCTCTCTTTTTATTTCTTACTTTCCTCTCTTTCTCTCATTCTCTCTTTCTGTCAAGGATTGAAATCAATGGTAGTTTTAAATTTTTACTATTTTACAGTTTAAAATTCTATTGCTGAGTAGGAGTCTAAAGACTCGTCCATAGAAAGAGAGCAAAAGAGAAGCCAAGAGACTTACCACTAGAAACTTGATGCATCTCCTTCAGGAGGAAGTATTTGCCAGTCACAAGATAAATAGGTTACGGTTGAGTGAAGGGAGGAGGACGAATAAGCAGTGACCAAACAAACTGAAATATTTACAGTCATTTTTAAATACATAAAAATACACGTGAAGAGAGACCATTGCATGGGCTATATGCTGTCATACAATGGATTAGAAAATTGGAATTATGTTATAAAAATGAGAAACCCACTCACTTGGTAAATTTTATTTTTTTCTTAAAGAGGTATCTTGCATAGTTTACACATAAATTTGCCAATATTAAAAGAAAAGTCAGGAGTTAATTTAGCACAATATTACAGTGCTTGCTGGATATCAGCACCAAATTAGAAGTATGCAAATGAGAAACCCCACTACCAAAGGATGGGAAAGACTGACTCTTTTTCACTTTCAACTGTGTAACTCCTGGTTTCTTGATAAAAGTGAAAGAATAATTTGCAGGATTTTAAGCACTACTTTGTGGTTATTACTAGTAATCTTATACTATCTAAGAACACAAAATATTTGAATTACAAAATGCCAACAATTTGTGTTCTCAACAAGATGGAATAATTGTCATTAATGCTGTTAAACGAAAATAGTCGTAGGAAGCTCATTTAACATCTCTAAGAATCACTGTACAAATACAGACATATTCGATGACTGAGTGAATTTTCTCCATTTATGAAAGTGCTGCTCAGCATTTAAGGGAAGTTATTGTAGGTAATTGCAAGAATTGGCAGTACTGCTTGGCACCACACTCCCCTAGTAGAATATGTCATTAATCATCACTGCATTCTTAAATGTCAAATACCAGAATGTTATGTAGTGTCTTCCACTGCAACATAATGCAGTATAGTATTTTGTTTCAAGTGAAAACAAGGAAAGGATTGTTTGCACATTGATGTACAGTGAGTCTTTGCTGGAAAACTGTGCAAAGCACCTTCCATCTTTTGTGCTTCGTTTAGAATATGAAGGCAGTTTACCCAACTTCTGTGTTGCTATTGACACCATACTAACAAGCCCTGACATATTTAACATACATTAGACACTATTGTTGTGCTGTCCAGCTCATATCTGGTTTGAGGGCATTGAAGGGAGCAGGGAGATAGACAATTGGTCCATGTGCATTCCAGAATGTATAGCAGTGAGAAATATACACTCAAATTAGGATACATATGTTATAATGAATTAAATGAATATGTAGCAAAGATAGGGAGTATTTGGGAAACTAAAAGCAGTGGAAACTTCCTTATTTTTTTTCTAACTCATTTGCACAGTTTCAGTCCAGTGGGTCACAGTGTAGGGAGATGAACTCTGCCTCTTGCTTAGCAGAGGCATGGAGCATAGTGAATTGCTAATTTAGGCTGAAGTTCCTGGTAGGACTGTTGAACTGAGTAAACTTCATGGAGAAGGCTTCAAAGTTTAGAAGGAATCTCATTTGGCAGATGATGTAATAGCCTTATCAAAAGCTTCAAAAACCCATGCAAGATGTAATGCATTGAGAAAAGATACTTCCTAATTTTCACACAAACACTGCTAGAGGCTGTCCAGACAGCTAAGAAGATAGCAAACTTTATTTTCACTGTCTCTCCTGATAGAGTGAAAATGTCAATAAGAGCTGATATCTAAACTGTATTTGGAATATCCCATTGGAACTTATTTCCTGTCAAGGGTTAAAGCACAAAGCAGAAGAACAAAACCTAGTTACAGTTCATATGGCTTTCTATGTCTTGTTCATATGATCTGGCTAAAGGGATGATCTGATGTTGGAAATGGAAAGTACTTTTCCCCTAAAGATGCCTCATCTATCTTCTCTATATTTGTCTATTTTAGATATTCATTTTCATGATCATGGTAATTCTACTTTATGTTGATCTCAATACAACCCAATTGTTTGGGTTTACATCAAATGTGTTTAATATAGTAAGTATGATAATATAATTTTACATAATCCCACATATATTAATACTATAACTTAGCACTGGAGGTGACTTACAAACGAGAATTAATTCTTTATGCTCAATCCAAATGTTCTATCAGTAAAGAAAAAATTATATACATACACAACCCCATGTGCTAGTATAAGTTGGGGGCTGACCTGTTGGAAAGCAGCACAGGGGAAAGGGACCTGGGGGTCCTGGTGGACAGCAGGATGACCATGAGCCAGCACTGTGACCCTGTGGCCAAGAAGGCCAATGGCATCCTGGGGTGTATTAGAAAGGGGGTGGTTAGTAGGTCGAGAGAGGTTCTCCTCCCCCTCTACTCTGCCCTGGTGAGGCCACATCTGGAGTATTGTGTCCAGTTCTGGGCCCCCCAGTTCAAGAAGGACAGGGAACTGCTTGAGAGAGTCCAGCGCAGAGCCACAAAGATGTTGGAGTGGAACATTTCCCTTATGAGGAAAGGCTGAGGGAGCTGGGTCTCTTTAGCTTGGAGAAGAGGAGACTGAGGGGTGACCTCATTAATGTTTATAAATATGTAAAGGGTGAGTGTCATGAGGATGGAGCCAGGCTCTTCTCAGTGACATCCAACGATAGGACAAGGGGCAACGGATGCAAGCTGGAACATAGGTGGTTCCGCATAAATACGAGGAAGAACTTCTTCCCAGTGAGGGTGGCAGAGCACTGGCACAGGCTGCCCAGAGAGGGTGTGGAGTCTCCTTCTCTGGAGACATTCAAAACCCACCTGGATGTGTTCCTGTGTGACCTGATCGAGGTATTCCTGCTCTGGCAGGGAGATTGGACTAGATGATATTTTGAGGTCCCTTCCAATCCCTAACATTCTGTGATTCTGTGATTCTGTGATTCTATTTTAGACCTATACCAAAATATGTATATGTAAAAAAATTGTATTTTTTTTATTTTTATTCAACAAATAAGTTCCCAAAGGAGGACTTTGATAGTGAGCTTTTGAACATATAGGTGATTGTTGATATTTATGAACATTTTGTATACACTAAAATTACAACTTGAACTTTGCTTGCAAATGCTTTGCCAGTGAATAAGTATATTGTACTTCACCTATTTTATTCAATACAGACTTTGAACAATCACAAGAGAGCAATAGCAACTGAGAAGAATATATAAAAGCTGAAGAGTTTTGAATCATGCCTGTAGATTGCTTACTGTTATTGATAGGGATATGGCTAATTTAAAATAAAGTGTTCCAAAGTTAAATTCCATTACTGAGGATTTGCTGGGTTTTAAATACTTTAAACAACTGCCAACAGCCTGCAGAAATTGTCGTGAGGTACAGTAGCTTCCAAAGAAAACCTAATCTTTGGTTTGCTTAAAGAATGTTCTCATATTTCTGACTCTCCTTGTACTTTATATCTGTCTTGATTAATTAAGGCAGTTCAGTACTGAGGCAACCTGCATCTTAAACTGAGACACGTATCCAAATACCTTGCTGAACTGTAGTCCAGGTTTTAGCATGTGTGCTCATAAAAGAATGCTAAATTAGTATGAACTGTTAGCAGAAGAGCAAGCGTCCATATATCAAATGATCTATATACAGAATAATAAACAGGAAAAGTAATTAAAAAAACAGCTGTGGTGGCAAATGGGCTTCCACGTACCTTGAGAACCACCAGGGCATGGAAGCATGGAGTGGTTACGCCATATACTATGAGTAAGCATAGAATCATAGCAGGTACCTTTGACTTCTCTTATTTCTCACAAAAGTGACTTATTCCTGAATTCTGATATAGAAACTCATAAGTAACTTACAGAGTAACAAATGAAACACAGTTATAGGCAGTGAAATCACTGAATTAACATGGAAAAACTGAGGATTTTTTGGCTTAACAATCAACAAAAAAAATCTCAGTCTGATGCTAACTATACTGGAATGAAAGGTTCTTTTGAAACTCTTATTACTTATATTTGAGCTGCACTATGCTTTTGGGGTTAAAGTGACAAATACTAACTGATCTGAGTCAGCTCCTGAGCCAAATCCCTTGAAAGATAAATGTCTTTGTTCTTAAAATTAAGAAAATGACAGAACAAGACAGACTATTTCAGTTGGAAGGGATCTGCAATGATCACCTAGTCCAGCTACCTGACCAACTCAGGTTATTTTTGCTAATGACCTTCAACTCCTGGTCCCTTAGGTATGAATAATTCTGAAAAGAATATAAGACCAACAGTTTTCCTCTTTCTGAAAGTGACTTATTCTCCTCCAAGAATAAATAACTAGTAATAATTTAGTAATACTCTTCAGCAGGAGTCAATAAAACTGAGACTACGCTTTTACGAGGGAAGTATACTACACAAGCTGCTGTTAATGACTCAGAAATTATCTCAAACAAGGAGCTTTTACTCTTCTCTCATTATATTTTTGGTGATGTCATGGAGCAGATTGGGAATTGCTCTGTGTTCAGTGTCCGCTGACCCAGTCAGAATTCACTCTGGAGAAACTGAATTCTGGGAGCACGTTCCTCCTTATGAAGAACAAAAATTGTTTTTTTGTCCAGACATAAAGCACAGCTCAGACAAATCTTGTTGGGCCAATGTGGATATTGGTATGTAATCAATATTTTTGATATCCTATATGACATCTAGGTTCTTCCTCCTCCACTAAAACAAAATCAAGCCCCAAAGTAAACCACACAGATGGTTCAGGGGTTAAGTCTGAGATTCAATAAAATGTCTTCTCTTGTCTTAGAAACTCAAAACAACTCTTCTGTGTGATCTCTAAAGGTTGTTGCTCTGTCAGGACATGCAGAAAGGAGAGCTGCAAAGTAGCCAGACAACAACAGCCGCTGTCCTGCAGAGTCTATGATTAGGCAAGATCTGAAAACACTTAAGAAACCTCATTAACTTCCCTTTATCATCTGGCTCCTTTCAACTATGTATGTACATGTTTAAAATTTTCCTGAATAGCCATTTTCAAAATCTTTCCTGATGTGGGACCTCTGTGAATAATGCACTGTTGAACGAATTTTCTTATTCCTTGTCTGTTACCGTATGACCTCTCAAACCTTTATGAGAAAGGGTTGTAGCTCTATGTTCTCATCTAAGAGATTAATATGAGTTACAGAAAAGAGGACAGGTTATTTTCTGGCACGCCTCTTGTATATCATCATCTGTTTTGTAGATAGCAGTGTCTTATCTTTTTGGATATTCAGGATTCTGAGCATCTGTCACAGTATAGTTCTGCTGATGTTTTGCTACCCTTGCATTTTTCATAAAAATGACAAGAAAGTTGTTTCTGCTGTTAACACACCTTCTTTCATAAAGGTTCACAACAATCTCTAATGAATTCCTCTCAAAAAAAAAGGTTGGATAAAAGTATCCAAATTTTTTTTGAGTCATGATATCTGATCTGAACTCAATTAACCTTAAGAGTGAATTATTTTGTGCTCTATTCAACAAGAATAAACATGCTTTAAATGGAATGCCTTAGTAGTTTGAACTGTTCTCCTTTGTTTTACAAAGTGTAACTGGAAAATCGACAAGGAATTTTATTTCCCATAAAATATTTTTAAAAAGATGAAAATCAGAACTTTACATGAAAGCACTTCCTCAGACTCAACTTGAAGCCTAATCAGCTGGTATAAAGTATGCTTATGTTGGCTGAATTTATTGTGTATTGAGGAGGCACAAATATGCATACAAAAGTAGGAAGAGGTGGAAATACCGCTGAGCACCAGTGCCTTTTTGGGAAAGCGAGAAGCTGTGAAGTGATATACACGTTCAAAGCCCAATTATGTAATTAGTAACTGAAAGGTCAAAGTCAACCAAGCACAGAGATAAGCCTTAAAATACTTATGAATTAAAAAAAAAAAAAAAAGGAGCACAAATTTCAGGAACAAAAAAGCATTCAGATATATTTTGCCCTTTAAAAGCGAGAGTTTTCCGAGAATACATGTCATGAATCCAAACAGCAAAGTGGAGACCCCAAGACTCCAGTGCTTGCTTCTCCTCATGGTGAAGACCTTGGTGTTTAGAGCTGTGTTTAATAACATTAAGTTTCAGCTGGATTTAAGTGTTTTGCTTGATCTGGGACTGTGTATACACTGTCCCTTGACTTTGGTGTAGATGTCAGGCTTTGTGGACTCGGTTGCCACCTCAGTTCTGGCAGTGCAGACACTAGCCTTCTGTATGCCACTGAATGAATCTCCACAGCTTGAAATGGTGTGAACGTGTCACCTCTCCTATCATATATATTGATCTATGCACAACAGACAGGAACGGTCATGTTGCTGTTGGGTCTGTTTCTAAGATAGAAATTTCATTGTTGGCCCTTCATCTCATGGTTTTGCTGAATGTGACCTTGTTTGGTTTAGTACGGTCAGGATATAAGCCAGAGCAGGAACAGATCCAAGGACAATATAAATTCAAGAATGAATATCAGGACTTTGGAAGGGTGAGAAAATCCTCAGTCTGTTTTGACATATGACATTTTTGGAAACAGTAAGGAGCAATGTTTGACCTTCATGAGAAATGGCAGCCTCTTCTTCCGTCGTACTCCTACTGTTGGAAAGGGAACAGAGAAGGCAAGTAGTTTTTTGTCTTTGATACAGGCATGAAAGTGTTATACTGGTGGAAATGACTGCCTGTACTTTAGCTTCATTCAGTGCAAGAACCAGTGAAGTTCAGTCTCTGAACAACACAAGGTCGGGAGATGGCTAGCACAGGTACAGCTCAGCTAGCCCAGTTTATGGGAACCCACTGCTGACAACTCTTGCCTGCACTGGCTGAGTTTCCTCACAGGGCTAGTACCAGAGTTCAGCATTTAAATTTTGCATATATTATTGCTCATACTGCTTTCCAGACCACTGCACATGCTAGCGAGCTTAAAATTGAAATACAACCCCTGCCCTGGCAAGGGCAGTGTTATACATGAGAGTCACTCACTTCACTTATGTGACTTCCCGAGGCTTGTGGGCGTTAGATTTGGGTTTCATCTGCTTAATTCCCTGTTGGGGCTGCAAGGCTGAATCTGCAGAAAAGGTTACAGTTTAAACAGTGCCCTGTGTATATTTGCCAGTGTGAGAAACGAAGTTTTAGGCCGAAAAAGTGTGCTCAGGTGAGGATCACGGTGAAGCAGCTCCGTTTATTCGCGATGGCAATGGTGGGCGCACTATCCCGTGGCCCAAGTGGAGACTCACGCCTTAACAACAAAAAGAAAGCATTTCTAGAGTATTTTATCCCGACGCGGGTTATCCTCTCCTGTTTCTCCACTGGTTGGATACTCCAGGCTCACAACCTATCCGACTCATTCTATTACAATCAGTTTCCATAAGAGGTTTTCCCGGTTTCCATAATAGGTCTTTCTTTTCCCAGCCGGCTGTTTATGTGTAGTTGTGAAATCTGTTCAGTCTGTTGAGTCTGGATGGCAATATTTTCGTAGGTGCGCCCCGTTTCCTGACCTATGTAAGACACAACATTCTCAATAACGGGTTGTTATGCGTAGCTCTTGTCCTACATTATCTGGTACCAGGATGTACTGAGCAAGATGGTCTTTATACTAGGCTCCTTTCTAATTTGGTACCTCTGTACAAGGCCTTGGTGTTTTTCTCAGTTCTGCAAAAACATGACTCTCACAACCCTTTGTGAAAACACAAGTTAACTCTCACACCAGTCCTACAAAACACAAGGTAATTTGGTTAAGGCAGGTACTTTTGACTTCCTGATGATTTTTCAGTCTGGCACATCAGAACTAAAAAAAAAAAAAATTAAAGAGGAAATATGGGGTCTGTTGTGGACATCATTATGTCTAAATGAAAATACGAGAGAATTTTTTTTTATGTTAGAAGCTTAATATTATCAAAAGCAAAATAAAGGCATTTTTAAAATATCAAAACTAAGGATTAAATTTGTATTTTCAAAAGGGCTGACTGCATTTTTTTATTAGACATGTGTTTTCTCTTAGCTGGAGCCTTTTAAGAACAGTCTAGTTTAAAGAAAAGTCTATATATTTGGACTAGCATGTAATCCCCCCTCTTGATGAATAATGCTTGCTCCGTCAAATAAGTTTTCATTTGGAAACAGCATTCCTACCTCACAGGGCTGTATATAACGTGAAAAAAGTGATCAGAGGGAAAACAAGATGTCAGAAACCTCTCTAACATTAACTTGGTAGGCTAATAATGCTGTTTTAATACCTAAGCAATTAGCCTCACCCTATTACTTCAGCAGAAACATTGCACTGTTCCTGAAGTGCTTCTTTCAAACCCCGAAACTGCTACCAAACTGCTGCCCTCTTTCCCCCTCCTCACATCCCCAATGATCTTAGAGTCCTCCAGCAGGCAATGCTGCACACACTCAGAAGCATCCCACCAAGGGTATCTGGACAAGAACAGGGTAAGAGGAATCTACTGCAGGAGGGCTCTCATGGGCTCAGCTCCTTCTTTGCCCTGAAACATGCCACTTTAAGGACATCCTCCTTTTGTACAATGCACAGGAAAATTAATACAGCTATAAGTACATGACTTTTTTTCTTAGTGCTGTGTGGCATTTCTGCTTGGTTTTCCCTGCAACTTGGAAGAAGGACCCCAGCACATTTGCTACTCAGGGTTTCCCAGTTCCTACCCATATTTGTTACTTCCTTAGCATAGAAGTACGGGGACATAGTGGTGGCTTTACACCCTAAAATCTGCCCATATGAAATTCATCAAGTTTAGAGGCTTTCTGGGCCTACAAGTATTTTGGATTTGTTATTGAATGTGCATTTCACTTAAAAGGTGAGGCTCGAGGTTACCTATGAAGAAAATCTTCTAAATGTAAGGAAAGTGTTTCCTGTTTAGAGCTACCTCCTATGTAGCTCATATGAGACAGAAATGCTATCTCCAAATTATATAATTTTAATGATAAATACCAGTCTCTTTAACAGAATAGTATAATTATTTCACTTAACAAAAGGCCATACAAAAGGACTCACATGCTCAACAAGACCAGGCTTGTTTTCAGGATTGGAATCTGCATCTGAAATTCTAATTTTAGGTATTAATTGTCTACTACTCGTTAATGTTCAATCATGATATCCATTGAAAAATCTACTGAGCAGGAAGCTGATTACTCAGTAGACTGGGCAAAGATTTATTTGAGAAGTTTCATACCGTTCATGTAAGTAGGCTGAGGAAACTCCAAAGCAAGAAAATTAAAATATTAATAATAAACTTAATTCAGGCAGGCATCCCATCTGAACAAAATACTGAGTGTTTAGGACCTTCATTAATGACCAGAAAGTTACTGCTGAGTTGAGCCAAGGGCAATGTCATATGCAGTCAGTCAGCACAATCGCTGCCACATGTGGGAAAGGGAACATTAAGCTGAACAGGGCTAAACAGATCTGCTGTAATGATGCTGTGGATTTGCCTTAAGATGTCCAATAGTCCTTCTTGAGAGTAATTGCCATGAGTCATACAATGCAGAAGGATCAACACAGCAGCTGCCTTCAAATGTATCTGGCACCCAGGTGTTCAAGCCAGTTGCCAAGTTTCCTGTAGCAGCCAGACTTTTTGAGGCAGTCTTAGTTCTGCAGCAACTTAGACACTTAGCTTTGTACTGCTGTAAGCTCCTAGTATGCAAAACTATGTCTGTGAAAAACTTTCTGTTGGTCTAAGGATTTGTAGATAGCAGGCAAACCCATGATATCTCCTCTGACATCAAACTACCCCTCTAGTTTTAGTCTTCCCACCTGTAAACTTTGAGGGCTGGAAAAGCCCTCTACTGAAAAGCAAACAAACATGCATGGAAATATTTACTTTCCTAAAACATGAAAGTGAAAATCTTCTTTTATGTCTGTGGCACATGATCTGTGAAGCTTTTCTGACTATCAGGAGCGGAAGTTTCTTGTTGGCCAGAAAGCAGCGATATTCCATGTACACTCAAAGGAAACTTCCCCACAAAGCCTGATTTCTGTGATTAAAAAAGTATCACATCACATGGTTTGGATTTAAGAGAGCTGCACTACCTAAAGAATTTTTAAGAACAGCAAGCCCAAACTTTGAGTTATTTATGCCAGTTCTACCTTTCTACTCCCTGTGATAACTTAATCTGTGTTCCTTGGGGAACCATTTTGTGGTTGCTGTCAACATAAACATGTATAAATTACTTTGCTATATTCCACATTCCATCAATTCTCAGCTTTTCCCATGACCCTATTTCTGCTCGCAGTTCCAAGATCATGACCCCCACTTTGGGAATAACATTTGCTCAAAGGTATATTCTGCCAACCAATGCACTACCCAAACAAATGAGCTATGTGTTGAGCAAAATCACATGGCCACGATGAAGGGACTTGAAATAACAGTCATAGCTCCAGAATCTTTCCCTAAGGGGAAATGACCTGTGAATAATCCAAGTTCCATTCTGTCAGCTTTCTCAACAGCACATACTTTATGCCATGAAGCTATGGGCTGACATCCCTTGTGTGACCTCCCCAAATCTACTCTATTACTTGATGGCGCTGAACTCAAAAGCAATTTTCTACAGCAGAAGAAACATCAAACATTGGTGGCAAAAGTTAGACAGTGTCCTTCATCTCATCCTCAAGTGAGATACTCAACAGGATTACTGGTTTTAATTATATTTAGTCCATGAGGAAATATTATTTCCCTAATAAATGTGTTTTATCATGTCCATCATTGCTCTGAGCACCCTAAGTGAAGCTGCTATACCATGACATATTTATTTTTCACTGCAGTAAATCTTCCCTCTATTTACAATGTCTAGAAATGAACTTTTTATTCGTTATTTCAAAATCACCAATGACAAGTTTTCAAAAGTCTGGCTGAGCCATTCAAACCCAGAAGATAATAGGGAGCACAATGACAGTCCTTTGTTTTCCAGTATGACTCTCAGAAGTTTGTTCTGAGAAGACCCAAGTGCTCCCACCCAGTTATGCGCATTAAAACTGGAGTGGTTCCATTCATGACAGCACAACAGAAATCAAAACCTGGCTTGAAGCCTTGGATCTTAATGTTTCAGCTACTCACAGCAGAAGAGGCCCTTGGAAATTAGTGTTCTTAGCATGTGGTCTGGGATGAAGTAATTCTAGCCCCAAAGCAATAAAATACAAGAAAATGGCTGCTTGGAGCTGAAGTCAATGCTGAAGAATAATAGAGTATTGGGTTGCTGGTATTATAACCACAGCTCCATGGGAATAGCACTGTGGTTCTTAGAGATGGTTGTCTGCATACATCTACCAGAATGCACCCTTGATGCATGACCTGGAAGCTTTCTGGACTGCAGAGTCTTATACATAGGTGTTGACCCTTGTGTTAAGGAGACCCTCAGCCTAGAGCAGAAATGTAAGGGAGAACAACCGTTTCAATCCAAGCCAACAAAAGCAGCTACTTCAGTTCCTAGAAGGATCTATGCTTTGTCTAACTTTGAGATTGACAAAGTCTCAATGAAATAGCAGCTACTAGCCTGCTCTTCCATACAGAGTATGTGATCTGGTGGGTACATCTACAGAAAATTCAGCAATAGTAGGCAAAAAAAAAAGACTGTTGCTAAGCAATAATGCCACTTAGTTGTTTGCAGCTGTCCTACACCAAATTGGAAGGGGTACACAAATGAGGAGAAGGGATGCACAGTTCGTCTGAGCAAGCATCTGGCAATACACCCAAGTTTTACAAGTAGTCTTGTAAATCATTGTTTTCAGCTATTGTTTGGTCCTGTGAGTAGCAGCAAAGGGGTTTTTTTGCAATCAAAACTTCTTAATCTTCCCTCATTAGAAATGGGAATGGAGGGAAACTACTGATGAACTTGAAGAAAAATTTCTGTGGAAGCCATGAGTTATTGACACCTGTGGCAACAACAAAACATACATGAATAAACTATTTGGTATGCCAGATATGGAGGCCTACATCTGGAGGCTCCTCAGTTGCCTGAGACTTCTCCAAAGGTTGTTGCTGTCAGCAAGGGCAGAGAAAACCCTCTGACAATGTCTCTGAAGTCAGTTCAGTCGAACTCTCCCTTTAATTTTACCACAGAAGTAGTTTTCAGGTGAAACAAGCTTTTTAAGTGACTTGTTGCTGGGCCTGGAGACCTCAGTGCAGTCTGGTACTGATGCCAAATGACCAAATCGGAGCTCAACAAGACACTCCCTGGTATTAAAAGAGTGGCCTTAGTTTAGAAGGACACAAGAGTGCCAGGAATTAGCATATCTCGCTTTGTCAAGAGAAGAAGTCCTCTTCACACCACACAGCAAAGATCTCTTGGGAAAGATTTCCAGCTCTCCAGCTGAATTTCTGGACTCTTAAATAGGAGCCATTGTCAGAGTCCAGGTTATCAAGAGCTGCAGATGGCGACAGGTGGATGGCAGGTGGATGCTGGTACCGGTGGTCAAATGGGCAGAGTACTCAACCGCATACACCAGAGCCTTGTCTTGATTCTGTCTGATCTTCTAGGGAGCCCTGGAGATGAGAAGAATGCAAAAGATGTCACAGAGGCACATCTGTTTTCCATGGGGAGGGAACACGTGGGCTTGAGAGATGAGATTCCACCACGGCAGGGAGGGCATGGAGCACACTCAGCTTTCTGTCACTGTCCTGGTACCCCCTGAATTCTAAGGGTCTTGATCTTAGAATTTTTAACCTTTTTCATCTCATTTTCCTGTTACATTGCCGGTGTTACAGCATGACCATTTCTGGTTCTGACAGTATAAAAATGAGAAGAATAAAATCTCCGTTCATACCTCGTTTCTAATGGTGCATACACTTCACAGAGATCCAAACCTACATTAATTTTCCAATTGTTTATCTTTTAACTTTAGACTCAACTTTAAATTTCCTGCTTTTCCCGTATTTTGTAATAGACAAATTTTTTCCCTGTTTTAATCTACCTGTTGCAGAGGGAAGGGAACTTTCGTAGTGCACAGCAACATCACACTGAGTGACAATGTGAATTAAGTTTCGATGTATAAAACATCAGCTAAA
This sequence comes from Podargus strigoides, assembly GCA_028020825.1. NCBI lineage: Eukaryota > Metazoa > Chordata > Aves > Caprimulgiformes > Podargidae > Podargus > Podargus strigoides. The sequence continues at coordinate 1,305,342 of CM051643.1, forward strand.
ATACCTTGTATATATTACGTGTAAAAATAAACTTACAAAGGCTGCTGCAAACTTCTTGCAATTGTTAAAAAGAAAAATAAGAAAAATTAGTGTAAGTATCTTTTAATTATTAACAACTGATGGTGTCTAGAGTTCTTCTTAGCCAGATGAACTAACACTGGAAAAACCTAGATAATGACATTGTATATTCTAATTAAAAACAATCAGCAAACAAACTGAATGGAGGATGTCATAGACCCTCCCACAGGCTGGCGCAGTGTGAACCACAGAAGTCGGATATTTTTTTCATAGTATACACTTATATATCTTATGTCTCTTTTCAACTGTTATTCCCCTAAACTTCCTGAGAAGTTTGTAAAATATCCTCTGAAGTCAACTGGAATCTTTTTTGTTAAGTTTTTTTCACAGTGTGCCTGTTTCCATAAGCAACAAAAAAATTATTGATTCACTCTTAAAGTTTAAAAGGCAGAGAAATATCAGATATTAGCATCTTTAAAACATATATACTTATTGAGCTCAGAAGCCTTTCAATAAAGCATTGGAATAGAGAGGCCATCTTTATGTAGTATAATTTTACAAATATTTTTATGTGACCATCGGTGATTTTCAACAGAAGTACTGATTTGGGTGGCCAGCTGGACAAGTTTCACCTTCAGAAATTATACCTAGACCTAAAATCTAGCCATTTTTAAGTTATTGAAGCTGGACAAATAAAAATAGAGGCCTCTACAGGCACAGTCACTTCTGAAACAATTAGACAAGAGCTTCTACTTACATTCCAGAGCACACAAAATCTCTGTCACCAGCTGTGACCTTTGGACATAGGTTTCAATATCCATCAGCATCACATAGGGATGTTGCACAAAGGGAGAAAACTAAGGATGACATAAGAAAGAAATATAGCTTAACAAAGTAGTTCTGCAGGAGAGTAACTCAGGTTTTCCTATTTCCTTGGCAATAGCTGTGGGCCTTAATGTTAACTACTTAGACATCTGCATCCTTAGAACAATTTATTCCTTTAGTAACCGGCGTAAACAGTGGTGTGCTGCTAGGAACCAGAATATATCACTACTCAACAAAGGCAGTTGAATGCAAGGAAAGAACTCAATCTACTCTTAAATTTAATAATCTTGATTTTAATGTCTGGGAGTGAATTAATTTTTTTTTTTTTTCTTTCTTTCTTTACACAAAACTGAGAAGGCAATTTTTAAGGTCGGGAATTTCCTGAGCTTTGCCCACTGTGGGTGTTTTGAGGTCTATTATATGCATCCTTTCCCAGTGCTCCTGCCGGGACTATTTTTTATTGTTACTAATCTCGAGAACAGCAGCTGATAAAGGTTAAGTCTTACTTGCAGGTTGGAGCACACTGACAGCAGTGACACGGAACCCACACCCCAGATATCATTTCACCCTCAGAGGACATGGAGGAAGTAAGGGAAGGAAGGTGCCGAACAGCCTACATGAATCTGTTTCAATTAGCAAGACTCCTTGCCAGCCGTGTGTAACTGAAACAGGCAAAGCATCAGAAACAGCTTTCTTCTGTAACCCTGAGCCACTTTCTGTTTAATTGCTGTGGAAAGTGAATAAGGCTGAATGACCAACTGACTTTTTTTTTTTTTTCCAGGTAAGAAAGAGAGGAGAGGACAGTAATTTAAATATCCAAACGTCTAGGAGTTCTCAAACTTCGTGGTGAGAAAGTAACTATTTACTACTTAAATGAGAAAAGGATTTGTGATGTTCTGTGAAGCTGTGTGGGTCATGTGTTCTGGTCCTGAAGTAATATTCACATGAGAAATGTGGGGATGGCACAGAGAAACTGTTATATTAGTTACCCTCACTTAATTCCTGGTCACTCACATCTTCCAAAAGGCACCTCCAATTCATAAAGGAAATGCTGTAAACTGCTCAGATGCTAAAAAAAACTACCAGCTGTGGTACCATGATTTCTTGTTTGTACCAGCAGCATAGAGATGTCCCCCAGACACCAAGGGAGGGAGCGATTATGGGTTGGAAAGGTACAACAGGCCTGTTTTGCCAGGGAAATGTGTGACCAGTTTTTCAGATCTGAGTATGCTAAGGAGTCTTGTAAACCTTTTGTCATTTTTCACAGGTACAAAGGCAGACTGGTCTTAACTAGGCAATTGTGTCTTGCTCTGAGAGAACTGGTTAGGGCAGAAGGAAGTCAAACATTCCACAGCAGGAAAAAAATGGCAAAAAGCGTCAATGGTTTTCTTACGTGTTACTTTACTCACCTGTGTCCTCTGGAGTACATTTTCTGCTACACAGCCTGAACCATGTAGCAGAAGGGAAGCAATCGCCTCAGCTGCGGCACACTGGGGGCATGAGACAGTGCCATATTGGTAAATTGCCACTAAAAATAAAACAATGATGAGCTCTGAAGACTTCCTGGAAGAGAGGCTTTCCATCACCGTGAGTACAGGGTTTTGGTTTATTATTCACCTTCTCCAGTTTAAAGAAAAAACATTATTGCTGGAGAAGAGGATGAATAAAACTCAATCAGTCTATTATTGTTCCCATAATCATATAAAATAACGGGAAGAACAAGCCCAGGGGAGATGTGAACCAACCAGTAAATCACTTGTCGTAGGTATTGCGTGATTGCAGACTCCATCCTGCCTGTGTCTGCTTCAGTCTGAAGCTGCAGTAACTCATTTGTGATTAATGGGGTAATAGTATTATTAAACTGTTCCCATCACTGATCCAAGTGCCAAGATGGCACACATAAAGACTCTGATGGTTCAGATCTCACTTTCTAAGCTTTGATACACTGAACTATGGAATAAAAGAGACATAAAAACAAACAGTAACAGGGGAAAATCTGTAGCCATGAACTTCTCAAAACAATTTTAAGGAAAATACATTAAAAAGCACCATTAGTTCACAGATCAGCTTTGCAACGGTTCTTATTCCCAGTCTGTGAAAGTGGATATTTTCCTTGTAAGCAGTCATTTCCCATAGCCAATTTTTTTATAGTGACACCTGTTCTCGACCAGCAACTGACAGAATCACAGAATCACAGAATCACAGAATGTTAGGGATTGGAAGGGACCTTAAAAGATCATCTAGTCCAACCCCCCTGCCAGAGCAGGAATACCTAGATCAGGTCACACAGGAACATGTCCAGGCGGGTTTTGAATGTCTCCAGAGAAGGAGACTCCACAACCTCTCTGGGCAGCCTGTTCCAGTGTTCTGTCACCCTCACTGTGAAGAAATTCTTCCTCACATTTATGTGGAACCTCCTATGTTCCAGCTTACACCCATTGCCCCTTGTCCTATCATTGGATGTCACTGAGAAGAGCCTGGCTCCATCCTCATGACACGCACCCTTGACGTTTATAATCTTACTGAAAACAAGCCTGCCAATAGACATGTAAATTTACTACAAATTTGTTCCTCACAGGCTTTTCAGATCCCTCAGGGCAAAGTCACACTGAGTTCTCTCCGATGTTATTTAAAATTCGCAAAGACTATCTGAAAAATGCCACCTTTATTTCTCAGTATTTAGCCACATGCAGACCTGAGCTATTATGTATACTTCAGATCAACTGTAGCAGTAGAAGGTGGACATAATCATAATTCATTTTCAGTCTAAGAATATTTTACCCCACTAAAATGGCTTAATAAGGTCTCATTTTGACAAGAATTAGGCCCAAGATTTTATACACTCAGAGTTTTAGAAAGTACTCATTCAGAGTATGAAAAGAGTATGGAAGTGTGAAAAAATACAAATGCCCTAAATTAATTTGATTTACAGGCTGTCCTTGGGATGATTTGCAGTTCCCTCCTCTTCTTACCAGTTTGATCACCGTACTTATCCACTCCATTTTTTGAGTCCCTACTGTGAGCTACACACAAACATCTCATCTTACTCATATCTCTATGGGAGGGCACATGAATATTTGCAAAGCCAAAGCTATATTGACCAGGATGCCAGCACTGATACAATATTCTACTACCTTAGCTCTTTTTCCTTTTTTTTTTTTTGATACCATGCCTTATCTGATAGTAATGGTAACTAGCAAACCATGCTGCCTTGGAAAATACTTTGTCGTATGAGTGTGAAGTAATGTAAATACAGTAAGAGAGTAAAACTCACAGTGAGAATGTCTAGAAGGAAACGGGCAGAGATCCCTTGTTCTCTTTGAAGAAGTACCCACTAACACCACACATCCATAGAAGTTTGATTGGTATTCACATGTTTTAGGGACATTATGAAAAGTACTAGTGGATTGAGCTTTTAAATTCTTCTCAGAATTATACACATGATCTTCCTATTATAATACATCACAGTATAGAGATACTCTGCTGAGATCTTTTAAAAGGACCTGCAAACCACAGAAAATCAAGACACGTTAGTAACACAAAATAGGAGCTGCCAATGCAGGTTTCTGTGGGGTCCTCTGTTTTGCCAAAGATCTGTCATCGACACACCAGTCCTGAATGGGGACATGTTACTGCTAATACCTCTGTGGTTCATGCTGCTGTATATGCTCCAGAAATGATTTTTCCAGAACACTTAGCTATCTATAAAAAATAAAGATGAGCTGAAGTGGGAAAAAGCTTTTCCTGCCTGCACCCACCTTCCTCCTCCACATTGTTCCTGTTTGCCGTGCTGTACAGTCATGAGGCTAGCAGGGAGGATGGATGAGCTGGTGGCTGCAGTGGGAGAGAACTCTTTGAGAGACTTTCCAGATTTGCCTCAGGTCTTCTGTGATCTCCAGGCAAATCCCTGAGGCCATTTCATCCTTGTGAGCACTGCAGCGTCTCCTTTCCACTGAGAAGAGAGCAGATTGACTGCAGTAATTAATGGTCACATGGGAAGGGGACAGACAAGGACATACAACCAGTGTTCTAAACAGGTTGAAGTCTGCCCTTCAGAAGTCCATGGTGAGAGTTTTGCTGCCCCCCCTAACCTGGCTAAGGATGGAGAACTGTATCATTTCATGGTCGCTTAGTCCAAGCTAAAAAAAATAGCATGTTTGAAATATTTATTCTTACACTACCACTCTGTCTTTTCCACTGTCCAGTAGACAAAACTGAGAAAGCCAGTAAGTGCTGGGCAGCCTACGGCTTTTCTAGCTAGAAGATAAGCTTCCTTCTCATATGCCAATTTAAATACTCTCATAGTGTTACTGAAGCATATGCAAGGAGGTTTATAAAAGGTGAAAAGAAAAGAGGAATCCATTTATATATGGCATCCTGGTAAAGGAACTGATCAGAAGAACATGTACAAGTTCTGCAATGAGATTGTATTCTAAGAAAGAATTTGAACTGGCTATGGGCAAATCAGTAGCAGGAAAAAAAACCACAAACTGATTACTTTAAGACATAAGATTTGCAGGATCATATACATGTCCCACATCCCACATGGGTTTTTGTTTAGTTTTGCCAGAGAATTTTTTCTCTGCGAGTGACTTGCCATGACATCACTTAAAAATCCTTTACATTCACACATGCAATAATGTCACTGAAAGTATTTGGGAAGTAAACACTGCCACGTGGCTTACTTGACTAAGCAGGCTAAACCTCACAGTCTAGATTTCAACCATACGAATTTGCTCAAGTAAATTAGCTTTAAGCATTTTATTTTTTTTCAGTTTTGAAAATCATAAAAATTATAAATGTTCTTCCTTTTTTTAGTTCCAGAATGAGAAAAAAAAAAAAGACCCTGGCAAATGTATACTAAGCACCCCTGAAATAAAGATTACTTTGTGCTCTACATAACCTGGAAGCCTCTGGTTCAGGGACACTACTATTTAAGCAGCGTTTTTGAAGAAATGGATTGGAATGCTTGGAAAGCATTGGCATAAAAAGTAATGCAAGCTCTGGCAAGCTATGCAAACTATGGTAAAATGGGAGACTAAAACCTCATGCTGCAGGGCTTAAATTTTACCTACTAAGGAGGTCAGGAAGCAATTTTTCTCCTAATAACACTGTATAATTGAGTAAGTAGACAGTGGGTCTGATCCAAAGACCACTGTTGTTAATGAAGCACTTTGTATTTATTTTTCTGAGCTTAGGCTCAAGCCTGTCGTAGTTAGAGCTGCTCATCTTCTTTTCAGATCTCTGTAAATTTTTCATTGCTGGAAGCAACAATACAGAACTAGGTGTTTGGTAGGCAATTGGGCTAGAAAAAAAAATGCAAACTGTTCTTGCAAACACAGCCCTTGTGAAGTTCCCAGCAACTGCAGATGTTCAAAGTATGAACATACATCTGTGATCTTTGAGCTTCTTGGCTGCTGAATACAGCATAGACTGTTCTGGGTTATTTAGAGATGCTTTCCTTTCCATAAAGCTTTACTTCCTGAACTTGGCTTTGTCTGGAGAAGAGAGCTCAGATGTTCTTTGAGCTTTTGCTAAGCTTCTTTAATTGACAGGATGGGCTTGAGGAAAATGGTGATCTCTTTTATCTGAGGTGCCAAAACTAGCTAATGTTCATCATGTAGATTTTCTCAAGCCAGGTCTCCTTTCCATCTGCAAATTGTGAGAGGGCATGGATTCATCTGGTGAATGCAGAGGAGATTACACAATAAACTAAAGCTTCAATATTAGTACTGCCTGGTGTGACATACATGCACATGCAGCTGCTCCTGCTGCCATCTCTACTTCCACTGCCTATGGCTGCCACTGGCCTAAAATATGGATATCAGCTGGAGAGATAAACACATTTCATCTATGAAATATAATGTCAGAAATTAGGTTTGTTGGGTTTTTTTCCTCTGTCTCTGCACAGAATGCCCAATAACTAATAAGTATTTCCTATCAGCTGGGAACCTCTTAGTGGGAATAATTATCATAAACTGTTGTAAAATATATTGCAAAATCTTCCCTCAGCCTTCTACACTGTTCCAGCAAAGTTAAATGCCAGGGCAAGAAGAGGACAGGAAAGTTAATGCAACCCAGTATTTGCCAGCAGGTTAAAAAAGAGCACAGGGAGGAAAAGAAACAGCAAAGAACATCACGATTTATAAAGGCACTCAACCTCCACTGTAAAATATGGCCAGGTATTGCTGGGCTCAACACTACTGTGCCTAGCCAAGTCAGCTGGCTTGGACCTAAGAAGGCTAGATACGACTTGCAGTCTTCCTACAGTCAATGGGAAAAGATTGACTTCAATTAGGGTGCAGGCCCTGGTGATTGACTCTGTCCACTGATGGTAGGAGAAGCCCACGGAGAGAACAAGTGCTAACTCTGCCAGCCCAGGTAAGTGCCATGCTGGAGTGTCACCATTCCCTGCCATGTGCCAGGGTAGCTTGAGGGCTCTACAATCCAAAATGTTGCTGGTTGAGATCAAAAGGAGCTGAATAAAAAAATATTTTACTAATCTGCTCTCCTAGCCTTAAAGCCCCTTCCAGGTTACATGGGTAACATTGGGGCACAGCTGGACACCTCAATTTCTTCTATGGCACAGTAGCACCAGTCTAATTTAGCTTGGTTTTTCTTGAGAGGTAAAGGTGTAGCAAGGTGTACGCCTTTCTCTTGGGCCTCTTCTTCTTTGATCACATTCCTCCACCTCATCTCTCTACACATGAACCCCCTCTGAACAGACCATGCGCTGGGGGGAGGGCATCACTCTGGAGTCACCGTGTACACAATCTCAGGGTGAGATTAAAATGTCCAACTGTAGTAATCTATATGTGGGTTGCTTTCAAGAGGTCAGATTTCAAAGGAGGAAGTGCAGAAAAGGGGTGAGCATCTGTTCCTTATATCAGTGCAATCAAACTGTTGAATATCTTTCGCAAACTAAACAAATTAATTTTATATTTTCAAATTGGCACAAGTCAAACCTAGATGCTGAATTAATTAATAATGCCTGTGAGAATGAGTCCTCCTTCAGCTTTTTAATTATACTTTGTCATGTGCCTTCACAATATCTTTCAAGGGAAGCCAAACAGCTCAGTTGTGCTATTACTTTATGTCTAGGAAATGCAGAGTCTACTGAAAGTGTGTGACTGCAAAGCAAAAGTCCTTAAGAAAATATTTCAGTGTGTACAGCTGGGTCCTGGGGTTCCACATTGGTTATTACTGCTCTTTGGGGCAAGAAAGTTTCTTCTCTCACCAGTCCTTCAATTTTGGAATGGAAGTTAGCTGCCAAATGCTCCTTTAAAGTTTCTGTTAATGCATATTCTGCGTCACACAATTTTTTACGTCAAGTACACTTGGTTCTTAGGAATAATTTAAGAAGCTGTCCATTTCAGAGAGAGCAGTAATACAGATTTATGAGGGTAAAGAGGAATGTTAATAATGTTCTTTTTTTGTGTGTCAATATTTACTGAAATGTCTTATTAATGTCAAAAAAGAAAAGCAGCAAGCACAGATTGAATAAGCGGTTTCTAGCCATTACTATCCACTGGAAAGTTTTCTTGCCAGTTGCAGAAGTGCCTGCAAACAATCTGGCATGGTTTTGATTTATACGTAGACATGAGTATTTGGAGATAAGTGGTCTGTCATAGGCAATGTGATTGATTTTATTTAACTTTGCATCTTGCAGGACTCTAATGTTTTCCCTAATGTCTTTGTTCCTGTCTGAGGATTAGCAAGAGCACTGGTGTTTAAAAGTACCACATGACTGAGCTGCAGTGTGATCAGCCCCAATACTAGTGAGTGTATCACTCTGTTGTTGCTCATCTGGTTCATGTGATGCCTGCAAGCTCCAGAAAACAAATTAACCTATCCAAAAAAAATGTTTCAGTCTGCAGCCGCAGAACAAGCCAAAGCCTGTGAGAAGGCAGCTGAGCAGCAAACGGTCAGCAGAGCTTCCTGCTAGATAAGGAGAGACACACAGCCAACCTGCTGCTGAGACTCCCACCCAGCCTCCCCTGAAAGGACAAAATCGTGTTGTCTGATGACAGAGCAGCTGGCAACACTCTGGTTTGAGATCAGCTGTAGGTGGTTAAGGTTCCTGATGAAGGAGAGAAAGGGTCATCTGCATTTTTCTAGTACGTTTCTCTATAGCTCACCACTGCAAACTCAAGTTGTTTTCTGCATTGCTTTCTCAGTCACTCTGACAGCATGAGCTATTAGTTCTTTGGTTGTTTTTCCTTCTAAAAGCAAAAATCTGCTATGACCTCATCTTTGACAGATAACAGAGAAACCGCCAGCCTATTTTACCCTTGAAGAAATGTCCAAGTGCAGTAGGAACTACATTGACTGAAAATTGAATCTTCAACATACAAATGAGTCCTTCATGATGTACTTCAGGGTGATTTTGAGCCTCTTTCCCACAAACTGGGCACTTTCACCCGCACCAGCTGGGCTCTCAAACCCAACTCAGCTGCTTGCCTGAACTCATGCTTCACCTGAAGCACCAGAGCAGTCCTATTCATGTCAGTTCTCCCAGAACATTCTGAGGCACCAGTCTGGGTAACCCTTGAGCACGTGCAGTGAAAGGGAAGAAAGAGGCTTCCTCTACACCAGTGTTTTCAAAAGCACAGAACTTCTGGCAACACTTGAATTTTACTACATGAAGCAATAGCCATTATACTTCTATGTGACTTATTGTGTTTGATCTTGTCAGGTATTTCAACTACCACAAAAGACAGACCTGTCAAGAAAATGTCTGGAAAAATACTATGAAAAGGGACTTTGTTACTTATTTCATAGTAGGAGCCTTCCCAGAAGATACCAGACCAAATCTCTTTTCAGTTGCATCAGTGTGACTTCAGAGCATCCTTGCACACATGTGCAACATGTATGCAGGAAATGCCAGAGCCTGTAGCAGTCTGCAGAGACAGACATCCAGAAGTTTACAGTGCTTGCACAACTTCTTCTGTGCACAGCTTCCCTGTCCATCAGTAGGAGACATCACCCTGGGAAGATACTCACAGTCCATCATGCTGCATCAGGGATATAGGAAACCTGGCACCCATTCCTGAAGCAGCCACATGTTTTCTTTCTGTCCTGATAGATTCAAAGTCTCAGTTCAATAGTGGTGAGGATGTTCACCTTCCTGGGAGAAGCATTGTAAGGAGTTTTGGAAAGAGGAGGGAGCTACAGAGGTGATAAAGGGCTGCCTGCTATTTTCCATCAGGCATCTCCCACACCACATCCCTTCTCCACCAGAGTGAGGAGTCCAGTCCTTTGCTGCAAGTAATTCTGTAATTTGAGGAGCATAAAAGACTCAATACAGAAGGTCTGAGATTAGACCAATGTGTTTTGTGCTACCTTAAGTAATGTGGTAGGACAAAGGCCTATGCAGACTCAGGTGGGAACAAGTGAACTGGTTGCCTAACTTCCACCCAAACTGAACAGAAGCTGTCAGTCAAAGTTTCTTATCTGTCTTTTAAAATCCTAGACCTTCATCACAAAATTATCAGTAAACGGTGACTTATGGATGTATTGCCATAATTATTTGTAAGCAGAACTTCTCAGAAGATTAAATAATAGTTTTATTCAAATGGCTGAGGTATTATGGCCTTCTTGAAATGGCTTATTCCTCTGTGAGAAAACTGACTCAAAGGTAGTTCCCAATGTTTGCTGTATTTTGATACTTTTTTTCAGTTTAGTGCAATAATTATTCATGTCAGAGGAAAGGCTAGATCACTGTTGTTGATATAGGTTAGATATAAACTACAGAAAGTACCAGTAACTCTTTCATCCCAGATGTGATGAAATACCAGGTACGACATGTGCTCATGGCAGTTATCAGAGTAAAAAAGCTATCAGTCATCCACTTTTCATTATTAAAAATCAAAGTTTTGCATCATATGCCTGCATGCAAAGACAACTCTGAAAATATTTCAAAAGCAGATACCAGGCACTTGGCTAGCATCAAGGCTGCACAAGCAGGCTGCATGCGAACACAAGTATGTGCAAGGCATGGTACAACACTTCCCTAGCAGCCAAAGTATGCTAACACTGACATTTGTATTTGTTCTTTATGCTTAATGCATAAAACATGCCACTCTTGTTTCAGTGGCAGCATGGTAACAATAGAGAAGTGGTTTGTTGTGGTTTTTTCCACTGGGAAAGGAGTAGTTAGATTTGTTAGAGTAAACGCTATTTATTTATTTATTTATTTGTGTATTAAAGAACTGCTAAGAAGCCTCCATACAAGCAGCAGTCTGAATTCTTAGTACAAAGGAGCAGCTCTCCCCCTGACTTCCTGTCAAACCAGCACATCCATTTCAGCTCCACTGCATAGGTACAGACTTTTGCAATGGTACAGCATTAGAACTGGATAAAACTTATTTTCTCTACATGCTCTGGCATCCAGTGGCATTATATTTCAGAGTCAAAAGAGTGGGATTCCCTCTGCATAGTACTGAAGCCTGCAAATAATTACAGCTTTGTCACTGTCAATATTTTGATTTGGATTGAGTCAGAGGCACATGCTTAGGCAAATCCAAGCAATTTACGGTTAGCACTCTTATAATGTTGATTGCACTCTTACTAGAACAGAAAAACACGTTTTTTCCGTAAGTAATAAAATGGCTATGTACAGATCACTTTGCAGAAAGGACAAACTGCTGGCATCACACTAGCATAAACTTAGTGAGTGCCAGCAAAGAGAAATTTCGTTGCACACCACACCAAGAAACAGCCTCGCTATGCTTGAAAGTCCTACAAAGCTGATGTTTCCCCTACTCCAAGATAAGCGGGAAGATTTCAATACACACAGCAACACAAAAAGGAAGTCATTAGACATTTCTTTCTCTTAAGCCAGTGTTAATCCTCCATCAACCCTAAGAAGGAACTTTCTCTGAGGCTACTCCAGGACCACCTTCTCTCTTCTACTTCTGGTTCCCAGTAGCAGAGCCCATGGGCAGGTCTCCTTTTAGGTTGGATGAACAGAGTGGCACTGGAGGGCCATCAAAATAGAAAAATCTTGTCAGCAGCTAGTTTGAAAAGCACTTGTGGTTCCAGGTCCCAGCAGCATACTGCAGGCAGTATGCATACCCTCTATTCCCCAGTGTCTCAACACCACTGATCTTCTCTCTCATTTAGGAATTGTTAGGGAGCCCGTGTGAGGCAGAGCAGTAGTGATCTCCACTTTTTACTGATAAGAAATGACAAAAAAATAGCATGTTTGCATTGTGTAGTGCAGTCCAGAATAGATATATTCACTGGGATAATTTAGTCACCTGGAGATTCAAAGTAATTAATAGTATAGTGCTTCTGGTGTGGCATAGTATGGTGATGAATTACACAGAAAAACATTTGCGCAAAATCATATCTCAAATATAACGGACAGCTCGTTTACCCACGACAGTGTTCACCTTGGTTAAAACATCACCCAATCTAAGATGCTATGGGAAGTTTTGGAAGTGTGAGATATGATGAATAATTTCTTACACATAAAGGTGGTTTCCCCTTCACTTAGGAAAAATTTTAGCAAACTTAACCAGAATTTTTCTTTAAAAAAACACCTATTAAAGTTGTAGTCAAAATGAACATCTTTAAAGTCCCTCTACAACCTGTTTGCAAAAAATTATGTATGCGATGTTTCAAAATTTCCAACTTGCTGGTGAAGCTGAAAAAACACCATGTCTAACACACATTTCAAAAACATATTTAAGGTAACAAGCTAATCTGTTTTCACATTGCTCAGTGGAGAAATTATGCCTAGGTCCACATTATCAGTACAGTATATGACATCCATACATGCGTTCATGCCTGAGAAAAAAGCTTGGTAAATTATTTTTGGAATTAGATAACAAAAATGAAGCAACACATAAAAATGGCAAAAATAAAGGACAGAAAGTTTAAAATAAACATTACACAAAGAATTTGCTAGTTGTAAGCAGGGCAATGATTGAGAGCTCCAGTTGTCTGTGTAGTGAGTGAAATGGTGTCATGTCTCACCTTGAGGAGACAACAAAAGAGAGATTCATTTTATGAACTCTGCGGTATACCCATGCTACAGTATTATCAGCTAGACCTCCCTTCTATTCCTTTCCTTGAAGAGAATCCCTCACCTGCATATTACCTACAATAAAATAATCAACATGTTACAGTGAAAAAACACTAAGAAAAATAAAACACTAAGCAATGAAGGCATAGGAAATACTGCAGTCCAGAAGCAGCTGAGCAGCTCCTCCATTTACACCACTGCTGAATGTGACTCAAGCTGAAAATGTGCTATTTAGATTTGATGATCTGTTCATGTGTCTGCAAGTAGTTAGCGACAAAAATGTTTTCTAATTGATGGAACATTGTGTATTCATGCTCATCTTAGCTGTGTTTTGGTTTTGTGGGTTTCTATTTATTTATTTATTTTCCTCAGACAATGCAATGGAAGAATAGGATGCAAGTCAGTATAAAGAATGTAAAAAGAGCCAAGCAACAGAAAGCATTCCATTTTCCCTTCTTATTAAAGTCGCTGAAAGGATGTGCAATTCTGCTGCTCTCTGATCCCACAGTGTTCCGGCACACAAGCTCACAATTGTTTAAGTGCTTCATGAACCATACAGGTATTCACTGAATTTTACTACTTTGCCATTTTTATTTCTGTGTAATCTTATTAGCTGCCAATTTTGTTTCTATTTCAGGCATGTATCCACTATTTAAAAATCCAAAGCTCTGTACTTTTTGATTCACTGGCAGTTCTGAGAAAATAGAAAGAAAATTGTTTTCAGTTGGACCAAAACCAGAACTTTCAAAATTTCTAAGGAAAAGAATTTTTTAATCTTTGAATTGAACAAAATGTTTCATTTTCATCCTGACAAGTTTTAAATTGACTTTTTTTTTAAATTGAATTGAAAGATATTTTTTAATTAAGAATTGCTTCAAAATAAAAATAAAGCTCACAAAATATTCTGGGTTTTTTTCTCAAAAAAACCAAACTGGTTGACCAGCCCTGCATGGTACTTTTGCAACAGCACTCCCAGCCCTGTGCCACCCAGGTGCCATAAGCTCGTGGTTCCACCCTTAAGAGCATCACCAGCCGCGGTACCAGTCGTGCAGGAGCTGGGCAGTTCAGTGCAGAAGTCTGCTGTCAACAGGGGTGTCAGAGAAGAACTGGAAGAGAAACCCATCCTGACACCAGACTTATTTTCTGTCCTATCTGTGGCCAGGGAGAGCACCAGGGGCTTTTCAGGGTGCGGCTTCTCTAGACAGGAGGGACAGCCATACACAATTTTCTGCCTCTTCCAACAGCCCAACAACCAGAAGAGCAACCATGCTGCAGCAACATTGCTCAGGTGGTCTATCAGGACACTTTACTAATGTAGGACAGTAATACATGTTTGTAATGCTGATGCCTTCAGATACTTGGTTCTCTTAAGTTAGCACTCAAAATCCATCTACAGAAAGGCATCTCTGTCACCAAGATTAAAAACTTCATTCTGCATGGTGCTGGGATGTGCATTCAGATGATTACCTGTAAAAGATAACAGAAGGCCAGCAACAGGAAGGAAGAAGCTTCTCTATTTCTCCTGTGTCAGAAATGACCTGCGTGAGGCCCAGCTCCTTTGTACTGACTTCTACGCTGACTGGCAGTAAATTGAAAAATTGCTAATGAGTCAAACATGTTTTGCCTGTGTGGCAATGTCCCAGGCCACTATGTACTCAGTTTCTGAGCAGAACGGTGGTGTCTCTGATGTGGAGTTTGTCTCCACTTCTTGTGACTACATGGGGTACCTAATGCTCTCTGGGAAATGCAGGGACTGGGGAAGGAGCCCTTTGAGGAGTAGCTGCTGTGGAAGGTTATATGCTCAAGAAGACTCTGATCTGCCACATCCTTTACCCTGGCAGCCAGCATCTAGGTACTTGACCTTGCACAACCTCTAAATTTATTTTCCAGAGTCCATATACGCTCTTCCACATCCCCCCTCCTCCCCCTAGTATACGCAGGAACACACTGGAGCTTTGCTTCTGGACCATGCTGGGGGTATATCATGCCCAGAGGACCTACAAAAGTACGTGGGAAAATGGCCTTCAGATCTTTCCCAGCAGATTTAGCCTCTGAGGAGGATGAGAACCAATCTACAGGAGGACCCATTTTTGTCACTCTGAAGCTGGGAAGTGGACTAGATAATAGCACACTCTCCACCCACCTGCTCACGGGACTGAACTAGTGAGACCTTCACAGTAGCCTGAAATTCAATTAATTCATCGAAGTATTAGCAAAACCCACCAGATTTGCTTTTCAGCTCCTGAAGGTCATTTTGGAAGGTCTAGCTTTGTAGTAAAAATCCCAAAACATCTTCATTTTGTACTCTCGGTGGTCTGCTGATGCTGATTTGGACCACATACATAAATCCCACCAAGTAGTGCTTGTTGGGTAGCTGACCCTAAAATCATATGTGTTAACAAACCCCTTCCAGTCATTGATTTGTACCCTTCCCCTCCATCATGCAAGTGCTCTTCTCTGCACGCCCATCATGAGACTGAAGTAACTTCCACAAGTATGAGAGGTATGCATTGCAGCCCAACCTGTCTGTGTGTATATATATATATATATATATATACATCTACCTATGAATACAGGTAGATAGGTAGATAGGTAAAATGCAAGCAAATAGCATCCGGGAATAAACAAAGCATAGACATACCATCTCTTCTACATCTGAAGTAGTATTTTCAAAGGTATCCAGTACGTACCAAACTTTGACCCTACTAAAGACAAATCAAGAGCTTTTAACGAGATATCTAACTACAAGTCTAAGAAAATCCATGTACTTCATTCACCTTGCTTTCTCTGTAGTTTCTGAGCACCTTGAGTTCATCCCATTCTCCTGTTGGTCTTCACTGCCTTTTAAGCATACTTTTATCACTTCTTTAACAGTGCCATACTACAATTTTCTTCTGTTTGCATACATAAAAAGCCACGTGGTCTTCTTGTATTTTTTTTTTTATAACAAGGAATGCTCTTTGTTCAAAGCCTTTTAGACTTCTGAATCAGCACATTTAAGCAAATGCTGAATCTGCAAACATCTTATGTCTTTACTCAGCAAAACAAATGGGCATTTGCATGCACAGTCAACAAAACTATTAAACATTTATATAAAACTACATTAGGCTGCAGGCTAATAACTATTGCCTTACAAGATTCTGCAGTTTCTGCATATCAAGAGCCTACTCAAAACTCTGAAAATTGATTCAGTGGACTCGCTTTTTCATGAACTTCTATACTGCAGAGCACCATAAGTTTCATTTGAATGTTGCCATTAGTGAGATTAGAAGCCATTATTTTTTACTCTACTGAATTTTGCCATGGCACAATTGTACACGGGTTTATGGCACCATCTACTGATATTAAAATATTAAAATATGTAAACAAACTATGAATTAGTTTGAAATTACTTGCTGCTTCATGTGTTCAACTTGAAAATTTAGATCTCATCAAATTTTATAACTAGAGGTTGAAATTGCATTTGGTACTTCAACAGGTTTTTCTGTCCAGTGGTTATAAAAACATTATTTGACTTAAGGATTAACTCTTCATATGATTGAAAAAATATTCCTGCTTTGAATTTTTACATGCTTACCTCAAAAACAACATTTTTCTGCATAAGGTAGAGATTCTAAATCACCCTGAAAACACTGGCAAATTCATCCCTAGTTTACTGGATTTTTTTAGAGAAATATTTATTTTCTTGCAGAAATACATAGTGAACATTAAATGTTATTTTTAAACTTCTATCGTGTTGGTAGGAATATGTTGGGTTTTAACTAGCTAGTGGTCCTGAAGGAAATTCTCAAATAATACATTGATTTGATATGTACATTCAGTAGATTTAAGCAAAAACATCAGAATAAATAATTCCATCATATTTTTTTTCTTCTCTTTTTGAAAGCAGACCACAAACTGACTTGAAATAATTTGTATAAAATTATTTCCTGGGTTAGCAGGGAGCTCTTGAAATGGACTAAATTAAGAAGTTGCACTAGACAGTTTATAAGAAAGCATTCTCTTTGGTTTCATCGAAATATAGATCCAAACATACCTGGTAATCAAATCCTTACTGTTTAGAGAAATATCTAAAGAATTACCTTACTGAAATATTTTCTGAAGGTACTTTCTTTCCGTTTTTTTGCCAATTTTATTTAGAAGCAACATTGCTCTAATGAATTATGGAGATGATCCAATAATCAGTGAATTTAATCACACAGTGCCATCATGCATACTGACACTGTTACTTGCCATATTATATTGTTTATGAAGTTTTAAATCAAGGCTCTCTTGACTTTTCTGCTTAAAGGCCAACTAATTCTTTCACAAAGGTCAGGACTCTTTGAATAATCATGCTTTGAGCATATTTTTGGCTTCTTCCACTTTTTCCTTATTACTCAGGCAGCACAACTTCCCTCACTATGTGCCAGGAGATTAGAGGACAAGCATAATTATGTCCTGTAACTTATTTTCCTGTCTCTTGACATCTAAGGCATGGCAATGGTGGGAAAAGTTAGCATGCTGTGCTCTAACTGTCCTTAACCCGTGTGCAAGCCCGTCATCTCTGCTTTCATCTGGGATGGGCCAGGGATGCAGTAAATGGGGATCAGCTCCCTTGTTCTCCCCCCCCTCTTCCCCAGGCTGCTTCCTGGTGACTGTGAAAGCTTGAGTCATCCTGTGGTAGGAGCTTTCTTGAAATCAAGGCCAGGCAATGGAGGCCTTGCCAAGGCTTGTTCAAGAATCCCCAAACTCAAAGCCGTAACCTTTGAGAGCTCCTCTCCAGGTGTGGCATAGCCCGAGAGGGAGCTGCCAAGCAGCCGCAGCCCTGCAGAGATAAGGGCTGGGGACACACACATCACACTCCCCAGCACCCTTCCTCCCCCAGTGCGGCAATCGGTGCCTGGCCATTCAGAGCATGTTCCAGGGACTATAGATTGTGAAAGGTTCGCAGGAAACAAATGGGTAACACGGGGTAAATAAAGCTAGTACTTTCTGTCCAAATTATTACATGGATTTGTGCAACCTAGAATTATATATTATATCATTGTGATGTAAATCAGCTTGCAGTTTGAGAGCTTAATGAGTTACAGAAATACAAATGGTGAATATATATGAAGGGGAAATAAGCAAAAGATCATCAGCAAGATTTTGCATCAATGTAATGTAAGTAAATTGGATATGAACATCTGCATTTTAAAATATACATGTATAAATATAAAATGCATTTTTTTACAAGGCCTGCAGACTCCAAACAGTATTTTGGAATTGGTACTTTGATATTTACAGTTATTATCTCAAATAGTAAACTGTTTTTCTTAGTCCAGCTGGTCCCTTGGACACCTCTCTAAACTCATTGCTATTATGCAGGAATTTTTTTTTCCCCATTCTAGCTAAGTCAATCATTTGGGATTTCCGAAAATTATTATACTGGGAACAGTGAGGAAATGCTTCTCTTATAGGTTCTTGTGTGGCCACAAGTGTTCAGGTGTTTAGAGAACTGCAGCATTTAAATGAATTTTAATGAAGAGGAATCAGGGAGCAGATGTAGAGCTCAGGCAGACACAGATGTCCCATCAACCTGAAGATACTGTACTTGTTTCCCATTCACGTGCATACACACGGAGAAACTTTTTGAAAGCTAAGAAAGTAGAGGTACAAGCTATGTCACATATCCATTATGTTTAGACTACTTTATTCCCAATATTTGCATAAAACATGGGATAAAAATGCTACTTTCTTTAATGTGTGAATATACACATGTATACATGCTGTATACAAATGTAATGGCCAAATTCTGCCCTCAAAAAACCACATGCAATTCAAAGGGAAGTATTTGGCCAGTGTACTGGTGTACAGCTGAATGAAAAATAATACTGTAATACAAATTAATGTAATGACACTTCTTAAAGCAAAGTCTATGTATGGAGCAGAGGGAAAAACTAATGAGAAACAGATGTACACAGGAGAGTATTTTGATTTAAATGGTATGTGTGGTTTCATTTGGGCACGTGTTTCTTTAGCACGTGGAGAGAGTATATATAGCTATGCAAAGGAAAATATTAGTTGTTGAAAAATGTGTATGCTATCAGGAAAAAGAGGGTTTAAAGGGGAAAGTATTCAGATGAAAAAGCAAATTCTGTAAGTCTCAGGAGAGCTCAGCACTTTTAAACGAATTAATTAAAATTAATTAATTCTTTTGCATTCCAGAAGGCCAAAACAAATGAAAAGATCGATTCCTTTCTGTACCCACAAGACAGTGCTTGCTGCAGCTACATCCACACCGGCTGTGAGCCCCACAGCGCCAAACCAGCAGCAGCAGCACCCTTCTCTGCCCAGGCAGCATAGGAGCCCCATAGCCTGGGTCACTGTTGTCCCAATTCAATGTTCCTGGGGAGCAGGGCAGCTCATGGCCCCGTCACCCCCCACCAGAAAGCTCCTGTATGTCCAGTGGGTATATGGCTTGCAAAACCAGCCACAGCATTAACATCTCCTAAGTGCTCAAGAATCTTGGCTGGAAATGCAGGTAACAGCTGTAGAGCAGGAAGGAGTTTGCTTTTACCAACAAAACATAAAGCTGTGTTTTTAAATAATGCAGTAAGGCAGAACACTTTTTTATGAGATGTTACTGGAGTGGAGTAGTGAAATAACATTAACATGGCCACCTCAAGAGAAAACAAAATTTTCAAGGGGAATTTAGGTTTCAGATAAATATTTTACTCACACTTCTGTAGACACTCAAAACTGAAGAAGAGGCTTTTATGCTCAGGTTAGAGGCAGTTCTGCTGTTTGGAAGAAATATGCTGTCCTGATAGCATAATAGCCACCAGCTTCACCTGCATCTCTTACACATTATACAACCATGATCCGATGTGAAGATGCAGAAACTGTAAGGCGCAGATATTTTGGGTTTTTCCTCAGAAATGGTCTAATTCTGCTACAGATTTTTTCTGAGAGTTTCTGTTCCTCCAGTGTACATTATCTCAAGCCTGTGGCCAGTTAGTCCACCGTACAACACTTTCACCATCTTATTCCATGGTACATTCTGCAGATTCACATCACTAAAAAACAAGCAATAAATATATAAATATGTAGTCTGCCTGTCTGCATAGTACAGAACTTGGCAGTTAAACTTCTTTAGAAGTCTTATGCTTTTTCCAAGGTGTTTCTTGTCCCTGATTCATGTTAAATTTTAGTAAGAGAACTCTTTACTCCAAAAATACAGTATCTTCTTTGAAGATATTACCACAAGCTGTGTAGAGCAATCTCTGGTTAGCCAGATACTCTATGGGAACTACCAGTTATTGCTGCTTTCATGGTCTGAGGAGCACAGCCTCTCCCCTCCATTACACTGCTCCACTCTTGAATTATTTCTCAATTACCATGATAACTTTAAAAACTATATAAGTCACTTACTTGCTTTGCAAATCCAACCCTCAGGGCTAATTTGCAAACAGTGACTAACAGATTAAAAGTCAACTTTACCATAGACTTCTTTTGCATATATGATCTATAAAACAATTCTGTTCCTCAGCTAAAATAGACCTCAACAACATGTAGGTCAATACCCAAAAGGAAAGTGATCTCCTTTGAGGAAAAGGTGAAACTAAGGGATTTTTTTTTTTTTTTTGGATGGTCTTTTCTGGAGAGGAATGACTCACATGGACTTTGGGTGAGGGTCTCAGAGCACAATAGAGTTCTGCTTTTCCTAAACTGTTGTCATTAAAGCCAACAACAGGCTGAGCTACTCTGGGAGGTCCTTTCTGAATATCAGTATGAGAGATCATTGTTTCAGGCCTGATCTTTCACCTGCAAATGTCAATGAGATCACAGTAAAAATCATTACAGTTTTAACATATGGGCAACAGCATCACTGCCTGTGTTCCGCAGTAGTTAAATAGCTTTAATTCAATGCTGTTCTACTGCTTGCCAGACGTCCTCCTTTCTTTCATGCCTTGCTATCCCCGGATACAGAAATCTGGCAAGCAAGTCTGCCAGCACTGCCAGATCCTATCCTGGAGCTGGGGGGCCAGAATCATTTCCATGCAAGGAGAGGGTTAGCCTGGCACTGCTCTTCTGGCTGATTTAAAGGCTACAGCCTGTCTGCAAAGTGACAGATTTGAAACCCACATGAAAACCACCCGTCCCATGAAGCCACAATCGCAGTCTCAGTTTTCCATTGAACATGCATGTCCTACATGAAGGTCTTCAAAGCAAACTGGGAGTGCTTCCCTACCCTATTCACTTGGTACCTGAATCATGTCTTGGAGCAGTTAAAGTAGAAAAATTTTTCCTTTGCACAAGCTTGGACAAAAGCAACAAGAATAGATAGCTATTTTTGTAAGATTTAATCCAAAATCATCTACAGTTTGATCCTGCACAATACAGAATAGGGTAGAGATTAAAAAAAAAGTATTTCTACAAAAGATAAAAGGAAGCAAAAATCCTTTCTTTTTATGAAACAAGAGGAGTGTAAAGCGCTGGGGAAAAGAAATTACGTCTTCTCCTGGAAAGTATTTTCAGCAGTCTTGGGCTGTGTCTCGCTGTATCGAACCGCTGAGATATTTTGGTCGTTCTTCCCACTATTATATGAAGAAAAAAAAATCCCTGAAAGTCCTTCAATCATTTTAAAAGCTTTAAAATTAAGCCCTTGGAAAATAAAAAGATGTGTAGGAGTCCCATTGTCTAAAGTAATTTAAAAAAACAATCCAAAGTATTTGATTCCTCTCTTATTCTTTGCCTAACTGTTCTTGTAAAACATATTTTATTTTAACTTGCACATTGATGGCAGGCTTTTGCCAGTCTAAACTTTTTCTTCTCTATCTTCCATCCAGTGGCAATTAAGCACATAAACGCTTCTGCTGCTGCTGCAAGTGCTGGCACAAATTTCTCAGGCAGTGTCTGGTTGGGGAAACTGAAAATCGTTGCAACATATCCTGCAACAGGGAATGCAATGCTTTTGGGAAGGACTGACCAGAAGTGGGCAAAGGAATGCAATGCTTTCCAGTTGCCTCCTCCAAAAAAGTGAACTTAGTGCATTTGTTTAATTTGTCCATTGTACTGGGGCTGAAATTTGAAGCAGTTGAATCATCCCAGTGACTTTGTAAAGAGTCTTTTGCCGTTTCGTGTCCCTTTCTTTTGCTGCAAAGTTCCTCAGAGTGTACATACAGAAAAAGGAATTAGTATTTGTAATGAGTGATGGTCATATTTTAAAATCATGTTGGCTATTCCATTCAGAAAACAATCTACTAACTGCTGTGCATATTACTACCTCCTCCCAGAAAAGTCTGTTTATGCCTTCAGCCTGTTGGCAAATGTAAAGCCCTCAGCTGGTAGAAGTGCAGTCTCATAGAAGACTGCGTTTTTCACAGACAGGCACATAAGAAGCTGTGGTTGTGGTCTTTGCTACCCAGTGACCTAATTTTCCTGCTTGAATAAGAGAGAAAGTGGGAGGAGTGCATCTCAGAACGTACCATTTTAAATAGGTAACAGAATACAGTCTGAATGGTGCATTTGCTTTATAATTAAAATAACTGGTACGTGTTGAGTTCCTTGGACAGCCACACCAAAAATGAATGTGATGTGTACTACTGATTGTGTTGTATTTCCTTCCGACTCCTTTCATTAAGATGTTCTATTCCCGTAAAACAAAAACATTTATATTCATACATGTACGTCAATGGCAAGGGATCTGTTTTCAAAACCTGCCCCATTTCCTCAATGACTCAGCTTCTCAGCATTGCACTGTTTACATAATGAGAGTAACTAATCCCTGGAGTAAATAGACCCACTACATGTACTCCTTACCAAATTTATATCATTAAAGGTCATGTAAAATGATTTGCTTCCTTATATGCTCCTTTATATCGTCCCACGTGTGCCCTACATCTTTTTTAAAAGTATAGTTGGTGACACATGACAGTGAGAACAAGAGAGGAGTGAAAAAAGACATATTTGAACTTGGCTTTGAAAACAGAATACTCCTGATATTCAGAGAGTGATAAACATGCACTTGCCAGTACTCATTTTACAGAGGACGAAAGAAAAAGATAAATACCTTATTTATATGATATTATTTTGATGTAGATCTTCACTTTATGATGTAAAACAGCACTCAGTCTCTGTATTGCAAGTTCTTTTCTATTTCTGTGTTTTACTTCATCTCTCCATATCACAGTAATGTACCTTCTTCAATACCACCTACAAAACTATACATCAACTGATTTTCCTTATTAAGCAAGATTTATGAAACACATTCAAACATTAGACCTTGCTGGCTAAGATAGCTCCCTTTTGCCTGAATGTCTCTTCTGAAGTTCACATCAGAACTCCAAGGTCAGATATAGCGGGTCTGTTCCTCGTGGGTAACACAGAGACTGTACAGAGGCACACAGGTGCTTACTCCTCAGATACTGCAACACAGATATACAGTTCCTTGGCTTTTAGGTAACAAGTGCATATTCTACTAATGTTTCACTCAGCAATCCCTGAGGTCGGCAAGACTGTCGCCAATTCAACTCCAATGTGCAGGTGAAACGTATCCACTTGTTAGAGTGTTCTTCAAATCTGTGTTTCTCATAGGTTACCAAACAAGCAGCATGTACGTTATGGGCAAGTTTCCAGGGACTTCTTACTATGATTTTTTTTTTCAAGTTAAATACAAGGTGACAGTGCAAAACCAAATTCTGCAGTCATTACTTCAGAAAATCACTTAATTTATTCCAGTAACAAATACAAAATATACAGTTCTGGTCTCTGTTGCACATTAATTGCACAAGCCCTCCTAACACCTCTGGAAAATGGCTTACAACCAAGTGAACCACAGACAGCTGGTCTAAATGAGTTACCAGGAATGCAGAGGTAGTTGTGCTTCAGAGCCAAGAGAAAATTCAACAGTATCTGTCTTCTGGTTCCCATCCAGAGGCAATTCACAGTGTTAGCACTCTCACATTTGAGGCAGGTATTTTACTAACCATGTGTTGCCCCACTCTCCTGGTTCATTTATTATTTTAGAGACAAAAGGCAGGTGAAAATGTGGAAAAGGAAGTAGATCTTACCTTTTCCCAGGATGTCAGCTTTGTCTAAATATTTGCATTACAGAATCTTTAAATTTGTTTCCAATTGCAAAGGGTGAATTGAGAGCAAAGAGGATTTAGTTGAGGACTTTGTCTCTAACTTATTTTATCAATAACAAAATAAAAAAAAAAGAATACTGCACAAAAAGTGCAGTGGAAGGCAGCATTTCATGACATATCTGTCCTTATTCATAAAGAGATATTTACAGTACAGGCTGTCTTACTGAAGAGGACGGTCCTTGCAGGGTGTTCAAAGCCTACCAACCGAACAGTAAAGTCCTTCCTCATCTCAGAGGAAAGATATTATGGTCAGGTCCTGAAATTGTACTTAATAAGAAATTCAGAAAAGACATTTTAAGAAGCAAACCATTATGTAAATCCTGAAGTACTGCATGCACTACATCCATCGTGTCAGTTTTATTAGAGAGTCGCTAAGACGTATATTTCTAGGATTAAATGTCTGCAATAAGGAAGCTTCCATCTAATGTATTCTTGCCCAATCCTCAAACAGAAAAAAAAGTCTCAATAGGAGAAGAAGGTGGTAGGAAGCCAAAACCCAAAACAAGTCAGCATAGCACAAAGGATGGCAATCCTAATACAATTGTATAAGTTATCTACATCTCAGGTAGACTCATCCCCCAACTGTGAGCTCAGGACAATGCTGGGGAAACAGCAACATTTGCTCATCCTCTTACCCCGAACCTAAAAATGGGCTTCAGATTTAAACACCAAAGCTATTATTTTGGCAGTGGGATAGTAGTGTCCTGAGCTGCTGGGATATAAGCGGGAGGATGGCGGGCACCGGGGACTGTATCACTCATCCTTTTAAGTGCTGTGCCCTTAGCCTATGTGCTGGTGGGACCTCTCCTGCAGCGCTGATGCAGACAGAGCAAACAGGAGGGTGCTATGTCCTGTACCACATGGCCAAACTCTTCTCCCTGGTGTCCACAAAGTGAAACAGCCCCCCATGTTCAAACATATCCACGAGATTTACAAATGAGTCATTGCCAGGACATTGCCTCCCCTAACATTAGATCATGGCAAAGGATGACTTCACCGATAGCATTTGACAACTTCACTTTGGGCTTAATCAGATCCAGGTTAGGGAAGAAGAATGTGGCTGCACAAGATCTTGATTGCTGCCTCTGGCCAGACAGCACAGCTGCTGGAGCTCTTTCCTATGAAAGCAGCTTGACCCAGACTGCAAAACACTTGGATCTCACATATGCCAATGATATAGTCAACAACAAGAAATGAACATCCAAATGTCATTGAAATACCTTGACACAGTGACAGAACCTGCCATATATCCCCTGCACACAACAGGAAAGGGCTAGGAGATCTCCAGAGCTGGAAAAGGTACCAAACTTTCAGGGCATGACAACACTGCATGGAGTGCTGACAGGCAGGCTACCCAACTGCCGCTGAAGTCAGGCTTATTGATGGAAGCTGTGTATCCCTGTGAGAGAGAAATATTTCACTCAGGCTAATTAGTCAGGCTGAGAAGGAAATATCATGAGAGGAAAAATCAGGATAATGTCACGGTAACCATGACTGAGATGTACACTGAGATATTTCCAAACTTAATGAAAAAAAAAAAAAAAGGGAAGAAAAATAAAAAGAAACAGAACATATCAAGAGGCAAGAAAGTGCCTATGCATTTCCAGGGAGGGGAGGAGAGACCTGTTCTGAAGTATCCCAGAGTCTACATTGTTCAGGCCACTAGCCTATTGAATATGTTATGGTAACAGCTTGTGCCATCTTTCTTGTTCTCATTTCATCCAGAAATCTTCTCTGTGAAGGCTTCACCTACAAGTATACATCTCCATGAAAAGCTTTGGGGATTTAGCAAGAAATTTCCAAAATGGCATTTTCCAATGAAAAATATCTCACTGGAATTTCCCAAACAGTTCCAGCCTAAAGATGCTCATGCATTAATTTTAAACCCCAGCAATTTTGGTATTGAATAACAACATGAAGCATAAACTTTTCTCATTTTTTCTTTCTGAAATTGTAGGGTTTTTTACTGCTGATCATGGAAAAACAAAGATGAATCATAAACAAAGGTATAGCTTTCTTTTTCCCTGAAATACTACATTGACAAAAAAAAAGTCCTCGCCTTCAGATATCTCCTAGACTTTTGTCGTTGACAACTTAATAAGAAGCACACAGAGAAAGAAAAGAACAAAGGTATGTACTAAGCAAGTCATCAAGTAAATGAGAGCAAAGAGTCCTAATAAATCTCAGCACTGCCAAAAGATAATTCAGTCCAAAACATCTGAAACAGTAACACAAGTAAAGACATGTTTAATCCTTCTTTGGTCACATCAGTTGCATTTAAAGGATAAACAAGAGTACTGAGTTTACAGAGAATAATTCCAATGTATGCTGTTATTTCTGTAAGGTATAATGGGCTTTTGAATTTACATACAAGGAGGGTTTCCAGCAATTCCTGTTTTATTTAAAGCTTTATTTTATTTTTCCTTAACTCAGTCATCACAATGTATCCCTCTTTTTAGGACTTATGAGGTATTGTTTATCTGGAGACTGCAAGATGTCCTTATACAATATCAACTTTGCTGCTCAGAAGTAGGATTTAATATTGTCTAGGGCCTGGTATAGTTCAAAGACTGTGAGGCTGTGCAGTGGGTTTGGAAATAGACCAAAAATCCCAAAGAGGATTGCCAGACCACTGGCAGTTGACTCCAACTATATTGTGCAGAAAGCTGAAAAATGTAACTCACATTTCTTACTGCTAATCTTTAAGATCTTAACCAAGCATTGACTTTCTAGTCTTGTAACATCTTAAAAATCCAGTCTTTAATGACAATATGGCAATGAACTGGTTGGTACTTTTTTTGTTCCCAAGTTCATATACTCACACAAGCATAAAAATACAGACTCTCAGTCAATTCAGCAAACTTCTCTTACTTTGTGACGCTCTGAATGATTTTCAACAGAGCAAACCAAAATAAACTTATCAAAGAAATCAAATCATTTAGGTTCTTTCTTTGGAGATAATTTGCTGATCTTAATACATTAGATTCTGAATAATTATGGTTTTTCTTGTTCTTTTACCTTGATTACTTCCTATATAGAGAAAAAGTGTGGTTTTCAAAGTGAAGGTAAATGAAGAGTTGGATTTCATTTGTAAGAGCAGATGCAAAATATGTCACTTGTCTTTATGGAAATAAAGCTATTTTCACAAATATAGAGCTG
Organism: Podargus strigoides; assembly: GCA_028020825.1. Lineage (NCBI taxonomy): Eukaryota > Metazoa > Chordata > Aves > Caprimulgiformes > Podargidae > Podargus > Podargus strigoides. The sequence goes on from CM051643.1 coordinate 1,332,489, forward strand.
TTTTGCCTTTATATTCCATAGTTTAAAATAATTCTCAGCCAACACTGAGACCTAGCACGCCCTTTTAAAACACTTTTAGAGAAGCCTGTTTTCCATGGACACCTTCAGTGTTTGTCAAATGGAACATTCGAAATCAAAATTAATCTAACTAACCTTTCCAAAATTTTGCTTGTGACTGCATATTCTTGTCAATATGTTTAATTCTGGATGCTTAGCAATAACCAACTAAAAGGCTGATCATCCTATACAACCTGAAAATTTCTTGACAACCATGCCTACGTCTAAGAAATACTTCCCTTAAAAATGCTGAGTCCTAAGGTAGCCTATAACCTATACAAAGCCTGTGCCTTTATATAATACACAGGCTGTAGAAAAATGTAGACAAACATTAATGTGTAGGAGGTGGTTCATAAAATATGCAAGGAAAAAAAAAAAAGATTTATCTAGGGTTGGAGAGCATTGGCGAGGGGGTGTTTCCCAGAACCCAGGAATAAAGTTCTTCCGGTACAAATAATTTGTTCTTTTCCAATAACCCTTTGAATCTAGAAAGCCATTAAAATTTAATTTCACACATCTTAACTGAAGCCAAAGTTGTTAAAAAATCTCTGGTAGATCAGTAAATATGACCTCTATCATTCATCATTCTTTTCAAAATGATCGATTTAAATAATGAGAGCATAAAGCTAAACTCTTTGACGAGGACATTTCATGTCCAATTATAATATAATCCATCACCTTTTGTTTGTAAAATAGAAATACCTAAAATATATAAGGAAAATATTTTTTAAATGTGATTACACTTGAATTTAGAAGAATATACACCACATGTTGCTGATGTTACTTGTGATGACTCTGCTTAAACTTTAGCAATGTTGAGGTCTAAAAATATAATGGGATTATGGGAGCAAGAGGCTATGTCAAAAAAGATCTTAATATATTATTCAAGGAACAGACTAGGAATGCAGAGATGTCCTGAGGGTATGAAAAAAAATTAATCTGTTCACTATGCAGGTCTTGCTTATAGGGGCAGGGATCTTGGGATTCATGACAAGAAGATGTCAATGCATGAACAGATCATATTCAGAGGAATACAAAAATGCAAGGTCTTGGTCAAGCAAGTAATTATACATGTAGATTCAAAGGACACTTTGAAATACCTTGCCAGGCACTTAAAATAGTAAACTCAGGGGCCTTCCACTTTGACAAAAAGGAGATACTGCAAAAATATCTCAAATCAAAAAAGTTCCTTTTATGTTTTCTTCTGCATATTAACAATAAACTATGTGACTTAAATACATACATTATTTGGTATTGCAAGGCTATGCTGCAAAGCTATGTTTAATCTTACTCCAGAATAGGTTTTTAGTTAATTTGTATAGGGTTAAAACTGGATATATGAAAAAATGATACTAATCATAAAACCTCCACTGGATGTAAAGAGTTCATTGGTTTAATTGCTAATATTTATTTTCCCCTTCCTTTTGCATGTGTTCACACTGACAGCCATGTGAACATTAAGCAGAATGTCATCCTACAGTTCTGGATACATCTATATGAAGCCTCTCATCCCAGAAAAAAAGCAAAGACCTTCCTTGTTATAGGAGTGCAAATACCCTTTAAACTTTTACAATACATACCTTTTTAGGATTTTAAAATATCAACATTTTGGAGCTACTAGAGAAGACTTCAAAAGCTTTGTGTTTGCCTTATCATTTACACTGCTTACAGCAAATGGGGAGAATGAACTGTGAGAAAAGGTCTGGGTTGTGTTCCAAAGCAACACAATGTGAGAGTCAGAAATATGAAGTACTTAAAGAGAAACAAATAAAAATCTGACTTGATATAATTTCTTCTCCCTGGAAAAACGAGTTTGACAAAGTTCTTAATCTCTACCCTACAATAATAATTCTCCTGAAGTCTCAATATAATGGACTCTGGGTTCTAAAACTGTGTCTCGAATTGGGTTCCTATACCCAACACATAAAAGTAGGCTAGTGTGAGATGTTTATAAGCTCTCCATAGTACCACAGGTGCCAATAACAGCAGAAGGACTCATATCTCTGAAAAAGATCACTGGTGTTAAGGTATTTAAATACAGAAATAGGAAATTACCAGAAAGAGCAAACACATGGAATTTTTCCCTTGATTTACAAAAGCAGTAAATTCTTTCACTACCTGTTTTTCTGCCCTGGTAAGTGATGAACAGACACACGGGAGATGCCTGTCCACCCCAAGGACAATAGGATCTAACTATAGTGAAAAGCACTTACTTGTGGTTCCATATAAATATTTACCAGGAAAACAATAGTACCAGTATTGACTCAGGGAAAGAAGCAACAATGACATCTAATACACAGTAAGGGAGAAAGCAAATAAGATTTAGGAAATGGGAACCTTCAGCTTGCACACAGCATATCCCCCCAAAACATAAGCACCATTTCTAAGCCCCGTTCTGCCTAAAAATTTGATATAATTCCTTCAGTTGCATCAATATCTCCATAAAGTTCAATAATGATCCTGAAGGAAACATGGATTGTAAATTTTGCCCTTAATAGAATAGGTAAAGCCCACAGAGTAAGCTTAGTTATTAGACTTGTCCATCTTGAAATGTACTAATAGCAAACACAGTCATTTAATTTTACTTTTCAATGACACGTAAAGGACAGAATGAACATTTTGTTCAAATATATTTTTGTTCTGTGGTACTATGAAAAGAGGAAAAAAGGAAAAAGTCCATGATTTGTTGAAATCCTCCTAACGTGACAGCTGCAATAGATGTGATTAATCAGCCGCAACCATCCAACAATATGTGGAGGACACAGACAGGCTGCACTTCAATCTAAAATTCCACAAAACACAACAGTCTGCAGTTTATCTACATCCAAAACCACTCCAAAACTAACACATGACATTAATCATTCTTGGTTATCCATTATAACCTGATGAATTTGCAGAGTTTGTATTCCAGTCCACTGAAGACTTAAAAAAAATAAAAATAAAAAATAAGCTGGAGCAGCAAAAATACCAGAGGCCAAAAGAATAAATAAAGCATAGTGACTCCACAGCCCAGAATCAAAACAAATGACCATTAGAGGTAAATGGGCCAAGTAGTGGCCTCTACTACATGTACACGTACTTCTCATTACAAATGTAAGACCATGGCTAAAATTAGTTCGCATAAGTTTTCTGTGCAAGGCAGCGCAACAGTGAGGATGGAGTAGAATAGATGATAATGTCTCATAAAAGTATCCCAAAACATTTCATGAATGTAACTTGACACAACTTGCAAGGAACATCATTTATAATTAACATTGCCATACCATAGATGTTGAAACTGGAATACCCCTTTAAGCCTTAAACCTGAAAACACAGTACACTTGCTTAGATCTACTGTGAGCAGTCTCATCAGCATAATGCTTCACTACAGTTAAGCATGTGGTTACCAGAAAAAGTAACTGCAGAAATAGAATATGAGCAACTCTCCAAATCTCTCCTGAAGTGACCCCAGGTCTCCTTCCTCCAATCTCACCCTAACTGATATATAGCAGACCTATCTCCCATTGTTAGTGTAGTGCTGACACCAATAAACACGAAATTTATAATTGATTTTGGTGGGGAGATCTATACACAAGGTCAAGGCAGAAATGCATTATTTGAGGACATTCCCCAATCTTTCTCTGTTTTAGTTTGCAACCTCTGGACCAAAATCAACACAGGTTCAGCTTTTCTTTTTTATACCTCAAAATAAAATTATCTGAAAGGACAGCATCAGCAGAAGGGTTACACCTGCTCAGAAATTTTCCAAAGAACACTTTTCTGTCAGCAAGTGGGGATTCATGAAAAGCAAAATGTTTTTCAGATTCTCATTGCACACCAGCAGGGCAGCCCTCCTAGTGCTCGTCTCCTTGGCAGTCTGATTCATGATCAGGGAGTCTGGAAACTGTGGCTTCAATCTCTCAGGACCACAGACTCTCCTGTGCTTACAGCTCTTCAGCACCCTGAGCTCGGAGAGGCACACTGGGAGGCATAGCTTGGGCATACTTCTTCCCAGGAGGGCTAGGTCCCAGGCTGCTGGCTCCTTCACATTCGGGATCCCAGCTCCCCAGGCATCTAGATGCGACGGCTGTGAGAGGCTGCCAGGCAGACTGCTTGGAGCCCATGGCCCCAGCACCCCTGGGAGCTACCGCTCTTCCAGCTGTCCAGTTCCTTACTTAGTACGCCTTGGAAATGTTTTATAGAATGAAACTAAAAGTCATGTTGACTTTTCCAAATTCCTTGAAAAATTTGGAAATGTATTTTTTCCGTTTTGTTTTTAAAGAAGTATAATTGCTGCTGGTGCGGTTACGAAGTCATTCCCAGGGAATGTGAATTCAGATTTATTTCCAGTCAGCCAAGAAAACAATAAAAATCCAGCAACAACTGGGAATAGTTCTTTTCTCTGTGCCACTGTTGCTCTAGGATTTTAAAACCTCTACAAGGGTTCTCTGTCCTCAAACAGAAGCAAACAGTGCCTAAGATTTGGGAGATGGTGTACATTCACTTCCATAGCACAGTATTTGAAAACTGACTTTTTGTTTGCAACTTAGGTGTTGATCAGACTTAAAGGCCTTGGTGCTAATGTTAAGCTACCAATACCATCGACTAAATGCCCTAACGGCGCAGAACTGAATGTATGAACAGCACTGTTTTTCAATCAAGCTGTTTAACATGCTATATTCTTCCACTACTCGTTCCACACAGACTGTGTGCTACATCATGCTCTCATTACCCTTTTTTATTACAAAAAGAAATGTGTGGGCTCTACAAATATTCATTGTCAATTCAATCACAAGAAACTCTATTAAATTGCTACATCATGGAAAAAAAGCATGTCTAGTCAGCACAAGTAAAACAAACCCATTTGACATATGTCAATGCTAAATCTTCCAGCACAGGAAATAAGGCAAAGAATAAATTTGATCCTGGGTTTCTTCTGTAAAAGCAAAAGATGGCACTACAGCTGCAGAACAGGAGTAAGCTTAAATAGAAAATATTACAAATATGTTATAGCAATCTTCAGCAGAGGAATCTAATCTTTTCCTGTATGATTTTCCATCGTTTATCTGATCACTTACCAAGAAGACCTAAAATAGGTTTCAAACTTCCCAAAGAATGACCTTGTATTGACGTTTATGTGTTGAATAGTGTTTTAAGCTTTATGGGACTACCTCCAGGTGCAGATGGCTAAAGATTTGCATGACTTCAGCTGAGATCTGAAATACAAGGATTAGTGGGGAAAAGTCTAGTTAAATAAGATAGAAATCGTAATCTCTACTAATTTTTCTACCAGATGGTTTGAAAACAGAAAGAACAGCAAAGATGGACGAACTACATTCCATTGAGAAAAAACATTTCCACATACTTCTACTACAGGAACATGAGGTATGGGAACGCATATCATAAATTCATGGGGCAAAAAGGGAATCATGCAAGTTCTGAAAGAAAGCAGTATTGACAAAGAGGAGCACTAGAAGGTTTACCAGGGTAGAACTGCTAAAATATTTTAAAAGATACTCACATATGTTTATATGAATGTATATCTTAATAGATACATAGATTTATTTTTCTAGCATACAGCTATTGAATTAGTTTAATATCTTTCTATATTATAAGGGAAATTTAACTCCATCTCAGTCTAGAATCAGTTCTTACTACAAATAAAAGGAAATGGGACTCCTTTTTACATTTTTTAAAGTGGTGAATTTAAATCTGCTTCAATAGGCCCCACACACTGTTTTAACAGGTACTTTTCAGTTATTTATTAGCAAATCTGATAGAAGACCAACAGATATGAAGCTGAGTTTGCAGTCACTACATGAAAGGTGTTGATGTTGAACAATGTGTACTCTTTATCATCATACCGGCATAATCACAGAGTCTTCTGCACAAATGCAGTTTAGTCCCTTGGAAATGAACTTCCTCTTGTATAGAACATTTATATAGACTTACTGCCAATGTATCCAAAGGCTGAAAACCAGATCCAAAAAGTTCAAGAGGAGATTCCTTGCATTTTAGCTGAATTGCATAAAGTCGGGCAGCTCAGTCTTTCTAGACAGTACCTGCCAACTCATTTACCATATTCACTTCTAATTTACTACTCAGCTGGGAAAACTCTTTATATTAACACATATAAAACTGAAAACTAGGAGATTCTGATTGCCTGGCAAAACAAATCCTTAATAACGTATCCTCTCTTAAAAGGAAGAGTTAAATGAGATGTGACTTAGCTGCATTGCCATGTATGAAGTACTCAAATCCTTACACTGACATCATGTGAAATATCCCAATAGTGGGAAAGTCTGTATTGCTATACCAATGGCACAGCACACACAGCAGGGTGCCAGCATGGGGAGAGCTAAACGCACAGGCGGACCTCAAGCAGCTCTGTCCTGGCCCCATCTATATTCAGAACTCAGACATTCTAGGCTTGGGTCCATAAATACCAGCATACTTACATACACAGGACTTTGCTGTGTTAGGTATGACTGCTACATCTGTATCATCAGCACCCATCTGCTAAGGGACAGTGTTGTTCAAGGCCTCGTTAAGAAGAATCAGTGATAAGATGTCTCGGCATGGTATACACAAAACCTTTCTATTACGTATTATACTTAGCATGCTTTTAGTTACAACCTGCACACATCTCCTCTTTTCCAAAATCATAACCAAGACACAAATGCTACTTGTCACAGAGTAAGGGTGGCCTAAGAATGGACTCATTTTGAGGCAGGGCAGGTCATTCCCTTACAGAAACTTCTAAGGAGAGACATGGGAATCTAACCTTGCAAGCATTTCTTCAAGAACAGTGCAATCTTTGCATCCTGTTCAAAAGTTTTGAGGGGCTTGAGCTGTCACCTCGTCTTGGGACTTCTGCCATGACTTTCTTGTGGCAGTGCAGGAAGACAGGAAGACCTGCACTATGCGTTTCCCCTCCTTCCAGTCCTTCCCATGGTCAGTTTTTCCATCTGACACATCCAGTCTTTTCTCAGACTTGAACTGAAAAATCCTCTCCTGGAGTGAGAGGGTGAATGGATTCCCACACTACCCAGACACCACCACCACCGTCACCACAAAAGGTACGCAAGGTGTTGGCTTAACTTTAAGCTTAGTTTTGGCAACCTTTAAAAGAAACCTGAGTAACCTTTACAATTAAATTGTCTAGAAACAAATTAGTGAGCTACTATTGCTCAATGCGTGTAGTTCATCTATTTTGATGTTCTTTTTTATGATATAATAGCAACTTAACTCTGGAATATAACAAAACAAGTATTAATTTTTGCCATTTCTTTAAAATATACATGTGAATCTAATCTATTAATATATAGTATAAACAGGGCCTGAATCAAAGACTGATGAAGTCAATGGAAAGATTCCTAATACATCTCATGAACTTCAGATCCTGAAGCAAAGGGTTCAAGCAGTCTGCTTACAATTCCTCTGGACTAGAACAATTTAGTCATATAAAACTACTACAAGCATCATCATGATAACACATGCTAAACATTTCCCGGCAAAGATTTGTTTGCCTTTCTTTCAGTAGACTACTGGCATGACACAAAATCAATTAGGGTATGAAGAAAACTGACTCTAGTATTGTCCACTTGCAGCTCCATGATACTCTCTGATGTCTATTATTCTGAAAATATGGCAAATAGTTTTTATCAGCTTTTTCTGTCACTGTTATAATAAGAAGAACAGTGACAGGAGCAGCAAATTTTATCCTGTGCAGATTCCTGGGTGGTGCTGTAAAAAATGTACATTTATTATACTTCACTTACTGTGGGTTGTGATTGTAAGTCCCTTCACTATCTTAAGAGCCTACTTTTTCCTGGGAGCAGTTAGCATTTTTGAGACACACCTCTATCAAATTAATTAAAAATTAATCACTGGAATGTGGAATGGGGAAGGAATCACATATAGATACAGAAAAACACTGATCATACATACATATCTGTACAACATAATCATAAAAAAATTTCAATTTCCTTACAAAACTGGGCTAAAAACCAATCTCCCGAGTAGTTCTTATGAGATGAGAAAAAATTAACAATATGATGTAATTTAAAATCAAAGCAGCAACAACAATAACATGAAAGTCACCAAGAGTGTGTGTCAGCATTTTGATTTAGTTCTTATTTTAGGGAATTTGGCATACTGATTTCTCTTAGCCTTGTGGTGCACATATAAACTATATTAACCAGCCGTTAAGCATATAAAGTTACTAAATTTTTCATTTTCTAAAATATGAGGGGAAAAATATATATTAGTCAAGCTCCTATGTTGTAAAATTGTCCATTTAGTTGCGATGTCAGTCAGTTTGCTAAATAGATTGTATATTCCAAAAATTGGGACTGCACTCTACCAACTGTAGAAAATCTCCTCGCACTAATGAATTTCTGCCCAGAACTACCATTAGAAATGAGCACAGTAAAGTGTAAAACACTCCCATAATTACAGAACACAAAGTATATATTTTAAAAATCAGTTTATAACAATAATTTCAACACAGCTTTGCTCACAATTTCATGTAAAATCCATCCATTGTGTTTTTCTCATTATTTGAGGCATCCTGAAACTAACGAGAATCTTCTATTGGTTTTACCTGCATTTGCATTGTGGCATTTATGATTTTCTACTTGCCATGTTTTCTTCAACTCTGGATAAACACCTTGGTCATAGTACTCTGGAGTTCCTGGTCAAATAGCTGACTTTGTGTAACAGAGCACTTGGCTGGCGTGTAAACCTGAGATATAAAACACAGGAGTGAGTATGCTTCAGCTGCTTTCAAAATCAGAAAGATATCATGCATATGAAAAGCGTTAAATTACACAAGAAACAAGGAAGACGGTATTTAAATATAAAACTTCTCTGTATGAGAAACTATCTTTACCTTCTAACAACTCAAAAAGGCCACCATGAGACTACCAGCAAAACTCCTCAAAATTACTTCCAATACATGTTTAATAATCTATGTGGATGAGAGTTAATAGCTGAGAAACAGCTACATTATTTTCCTTTTTTTTTCAATTCTCATTACTGTATAGGAAGAAAAGGTGAAAATACTGTAATTATTGTAAATATCTTATGTACTTTGTACTTTTATGTACTTTGCTATAGCACACTTTGTAAGTGGAACACAAAATTTTAGTCTACTATACACTTTGATCAAGACACAGTCTCAGTCACACAGTATCAACTCAAGGTAAAATTCAGTGGGCAAACAAAAGGTCTACTGAAAAAATTCCATGTCCACAATGTGGATTTAGACAGGATTTAGGCAGTATGACATGCCTTGGGTTAGCATCATGCACAGAGGTGAAATTTGCTTACAATATGAAGAAGAATTTGCCTCTAATGGCAGTGTTAATGTGAGACAGAGGTGGAAATGGACACTTGAATCTAAAGCTGAAAAGAGGCTTTCACTGTCAACTTTTTGCAGCATACAATATACCCGCTCTCTGTTCATGCCGAGTGATTTCTGTTTCAAGGTGAAAAAGGTAATTTACTCCCAGATTTTTTTAAAGAAAGGAAACTTCAGTTGTATAAAAATGTCACAAGGAATCTGTTTTATAGATTAGAAAGGAGATTGGGTTTTCTTAAAACAGTGGCTTGAAATGATTACGCATTGGGCTTTGCTTCGGATCCTTCTTTCTGGGAATTATAACAACTGCTGCCAAAACAAAATCTGTTTAACTATTTAAGTGAGAGTTTCAACTGAGCCTAATTCAGTGCAAATGACATCAGTTTATTAGAGTCTAATAACTATAACACAGACATAGAAATAAAGAAAAAATATATCTCTTGAAACACTATCTTCCTCCTACCCTCACTCAGATGCATAGCCAAGATACTTTTCATTTTTTAACTCAGAAAACATCGTGGAGCTCATGTGAAATGGACAGTGCTTCTTTACAGATCCTTTTGGAACTCTGTGAGGAGTTAAGCTCACTGGTCCAAACTGGGTTACTTCCCTGCATTATTGTGGAGCCTTATTATGGCTGCTCCTCAGAGTACTGAGAAAAGGTCTGATACCAGATCCTAAAAGACCTGCTTTGGAGTTCAGGTCCCATTTGCTTGGCAGTAAAAACCTGTGTTTGTAAGCAATATTGCATGAAAAGAGCTTTATTTCTCAAATGCTTCCTATGTATTTCTTGAAAGTGTTACCATTGTGACTAAAACATATCAGAGCTGGCACAGCTCGACTTTGCCCCAACTGCTGCTTCTACAGGGAGGTGGACTAAGTGCACGGGGTGCAGGGTGCTAGACTGCTATGTTCAAAGAAATCAGGTAAAGCCAAAGATCACAGTGACCTTAAAACCACCTACAATTGACACAAAGAGTAGTACACAAACTATGCCCTGAAAACTTAAAGAGGACTGGGGACAGCTAGAAATTGGATACTATCAGTAGGAAAAAGGAATGGACAAATCTGTCCCTAAGGATCCTGTGTGCCCTCAGCAGAGGGAAAAGGAACACTTCAAGCCAGGTCTGGATGAGTGCATGTGCAAAGGCTGAGGGTGAGACACACTCCATGAATGGGAAAAAAGAAAAGGCGGGGAGACTGAGAGCAGAGAAAAACAACCAGAGTTCCCAATGAAGGAACAGAAAGGCTGAAGCCAGGACAGGAGTCAAGATAGAAATGAAAGAATAAAAAGGAAGCCAAGCTGTAAGTGAAACAAAGAAAAATCCTAACTATATCATGGAGCAGCAGAAATTGGAAAAAGGGATGTGAAGGAGGAGGAGAATATAAAGGAGGTAGCACATTACCTTTAAAGTATTTGGTTGGAGAAGATTAATACTTTATACCCATTTTACTAACTGAAAAGGCTTTGGTTGCTGTGCATGTTTATCTGAAATATAACATTGCTTTTAGCACTCTTTGCTTCATTTTCTCCTGTTCCACCCAACTACAAAAAAAAAAGGAAGAGAGAGTTATTTACTTTCAGTCAGAGTGCTAAGACACATATAGCCAGTCCTGCCAATATCACGTCTCACACCATCAGTAGAGCCTATTGAGAGGACAGCTACTGGCTGAGTCCATTCTGGGAGTCGTTTCCTTATGGTTAACTTTTCCAGCTCAGGATGGCTGGATGAGGAAATGTTTGGATTAGGTTTGGGATCACATTCCAGTGCCTCATAATTCAAAGTATATGGTATATTTTCAATACTAATGCTATACACAAACCAGTAGTTTTGCAAACACTGGCTCCACTTTAGATACCAACAGTCTCAGGCAGGTCTGAACACCACCAAATTGAATAATAATAGATGCCTCTGTTTTTTCACCAAGCTTTCAATGCTGTTTTGTTTTTCTAGTGTTTAGTGATGCTGGTGATGATTCATAAGGCCACACTTTAAGTAGCTAAAATCCATGGAACAGCGCAGCTTTACATTGGCAGATAATCTCGCCTTCAAGCTCCCGATTTTGGAGAACATCTTCCACAAAGACAGTCTCCTTGTAGTATACAGGCAGGGTAACAAATGTGCATTCAAAGGTATAATATGGCCAGCATGATCTGGAGGACATGAGCACAGATAGTGACTGCAAGCTCAGAATGTGACAGGAGAAAAAGCATCACTTACCAGCTACCCTCAACAGCCACAAGTAAGATATACTCATACTTTGCAATCTCCACTTCAGTCTAACAAGAGAAGTAAAACACCATGCCTCCACAATGCTGAAGAGCCACGTTTCTGGCAGAGGTATAAAATGTAGCAGAAGGGCTTTTTTGGTGAAAATGTGTCTGCTTTTCTTTTAATGTAAAGGATTCCAGGTGGCATGGGGGATGCCACACCTGTTTCCTTCAGCCAGCCCTTTGTGCTCTGCATGCCAGGGAAAACTCACAGCTCAGAAATGAGAATATGGGTTTCTCTACAAAACCAAAGGAATGAAGGATTTTACTACAACTATTCCCCTACTGAATAGAGGGAGAAAATATCCTGTCAATATGTGGCATGCAGACTCCAGTGCAGAATCCAGTGAAGGCTGGAGACAGTGAGCACAGTGGATCACCTTGCTTCAGCTAGCTATCCTTTACCCCTGAGCTGTTTTCTTAGACCTCAGTATAATGAAAAGAGGGAGACTTCTGACAAGGGCATTTCCAGAAGCTAAGTGCAGCCAACCTGTCTCCACTGCCAGTTCAAAGAGTCCAGGATGCCTAGTCCCATAGCTTAAATTTTGTGGGTTTGTGTTTCCTGACATCCACCCTGCATTTAACTACAGAAGAAGGGGGAGTTCAGGCTGTTGGGAAACAGCTATTTCCCAAGATAAAGTGGCAAAGAATGCAAAGGGAGTGTAAATGTGCAGGAAGATGAAACAAACAATCCAGGGCCACCCTATGGATGAGATACAAAACCAAGTTTCAGGTCTCTTGAGCTTGTACCTACTCGCCAGGCCATATATTCCCCAATCCATTGTGTTGCTTTTGCTTCTAACCAGGGGATAAGGTGGGAAACGTAATCAAATCACTTTTTCAGAATTTTTCATCAGGCTTGTAAGTTCATAGTATGAGTATAAACTCTATCTTCATAGATTTTGAAGCAAGCATGAAACTGAGCTACCCAAATTCCTCTATGTGTGTTAAAGTAACCAGGGAGAGACAGTCCAGTGTGATCACTGCTGAAAACACAGACAAATCCCATTCCTAGAACTTGAATTCCAGATACTTTTTTCTCTGTGTAGAAAAAGTATAATGCACCTGAGACATGTTTATTTCTTTCAACAGATTAGTCAAGATAAAGACATGGTGTGCCTTTATTTTTCCTGAGTGCTATTTAAATAGCAATAAAAAAGATATAAATAACAAATTCAGCCGAAAAGCCAAGTAAAGAAACAAGCAATTAACAAAAGGCTTGCCAGTTTAAGAGAATTGACTTGTAAGAAATACATGAATTTAAAAAGAAAACTCACAAGGTAAGACATTAAAATATTTTTTTTCTTTTTTCCTCCAAAGGTTACAAAGTATGCACTTAATACAAACAGGTGAGGAGTGGTCTGTATTTGCTGAGTTTTAAGCAAAAAAAAGTTATTATTAGTATGACAGAAAATGTATTTCAGGGAAGGAGGGAGAGGTTTCCTTCTGAGGCTAGACATTGGGGGATAAAGTTTTCAGGTCAAATCTTTTATTTTGTAGGAAATATTTCATTTTTGTCTTCATAAGAAATTCATTCAGGATTTATTTCCCAAATAAAGGAATTCAACAAGTTGGAGGAACATAATTTCAGGCAATTTTTTGATTCAGGAAAAATTTGCTTTGCGGGGGTAGGAAAAAGGGTGTTGTCAAAAAGATAATTAATTCTTCTCATTACACCGATACAGCTCTTCTAGCATTGAAAACAGGAACCAAGTGAAAGTATGAGTTGATTTTAGTGGTAGTTGTCAGTATTACTGCCTCAATATGTTCATGATTCTAAACTCACAGAATGCCTACTCTAGCTGATTTTAAACTGTAAGATATTTTGTAATGTTATTTACATTAATGTCTTAACAGTAAGAAATTAAACATAAATGTCTATCCAAATTCTTCCTTCAATTACAATACCCATTGAGAATTTGGCCATCCGCTTTATCAAATAATCCTCAAGAAAAACTTGCAACCACATAGCAGCTGTTTAACATTTCTTAATAGTAATTCTTTTCTGGTTTAAGGAAGAAGTTCAAAGCTGTCCTTCACACATTGTTAACGATTAATATGTTTAAAGCCACAGGTGCATCTGCTTTCTTTGCTGGATTGAAGCTAATTTGCTTGGAATATAATTTCCTGTCTGTTTCTTTTCCATACCTAACGATGAACACAGAAGAGCTCCTGTGTGCTGTCAAATATTTTCTCTCAGCTTGCCAGGTTTCTCCTTGATCCTTGGTTATTAACATAGCAGTATCTCAATGTTATCAGTATGTCACACTCCCTTTATAGGCAATTATAATCTGAAAAAAGTGGATGCTTTTCTCCAGGGAACAGCTGCAGCAATTTTTGCTGGTTTTGTGACAGTGGATACATCTTAAAAGCAGGCTTCAAAAAGATAGCAGTGCTGCAGCAGTACAGATCCCCCTTACATTTCTTCAGCCTTGCTTGAAGAGCACAGAAACAGCTGATCAACATAAATTTATTACTGAAGACTAGTATAAATACATAGACATATCAAAGAGATTCCATTTAAATCCTACATTATGTACAGTAATTATACTATTCAAACTCATCCATGCCTTTTGGGGGAAATAAACTGTAAAGGATGTCAAACTTGCTAGCCCTTTTTTAGACTAGTAAGGTCAAGCTATAACATAAGCAATAGTAACATCACTAGGAAGTGCCCCACCTCACAAATAATTCTAGGTATATCTAACAAAAGGTATCTCAAGTTGGCCAACAGAAGTTAATCAGTATATCAAAAATTTTTCTTTTGTTTTCCCCCTTTTCTGCTAAAACAAAAGGAGAGCAATCATAATCAGATGGCCTTTAAAAATAACAACAACAAAACCCAAAACTTTTTAAAAAAAAAAGAGTCAAACATTTACTTCAATCATTAATCCAGCAAAAGTAGTACATTTAGGCCCCATAACTATCTACAGTAGTTACTTGCACTGGATGGATGTGTAAGTAGAAGTGTTTTGATGTCATTATTTTAGCTTCCATCACTCACTTTAAACATAAAAAAATGACTCCTTTATAATAACTATGTTACTTCCTTTTTCATTAATGATAATTACTTCCACAGTTCTCAAACTCTGCACTTAATTCAGACTAAAGACATACATATTATCATAAAACACTCCAACATAAGTCCCAGTCTAAACTGATGCCACTCTTTTCTGTGTCAGCTGGATGCTCACATACCCAGGCTAAATTTGTTTGAAAGAGCCAGCTTCAGCACAGGGCCTGATTTTCACAAGACAGCTTCAATCTTTTTTAATCGCCATTTTCAGTTTCATAAAAAGACACACAGATCAGAATCATCAGGAGTCCTACTGTCAGGATGAGCATCTACCTCTCAGAAAAACGTGATTTTAAAGGTAAACACTATAGTGTTGTGTTACAAACTTATTTGATGCCAATATGATTAATTCATTAAGCAAGAGATGACTGTCAGTTTCTTGTATCTGAGCAAGCTCTTCTAAAACACTGGACTACAGGGAAGTAGGTCCAGAAGCAATAGTGGCAAGGACAATAAGTCAGGCTTATTGGTTGTCATGCTGAAAAGGACAGTCCCGATAAGTGTCATGTAACAATTTTATTGGATAGCAAATATACAACAAAACAGAGTTTTGTATTAAAAAAAAAAAAAAAAGTGTTAAAATATAGAAATTGTTTAGGAGAATATGTTGCAAATATTTTGAACTGCAAAAAATTTTAATGACAAAATTTAAGTTTGAATGTTGGACCCTGGATAACATCTTGAGAGAAGAGGGTGATGAAGCTGTGTAGGAATTCTTGCATTCTCATTTCTGTCGCTGCAGATTGTTAATGAGCAGAGGAAACCATATATTTTGACCACCAGCAATAACTGGTTTTGCAATTCAAAAATATTTTAGAAATAGTACTATATTTGCTTTGAAAAGAAGAGCTGCTTTGTGTAAGTATATATTGCCTCATTAGGGCTTATGACAGAGCAGACTATATGATGACTGAATACAGTCTTTCTTTAAAAGTCTACTAGAACAGTTATTATTTGAAGGGAAAGATACACACAAAGAGTAGCATGGTGATCTCTACATTCAAGGCAACATATAGCAGCTAATAGCAGAAGATAGTTTCCAGTGGAGACAGTGGAAAGGACTAGAGGGTATGACTTATGAGGAGCAGCTGAAGATATGAGGTTTATTCAGCTTGGAGGAGACTGAGGGATGACCTCACTGCTGTCTACAACTTACTTATAGCGAGGAGCAGAGGGACATGCTGATCTTCTGGTGTTGGGTGGTAGAACATGAGGGAATGTCTTAAAGCTGTGTCGGAGGAAGTTCAGATTGGATATAAGGAAAAAGTTCTTTCCTGAGAGGGTGGTCAAGCACTGGAACAAGCTCCCCAGGGAAGTGATCAAAGTGTTCAGGCCTGTTGGTGTTCAAGGAGTGTTTGAGCAATGCTCTTATATGTAGAGTTCAACTTTTAGATTGCCCTGTGTGGAGTCAGGAGTTGGACTTGATGATCCTCATGGGTCCCTTCCAACTCAGGATCTTCTACGACTCCGTGATTCTGTGTTGGCCGACAAACCTTCCCATCAATAACACCAGTGACTTTTTCCAAAGATCTGCAGCACTAGGCTGAAGGAACAGCCCCTCATACCCTCAGTATCCAATTCCTCATCTCATTTCTCATTGTGAGCATGAGACTCTACTCAGGCAAAGCTGTTCTTATTTGATTTCCTCCCTCCTGCTGTGGTCCTGTGGTGGTCTCACGAGCAGCAAACACAAGCTGCTTCCCAGGCAGGAGAGAATGGTCTAACTGTACCAGAGTCATATGTCACATGCTCCAAATAATGCATGGTTTCCTTCTACTGTGGTCAACCAAACTGCACTAAAACAGTATTCTCATTCCCCCAGCAACTTTCCAAGTCTTAAAGGCATTTGACACTGTAAGACAACAGACAGGCCACATCTGTGGAAAAAGTCTGAACCAAGCTGATAAGCACTTCAGAGAAAAAATACTGAACATGCAGTCCTGTCAGGGTGCAACTCCTACAAATGTATAAGTATTACATATGGCAGTTGTTTAACATTATCATGACAGAGGAGCTTGCCGTACATTTGTAATTTAAACCAAGTAAATCATGACGTGGAGGCCAGTAATTTTAATCCTAAGATTATCTTTTCCTCACCTCTGAGTAGCAAGTTATAAACACCTTTCTTTACAGTTTACTACATTTAATTAAACAGAAGATCATTAGTGTAGGACTCTTGGCTTCCATCTTGTTTTTCCAGAAATTAAAGTTCAGTTTGCAGACACATTTCAACTCAAGTACATTAATCATGTATCACAGCGCTTCAGCTTAATTTCACATATAATAAATGTTTGTGCATTAAAGCTACTGGCTGTGTCCCAGTGAAGATATTCCATGCTAATGTTTGACAAGGACGTTAATAGATGTACTAGAGTGAGATGATCAAAACTTTGTCTATTTTTGTAGTTTCTTTATGCATTTAAAAACTGTAAACAAATCATATAAATAATACATAATTTGTGGCAAATCAAAAAAGCTACATAGGTATCGATATTTAGATTTATGACATATACAAATTCAGCTACCAAAAGCATTAAGGAAAAAAGCAGTGTACCAATTTTGAAGATGGCTTTATCGTAAAAGCTCAAACCCAAACTCAAATTATTCTATGTGGAGTTAAGAAAGATGTTAATTGAGATTTCTATCTATTAACGCATACAGCTAGCTCAGTTCAGTTGCCTTAACATAGGCATCGGGTGTCATCTGAGATGTCCAAAGGATCTGAGATGTTAGCAAGGTGGTGGCAGATATGAGACAAGATCTCTAGGAGACCTATGCCCTTTTGAACTGGCAGCTGGAGCCAGGTACGTCCCTAGGGCATCTCAAATGGCATCAGACATTTGGGAACTGAATCATGCCCAGGAACTCTAAAATTTCACTTCACTAAAGATTATAGGAAAGGTATTGTTTCCTCTTTAGGTATTGCTATAGTAGGGGGAAAAAAAAATGCATGACTGTCAATTAAAATAGTTCAAAGTTCTGTTTGAAGCCTCTGGTTTTGGTATTGCCCTAGACCTACTTTTAATCTTATAGGGTAATGTTGCTCCTACTTAAGGCAATGGCAGGTCTTTCCTTTGCTCCTTTCAAGAGGTCTTTTGAGATACAAGACCAGTTATTGGTATTAGCAGCAGGGTATATTGTGGCTGTACTTGTTTGGCAAAGGGCATGAAGACACTAGGTTTGGTACAGGAGTAGGATGTGTGGATGAAGGGCTAAAAGATGAACCCCATATGAAGAAAGGAAGAGAACAGAGCAAGCTTTTCTGTTCAGTGGGAATATCTTGCAAAGACAGGAAACATATCCAGAAACCGAAACACCCACCAATTTTTTACCCAGCTAAGGGCTGCTGTAGTTTTCTAATACCCTTGTTTGCTTTCCTTTCCTTTCTGTTGGAGGGAGTTAATTCCAAAGCGAGTGACCACATATTTACCCATATGAGAACACAGAGAAACCTACACAGGCAGAGTCTCAAGAGCAAGCTTGATATGTCTAACTTGACTAAAAGCTCTTCTAAGGCTCAATTTGTAACTCTGTAGGACAGTTCAAGAAATTTAGTTAGACTCTTCTTTTTCTGAATTCTTCTCTGGAAGAGACTATCTTCTACTGCTTGTTATAAAGGGAAATTGGCCACATGACTTAGTCAGCTGCTGCCAATACTCCTCCAGATGTAGTATCTCCCAGACATATCCCCGATCCTTTGCATGAGCAAATAGAACACATGCAGGTGGGTTGTTATCTATAAGCATCAGGCCTGTCACTTCATCTTTTTAATGTGACTTTGGCAGGACACCAGAAACCCAAAATGTGAAACATGCCTCTGAAATAAAATACCACTTGAATGATCTCTTTACTTTGCATATTACTGGCTTAAAAGAAAACAGAGTATGCAAAGTAGCAATGAATGGGACAGTCATATTTTTGTCCAGTGGTACAATTTCTTTATTCACAGTGTTTACTAACACTTGTGCAATTCTGCAAATATTATGGATATTAAATTCCACATCAGCCAGATAAGATCTTATTTTGTATTAAAATCAGTACGCACT
The DNA here is from genome assembly GCA_028020825.1 of Podargus strigoides. Taxonomy (NCBI): domain Eukaryota; kingdom Metazoa; phylum Chordata; class Aves; order Caprimulgiformes; family Podargidae; genus Podargus; species Podargus strigoides. Next base: position 1,351,283 of record CM051643.1, read on the forward strand.
TGTACAGAATTTGGATTTCTTCAACAGCTACGGGTAAGACATTAATAAGGTGCTTTTTATGCTCCATTTTAACCAATGACACTTTCAGGTAAATTTTAAAGTTTTCACATGACAAAAGTACATTCCTAACATGAAGGGAAAGTATACCCACATATGAACTTCAACAAGGTTTTCTGCACTAATGATCTAAACACCCTAGTATTAGCACAAGTGATGTAGTGCTAGGTTTGCACTAGGATAAATGTGATAGAAAAGGCAAAAGCTCACTTAATGCCATAAAATGCATTATTCAAATTGTATTTCTAATCTGTAAGTACATTACATCATGAGTCATTCAAAGGAAAGGGCAGAGTTTCCTGCTTAATTCATTACAAAAAGAAAGTGACATTTAGAAGGTAAAATATGAGAAATGGGAATTGTATCTCACAGGTAGAGTTTTTTTTTCTCATGAGAATTCTTTTATTTTAATTTTCTTAAAAAAAAACACACCAGAATTCTGTCTCACTAGCTTGAAATTATCCAGCTTATTTCTTATAGGTATAGGACATCTAAATAGAAGAGTTACTGAAAACAAAATGTTAGCTCCTCATATATAATTGAGAAAAGCTTTATTTACATTATTTGGGAACCTGGATAAGGTTATAGAAGAATTTCACATGGAAGGGAGATTTTCTGTGTTTATTTTTGTTGTTGTTTAAATACTAGCTTGTACTCTTCAATGCATCTGAACAGCAATCCATATTACAGTGTGAAAAATATTGTAGAGAAGATACCAAGCCAGCACTGGAAAGATTCACCACAGATCACTTTCTATTTACATGGATTAAACACTTCTGGTGTTACTGAGAGGCAAACGAAAGGGAAGTCTGACCTTGTAAGGGTAATATGAAATGTGTGTCCAGTTCTAAGCGCTTAAGTACATATGAGTTTTTATAAACACTGTGGGGATTTTTTAAAGAATATTTCACATCAGCATAGTAGTACTTGCCTTCTCCTCACCAAATGTGTGCCATTGTTCCACTTTCAGCTTACCCTCTTACCAAACTTGCCAGCGTGGCAATTTAAAAACACCAAACTGGTTGCAGAGGATGAAGAAGACAAATGTGACCTTGTTCATTTTGTCATGTCTTTAAATGTCAAAACTAAGCACTATAGAGAAACTCATCAAAAAGTAATAGGAACCCAGAGCATCCCTTTCTGTGCAGTTATTGCCCACATCCTGCTCCAGTGTGTATGGAGATGAACAGAATACCAAAAGCATGAAGGGAACTTCAATGTTGAGCATGGAGATGAATAGTTCATCTGACTCCTGTATGTTAAACAAGGGTTTAAGAGATCAAGACAGCAGGTATCTGATGCCCAGCTACAGAGCATTAGCATGCCTTTCTCCAGAGAGCATCTGCATATTTGAAACTGCAGAGCGTGTTGCAGACCCTTAGTACTGAAGGGTCAGCAGACACCAATAGTTTGGCTTTGGATTTGGTTCAGAGTAACTGGGAGATTTATCTGAGATTTAACAATCTGGTGCAACAACTGCTTATCATAACAAGTTTTCTACTACAAACTTTGTTTAAACATCTTGGAACAATGACAAAGAACAGCCCATCCACAGCTACCCCACTGCTCAGTGATTTTTAGTGCAAAACCTTAGTTTCATTTTGCCTTGCTACTGTGTTTTCTTGAGTTGTCAGGGCTCATTGCCATAGGAAAAAAGCACCTATGAATTCAGAAAAGTGAGTGGTTTCACTGCACACCAGTAACATCACAATGCTCTATGGAGCTGTACAAGAAACAGGGATGGACAGAGACTCTGTTCTTACTTGGAATTTCATTATTTCCTATTTCTGGCTACAGATGCAGACAGTTTAACCACCCTTGGCTCCCCTGCACCCCGAGAGCAGGCACCAGCTCTACTGCCTCAGTAAGGTGACCAGCTTTGCCTGCAGCGCGGATAGGGACACGGGCTGTCTGCATGGAGGGACAACCTAAGAGAAGGGGTGAGAGGGTTCCAAGGGGAACCCCTCACTTCTCTCAGACTTAGTGTTTCTTAACTTTTTATTACTATTCATTTCTTTAAGATAAAGCCAAGCCTCTGAAGGCAGAGGAGCCTTGATTTATATAGCCTCTATACAACTGTTCCAATCTACATTATTTGGCCAAAAGTCATAGTTTTTCTATGGCAGATGCTTATCACTAAGTTGATTAAACCAGTGTTTCTATTACGAGCACAATAAAAGAATGTTAAAACACAGTCCTGATATTTCACCTGGATCTATACAATAATATCTATAAGCTTATCCCTATAGAATCCCTACAGAAGAAAAAGAGGTCCACTTTCTTAGTCCGTATGCATCATGTATAAATTTTATATTATGTGTGTAATATGTAGGAGCCTGTGAGAGTGGAAGAGGGCATACATAGAGATAAAATACAAAATTATTCATCTGCAGCTATGACAGCTCTGCTAAATAGCTACTGACAGATGGAGCTCTGTGAAAGCCATGCAGTTCCAGATGGCTTTCCATCACCTTAGCCCGTATATCATCTGTCCTGGAGGTAAGGATCACCATCATCTCTATGGAGTATGGGAAAGGTAGGCAGGCTGGGGAGATATAGTCCATCAGTGTGCTGACTTTCTAGATAGGTTTGCTCCATGAGCCACCTTTATGCAATTTAGTGTAAGTTCAGGTACAACTGAGGTTGTGATTCCTGTTTTAAGCTTTGCTGCATTTGATTAAGCTAATTCTTAAATTGGTAAATATAGCTATTATAAACTGAAGCCATTATAAAACACAGACTGAGTGTGACACAAAACTATACATTAATTACAAAATACTTTATACAAAATAACTCTTAACTAAAAGAAGGCCCTGGACTTTGGTTCCTAATCTAAATGTCATTTTCCTATTTAGAAGGGTTCTAAAAAGTAAAACACTATGGTGCATGTTGAACAACTTTCATGTTCATTCTTGTTGGGAACATTCACTCACTGGTTGAAATTGCTGTACTTTATGCAGCCCTACTTACAGAAAAGAAATTACTAATTTTGAAAAGATTATTTTTTTCCATTTGCCATGTGTTTCAAACCAAAGAGAGAAGGAAACCTATTGAATTGCATACACCATCCCCAGAATTGACTTGTATCTCCTGAGACCGGTTTAAAGAAGGAGGTGGTAACTGAGATCAGTCATCCTGGACAAGAGAAAGAAGGGGGAAAAAAAAAAAATCCAGCAGTTCGAGTGCTTGCTTTGAAAAGACTGCCCTCTGATGCTGGCAGGAGGTATTTCTTTCTTTAGTCAGATAATCTAATAACCAGGATTTATGATGCCAAAAGGCAAAATAGACTGTATTGAATAGAGTATTCTTTTGGACTAAGGTCAGCAGAACCACTTGTTGACTGGAGGGAAGCTAGGGACTTGCACAGTCTATGGGAAACTGGTTCAGAGGGAGAGCTACAACACTACAGCTTATGCATATGTATATCTTCCTTCCATAATTTATTTTTTAAGCCCTTTTGAACTCCTGTTCCAAATATTTATCATGCTTAGACCCTATTTAGACAAAGCATTTAATAGTGTGTAGTTACTTTTCAATGTCTAACTGCTTTGCGAAATTAAAATCCTAGAAAGAAATTGACTGTGTTGAATTTCTCAAGTACACAGACTTGCCTTCATTTTTAGTCCCATACATGTCCATATATGGTTAGAAACGGGATTAGAGATTTCCAGATGACTCATTTTAACATCTTCCAGAACAAATGAAAAACAACATCAGATTATAATTCTGATTTCCTGAATCTAATAATGAAAAGGAACTGTTTTATGCAAATCATCTTCCTACTGGAAATTACTGAATAACCATTCTGAGGAGCTGGGGAAGATAAACCAAGGGAGGAACGCTTAAACTGTACAAGTTGTATGATGCTGCAAGGAAGGAAATGCAGCAGCTCTGGGTTTTTGTTTCAGACTGGGAGGGATTAATTCTTCCTGTCAGATCCCTCTCCTCTTTATAAAGTTCATTAATACCTTTGCCAGTAAAGTAGAATTCTTAGATATTTTCAGAACTGACAAAATCAGCCTGTCCCTATCTTGCATGGGTTTACATAAAGCTTAAAAAACTGGAGGCTATAGCTTGGCTTTTTAGACACACCTCTGAGCACACATATACTTTCTCTGTCTCACCACTCCCCAAAGATAAAGAAATATGTTAAAATAGAAAAGACAGAATAGAGGGAGAAGTACAGCAGAATTATGTCTTTTTAAAAAAAAAAACAAAAACAAAACAAACAAACACCAAAACTTAGAATATCCAGGAAGACATCTTTATGAAAATACACAAGTTAATCAGTAAGGACTCATTAACCAATTAAAATTGCAAATTGTTATAAGAAAAAGGCCTTTTGAATTTAGCTTAAACTATGTGAAAATTAATACTGGACTCTACTTATAAAAAACACTCTAGATTCCATACTGTGCATTTTAACACAGATGAATTAAGAGAAACATGATAGAATGGCCCACTAAATTGAAAGGACCATGTTTAAGTCAGCATAAGTGTCCTTCCCTGGCCTTGTCTCTCTCCCAAAATCTGAATGAGTATTGAGGACTTACAGCCACACAAATACATACTTGGTCTGCCAGCAGGAAGCACTTTAATGGCATTCACATTCCCATCAGTGAAATTGTAGAGCTGTGTAATCTGCTCTCTCCATAGTTATTTTTTATTATTACTATTTTGGAATGGGTTCAAGGGGAAAGTAGGTCAAAACATTTGAAGAGTGATTGGCCTGCATTTTGTACATTTAGCAAATTTGGTTGCCTAAAAAAATCAGTGTCAGCAAAATGTTCTGTTTGTATGGTCATCTCTATAAATTTGCAGCAACTCAGTTTTAATGCAGCTGTAGTGGATTGCTGTACTTTTACCATATGAAATTAAAAAAATATATATTTTGATTTTCAGCGATGCTTTTGGTATGACTTTTCTGTAGCACTGTCATAAAGAATATGAAAAGGAGTATGAACTAGAGTAGCCTTTGGAATTGCTATCACAGTTGATGTTAAAGCTGTGTTACGCAACCATATGGTCGCCATATACGTTATCATTTCTCTCAGTATCTCAGTCTTACTGTCAAAAAAGCTTCCACAGTGAACTTGTGACAACATGACAACCTCAGGATCCTGGGAATTAGTAGATGGCTTGAAGTGTCAGCTCTTGCAGTTTAATGTAAAAACAGTCAATAATAAAATACAATATCAGAACTTAAATGTTTTCAGTACTGCCAAGACTCACTGGCTTCATATGCTGGACATTCTCCTGGAGGCAGTGCTGTCTAGCACAAGGCTGAGTAATGGCAGCGATGGATTGGCATAAGACTCTGCACAATCCCAGAGACATAAAGTTCCAGTTACAGACCAATTTCTTAAGAGACACTTGCTTAGTGCACAACACGAGGGATAAAGTAAACAGCTTTCTTGAGGACCTGAAGCACTTGGCACCACAATTGACTTGGAGGATTTGACACCTATTCCAATGGTAACCCTCCCTATAAAACTCATGATTTCATCTATCTCCACCCTAACAGTACCTTCAGAAATGTCTGGCCGCTTCACCTGTCCCCAGGTGGACTGTAATTTAAAGAAGCGTTCTTTCAATGGCAATGGCTACAGCTGGCACGTGAGACGTGCCAGCTTTCACAGTAAGGCTCAGTTCTTAGCTTCACATCCTGGGTCCAGGAAAACTAAAGACACATTCAAAGCTCCTGTATGACACTGACATAATAGTCAACTTCTTTTCAGGCATTAAGATGCTTTTTGTAAAAGGTTGATCCTTGAGGGAACTCTTCAGATCCTGAACCAAGACTCCCACAGGCATCACCCTTTTCCACTCCAAGTACAAGCCCTAGCCTGCGCTAAAACAAGTGCAGTAACAAGGACATAAAACCAACCAGCAAGCCTCCCAAAACCAAAGTGTTCCTCTGCGTGTTAATTTCCATATGGTAGATAAGAAAAAAAATTACGTATGACAGATACCACTGTTTCATAGAGTTTGCAAAGCAGAAAACTAATATAAAATAGCAATACAAATGGAGTAATCTGACTTCAAATGTTGAAAGATTCAGAACCAGAGGACTCAGGGTTAATAACGGCGGCTTTGGTTTAAACCTTTCTAAACCCTCCATGTATGTGCAAGTGCTGTTACTGTAAGTGGAGAAGGAAAGGAGAAAGTGGAAGATGCTGTCATACACTCTGCAGGCTATGCTTTGGTAGTTGTAATTTCTTAGGATGTTACTGGATGCCATTGGACTTCTTACAGTGAAAAAACACACAATATATGAATCTATAGTAAACAATAAATGTAGACCAGAGTCTGCAGATACTTTTATTTTCACCCTTGATGTAATTAATTACCTTTGAGACACTGACAGAAGGGAATAATAAGAAAAATACTTTCTTTTAGACAGGTACACAGGAAGTATTTGCTTTCAAACTGTTAGCAGTTTGACAAAAAAGTGCCCAAAAGGGAGAAAACAAAGACAGTGAGAAGGCTTGGAGGGCACACAATATTTCAGAGCAGATCAGAACAATATCCTAAGGAACAAAGAAGTAATGCAAGGAATTTCTAATACACAGATTAGTGGACACCCATTGTACCAGGTGAAAACGATTTCCGTCAGACTGCCACACAATTCTGAGAGAAGCCATGGTAACCACAAAGGTCCTGAACTACTTGGTAGCCCAGGACCACACACCTTTCCACCAGCCTAGTGGAGGGGAATGCATATTTGAACTTGTACAACTAAAACAAGGCGATATGAATCCTTTCCATTTTGAGTAGCTCAAGAACCTCTCTTTCCTCCTTTTCTCCCCTATACCATGCAGTGGAAGAGTCCCACCTGTAGTATGTCTTGGGAAAAAAAAACCTTGTGAAAACTAGGATACCTGATTCTGTGCTTTCTGATGCCTTGTGACCTTAACCTATGCTGTATAACATGGTGCTGATATTTTTATGTCTCTAAATCTACATTAGCAGCAAACCATTTTAACAGACATTTGTCACAGTGTTCAAGCATTTAGCGCAAAGCAACAACTGAATAGCTTCATTCAGCTACACATGGACCACATCTGCAAGGTTATGAGCACATCACCCAAAATGGGCCTGGAAGGCTTTTATTAGGAAGAATTTGTGCTGGATTGCCCTGCTATGCTGTGTGAAATCTTGTCAAAACCTTGAATGATGTCTATTACAGTTTCCTGTAAAAGTATAGCTCTTGGCAAATACTGACATCACTGCTGCCACATTTCCAGCTAGACCAAACAAGGTTAAACTGCAGAAAAAACAACAAATCATTGCTAGCTCCAAACTTAGGTGAAGGTCTACAAACAAACTTACTCCCTGGGTTTGCTTTTCATGTAATTTCAGCAGTACAGCTGTCTGATGACAGGTTGTTTCATTAACTGCTGATTAAAAAAGCTTACAGAAAATGGATACACAACCTGTGTTTAAATTTAGTTCTTGCTTTTACATGCAGGAACACTAATTATGTGCATCAGCTAAACATTGTCTGATACTGAAATGAAACACCCCTAGGACAATTGGATAATATGAACCCTCTGTTAGTAAGAGAAATATGAGGGCTGATTTGTTAGCACTCAAAAAAATTACTGTCTCTATCTTGGTGCTGGAACAAATATTCTTAAGCATATCCAGCCTGGAGGAGAGATGGAGAACAGAGAAACAAGGGAAAATGCCAACAGGAATTCATTTTCTGGAAAGTCACATTGTAGCTGAGGCAGGAGAAGGAAGAAGTTGACAAAATCTACTGGTTCTTTGTTGGAAATGAAGACACTTGGTCAGTAATTTACTCTTCCATGAGGTACAAATGGAAGTAAAGATAATGTTGCCTACAACACAGTTTCCAGTATACCAGTTTTCATTGGCAGTAATTTTCAAAAAGGTTTAAACAGTGTACACAGAGAAATGCAGAGTCAAGCAACCATACTACATAAGGCTTGCTCTCCAATAGAAAGGCACTTCTCCACAGCTTCCTGAGGAGGGGAAGAGAAGAGGGAAGTGCTGACCTCTTTTCCCTGGTGATAGGACGTGTGGGAATGGTTCAAAGCTGTACCAGGGGAGGTTTTGACTGGACATTAGGAAGCATTTCTTTACCTTGAGGGTGATCAGACACTGGAACAGGCTTCCTATAGAGGTGGTCAATGCCCCAAACCTGTCAGTGTTTAAGAGGCATTTGGACAATGTCCTTATCAACATGCTTTAACTTCCAGTCAGCCCTGAAGTGGTCAGGCAGTTGGACTAGATCATCATTGCAGATCCCTTCCAACTGAAATATTCTTTCTATTCTATTGTAATTAATACTGCAGTATGCTGCTATAGCACTGTACTGGGTCTGGCTGAGCTGGAACTGGTTTTCCCCTATAGCAGCCCTCATGGTGCTGTGTTTTATGCTGGGAGCTAGAAGGGTGTTGAGAACACACCGGTGTTGTGGCTACTGCTGAGCAGTGCTTATACAGCACCAAGGCTCTTTCCAACATTTCCCCCCAGTGGGATGGGGTGGGCAGGATCTTGGGAGGGGACACAACCAGGACAGCTGACCCGAACTGACCAAAGGGATGTTCCATACCATATGACATCTGCTCAAGGATAAAGCTGGGAAAAAGGAGGAAGGGGGGTGGGGTCACCCTTAGTCCTCCAAGGCAACCACTATGCACATCACAGCCCTGCTTCCTGAGAAGACCCGACATCGTCTGCTAATGGGAAGTAGAGAATAAATCTGTTTTCTTTTTTTTGGCTTCCATGCGCGGACCTTGCTTTGCTTACATTAAAACTGCTTTTGTTTTACCCACAAGGGTTGTTGTTTTCTATCTTATTTTCTTTCCCTTTTATTGCCCTGCTGAGAGAAGGTGGGGGGAAAGTGATAGAGCGACTTGGTGGGTACCTGGCGTTTAGCCAAGGTCAAACCACCACAAGCACATTCCAACATATACATACTTTTGAAGTTAAGAGACCAAACCCACACATTTATATGTTGCTTTATTTAAAAGTAAAACCTTCTAATATCAAAAAGCTATCAATAAATAGGATAGACTTTAAAAATTCATACAGAAAAGTTTTTTTGTTACACAAAACCACCATTATAGACATAGCAGGAAAAGACAATGGAAAAGCTAAAGAGCTTCAGAGTGCTTTTTTCTTGTCATTTGTCCAAAAATCAAAAAGCCAGCTTTCTCTGTAAAGCATGTAAACCTAATTGCAGAAAAATGCTGGATGAGTAAGTTTTACTTACTTTTCCCACCCGCTAAGTCAAATTTAAAGGTTTTACTGTGGGATTCAAGTTCTGTAGTTCTCCCATGAAATAAGTTTAGATCATTTGCACGGTCAGTAAATTTTTCTGGAACATCAGAACAAGTCCCTCTCCCTTCTCAAGCACCTGTCTGTAGTTTTCACATTGCTGCTCAATCCTCGCTATTACAAGATTATGATTTCATTGAAGAGATGCACAAAAAGAGGCCATTTACATAAATACTTACTAGACAAGAAGTTTCTTCTGATTTTTCTTTCACTTGCTACTATGCTTAGCCATACAGATAGGTGGCAATTTTCAGCACTGGTTGATGCTTAGTTGTGACTTTCCTTTCCATGAGCTCTTTGCCTGTTTTGGATGATAAATCATGGAAACTTCTGTAAACATGGCAGTTGTCTAATATGAGCTCCTGCTGGTATGTGGACAAACACCATTCTAGATGCCACCACAAAGTATTTGTATTTACCCTGTTAGCAACATCCAAAAGCATTGTCTATTGCTGTGACTACAAAATCTGATCAACACAGTATGGTTGTAATATTGAAGTAACAGCCTACCTGTTTATAGTCAGTCTCTTGTGATGTTTGTCCAGTCTGCTGTTATTTGCAACCAATCCAAGACCTTGCAGCAGAAAGTCCTATTCCTGAGCAAATTCTAGAGACTAATAGCCCTAATGAGGTACAACCACAATCCCAAGTACCATCCTGTAGCACCACCAGCTTATTACTGACACATTCACAGCGAGTCCTTGGTATTGTTCCACTCCAAATACACTCACTTCAACCAGAAGTCTAGGGGCAAAGCATAGAAATCCTATTGCTGTATCTGTTTCACTACTTCCCTGGACACACTTGTTAAATTTTGCTATGCAATTACATAGCCTTGTAACCCCACAGGGACATTCTGATACCAAGTAGGACAAAGAGTGGCCACCCACAGACAACATCTGTGACAGAGCAGGGACTAAACTCCCATTTGCAGAAGCATGCATCTACATCTGATTCACATGCTAGCATAGTGTCCACATTTAGCCTGTACCTGGGGCCAAACTGTAGCAGTTGTTCTACCACGTGATGACCCTTCCCCAGCTGAGAAGGGGAAAAATGGAGAGGCCCCGTGGGTTGAAGTAGAAACAGATTTAATAACACAATCACCAACATAAAGCGTACGAAGTTCTAAATCAGCCTGGTCCTTGGGGTCAGCAGCAAGAGCAGAAAGCCAAGATGAAGAGCCCCAGGAGCAGGGACTCTACTCTCCCTGAGCTCCCTCCTTTTATAATGAGCATGATTAATTGCTATGGGATACACCTGGGAGTCAGCTGCCTTGATTGGATCTCCCAGCCGACTCGGGGCTACTCATGGCCTGCCTGCCATGGCTGGCCCATGGGGCTGTGCCTGGGGAACCAGGACACATTATCACTACTTATGCCAACAAATGCTCTAGAGAATTTCAGAAGTAGGGCAAACGCAGGTTCCAGAGACTGGTTTTCAATTTTTTTTTGCATACTGCTATAGCAGTTTGACACAATTATCAAATAGGTTATTTTAAACATGATAAGCTCGTTCATTTTTACAGAACACAAATAACAAAAGCAAATAACAAAATAACAAATAACAAAGCAGAGTGTTCAGAAACCTTTATTTCTTTAGAAACTAAATCCCACTGATTTCATCTACAGAAAATGCTCATGCATTCCCAGCTTCTTGAAATACAAAGTACACACGTTGCACATGGTGTGTTGCTCCTTCTAGAATTCACAGCCCTTACAAATTACACTGACACTGACTGGGATCCTGGAGGGAATCCAAGAAGCATATAATTCATCAGATTTCACCCACACTCAGACAGCCTGGCTGCTTGCTTCATTCTTGAGGCTATGTTGCTACAATTTCATTTGAACAGGTCACCTTCAACCTCAATCCAAGAGCCACAGAGTCTAAACTTTGAATCAGTTTGACTGACACTGCATAGGGCATTCACTGCATGGAGTTTTCTTGAAAAAACAACGCAGCTGCTGGATTACAGTTCTGAAACTCTAAAAGGCAAGAGCCCAAATTATTTTAAAAAATGTGAACCTGAGTGAAGAATGTGGTTTGCACAGCTGAAAGTGAAGGTCATCAATTTTGAAATTTAGCCTGTGTAAATAAAAAGTTTGGCTTTAAATTTTTCTACTTAAATTCCTGAAAGAGTCAGTGGATTCAAATGACTGATGGTAGAAAATCCAAATTCTTATAATTCTCTTTTAAAATTGGTCCTATGTTTGTCCAAAAAAAAGGTCAAATGTGTTGTTCTTTTACCAAACAAACTTGTTACTTGTAATTAATTTTCAATAAACTTAATTGTCTTCCTAGATAACACCAATAATATTTTATCTTTAAGCTTCAGTAACTATGGAAAACTGAGTGAAAATTTAAATATATTTTTGAAATAGCTATTCTTGATGTCCAAATATGAAACTGACAAAACACTGAGTGTCAATTACTTTCAGGGGTTTTTTATTTACATAGGATATTTTAATTGTAGTTAAGTATCTCACTTTATTCATTATTTTGTTTTTGATATACTTAGATATTAAAACAAGATAAAAAGACTTTAAACAGCATACAAAAACATTTCCAGACTTATTGGCAATATATATATGTCATGGTTGAATTATGACATCAGAAAAGAAAAATCATTAATAGCTCTGAGACATTTAAAATATGTAAGGCTCTTCTTGCTGAGAAACAGAGTATTTTGTCAATGTAGAGATTGCAGACTTGCACTTAATTGCATACAAGCAGCTGAGAACACAAAAGGTGCAAGAAAACAACTGCAATAAACAAATGCGCACCGAATAAGAAAAGAGAGGAACAATTGTCCTGTATTTTCTGTGTGTTCCCAGAAAGGGATGTAAGTGCTGAAAGTAAGAAGAGAAGAGAGGAAATGCTGGCAATATTTACTTTCCTTTTCTCAGTCTCCAACTTGTTTACATCGTGTCCTGTCTGGATGGTTTCCAGATATAAATTACTTTTTTGGTTGTGATTTCAGACTGTGTTCCTTACTGAGCACAGAAGTAATGAATAGTGAGCTCCCTCTTTTAAATACATTTCTGTTTCTTTCCAGTGTTCATCGGACACTGAAATACACAGCAGTTATTTTGAGATGTA